>JBAMCH010000023.1:8750000-10000000 GCA_037075245.1 Drosophila mimetica | reverse complement strand
GTGTTTTTTTTTAAATACCCTTTTTATATTTTAAATTCATTTGTTTTTATTTACTACACCCAAAAAAATTCGATACGAAACGTACGTGAATTTTACATTATTTAAGATAAATTTTAAATTGATATGGGCCCAGGTAAAATTCATATGGCGAAATGTAAACGACATGTTCAAAGTAGGCGAGTTCGAATTTCGAATCTGTCTTTCTAGCTTCAACTCGCGTCATTTTGCTCTCCATATGGCTTATTGCTCTCTTTTTCGAAGTAAGAGAGTCTCCGAGAGAAAAAATTAGGCAAAATGATATTATTTAAGATCAATTTAATGAGTATTTCATGTAAAAACGATATGGGTTTGAATTACCTGACATTTACCTGGCCATATCGAGTTTACGGAAACATGCTTTTTTTTGTGTACATAAAAATAACACTTGAATAACATTGATTAATTGAAAAACCTTAAATCTCTCCATTAGATGGGCGACAACACCTTTCCAAATCTAATGGCAGTTCTCACAGGATTCAACAAAACCTTCGCCAACGCACAGTGCGACCCCGATGAGGTGGGTGGTCTGGACGCCTGCCCGCTTATTTGGAAGGACTTCAAGGCGAAGGGCTATACAACAGCCTTCGCCGAGGACTGGAGCTTATACTCCACATTCGACT
The DNA here is from genome assembly GCA_037075245.1 of Drosophila mimetica. NCBI lineage: Eukaryota > Metazoa > Arthropoda > Insecta > Diptera > Drosophilidae > Drosophila > Drosophila mimetica. The sequence continues at coordinate 9,999,341 of JBAMCH010000023.1, read as the reverse complement.
ATTCGAGCAGGGGTTTTTTCCATCCGCCGACGGACGTTTATGGGAGACCACTGATCCTGGCCGTCGAGAAGCAGCTGAAGATGACGCATCAGAGTCAACTGCCCTACTGCCTGGGAAGGAAACCATCCTCCGAGTACATTTACGACCTGGGCATCCAGTTCACCCGCAGAGCTTCTCCAGGGTACCCACAACGGAGCCAAGGGCTAGAAGTATGTCCAATCAGCTGGTTCAGGCCATCAACACCTTTGTGGCTGGCAAAAAGGGAGCTGAACGTTGCCGCCGGCTGAAACTAGACAAAATCACCTCAGTCCAGCAAAGGGGTAACTCCAATCAGTTCCTAATCCAACTGAGAGTACAGCCTCGCAACGCCATCTTCGAGGCGACGGTGAAGTGGGAGCCCAGGAATCAAAGTATCTCCATCCGGGTGCCCAGCATCAGTCGCCTGGACACGTACTCCGTAATGTCGCGCTGTTCGTCGGTTAAGGAGACCAAAAAGTTCTGCATCTGCTGAGTTCTAGTCCTGGAACTCTGGACAACCGCAAGACCGCACAAAAAAAGGACTCGTCGCTACTCTAATCTGTCGGATCTCGGGGCCTTTGTTCCGTGTGTAGGTATGGTATGGGATCGTATCACTAGGGTTGATCTTCGAGCGGATGGTTAGTTGCTGGCAACTATTTTGGCAAGCGTAATTGCGGCCAACCGATTGTGCGAATGGAAAATTAGTTGACAATTACATGACAATTGGCAGATACTCGGGTAATTGCCTTGTGATTAGAGAAAGATACCAGCACAAATTAACCTTAATCTTTGCAAATATTTCTGTTAGCTGGGGTAAGCTGGAGCTTAGGTGATATAAGATAAATTTGCTGTATGTTTTTAACGTATTATCACTGCCAAGTTTGTTTTTTAACATTTAGCGAGTATTTCTTATACGTATATTGAACTAAAAAAGTTATGAACTCGAAAATTCCATTCGTTTTCTAGGCTTAAAACCTATTTTTATCTTTATATATATGTATTATAGTTATCAATATGTACCAACATCATATAAAACTTAAGAATTTAAATATAATATTATTTAATGTAATTTAAACGTAATTAATAAAATACTTTACTGTATAAGATATCATATTATATAACATTATTAGAACTTGTTTTTCCTCGTAGAACTAAGTATTCTCAATTTAAAATAAGATAATTGGTTAAATTCAAAAAGCAACCCAATAAAACTGGGTAATATATTGCCATTAACAAGCTTTCCTACTAATTAGATAGTATTCTATTATATATTTTCCGTATGCTGGCCATCCAGTGGTTATTTTCAATTAACAGCGTAATTGATACTTTAAGAACTCAGCGAGGGTTGCCTTAAAACTCGTTTCGCAAAGGCAACTGTTATGAAAACAAAATTACGAGTCAATCAAAACATACACGCATCAAAATATATCAGGCTCAACTTGTTTTCCCATCGAAAGGGATGGAATGGAATGGGATCTGATAGGATGGGTGGGTTCGAGGCAAAATCATGGCCGCGGATGATTTAACTTAAGGGAGCGGGAAGGGAACCACCCTTTATAAGGCCAATGATAACGACAACAAATCAAAAAGTATCAAAATTGTGTAAGTCTCGGTTAAACTGAAAAACACCGTAGATCTAATGTTCTTAGATTAAAGTTCAGAAAAATTCAGAAAAAACCACATGTTTTAAATCTTATTCCTTATTATTCCTTAATACCTTATATCTGAATCGGTTTTGCTAAATTGAAAATTAGAAAATTGGTACCAGGTTAAATAGTACACGTGCCATAAAACAAACTTCTAAAACCACTAACATTTTTTTTTTTAATTGTTAAAAAGTATCTTGATGTTTGATATAATTATATGAAACTCAGACACCGGAAACATGGGTGTTTTATATCTCTGCTATAGGCTATTGCCAGGAATTTAAAACATTTAGTTAATTAGAAATGTTATATTTTTTCAAAATCAGGGTATACAAGTTTTAGTACATTTAACAGAAGATGAATCACATTTGATAGGGAGACAGAGACAATTGAACCCTTCCACTTTATTGCCCTTCGTGGGCCTAATCTGTCCGCTGATAAGGGTAATATTACACAAGCTTACAAATTAAAATTATAAAAATGGTGTAAGGCGGCTACCTTGGTTTTCCGGTAAAGTTGAGATCCCTGATTAAGAAAAAAGATACTTAATATTGTATATGTGGTGTCAATTCGTTAAGAGTAAAAATTTTTTTTTAATTTTAAAATTTATAATCATTTTGATCATTAAATATAGTTTCAGGTCTTAGTTTAGAATCTTGACGGAGATTGAAAAATGTTTTTCTTTTTAGGATTTGCGGACTTTTGTAAGCTGGTGTAATTGAAGTCCTTCTACCTGGTCGACGATGGGAAACGCCTATTAAACGGCTGGCTGCTTCCGAATGAGATTTGTATTGGGCCAGGCCAACCGCTTCGTCCTGCCAGACAGGGATGGCCATATTATCTGCCTGCGATGCAAATGGCGGCGATGGGAGGTCCTTGGATAAATAGCTCGTGGATGCGCAGCGAACTCAGCAGTAGCACTTCGACCGCAGTAGCGAAAGGATCGCCCCAGGATGAGTGACTTCAGCATCGAGTATATTTTGAATCGTGCCGGCGATCGATATGTGGGCACCAATGCCTCCTTGGGTGTCTTCCAGAGGGTCTTCCGTGCCAGCCAGCCGTACCATCCGTATGCCCAACCGACGTTCTCTGTTAAGGAGCCTCGTGGATCTCCGCCAGCCTCGGCTTCGGAGGGTCAGATGCCCGTCTACGACTGGCTGCAGTACACCCGCTATCATCCGCCCAAGCTGCCGAGGGCCCTGCGGCAAAGTGGCCCTGCCAAAAGGACTCCCGGTCGCCTGCCCCGCATCCCCTTCACGCCGCAGCAGCTGCAGGCCCTGGAGAGCGCCTACAAGGAGTCCAACTACCTGAGCGCCGAGGATGCCAACAAGCTGGCCGAATCCCTGGAGCTGACCAACACGCGGGTCAAGATCTGGTTCCAGAATCGAAGGGCCCGCGAACGACGGGAGAAACGCGAAAAGGACGAGAGCTGCGACTCCACTTTCTCGTCGAACGCCTCCAGTCCGGAACCGGAAATGATCGTTGTCGCTTAAGCTGGAGGAGGATCCACCGCATCCTCTATTCCTCCATGGCTGTTACTGTTACTATGTAACTTCTTACGGGTTCACATACCAAATTTAGTGGCCTTCTGTAAATAATTTTTATATTTAACATGTCTTTAAGTTAGAATAAGTAAATCAATCCATTAAAACTCTCTCACAATATTACATTTATTGAGCCTGATTTATTTGAAGTCGATTGGGAAAACATTGGTAGGGAACGGCTAACACTAAATATTGGCCTAAATCTATTTTCTTATAAAATTACGAATTGATTGTTAAAGTTCATCGCCTAAATAAATTATTCATCTTTAGCTAAAAATTTCTTAAAAATTATTTTGGTTTTTTTTTCTAAACTACGTCTGTTAAAAAGTAAATACAAATGGTAAATACATTGTATTTATTTATATATTAACCGAAACTTACAGTTTAAGCTCTGGAAATTCACAAAGAAATGTTAATAACGGAAACTTGGCGAAGTAATAATATCAGAAAATCCAGTTTTTCTTATTTTAATTATTTTAGAGTTTTGTTTACAGTAAAATGTTGTACGAGTGTAATCTTAACTGCCTTTTTTTATCATATTTAGCACATAAATAGTAAGAAATCCTTATTTAAAATATTGTTTTTTTAAGAGTAAAACAAAGGGGTAAGAAAACTTTAATTATATATTAGTATAATTATATAATACACCTTTTTATACTATTTTACACTGTGTTGAGTAAATGTGCTTAAGTATTAGCTTATTTAAGTTTTGAATTTTATAATTTAAACCAATGTTCTAATTACCAAGACACTTAAGGCAAAACTTGTAAGAGAGATAAAAATGCAATAGATTTAGAAATATTATTTATAAAGATGACTGCCAACATTTTTTTGTAACTAATAAATTTTATTTGCACTATATTCTGAAAAAATCAAATTTATCTTCGACATTAATGAAATTATCTTTTTAGTTTTTTTAGTTTTTCTAGTATAATATTTAACCAATACATCATATCAATTTCACCTGATTTAAATTGAATATGAATAGAGTAATTTAATATTTCATTGCGGAAACTGGCTGACTTCACTGGTTTTCCTTCCCATGAAAAAATTGCATGTTCGCATAATGGGATCAAAGGCAGCCGACCCCACAGATATGATAATATGTTAGGATGTGTGGCCAAAAATCGAACCCATATGGGAAATATCCACAAAAAGGTGAATGAAAATGAGGAAATTCGCGTGCCGGAAAAGCAGCAAACGGCGCAAGGAAGACGAAGGGCAGGCTAAGCCGATTTTGCAATTGTTGCCGTTGTTTTTATGGTCAAGAGTAATTTGTTTTTCCGCTGCCATTGTTTGCAAACATGCAAAAATATCAGATTACAAAGCGGCAGTTCCTCCAAAGAGCGGGGGAAATGATTGCGGATGCGTTTCCCAAGTCCTGATACTGCCACACGGGCTGGCAAATGAGTTTACGCAAATCCAGGAGATGTCTAGCCCCTGATCCCAAGCTAATCCGATCATATGAGTAGGGGATAGCTGGAATATCCCAACAGAAGTGGACAACAGGAAGAGAGGATCGCATGTGCCATTTAGTTATCTTAAATGAGCATCGAAAGGTGGATATTGTCGAAGGGTTGAGTATAATATCAAATGTCGCATCTGTTATCACAGGATCCCTATAGAATATGTAGTCTACATATTGTACATATCTCTCTAAGAGAGAGTCTCTATATAGCAACCTTCAAAACTTTTCAAAGGTCTTCTTTCTAATGTCCAGACCCTCAAAGGCTCCTGAACAATCTAAGCCACACTCATTAGACACAGATAATTCGAGCAAATTTGTCAAATCGGCTTATGATTTGCATTCTATGACGGAATGTTTATGTTACTAATCTAGTCCTGTTTGACAAACAATGCGGCAATATTTATTCGAATGGCGTAGAATAACACACAGCCCCTGTGTGTCCCAAAGGGACTGTCCTTCTCCTTCTGCGGATCAAACAAGGGACAAGCGCAGGCGCATGCGCATGCGCACTTAGATTCCGCAAATGTTGCATTCGCATTTGGAAGGAGATCTGCAGCGAGGTCCTCGAAAACTGGGTCAAGACGGGCGCGGGTGGACTAGTGGCGGGCTTAAGGTAATTCCCATTTTTGCGTAGATTGAGGTAAGCGGGGTATGCTGGCTTAAAAGGGCGTCAGCCAGACTGGCCTTTTGGGATCCTTTGTAAGCACAGGACTCAACAATTGCATATTCAATGAAAATAAGCTGGGCTTTATTGGTGTAATATTGCAGGGCATAACTGAAATTTATTTAAATTACCAATTTGTTTTTATATAAAAAATCCGAAATTAGCTAGGAAAACATAAACTGACAAGCTTTAATGCATTTTAATAAAACTGGTATAAATAAATATTAAAATAGTGTAACATCTAATTTGCATTTTCAAGATTCGGGAACATATTGTAACAATATAAACCTATAAAAATAATTAAAAATTATAGTAAAACTAACTATCAGGACAATACTAATTTATAAAACTAAAGTTCACCCAAAGTAACGGCCTAATTTTTAAACTTTAAACAGTCGGTTAAAAAATACCAACTTTTCAAAATATACCAAACCTTGACTGGCCTCACGATTTGGCGCTGCCAGATGTTCATAAAAAGAACTATCGTCCAATGAATCATATCGATAGTCCCATCGATATTTTCACAGTGACCGACTATTGAATATTTTCGGTATTTTTGAATAAATAAATCTGGTATTTAAAGTATATTTTTTGAAGGCGCGGTCACACTGACGCCATCTTTCTTTTTCGGGATCCGCACACCAAGTCAAGAGGTAATTTCGTGATTTTTGTGGAAATATAATAGAAAATCGCCCAAATAAAACAAAAACACGAGTGAAATGTGTATGCGAACGGGGGCCGAGTGTGCGGGGCACCAAGTGCCGGTTGTAAACCGAGTGAAAAGCCTGAAAAATAGAGTTCCAAACAGCACACGTGTTTGCCAGAGAAGCCAATATCCAATATGAAAACTAATAAATGCATGGGGCATGGTTGTCTTGCAGAGCGAATCAACATGCAGCTGTTCGTCCGTGGACTAGAGACCATCGAGGCCCTGGAGGTTTCCCAGGATGCCACCATCGCCGGAGTCAAGGTGAGTTCTGAAGAAACAAGGGAGTTCCTAACCTAATTGTGGTTTCTATCCATCCATCCATCCAACCTGTAGAACCAACTGGCCCAGATCCATGGCTTCAACGCCGAGGAATTCAGCCTCGACTGCGAGGGCACCACCATGGCCAACGACACGCCCGTGACCGCCCTCAGCTCCTTCGAGCTGGACCTCAACATTCCCATGCTGGGAGGTAAGGTTCACGGCTCTCTGGCCCGTGCCGGCAAGGTCAAGGGACAGACGCCCAAGGTGGAGAAGCAGGAGAAGAAGAAGAAGAAGACCGGACGCGCCAAGCGCAGGATCCAGTACAACCGCCGGTTCGTGAACTTCGTCCAGGGCTTCGGCCGTCGTCGCGGCCCCAACGCCAACTCCACATAGAGAGTTTTGGATGAACAAGTGTCTACCTTTTAACTCCAGATTGATATGATGTTCATAAAGTAATTTCAAACCTTTAAACAAACCCCCGTATGTTAAACATTTCAAGAGGTCAGGTGGATTCGTTAGGCTGTGAAAACAAGTTCTGTAAACATAGCACATCTTTTACCATCAGGAAACATAGAAATATTCTGTTGATTAATTTTGTCTAAGATTTATATTTGAACCTTATTTGTTTGAGTTGAGATTCTTCGAAATTGATTTGTAACATTTAGTTTAGGATCATTAGAGGTAAATCAATTTCAAACAAAACCTTTAATACTTATTCATAGTTAAGCACTAGCTCCATTCCATTTTTTGTACGTTTGTAGGGAAACACTTGATTGAAATATTTTGAGTTTCATAGATTATTAGATAGGAATTGTTTTTTTTTTCGATGCAGACATATGAACTCCAAGTTAAGAGAATGCTATTTAAGCCCCACTATTGGACCATAAACTATTTAAGTCCACTATTTTAGACAAATGGCATAGGTCAGTTGGTGAACTCGCGCCGTTTGCGACTCGCTCTGAAACGGCGGTAACCCAATTCAAAGCAACCGATTAGGAAGGCCACCAGGAAGCCCAGGAGTAGGACCAAAAAGCATCCCTGCATATCATCCATGTTCACCTTGTGGTTGGTCACCTGGCGCTGAGCGCTCTTCCCGCTGCACTTGTCTGCGCGGGGCAGATTCATCTGGTGCCAGCGCTCTATGAAGCCCATCCGGAACATGCTGTTGATGTGGCGGTTCACCAGATGCAGGTACGCACTCTGCGCCGGCACAATCAAGGCAATCTGCTCGTCCACAAAGCTCTCCTTGCCCAAAGCGAAGCGGCACTCCTTGTCGCGTTCGAAATGCTGTTGCACAATTAGCTGCAGGTTAATCCGCCAGTCGATATTGATGCGCTCGCCCTGTTTCACCGCCTCGATGTCCTCTTCCTGGCTACTGCCGTAGATCCTGGCCCTTGTCATGTAGTGCTTAAAGTCCTCCCGCGTCGTCGTCTGCACGTAACGCTCGAAAAAGGTTCCGTTTCGTAGGCCATACTCCGATATTGCCTTGTGACGCTCCAGCTGATTGAGATAGTCCACGCCCGGCTGGAACTTGGGGAAGGTGAGAAAGGCCACCAGGTTGCCGCAATAGGTGGTCACCAGGACGATGACCACAATCCACCAGAAGCCCACCACCAGGCGACCACTGTCGGCTCTTGGCAAATACAAGCCACCTGCAAATTCGTAAGGGTTTTCTTTTATCTTTAGATCTAAACTTTATTTAACCACTTACCCTGTTGTAACAAGGCTCCAAATATGTACCAAAAGCAGCTTTTAATCGTGGACAAGCCCGCGATTTGCATATCCTTAATAGGAGCGAGCTTATTGATGGCATACAGCATGGGAGCCGTCAGCAGGACGATGCCCACCAGACAGAGCCAAGTTTCCGTGGTGAAGGGAGCCGTGAAGAGATAAATGCGGGACACCTCATCCGGTTTCCGTGTGATGAAGGAGTACTTCTGCACACTGATGGGCAGCGTGTAGTTGAAGGGCTTCTGGTCGGGATCCTCCACAGTGGCTGCCACGGCGGCGATGAAGAACTGATTGCCCTGGACCATCTCCACCACGCGGTAGGGAATCCGAAATGTCATCGAGCCAACCAACTCGTCCTATGAAAAAAAGGTTGCAGTGGGAATATGAAACCATAAGGCGAAGAGGCTCACGCTTTCATTGTTGTTCGTTGACGAGCTTAGCAAAAACTCATCCCTCAATGTAGAGGCTTCATGAAGATAGTAGCTGAAGTTCAGGGCTCTACTGAGCTCCTTGATGATCTCCATGACTATGCCGGAATGCTTCACGATCACACCATGTCTGTTTTTGGTGAGGATTTGCCAGGGAGGATTCTACGAGCGATTTGAACCAATAATAAGAATTATATTCCTGGCTCAAAAACTCACGTGCACGGTCACAATGTCCATGGTGATGTTGCGGAAGTGGTGCTCTATGTGTGGAAAGGCTAGCTCTTGGCAGACGAATCCCAGCAAGGGACTCCAGTAGCCAATGTTAATGAATTCAAAGTTTTGGTTCTTGGCATCGCGTGTGGGAGCTATAGATATCCAGTCTGTGAGTGAAAGTGATTTAGGAGAAAGAATGCCGAACAAACCTGCACGAAACTTGTGATTCTCCTGACTTTTTCCCCAGGTAATGGCCGTTTCTATGCGCCATCTTGCGCAGCTGGAGCACTTGGCGTTGGCCTTTAGGTAATCCTGGTTAAAATTAAGATTTAATATTTAATATTTAGATATTCAAAGTACTTCCTTCTTAATTTTCAAGTAATTTTTGTGTGTTAAAAAGTCTTACTTTCATGTACTCCAAGATTTCTGCCTGCTTTTCCTGTTTGGTAAAGCGAATGGACTCCCACTCCTCATCAGAGATCTCGCCGTATATAGACTCCTCCTCGACGGTCATTTTGGATATGGAAGTAACCAAAGCAAGGCTAATCTCAGAGATCGTACAGTTCAGTGTGTCCTGGCAGTCGGGCAGGGTTTCGTTGAGCGCGAAGGCTATGTTGGCCCCCTCGTCTAGATTAATGGTCACACTCCCGGCATCGAAGTCTCGCCGTACCTTATCCAGCACAAAGAACATCCACTGGTTGCCCACGTGGAACATGTTTAGGGTTTCGGCTATCTCGATGATGTCCTCGTGAAAGGCGGATACCACTAGGAACTGCTGGTTCATCTCTTCGTGTTTGTTGGGGGCGAATTGGGCCAGAGCCTGACGGAGGGCAGCTCGCTTCTGTTGGCCCCGGAGGGAGTCATTGATTTTGTAGAGGATCAGGGAGATGGGAGTGATGTGATTGGTGGTACTTTCGTGCACGATCGATTTCACCAGCACCGAGTTCTCATCCACTGTTTCATATGTAGAAAAGATCAATAATATATGGGTTTTGAATATAAAAGAGATCTATGAATACTACACACATATGGTTTGATCCACAAAAACTATAGCTGTCTTCCAGTTGAGAATCTGCTGTACCTTTGCATCTAAAATAACTTGGGGAAACTCATCGCCGTGCTCAACGATGGGTATCTAAAAATCAATTTGGCTTCGAGTGATTGATAAATGATATCCTATATCGAGAGTGTTCCATACCATCAGAGCACGATTCAAAGGAAGTCGAGGACAGTCGGAATCGGTAATGGCTATTAATAGAATTGAAGTCTCCTGTGTGTTTTTGTAAAAGTTCCAGGTATTCTCGCAATCCGTCACCGTAATGGCGGCCAAAAAATCTTTAGTAAATCAGAGTAACTCAGCCACCTGACCTCTGTGATTTTAAAAATCCTTACCCTTCTTCAAACGCACCGAGTTCCAGGTGAAATATTTCACATTTATACCACCATTCTTCAGGTTCTCACGTATTATGTCGCTTAGGATTTTCTCAAAATGTGCCATTATGTTCTCGCCATGCATTTTCTGATATTCCTGATCCACAACAACGGCTTGATAAACGAGGAATACTGTTTATACTGTTTGGAAAAATCCTTTTCGAATCGAAACTCACCCAGCGAAGCGTTGGCGCTCAGAAAGGAGGAAAAGTCATTGGCCTCGATGGGAATCAGGATAAGGAGCTGCAGTCCAAGGAGCAGAAGAAGACAAGTTGATGACCGCATATCGCCAGGATTCCCAAGTAACGACTGACCCAGCGAATCCCATCGAAGCAACGAGGTTACCTCGCGCTGATAAGACTAAACCCAATTAAAACCTACCCGCCGCGTGTTCAATGCCCATGAAAAATTGATTGGCGGGAAAGTGGAAAAGCCTGATGATTGACGGTTTGCGGTTAGGCTTCGACCTCATCGAGTGTCAAATTGGACGCAGGTGTTCGCATCGAAGGATATCAATTTCTGTTAACTTGTTTTATTTAATTGTAAGTATTTTATGAAATTGTTCGTCAGAATTGCCTGTATGAGAGCGGTAATTACATTTTACAATCTTAAATCTTATCGGGGGACTGACAGAAGAGGAGGTTTAGGAAAACGGGATAATATTTCTAAGCTATGAATTACAACTCACTTAGGTTAGAACTACTGGCTAGGTCCGTGGAAAATATCCTCTTCGATTCGTGTAAATTGTGTCCGGCTTCTTGGGGTTAAGAATGCGCTGATCTTGTCGTCTCGGTTACATGCGTGTCTCTATATATAATTTAGCTACAATTACGCCTATAGGTCAATTCCCAAAATGCTTTCAAATATAAATGCAATACGATTTCGATTTGTTGCAAGTGTTTTGTTGTGGTTCCTTTAGTGTTTACTTCATGTATATGATTATTACGAGTAAGTTACGAAGGGGAGTATAACCTGTATAAATATATATTTATATATATGTATATGACTCAGTGTACACATGTCTCTCATATGTAGCTTGAATCTATATCAATATCTGGTTCTATACCGCCGTTAAACTGCAAAACTTTTCATTGGTGGCTCCGGTACCCTGAACTCTGCTTATTTTTGGTCACTGATCGCAAAAATATCCGAGTATCCGGGTGGAAACACTAAACATTTGATTGGGCTGTCGATTGATTAGCTATTTCGTCTATTGCTCTTGATATACGCTCTATCCGGATTGCACGTTCCCATCTCTACTAGCATTTTTGATTGATCTCCCGAGATTCATTCGGCCGTCTAGCCTTCTCTATGGGTCCTAGACCCATTCGTCCCGGGTTTACGACTTTTCTCATTCGTTCAGTATCGCACTCAGGCGCTCCTCCACGGCCACTTTGCGTGACTTCCAAACGAATTCACAGACGGCAATGACGCAGGCCACGCCCATGCCGCCCATGAGGACCACAAAGACACCGCCCACATTGGCCAGCCCCAGTTCGTTGGCCGCCGACGAGGATTTGGAGGTCTCCACGCGACACTTGCCGCCGCCGCGCTTCTCCTTCCACCACTTGGTTTTCAGGATGTGCAGCTTGCCCTCCTCCTGCAGCTTGAGTATCACGCTGTTGATGGCAGTGCGGTAGGGGGAATCTGTTGGGGGATCAAGGAGCAAGGATCAAGTCAAGGATCTCTTTCTCTGATAATTGTTGACTTACTAGGCGGCGTGGCTATGCCATAGCTCTTGGTGTCCAGCATTCCACCCACTTGCGTCAGCTCGCAGTTGCGTTCGGTCACATACTCAATGGATGTGGACTCCATCAGAAAGGCATAGGATCCTGAAAAATGTCATAATAATAAATCCTTTCCCTTAAGATATCTGGGAGTTACCTTTGCCCTTGGCCACCCGATCCACTCCCTCGCCATTGCTGGCTGTGAAAACAGAGGGACGAGCTGATTCCATGAAAGACCACATGCGCTGATAGGTGGAGATCTTGGAGTCCTGTAAAGGGATAAGCTCTTAGAAATATTTCCTAATATTATCACCCGAATTTACCCTAAAGAAAGCCGCTGTGCTGCCGCCCTTCAAGGCGCCATATTTGATTCTCGTCTGCTTGGCCAGATCCTCGGCACTTTCGATGGGCGAATCCATTCGCTCGACAGTCAGGAAGGCAGCCAAGTTGGCAGTGTACGAGGAAATCATGATCAGGGTAAAGAACCACCAAATGCCAGCCACCATGCGAGTGGAAAGAGCTCTGCAAAAAATGGGTTTTAATAGGGTAAGAACTAAACTCTGATTAAAAACCTTTACTTGGGCAAAAAGTCGCAGCCCTGTTGCATCAGCGATCCAATGGCAAACCACATGCAATTGAGCAGCGTGAACTGACTTTCGACCTTCTCGCCATGGGCATCCGTATAGGCAGGCCATTCGTAGGGAGTAAATCTGTATAAAGGATATATTAGGATCAGACAACCACTCATAGGTAGAATAAAACTTACTTGGCCAGTATGAAAAGCAGCACAGAGACACCCAAGTAGGCGGTGGCCATGTAGATCCACACATCCAAGGACAATGGCGACAGGAAGGAGAACAGATTGGGTGGCTGCTTGATGGGCTTGCGGTACAATATGGACACGCCCAGATTCATAAAGGGTGTGGTGAAGTCCACTGCCTGCTCACGCTCGAAGGTGATGGTGAGATCTGCTATGGCTAAATCGGCACGCTGCTCCAGCAACTCCCGGATCATCCCGTTCCATTCGCTGAAATGCAGAGTATTATAGTAAAAGGTATATTGTATAAACTTTTTAGTAGGTAGCTAGGTTTTTGAAATCACTTTTAAAACTTAAAATTTCTGCTTAAAAGTATGCAATAATATATTTATAACCCTAAATCGTACAGGAAGGCGACTATTCTTTATTCACTGCATACTTTTAGGCACATATTTGGAAATTTAAATGTGTTTTTAAAAAGCTATATCTTTATCTCCTTACCCAGTGAGTTTATTGAGACTTCCATAGCTGCCATCTGGTACTAGTTGTATTTTATAGTTGAAGCCCAGCGACTTGGAGATCTCATGGATGAGATCCACTGCATAGCCTTCAAACTGGTCATTGCCACTTAGGGGAATTGCTGATTCCTTGCGCATGCAGTAGGGATTACTCTTTAGGGATAATAAAAATATTTTTTAAAATATTATAAATATTTTTATAATTTTTGATTCTCACCAATATAGTCGTAACCACCAGTGTCTTGTTCTTCAGATTGGCCTCGATCTCCTGCTGCTTCTGGCTAAAGGTGCGCGTAAAGTTGATGCCATCTGGCAGCGTGGAGTTCCAGGTGCCGATCTTCCGTATGCCCGCCGGCGTCAGCTCCACAATGTCCAGCATAAAGTCCGTGCGAAAGCCCTGGTGATCGAACTTGATCACATTGGTCAGGCCCTTCATCTCGACGATCTTCATGTAGTTGATCAGACTGAAGCCGTGCTGCCAGGTGCTCTGGCCATCGCAGCTGATCGGATGGATGTCGATCTGCTGCGAGGTGTCCAGGTCGTGCAGCGCCTTGGCGAACAGATGCACTGCATCGTACATGAGCGCCGTCTCCGAGCGCACGGTGGTCAGGTTGGCCGAACGCAGCAGGCCCTTCTCATCGATGCTCCACTGGCGCACCACATCCGACACGATCTTCTCGTTGATCAGCCGGAAGCCGGTGATGTTGGTGCCGCCGTACCGGAACTCGTCCAGATTCACCGTGTGCAGGTCCAGCGAGGTCACCAGGTAGCTGTGGTAGTCGCTCATCATGCCGATCTGCTGCGCCTGCTTCAGCACCTCGTGGATGCGCTCCGTGGAGCAGTCGAGCACGATGTGCGCCTCCGCCGAGTTCTTGATCTGCTTTAGGAGGGGTCTGTAAGGGTGAGTATAGAAATTGAATTAACTTATTGTTCAACTAGTCTATTTTTGACCATTAATATTTCCAACCAATTTCCAACTAGTCTATTTTTGATTAATAATATTCAACCAATTATCAAATATTTGAGTGAATGTTCTAAACGATCTTAAAACTTGACTAATATCAATCTATGAATTGATTTTGGTTGTTCCTAAACTTTGTATTACTGTATTAAAGAACTAGAAAGATTATAATCTTATAATCTTATTTTATAAACCTACCAAAATTTTACATAAAGTTGAATGTTACGGTAAAAATTCATAAAGAATTATTATTTTAATCAAAAATATTTATGTTAGAGATTTTTGGTGACCTCATGATATTTATAATATTCGAGTTTCAACTTTGAATACCTTTTTAAAAACGATGCAACCGATCTAAAAATCGTTACTTTATTTAATAAAGATTAAATATATTAGTTGAATGGCTTTAAGGAAATTATAATGTTCTTGAGTTTCTACTGAACTCAAATGTATATTCTATGGCATCTACTTAATCTGGCGATAGTTCTATTTTAACGTCATATAAGCCTAATCATTCCTACAAAAATAGGTTGGATATGTGGGCCAGCATAAACTAAGAGCCCCAAAAAGTGGTAATCGGTGAAAACGATTAGCCGGGCTTACCGGTAATCCCCGCTGTCGCTTAGCTGGCGCACAGTAATGGGAAACGGCGTCATCCCGTGGGCCTTGAGCAGCTCCTGCAGCCGCACGATGCCGTCATTGTTCTCGTAGATAATGGTGAAAGTCTTCCAGCCCCAGTGTCGCACGATATCCACGTAAGCCTAAGAGCAAGCAAAAGCATCAAAAAACAGTGGAGTGGAGGGGATGCAACTGCACCTGCAACCTGCACCTACCTTGGAGAGCGTATTAGGGTGCGGATAAAGATTCACCAGGCAGCTCTCGCGTCTCAGCCGGTAGTCCCAGCGATTCTCCAAGTGGGGAATCTGCAACGAGTGTGTGTGGTTCAAAGTTATTCAAAGGGGTTTTACGAGACATCTCCGGCCCACTCACCTCCATGTTGTCGCAAATGCTCTGCACATGGCTGGCGGTGTGCGAGGATTGTGGCCCAAAAATGGCTGCCACACCGATGTTCAGTAAGCCGCAAACTGAAAGACAAACAGTGCAATTGAGGTTTATGTACCAGTAGTGGCTCTACTTATTTGTTGCTCTTTGACGAACTTAGTTAGGGGAAATCAAACGCAACCGCTGTAAAATATCTGCGGGATATCCCGAATCCAAATCGAATCGCAAGGAGTAACTTTTGACATTCCTGCCTTATGGCAAATTGAGTGAAACACACAAATCCCAAAGAGCTTAAAAGTCGCAAATTGATTTTCAGTCCCATTCCCAATTCCAATCCCAATTCAATCTGCTTGTGGGGGAGATAATCTGGGGGCCTGCGACTTGAAAGGCTCATGAAAGTAGCGCAGTAATGTGCTTGGCTTTCGGCTCGGTAATGTTCAGTTAGCCTCGTTCGCATATTTAAAATGCACTTCAGTATGACATAATTTCGTTTAGCCCGTTTGGTCCTTCCCGCAAGGATTTCCCCCCGCCCGTCAGTCAGCATCCTTTTGGCTCATCAAACGCGCTAAGCACGTGTAAGTGCATGTGCACCTGCACTTCGATGTCCTGGCTCGGCGATGCGGTTAACCTGGCTCCCAGGACCCTCCACCCAAATGGATGTGCGGAGGGTCCTCGTTACTGTCGTGCTGAAGTGTGGTTTACTCTGGCCAAGCAGCAGCCATGGCATTTTTCCCTTTTTGGCCATGCACTCGGGCCAACTTCGGCGTCATTTGTGTCTCATTTATCACAGGATATTCGACAGTTGGCTCACGTTCCTTTGCCCGCTTTACGATTCATCTTCAGCTTTTAACGATTATCAAGTGCCAGAGAAGTTTCACCTGCTACCCAATACCCACAATAAACTGCAAATGGCTGACTGGCCCGGCTTACACATAAGGGATATTTATCCCTACGGATTTAAGAGCGAGCGAATCTTCGATAACACGTGATTTCCTGTAACTTACTTTTCCCAGATTTTATTTTGATTTAATGAAGAGAATGTGTTCTTATTTTAACTATCAAAAAACAAGTTTTTTTGGAAATGTAAAAAAAAAATATTCGAGTTTAAAAATTAAGTAAATAGCGAATTCTTACACAAAGAGAAAAATTTTAACACATTTGTTCTTGAATTGAGAACATTCGTTCTTAAAAGTACATTCCTTCATGTAAGCACGAGAACATTCGTTCTTGAAAACCGGGTAATCACGTTTTCAGATCAATATAAGAACAAAACGTTGAGAGGAGAAAAGTTTAATTACCATTATAACAATTTTTTTAAAAATTTAGACGTCTGTTTTGATCGACGATGTAAATACCGCCAATTTAACTTGATTAAAGCAAATTAAACCAATATTACTTTAAAAAATCTCGTTCTACTTTTTAGAAAATTTTCAACCTAAATGAATTCTTGTTGTTTTACAAAAAAAAACTAACAAATTTATTAAACATTTATAATACTTAAATATTTTTTTGATTTTTCTTAACAATCTATTTTTAAAATATTTAAGGATAAACTTATAAAATATTTCCTGGTCTATTCAAAACTTTTTAAAAAATTAAATAGTTTATGTACCTTTAAAAAATTGTTATATTATTATCCTGACAAACATGTTTCGGTAACAAAATAAATCCTTTTAAAATCCAACTAATACAAAAAATAAACATCAGGAAACTAACATCTTTCTATAGTGTTTTGATAATACAGCGTATAACAAAACATTTTAAGAACTTTTTAAACTTGCGAGTGCAAAAGTCAGAAAGGAATAAACTCCCCCAGGCAGCAATTAGCATACCATAAATCGCAAATCAAATGCCAGAGTAAACAAAGGGGTAAATCAAGCTCAACCAAACTAAAAACAAAGGAAAAGTCAATTTAAGAGTGACAAGGGAATTCAAAGCGGAAACAAAAACGAGATGAATCTACATATGTCGAAATCAAATATGCAGGGGAAAGCATCAGGTGAAGGTGAAGTTTACGTTGAGGAAAAGGCAACAGGGTTGTGAAAAGCAGGCCAAGTCAACACTTTCAGCTCTGCAGTGCGAACCACTCACCCCTTTTCCCGGCGTGGAAACTGTCGAAGGGCGAGATGCGCTCGATTTGGGCCACCAGTTTGGAGCGCGGCAGGATGGAACGGTCGGCGTTGATGCGGTCCACCGCCTGGCGGAAGGCCAGCTCCTGGTGGTCATCGGAGGGATGGAAGAGCCCACCTGCGGTGAAAAATTACACATTGTGTTTGTTCCCATTTCAAATATTTTGGATCAACTCCCGCAGTGCTCAAATGAAAACAAACAATCACAAACACAGCCGCATGTATCAAATACACAAACTCATACATAGAACGTAGCTCTTGATTATGACGTGTAAAAAATCGATACGCAACGAAGATGCGAGCGGAATTTTGTTTTCATCTGGTTTCTGCAGGAGTTCCTTGGTTTTGGACCCCATATCATTCGAAAATACTTCTTTTACTTACCAATTTTGATGATATCGGGCAGTGATTGAGCTTCTCGGCAGTTGGAAATCAATTGCAGAAGCACCAGCAGCAGCGGCAGGACGAAAACCCGTCTTGACCGCATCTTGAAATCGCTTGAGATGGCAGTTTCCGGTGTCAGATGATTGCCCCGCTGGTTATCAATCACTTGTCACTCGGTGGATATCGCGTATCTAGCAGATATTAAGCATTTTCACTTGGCGGCACTTTCACTGTGTGTTTTCTGATTTTTCCTTTGGTTTATGTTATGGTTTTTCCGAAATTAACCGCTTAACCGCTTGCTGTGAGGATGTGACATCCACTGAGCTGCGTGTGTTTGATTTGCCTTCTTTTATCCTGTTGCGGAATCGCCCTACGAGGTGGGTTGTTTTGTGAGCGAATGTGGGTAGTTGGGTGGTCCAGCATCCAAAAGCCGGCTGACAGTTCCCACAGCTGCGCAGTGGATGCTGCGAGAGCGGCCCCTTTGGGGGTTGCCACCCCCGTTGGCAGATGAGCTTTCCATCCTGAAGGTCGTTGGTGGGAAAACATGGTAATTTGGCCCTGATAGAAACTGCTTTACCGACATTGGGCTTTCTAAGCTTTTGTGGTAGTTGAATCTTGAAAAAAAGGTTCCACAAAGTTACCATTTAAATGTGTAAATGGTAAACATGTCTTAAAAATATATTTCAATTTAATATACAATTTCTAAAAAATTTTAAATCACTTGGAGAAAAAAATATTCTTACTTTTCTAATATATTATTAAAATAAAAATTTCTGAATTATTAAAAAATTGAAAAATTCTTTACCTAGAAAATTCTAATATTTTAGGAGGTTTTTAAAAAATCTGTATTCAATTATTTAATTTAATTGTTTTATTTTAGAATTAAACATTTTTTGTATGTTTCAAATCATTTACACTAATCTTTTATTATATTTAAATGTAAATTAATAACCCTTTTTTTTTTTTTAAATTTTTACTTCGTCTAGTGGCTTGCTGGCTGTGCCGAAAAACTAAACCCCCATTCTTAACCCCCTCCCCCCTCGAAAGGTCCTTTAACATGCCGAAGTGGAAAAGGATTAAACAGCACAAAGGAAGCAGCCAGCGGAAGAGCGGCGAGTGAGGGGAGTGAATAAAACAGAGAGCTCATTATGCCGTTGACCGCGCTGAGCTTAAAGTGCAAGGATAATGCAAAGCGGCAGTGATGGGGAAATGCATGCGAATGGCGACTTGCATTGCAGGCGCGTAAATGTGAGAGTATTAACAATTTAACAAACAAAGGCAGAGGGCCATTAATAACACACAACAACGGTTCTGCCGCTTAATATACCCACAATCGCGCGCACATATATTATGCATGTGTGTGCGGCCATAAATACAGAATGTCGTTGCTGGAAAATCGTAGCGACTCGCGCCAAATATCATCAAGCTCTGTTGCCTGGCAAATGAGTTGACTCAGTCAGATGCGCCAGCTCCAAAGGCACTGAAAGAAATTTTAAGGAAAAATTAGTTTAAAAACTTTTACAAAATATTTCTTCATTTATTTTAACCATCATTTCAAAAAAAAAAATTACTAGATAAATTACTAGACAAGAAACGTTAGATCTAAGAAATTAGATAAAAAGTTGAACCTATTTTAAGTAAAAGATGCCAACCTACAATATATATAATTATATTCAATGAATTAAAAATCTCCAGAAGTATATTTATAAGCCAAATTCAATCTTAAATTTTTAGAGGTTTGGAAATTCCTAAAAAGGTCCTGAAAAGTATGCTAAGGAATATTTCAAGACCTGATTATAAATGCAGAATGAAGATGTAGGATTTTTCCCTTATGTAAGATAACAACATTCAAGTTTTTCGCTGTGTTCCTATTTATGTATGTGTGAGAGCCGTTCGTCCTGTATCTGCACTTGTGTCCGTGTCCCGTCGCCTGTGTGTGTAATCATGCATATCTTTGCCAGTGGGTTTTCGGTTAGTGCCTTATTTACATTGGCCGGAAGCTGCTGGTTGTGCTTGTTTCCGCTTTTGTCTGTGCGACTTCATCACCATCTGTCTCCCCTCTCACTGCTGATCTAGCAGCCCTCCCGCTCGCACTCCCTTCCTGCTTCCTTCGCTGTGGCAATGAAGTAGAGCAATGGTCTGGCTCATTAATTTCAACATAACGCGCACATGGCCAACAAATTTTCCCACGTACGCACACGTATAAATTGCACACATAGTTGCCTCTTAGCTTTCAGCGGTAATTATTTCAAATTAAATGGCGAAAGCACTTTTCAAGCAGGTGCTCCCGAAAGTATGCAGCATATTATTAGCTTCAGTCCGTGGTGATGAAGTACAGGTGAACTTCGATAAGTTAAACATATTTTTCAAAAATTTATTTAAGTGTTGACTAGAAAAGTCTCAATAAATTACTACTTGATTTTGTTAAGATATTAAATTTCCGAGATCTACGAAATATTTAATTGGTTTTTTATAAATCATAAATTTATCAGCAAAACCTAGACCAAAAAAAATTATGATAGACACTAAACTATTCGAACATCAATTCCTAGCTTATAAGTTTTAAAAATTTCTTAATAATACGAGTGTTACATAAATACTTTCGGAATAGTTAAAATTCCACATTTGATTTTGAATTTAAATTACAAAAAATATAAACTTTATAATATTTATTTTGAAATTCATACCACAAAGTTCAGATATTATATTATTAGACACGGTATATTTTTAATACAACTAGTTTTAAGAGTTAAACCCTGGTTCTTTTTGGGTGTAAGCCATAATACTCTATATATATTTCGAATAACTCTAGTTTCTCGAAGGTCAACTGTATATGAACTTCAGACAGCCTCAGTGTTCGTGACTTCTCTGTTTCAGTGCGGTCTTAAGCATGAGATTGCACTTTGATTTCGTCTGCTGGCAGACACACCAGCGGTGATGGATAAAGTCAAGAAGGCATCTGACTTTTGGACTTTCTGCCTGCTCCCCCGACTGTCTGTCGGTCGTCTGGCCTCCATCAATTTGGCCCTTGGGCTGGTTTTATTATCCCAATGCATATGGAAATGCTGACGAGGCTTGCTTGTCATGTCGGACTCTTAGGCTAAATAATTTTAATAATGCAAAGTAAGATATACACACATGTGAAGGTTGTGCCCGGAGCCATGGCATTCCAGGGTCAAGAGGACCTCGAAAGTATTTTCACATTCTGCTTGAATGTAAATACATTTTCGGGCAGTTAGTCATCCCCACTCCACTCTCCAGTTTCCCAGGGAGTCGCTGGCAACGAGAGATGAAAGCGAAATGGGGGAAAAGGAAAATGGGAAAGTGGAAAACTGTTGCCGTTGGTCAAGCATATGCAATGCATTTTCCAGGCGGGGCTTACTTAAAAGAATGTAAATGCCAGGCTTTACTTACTCAGATGATGTGTAGTTTCATATAGCAGTTTCCATATTTTACACAAAAGAATTTGGCTTGGTATTCCCACGTTTTTTTGGTCCTTTTTTGGTGGAAAAAAGCTTTGGGTAAACCATAAAAAAACTATACTTTGTCATAGTTCTGAATAATAAGCAACTGTTGCTTTGTCGAAAAAACGTTGGCTCTTTGTATAATATACAATATATACAATGTATATTATACGTGATTAATTTATTGTGAAACATATTTAAGCTGGAATAAAAGGAAAAATGAATTATTAATTATTATTTGTCAGGTGAAAAATATTGATTGAATAGCAAATTACCTTTTACCATCTAAATAATTTATGGGCTGCCTGAAAATTGATAAAGGCTATAAATTAAATGCTTATTTTTAAATTGCAAAATAACCTTTTAAAATCTAAATAATTTATGGATTGCCTGAAAATGTACAGAGGTTTTAAATTAAATTTTAGTTTTTAAATTCCAAAAGTTTATATGCCTCGTGTAGACTATTGCCAATTAAAGAGCGCACAAAGCGGCACTCAAACCGCTTTTAGTGAGCGCACTTTCGCATTTCGCCTGCACTTTATTTTTTGGTACACACCAAGGACATTTTAATGGTGTTTTTAGAGCATTCGACAGGCAATGATGTCACTTGTCGGATGGCAAGGACGAGTGGGAGTGTGTGAGGGTGGGAGTGGCATATGCAACAAATTTGTAAGGACGCTATTTAATGCCATGTCGGCTGCTTGGATGCCTGCGCTGAATGAATGGATGCTGTGAAGCCCCCGGGACACGCCCTTAAAGCCTCAGTTCGAAGGCGTTTTACTTTGCTTTTTTTTATAGGCGCCCCTCAAATCCACTTTGTAAGCCATTCCATTGGTAATAAAGGCCAAAGTGAGTGCCGCTAATATAAAATTGAATTTAAATAAATGGAGTAGGGGCCTAAAAAGCCGAAAAGCAGGGCGCTTTGCTTCTGATTTGATTTATTTTGGAGGCGCACGCCCAGCACTTAGGCGCCATTTGATATGCAACAATCTTTGGTGGCAGCCGAAAGAAAATTGGGAAATCGGAAAATCGAAGAGCGGAAGATAGGCGGAGGCGTAATCATCATCATCATCAGAGAGCTCGGGAGTTTCGCTTTGTAATAAATCTCATGTAGACCGAAATCGTTTTAATTTATTCATGCCACGCGCCGTTTGCCGTTTTCTTATAGGAGGGGTATTGATTAAAAATGCAAAGGACTGCACTGCGCCGCCACTTGGATCCTTGAATCAGACACCTAAGTACACACATACATACATGCAGTGGCCTCTTCCTTTTGGCCACATTATGCAAATACTGTTGACACAAATTCCGAAGGGCTGAACTTGAACCTGAAACGGCAGCCGCTGTTGCCGCTTTCATTAATTAGGCGACAGCCTGTTAGCCAGCTAATTAAAGAGCCGGCCTACAAATTGGCAGCTTGTGTGGGCCATGTGGGATAGATTTAGGCAATTAGCACTCGCTGTACACCCGCAATCCCTTCCAGGGATTTAACCACCCTCCCCTTTCTACACCCCAAAAAAACCCCCAGCATTCCGGCAGTCGGTGGAAATTTTAAACGGGCTAAAACGAGACTGTCGTACCTGCTGCACAAAACATCTGGCTGCCTGTCCTTGTTCGCCTGAATCCTCCTGATTGCGTAATTCCAGCTCACAAGTGCCGACAACGGTTGAGAGTCTATTAAAAATGTATTATCAGTGCGATTGCCACCAGATCCGGCTGAAGTGTCGACGTTATTCCCAGCACATCCCGTTCGCATCCATGCGCAGTTGTTTGAGTTTAAATGTTTCAATTAGCCCTGGCAGCACTTAAAGCAAATAGTCTGACTCTCCCCATTTAGTTCGTATGCATAGAGTGTGCATCTATTTTAAATGTATTTATTACAGTGCTTAAATGAACATTTTAAAACAGAAAGCTTTGCACTTTAAATTGAGAGATTTTTAGGAATTTTTTAAAATGAATATTCACCGATATTAGCCAGTGAATACTTTAGCAGCATCGTTCTCAGAATGCTGGAATGCAAACTAAACTGATAGTTCTGACCGTGCAAAAGCTAGATATATATATAGAAAATTACATTGAAATTGCTAATAACAAATCAGCATAAATCAGGGAAAGCTAATTTTCAAGAACTGGGTTAGGATTGAATTTTAATTCCCATTTAAAGGCTATCATGTGCACATTTAAGACATGTTTACTTTCCCCAATGACACAATTTCTTAATCTCTGCACTTCTTTATCATTTTTCATTAAAAATAAAATTGTAATATAAATTAATCAGAACTCTGGGGTTCAATATGTAAAAATAAAAATACATAAGGAAAAGCACGTATATAATTTAATTGAGCCTTATCAGTTGTAAATAAAACACAAATGTTTAAGTGATTTGCTCATTCCTGAGAACTTTTAGGGTTCACTTACAATACAAATCTAGATTATATGTAAACAAATAATTCTTATCAATATTGCCAGTGTGAGCTAAATGCTTTTCTAGCTGATTTTTTAATACTTTGCAATTTAGCAGTTTCAATTCAAGTTCTTCCTAGAGCGGCCCTATAAATTAAGTTTCTGGTCTGTAGTGCTATCAGTTCACTTTGCTCCAGCATTCCTTACAGTCATCGGAAAATGAATTCCTCAATTGCTCTAATGTAAGTAGTTCTACATTCTAAATTATTTAATTTTATTTTAATTTTTTTCACTGTTAACTACACACAAAAAAAAATATCGCCCCGTATATTCGATATGGCCAATGTAAAAAGCATGTAATTCAAACCCACATCGTTTTTACATTAAATAAGGTCAAATTTACATTAATTAAGGTCATTTTGCCGAATTTTCTCTCTGGGAGACTCTCTCACTTCGAAAAAGAGAGCAGTACGCCATATGGAGAGCAAAATGATATGAGTTGAAACGAGATAGACAGATTCGAAATTCGAACTGACGTGCTTTAAGCATGTTCTCTCGCTCGCACTAGTATAAGCTTCTGTCAAATATTTGTCACTTGATTTTGAACGCGGAGTGTATGTATGTGTGTATGTCTTTCTGTCTGGCTGCCTTTCCGTCTGTATGTATGTGTGTATGTCTTTCTGTCTTTCTGTCTGCCTGTCTTTCCGTCTATATGTATGTATTTCTGTCTGTCTGTCTGTATGTCTTTCTGTCTGTCTGTCTGTCTGTCTGTCTGTCTGTCTGTCTGTCTGTCTGTCTGTCTGTCTGTCTGTCTGTCTGTCTGTCTGTCTGTCTGTCTGTCTGTCTGTCTCTGTCTGTCTCTGTCTGTCTCTGTCTGTCTTTCTGTCTTTCTGTCTGTCTGTCTGTCTGTCTGTCTGTCTGTCTGTCTGTCTTTCTGTCTGTCTTTCTGTCTGTCTTTCTGTCTGTCTTTCTGTCTGTCTTTCTGTCTGTCTTTCTGTCTGTCTGTCTGTCTTCCTATCTGTCAGTTCTGTCAAATTTACGTTTGACATTTTCAAAAAATTGATATGGTTTTAATGTAAATATGACATTACCGAAATATCATTTTTACATTTTCGAACATGTCAATTTTACACGGGGTCCATATCAAGTTAAAATTGACCTTAAAAAATGTAAAATTGACCTACGTTTCCTCTCGTTTTTTTTTTGGGTGTAGGTGCTTTGCACTGCTCCTGATTAGTCCTCTGTGCTTCGGCTATACTGATGAGGAACGCGAAGCCGATCGTCTTAAAGTGGCTGAGATCATCCGAACCTCCCAGGACAGCGATTCAAAAATCAATAGAACCCAGGAATTACTCGACATCTACAAACGCTTGGCTCCAACTTTGTCGGCTGAAGACAGGGAACAAGTTGAGAGCCTGATTAAGGAGCACACTGATGAAATATTAGTCGATGGAGTTCCCAGTCAAGGCGGCCGAAAGACAAAATACGTTGGAAAGATCCTTACTCCAGTTGTGAGGGATGTGGCAACAGGATTCTTTTCCGAGCTCGGTGCCAGTATTGCCAGGTTATTCACTGGTTAATATCAGTTTGCGAGCATAAACACATATATGTATGAATACTAAAATGTTATTCCATCATTATATAGCTTTGTAAAATGTTTAAACTATAAATTTCAATAAAATTTGTATACATATTAACTTGTGCCTGCATAGTTTTAAAATCAGATACATAAGCGAACGTCTTCATTTCCATAAAATGAATATTTATTTTTGCTGCTGGGTATTTTTTTCAGATGGAAAACTTTTCGATATTCTTATTGTACATGCTGAATAATTGGAAAAAAATATTTTTAATAAATAAAATAAACCAAATAGCAAACAGAGTATATGAACTTTTACCACCGCTTTATTCCTTATCGCTTTTGGGTTTTTAGCGATGCCGATTAAATTAAATTCCAATGAATTTATATATAAAGAAATGCATATTGCTTATCACTGAGCAATGTGGGGCTATATATTCAGCTTCTTGGGCTGCAAGATAATCAGTTCAGTTTGCTATTGCGTTCCACAAAGTCCTTACACCATGAATTGTATAATTTCTGCAATGTAAGTAACACGGTTTATAAGTTTTATATTTATTCTTTAATTTTTTCTTTTAATTAGGTGCTTTGCACTGCTCCTTATGGGTCCACTGTGCTCAGCGTATACTGCCGAAGAACGTCGAGCTGACAGCCTTAGGGTTAATCAGATTATCCAAAGTTCTCACGACGACAATACCAACATCAACAGTATCCAGGAATTACTCAACATATACCGACGCATGTCTCCCAGTTTAGGAACTCAAGAAAGGGAGAGGATGGACAGGTTTATTAAACCGCATACGGAGGAAGTATTAGTCGATGGAGTGCCAATTCAAGGGGGTGTGAAAAGTAAATACGCCAGAAGAATCCTAAGTCCAGTGGTGAAAAGTGTAGCCAAAGGATTCTTCAAAAAGCTCGGATCAAGTCTTGCAAGCCTATTCGAGGGCAGGTTTCCATCGAAGAAAGAAGCGTAGAGCATAAGAAAGAAATTATATATCAATTTAGAACATAATATATGGTTGGATACCATCGATTCAATTATTGTCTATGTGGCTAAATAAAAATGTGAACATTCAAATGAAAGCAAATTTGTGAAGGCTTTAAGTTTTAAACATGTGCTATTCCTTTAACTTCAAGGCTAACTTTCGGCAAAATAACGATTATAGGTAACAGCAATTCAACAGAAGTTTGTTAATCTGTTTACTCGCTTATCATTTTTCATCGAAAGGGAAATTATAACGGAAATTCATTGGAACTCAGGAACTTTTAACAAAATTCAGCCTAATCAGTTGTTATTCAGTTATAGAATGTTTTTCCTTTGTATGTGGTATAAAAATGATAGACAGTTCGTGAGAACTTTGTAGGGAAGAGTTTGCAATGCAAT
Organism: Drosophila mimetica; assembly: GCA_037075245.1. Classification (NCBI taxonomy): domain Eukaryota; kingdom Metazoa; phylum Arthropoda; class Insecta; order Diptera; family Drosophilidae; genus Drosophila; species Drosophila mimetica. The sequence continues at coordinate 9,972,920 of JBAMCH010000023.1, read as the reverse complement.
TGTAGTGTATAGGAAAAAAAGTTAATTCCAATGTATATAGGAAGCGCTAGAAAACTGATGTTTTTGCTGATTTGTTAAAATTTTGCAATTAAGCAGTTTCATTATAATTTTTTCCTAGCGCTGGCCTATAAATTGAGCTTCTAAACTGTAGGACAATCAGTTCAGTTTGAACCAGCGTTACTTAAAGTCACAACAAAATGAATTCCGCAATTTCTCTAATGTAAGTAACTCTCTAAGTACTTTACTTTAGAAATTAAATATTATATTTTATTCTCTTTTTTTACTTTTAACTAGGTGCTTTGCACTGCTCCTGGTTAGTCCTCTGTGCTTCGGTTATTCTGATGAAGAACGTGAGGCCGATCGTCTAAAGTTGGCTGAGATCATCCGAACTTCCCAGGACGATGAAACCAAGATCAACAGGACCCAGGAAATACTTGACATCTACAAACGTTTGGCTCCAACTTTGTCGGCTGATGAAAGAGAGGGCATTGATAGCCTTATTAAGGAGCATACGGATGAAATATTAGTCGATGGAGTTCCGAGTCAAGGCGGCCGAAAGACCAAATACGTTGGAAAGATCCTTTCTCCAGTTGCAAGGGACGTGGCGACTGGATTCTTTCAAGAGATCGGCGCAAAAATTGCTGGTTTATTCACTGGTTAATTTCAATGGATATTCGTGTGCATAAAACGAAAATCAATTATATATGTATGCATACCAAAATGGTATACCAAATCAATTAATTTAATATACTGAGCACAGCATATCTACCTGACTTGTCATTCTGCCCACGTTTATCTTGTCAGATTGGAATAAATATATATTTCCTGGTAGTGCAAGAATTTAAGACCTGTCCTTATTGTTATTCCCGACATATTTATCTTAAAGAGTTGAAATCTTTATGGGAATTTCACATGCAAATACATCAGCGCTGTGCCTGCATATGAATACGAATGTTATGTAACCAAAAACAGATCCACTCAGATGAAACCGTAAAGAGCTCACTTAAAAGTTTAGAAAGAATGGAATGCCTGGCAACTTTATTCAATCTGGGCAAACAAAGTTTGTGTGGAATTCAATCAACACCCGGGCAGCTGAACTGAACTGGACGGAGAATGTTTTTTGTTTGAAATTTTTCAGAATTATTATTTCTGTGTAAAATGCTTTTTTCGATGTTGTGCAGAAAAACTCGTTTTCGCCAGGCGAAAGTTTTTGATTGTCTGGCCGAAACAAGGCATGTGGAAAGTAATTACCATGCATGTGTCGAAAGCATCTGAGGGGGTCCTTCTACGGAGGGTTATCCTACCCATACCCATACCCATACACGCCACAGGACTTCCGTGTGGGTTGGCTCTACACTATATTGTGTGCTCGCCTCATCAACGCCATCAGCTGTGGCATTTGACTTCTGAATGTGTCGTAAAGTTGATCCTTTCCCCGCCCAACAGTCTTCCCATCCTGTTGTCACTGCTGCTGGCAATTTGTTTAATTAAATGCTTGCCCAAGAACCAACATACACAGACCAAGGCAAACACTCGAAGGTTTCGGAGCTTGCAGCACAAAATTAAATTGAATAACAACGGCTAAACACATCGGGGCCAACACCTGCTTATCGAAGTGTCAACTGCAGTGACCACCTGTCCTCAATTACAGCTTGTTTTCCCATGTCACATAAGCAGTAACTATCGGAGATTTAAAAATCATTGTCTGGAAGAAAGCAAATATTTGACTTGGCTTTCTTATCCTTAAATCTTCTGTCTATATAATTCTGGCAGTAAAAGTCTGTGGATTTAACACACGTTTTGGCAAGCTTACGAAGTGGGTCACTGGGAATTTGCAGGCACAACATGCAAATGGAGTTTGCATCACAATGGAAGGGCCAAAATGAATGTTGCCAAGATACTTTAACGCTCTTTTTCCCCAGGAAGACTTAGGTGCCAAGACCTTAACACCAGCAGGCTGTACTTCCTAATTATACTTTAGCCTCGGGGCAGGAAAAAGCTGTCCTGTTGCACAGGGTGTCCTTTTATGGCATCCTTTTGCTAAGCCGTTGCTTACAAGGGCTCTCGGCCCCATCCTGCTGCTGTTGTTGTGTAGGCTCTTACATTATCGCCTATATCGTCCTGATTATCATGTGACAATGTGGCACACAAAATAAAATCAGCATTTTTGCCTTGTCAAGTGTTTGCCCCCGCAGACAACCAGACAACCAGACCATCCCATACCGAACCGAGTCGATCTGAGCTGCGATGAGCTGTGTTCGTCGAAATGAAATATCCTGCAGGCACACAAGCTGCTCCTCCGATGTCGACTGCCAAAACAGGATACGCATCCTGCGGGGAGCGGCTGCGACATCCTCTCTCCGCATTCCCCGGCTGCTCATCGGCATGACCCTCAACTATTTACATGGCCAAAAACATGCTCCATCCCGCCAGCAAGCCAAGAACATTGGCGCAACTTTTGGCTTGGCTGGCTTTAAAGGCTTGGCTGCTAAAGAGCTTCCAACTTTCTTGGCTGCCGGGAAATTGAAAGAAATAACGACACTTTTTAGTTGCTGGCCAAATGCCATTAGGTGGGGCAGAATGGCATGGAAAGAGAATGGTTTGGCCCACTATCATTGTAAAATAAACTAAAAATACAGAAAGCAAATAACTATTAAAGCGCATCTGCGTTTCAGTATTAAAGTAAGCTATGTATACATAAAAAAAACAATAGTTTATCTCTTGAAACTTGCTGTATTAAAAATATACTAGGTCCAGTATAAAAGTGTGGTATGGATATCATACTAAATAATATAACATCTGTATTCATTTCATACTAATTATTATAAAGTATACATTTTGAAATGTAAATTCTATACAAAATATGGTATTTTAAGATTTCTGAATGTTTCTGAATATTAATGTAATACTGATCTCATTAAGAAATTTCTGATTATGATCTTTTTTTCGGTACATAATTATACAATGCTCGATGTTCTTTAACTAGGCTGGAAGTCTTAGCCATCTTACTTATTTTCCTATTCCAGGAGATCTCACACCATTACCTTAAATATACATAAGGATAAACTTTGTAGGGGGTATTTTCCATTCCCATTCCCATTCTGAGAAGCAAAAACAGTTTTCCCCAGCCTCCGGCCAAAATGTTTTGGGAAAATTCAATTTCGTTTGTTTATGAGCACAGGTCCAATTCAAATGCAAAGATAAGGCACAACGTTGCGACTACAATGGATAGATACTTCAGCACGCTTCCTTCCCAGAGATCCTGCTATATCTGCCGCTCCTTTCGAGTGCTTTTCCTTGCCGCACGCATATGCTGATAAAGTTTTAGCACCTGTGTAGCGGGGGAAGAAAAAATGGTGGAGGCAGGAAAACCGAAAAAGAAAAGTTTGCCATTTACAGCCCATCAAGTCGGCTTCAATTTCGCCTACCTTTTGTTTGGGCCCACGCCATCCCAATCCAATTCCCCCCTCTAGTTTGCAGTGTACATACGTATGTCCCGGCCTCTTTGTTTGTCACTTTCGGCCAAGTTTATGCGCTTTTTACAACGTGTATCCTTTTTGCATGTCGACTTAGTGTTTTGGCTTTGCCCTTCACCATTTTATTGCAGCAACAAAGGGCTCCTTAAGCACGTGTAAAGCGAACAGCGACACACACACACACACGCGGGCAAAGCCAGGGGAGCGCAACAGTGCGGTTGGAAAACTTTGATCTTCCTGGCAGGAGACTTAATTTAATGTCCTTCTCGTGGGCTGCCAACTCGGCTTGCCGCTGACTTTTTGCCAGGCGGACTCCTGTTTTGTTTAAGTTTTGTGTCGTGACACAAACACTGAATTTCAATTACCGGCTGCGAAGGTCCTTGCCAAAGGATAGGCCTTACACAGGGAAAAATTAGACATTACACGTCGCGGTAAAATCGATATGCCCATGGTAAATTTTCAAAATTGCATTCTCAGAGAAAAAAAGAAACAAAATGGGACTGATATGGGCTTACATCAATTTTTTCATAAAGAAATGGTAAAATTTCATATCAATATGGTACGAAATCATATGTTCAAAAATATCATTTTGATATGAACACATAATGGACCAAAGTTCTTAAGTAAAAATACCCGATGGATAACTATTTCTGGTGTTTTCTTTTCTTTTTGTACACAAATTGTTTTTACCATGAAATACTGGTAAAATTGGTGTTAAATAATATATTTAATTAATATTAATATATTTAATATATTAAATAATATAATAATAATATACCAAATTCTCTCACTCTCAAAGATTCTCAAACTTCGAAAAAGAGAGAAAGAAGCAATATTACGTGAGTGGGAGCGAGATAAACGCAATCGAAATTCAAACTTTAGTACTTCGAACAGGTTGTTTGCATTTCGAGCATATCAAATTTAAGTGGCTGCATATCAAGTAAAAATTCATTTTACATAATGTAAAATCGAACCTCGTTTTATATCGATTTTTTGTATGTGTAAAAAAATTACCTTTTATAGGTATAATAAGAATATGTTAATTATCAATTCAATGGGAAGTTTTTTCACCCCGGAACTCAGCAAATAAGAAAAATCATTATCAGTTTTCTTAGAATTTACAGAACCCAATCGACAACAGATTGCCATTAATGCTGGGACTCGAGTATTATCAGTTCCATGGAAAATCCTTGACCCTGGCACCTTTGCACATAATCAAGAGCCATATGTATACATCAAGAAAGAAGTAGCATTATCAGTTTTCCTTACTTAATGTATAATTCGCAGAATCCAATCATCTATCAGTTATCTTAAGAGCTGTCTATAAAAGAAAAGATTTCCACGTAAGCAGCATCATTTTACCAGAACCTTTGCAAGTAAAGAAACTAAAGATGTACTACGCCATACGCCTAAGGTGACTAAAATAATGTCATAAATACACAGTATATTCAATTCAGTTAAAATTTCAGTTTTGTCCTGGCCATGATGTTATGCCTAGCGGGCCAAGGAAAGGCGGGAATGATCGATGCGGATCGCAACAGGCTTCAGCAACTCCAGCGTCAAAGTCATCAGACTACCGATCCAAATGCCCAGGTGCGAATTGCCTACGAAGTGATTGGTATTTACAATAAGTACAAGGGCCACAATGGAGCGAATGCCGCTAGGGAAAATCAACTGAACACACAGGTCCGTGACTTCAAGAAGAAGACGGTGATCATCGATGGTGTGCCAGCACAAGGAGGAGTTTGGGAGATCCTGGGAATGGTCAAGTCCGCTTCGGGAGCTGTGCCAGAGGAAATTAAGAGAGATGCCGCCAACTTGATCAAGAATACTTCAAAGGCCGTAGTTGATCGTCTCGTGAGCTATCTTATAAACTCATTTTTTGGAATGTTGGCCGGGGGAAAGTGAAATGAATGGTGCATTTAAAATGGAGAACGGAATTTTGGATAAATATATGATGGAAATAAAACATACTTTATAGGAAAAAGCAAACAACTTGTTAAAAAAGTTTAAAGTGTGTAATTCTGTACCAACTTTTTGATTTTGTAATAGTTTAAATTCAATTCGGTTTGCTTTATGAATATCTAACGAAGTGTAGAATACATTTTTTAAAGCAGATCACTCATTAAAAAGTTATGAGCAAATAATGAATTATCCGCTAGATGGAGCCACTTACAAGCGACTGCTTGCTGAGTAATGACTATATGACTATAGCGCTCTCACTTGTTTTTGTATGTGTATATCTGGCTAGCCTCAACCTGTCGTTGTGTTAGTTTGTCGCATTTACGCTGTTTTCTGGCTTAAAGCTTTCCAGAAACCGGCGAAAATTTGGCCCAAAATTTATGAGCTCAGTGTTGGCCAAGTGTCCTTGCGGGACTTCACAGCCGAACAAAAAAACACACACAACACAGACTTCTCTGCACTTTATTTTCATTCAGAGCCTATCGCACGAGCTTATTTGATTTTGTTCGCCTCTTGTTTTGTCCCCTGTGAAGTTTTTCCCGCGTCCCACTCATAAATATCGCAAAAAGGCACTGGAACTTGTTTGCTTTTGGCCCAAACTCGGGGCCTCATCTGTCCACTCGCCGGATTGTAGGCCCAAATATTAGTGCAATTTCCACGTTGACCAAAAGTTCAATTCATTTTGCACTGGGAGGTGGGAACATGGGACGTGGTGTGGCTGCTCCTCAACTGTTTTCATAAGAATTTATTGCTTTCTCTTGGCAACTAAGTGGATCAGATTTCTCTTGGCAGCTTTGGCCCGTGTCCCATGTAATATGCCACAGATTTAGTGTTGGCAAAATTACTTCTGCCTTTTGTTCGCCTCCATTCCGGGATCCTCTAGCTCCCCACTTTTCCCCTAGCATTTCTACTTCTTTTTTTACCATTTTGTCGTATCGGATTGAAAATTGAGTTGGGTATTTTTGGGGGGAGGCCAAAAGTCGGGAGGCAGGAAACGCCAGCCGACCGCAGACTGACAGTTGGGACAGTTCTTAGGTGAGATTTTCTACACCCCAAATGGTTTCTTTTTCAATGGCCAAAAAGTATACTTCTATAGGAGTCCTTAAAGTGAAGAAATTTTCTTCGAATTTCTGGTTTTCTTTTACTTAATTTATGTTGCTTTCCTTGGAAGTCTATTCAAATCCTTCGTGAGTTATTCAATTTGTAGTTATTCCTATTGCAAGAAAAGTTTCTTATTTAATGGAGTATACTTTCTTTTCTTTTTTGATTTTAAAGATGAGAAAAATGTTAGCTTAGTCGGATTATTAAAACAGTTTTATTTAGTTAACACATCTAAGAATTATGTTTAATTTAACAAGAAGTGCCTATGATAATGCCTTTAACTTCTCCCTACTTATATTAAGCTTATTATTTATAAGTCTTTGTAATATCTACATTAAATACACTCCATTTAAACGACTGTCCAAAGTTTCCCACTCGAAATGCTCTGGCAGAGTTTTGAAATGCGATTTGTGGCCTGCATTGTCTGTATCCTTGTGACGTAAGCGGAATTTATTTCATTTATGCATAGCTTGTTTGAGGTTGAGTGGGTGCAATTTGATGGGGTTTTTCGGTTTCGCACAGTGCGTGCAATACCGAAAATGAAAATGTATACCAAAGTTTTGTCTGTATCTGTGCGAGGGTGTTGTTGGGTCCCTAAAAGCATGTATTGATTTTCAGCCTGTCGGCAAAGCGAAAATATTTATTGTCAGCTCGAGGGAGCTGCGTCTGAGTTGAGTTGAGTCCTCAGATGCCGGGCCAAGTTTCGCTCAAATTGTTCCCAGGCGGCAATTGATGCTGTTGATGGAATGGAGATGGAGGAGGGATGTGTTGTTGCCTCCAGTCATCCTTCCCCCCAAGTCTGTCAGTATCGGGAAATCGAGAATTATTAACAGCCGAGAGCCAACTATTGCGTTGATGGGCTCATAATTACGGCCATGTCCTTGCTCACTCACCCGCACACTCGCACATCTCGCATTTCTGGGCGCTGACATGCATTAATATTGATTGTTGCTGTCGCTGAACCGCACTAATCAGAGCCACATGTCGCTCCCCGTGTACTCGGTAGTCTGTTCTCTGTTCCCTGCTCCCTGTATCCTCTACATTGACATTGACACGGGCATCCTCGTCGCAGGGCATTCCACAATTATTCGCATCCTTGTTCGCAGCATCATCATCATCATCAGCTCACCATCACCATCCACCATTGTCATTGTCGGCGCAATGAAATTACATGTTACATATCGCATTTACATTGCTGTCATGTATGTAGTTCCTCTTTTGATTCAGTTGTTGAGTTTTTCATGCGGTCGTGTAGCTACTTTTTCCCACCTTCCTAAATGGGGAAAGCCTTGTTTTTCCGACTGTCCAACGAATTTAAATTTCCATTATGTTGAGGAAAGCAAATGGCAAGTGTTATATCCATGGGGTAGTAACTAGGTATCTCTATAAAGTTTTTATGATCCTAACATTATTTTTCCTTAACATGTATAGTATTAGTACAATAGTAACTATTGTATTGTATTGTAAAGTTTTTATGATCTTAACATTATTTTTCCATAACATGTAATTTTCTTTTACTACTAAAAGTTCTGTAACTAACATTAAAAGAATTTGCTTGTTTTTTCAGAGTTAACGGTTACTAATATTATAATATACCTCCCCTTTCACCAGTAAAATATTTATTCCACCATAAAAACTATAATTACCAAATGATTATCTCCTGAAAGCATAACCCTTTTATCTAGAGAAACTTTAAGTATTTTCCCATACTTTTCCCGCTTTTAATTAAAAGTTCATGGTTTATTAAATCTCAGCGGAACTAATTGATAACTTTAGCGAACCAGTTGACTTTGCCGGTCAATTTGTGTGTATACAGAATGGACCCCAGAAGGACAAAGGCTGCGCGGCAGATATGCCATTTGAATACTTTCTGTTTTGACATTCATTTGCGAAAGTCAACGGGAAACGTTTCCAATTTGCCGAGGCATCTCGCCAACTGGGGAGCCAGCGAACTTGGAGAAGTTTTAATGAGTTGGCAAATGGAATTGGCAATCCGTAGTGGATGCTCGACACTTGAAGCATGAAATCAAACTAATTAACTCCAAATTTAACATAAACGCCGAGTAAAGTTCTTCCCCATTGGGGCCCACTCAAGTTGGCTTTTTCATGTGATTTTCCGCTCTCTGCACATGATGATGGCAGTGCAATTGTACATAATCCTGGCTAAAAGGGAAAACCATCTATGTACCTCCTTTATGAGGGTAATCCCGGCATCAGCACCTCCGCGCTGAATGATAATTCACTTTTGCCGCCATGATGAACAAATTAAAAACTTTTCTTTTTCATCCATGATCCCAGCAAATGGTCTACAAATTATTCCCCCAACGTCAAAGTTTTCACGTTTTACGTTTTTCCCATCCAGCGATTTTTAATGTTTTCCACCAATTTTGTTTTCCATTTTTCAAGCATTTTTTTTATTCTCTTGCCAGCTTAGGCATTATTATGAGTGGGGAAGAATGAAAACAGATTTTGAAGAGCTCGTCAAACAGATGAATTGGAAGAGCTGACTCTTGGCATTTGTATTTAAATGTATGCAGAGCTTGGGAAGAGGATTTACATATGTTTAACCGAATCCGCTTTGGCTAAAACTACAGGAAAATGATTTAATCCGAGGTAATATTACTTCTATTAAGGAATAAGCACTGGAGTGTTTTTGAAATGCCCAAATTTCTCATCAACTATTTGCCTTTGATGTTTTTGGGGGGGCTCTTCAACCTGATATACCAGGTTTATTACATTATATATGGGAGATGAGCAGCCACTCACCATGTCCTTTGGCGCTGCGTCATAAAACCATTGCATAAGTTTTGCGCTTGACAGCCAACTTTGAAGCATCGGGTTTTTATTTCACTCTACCGCCAGCGGAATTCAGATACATAAATATGTATGAGCTGTGAGAGTGAGAATCCTGGGGTCCTTGGTGTGTCTATCTGTGTAGTTTGACAGTTCGTAAAATCAAAGTTGTGTCGCACAGAATGTAATAGATTTTTATTGCCGGCGGCAGTGGTTTGCTTCATCTAGTCACCACTTCCATTTGTGTCTGGCAACCAATTCGACTTTCTGGCTGTTTACCACAGATCCACCTACATAGATATGTAGCCCTCCCCCCAGAGGAGGAGCAACTTTCCCGGGAAATGCTTTTAATCTAACTATAAAGTTTGCTGCAAAAAGTTGTCCCCAAGTTTTAAGGTTTCGCTTTGCTTTTCGGCCGTCGAGAGAAATTCTACAAATTCAACAAATTTAACTTGCCCTTGACACGTTGCCAAAATGCAAAAGGATATGAACGAAATCCAATTTTACTTTTCGCTGTGTTTCCCCCGAAGAGTGAAAGAGAATGTTGGGTAGAGAATAAATCTGGAGGCTTTAAGCAAAAGTTTTACTTTAGACCTCTAATGGATTTAATTTCCTTTAAGGCCAGCGTATAAATTAAGCTGCCAGATGAGAACGGGCTAAAAATATTCGCACTTGCTTTAAAGGCAATAAAAATTAATTAGCGCAGCACGTCGGAGATTGCGGCCTCAATTATGATGCCCAGGTCCAGGTCCTTTCCCACCGAGTTTGGCCGAAAAAAGCGAAAAATCAATATGACAGGCCGGCAGGGGGAGGGTTGGGGGTGGCTAGGGGGTTGGCTGGACTCGTCCTTGGACGTCGGACGCGCTAATTTCAAGAGCCCTGGGCCATAAAACCGTGTTGAGGGAGCACAAAGCCCTAAAAACCAGGCAAAGCGAACCGAAAGACGTTCAAGCCGGGCCATAAGTAGCTGAGGATTAGGCCAGCGGCTCGAGCTTCGAGCTCGCTTTTCATTTTCCCATTCCCCCGCCCATTCCCTATTCCATTTTCCCCTCGCTTCGGATCGACGACTCAAGTCGGCAGTATATCTTTTAATTAGACGATTTCACTGGATATTTAACAGCCTCGTGCTCGATGGCAAAGGTATTTTGTCTCGCTGCCGGGCCATAATGGAGTCCCAAATGGCATCGCTGATTAATGTCTCGATTTTATGGCGAATAACGTTGAATGGGGGGTGAAATGCAGGCGCTTTCTTCGTGAAAAATTGGAAATAAATACCTTTGTGCAAAGTCTTGCCCATCTTTAAGTTTTTCATTGAACGATAAAATCGAATAACTTGTTGGAAAAGTTTAACTTGCTTTAGGAATCATTTTTAGCCATTAAAAAAATTATAAAAAAGTTTTCAAAAGTCTTAAAAATATTTTAAATATATTTTTAGCTTACAAAAATATTTTCCACAATTTTATTTTGGTACCTAAATACCTTTGTGCAAAGTCTTGGCCATCTTTAAGTTTTTCATTGAACGATAAAATCGAATAACTTGTTGGAAAAGTTAGACTTGCTTTAGGAATGATTTTTAGCCATTGAAAAAAATCATAAAATAGTTTTCAAAAGTCTTACAAATATTAAAAAAAAATTTTTAGCTCATAAAAACATTTTTCAAAATGTTCTTTTAGGGAACCCAGAGCATCAGAGCTTCGTTTGTGAACCTTAACCATTCTGACATCTTGGTTTTTAATGTTACTTGGCCGGGGAAAATGCTTTGCTCGTCTTCCGGTCCTTCTGTTTTGACCTTCGGCGTGTCTCTTTTGGCTTTTCGGCGGTTTCCACCGCCTGCAGAATAATTAAAATTCAAAAGTTGCCAGCGGCATTTGTGCATTAATAAATTAGTTGAGCCGGTCCGCTTGGAGGCGGTCGTCGGCCACTTAAAAGTCATGAAAATAACCAAAATATGCAGATGAAGTTTATAATAAATGGACGAGAGAGCAGGCCAAGTTTTGTTTTCTGTTGGCCATTTTACGGCTGCTTTGGGACAGGATGCATTTGCATGTCTAATAATTGCGTTATCCACTTCACTCCTTCGGAGTCCTTGTCCATTTATGACCCACAATGGAGGCTGCCATCCCCATCTCCTGCCAGAATATTCCCTCTTAAACCATTTCATTCATTTTTGATGGCACCGAAATGGATTTGGTTATCATAAAAAATTTCGACGGCGACAATAAAGCGAAGCGAAACAATTGAAATCTGAAAGGCTTCAAACTGCTTATCGATTCGAATGCCGCCGTTGGTTGTCATAAAATGCTGAAATTTCGTTTCACTCGCTAAAGCAAACCCTTTTCTCTTTTTTTTTTTTTTGAGGCATCAGCGGGGAAAACCTGAACAGCGTTCAGGCGTGCGACCCATAAAGGAAACCTATTACATTTTTTATACTTAATGCGGGGCATTTAAAAAATAGCACAGAGCTTCTGGAGTGAAGGGAAAATGTGTGAAAGGATGTTTGAAGGTCACGCCCCGGTGACCCCGCCTGCAGCCCACCGATAAGCAGATGCTCCCCATTTATTGATCGAATGGAAGGGAAATGGAGCGTTGGTCTCGTCCGGCAACTGCTAATTGAATAATTTAGGCCAAAAGACGTGTATATTTCACTTTGATAAGCCCATAAACATCATTATCGATGCAGTGCACCGGCAAGCGGAAATTTCTGGTCTTTATTTTCTGCTTCGTTCTGGTTGTGTTCACCTTTCGGGCCAGCAGCCGGAACACGTTGAAATGAACATCAGGTGGGCCCCTGCGCAGCCTGCCGTCCTGGGATCACATTAAATGATTTATTGGTCCTTGGTCTGGACTGCGTGAGTCCCTAAAATTTCATAAATTTCAACCTGCCGGCAGCCTGCGCTTTATGGCAAGAAAGTTTCCCGAGTGACGAGGGGGTTGGGGTTGGGGTTGGGAAAAAGTCAATAAATGGAGAGCCGCTGTATTATATGGTATATGCTGTACTACACATTGTTGCTGCCGTGCTGCTTTTCTGCTGTCCATCGGGTCTGTTTGACTTTGCAAATTGCCCCAAAATCAAACATCAAAGTTAAAAGTGCTTATTGTTGCCTTTTCTCTGTTTATTTTTCGCCTCAACTTATATTGTTTGGCCCACGCGACGTATACTTGATTTAACGGGTGGCCAATTTTTTTAAAGTCGGTCAACTGATTGAATACACATACATGTATTCATGACCGTTGGCAGCTCTTTCCGCTTTTTTCCATTTGATAACTGCGGATGGAAAATTTCATTATACACTCTCATCCGGAGAGAAACGAATGAATTTAATTAAATATTTGCAAGATATAATCGAATTTCAATTCGAACGCAGCATAAATTCCATTACCGAATTTACTTGCCGATAATTGAATGTATATCACTTGTTTGCCATAGCAAATGGCATTTTAATTACATTATCATCTTTGGCAACCGAAAGCGACAGTTATTTGTAAGCTGAGATACACAAAGGAATTGCAAAGTGTGGCCAATAGTAAATGCGATTCCAAGGAATATACTATATATTCATCGAAAGTCAGTGCAGCAGGCACTTATCTGTGGATGTGAACACACCCCCATCGTATCTTTTCCGACTTCTACTTTTTATTTCCAGAGCAATCAGACCTCTTTCCCGGCTTTTCTCCGGCGTCCTTGGGGCGGAAAGTTCGCTCGTTTCGCAACTGACCTGAGCAGCATAGTAAATTTAACGAAATACAAAAAGTTTGGCAAAAGCAATTCAAACTAGAGTCCAAGCATTCAGGCGGTTGCAGGTGCTTCGGTTTGTTTTCAACTCATTTTATACTGTTTGTGTTTCCATAGAAGTCATGATTGAAATATACGATTAAAACTACATATTGATTGGGAAAAACAAGAGCTTGCAATCAGTGAGTCAGTGATTAAATTAATTTATAGCTGCCACTAGCGATTACTCAACACTCAAACCGATTAGTTGGCATTCGTTTGAATAACTTTCACTTTCGAGCATTAGAATACTGTTTACGTGCGATAAGCTCGGGCTCAACATCACTCATACGCCCCGTTGAAGGTCTTAATAATTTCTTTAGTAAGACTCTCACTCTTTCTCGGCCTTTAAGCCTGCCTTCACTCGGCGTGGGTGCTGTGATTTATTTTCATTTGGCTGCTGCAAAATACCGTTAAAGCGGCTAACAGAGAAACATTTCTTGTGACAAATTCGTAATTTATGTGTTTTACGTTATAAATTGTAGAGCGCAAGGAGATTGCGGTCTCTTTTTTATCCCCCTGTTTTTTGTGTGTGTGTGTTTTTCTGGCTCCTGGGATTTTCATTTTGTGCGAAAGCTTTCCCCGTGGCTTCGTGACTTTCATTTTGGTTTTCTCACTTTAATTTGCTTTGATTTTTCCTGAATTTTCATGCCAATTGGCAGTTAGGCTGCTCCACCTCCGCCCGCCCTGGCCACGCCCCCTTTTTGGGACCTCAAAGCTAATTTGCTTGCTGGTAACACAAATGCGCTTTTTCTTTTGCTTTCTCGCTTCTTTCCTTTTCGACAAATTTAAATGCTACTGATTTCCGCTTCCGTTTCCCCGTGGAAGCCATTTTATTTCGACCCTTTGCGGTTTTCTTGCGTGTGTTCATTTAAGACTGAGATTTTGCTGGTTATTTACTGTTACTTCTCATTTTGAGGTTTTTCACATTGTCATTTATTCCAATTGAATTTCATTCGGTAGCAGAATCGACTCTGCTGTCGATGGCATTTTTCCGGGGCTTAAAGTCGATTACGCTTCGGTTTTTCATTTAAATTTCCGCCCGCGGCTCTTGTTTCAGTCGCAAAGTTTCTCGTTTCCCTTTCTTTTTTTTAAATGCCATCGAGAAATTATTAATGAAGCTATGCGAGCCGAAGGACGAATCAATAATTCACGTTCAGTACGTGAGTGTGTGTTCGTAGGGGGGAGAAACTAATCGAATTTATTAGAACGGCGGCAGCAGAGTCGTCTCATGGAATCGCCAGCGGCTGCGGGTCTGTGTGCCATGCTCGGGTTAGTTATAACAATGCCCGGCGATATGACCTGGCACGGTCCTCAGCATTACTGCCCATATTTATGTTCGCTCCCCAGTGTGTGAAGCAATTTTCTGACTACTGCGCCAGGATGGCCACCTCCACCGCCGACCCTAACCCCGTCTCCGTCATCATTATCATGGGTAGATGTAGCTATTCTACTTGGATTTCAACGCATGCTAGCATTTTCCAGGAAAACCTATTAAGTTTTCAACGGAAATTTTGAGTAGAGAGTTAAGAGTAGAGTTGAAGATGATCTGTACTAGCATTTTGAACATACCGATTTTTATGCAGGGCTTACAGTAATTAACGTTTACGTTCACTATGAGATGATTCAAAATCATTCAAATCGTTTTGAGATAGGATTTATTATGATATGATTCAAAATCAATCATTCTGAGTTGAAATTAGAATCAATGATTTCAAAATCGAATAATGATTTGAAATTTCAATCATACGGACTGACGGACAAGGCTAAATCCACTCGGTTAGTGATTCTTATCAATAATATATAACTTTATAGGGTCGGAAACGCTACCTTCTACCTGTTCCATACTTTTCCCCGAATACAATATACCGTTTAACTCTACGAGTATGGGGAATACAAATAAATATAAATTCGAAGAATTACATATATAATTTAATTCAGCCTTATCAGTTGTAAATAAAACAAAAATGTTTAATACAAATATAGATTACATGAAAAAAAATATTCTTATCAATATTGCGAGTGTGAGTTAAATTCTGATTTTGCTGATTTGCAAATATTTTGCAATTTAGCAGTTTCAATATATTTCCTCCTAGCGCTGGCCTATAAATTGAGCTTCTGGACTGTAGGACAATCAGTTCAGTTTGAGCCAGCGTCCCTTAAAGTCATAGGAAAATGAATTCTTCTATTGCTCTAATGTAAGTAAATCTATATATTGCTTTTTCTTTGAATATTTATTTTAATTTTAATTTATTTTACTAGGTGCTTTGCACTGCTCCTGATTAGTCCTCTGTGCTTCGGGTATACCGACGAAGAACGCGAGGCCGATCGTCTAAAGTTGGCTGAGATCATCCGAACCTCCCAGGACGATGATACCAAAATCAATAGGACCCAGGAAATACTTGACATCTACAAACGTTTGGCTCCAACTTTGTCGGCTGATGAAAGGGAAGACATTGATAGCCTGATTAAGGAGCATACAGATGAAATATTAGTCGATGGAGTTCCGAGTCAAGGCGGCCGAAGGACCAAATACGTGGGAAAGATCCTAAGTCCAGTTGCGAGGGATGTGACAACAGGATTCTTTCAAGAGATCGGTGCAAAAATTGCCGGGTTATTCACTGGTTAATACAATTTGTGTGCGATAAAATGCATGCAATGTATGCATACGAAAATGATTTTTCAACATTATATAATTTTGTAAAAGTTTTAACAGATACATTAAAATAAAATTTGTATAATGTATACTGCATATTACCTAGTTATTTTTGCTTACCTTAGTTACACAGAATTGTATTTTAGACACCTGACATCTACATCAACCTACAATCAACTAAAACCAGCGAGCGTTTTCTGGTTATAACTTAATAAATTAATATGAAAAATCATTGACATGTTATTTATTTTATTTGATCATTGTTTAACAGAAAGATATGCAAAAATATGAAGCTTTAAAATGTTTAATCCGAACTTTCGCCAAAATGTTTTTTTGATGAATGAACTTTAAGGAATGGAAATCAAAGGAAATTAGTTTTGTAGCTTGAGCCATCGAGTTAGCATCTCCCTTTGTTCTGTTATCCATTGAAAACTGAAAAACTAAATTGTCACAAGTGCCGGTCACAAACACACTCACACAACCAGCGAGCCACCGTCACAGGCACAAAGCCATTGACGTTCGTTGGCACAAAGGAAAACCACAATGGCCGAGGGGTGTGGCCTGGTGTTAGTTAGTAGGTCCTGTGGCGCGTCCACAGCACACCGACCATGTCCTGTGTGTCCTGTGCCAGTGTATTGGCCGCTTTGTTCTTTTTATGCCGCCGCACAAAAAAGACGAAAACTAGTGAAAGCATCCCAGGTAATTTCATTATTCAAATACATGTGAGTGTGAGTGTGTGAGTCGTGCTGACTGATTGACTGGCTGACTACCGAGTGACAGGCGACTTTTTGTTGTATGACTGGCACTCTGGGGGAAAAAATGCTGAAACCAATACCATGCCATAACCAGAACCAGAACCTCGAGAGCCACAAACAAAGAGCACTTCCGCTCACTTCTGCTTCCGTGCCTTGTTTATTTGCACTTCAATTAATTACGCCTCCATTTTCCCCCACACCGGCTGCTCTATTAATTGCAAATTTCATGCATTCTTTATGGTAATTTGCCTTCGCTTTTGTCAAATTGTTTTTCGTGCCTCATTAAGTGAGCTGTCGCTGTCCTGCTCTAGCCCACTAATGCTATCTCTTTTCGCTGGCAGCCTGCGGCGAGGGCGTTTAATTTGTTTCAGATGACTTTTGATTATTTTAGCAATTGGATTTACGGCCAGCCATAAATAAATATATATTACGTGCCACCAGCGAAATTGTATTAGCTGTTGAAAGGCGTTTAATTTGAATTTAACCATCTGGAAGTTGGAATAATTAATGGCTAAAAAAAAACTAAAGAAGTGGGGAAATGTAAATGAGCCCAACTATGGAGGGACTAATTCAAGGACTGTGCCTAACCAATCGTAACTGCTCACAAACCGCAAATATTTTAATCAGGAATGGGTCTTGCCGCTCGAGGAATTTCGACAGTTTGGCCAGATCTCAAAAAATCAAACCCCAAATGAAGATGCAAACCCACATTTCGCCCAGTTGTTGGGGGCGGGATGGGTCGGTGGAATATTTCTCGAGGCATATGCCAAAGGTCACAACTCGTTGGCCAGCTGGGCAATAAATTAGCTTCTTGGCCCAACGATTTTTGGGCGTGCTTCTTTAATTTTCGCCTGCTGTTTTCGACTCTGAGTTTGGTTATAAATTCTCCCGTTTAGCTTCATTTATCACAGACGTTTCCATGTACAGGAAAATCAATAAACATGCGGCTGTGTTTGAGCGCCAAGTCCGCATCCTAATTCCAGTTTTGACAGCAATTAATCAGGACCCGCGCTTGCGTGCAATTAGTGCTGCTATAAAACACCATAAATTGCTTTATGCTGCCTCCTAATGGGAACCTGAAGAAGAACTCGGGAAACCCTTTACGAGGCGCGTGCATGAAAAATTCAAATCACTTGATTAGTGGCAATTAATTTGGCCAACGCCGTTGCGTAAATCACTCAGCCAGCGAAAGTAAATACTATATATATAGCCTATCCCAAAGGAGGGCGAAATACCATGTTTATGCGGGCTAAAGACTGTGACTTTTCGTAAGTCAGAACAGGAAAACTATTAGTTTTTATCAAGTAAAGCAAAAAAGGAAACTACCCTTATCGACGCTGTGATATATTGGTCCCGGGTCGAAAATTACCTGTGCCATATCGCGATATTATCATTGTATACGCGCAGTATTGTTGTTACCCGACATTGTGTTCCAGGACCTCTTGTTTATGGCCCTAGTTATGGCGGGTGTTAATGGCTCGTTTGCGTGCCCCACCGCCACTTGTTTTGACCTTGCCCAAGTTCTGACTTACACCTTAAAAATACTTGCCAAATTCTCTTTACAAAGTAGATACATATATGGTAACTATGTATGGTATTGAGGTTAAGATAAATGATCATTTATAAGAAATAATTATATATTTAGATTAAATCCTTTATAATATAATATTATAATAATATTTTAAAAGAAACCCTTTTATGTCGAGGGTAAGATATATATTTTATTTTTGATAACATTTTTAGAAATACAAAAAATTCGGAGTCTTTAAATAAATATCTATTAAAATATTTTTGTGGATCAACAGAACGGAAAAATGTTAAACATATATGTACAAAATATGTAGATTTCTCCCAGTGTACCTTTGGCTCTAGCTTGGTCGGTTCAATTTGTAACTAATAGAATTGTCACTCACATATCGCAGACATCTGTTGGACGGCCTTCTCCACTGCTCATCCATCCCAACCACCTAGAGCTGGGAAAAGGCGCCATCACTCACCGCAATTGTGTTGTGTGACAAGTGAATTTGTCATTGGCTGCTCAAGTTGAAACAAAGCCAAGGCCGGGCAACAGAAAATGGCTTGTATTTTGTCCATGATAAAGAGTCAGAGGTCGTGGGGGGAAATTTGAATTTATGTTAGGGGCTGCAAAAAGGGAAATACTTTCATTTGGAGCTGCCACAAAGCATTTCCGCTTTGTGGCGCACACATAATGCAGACCGTGTGTGTATGTCCCTTTGACAATGAGTGATGTTTCTGTGAGCCTTGGTCAACACCAGGCGACATTGCAAACAAAAACAGAATGTGGCCGGGCATCATGATGGATAGCCACATATTAACTGTCTAATGCATACTGCAATTACAAAATAGGTGGTCTATTAGTTAATAGCCTCGCTCTGTGTGTTTGCTAAAAGTAGTGTTACATTTGCTGGCAAACCTCTAACGTTTTTAGTCAATTACCGTTCTATCTTATCTTTAGATGTCAAGCTGATAACATGGTTAGATAAATAGATTCATTTTCAGAGTGTTATTATACTTTAATATTTAATTTTAGAATTATTAATAATATTAACTATTATACATTGTTTAATTAGCTTGCTAAATAAGGTGAAATTCAAAATAATTCTCACTGCGCAGGCGCTCCTTCGCCGCTTTCTCGCATCCTCTCTCTCACTCAGCGTTGGTTTCGAAAGTGCCGTTTGGCGGCCGCAAGAACGTAGCCTCTTTAGCTCAGTGGTAGAGCGTTGGTCTCGTAAACCAAAGGCCGTGAGTTCAACCCTCACAGGAGGCAACATGAAATGAAAATCTTTTTTTTTTTTAATTAACATTATTTAACACCTTAAAAAAGTTCTTGACTTAGATATTATAACTCCGAACTTGTGATTCATGACTGTCAGTCAAAAAATGTTGAAACAAGTTAACTTTTATTTTTCATACAATTGAAATGAAAATGTTCAGCAAAAGAAAAGATAATATGGAAACTATAGATTGTCTGATCGTAACTTTAGTTATATGTATTTTCTAGCTTAATATAAGTAAACACACTAATTTAAAACTAAATGAACTAAATAAAACTTGTAAACTCTGGAAATTCTTTGTTCTTATTGTTTTATATTTTCGAACGATCACTGTATTTAGTATACCATTTTACTATATGAATAAAATGCAAATCTACTTGAAATTAGCAAATGACTCACGATCTGCTGCTGATAATTCTAAGAGCTTGCTATCTCTCTCGTTGCCGCTCACATCGGTATTTCATATAAGCCATTTGTCGCCGATCCCCTCGTCGCCTCTTTAGCTCAGTGGTAGAGCGTTGGTCTCGTAAACCAAAGGCCGTGAGTTCAACCCTCACAGGAGGCAACAAAAGTTAGAACATGTTTTTTATTTATTTTTTTAACAACAAGAATTTTTTAAAATATATTTTACAACATTAGATTGAATATTATTAAAAAGTAAGGGTAATTTAAATGTAAGAATTATTTTGTTAACGACATTAAAACAAATAATCGCATACATATTATAAAAATAATTTAGTTTTATTTCTTCAACTTTTCATGCGTCCATTGTATTTATTAGACAAATATAAAATTCCATTATTTTAATAAAATTCTCTATCAATTATTAAAAGAATAAAACCTACGATCTGTTTGCTGATAATTCTTACTAACAACCCTCTTTGCGCCGCTCAGAATACGCCGTTAGCTTGTATAAGGCATTTGGCAGCCCTCTGCGCAGCGCCTCTTTAGCTCAGTGGTAGAGCGTTGGTCTCGTAAACCAAAGGCCGTGAGTTCAACCCTCACAGGAGGCAGCTCAATATGAAAGTTATATTTTTTATTTTTTTTTTATTTATTTATTTGTTTTTATAATGAGTTTATTTAGTGTTATTAAGTGTTTATTAAGTATACTAAAGAGTAAAATTCAGCCTGTTTGATATTGAGGCGCCATTCATTTGACTGTAAGGGTAGAAAATTGCCTCAAAGGCAAAACTATAGTAACCCTGCTCTTCCTTCTTGGGCCCAAGTGTTATTTTATGACTGTCGTACTAGCACACACATTGCGCTGTTCACACGCACGTGTGGGCCTTTAAAACTAACGGCCATACGAGTTGTAAATAGGGTTTCGGGGTCTGTATGGTGAATGATGCGGTCATTATGGCCATATATGTATTACGTTTCTGCGTGGGATGCTGGGCGGCCCAACATATGTGGACGTGCAATAATTATGTACTGGTATATACATACATAAGTATGTAGCTTATTTGCTATTAGGGAAAACGTTTGCAACGTCATAAAAAGCGGAAAAACAAATAAATTTAAGCAAATTGCAAACATGGCAGCCAATACACACATCGCTTGCTTATATAACGCCTATCATAATTACACTTAACTTTATCCGAGTTCCATTAATAGCACACTATATCATTAGGCGGTCAAGATAACCGTAAATCAATAAAATGATTTAATGGTCTCTGCTAATTATGAACAGATAACTATGAACTTATGAACTAAGTTTATCTTTACTCACAAAACTGTCTGATAATGATATTAATGTCATAAGCATTACGCTCATTAGCTAATAAATTTATGGTAAAATATCATAAGCCATAAATGATATTAAAGTAATGAAAAAGTAATCTTTCTTTTTTTATTGATTCATAATAATACCCGTTCGTTGTAAGCATAAAAGTATTTATATGGTAATAATACTAAAAGGTGGAATTTCTTCAAGGTAAAAGTCGGGAATACTTTGCTTTTAAGCTGCGTAAGTAACCCCTAAATAATACCCAACTTGTGCTATGGTAATTAATGTGTAAATTGGGCCCCATTAAAGTGTGCGACACTTACCTTTTGGCTCCGCCATAAAGGTAACCACGAACCAAGTTAAGCCTTAAGAGCCTTAACTTTTGGAACTCTTTGCATATTCCTTACCAAGCTGGATCCTTTATTGAGGACATCTTTAAGTCATTTCGCCGCGACCTATGCTAAATTATATTTATGAATTAATAAAGCACGCAGATGACACTTTTGTTGTATCGCCGCCAGCTGAGGACGAATGGTTGAGGGACCGCCGTTCCCGGCTTCTCCTTTCGGGACTAATTGAAAATGACAGGGTGCCGCGGCGCCATTGTTGCTGCCAGCCAACGGGCCAACTTGGCTATGGCAAAATCAAATCAAGGTAATTTACCGTGAGAGACAAAAAGGCATCATTTCATTTGCCAGGCTCAGGAATCGACAACACATCCGCCGACTGTTCGTCTCTGTTCACTGGGGTGGGTAGATATATAGAGAAATTTAGGGATTTTTTTTACCCACACTCAAAAAATTATTCGCCCTGAATTTTAGAAACTGTTGATTCACTGGCGATTTTTTTTTATATTTTAGAAAATAATTATGTTATTTAATGAAATTGATTTATTATAAGAAAATAAATCTTAGCAGTAGAAAATTTATCTAATTTTAAGTAAAAAATCGCCAGTGAAGCAAAAATGTTTTGAGTGTAGTTATATAATTTTAGAGTATTGCCAAATAAAAAAAAATATAATAGTTATTAAATATATTTTCTCTATAATTCTAGCTAAAATAATGATTTCCATTTTATTTATCTTATATCTTTTTTTTCTCAGTGCTGTGCGGAGTTAGCGAGGCCAAGTATTTGCCCTGTAATTTATATGCGCACAGCAGATACCAAAAATTCAACGTGGAGTTGCCTGCTATCTTACCTCATTCCGGACCCGCAATTTACATCTTGAGTTCGCACAGTCAATAACCGCCTTTCCCACGTCCTTTACACAGACACGCCCACTCTTACCCACACTTACGCACCAAAAGAAGTCCTGGCTGTTGCTTAGTATGCAGGTGGCACATCAGCTCATCTGGGATCCGTATTCGGGGTCTGCTTTTGGGCACTGCATTTCCGATTGGCGCCAACTTTGGCTCCCCTTTTATTGGTATACCTTTCTGGCTCTGAAAGCCATGGAAATTGCGAAAAACAAGAAAGCATTTTCCCTTTTAATTTCAGCATTTCTCCTTCTGTTTTTTGTGTGGCAAGACCTTACAGCCCAGTGAAATGACTGTTGCCTGCTTTGAATTTAAACAAAATGAGGAATTGTTGCTGCCGCCTTAATGCTCGCCTTCATTCATCTCCCCGACTTTCAGCTATTTATATACACTTTTGTTTCGACCAACTTTTTCAGGCTGATGTTTGCCCCGTTCCCCTCTCTCCCCCTCCCCACTCAACACCCCACAAAAGTTCTGTTTGCCATTGTTTGTCCTCTTATTTTTGTTGGCTCAACTGGGTTGTTTGTTTTATTTTCAATGTATATTTGATTCCTTTATGATTGTGTTTGCATTTTTGTTTTTATTTGTTTAGCCGTCAATTTTAATGAGCTGCCGCAAGTCGGGAGCTGGCAGCTCATAAATTTTTCATTTCGCTATCAATGTCAGCGAATTTGGCTGCCAAAAACCCATAATTTATTCATTGGATTTAATAATGCAGCATGAGTTTTGTAGGCCACAGCCTATTAATTAGCAAAAAAGATAGATTTTAACCTGGAATATACTGGCTAAACCTCACCTGCACCCCCATAAACTTGATTCTCTGTTTCGGTTTTCTTTAATTTATTGTTTGGTTTTCGCTTTCCGCAAGTTACACCTCTTTACATACATATGCTTGCTTAGTCGCACTTTGATAGGCTATTTTAGCAGTTTTACTTTGCGCTTCTCTAAATACATTTTACATTTCGTTTTAGTTAATTTAAATTAGTTTCAGTTTATTTTAATTAATGATACAATACATTTCCTTCTCTCCTCGCCCCTTCGATTTGGATTCAATTACATATAATACTAAACATTTATAAGATACTTTCAATATCGACAATTGTTTTAATATATTTAATTAGGTATATATATATATATATATATATAGATATATGTATATAACGATTCATATTATCTGTGTAAGAGCCGTGAACTCACATCGAGCCTGGATTCAGTATATAATGGAGCTTAATAGTTGGTTTTCATGAATATTACCACGTTATTGCTGATGATTACACACGATTTCAAGAATTTATAGTTCTATACAATTTGTTTCGTATATTTCATGAGTGTTTTTTTTTTGTTTCAATGTTGCGCATCGGCATTTTCATTTCATTTCATTTCATTTCAGATTTCCGCCCAAGCGCTTCGTTTCATAAATTCCCCCATCATGCGGACATGAATTCAACAACAAACCTGCGGAAATGTCGAAAATACGATGCGAGATATGTCAGCGAAAAGCATTTTTTCATGAGTTCGGTCCGAAAGTGGATAAAATCAATAACAACAGAGGGGTTTGGGTTTCCTAAAGTTCAGCAAATTTAGTTTCGTATGTTTCGTATTCCCACTGCGATTCTGGAAGTCCTTTGGTTTTTGGCATTTCTCATTACAGTTCACTAATAAATCATAATATCCTTTGGCTTCCACGGTTTGATGGTTGGTAAATGATGATTGCTTTTCCGGGATTGACCACGAAATCGGTTGGATGATGAGTATGATGCTTTATGAGTGGCTCAGCTATTTTCTAAAATGCACTATTAAATCATTTCCAATTGTTGCTCCAGAACCAGGACTTATCGCTAAGGAAAATGCTGCCTACAAATCCGGTCATTCGTATTTGCCATGCCATTTTTTATTTTTTTGGAACCGGAAACGATTCAAGAGTTATTGCAAAAGAGCATATCTTATGACAGCCCTTGTTTGGTTTGTATTTGTATTTGTATAGTATATGTACTTTGCTAATATCGATTTGTGTTCTTGAGTTTTATGGATTGCAGGCTTTCAGAACATATATTTTGGGGCCACATGTTGTTCGCCGTTATCCTATTTCGCTATTTGTATATTCTTTACTTCGAGTTTCGACTTTTATTAGACTAATAAAACTTTAGATTTACCATTTGCTTGGTTGCGGTATCTGTTGCTACAATATTTCGTTAGTTTCAAAGAGTAACCCGTATTTCAAATTGTTCAGTGAGACTTTAGTGTGTGTGATTGATTGACCACCGAAAGCGTTTATCCAGCTGGCGCGCTATTTTTGTTTCATTGAATCTGATCTGTTTAATGTTTTCCACATCTCTCATCTTGTTTATACGGTAGCACTGCATCAACAAAAGTTGGGGCTAATAAAATTCTGCACTTGCCAATTGTTTTCACTTGTTGTTTCGAATTCGTTTTCATTCATCAAAGAGTCTCGCGCTCGTATAGTATCCAATTTAATGGGGGCCCACCGTGATTTATAGATGAACGCGTAAAGCAAAGTAATCCAAAGCGAAGAAATGTCAAATTAGCAGATGCCCGCCGTACCGCCTCATTAAGTTATCTATGTGTGTCAACAATTTACTAGACTTTAGTGTGGATTGTTAGTTCAATTGTACATTCGAAATGTTCCCATTTGTATATCAAGAGGTGGGTTGAAACTCAAACCATTGCGGCCTTTTGTATCCCCGGGCCATTAATAAAGGTTAATCCGCGGAATGGAGCTGGTGGAATACTGATGATGGGTGCGGTTAAAGGAGGTTTCCACGTTCTTATGTCGAAATAAATCCCGCATAAAAGAAAAATAACGTTGGGGATTTGGGATTGGGTGCCTCCTTTAGTCCCTGAGTCCCCAGAGTTCCTTAGTCCCGGATGAAAACGAACTCGTTGTAGTGATTCCAGCGATTCTCCTCGGTGTCCACGCCTGGTTTGGGTTCCGCTGCTGAGCCGGCGGTTCCGGAGCCACAGCTCCCTGCCATGCGGTAGCCATGATCGTGCAGATTGTCGAAGGCCTGCTCGATGTAGCAGTGTTTGAGGAAGAACCGCGAGGTGTAACGATCGGTGCCGCCGTGATCCGGATCCCGGGACTCATTCAACGTATCCCCGAAGACCTCGCGACACTGGGCCACACGGCCGCAAACCAGGATGCGCGACAGCTTGCGGAACTTGACGTCGGCCAGGCCGTCCTTGCCGAACTGGAAGCTGCCGCGGTAGCCGATGGTGATGCAGCCGGGCGGCCGGGCATCGCGCTCGCCGCGTATGCACTCCAGCATGGCCGCGAGCTTGAAGTGCTCCGCCTCGCGCAGCAGCCGCTGGCGCTCGCGGAAGCCCTCGGGCAGGTGCAGCGCCTTGTCGCGCAGGAAGTCCAGGATGTAGCGGAAGAGGACGCCGTCGCGGTCCAGGAAGTAGCGACCCTTGCTGTCCTTGGCCAGCGCATCGCGACCCTCGCCGAAGAGCTCGGCCAGCAGTGTGCTCTTGTCCGCCAGCAAAGTGGCCAGCGTGGTCGTATAGCTCACGCCGCCAACGTTCAGTTCGATGATTTCGGGCATGATTTGCGGTTTATTGATGGCCAAGTTAATAAACTAATCACACATATGGCCCAGCACACGGATAAACACTCGCGAATCACCACTATCTAGGTTTGTTTACAGGACTCTGTATGGTGTATCCTCTAGCTTCGCTGTCCGCCAAACGCGTCCGCACTCGTTCAGGTCTCGTGTCGAACTGCTGGCCAGGCCAAAAGCAGAAAAGGCAAAAGGCTTTTCACTCGCCCGTTGGTGTAAATCAGCGGTGTGTATGCATTGGGGAAGAGGAGAGATTTTTCCTGGATTTTCTCTGCTTCTCTCTTTGAACTGCGCACTCGCTGGCCGTGTTGTGATATTGGATATTATTGTTTAACAAGTGGTTAAATTTCTAAAATGTGCACAGATACTCCGGGATGCCCCTTCCTGCGCCGCCCGCATGTTATTAATTTGACGAGGGTCCGCAGTGCGTATGCTTAATGGCCAATATGCTGGATTACTCGGTGCCAAAGTGTTGTTTAATGCCAGAACATTAGCATTCAGCTGGCGTAAAGTGGGTTCCTGGCTCTCCCTCTTTTTTTTTCGGGGCCAAAGTTCACCGCCATGTCATAACAAATTATGGCACATGGCATACTTTAAGGCGTCGCACATACTTTGTGCCAACTATCCTGGCTGATTTTTTCACGGTATGTGCAGAAGGGGAGGGGGAGGGTGGTAGAGTGGCAACAGGCGCTGACAATTTGACACCGTGACACTGACATTAACATGCCACAGCGGGCAATGCAACTGGTTGGGCCCGAGCTGCCTTGGCCAGCTTTGGCCTCGTGCCAAATGGGCCACTCTGCGCCCTCGGTTTGGGCCACGCCAGAATGCCAGAGCGCCAGCACACCAGACGGCCTGGCAGCAGCAGGCTCACCTGTTTGCTGTTGCTTTTGCCGCCCTACGCGCTGTTAACATTTCACGAAATGTCCTGTTTGCCAGGCCCATGCGTGCCACTCGCTGCAATTGAATCAACAACAGCGGGCAATAACGAATACGCAACTCTCTGGCCTACTCCCCCGCAAAAACCACCTTCCCCCCTCATTGCGTTAGCTCTTTGACACGGCCGAGAAGAGCTGGGGATACACACAGACACAGGCTGCGAAAAATAACAACAATATGAGAGTTTCACAGTTCAATCCTTTTTTTCCATGCTTCAAATGAAAGTAAATTATTGGTATATCTTTAAATATATATTACAAGTAAGTGTAATTCCTTATGAAAATAACATTTTTTCCATTCCATCATGACCTAAATAATATTTAATTAAAAACTTAAATAATATTTTTAGAAATTAAAATATTAAATACACTAAAATTAATTTATGTACCTAAATTGAATAAAATTGCATAGTAAACTAAACATATCAATAAGATTATTTATATTTATGAATTTATTTATACCTTCTTTTTTTAAGTAATACTTCGTTTACCAAAAAGGTAATTTAATCTTATATTATTTTGTTTAATTGTATAAAAATAAATTTTAGAAATTGTATAAAAAGTTTATAATTCGTTCCTAGGAAATTTATGTCTTCAAATTGATTTATTAATTAACTAATATAAAGCGTTTTTTATCTCTTTCACATAGCATTTTATTTTAGTTTAATAAGTAACTAAAGTAAAAGTAAAGGTAAAGTAACATTTCCCTGTGCACTTACCAATACACAAGCCTTTTGGAAATTGCAATGAAAACTTGGCTGCCGTGAGCTTTGGGGTTGGCTTTTAGAGCGTTCAACCTGCCCGAACCCCTTTCAGTTTGCCAAGCCATTCGCTTGCTTACTCCGCTCATTTCCGTTTCCGGTTGCGGCTGCTGCGGTCTCTTGCTCTCTCACTCGCACCCCCTTCGAATATATATACCCGTCTC
Source organism: Drosophila mimetica (assembly GCA_037075245.1). Classification (NCBI taxonomy): domain Eukaryota; kingdom Metazoa; phylum Arthropoda; class Insecta; order Diptera; family Drosophilidae; genus Drosophila; species Drosophila mimetica. Next base: position 9,945,187 of record JBAMCH010000023.1, on the reverse strand, counting down.
ACTATCCGGCTAATGCTGCTGTTCCTTATCAGACACCCTCCCCCTTTTCGCCCACCCTTCAAAGTGTTCGCGGCCATGAATTGCGGTTTTTGGCACGCATTAAGATGGCGCAACACTTTACGCGCCATTACGCGATGCATCTGTATTGGTGTGAGTGTGAGTGAGTGTGAGCTTGGATCACTTTGTACGTGAGTGTGTGAGTGGCTGATGGCTTTACTCTCTGGCGGATTGCGTGGTTCCGTTCCCTTTTCTGGCCAAGCCGTGAACACTCCTTGTTTGTCTGGCCGACTGGCGCGCGATTCAAATTGATTTTGTCTGGCGGTTGCCTTCCCACCCACACAAGCACACACTTCGTTTGCCATTTTGTATCTGTGTGTGAGGGTATCTGTGTATCTATGTTTGTGCTGGAGCACTTTGTTTTGACAACGCGCCAAATTGTCGCCCCTCACTTAGCCAAAGCAGTTTGCATGCTATTTCTGGTTTGTTTGCCTGTTTACCTTCGGGGACCGCTGGGTTCTAATGGTTTGGCTAAGCCACCTAAGCGATAAGGCTCGAATAGAAACCCTTTGCAGCCATTGTCCTTTTTGGAGCGGTTGCGACAAGGTCGCCATCGTTTAGGGTTCCCAAAATAAACTTTCACACTCCAAGGTTTTTTCGTTGTGTCAATCAGATTTCCAGTGCAAATTGTGCATTTGATTTCCCTGGATAAATTCGGCACGTTGGCATTGACAGAGCAAACACTGCCAATTGTGTGCCCCAGAAATGCAAAACAAATGAACTCAAATCAGCAAAAGCTTCAATCAACAAAAGTCCAAATATTTCACATCACCATTCAGCAAAAACAGGCGGATTTCAACCGATAATCGTATTAGAAATATGGCCTATAATAATGTGGGTCAAGGAAATTTAAATCAATCATATATTGCAGTAGATAAACGGGGGTGAATAATTAATGAATGAAGTGTAATAAGCATATATAAACTTGAAAATAAAATATAATAAATAATATAAAAAGGAATATATGGAATTTAACCACAAAGCCTGCTGTGTTTCTTATGATTCCTTCCCAAATATCTAAACGATTTTTCCAGCCAAAATAGGTGGCTTTAAACCGATTATCGTTCTAGGAATATGTCCAATAATCATGTGGGTCAAGCAAATTCATTAATAGGTTATAAATAATAAATATTCCACTAAATAAACATAAATAAGCTTGAAAAAAGAAATATAATAAAAATATTAAAATGATTCATTATGATTCCTTCTAAAATATCTTTTAAATATTTTTTATCCATGTTGATCTTATAGATTGAACGCGGTTTTGTGAAAGACTCGCGCTAATTGCCACTGGAGTGCTCAACCCGAGCACTTATGCAAATGCACGCAGTGTCCGTGTGGCTAAGTGAACCCGAGGATGTGGCTCCTGGTATGCGTGTGCATAATGCCAGCGATTTGCCTAGCTTAAAATGCACGCCCAGGCACGCGGCGAGTGCCAGAATGCGAGAAAGAAGCATGCAGTATGCGTATCCTCAAGATACATTGACGCCGGCACACGGTTATGTAAATGCAAATGCGAGCGCATGGCTGCTGGGCAATTTAACACCATGCGGGTGGCAAAATACAAGCTACAGTGAATGCATAGTAAAATAAAACATTAGCCCTTGAGATACCCTTTCTTTCTAGATATTAAAGATTTCGGAGATTACTGATGATTTTTATTTTATTTTGACTTCAATCGTTCAAAAAACCCGATTTGGAATATTTTAAACTATTTTCTATATTATCTCATTGAAAATATTTTTTTAAAATATTTATTTTTATTATTTATTTAAAAAGATAACATAAAAATTAAGATTTCTTATAAAAATATTATTAAAATGCATTTAATTTAAGTGAATTATTATTATCTATAATCTTAGGGTAAATATTTTTTAAAATATATATTTTTTATAATATTTTAGTATATATTCAAAAAGTTAAGATACAAATTAATTAAATTAAACTGGAAAGTCTAAGATTTTTATGCATAAAAAGTGAAAACCAAATATCTTTCTTGGTAGCTCCGGCAAATTTTCAGCTTGACTTTGGAGGATAAATTCAAGTGATGGCTTTGGCTTAAGTTTGAGTTGTCGGGCGATTGGGGACTTCTTGCAACTTGTAGGAGACTAAAAGGACTAAAGGTCGTTAATTTTAAATGCGCAGCTCGGGGATAAATGCATCCTGGGCTGCAGCGGCAGCTGGAGTTGCGACAGGTGCCTGCTGTTGACGTAGACGTTGATTTTATTCACTGCTGACAGCAACAGTTTGCAGCTAGCGAACACGCCCGGCCACGCCCCTTACTGCGTCCCTCGACGCCATTGTGTGTGTTTGTGTGTGTGAAGGACATGCCCGAAAGTGGGTAACACAAAAACCTTCCGGCATGGCTGCCAGTGTATGGCAAGAGTTGCTTTTTGTAGCAATTTTTTACATTTCAGCCTCAGCATCATTATTAAAAATAAGAGATGCTTGCCACCGCCCCCGCTTTGCATGCTCTAAATGGATTATTCAAAGCCTGGCCCATAAATCGTGCTGGGCCTTCAAAAATCCACAAGTGGGTCGCACGTCCCTGGCCATTTCCAGATGGTACCAAACCAACCACCCAACTATCCAAGTTGAATGCAATGAATTTGTTTACAGCCATTGGCAGAGACCCTTTTATTCGCATTTTCCCCTGTTTTTTTACTGTTCTTTCTGCACTTATCGATGCTTGTTGCACGTCCGTGGTGCCACAACAATTTCGGTGGAAAGCTGTTTTCAATCTTGGCCAGCCACTGCACATGGCTATTTTCGTTTTCGCCTTGTTTATTTATGTTTCACTACACCACCCATTGCCATTCAGTCGGCTATCTGGGTCCAGTTCCATTAGCCAGGCAATCGTATGCTGCGCACGTTTTGTTGCTGCGGTGGATTTACTTTCAAGTTCTAGCACAATCTGGATCCATTTCATGTTGCCTTGTTAAATTGGCGCTAAAAAGGTGGAGCTTATCTAATTAATCTGGCTTCTAGTGGCCCATGGATTCAACTCCAATGGAGCCGAAGTGAGATTCAATTAGAGAAAGTTAAGGAAAACTTTTTGCGCCAACCGAAAACCAATTCATTCACAAAAACCTCTGAGAGATTAAAAATACTTTGGGGCGAATTTATCAGCTGATGCCGCCTCAAGCAGTCTGCTGATGGCCTGAACTTTCGTGCTCTTAGCCATTTTTATTCGCATTCCCGGTCGCAAGCGGTAAGCGTGCAGAAAAATGCAAATTTAGTTCGGCGAACAATCGCGCAATTAATTGGAAATAATTGCGGAATTCATAGCGAAGGCAAGTGGCGAAAATATTTATGAATTGCTGATTACATTTCGCGGCTTTACGATTTCCAGAGAGATGCAATCCGGCAGAATGAAATCAGCGGGAGCGAGTTTTCCACTTGGCTTCATCCTAACGAGTTTGCTATTGACTTTCCCTGGATTCCGGGGAGAAAGGACGAATGTGGGTGAGTGAAGTGCACTTTGCAACGCATTACATAAGCAGGAATTTCACAGCGCAGCATGCAAATGTGTCATGTATTTTTATGCCGCATACGCACCGTGCGCCAATGGCGACGGCGAATTTGCCAAAATAAAAATATAAACAGAACCCGCTGAGCAAAACAAAGAGCGAAATAATCGTGTCACTCTCTTGGTTGGATTCTTTTGCTTGTAGGTCTTGTCTATGAGAACACCGAACCGGATCTTGAGAAGATCTTCCATTTGGCCATCAGCAAGGCGAACGAGGAAAACGAGGATCTGCAGCTGCACGGAGTGTCCGTTGCCATTGAACCGGGAAACTCCTTCGAGACCTCAAAGAAGCTGTGTAAAATGCTAAGGGTTCGTTGAGAATTTAACTAGTAATGAATTCTGAAAGAAAAGTTAGTAAGAAAATATTAGAAAATAGCAGAAAGTCGATATAAAATTGGTTCAATTCTACCTTATTTAAGTGAATAAGAAACCGAAATGATTAATGTCAAAATTATGATTCAAACATATAAACTTGATATTTTATCATATTAGTTATTTTATTAAAAATCACCAAATTAGGATTTTTCAATTTTTGAATAATGAAAATAAAATAAACATAATCTTTATTGATATCAAAATAATATAAACAACTTTATTTTTAAAGCATATAAAATTGACCTGCATATATAAATTTAATCTGTTCTCAATTTTTTAAATTACTTAAATAAAAAATCTATGTCAACCTAAAAAATAATTCAAAAAAATTTAAATATTTTATTCCAATTATATTTAATTCAAGTTACAAACATTAATTAATAGGTTTTAATTCAATTTACAATGTTGTTTTTATAAAATTCCATAAATGTAAGAATCTATATCAACGTCAAAATGTCTTATTTTGCTTTAACTTTGAAAAAATATGTTGTAAATCGATGTTCATATATGTAAAGTATTTTCCCCATAACTAATATTAAAACCGTCTCCAATATTTCTTATTATTTTTCTTAGAATTTCAGTAAAACTGTGGTACAAAATAGACAATGCTACTTATTCTAAACCTTGTTTTTCGCATGTACTAAAATCCTTACTTTCCACTTATGCGCAGCAAAATCTGGTGGCCGTGTTTGGGCCCACCTCGAACCTGGCCGCCCGTCACGCGATGAGCATTTGCGACGCCAAGGAGCTGCCCTTCCTGGACACGCGCTGGGACTTCGAGGCCCAGCTGCCGACCATCAATCTGCACCCGCATCCGGCCACCATGGGCGTGGCCCTGCGGGACATGGTGGTGGCCCTGGGCTGGGAGAGCTTCACCATTATCTACGAGACGGGCGAGTATCTGGCCACCGTGCGCGAGCTGCTGCAGATGTACGGCACCGCCGGACCCACGGTCACGGTGCGGCGCTACGAACTGGACCTCAATGGGAACTACCGGAATGTACTGCGTCGTATACGCAATGCGGATGATTTCTCATTCGTGGTGGTTGGCTCGATGGCTACGCTACCGGAGTTGTTCAAGCAGGCCCAGCAGGTGGGCCTGGTGACCAGCGACTATCGCTATATCATCGGCAACCTGGACTGGCACACCATGGACCTGGAGCCGTATCAACATGCTGGCACCAACATCACGGGTCTGCGACTCGTGTCGCCGGAGAACGGACAGGTGCAGGAGGTGGCCAAGGCGCTGTACGAGAGCGAGGAACCCTTCCAGAACGGTAAATCACAAAAAAAAAGGGGGAGACGGGTCCCACCTGAAAGTGTCGTGGCCCTGGGATCTAGACAATTTATGCAAATCCGAAATCCATTCGCATGAGTGAATTTAAATAATTGAATTGCATTTCCATGGCCCCGACGGGGCGCAGAGGGGGTCGGAAATGATAAATGACGTTATCCTTTATGGCTCTCGCCCACCCACAGTGTCGTGCCCCCTGACCAACAGCATGGCCCTGGTCTACGACGGCGTTCAGCTGCTGGCCGAGACCTACAAGCATGTGAACTTCCGGCCAGTGGCCCTCAGCTGTGGCGATGACAGCGCCTGGGACAAGGGCTACACTCTCGTCAACTACATGAAGTCGGTGAGTCGTTGCATGGAGAGAAAATTATGTTTAAAGAATATAATAATTTGTTAAATATTATAAAAGGTTATAATTATAGTAGGAGCACATAATGTAACTTTAAAAAATTATAGAACTTTTTAAACTTGTTATTATCAAGCCTCTTTTCTGCAGATTTGATATTTTTTAAAATATATATGCGAAGTTAATGTGCTTCATAAAATAATACAAATATTTGTGTAAACTAGTGATTGGAAAATACATTTTTAAATTTATTAAAATTTAAATATTTGAATTTAAAAATCCATAATTTAAAAATTATACCCAAAATTATGCACTTAATTATTAAAATTTTTTTTTAGTATACATTTAGAACTATAAAACAACCAAATAATATTTCACTTATTTTTTACATACTTTTATTATAATAAATTGCCTGAAAACTCTAAACTTTTTTAAGAACAATTTTTATTTCTCCTTAACTTTTATTATTATGTTTAATCTATATTAAACAATAATATTTTTTATATTTAATTTAAAGACGATTTTTCATCGCCTTTTTATGCTAAACTATTTTTTTTGTGCATGTAAAACTGACTGATTCTGAATAACTCATGCAACGAGTCTCGCTCCACAGCTAACGCTGAAAGGCCTCACGGGTCCCATTCGCTTTGACTACGAGGGACTGCGCACGGATTTCGAGCTGGAAGTCATCGAGCTGGCCGTTTCGGGGATGCAGAAAATTGGCCAATGGAGCGGCGAGCATGGCTTTCAGGAGAATCGCCCGGCCCCGGCGCACTCCTTGGAGCCGGATATGCGCTCGCTGGTGAACAAAAGCTTCGTCGTCATCACGGCCATTGTGAGTAGAGTGGGTTGTGAGTCGTTGGGGGCCAAACTCTGACCTTGACTTTCCCTCTTATTATATTTTACCCCAAAAAACGCTAAGAGCGAACCCTACGGCATGCTGAAGGAGACCTCCGAGAAGCTGGAGGGCAATGATCAGTTCGAGGGCTTTGGCATCGAGCTAATCGACGAGCTGTCCAAGAAGCTGGGATTCACCTACACGTGGCGCCTCCAGGTGGACAACAAGTACGGCGGAATCGATCCCAAGACGAAGGAATGGAACGGCATGTTGCGTGAGATAATCGACAGTGTGAGTTTGGTTGAGTTGGGGAGAAAGATGGGAGCACCCAGCACATAAATCTAATCGACATCCGTTGCTCTGCGGCCATTTAAATCAGTTAGCTTATCCCTTGTTCAGCCCGTGTGGTTATTGATTTACATCGAATGGCCATAAATGCTGCCATCATCGTTAACGTAAGCGTTAACGCTGCCATAAACGACAGACTATTTTCAGAGTGCCTGCGGCTTCAATTGCCTCAAATTAATAGGGTTTATAGTTAAGCGATTATCCTGATGTCCTCACATTGTATTTCCAGCCTTTGGGCATTAATATAAATGTCGTAATCTGATTGAAAACTAACCTTTGTGAGCTTGAAATGCCAAATACCATAAATCTATTGGCTTAAAATATTTTTTGTTTTTTTTCAAAATAAATTTATTTTTAACAATTTCCATAAGGCTATCATATCTCAACAATATTTAAAATCCAAGGATTTAATTTGCTAGAGATTTATATATTAAATACCAAAAAAATACACAGTATTCATTCAGATTGCAAGAAAGACTTTATTTAAATTCTTGAAAGCTTATAGGAGCCTTATAAGTATTATTGGATGATTTTTCGGCTTTGAAATTTAAAAGAATTTTCTTACATTTTTTGGTAAATTACTTGAATTAGTTCCACGGTTCCCCTGACCTTCCACCTTTTTATTGAACAGAGACACAACATATCGGGATCCGAGGCTGCCTAGGAAATTTCCCAATATAGATCCAATTGCTCCTCCTTGTGGATGCACTCCATCGATCAAAACATTCCGGTAATCTCTGTAGCTTTGGATAAATCTCTCAAATTGTTGCCTTTCGGCTTCAGATAGAGGAACCTCATTGGGATAGCGACGATAAAAGGAAATCAGATCCGGAATATATTTTTCCTTAGTCAATTGATTCACATTTGGATTATAAAAGATTTCGAGTATAAATCGCCTTTGTGAGTCATAAAGTGGGTCGTTGATCTCGGCACTGACTGAACAAACGACGCTCAATATTACAGCTAGTAAGCTTATAAAGTAGAACCCCATAGCTCAATCTGATTATAGAAACTAAATATTTTTTTCAAGAGAACTGAAATTTATAGACAAGTTCAATAATTATTCCTGGAATCTATACTATATGAAACATTTAAAAGCAAACAATTCCTGGTAATCAATTATTGTGTTATTTAATTTCATTTAACTAAAATTTCTGAGAACATCTGAAGCAAGGCTTTCAATTTAAATCAATAAAAGCCGACATCAGCCTAAAATTTTACTTAATCATAGTTTTTCTATTATTTATTATATTTTATAGTAATGTAGTGAAACTGTTTTTTCCAAAGAATTTTACGGTGTGTGCTCTGTGAAAATTAAAATGCATAATTCAAAGATTGCTCTATTACTACGTTCAATCGGGCGTATGCGCAATATTTACATATGCATTTACATTTCTATTAATAAATGCATGCGTTCGTGCATGCAAAGCGGCCATACAATAATCTTTCATATTTAATTAGCGCGCTGACATGGGCATTACGGACCTGACCATGACATCGGAACGGGAGAGTGGCGTCGACTTCACCATACCCTTTATGAGTCTAGGTAAGAACGCTAATAAAGTTAATATTAAATTATAATAAAACATAAAATATATAGATTTTCTTAATCGATTGGTACTTAAACTAATCATAATATTAACCCAAAAAAATCCAAAAAAATTACTTAAAGTTTCAAAACTTTTTTCAGGTATTGCCATTCTATTCCGCAAACCGATGAAGGAGCCCCCAAAGCTGTTCTCCTTTATGTCCCCGTTTTCGGGCGAGGTTTGGCTCTGGCTGGGTCTGGCCTACATGGGTGTTTCCATCAGTATGTTTGTGCTGGGACGCCTTTCGCCTGCGGAATGGGACAATCCGTATCCCTGTATTGAGGAGCCAACGGAACTGGAGAATCAGTTTAGTTTCGCCAACTGCCTGTGGTTCTCCATTGGCGCTCTGCTGCAGCAGGGATCGGAACTGGCGCCCAAGTAAGTAATAATATAATATTAAAGGATTTTGTAATTTTTCCCAAATCGTTTTATTCCACAGGGCTTACTCAACTCGAGCTGTGGCCGCCTCCTGGTGGTTCTTCACTTTGATTCTGGTCTCCTCTTACACGGCCAATCTGGCGGCCTTTCTCACCGTGGAGTCCTTGGTAACACCCATCAACGATGCCGATGATTTGTCCAAGAACAAGGGTGGTGTTAACTATGGCGCCAAAATTGGAGGTGCTACTTTTAACTTTTTCAAGGTGAGATTAAATTCGTCATAAGAAGAGGTTTCTTATAGTTAAAAAACTGATATTTTTAGGAATCCAACTACCCCACTTACCAGCGGATGTACGAGTTTATGAGGGATAATCCGCAGTACATGACCAACACCAATCAGGAGGGCGTGGACCGTGTGGAGAACTCCAACTACGCCTTTCTTATGGAGTCGACTACTATAGAGTATATAACAGAGCGCCGTTGCACGCTGACCCAAGTAGGAGCGTTGCTGGATGAGAAGGGCTACGGCATAGCCATGCGAAAGAGTAGATAGATGAGGGAACAGTTTCAAAGGACATTTTAAGACATAACCTTTCTTCCAGACTGGCCCTATAGGGACACCCTGAGCCAGGCGGTCCTTGAGATGCAGGAGCAGGGTCTGCTGACCAAAATGAAGACCAAGTGGTGGAAGGAGAAGCGCGGCGGGGGAGCCTGTTCGGTAAGTTACCTGGTTAATCTCAATTTCTGGCAGCTCGTGCATGTGTGGGTGTGTGCAGGACTCGGATGAGGACTCTGGTGCCGTGGCCTTGGAGATAAGCAACCTGGGCGGCGTTTTCCTGGTGATGGGAGTGGGCTCCTTCTTTGGCATCTTTGTCTCACTGCTCGAGATGGTGTTGGGCGTCAAGGAGCGCAGCGATGAGAACCAGGTAGCCACCAGGATATAACCCCGCTTTACGATCCGATTAGCGGGCATCGCCTTTAATGCACACACACCACAGACACTTAATGCACTTAGATCTTTTGCTTGCCATGACATCTTCATGTCCTCCTTCGAAAACCCGCAGGAAGCCCCCGACTCGGATGCCTCCTCGCTGGGCTTTGCCAACTTGGGCGGCGTCTACCTGGTCATGTTTGTGGGCAGCTGCTTCGGCAGCATTTACGGCCTAGTCAACGTTGTGGTCAGCGCCTACTTGAGGGCGCGGGAGAACAAGGTAACGCGGCGGACGGCGCTCTATAAATACTTTCACCTCTGTCTCTGTGACTAAAAATGGCGGTGAAAAGGTCGCCCTAATCTGAATAACGGATTTGGTTCATCAGCTCCCCAAAACGACAACTCGGAGCCAAAAATACATTTACCACCTATTCAACTGTGTCGTCTTTAATACTTTATCTGTCTAATATCATATAATATCATATTCATAATTCACAATACTCAATCTAACTATACCATATTCAAGAATGCTTTGTGATAGTAATTGTCTGCATGATATTTTCTCCTGTTTTTCAATAGAAAGTACCCTTATTAATTTTCGTATCGTATCGACAGGTGAACTTCAAAACCGAACTTCTTGACGAGATTCGCTTTATTTTACAATGTTCCGGAAATACCAAAGCGGTCAAGTATCCGAAGAACTCTTCGAGATCCAATGCAAGTTCTAAATCGAAGGGCTCTTCCATGTCTGTGGACTCGCTGCCCGAGGATCCGACAGAAGACGATGCATCTGGAAAGCATAACCATGCTAAGAAGTAGTTTTCCAGAAAATGTTCACAAATTGTGTGACTTTATTTATTTTATATTTAATAAATTTTGAGTTTAATATTTTAGGGCATACTGTGTCTTGAGGGAATTTCTCTGCACATTTATTTATTTAAGTTTGTGTGTAGTTTGGCTTTCATGCCTTTTTAAAATTTATTTTCCATTCTAATAATCAAAATTCTTGAATCATTCAAAATTTAATTATATAAATGTTGTTGTTGTTACCCCGTAAATATTATGTATTTTTGTAATATTTTATTGGATTTTATTATTATAATTTCTTTGAATATTTACCTATTTAAATAGTAAGCTGGTTTGTGTCTCTGCTAGCTGTCTTTGCATGCAGGGAAAGTTTTTCCCAGAGATAGATGGCGCCTCAAAAATAATGTAAAATTGAGTGTAAAATTATTCTACATGACCATTTGTGTGTCACCCTGTGTTTTCAATCTTTAGCCGCCAAAATAGCCCTGTTTTTTCAATTTTTAGACGCAAAAATCGCCTTGTTTTAAATATTTAAAAAAATATCCAAGAAGAAAACAACATTTAATATCCCTTTGCATATCAATATATTTATCGATTTCCTCATATTATCGGGTGTCTTGACACATATTTTTACTGATACATCCAATATATTATTACTTTCCTCGCGGAAATACATTTAATGCTTTTGTTAGACACTGAGATGTTGAAAAGGTAAAATTGTACGAAGTTTTTTGGTTTGTAGGAGTACCGACTGCCCATGTTTCCTCATGCGGGTCTGTATGTATAAGTAGGGTACACGCGTGTATATGTTGTTTATCGTGTATAAGTTGTATAATAATACGAATACCGTTTACCATATATAACTATAGTATTTATGTTTGCAGCAATATTGCCCCCGACTGCCTCATTCTGTATCCTATATTGCAATGCGCTTGTATTGGCCACACTCACGCACACTCACACACGCACACACATTTGTTAATTTATTTTGATTAAACTTCATAACTTTAATACCTGATCATTACAGTTTAGTTTTAATTAGTTTAGCTATAATTGCATAGTTTAAATAAGTTATGTTTTTTTCCATATTATAACATCGACTGTTTTGATTTACTTGTTATCCCCTGCTCATATGCAAATTGCGACAAACATTTTTCAAATTCAAATTTAATGCTCAACATTTAACTACACAAACAACAGAACTCATCGCTTAGGCTTAACGATCTAAATGAAATTTTGTTAATTCACTCTATAGTATGGCTTTTGCATAATTAATTTGCTATTTTTGCAACAATTATCTATTTTGTATTTATTTATTATAAACGGTTTTTCTTGCTTGTGGTTGCTGGAAAATGTTTGTATGATAGGTACTAGAGGCAGGGAGATAATCTAGGTATAGTTGAAAGCGTTTGTAATGATTGGGGGTTAGTCAGGGGTTAGTGTGAGAGGTAAATTAACCAGCAATCGAAGGCTGTGAAGCATATAATGGACAGGCAAACAATTGTTCGAGTAATTTATGCACTCAATTGCACTCATTCATTGATAGCTGCGGCCTTTCGAATCTGTTTCTGATTTGCCTACACTCAGATATGTATGCACTGTGTATCGGTGGGTGTGTCAGTAGAGTTATAGTGGTAGAGCAGGGCTTTTCATATTCTTTTTGAAATTGCCACCCCTGAAGCTGTGAATAAAATAGATTTTCTATCGAAAAATAGCAGAAATAAAAATTGTGGGTTTCTAGCTCTCGTAAAAAGTTTGTAAGCTCGTCTAGGTTTTCCTTTGGTCTCTCTTGTATTCGAGTGTTTGCATTATGTCCTTGCGTTTTGGGGGATTACAAAGCTGCAAGGTTTGTACAACAACAAAGCCGTGAATACACACATCTCAACTGAAAATATGCAAGGTTGCAAGGGACTTAAAGCTGAACGTTTCGATACACACATAAAGCATTTTACTTTTTACTAATAGTAGTAATGGTAATACTGGCGAAACTGGAAATCAACAATCAGTTAGGTTCTAGGATATGGGACTTGGTGTTTCCTTAAAAGGTGTTAAGAGTTCTCGTACTTGCTCACATCGATTGGGAATATTTCCCGTATATTGTCTAACTAGGTAAGTAATACATCTAGGCGTGGGGTTTATTTAATATAGTTTGATACACCTTGGTAATTAGTATAATATTCTGCTAACGGCTAATCGACCAGTTCTTTACTTCAAAAGAAATCAGGAAAATGGTGGCAAGTTGTGCCGAACCAAAGAGTTAAATCATTTCGTCATTAGCCATCATCGGTTCAATGCTCCCTATCAACTGCTGTAGATTAGTGTGGTTACTTCACATATATGTATAGTATATATTTTTCTTGCCCTATATTTATGTGTATAATACTAGGCTCTCAGTTTATTGTAAGTAGTACATACAAATTACACAAAGTTTAGTTTGATCTTCCATTTTGATATTTGTTCATCGTTTTTGAGCGCTTCGTTCACTATGTTATCCATAAATATCTTGTGTTTTGTATCTTGTAGGTTTTACATTGTATTCATCTCAAAAGTTCATTAAAATAAATGCCTTTTAGTTTGTTTGCTGGCACTTTAGTGTGCCGAAGAGTATCCAAGTGTTTGTCTCTGGTAATGTAGTGTAAATAGTTCCTTGTTCAGTTGGTGGTGGTAGGTGGGTGGTGGTTGTGTGGTCTGGGTGTACATAGTTAGTTAGTTAGTTGATTAGTTTGTCTTGGCTTGCCATCGAGTGTTTTGGCTAGAAGAAGGGCCGAAAGAGATTTGTGAAGGCCCCGCTAGGGAGGAGCTTCAAGGAAGCTGTTTCGAAATTTCTAAATCACTCCGGAATCACTCAGAAATTCGCATGCGAATTCAGCACGCATACACATGCGGAGGTCCTAAATCCTGCGCCCCTGTATGCTGCTGCTTGTATTGGTGTATTGCTATTAGTTTTTTTTGGGCCCTCTTAAATGACACTCATGCGACGCCTGCCATTTCCGGTGCCCTCGGCTCAGTTGGCGTTGGCCAGCGTCTCATGGCAGACCTCCATGTAGTCCGGATCGTGCATGATGCCCTTTATCATGTCCTTCAGCATTGTGTAGCGTGGAAATATCGGGTACATCTTCGAGCTGCCGTACTCCTCCTGCGGGATGAGATAGTGATGAGCATAGAATGGCAAACTTATACCCGCTTTACTCACCTTCAGCACACGGATGAGATGCCGCAGTCCCAGATACTTTTTCAGCAAGCGGTACAAGTCGTTTATCAGCTGCGTATTCTCGTGCTCTATTTGGGCCGTTGTCATATCTGTGGGGATGGTCATCACGAAATATATATTAAATTTTAATTACGCTATAAAATCAATATGACTTACGTTCCAATCGCTCCATCCGCTCCCGCCGCTCGGCCGCCTCCTCTGCCAAGCGGGCGGAAGTCTTCACTCCCTCGCCGGACTTTTGGGTCTTTTCCATGATCGAACAGGCCCGCATCACGTAGGAGGGCACCGTCTCCTGCTTCTCCTGCCGCGGGATGTCCACCAGGGTCCAGTACTGGGTCTCCAGGCGGATGACTTCCTGTTGGCGATAAGGAGTTAAGAACTTTCGTTTTCACGTGGTGGCGATTTAAAATATTCTATGGGAAATTTTATTTATAACTTAATATCTGTACATTTTTTTAAAGAATTTTCTTTCCTTTATTTATATGTTCATATCTACAATTATATATATCAAAAAATAATTGTAAGTTCCAACACAAGATAATCTTAAGAAACACAAATTAGAGTATTTAATCTTCTTAAAAATATAGACGCAAATTCTTATCAGCGGGGAAAAAAACCTCCCATCATCACGGGAATGTGGGATTATCAACCTCAGATTTATTGATTTCCTCATAATTTCGCTTTTATTTTTAGTATTAATCCAACAGTGTACCCGACTATATTACGTTCCGTTAAAAGTCTGTGGTAGGTATAAAGTTTAATTTATTTAAAAAAAAAAACGATATAAAATGAATAACTTATCAAAGTAGCAGACTAAGAGTTGTGACACATTTAAAAAAAAAATAGAATTAATATGTAGTCAATGTAGAAGAAATTATGTTTATAAAAAACAGAGTGAATCAGTATTAACCTAGTAAACCTAAAAATCAACAAATTTTAAGAAAAATACATAAGTATAAAGTTTAATGTTTAATTTCAAGATTAGTGTAGACATTTTTACTGACCTTAATCATCAGCTTGAGCATGGGATAGCGTTGGAAAATGTTGCGCTGGCTCTTCGAGTCGCCGTACTTGTTCATAAGGTTGATCAGGGCCTTCTTGGCAGTTTCGTAGGACTCCTCCAGTCGCAGTCGCAGGGATCGCAGGCGCTCGTTGGTCTCGATCACCTCGTCCCGCGTCATTCCGCTGGGCGCCCCCTCGTCCTTCACATCCTGAACGATTCGACGCACACTCTGCGTGAATTTCCCAACAAAGTTTGTGGTGGCTGATTGGCGATAAAAAACGAATTACAAATTAAATGATAAAATAATTATAATTGTACGGAAATTGCACGAAACACTGTCATTCATTATTCGAAATGTCAGTAGACACGCGCATTAACCCTTAATTAATCTGCGATTCATGCGGAAATTATTCGACTATGGGATAGTCAAACCATTATGCCTTGATGAAATCGCACCGAATAGGCCTACTCTATTAAAAATACATTCTCATTATTTATTTTGGATCGACCGCGCTGAGAATCGAACCCGCTACGAAAATTCGGTGGTGGTTGCGGGCCCATCGCGCTACCCGCAGCACCACGGTCACTATCTGAAAACGTCTGTCGCATGTTCGCTTTGATTGCGTCGCTATTTAAAGCATTCAATCTCCTAAGTATCACTTTTTTTTTAGATGTGAGTTCAAATACAGTGTGTAATAGGAGTTATTCTTTTTTTTTTAGCAAAACTGAGATATTTAAATTTTTAATAACTCTACTGATGAAATTGATTTATTAGCAAACCATTAGTACTAAAGATTCTACCAAAAATGTCATATATTATTTTTGTATAATGCTTTAAAATCAAATGCATTATTCGAAAAAATGATTAATTTTTGAAAAAGCTATACAAAATTATGTGTTTGTTACTTATCTTTAAAAAATATATATTTAATGGTCCCCAAATCAACCTAAATAAATATAAAAATATAAAATATAAATATTTTTAAAATCTCTCCATAAATTCTTGAATAACAATACTTAATAAATTAATAATAATAATAATAATGTAATAAAAATGTATTATTATTTAATTTATCTTTAGCTAAGGGGCCTTAAGCTAAAAAACATTACTTAAAAGTTTTAATATTCGTAATAAATCCCTGGTTGACTTACAAAATATTTTAGGTAACGACGACCATTTCAGATGTTTTTAAAGTCCCATCAGCCTCATAAAACCTTTCCGAAAATTTTCATTTTAAAGAAACCATAAAGTATGTAGGTTCATTTGCATTTAGGTTTTTATTGGTCAATGGGCCTTCATTTTCACGACGCCAATAATGTCGAACCATTAATGAATGGGAAAACTCCAGCATCAATTGAGCGCTGTTTAATGGGCTTTTCGTTGAGATGGCGAAAAGTGCAATTAGCATTCGTCATTGTCAGTCCGTTTCTGCGTCCGTAAAGTCATGAAAACGTGACATATTTCTGTGCCCGATTTGTATTGTGGGTTGTGCCTTTCAGAATGGCAGCTTATTCTGGTGGTGACTTAAAACGCTGCGAATTTGTCGAGCATTACATCTATGTAAGTGCGCCCCCTCATAATTAGAAAGCCGACCATCTGTGGCTGCTGACAAAGACACTGCCTTGTGGGGAAAATGCACTGTCAGTTTCCCGTGATTCACATCACTGGCCGGCACAAAGACCCCGCATTGTGGGGGTGTGTGTGGAAAACTCTAATGGCCAGGAACTTTGCCCACTGACGATTGTCGTGTGACGTACCTTTCGCCAAGACTTTGATCGGACCGCTACTGATATTTGCCTGGTATTACTACTTATTACAATAGGTCTTCTTAAGAGAGCTGCGAAGAGAAACGCTTGCATATTATCCTCTCGCTTCTCGTTCTCTCGATTTATACAATTGTTTACCCAGTTCAAAAGTTTATACATATAGTCGTATACCAGAGAATCTCACATCAGTGCAAAGTCGAAAATCTCGCGGTAAGCATTGCTGTGTTGCGATCCGCGCGAAAAGCATAAACGGCTCTCAAAAAATAAAAAAAAACACCCAAAAAGTGAGCACAATAAAAGAAAAATATAAACAAAGAGCTAAGCAAAATATATATAATATATCATACAAATTTTTACACATATGTACATATGTCATACACCGCGCCAATTAAACTCAAAATTATTCTGTTCAATTGCTGAAAATTAAGAGAAAAAGAACAAAAAGCTCTACATGAACTGTTATACCGAGTGAACTTCAAAGTGAAAAGTGGGATCGTGATGATATAGTGGCCATATGTTGTATCTCCTCAGTTCGACTTATGTATCGGCTGGGGCAAGAGCTTTGCGAGCATTATGTTCCTGTGTTCCCGATTGGTTTATTGGCTAAGCAAATTCAGCCGACGGCTATTGACTGGCTCTCGACCAGTTGGCCTTCTGCTCGACTGCCGCTTTTTGCAAGTGCAGCAAATTTCCATATAAAAAGCGCAATTAATCCATGTTTGTTATTTTTATCCCCCACCCTTGCCCGCCTTCGCTCTGATTTTTTTTTTACCCCCGTACGTATTTATTTACCCTTCGTTTTTGCCGGCTTGCATAAAAATTCGAATTTCAAAGAAATTTCTTTATTTTTTTCGAGATAACATAAACGGTTTCACCCAGCGCACATGCTGGAATTTTGCTTGCGCTATTTAATCAAGAAAATATTTATACTTTCATGATAACAATGCTTTAATATTCTTAACGATTATCGTAATACGTTCTCGGATAACCCATGACATTCTTTTTATGAGTAAAAAGAGAGTCAGGGGTTATATAAATATTTAAAAAACTTTTTATATATTTCAAAAATAATGTACGTTTTGGAAAAAAAATACTATAATCTCTCTAATTTTGTAGAATTTTAAATTCTCTTTAACGCATGGTTTCCAAATGTAAATTTTTAATAATTATTTTTGAGAGTACAGTGCTTGAAAATATTTAATTAAAATATTGTAATAAAAGAAAAATGCTAATTGATTTTTTCAATATTGCATTTTAGTTTATCGCTGTAAATATTTGAAAAATTTTAAAGGCAATTAAGTTTTTATGTATATTTGCTTTTTTGCTAGGAATTGATAGAGTTCTTAGAAAATTTGTCTATCTACACTCCCATAAAGCAAAATTATATAGCCCTAAGACGAGTTCTGAAAATTATATAACAATTGAACTGTTTACTCAGCTTAACCTAACAGTTTCGTAACTTGTCAAAGTGTTTACATTCCCAGCTAATAAGGCAATATGCAAACCAATCAACAACTGTAGATAAGCATTTCGATTAATATCACGATTGTTTCGAGGGACATTGTCATTGATCAGAACAGTCGTTTAAATGGGAAAAAACACCTTTTAGCCAGTTAAACTCGTTTCTCGGATCGTGGAAGTGCAGAGCTGATGCTCCTGAGACCGAGTGCCATTAAAAAAAACTGGATCTGTCCCAGATCTTTAGCTATATCTACAGGCAAACAGTCAGAGGCAACCAGACAGACAGAGGACCCTCCACAAATAAGCCGCTTGCTCCGCTTCACTTGATGGCCGACTGAACAGTTGACAGTTCATACCGTAATACATCAGTCTTTGGGTGGCATATTGGTTGGCTTTAGATGGGTAGTTGGGTTAAAAACTCTCTCGACCTTCCCGCTCATCCCACTGATATCAGCGAAAATGACAACCCGCGTTTTGTTTGACTGCCGAGCGGCGGAGAGCAGACGGCTAATGAGCAGAACGGCTTTTGTTTGTCTTTTTGGCCCCAAAAGTTCGCTCTTCGGGCTTCCAGCTAAGCAGAGTACCTGCGTAAACCAGTTTTTGCTAATTTGACAAAACACAAAAAACCGTCGACATATGTAAGCTTTTTTGGTGCGGGGCTCTGGGCTCCAATATGCTGTTTGTCTTTGGGCTTTCGGCTGCTGTTTTTTGGGCATGAGAATGGGCTAAGAGCGCGGCACAACATCACATAATTTGGCCAACAGCAAACGAAACGTGTTGTCGCCGCTCATTGTTTCCGTTGAAGCTGAAAGATACGGAAAGTATCTAAAAGATACTTTCCTCTTCGCACATAATTAAAGCTCTGCACGTGTCTGAAGTTGTGTGGGTGACTGCGTGAGTGTGTGTGTGTGTGTGTGTATACCCTTTTGGCTCACAAATATTTCAAGTTCAACATTTCTTGAGCATGGGAATCCCCGGCTTTTGTTTGTACTTGAGCCCCCATTTACCTCCGTCTTAATTGTTGATTCCGTTTTCCTCTTAATTTGCCATTTTGCTGTTAACCCATTTGCTGCTGTATTTATTCGTATTCAGCGTCATTCAGTGACGTCGTTTTAGCCTTATCAGTCGCTGACTTAGGGAATTCCAAAATACCTGGACTTCCACCAGAATTACTCACTGTGTAAACACTGGTCATGAATCTTAAGTGTTATTTATAACTATCTTTTTCTAGAACGAAAGTGTTATTTATAAGGGAAATACTCACTCTCTATTGCAGAGTGTGTAGCACATTTAATTGCATGTTGCCCTGCAGTCTGGCTCGGATTAAATTTCTCTAAGCCCAAAACCACAGGCACGCGTCGAGAACTGAGGGATCACACACATGCATATCTCTCCCACGACTGTTGTGGTTTGTCACTCCTCGTACTCTTACTCACTCTTACTCTTTGCATTGTGGTTAGTCCAATCATAACTTCCCTGAGATACGGAAGCCTGGAAATTCCTAGTTTTATGTACTCAGAGCTCATAAAAAATGTTCATTTGCATGAAGTGAAAAAGTAATAACTATTAAATCAGTGATGCATGGTCTATGCCAAGCAATTAGCACTGTGGCTGTGACGTAATCGAACTTAAAACCAGTTCGATTTATTTCTATATCCCATTTATGGCCAAGTCTTGTTCTTCCTCTTTGTAGTTCCTAAGCATCAAACCGTCAACGACCTTCGCTTTTCAATCAAATGAAACAAGCCTCTCTGAAGCAGTCAAGAAAATCGTCAATTTAAATTGAGAGTAATTCAATCTAAACTTGGGAATAAATTGCTATAATTAAAACGACAAATTAATGGTCTCAAGTTGAATAGGTGTTGAGTTAAAAGCTCAAGTTACGTCAATACGAGCTAATACGCCTTAAAATGGAAAAAAATGTCTTGAATTGTAGAACTTTTATTTTTTAAGCCATTAAAATTTGTGTTCTCAGAGGCAATATAATTATAATATCACTAAGGAAAGCGTAAAACCACTAATGGACTTCATTATAATTAAATGGCATGTGCCATTTAAAAGTGCGATCTAGGTAGCGATTTATATGACCGCAGGCTAATGAGCACCAGATATTAGATGTACAGATATTAAAATGATTAATGGGTTCACAGTTCCCGAGCGCTCAAGAAAAAGATCGTACAACTTGTGCACAGAAAAAAAATTGACAAAAGATCAGATTGATCTGATGAGGTCACTTTAATATTTCTTAAAGATCAAGACTATGTCTATCTCATTTTTCATTATTTATTAAAAAAATAATAAATTTGGTAAATAAACTGATATGATATACATATGATAGCATAAGTTTGATATGAAATGAGGTAGAATTAACCTTATTTCATATCAAATTTTTGTTCTGTGTGGTCATGCTCAGTGGGTTCGATGGCTTTGAGCTGTGAATATGTCACGAGCATGAGATCATTCGGGTATAATATCCAAGAACAATAGCTTTAGGAGTGGAGGGCTCTCTCTTTCTCTCTCTCTAAACTTTACTTGCCAGCCAAGCTCATCGCAATTACCATAAGCCATTAGCCATTGTCTGCACCGGGAATCCTGATGGCTAATCACACTAAATTAAGCTGAAATACGAATGAATCATTTGTGAGTCTGAATTTATTTACCGACGATTTTTGGCAACGTTTTTGGCCTGCACAAATATTCGTCTTGTTTGTCACACTCGATTACCGCTGACCTTCCGTCCGGACCTGCGGACGTGAATTTTGTATGCAAAGGGCGTGGCACCGGCTCGCCCATCAATAAGCCAAACTAAACTGAACGTCTCGACCTCGCTAATCCCAGTGGCACGTGCTTATTACCACCAACCACTCCCCAGAACCCGAAACCGAATCCCTCATCCCGAAAACCATCGAGTTTGTTCAGCGTGTTTTAATTAGTTCGGGGTTCGGAAAGGACTAGCTACGCATCGCCAAACGCTTTCTGTTTGACTAATTGGCCGCATTTTGGGGAGCGCGTGCCCCGGCCACGCCCCCCTGCCAACCCATCAACGCCCCCATCAATCATCGAAAAGTCGAAAATTTCGACACGCCCCAGATTTATTGAAATCGTGCAACGTGCCGATGCATTTGGGGGCCAAGTTTGGTGACAGAATGCATTTTCCAGGAATGTCTCATTTGCATTTGGCCAACTAATCTTGAGGTGTGCCCCCTGATGAATGTGGGTTAATTTAAGGTGACTATATTCCCGATTAGTCACCTTTATGGGTTGTGACAAATGTCACCTCAAATGGAGCATAGCATCATTGTTTATTGATAAGCTACAGCTAATGAATAGGGAAAATTAGAGGTGACAAAGCTGTGTAAATGTTTCCCCTCTAAATATTCACTAACGAATGAATGAGTGAATGTTTTCTTTACCTGGAAGATGAATAAGTAAGCCTCAGGTGTGCCTAAGACACAGTGAAACTCCTGGCTAAGTGGATTTTAAGCCACCGTTTTCCCTGGTCATTCATGGTGAAAAGTTTGTGGTCATCCGACATTCGACCACAGATACTGACTGAGTTTTTGGGGGCCATCTAAATGGGCCAATCAATAAGCAGCCACAATTCCGGTCAAGTTTCGTACTTTGATTTGCCCACATAAATTCCTGGGCCCAAATGGCAGCTAAAGTTTCAGTTCAAAATGCCAATTTGTTTGCTGTTAAATTGAATCGAAGCATCGAATTGAATTAATATTCGGAAATTTCCAGCCAGAAGTTTAATGGTCGAGGAAGCTGGCATCCTGGTTTTTTAGTGCCCCAAAATTTAATATGCACTACGGGGCAATGCTATAAAGCCACTTAATATTTAATGTATGAATGTTTTGGGGCGCCTGCTTGAGGGGGGGAGTGGGAGCGGGGGATGTATTTGCCTGAGCCTGGCATTTTCATTAAAACTTTAAGTCACTTTTGGTGCCGTTATTTGATGCTACTATTTTGCATTATTCAAGAAACTGCCGCCAACGCCGCAGTTGGGCAAACACAAGCGCTCAAAGAGCTCAAGCACACACGCAGGCACACACTGAAAAAAATTACCATAAGTACTAAACTATTTAGTTTCAAAAATATCTTAATAAGATGAGTATTACAATAGTCCTGTCAGAAGTGCTTAAATATAATTTATGGGATATAATTTACATTACATAATATAAACTTTATAATACTTGGTATATTTGGTACTACAGAGTTCATTGATATTATCGATACGATAAATATAAAATATTGAAAATTTCGATACTGTCATTTATGAATGATTTTTAAGCTCTAGAATTCCGATATTATATTATTTAGTATTAATTGAATACCACACTTTAATACTGAACCTTAACTATGGTTTTTCTTTGGGTGCACACATGAGGAGGCTGCAAATCCTTTGGATTTGGATTCGTAAACGTCCTTGTCCTTGGCAGTATATGTAGTAGGCCCGACAGGCAACACAAATAGACGTGTGCCAAGATACACAAACAAATGCGGAGCAAACCAAGCGAAATACTCTGAAGGCACACATGGGACACACACACAGGACCCGAAAACCGGAGACAGGAAGCTGGAATCGGGATGAGATGGGATTGAAAGCGGGACAGCGGATCCATTTTACTTGGGTATTTCAACTGAACCACCGTTTGAACTTTGCCATTCAAAGCAGCCCCGAAAAATGTGTGTGCCCGAATAGCGAGCGAGCAACAGACTAAACAAATATGTATGGAGGGTCCTATCCTATCTTTTATAGAGGGAGTGACAAAGGGACAGGCGCGCCAGTCCAATTGAAGCCGCAGTTTGGCAGCCGCACAAATGCGGAAGCGTGCGGCATCAGCAATAAGTAGTAACCAACAGTGAGTAACGGCAACGGCGGCCATGATAATGGCAATCTGTCAGTTCTGGCCAAACTAAACAATGGCCACAACACACACTACACTCACAAAACACACACACTCTCACTCACTCGCAATGGACAGGATAACGCATTCAGCCAGCGAGACAAATTGACAGACAATTTAGCTGTCAATTGTGCGTTGCCTGCTCGGTCGACAGTTGAACCAACATCCTGGCATTCGGCGAATGACATTATTAGTTTTAGCCCAAAGCCAGACACAATGGCCAGAACCGCTAGCATAGGTTCCGTCCCAAAAAAGCACATAATTCGGGCTTAGAATTTAGAATTTATATCATAATGCTCGCAAGGATAAAGCTCTTTAATGGGAATCATTTTCATGGTAATCCCATTTCAAGGATAATACATTTATGATTTAAACATTTTTAAAGCTAAAATAATGGTATATGAATTTTGAAATACAGTTATCTTTATTTCTTTTTCCTTCTTAAGGGTTAACACATATAATAGTACAGTGAATAAATAGGAATTATATATTTAAGAACCTAAACTCTCTGGATATTAAAGCTACTCACATTTTAAATACACGTTTTGAGCATTTGATGCTATTATAAGTGCATATATAAACCAAAATAGATCATTAAATCTCGGATAATCTCCTATATGGAGCATTAAACATATGATAGATGGACAAGAAACTCTCCATCGCCTTTAATCCGAGCAACAAATGCAAAGCACGCAAAATAAAAACGGCGATTTGCCGGATGACAGTTGAGCCTCGCAGTGGCAGTGGGAGGCACAAAGTGCTCGGGGCGTTGTCGCCAGGACAATGGATATGCCTGTGTAAGTAGCTGTAAGCACAGCTGCTTACTTTGGGGCATTTATCATACGCCGCGTGGGCCAGGCGTTGACATAACAATTAAGCGAATTGGCCGTGCGCAGCGGGGAAACGAGGAGTATACCTTTGCTGATAATCTATCTTCAGTTATATTTCATAACGACAGCCTGCCACTGACATTTCGCAGGGATATTTGCGTTTAAGCCACTTCCTCTTGGCCAAGACATTCGCATTCCGCCGCCTGAGTGCATATTACTTCGCTGGCTTTAGCTTTGGCTTTGGCTTTTGCGCAACTTTTGCAATTAGAACTGCAGCCAAGTAGCCAAGTGGTTGGTTGCTCACAAAGTGCCATCAACTTTGGCGGCCCTTGAAGTGGAGGGTGGGTGGGTTGGGTGGTTGTAGGTACCTTCTGCAGACCGCAACTACCTAGTACTGGTACTTGTTGTGCTTTTAACATGTTGATATTGTTTCCCTGCGTTCTCCCACTACCCCTTTTCACTACCCCTTACTTTCGCAATTTTCGTTTGCGACTCGTGCCGCTGTCACATGGCAAAACTCGGATGTCGGGCATTTCGAATGAAGTTAAGTTCCCATGAATGTGTCAGCCCACTGTCTGTTTTTGTTTTCCCTCGTTATTGTCCCTGTGTTGCCACTGCCAGTGCCTTTGCCAGGACCAGTGACCAATGACAGCTGGAATACACTGGCCATCCTTTGTGGGCCGACATCCCTGACGGATGTTGAGAGAGAGGGAGCGTATGATAACCAAGTTTTGATACCAAAACCACTTGAATCAGGCCAAAGGTGCACTCCCAATGAAGGCCTATCCCTAAAACATTTCTCCATTTCTCAATATTTCAATCCCCGGATGGAGAGAGAGCGAAGCATATTGCACTGTGTGCCGCCTGCATTTCAACCGGAATGAGCAACAAAAACTTGACAGAAATGGAGGAAAACATTTTCCACTTGCATTGTTTCTGCCCCACTTTGCTCTCAATGTGTGTGTGCCGCATAAATTTCATTTTGAACAATAATAAGAAAAGTTCCCTGTTGGCCTGCAGGGCAAAGCTTCCAGTCAGA
Source organism: Drosophila mimetica (assembly GCA_037075245.1). Taxonomy (NCBI): domain Eukaryota; kingdom Metazoa; phylum Arthropoda; class Insecta; order Diptera; family Drosophilidae; genus Drosophila; species Drosophila mimetica. The sequence goes on along the minus strand of JBAMCH010000023.1, from coordinate 9,920,474 downwards.
TCAAAATCACACACAGAAGTAAAAAGCGAGCGACAAAAAAGAAGTGTGTTTTTGTGTGCATTAAATAACAAAAAAAAAAAGGGGGCGGCTGACAGCAGGCCAGGGCCATGTTACGTATACGCACCATTGAGCGGCCAAATCGCATTACGCATACGCCATGTGGTCATTGCAACCGGTGGACAGAGAACGAATCGAAAAAAAAACCGAGCAGCTTAATTACAAACTGACCCACATTGATTCGGCATCGACAGGAACATCACAATTATGCAGCAGGCCCAGAATTGGATTGGGTTTTCATGAGGAGGCTACCTGCATTTGCATTCTGCTGCCTCCGCTGCAACTACGTGACTTGACGTGCGACACTTTGACACTTGAATAGAGCTGGGGAAACCAGCAGGATAACTCTGTCTTCTGTGGCCACGTCATGCTCCCAAGCCAATTAGGGGGAACAAAGGCCATCGCATGCGAAGGCAACGCCACGTGTTGATGCTCTGGCATAAACAATCCATGAATCTCTAAATTCGCCCAAAGAAAATACCATTAAGGCCTTGGCATAAACACTGTGCACACCACACACAGCAAGTATTAAAGCGAAATCTACTCAAAATCACATTCAGTTTCGGGGGAATTCCACTTACAATTTTTCGCTGATCATCATCAGTATCAGTGTATCGACATCATCATCACGATGGCCGCGTAGCAAGCGTTCCAAGAAGAAAGCCAAGCAGTTTATTGCATATTTTTAGGTCAGAGCAAACAGTCGGTTTCAATATGGCACGAGGGCAGTGGCGATTGAAGCATCTTCTTACCTCGCTGCATGTTTACCCCACTGTGTTTGCCTTTAATCGCATCTGCAATGAGTTTTCCCACTTTGATGAGTTTGCTCGCCTCGGGCCGCCAGCAGCTGAATTTCCATATCAATTAGCAGCCCTCGTCCAGATCGAACATTTCCGGCTGTTTGCGCAGCCCTGCCATTCGAGTGTGTCTTGTCCGTAGCTTTATCTGTATCTATATTTGTATCGCTCTTAATAAAAACCTAATGAAATCCGATTTTCCGTGCCACTTTATGGCTTTGCCCGCCATTCAGTTACTGGCCGGAAGAGCAAAGTAACCGTAGGAGGAGGCCACAGAACATGTTGCTTCAGTGACACTGGTCCATAAAATATTAGTTTTCAACATGTCGATATCATAATGCATAACATAGAAAAATAAAAAAAAAAACATAATGAATTCGCGAAAGTGAAAGTTTAAAATTTACAATGTATGTATTATGATAAATTAAACATGAAAAATAAAAACATAAAGAATTCGCAAAAGTTACAGTTTAAATGTATAATAATAAAGATATAGTAAAAGAAAATACGTTAAAATATATAAAATATTTAAAAAAATATTTTTTTTATTTTTTTAATTTTTAATTAAATATTTAAATTATATTAAAAAAAATAAAATTATAAAGCTATGTTCCAGTATGTTTCCAGTATCAGTAAGTCATTTATATTTCCCTTTCTTTTTGTGAAATCATTAAAAAAGTATTATAAATGATTTAAAAACATTTTTTATGAGGTTATTAAAATATTTGAGACCTTTTATGTCCTTTTTGCAAACTTCTTTCCCGCTGGCTAGTGTAATCGAGCTCGTTGCCAGGTTGTTTGCAGCAGAGAGGGAGGTGGAGGTGCGCTACACTTGGCTGCCCACATCATCTTTTCGGGGCCACAGTGTTTGCGACCAAATGGCCGCACTTACGGGTAAGCGGCTCCGGGTTCCGGCCCAGGTCACAGTTCGCCCGGGTTCAGCTGTAGCCTACGGCCAGATTGCATACGCCCCGTTGCCGATAACTTTCTAATGAGTGGTAATCGACGTTCGGCTGCATGTGTGTGTGCTGCAACCGGAGGAGGATGTGGGGCGCCTGAATTTGGGCCAGCTCTTTTTTGTGGCAGCATGCCACTCTTGAAATTCAATTTGGCTCTGTGAAGCGCCACAGATGGTCGCCACAGATCCCGCTGACTGTGCGCTGAGGTGAGAACTGCCAGGACTTTGCATATAATTATTAAAATTGTCAGTGGACAACAGCAGCGGTGCTATGAATAATGCACCAGCACACATTTGGCCTAATTAAAAGCGTCGTATTTAATATGGCTAATGGCCGAGTTAGCCCTTCGTCACCTAAAATTTTAATAGTTCATCCCACTGTTTATTACATCAACTAAATCCAATTAAGCAGAGCTGCCAACAACAGCACAGTAACTCAGTTGAGCTGCCAAAAAATGTACCTGCTGCAAACCCAATTAAAATTTCTTGTAGTTTCTGGCCAAAATTGGATTATTCGGGGTTAAAGAGATTTTTAAAAATGCAGCACACATTCGACAGGTCGTAATTGCTCGAAAAATGCGGTCACTGTTTGAATTCTCAATTTGAGAAAAATAACATAACTAAATATAGAATCCTCGCCGAAAAAACCAATTAAGAGCGGTCTTTTCGGATCTAGTTTTCCATCGTGTGTGAAAATATTAAAAATGAATATTTAATGGAGATTCTATAAGCAGTAAACGGGAAAACGCGGGAGGATGGAGGCAACATGTGGCTGTTTTTTCCCCGTTTATTCACATTTATGATGCAGCCGATTCAGTTTTTATATCTTTTTATATCCTATATTTTTTCCACTTTGTTTTCCATGCTCATTTATACATCGGCCACTTGTGGCTCCCTAGAATTGCCGTTGTTGTAGCAACAAATTGAGGGTTATTCCCCCAACAAACTTACAATTTCCGCTGGCTATTCACACAATTTGGGAATCGAGTTTTTGTGCTGCTTGCAGGTCATGTCCTGACCCAATATTTTCAGCTTCAATAAGCAGGGTTACTTGTGTGGCTAGGTTTTTTTTTTGTATCCTATGGATTTTTACAACATGCAGTCTACATATAGTTGCATCGGTGAATCCGTTAGCATACTTTTATAGGCAACAGCTGGCGGCGGAAGGAGGAAATGCATTTTGCCAAATTTATTTCACTTGATTCGCATTTTCTCTGCTGCTGGATTTACCCATCGGATCCACAACGAAATGAGAATTTCGCAATCACCGCAAAATTGTTGAGGGCAAAATATGCAAACAGTTTGGTAATTATAACGTGCAAATTCAATTAGATAACTGGCCAGTAAAGGAATTTTCAATTATCGAATAAAAATTCGATTTCCATGCGTACTTCTGTGTTTTATGGAGGCTTCAGATGATTTATGATCTAGCATAGACTTATGAATTTTCTGGCTTTTCCACTCCCCTTTCGTTCACTCTAATTTCCGTTAGCTCGTTTCCTGCGGTTTCGGATTTTCTCTGTGGCTGGTAATGCAATGCTTTTTCTTCTCTAATTGGTTGTCTTGTTAACGAGGAGGATTGGGCAAAGGAAAAGTCAGCTTTGTGCCACATTTTCTGGTTAATAAATAATAAGCTTCCATAAACAAATAACACAAAATCTAATGTGATTGAAAGAAATAATATGAAAGAAAGATTTTTCGGGGAAAATTAAGCTTTATATGTTTTCTTTATAATATTCTCTAAAAAGTCATGTGTTTTGGAAATAAACAAACAAAGATAATAATAACCGCGAGATCTAGAACATTAAAAAAATTGTCGCTTTTTCCCAAACACAGAGGAAAATTTGACAAAAGATCGGATTTAAATGTGTAATTTTTATATTTTTTTAAGATAAAGTTATTTATTCTTATTTTTCAATATTTGTTTAAAAAATACTACATTCTGTATTTTTGATTATGATTATGATTATGATTAAATCTCAAGCTTATGTTTTGAATCATAAATTTTTTCTTTGTATGTTTTAAAAACCACTCTTTCTGATTCACAAAATAGATAAGCTATAAGCGTCATTCTAAAAATAATACAGCTGTCAGGAAAAACATTGTGAAATTGTCCATTCGCGTACTTTTCCCTCAAAATTCTCAGTAATTGTGTTGACATTTAATCTATGACGTAGGGCATCCATCGGTGATATCTTGTTTACCCCAAAGAAGGTGCACTCTTATCGTGACCGCGTAAATGAGACATCAAAATTCACAGAAGACATCTGTTCTAACGCGAACATTTCGTTTATATTGAAAGGCAATTTTCAGCAATCGTCTCAGTCTGATTTCAACGATCCAAGTGTAAGAACACAATCGGAAATATTGAACAGAAAATTCGGGTAGGGAAATTTTTATGGCGATTAAGCAGTCGGTTAGTTTGAGTTGCAGCAGGAACAGTGTGCTTACGAATATTAAAATCCTAAAGTGCTCGGCCATTGTGTTTCGGTGTCGAACAAGTTTTTCCGCTTGGAAACGCTGAGCGAGCCTGGCAGCCTTCGACGTGCCGGGGACCAGGAAAAGCAAAAAAATAACCGAGAATAAATAAAGAATATGGAATGGGGAATAAAAAGCAAGGCAGAAAGCCAACGAAAGTAATTCAAAAGTTTGGCCACAGAGCAGAACGGGCAACAAAAGCCAAGAAAAATTGAACTCAACTTGATGTCTAATTTAAAACAAACCCCAAAACCGAGAGCGGGCAAACCCAGACCGAGCCAGATCCTGATCCCGATCCCAGAAGCCAAAACAAAACCGCAACAAAATTTACAACTTCAAAACTTTGCCAACGGCGGTTGTCCTGCCTGATGTGTGTTTGAGTTTGAGGGGGTTTTATTTGTTATTTGTTTTTTTTTTTGGGGGGTGCTGTGGGTGGCTTTTCAAGTACATAATTGAGATTGAACTGCAGAAACAAAGTTGAACTAATGCACAATCTTTGCTTGCTGCCAATTGCAGACCCGCCAGCCAACCGAAGGAGATGAATCGAACAGCGCTGTCCACTGGCAGCACCAGCCGCACACTTCCGGCTCTCTTGCTGGTCCTGCTGCTCGGCCTGCTGGCCCAGACCACCGCTCGTCCCTCGACGGAGGACGAGAGGGAGAGCGACTTGGCCGTCATCCCGCCGGATGCCGACAATGTGGAGGTTTGTGCGCGACTCGAGTGTGTCTTGCAATCCGATAATACTTTCCCTTCAATCTCTCCCCCGAAAGATCCATACGGTGAAGTTCGTTAATGGCGTCATGCAGAAGGATCATCCGGTGATCATGTACAAGGAGGACTTCGTCAGCGAGGATTATGGTAAGACTACACACAAAAAAAAAGCATGTTTCCGTAAAATCGATATGGCCAGGTAAATGTCAGGTAATTCATACCCATATCGTTTTTACATGAAATACTCATCAAATTGATATTAAACAATGTAACTTGCCGAATTTTCTCTCTCGGAAACTCTTTCACTTCGAAAATGAGAGCAATATGGCTCCATATGGCTTGGAGAGCAAAATTACGTGAGTTGAAGCGAGAAAGACAGATTCGAAATTCGAACTGACGTACTTCGAACATGTTGTTTACATTTCGACCATATCAATTTTACGTTTCGTATATAATTTTTTTTGGGTGTAGTCTTTTACCAATATTTAAATATCCTGAAATTTTAACGTATATATATATACACATCGTTTTTACCATGTCATTATGGTGATATTGATATTGTAAAGTGTAACTTTTTCGATTTCTCTCTCTCTCTCTCTCTCTCTCTCTCGGAGATTCTCTGTCTTCGAAAAAGAGAGGAAGATGTGGTATAATCTCAAATCGATCCTCATTTCATATCAAATATTATTCAATATTTTATTTTATCCCTTAGATCCCACTAAGAACGAGACAAGTCACAAGAAGCACAAGCGAAGGCACAATCATCATGCAGAGCAGCAGCAGCAGGAGAACGATGGGGAACAGATTCTCTTCGATATCCTGCCCGACAAGCCGATCGTGCTGGCGGAGGACCTCAAAGCCGCCCCGGTCAGCCCCGTTGAGGTCACCGAACTGGCGGAACCCACCAAGCAGGAGTGGCTGGGGAAGCATCCCAAGAAGTACCACAGTCGCCAGCGACGACAGACCTATAATCCTTACTTGGAAAGGGTCTACCAATATTACTATCCATCACCCAAACTTCAAGAAGTCAAACCATTGGTCTATTTGCTGTAAGGACTTACGCGTAGTAAGAAACACAATCCGAATGATAATAATATCTATCCATTTTAGCCAACGTACACAAGTAGGCGGGAAGAAGGCCATTTGGAAGGGACCACCTAATAGTAATAATCAGAATCCAGTTGACGTTGGAACTCGAGGTGAATGGGACTTGCTACACAACTCAAATCCAGACGATGCGGATTACTCCGTATATAACTCTACCACCACCACGACAACTCGCAGGCCTTTTCTAGGTAGGTTTAACCAAGATAACCCTTATTAACCCCCAACTTATTTCCACCCTCGCAACTAAAGCTAGTTCTATAAGTCCGAAATTACTTAGAACCCATTCGAAAAGTGAATAACATAGGGCTTTGCCAACTAACCGCCACTCTGACTATCGCTTTGTCTTCAACTCGACCTGACCTCTGTATTACCATCTCTGTGAATAGTGAACACTCGGCCGCCGGTTCCCGTTTATCAAGTCCCCCAGCGACCCACTCGAAGGCCGGCTGACCAGTCCGCCAGTGGAGGTGAGGGCAAGGTCACCAAGTGCGTGTGGGCGATCGTGAACTGCTGCACCAGCGAGAGCAAGAAGGTGCGGTACAACTGCTTCGAGGAGTTCGGCTGCCACGGGGCCTTCTGGGACATCAATCCGTGTGCCGACGAAGGCGTGAAGCAAGGTGCGCTCACCAAGGTCCTGAATGCCTACCAATAGGCGTTGCCTCCCGGTTCTGCTTCCCATTCAGTTGCTCTAAATTAAAATCAAAAACAAAATCTCAAACACAAACTTAATTTATTTCTAAACATATTTTAAGTTTCTACTTTTGTAAATATACACATATATATATATTTTTTCTGCTTAGCGATGAAAAACCAAAACAAGCATTAACAAATACGTTCATAGCAATATTTCGAAATCATAACTGAATCATTAATAAATCTGCCATGAAAAATTGTAGTTTGATATTGAAGAGTACCCAAAAGCTGAATAACTAAGTTGATAATATCCTTTACTCACTAGTATGCCTGAATCTTTAAATTAAGGATAGAAATCAGAAGATATATATCATCTATTTATATTACAAAAATGAATCCTGTCCTTGAACATTTTGAGTAAGGGATATCCCAAGGTCGGAAGCCCCGACCTTAGCATCCTTTTATGTTTTTACTCTTTTTATTTAAGCTTCCATAACCCGGTGAAGGACACACAAGCCAAGAATTGCCAGCTAACCCATGGTTTGGTTACCAACTACTACTATTTATTGCCTCCTTTGTGTGTTGTCAGTAATTATCGCATCCATTTCATTTCATTTCATCCAAAAAAACCAAATTAAAATTTTCCCATTTACTGTTTGGTCTTCAGTATGTTTGTTTAATTGGTTGCCAATCGAGTGTCCAGACATGTAATCCGCTCACAATTCAATTGCAATTACACAATCCCTTCAGCCATATCAATTAACCAGCTGCCAGGAGGCCAATGGCCATTGATGGTCTATCTTTTAATTGGCCGTCTATAACGTGGCGCAGAACACAATTTACACCTGCAAGCCCAACTGCAGCTGCATTGCTCTGGTGGCTCATTGCGGGGATATGATTATGTTGTTCCCCCATAATTGGCACAAGTACACTTAAAGAAAAAAAAGTGCTATCTGTTAAATAAAACGAAAATAATATTCCAAATTTTTTTAAAGCACAAAATTAATTCTAAAAATTCCTTTAACGATTTATAAATCTATATTCGTTCCCTAATTAATTGTGCTAATTATGTAGCCCTCAATTTCTCGCTGTGTAGCTGCCTCAGCTGCTGTTGTTCATTAAGGCCGAAACTCGAGGCCGTTGTTTATTAATCGAGTGAACAAACAGAGGCGCTCAATTGGTGGGGGGTTGCACACAAACACAAGCACAAACATAATCATACACCCTGCACCCACTAACTTGCACTTTAGCACCCTGGTTTACATGCTGACGCCTCTTAATTGCAGACGATCTCGTGCCCCTAGCCGGCTTTGCGCCCCCCGCATTTGCCCCGCCAGCGCCTCGGCCCGCCGGCCGTCGTCCCTCCTCCAGGACAGGTAAGCCGCTGGGAAACCGCAAAGCCACGTTCGCCATTCTCAAATACTCCTCATCCCTTGTAGATGGCTTCCAGTTTCCCCAGGACCTCGGCTACCAGGCGGACAGCAACTGCCAGCGGGCCTCGAAACTCTGCTGCTCGCAGCGGAATCTTGGATCCCAGTACGACTGCTTCCACAAGTACGGCTGCAACGAGAGCATCTCGTCCATCATATCCACCTGCTCCTAGGATGCGCAGCATAAACCCCATATGTGCTCTGTAAATCTGTCTGTGCCACGAGTCTCGCGTTTCAATGGCCCCATTTGCAGCTCTACGGATTCCAGATTATAATCGGCGAACGTTTATAAAATATAATTTCTAGTCGGCTTTGCCTGTGGGGCTGGCCCTAATAAAGATATTTATGTTTCAAACTAACAATACTCTCTGTTTTCTGATGTTCACTTTAATCAGTTTTAATTGAAATTAATCAGCGGTACACACAACAAAAATGTTATAGGCAAAATGAACTCATTTACATAGTTAAGTAACCATAAAAAATTGTTTACTACTGTTGAAAACAGTAACGAGTATTTTCTTCTTGGTTAATTGGTTAATTTTACCAATGGATTTTTTTGTGTGTAGTATATAAGTAAACCTACTAGTTCCACTTAAAGCGGTTCTGTATTAGAGTCAAAATCTGCCAAGTGGGCCACCCCTGTTCCGAAGGTCCGATTTTCATCGAACTTTTTTACTTTTCCGGTTCACAACGAAAATATAAGAACTTCATTTGAACGGTTTTGCGAAATTTTGAGTTTTACCGGAGTTATAGAGGTCAAAACATGGCATTTTTGACACTTTTTCTAAAAAGTTGCACTCAGTCATTAATTCATAACTTCGGAACGGTAAGAGTTATCTTTATGATGTTTTCACTAATCGCTCAAGAATTATTATGGCTTTCCATAAAAAAATTTAAAAAAAAATTAAAATTTATTTTTCTTAAAAATAAATTAATTTTTTTTTTTAGTTTTTATTTTTTTCAGTGTTCTTCACCAGCTATAGAGTTTAAAACCATTTGAAAATGAAGATTGATTCATTACTAAGCAGATAAAAAGAAAAAAAAGAGTGGCCCGGCCAAAGGTTTTTCGCAATTCGAACTTTTCGGTGGGCGCACAGCTATTTTCCATACAAAAATTTAAAAACGCGCGCAAAGCTAGGTGGCGCACTGTTCAACACAAGTGCTGCGGCTCGCGTTTTTACTTTGCATGCGCGCGTTTTTAAATTTTTGTATGGAAAATAGCTGTGCGCCCACCGAAAAGTTCGAATTGCGAAAAACCTTTGGCCGGGCCACTCTTTTTTTTTTTTTATCTGCTTAGTAATGAATCAATCTTCATTTTCAAATGGTTTTAAACTCTATAGCTGGTGAAGAACACTGAAAAAAATAAAAACTAAAAAAAAAAATTAATTTATTTTTAAGAAAAATAAATTTTAATTTTTTTTTAAATTTTTTTATGGAAAGCCATAATAATTCTTGAGCGATTAGTGAAAACATCATAAAGATACCTCTTACCGTTCCGAAGTTATGAATTAATGACTGAGTGCAACTTTTTAGAAAAAGTGTCAAAAATGCCATGTTTTGACCTCTATAACTCCGGTAAAACTCAAAATTTCGCAAAACCGTTCAAATGAAGTTCTTATATTTTCGTTGTGAACCGGAAAAGTAAAAAAGTTCGATGAAAATCGGACCTTCGGAACAGGGGTGGCCCACTTGGCAGATTTTGACTCATTAAAGAGTGAATTTGTTCAGTAACATTTTTTTCACCAATCGACTTTAATTATTCAATTAGTTGAAACCTAATTGAAAATAAAATGCACCGCATTCTGAATAATAATAATGAATTAGTAACCACTAAATTGCCAATTGAATTCAGCCGCCGTGCGGTTGATGGAACTAATTTCCGATCCATTGATTGTCCCCATTGAAGTTCTTCCCTCTTAATTTAGTTCTTTCTCCCTTGGAGCTCTAGTCCTTCATGCCAACACCTCACGAATAGAAGTCCCAGGAAACAGTTCTAAGCAGGACAGCGACAGCTTGACAACAAATCTCCGCTGAGTTAATTTGCCAGCCTAATGCCATTTCCCATGGTATTCAGGGGCCCAATCACAGGACATAAGGCGATTACGCAGTGCCCCGCCCACTGCCCCTTTTTCGAATTGTGTTCAGCTCAATGGATCGCTGTTCGTTAAGAATTTTCTAGTGAAGAGTCCACACCACTTGGTTATGATTTCGGGAACTAAATCCCATTATATCCACAACACTTTTTCTTTATAAAATATAACTCTATCGCATGATTAAACGGAGAGAGTCATAGAAATTATAATACTTTTAAAAATATTGAATTTTGAAGTACCCTAGATTTTACAACATAAATTTTATAATTTTCGAAAACAATATTGGTAACTAAAAATATAACATTTTTAAATTTTTCAACAAAAAAAATTTTAATTTTTGAACAAGAAAATTTTAATTTTTCAACAAGAAAATTTCAACCGCTTTAGAACTTACGTTAAATTTCAAAATTTTTAAGTAGAATAATTTTTTTTTTCTAATTTTTACATTTATAAGACCTTTAATCCCTCACCATCTCTAATCTCCTTCGAAATTTTTTAACAGTGTATAGGCTTTTAAATATATAGAGTTTTAAAGGACCCAAGATTTTGCAAAATAAATTTTAAAATATTCGAAAACAAAATGGGTATCTAACAATACGAAAATTTTAAATTTTTCAGCAAAAAAAAAATGGTATTTAAAAAATCTAAATTTTTGAACAGGAAAATTTCAACTGCTTTAGAACTTACGTTAAATTCCCAAGTTTTTGAGTAGAATAATTATTCAATTTTTTTTTAATTCAGGCATTTTCAAGACCTCTTATCCCTCATCATCTCTAATCCCCTTTGAAATTTTTGAACTACAAATTTCCCCCAGTGTATGGACTACTCACCGCTGCCGCTGTCGTAGGATCTGGTGGTGGAGCCACTGGTATTCGAGCGCTTTATCTCGCGACGACCCATTTTGTTTGCGGTTGGCTGCTGGTCCTCGGGGTCTGGATGCTCGCGTATCTGATGCCTCTGGTGGCGGGGTGAGTCCAAATCGGGATCTCTGGACACGTGGCACGTGGCAAGGAGCGCACAGGCGGTGGAGGCAGCCGCTTTTGCAACTGCCGAACTGTACTGACCACTGGGATGCTGCTGCTGCTGCTGCTGCTGCGGATGCTGATGCTGCAAGTTGAGCGCGGGCGTGGAGACTGTCGTGCGACCGCTGTGGTGCAACAACGCCTGGCCGGGAACGGTGGGCGGGAACTCAAAGTAGTTGGCCTGCAGGTGATTGCCGAGCAAATTGATGGCCGGTTTTGTGGCCAAACCGCTCGAGTTTTCCGCGTGGCTAGTGTGACTGGTGGTGCTGCTGCGCCTGTGCTGGTGGCTCTGGTACTGTGGGTGGTGCGGCAGTGGGTGGTGGTGGTGCGGATGCGAATGCAGATGCGGATGCGGATGCTGGGAGTGGGGCGGCGGAGTGCTGCTGCTGCTGGCGGGGTTCACTTGGTGTGGCGTGGGCGGCGGCGGGGGGCAGACGTTGTTGATGCTGCTGCTGCTGGCGGAGGATGATTTGCGCAGCGATGATGGTCTCAACCCTTTCACAGGGTACAATGGGTACTATCGTCCGGCAACGCGTACCCAATCGCGGTGGTCACTGTTGTACCAAATACCTGAAAAGAATGACCAATTTACCATAATTTATAAGTGGTTTATATCGATTTTTCTTCTTAATATTTAATTTATAAAAAATAATTTTTTTATATAGGTACATTAGGTCGGACCTAAAAATGAAATCTTATTCTCACCCCTCTCCATGGTAGTTTAATAACAACAACTTCACTATTTGTTGGCGGAAAATAAGAAATTAAAATTGTGGCAAAAACATGATTTTTTCTATAATATTTTTTGCTACAACTTTTGCAAAAATAGTCCCAAATTAAAACCGCGAACTGTTCTGAGCAGATAACAACCTAATAATTAATATAAGTGCACTCGTTGGGTAATTTGAGAAATTTAAAAAATTTTTGAATTTTTGAATTTTTTATAAGGGGTAGCATCACAATTTTTTGAAAAAATTGTCAAAAAAATTACATTTTTAACCTGAAATGCCAAGTTGTAGGGAATTTGACTACGAGTTCGGAAAGGTATGCCGTTCCATATTCGGACAATTATTTCCATTATTATCGACAAAATACTGCGTTTTTTATTGGCGGAAATCGCGATTTCGATTTTTGTCAAAAATTTGATTTTTCGTATTATCTGTTTTTGCTACAACTTTTGCAAAAATGGTCCCAAATTAAAACCGCGAACTGTTCTGAGCAGATAACAACCTAATAATTAATATAAGTGCACTCACCGGCTGATTTGAAAAATTTTAAAAATTTTCAAATTTTTGAATTTTTTATAAGGGGTAGCATCACAATTTTTTGAAAAAATTGTCAAAAAATTACATTTTTAACCTGAAATGTCAGGTTGTAGGGAATTTGACTACGAGTTCGGGAAGGTATGCCGTTCCATATTCGGACAATTATTTCCATTATTATCGACAAAATACTGCGCTTTTTATTGGCGGAAATCGCGATTTTGATTTTTGGCAAAAATTTGATTTTTCGTATTATCTGTTTTTGCTACAACTTTTGCAAAAATGGTCCCAAATTAAAACGGCGAACTGTTCTGAGCAGATAACAACCTAATAATTAATATAAGTGCACTCACCGGCTGATTTGAGAAATTTTAAAAATTTTCAAATTTTTTATAAGGGGTAGCATCACAATTTTTTGAAAAAATTGTCAAAAAAAATACATTTTTAACCTGAAATGCCAAGTTGTAGGGAATTTGACTACGAGTTCGGAAAGGTATGCCGTTCCATATTCGGACAATTATTTCCATTATTATCGACAAAATACTGCGCTTTTTATTGGCGGAAATCGCGATTTTGATTTTTGGCAAAAATTTGATTTTTCGTATTATCTGTTTTTTGCTACAACTTTTGCAAAAATAGTCCCAAATTAAAACCGCGAACTGTTCTGAGCAGATAACAACCTAATAATTAATATAAGTGCACTCGTTGGGTAATTTGAGAAATTTAAAAAATTTTTGAATTTTTGAATTTTTTATAAGGGGTAGCATCACAATTTTTTGAAAAAATTGTCAAAAAAAATACATTTTTAACCTGAAATGCCAAGTTGTAGGGAATTTGACTACGAGTTCGGAAAGGTATGCCGTTCGATATTCGGACAATTATTTCCATTATTATCGACAAAATACTGCGTTTTTTATTGGCGGAAATCGCGATTTCGATTTTTGTCAAAAATTTGATTTTTCGTATTATCTGTTTTTGCTACAACTTTTGCAAAAATGGTCCCAAATTAAAACCGCGAACTGTTCTGAGCAGATAACAACCTAATAATTAATATAAGTGCACTCACCGGCTGATTTGAAAAATTTTAAAAATTTTCAAATTTTTGAATTTTTTATAAGGGGTAGCATCACAATTTTTTGAAAAAATTGTCAAAAAAAATACATTTTTAACCTGAAATGCCAAGTTGTAGGGAATTTGACTACGAGTTCGGGAAGGTATGCCGTTCCATATTCGGACAATTATTTCCATTATTATCGACAAAATACTGCGCTTTTTATTGGCGGAAATCGCGATTTTGATTTTTGGCAAAAATTTGATTTTTCGTATTATCTGTTTTTGCTACAACTTTTGTAAAAATGAGCCCCAAATTAAAACGGCAAACTGTTCTGAGCAGATAATAACCTAATAATTAATATAAGTGCACTCACCGGCTGATTTGAGAAATTTTAAAAATTTTCAAATTTTTGAATTTTTTATAAGGGGTAGCATCACAATTTTTTGAAAAAATTGTCAAAAAAAATACATTTTTAACCTGAAATGCCAAGTTGTAGGGAATTTGACTACGAGTTCGGGAAGGTATGCCGTTCCATATTCGGACAATTATTTCCATTATTATCGACAAAATACTGCGTTTTTTATTGGCGGAAAATCGCAATTTTGATTTTTGGCAAAACCTTGATTTTTTGTATCATTGGATAGAATATTTGTTTTTTGAGAAATTCCACATCTTTTTGCAATGTCAAGGCTAACAAAAATCTATCTATTTATTTTCCATTGGGAATCCCCAAAAAAGTTATTGCAAACGTGGCAGGGTAGTAATCGCTGTTGTGGCCCATCGATAAGCGGACATTAACTGCATGCACACACACACTCACACAATCGCAGGGGCAAAGTGCACTTAAAGCCAACTCCAGTGTCGACGCGTGTCCTGCATGACAACGCAGATTGCGCATACGCCCCGTTAATGTCCGCCATTAGCAACGCCATTTGGGACAGCACGGCCATCGTCGGCGTCAATTTTGCCAAATATTTGGCACATGAAATCATTTTGCGCTAATAAAATTTTACGCCCCCTTGGGCGCTCCATTGATTTCCTGTAAAATGCCAGGCCACAAAAACTGACCACACACTCGCCGTTGGGCGCCGCCTATCCGCAAAAACAGCAAAAACAGCAACAACATCCACATCAACCGCATTGTAATCGCCTCTAATGGTCCGGCATTAAGATTCACAGAGAAAGACCATTAATATCTATGTTCGTAGGGGTCGTAAGTGCCAAGGATTAGTCGCTGCTCGGCAATCAAAATTGATTAAGTCGCCGCCACAATTGAAAACTTAATGAAGTAGTTATGTTTTTCGCGAAGAAAAAACTAATTAGGTCGCGATAATGGGGAAATAAATATAAATAAATTTGTTTATCCAGTTGGAAACTGATTTTTACCCTCTGAAGTGCACTTTAGTTTCTACCCGGCAAATCAAACATGAAAAATCATCGAACTGTCAATGCAATAAGACCAAGACATCATCGGCAATAGAATCAATGCATATTGAATTAGATGCGCCAATCCACGTTGCCTGGCGACTGCTCAACAGGTTGTGCCAAGTTGCCGAAGGTAAAATCAATTGATTAACTGGGTGGGAGGGGTAGGGGGAGCATCAAATCGAGTCAGCAGCGGCAGTTCATGTGGGCCATGCAAATGAAATTGCATCTGCATTGGTGCGATGCACTATTAAATTATGGCCAGGCAACTGCGGAGTCCCGAGTTCCGAGTTCCGAGTCCCAGGTGGCAAATCAGCACACGCAAATAAGGCAGATGCTCGCTCAAAGGCAACGCGATCCAAGCGGAGCGAAATGCAATTTAACTTAATGGGATTCCCCGGAAAAGGGGTCCTCTTGCTCTCTGGTCAGCCGCAGCTGCTGTTTGTCCACGCACACACAAAGCACATCCTTGGGCCACAATTGCTGTCATTCGCCTGCTCATTGTCAAGGGGCGCTGCTTTTTGGCAGTCCACTCTTTAGTTTCTTGGCCAAAATCGCAAGCAATTCTCAATTTAAAAGATTAATGGGTAAAAATATAGAAAAATACTACTAAAATCTACTTTAAAATCCTGCCAAATCCTATCATAGTTCCTGAAAATTAATGTTATACGTTCTTAAAGCACTAAACTCACAAACATTTCTTTCTAAAGTCTTTGAAAATTGACAAGAAATGTGTTTGTTTTTAGTAAATTCGCTTAAATATAGAATATTTCTGAACTTAAAGGTAAATTTTTTGAAAACAAGACCATTTTTTGTCCATTTCCAAAGGTTGGCGATTCTATGGTGATTTTTTAATATATTATAAAGAAAATGTAATATGTTAAAAGAAATTTTTATGAGTGTTGGAGACTTAATACATATAATTTTCTGACTTATCTTTATCGAAGTTGTGTTAGATAATTAAAATAAAGATTTTTTAAAATTTCTATTTAATCTAAAAATTAATAAAAATTAAAAAAGCCATTTTAAAAGCTTTTTAAATTAAGTCAAATATATATAATATTATTTTTTTTGTCATATTTATCGTAAATATACTTTCATTTTGTATTAAGTTCTTTATTTATTCAGCTCAAAAGGAAACCAAAAAAAAATCAGAAAAACTGCAATGGATCGTTTTTAAGAGTAAAGCTTCTTCTTCCACATGTTGCGTGTAATCGGCCTCGATGAGAATTACCATAATACGACACCAGAAAAGGACACATAAAGGCAACCGGCAACCGGCAGCCAGCACACAGATACACACGTGTCGAAGGATATCCATGCCAGTTCGAATGAATCTCAGTTTGCGCTCGGCCAACTGAAGCGCAGACAAGGAGCTGTTTGAGTTTTTTTCCACCTCCCCCTCCCTCTCCCCCCGGAACGTTGGAGGGACGGATTAAGGCGTCAAATTGTTAGACAAGTTCCTGGCCCGGCCCTGCTTTTTGTTCGGGCGTGGATAGATCAAAGCCCCGCTGCACACACTATATATGGTATATGCATACACACTCGGATACATCGAGTACGTGTGTGTGTGTGTGTTGTGCAGCGACGTGGCTTAAGCCCACATCCCTGACAATGCCTTTTAATCAATTCCCCGAGTCGGTCCATCAATAAGCGAAAGGCGGCCCGGAAAATCTGAGTTTCCTTTCGCTTTCCCGGCGCGTGCTTTCCCTTTATTTTTGCCATTCGGCATTTTTCCTTTTGCGTCTGGGATATGTCAATTTTTCTAATGAGTTGGCAGAAATAAATAAAGAAAACTCTGACCTTTTTCGGCAGTTAATTTTAAGGCCGCTTAAACAGTATTAAATTTAAAAGATATTTAAGTTCATATTTTGAACTATTGGAAAATTATGTGAATAGATATCTTATTTTATAAGCCAAATCAGGACTCTTTTTACAATGAAAAAATATAGAAATAAATTCAATCTTCGTAATAAGTTTTTAGCTACTTATAATATTGATAAAAAAAAAATATTATTTTGTACCAAACAAAGCGGTCATTGTATAATTCACATTATTCCCCTATGGGAAATACCAACATCTATCGATAAGAAAGAAAGAACTTATGAAAACCAACAAAAAAATATTTAATTTAATCAATTCCAAGAAAACATTCGTCGTTTCTTTGAAATATTTGTCAATCTTTGACATTGACTGCACAGAAGCCCGCATTGTTTTTGATTACAGCTAAACTTCCAAATGTTTCTTCTTATCAGTTTCCTTATCAGCAAGGGAATTCCTTAAACAAAAACATTTTAAGCAACCATTAATTTTTAAAAAAAACCCAGGCAAACTAAAGATTTAAATAAAACTGCAATCAAAACCCTGGACTCACATAATTTTAAAGCCGTTTTAATTCGCAATTGAGGGCACTCGTTTACCGAGTTCTACGATTGGACTGTGCAATTTTCCTAATGAGTTGGCAGAAATAAATAAACAAAGCTTGGACCTGCGCCGGCATTTAATTTTAAAGCGGAGCCCGGGGCCCCTCACTCATGGCGGGCACTGTACGCCTGGCTGACCACAGACCACACCCTCACACTGACACCCTGAGAGCCAGGTTAGTTGCCTGTGCATTAAATTTGATGGCTGCAAGTCCTCAGCTCATAATCACAAGCAGACGCCCACCTGCGAAAATGGAATTTAATTTGCTAATACGCTTCGTTGACTGGCAACGAGAGGGGGTGGTGAGGGTTTTAGGGGGGTTTCAGTGGGTTTTTAGGGAGTTATTAGAGGGCCAGGGCCAACTGAATTGAAGGTAGTCAGGTGAGACAGGTTGCCTATGATGGGTTTTTCGGCACTGCCGTTTTTTGTTGCGCCTGCGGCAGAAATTGTTGGAAATACTTGGCAAATCGTTTCCCCAACCCTCGACCCAGACTTCAGTAATTCTCGGCTAAAACTTGGCTTTTACATAGTTGAGCTGGTCGCATAGTTAAGCCAATGTAAACTTTTTTAATTTGCAATAATAATAAAAAATTCCGTTTTTCGACTGCGACGCAGGCAGCCAAGGAATTTGGAAAGCAGCCCCGAATAATTCAACAAGTTTTATGCGCCACTCCGCCTCCATCGTCCTCGTCATCGCCATCACCGAAATGGATGTCCTTGTCGTCCTTGCCACGTAGCTTCAAAAATATTTGCGGTGGCTTCAGCTCGCAAACACATGAGACACAGCTTTTGGGAGGATGAGAGCTCCCGCCCGTGCCCGTCTAATCCCCGACAGGTGGCGCTGTTTTAAAACCCATTCTGATTTATGCGACCGGGAGGAGGCAGGGATATCCCTCCACCACCTGTTCGAAATTTATTAGACTCCAAAGCGAACTATCAGCCATGTTCAGCGAGCTGCGAGACGATGGTTATGATGATGATGATGTATTCACTGGCAGCGGAACTGCCAATTGGCGATAGCGGAATCAAATCAATAATAACACGAACTCAATCAACTGCAAGTCAGAGCCAGCCAGCCGTCTGTGCCAATTCCAATCGAAATGGAAATGGCAACGGAACTTAACTGCGGGCTAAACAAATAGTTGCATTGCCTAAGCCAGGAGCTTGACCCGGGATCGCTCAATAATCGGGCAAGCGTTTTCGACTGTTCCATTAGTCGCGCCCTCTGTCGGAGGGGAGCGGGGAAATTTAAGGGACTTGGGCCTGGCTTTCGCTCTAAACCTTAAACCGACACTGCCGACGACTTCGTCTGGCCATGGGCGTGCCCCAAAAGGGGAACTCCCCGCATAAGATGCAGCTGAGCACGGCAGCCTCAAATAGTCGAATTATGTTTGAGGAAAGTTCGCACATCTTGTCTGAAGTATTTCCGGAATTTCTTATTCCATTTAGACTACGTCACTGCCGGGACAAAGAACTTGGTTGTGGTTATAGGTCACTGAGGAAAAATTGCAATATTTTGCTTTAAAAATTTTTGGAATGTGGATTAAAAAAATTCATCAGGCTTAAAAATATTTAAAATTGATTACGAATTTATTAAAAATAATCCGATTTTTAAGTTTAAAAATATTATTTTAGAAATTTTAATGTTTATAATATAGTAATTTTAAATATATACGTATTTTAATAATTTATTGAAATACCACGATTTTTAAATTTTAAAATATGGTTTTTTTAAATATTTTAGGTAATACAATTTTTTTTATTTTTGTATTTTAATATTTTTTAAATACCACGATTTTAAATTTTAAAAATTATTTAGGTAATTATTTTTATTTTTAGGTAATACAATTTTTAAAATTACTTTGGCCTTAAAAATTATATATTTTTTAGTTATCTAAAAATGTAAGCTTTAATTACCGGTACATCTGGGAAATGGCTGATATTACATTTAATTTTTTATTGGTCCTTAGAATCACTTTTTCAGAAGAGTGTATTATTATAATATCTCTCATTTTATTAACCCTTTTTGGCAAGTGCAGATGCTGTTGTCGTTGTCGCCGCTGTCAGTGGTTCCCTCGTTTAGCCCAAAATCGATTACGACCCGACCAAGGATAACTCCGCGCGGATGGCGGAGAAGAGGGGCCAACGTGGCAGAGACATTAAAGCAAGACGAGGGCAAAAACGATGGCGGCACACTGAGCAAAAGTGCCAACATGTGGTTAGGTGGCGAAGGGGGTAAATGGAAAATGGGGAGCGACGTTTAGCCCGAAGAGCGCTATTTTTTCCCCCATTGACGGTATCACTCCGAAGCCCCACAAAGGGCCGCTTGATTGAACGAGTGTCCGTGCGTGGGCAGCTGGCGTCGTGCTGATAAGCGGCTGTTTCGACACGCAATGACCCATCGGGGTTTTCCCGGATGAAAAACCTGTGCTTTTTGTGCACCTGCGGCCACTGACAACTGCATCTGCGGATGCCATGGGGTTCAGGTGGCCAGCCCGCCATATGCAAACACAAACAGAACCCCTTTCACCGCCGCCACTGACCCTGTAAATATATAATATACATGTGTGTACTCTGTGCTGGAAAAGCAGTGGCGCCAGCAAAAAACATCCGCAGGATATGGACTGGCAAATGCTGCGAGTCTAATTAAAACTTAATGAAATGAAGAGCAATACTTTTATTGCCCATTTGCATGCGAGCGGCCAGTTGTGAGATATTTTCCACACTTTTTTGCCCGCTGTAAAGCTGAGCAAACATGCCGAACTGGCTGTTGGTTTAGTCTCGGGCTTAATCAAATTAAATAATGCCGCTGGCATGGCAATGCAAACAACTATAGTTGTGGGCGGAAAAGCAGTGAAAAGCGGTGAAAAGCCGGCGGCGGTGGCGAAAACATTTAAAGCCTCGCATAAGCGCAGCGTTAAAGTATCAGCTTTCATTTGCAGAAGTTGATTGCGCAATAGATTAACTTGCCGCCACCTCAATATGTACGCACATCACCTGCCCTGCACCCGAGCCACCTGGCAAACAAGTTAATTGAATTTACAAACTCGGGTTTGCAAGGCAGACATTCGAGGAGCAGCTCGAAAATTGCAAATGCAACCAAAAGTCGGAACAATAATAGTACACAAAATTACTTGGTTTTGCAAGTCGTTCTTAGAATTATTTAATAATTTAAGTAATTACATTTATCAGCTCATCAGTTAAATGCTTAAATAATTTATGGGATTGTCGAAGATTATTTGTGGTTAATTAATAATGGCACAAGGAATAGCAAATAATGGCTTAAATATCTCAAAGTATCACAAGCCATTATTTAAAGAGTTTCCATCTCCCTTATCATGACAATATTAAAAGCGGATGATACCTTGAGGTTATTTTCTTTCTTGTCAATTTAATATTTTCGCTTTATCAAAGGACAAAGGTTGCCTGGGAAACTTCAAAACAAAGGCAGACGTCCTTCAAAAAATGTGCCCAAAATGTAATGAAAATTGTCTGCAGAATTGAGATAGGAATCCACTCGTGAGAGCTGCCAAAATCACATTCCCCCCCGAAGGTATGTAAATGTTAAATTCTGATTTTTCTCGTTGCGTTTTATGTACGTTAACCCCGCTGCGTAAAAGTTCGCTTTGCTGAGTTTAAAGTCGTTTGCTTCCCAGCTGAAGTCAAATCAAATTTCACGCTCGATTTACACATTCTGCAGGCGGCGTGAATAATTCAGAGGGCTAAGAACCCAGAGAATAAAGGTATATGTACCTGTATACGCTTCATCCAGCGCGTGCGAGTTAATTACTCGCCGAATCGTAAGTACAGATATGTAGTACACCCCAAAAAAACACGGTTTAACTCTCAAAATTCATTGTATTAAAAATATACTTACTTCAGTATTAAAGTGTGGTATTCAATTAATACAAAATAATATGATTTCTGAACTATGTAGTATACATTTTAAAATAAATATTTAAACTTTATATTTTGTAATGAAAATTCTATACCAAAAGTTGACCATTAATACTTTCGACAGTATTAATGCAATACTTATCTTATTAAGATATTTATATCCTTTACTTGTAGAGTAGAAGGAAGCTTCCCAGACCCTATAAAGTATATATATTTTTAATCAAGATCACTAAGCGAGTCGATAAAGCCATGTCAGTCTGTCCGTCTTTCCGCCACTTTGTCCGTGTCAACGCTAAGATTTTGAAAACTAAAAGAGCTAGACAGTTGGAACTCGAAATATAGATTCTAGGGGTTCCTACGCAGCGCAAGTTTATCATGCGGATGAGCCAAAAAAAGTTATAAGCAAAAAATGTATTGTCTTCCACATAGATGGCGCCTCTTTCAAGCGACTGCTTGGTTTGCTCTGCTTGCGACTGCTTGCTTTAGTCGAGTAAAGGATATTTGATAGTAGAGGCATTATAGCATTCTCTCTTGTTTTGAAACTATATAGTTCAGAATCAATGTACGAATAGTGTTGTTTCCATAATAATTGTTGTCGGTGTATGTATCCTGACAGGATCTCGGCATTTCTGGCTCAGTTGGCAAGGCCGACACTTTCATTGCTATTTGGCGGCCATTGCCGTTCTCGAACCCTCCGTGCATTAACTTCATTATCACTGCACAGCAATTTTAGCATACCTGCCCCGGTTCTTTAGTCGCCCTCCTCAAACATAAAATATAATGCGTTGGTCCCCTTTTTTCCCCTGCCCTCCACTACTCCACTTCCACTTCCCAGTTGTCCCTGGGAAAACAGCTTTGGAAAATTTGCACGTCATACGCACACAACGCTCGAATGAGGGAAGCGGGGGAATTCCGGGTTCCACTGACAACCCTTTTTTCCCCAGCAGCATTTTATGTGCATTTTAAGCGAACCGAGCGGAGCAAAGTTTTACGCTTTACGATGTGTTTTCAACAGTTGGTACGTGACTTTTCACTGAGCAGCGCAGTTGGGGCCTCAGATTTCATTTTTTTTTTCGGCACTGCCGAGAGTCAAGCGTTCAGCCGATAGGGTCAGTCAACAGTTGGCCAACACACACACACGCACACACACTAAAACATATGTACCAGGCCAAAACGCACTCCTATTAATTGCATGTGCGACCGAAGTCAGCTTTGACATGAACATGGCAGTTGGGCATCGGTATTTCGAGGGGGGCAGCAGGGGCTGCAGGAGCTTTTGTGGCTGTATTCGTAATTGCTTTTGCGTTAAATGTCTAAACTGTGTGCCGCACACACACCACATTCCCCAGAACCCGGCCACTGCCACACGGAAAAAAAATAGAATCCGGGATTAACTTGATTTATTTGTCTTGAAAGCCATGACCACTAATTTATTTTGCGGCTTCTGAAATGCATTCTAATGTTGATAAATTGCGTTTAAGCTTTTCTATTAATTTTGATAGATATTTTATCGATTAGTGTAGTTTATTTAATATTAAAATAATAGTTTTAATTATTATAATAATTTTAAATTTATCTACATTAAAAAAAAACAAGAGCGGGTCAAAATTTTGGTATTCGAACACATATTGTTTTTACCATGCAATAATTTTCAATATTGAAAAATGTAATTTTTTCGATTATCCTCTCACGGAGATTCTCTGAATTCGAAAAAAAGAGGAAGAAACAATATAGCGACTTAAGTTACTTGAGTGAAAGCGAGAAAGAAGAATTCAAAATTCTAACATATCAAATTAATGTAGGATAATATCAAATCGATCATCATTTCATATCAATTTTTTAAGGATGGATGACATAAAATTCAGTAAAAACTTAAATAGGTTTATCTAAGGTTCATTTTATTTTATAAGTTTCCTATCTTCATAAGTAATTTTTCTGAACTGCTGGAACTAAAAACACTAAAATAATATTTCACATAAGAAGTAAAGACTTTTATTTACGAAAATAAAACAGAACCTAATGCCACAATGGACTTAAGTTGCAGTATATTTTTTTCCTGCACCGCCCCATTGCCACACACGTCGCATCGTTATCGTTCTCATTGCATTATGGTCGACAGGCAGAAATTGACCCACTTCTGTGGGCGGCAACTGCAGGGTAGGGGTGGAGGGGGGACTGGCAGGAAAGGAGTTGAGTGCACCGCAACGTAAATCCACTTTCGGTGGCAAAGCGTGTAATTAGCCTCCGCCCGAGTGGCAAACGAGAACCAATTACAATTTCTATTTGCCGGTTATAAATCAGGGTCGAAACCAGAATGCAACAACTATAAAATCCGAACCCCGAAAAGAGGCAAATAAAGTGGGCAATAGAGCACTCCAAGGATAACAGAATGTCACCGAAAAATCACAGAAAAAAAGAAATTAAGGCGAACAAATGGCAAGCGTTGCAAAAACCGGGAATTGCCCACCAATGTATGCTATGAAAAATTTTCATTTCGAAAAGGACCAGAGGAAAAAAGCACGAAGAACAATGGAAATGGTGCCGGGAAAAAGGAATTGCAATGTGAGTATCTGTGTGAGTGAGTGCGAGTGTGAGTGCAGTTAACCATTTTGAGTGTGGCCAGCGAATCTGCGGCATTGTGAAAAGCTGAATTATTCTGAAAATTCCCCATTAAAGACAAGCCGTGGGAAATGGATGCTATCTGCAGTTGCTTTGAAAGTCCTTTTTCGAGGGGTTTGAAAAATGTAAAGGGGGAGTGGCAAAAAAGTATCAACTGCCAGCATCCGTGTCATTCTATCCGCAGCGGTTGTGTGCGAGTGTGAGTACGAGTGAGTGTATGAACTTGAATGGCAACTTTCGCTTGAAAATGTCGCCATAAAGGAGATATAGAATTGATGTAAGTAAACCGCTGCAATGCAAAGAATTTCGCCATAAGCCGATGGCTTACAGCGCTTTCAATTTGATTAGGACTGTGAATAAACAAAGGAACTCAGCAGAAAGCAAGCCAAATTGAATAAAGAAATGGGATTAAACAAAAAACTGCATAGTGGAAATGGGTAACGAAATATTTGCAAAGGAAAACATACACAGCCAAAGCTGCGCACAAAAGTGAAAATATTTTCTGTGCCAAACAAATATGCAAATATTGGAATGTTTGATAGTTTACTTTGGTCATATGTAAGTGTCTTGCATTTATCAAACAAAAGCTTTTAATTGCTGAAGTGATCCTTAAGGAAAAATTTAGAAAAAATAAATAAAATGAAACAATTTTCAATTTGTAATTTTTATTCATTACTTTATCTTAAACAGATGTTCAATTTATTTTTTTTTAATTTGAAAAAATATTAGTAACTATAAATTCTTTTTTTTAGAAATTTCTTTATTTTTCAACGCAAAACAGAAATTCAATAGCCGCCAAATTAAATAAAAATACCCTTTTAAAATATTTTATACAACTGCCCAAAACCCTTAAGCTTTTATAGTAATAACCAATCACACAACATATTTTACAATTCCAATCAAAATTTAAAATAAACCTATTTTTTATTACGTGAAAATAATGATTTCCACAAGTAATATGGAATTCTCATTATTGAAATACTCTGATAAATAATCAAATATTTGCATAATTTATTCACTGCGCTGAAATTCGCCTGGTTGCCTGATTGATATGCTACATTTTTGATGTTATACAATGTCTACTTATATTTCGAACACGAAACTATGTATTATTTAAAGCACCCACTTATTAAGTAATTCCCCGCTACGCTGTTGATTATTTCAAGGGGCAAATGTATTTACAGATATTTTCCCGCTCTCTGCTATTTGGTTTTCCCGCATTGTGAGGGAAAAATCGAGCTGAGTGCTTCATCTGTCGAGGAAGCATCTCGAAAAGGAACCTTTAGCCGCTTTCGCAGACTATTTACACATGGCCGTCTGGGCGCGTGAGTGTGTGTGTGCGTGTCCTTTGGTTTTCCCAAGACTTTCCCATCACCCACCCATATCTCTTCGGTTGTGTTTGCTTACAAAACTTCACAATTCGATGCGAGGAGGAGAGAAACGATTTTTATTTTCAATTTTCTTTGTCGAACACATGACAAAGTGCCATCAACAAGCGAGCGATGCCATGCGACGCGTTAAGGGAGCAACAAATGTGTATGTATGTGTAAGGCAGGGGGTGGCGGGGCGGTTGCCATGGGGCGTGGCATTTGCCTGTTGAAATATTGCAACCGCTGCCAATAAGCGAAGAAAGGATAACAAAAATTGAGCGATGTGTCTGCCGCAGCCACGGCTACAAGTCTAATAAGGACAACATGAATGATACGTATTGTAGACAACCCATCGCTACACAGATGTGTCCCCGTCCCTATAAGTGAGGAGGGAAGCAGGTCCCCGATACTCGTATTGATAAAATGACAAATATGGCTGCCAGCGTATTTTACTTGTGGATTGCCAGCGCAGCTGGGGCCTGAAATGCGATGAGAGCCGCCGGAGGAGGCGTTTCGATTGCCACCTCATCAGTTGCACCTCACTTTCCCTTTGAGAGCCCTCAATATAGGGATATTATTTGTCAAAGGGAAGGTCTCGGGTAATGGGGTTATCTTTCACAAAATGTGTGAGCTATATATCTGCTTTTTAAGTCATTTTTGGAATCATCATCATCTCAACGGTTTTGCTGAAAAATATGTTATTTTCTAAGGTATTAGTTATCTACTATCAAAAACCCATTACTAAGCTAAAGCAAGCAGTCGCAAGCAAGGCAAAACAAGCAGTCGCTTGGAAGTGACTCCATCTACCGGATAATTTATTATTCGCTCTTAACTTTTGATTAAGTGATCCCATTTAAATATTTCTTGTACATTAAGTTAATACTAATACTTATAGGGTTGGAAAAGCTTTCTTCTTCATGTTACTTACTTTTCGACGAATATTTTCTTTTTTATTTAATTTATAAAAATACATAGGAATGGTTTCGTGTCATTGGAATATTGGCCAACCCATTTTAATAACTTAAAATATTAATATTTATACTATTCTTTTTCAAATTTCTTCTTAATTTTTCTATTTTTTTTAAAATTATGTAGACCCGTTTATCTTAATAATTGAGATGAAAAATATATTATTTTCTTAAGTAAAAAATTTATAAAATACATTAGAATATTGGAAAACACATTTTAAGTGCTTAAAAATGTAGTTCTGATTTTTTGAATTACTAGATATTTTTTTAAATTTCTCTTTAATTTCCCTGTTCACTTTTTTCTTCTCTGTCCCTTTATTTTCCCTTGGCAGGCTGATCAAATAAATTATGAACGAAAATGAAGGTTTAAAGTGTTAATTAAACATACAAAGCTCGTTTCCATTCTGTTGCTGCTGCATAATTTGGAAATGCGAGGCCATTTTTTGTGTTTCACTTTCCGCTTTTCCTGTCCATTTTCGCCACAACCCCCTGCCCCGCCCCCTGCCCGTTTCGCCCACCGTCATTACAGCTTGTAAGTGCTCATTAACATAAGCCGCTGATGTCGTTGTGCACATTGTTGCCATTCCGGTGGCTCCGCGGACTTTTGTTTGCCTTTCCGCGAGTGGCCAGGACTCCGCTTTTGGGACTCGAAGTCGGGACTCGCGATTCGCGCTGATTGTCGCATTTAAATTAATTTTAATAAAACGACAAAGAGCAAGAATCAAGCAAATTATAGAATCAAAAGACGCTCGCCCATAAAAGTAAACAGGCGGGTGGATCTGCCGAGAGCCACGAATATAAAAGTTAAATTAAAAAATAATATCCGGCGAGCCGAGCGACAATGAAATCGACGGCGGAGAAGGCGAACAAAAATGCGAATTACACATAAAAAGCCGCAATTGAGTTTTTGGACTTTTTCCCGACACCCGCTCCCCCCGGAAAACAGGGGGGAAAAGCGGTGAAAGAAGCTGCCGAGTGGGTAACTTCACACAAAAATATATGCGTAAATCTCGACGATTTCCAGCGACTGACGATTTCAATGGGCGTGGTGGTGGGCGGTGGGTGGCTGCTGGCAGCAAACAACAAGAAAAAAAACAGGGAAAAACAACAACGAAATGTGAATCCAAATGAGCAGCACAGGAAAATAAAGGCAGAAGTGAGGCGAAAGCAAAAGCAAGACCGACAAAGGATCTGGCGAAAAGCGGAAAGAAAAGCGTCTCTCGTAAAATTTCCACACACGCACACACACATAAGCTTAGCTGCACAGCTGATGGGGGTGAGGGGTGGGGAGGGGTGTGGGTAAATGTCTTAAAGCAACCGCTGCATTGTTTCATTAACTCCGTCCGGAAAATGTGTGCGCCTCAGCACCCCATTCCCCCACTTTTTTCCGCATCCTGAGAGCATTTTATGGCCCCTTTTTTAAACCGAGATCATTGAACGCTTAACTACACTGGAAAAAATCAGATAGTCTTAATCAAATCTTAGATTCAAGGATTAGATTTTGCAATCAAATTTATTTATCTAATACCAAGGGATTAAACCATAGCCAAAAATAAGCAATAAACTAAATTTTAAGTAAATTCTAATATAATTTACTTAAACCAATAATAAACAAGATTTTCAAAAAAAAAAGTTTTACAAATCATGAGCACATTACAAAATAATTTTTTTTATATTCGTAAAAAAATTGAGTTGAAAAATATTAATTACAATGAAAAAAAAACATTTTTTAATGCAAAAATATCACAGAAATATTTTTTTTTGTTATCTTACAAAGAACAATTTTTTGAATGCAAAAATATTTTTGTATTTTTTTAGTATATTTAAAAAATATATATACAAATTGTTTTTTATAAATTTGTCGTTTTTATTTTTATTTAAAGCATTTTCTTAAATTAAAAATATTAATTTGACCTAATACAAAAAAACTCTATTTAATAAATAGGTTAGCTAAAAATGTCTCTATAAAATCTACAAAAAATATTGGTTTCCTCTTTTCCTGAAATCCATTTTCCAGTGCACCCTTTTAACCCCTGACATTTCATTTTGATTTACACCCAGCGAAAGCCTCTTTAATTCGGAGTTTGCAGCTGGAAAACATAAACATAATTTACAAGCCAGATTTTTCCCGGGAATCCGCTCCTCGAGCTGCAGAGATTTGCATTGCTCCGTTGCTAGGCAGACTTTTCTTCGAGTACATTTCGGTTAAGCTGACGCTGAGTTGATTTACTCATCATTCGCTTAGACGAAAATCTCGTAAATCTGCGTAAAATGAGGAAATAAGTTGTAATTGTGAAATCTTTATCGCTCCATGAAGATGCTAAGCAGCAGGATGGCTGCCACTGCTAATTAGTGAGCAGAGAAAAAGTGAAAACCGAGACTTGCTTCGCTTCGACTCATCTTAATGAAGTTTTCCAATTTACTTTTTGCCTTCTGCGTAGATTTGCTGTTTTCAATGGGAAATCACCGGGACAAGGACGATTCCCGGACAGTTTCCCGGGCCATTTCCACCCCCCTCCCCCCTAGAGCGATCCTCATTTTCAGGCACAATTACCGCACGCAGGCAAGTTTTCAAGGCCGCTTTTAGCACGTAAATTAATGTTGCTTCGCGATGTTTGTTGCTGCTTCTGTTGCTCGACACAACTTTTGTTTAGAGTTTTCCTAGGCAAAGAAAACTTTTCTCGTTTTTCCGCAGTAAAAGCGTTTTCCTCGTTTTTTTCGCACGAAACTGTTGAGTGGCAAGTACACAGAAGTGTTGCCGTGTGTGTTTTTTTCGCCCCAACTTGTGTGCTTTGTGCAGTCATCAACACTCACACACACAGAGCGCCGCGGCGGCGAGTAAATAGAAAGGACATTAAGTGGCGTTAAACAGACGCTCGTGCAACAGCCGCAACATGTGAGGTGGTCCAGGGGGCAGTGGGGAGGGAGGATGGAGGAAGGCAGGCAAATGCACATTGCAAAGCACATTTATTAGCCTGACACTTGATTCAAATCGGTTTGCTCTTTGTCGGCACATTTTTCATTTTTCTGCCATAGAGCAGAATGTGTAGTTGGAGAAAAAATGGTAATAAAATAAGGACTCAACCTGGCGAAACCGAGAAAAGGGAGGAGTTATTTAGGAGTCCTGTATAGTAGTGAGAAAAACAAAATATTTCAAAATATATCTTAATAAAATAATAAAATAATTAAAAAACTATTATTTTTTATTTAGTTTATTATTTATTTATTTATATATTAATACATGCTGCCAACAAAATAATTAAACATTTTTTTTTAAATATTAATAAAAACTCAAATAATTGTCCTGTTTGTCTAAACTTTCATTAGCTTACTTTTCTTGTTAACCCAAATAGTTTAAAATATTTTTTAATTTAATTATATATTATATATTTTAAAATGCTGCCAACAAACCAATTTTAAACATTTCATAAAAATTAAAAATAAAATTGTAATAAATATCCTATTTGTGTAAACTTTTATTAATTCACTTTTCTGTTAAGCCAAATATTTAAAAATATTTTTAAATTCATTTCAGAATGGTTTCTGTGGAGGCTACTTAGGGATACTTTGTAACTCATTTCCCCACCCCTTTTCTCTCACTGCACTTACTTATCATTTTATGCCGCTGGGCGGTGCGCAAATCCCAATGCTAGGATTAATCCGGCTAGCTAGCTGTGCTGAGGCACGCGAAATTCCGCCTTTGACTTTAACCGCACTCGAATCGAAAAACTCGCGAACTGGTCACCGCTAGTAACCCGGGATTTAAGCCACGAACTTTGAGGAACTGTCTCGCACGCCGCTGTTGCTTTTCCGGTTGCGCTGCTGCTGCTGCTGGTGCTGCTTTTCCTGCTTCTGCTTTTGCTTCTGCTGCCTCTGCTTGTGCTATAGCCACTGCTACACTCCTGCTGCTTTTTGCGTTTTTGCCGCGCTTTCCACCCAAGGACCCAACCAGACGAGGACTGTCGATGAACTGTGCGTCCAGCAGCTGTTGCTGCCCGCTGTTATACGGGCCATAGCACAGTTGGCACGGGCATAACAGGCGGCACGTCCCCAGGCACAGTGGGCCCAACGTTGGCCAATTCACGCACACACGGCGTATGCGCAATGTGTCGCAAGGCAGAGAGAGCAGTAAACCGACTGAAAAATCTCACGCAGCGGCGGAGCAACAATTTGTTGACGAGCCGGGACGAATTCACGAATGCCAAGCGGACGGACAGGACATTTTGCTATTTGTTATACGGCAGACAGGCAGCGTTCTGTCCTGTCCGAAGGCAAGAAATAAGACCGGAAGCAAAAAGTCAGCGCGATAAGCAAACGGGGGACGTTCTCCACCTCTCCTCTCCTCTCCTGCAGCTGCAAATTCCTGCTGTCTTTTATGGGCGAAACGAAGGGCGAGCGCAAGGACGAACTCACCTTTTGTCCCAGGTTCTCTGCTGTCGCCACCTTTCCTGCGACATTAGCATAATCGGCTGGTAGGACTGTGGAAATTGAGTTGGAGCTGCCTGTGCTGCGCCAGAAACTTACTCCGCAGGACACACGCGGCGTATGCGCAATGTGCGCTGCTTACAACTGTTGCTTAGGTCCTAGAAAGGGGGTATACAACCCCTTTATCCCCCTTTACTTAATAAATATGCATGAGCAGGCCAAGGGGTTTCAATTAAATTTACTCAAATTGCGGTTGACGGCACGGCTCCTTTTTTCTCTGTAGACGAGGTCAAGAATTTGCATGCAAATATTTTCGGCATTTCCTCTGCTGGGAAATTTATTTGTTTTTTGCATTTATTATGGGCATAAGCACAAAAAAACGGCGCAAATTAAGACGCCAGCGCTGTGATGCGTGCCCGGGAAGTGTTAAATTGCCAAATGAACTTAAGTGAAATGAAGGGGGAGGGAGGGGGGTGAAAGAATTGGAGCAGCTTTAATGGCCAGCATTCTGGTCTCTCCAAATTGGCGCCCAGGATGGGGGAATTCCAGGAGCTTGGGCGAGCAAACATGAACGAAAAAACATGAAACGTGCCCTGCCTGCTAAGGACATTCATTACGCAAGCAATGAAGCTGCCCTTTTCCTGAGCCCGAACCCCAAGCAACCTCCTCCCTTTGGGCCAGTCTAGTGGGTTGAGTGGGCTGCTGGCCACGCCTCCTATTGAATTATTCC
Organism: Drosophila mimetica; assembly: GCA_037075245.1. Lineage (NCBI taxonomy): Eukaryota > Metazoa > Arthropoda > Insecta > Diptera > Drosophilidae > Drosophila > Drosophila mimetica. The sequence goes on along the minus strand of JBAMCH010000023.1, from coordinate 9,889,014 downwards.
AGTTTTATTTCTCGCCATTTGGCTGGGCACAAACACAAACACACACAGACCAAGCTGACTTCTTGCCGTCGACCCGGTTGTTGAACCACAAGCACACAAACACTAAACACGGCGAGAGACAGAGACACCTGTTGATTGGACCTTTCAGGTTGTTTGAGCCAAAGCCAAAGCCGAAGGCAGTGGCAGTGGCAGTGGCAGCGGCAACAAGGCGATTTCCTTTCAGCTTATGTGGGCTCAATTTTGTAGTCGAGCCGGCTTCTTCTAATGGCCATGGGATATTGAATCGATTGACGGTGGGGGGCCAGGATAGCGGCAGGTGAAAAGGCAGGAGGCTGTGGGAAAAGTCATTTGGCCTAAGCAACCGCAGCCCATTCGGAGTTACATCCTGGTTGCTGCTCGGCTCGTGTCGACAACAATTGATTTCAAAATATTAATTAACCGGCTAAACCAATTGAAGTTTCCTGAGAGGGTAAAGGGCAGGAAAAGGGCAAAAAAAACTGGAGCAATGGTTCTTAAAAAGTGATACAAATTTGGTACTTCCTTTTAAAGGGAACCGGAAATGGCAGGTGGTATTTGACCGACAGAAAACAAAATTGAATAATTTAAACAAATATTTTTTTTATTTTCTTTTTTAAAAAATACTTTTTTTTTCTTTTTATTTAATTTTTTGAAATAACAATGTAGAAGTAAATCTAAAAATATTTTTTAATGATACTAATTAACTATATTTTTTTAGATAATAAAAACTTATTTTAGATCTAAAAAAAGGGCCTTAAACTACGGTTATCACTAACCTATGACTATCTAAAACTATCTATTCACTAACCTTTTGGCGCCCTCTATCTCTGTGGCTAACCGTTAGATTCCTCACTTAGCAAGGACATCCTCCACACGTAGGGAGTATAACATGCTGGCTTAGTTTCTACACCTTCCTTCTAAAGAGCCATCTATAGTGTAAAATTTAACAGTGCTTAGTTAACAGTGGCCAAAAAATATGGCGTTAGTCCCTTTTTTCAGCATGACCGCATGGCTCTCCAGGTAACAGAAAGATACAACGTTTTCTTACATTGCTTTTGTTTATAAAAATAAATTAATAATTATTAATTTACAATTTTTGTATTTAAAATCATAATTTATTACTTTAAAACTTTTGTATTAAAAATCATTATAATAATTATTATGTTTTTAAAATTGGTATATTAAAAATCATAATAATGATTATATTTTAAAAATCTTAATTAATTAAAAATCATTATAATCAAAAATGAAAACTAATAAATAATATTAAATGTATTAGATTTTTTGTCAAGTAAGTTTAATAATTATTAGTAAAATATAAAATGGCCATGACACTTTTGTTTTAATTATATTGATTTTCAATTAAAATCTTCTTGTTATTGCAGTTCAAATATGTGCGCCAAAAAACTCGAACAAAACAGGCCCACAGGGCGATTCGTGTAAAATAGTTTAAAATGATTAATTTCATCGGAAATTATCGATACCATAGGTACGATAGGTACTATCGGCACAATATAAATTGAAATAACATGGCGTTAAGGTCGGATTACGAGGTGAGCGAAATTAAGCCAGAATTACAAAGAAAACTAAGTTAATTAAGTGCCAAATTGAGGAAGTGCAAAAGATTGTTCAACCGTGACTTTGGTGGGCCCAAAAAACAGGGCCAAAAGCGTTGGCTGCGGCCAAAACGCGGAGCGGGCGTTGTTTTTAGTGGGAAAAATCGAAGCCCGAGTGCGCTGGTGTGGGTGTGTGCGTGTATCTGTGTGTTGTGTACGTCGCTGTTGTTGTTGTTGCTGGTGCTCCGCTGCTTCTATTTGTTTTGTTGCTGGCGGAAAAAGCAGCAACAACAAAGCCGAGGCGACGCCCTAAGAAGTTATTAATTTGTTTGTGGGCTATCCGAAACTGGAAGTGAAAACGCAGCTGAAACTGGGTGTGCAGTTGCTAATCCTATTGGATCTGGATAGCCTGTTATCCGCTTGCCCGCTCATCTTTTAGATTAACCTGGGCTTAGACCTGGTTTTTGGTTTTTTCGGATTCGGATTAACTTCTAATGCGACTAGCTCGCTCGCTCTCTCTCTCCTTTTGAGCCTCTCTCCGTCGCGCGCTCTCTCTCTCTCGCCTTCCAGGTGTGCCTTCCACTACTCGCATGTTAACCCTTAGCTGACATGCGCAATTCCCGTTTTCCAGTTTCCAGTTTCAAATTTCCAAGACTTCCACTTTCCAGGCGAGAAAGCTTTCCGCTTTTCCGTGCCTGGAAATTTTCCACTTTTCGGCTTACATAACCGGTACTGCTGCTGCCACCGCCAGCCCCCCTCCCCAACCACGCCCCATTCCGCCGCATCTCGCAGATTTCATTATTGGAATCTCGAGCCCTAGAACGTTTATTTTTCCATTTTCCGTGGCTTTCCCTCCTTCCGGAATTGGTGTCATTGGGCCGCGTCGTGCGCTGCTAATTACACACACTCGCACATTAGCGTAAATCGCCGTACTTTTCCCGTATTTCTCTGCACTCTCACCCTTCCCATAGCTTTCCTTCGATTGCCAACTTAAATGCCCCACCGATGACGCCACTTAATTACACCGCAGACGTTAATGAGTTGCTCCCAGGGCCGATGTTTCTAGGCAGCAACTTTGGTTGTATATTCCTAGGGCTAGAGACAAGACATCCAAGTCCGTACTCCCCAGCTGTATTGATTTTGGGGCTTGTCTAAGGGCAGGACACACGCACACACACTTACGCATCCACTGCGGCCTGAAAGTATGCAAAACTATCTACTTCCACTGAAAGCGCACAGTGGGACGAGAAAGTGGAAATTTCCCAAGGGGAATACCCAAGGGAAGGTTCAGATTAAAAGTAGGATTGGTAAAATCATGATCTAAAAATAAGTTTAAATCTATTAGTATTACAATATTTAAATTATTTCTAAAGTGTTCAGTAGAACAAGTTTGATAACATATAAATTTAAACCTTAAGCATTTTCGATATGATGTTCTTGAAAATCAGTTATAGACTAAAGAAATTTAGTTTAAGTTTATGTCTGTCACTAAGATAATTTAAGATATTCTTATTTCTTCTTCGAAAATATGGTATTTTATTTATTTTTTTATAATATCCCCCGAAAAAGTTACGATTTCTTATACCCCAACCCACCGTTCTTTCCTCAAATTCTATTACGATTTCACGCACAAATCCGCGTAGAGCTGAGTTATGTATATCGCACACACCCCCGCGGGCGTCGTAGCTTCATTTTGTATGCTGAGTCATGCGCTTTCAATTTAAGTCAATTTAAAAGAGCAGAGAAAAAATCAAGAAACTACAATCTGACGATGCTCCGTAAAGAACAAGCTCGCCGACATTGCGATAATGAAGTTTTCTTGCTCTTGATGGGTAAATGATGTGGGATTGATGGCCAGCCGAAACCAGAACTAGTTGGTATACGTCTGTATCTAGGCGTTTATCAGTCGAAACATTGCAGATAAAGCAATTAAGAGTTTATGGGCAGGCACAATGGCAGGTTCTACATTCTAACCCCCTGTATTTAATTACTATCAGCAGTTATCACCATTAACATGCAGAATGTGGGTGGTTATATTTATATTAATGCCAGATATTTTCAGCACCCCCAAAAACGAGACAGGCCTCCTTCTCTCTGACCAGTTTCAGCCGGCTTTTCAGTCGGTTTTCAGATTCTAAAATCGCTTTAACAGATTGTCGGTGGTCATAAAAGGCGACAGCGATAATAATTACAACTGGAAAATACCAGAAAAGCGTCTGCCGGAGGCGGCGACGGCGGCGGTGACTTGCTTACGGCAATCAAAGCGTGCCAACAAAATAATATTGGCCATTTTAATTCAATTACACGCCAATAAAAATCTAATCAACTGACAATGGCCAGCCGTTTGAGACGATGTTCAAGTGTAGGGGCAAAAAAAAATAGACATCATACTCGGGCATCAATTGGCAAGATGTGGCAAATGGAAAATGGAAAATTAGCACCTCCTCCAGTCTATTGACTGTTTGCTGTCACATCCAAAGATTGCACTTGACAAGGACTCCGATTTGTTTCGATTCGGTGTGATATTCGGCACTTGCTTGCGTCAATGGGCAGGGTTTTAATTAAGGCGCTTGCATAACCCACAGTTTCCCAGGTATCTGTATCTGTATCTCTGTATCTGCTATATTTACCTCCCGTCTGCTTATCAGATAACGCCCGCCCCACACACACTTGTAGATTAAGTTTTAGAGCGGTTCGTTGATTTATTTTCATTTTCGTTTGCTTTCGACCTTCTGTTTTCGGTGGGTTTCTCAGGGTCCATCGATCAAGACCCTTCATGGGGTGGTTTTTATTGTCCAGCTACCTGAAAGCAGGGCTTTCAATCGCACTATTGTTCCCGCCACCGGTTCAAACGAGTTTCGAGCGGTGAGACGAGATCTCCAGAGTTCCAGAACTCGTCTTGTGTCACGCACTTAATAGCAGTCTGAGCGACAACAATTACCGCAATTACCCGAGACGCATTGTGGGAGGAAGTAAACGAGATGAGCCGCCTCGTCTGGGCAATCTGTAACGCCGAAGGAAATGACATAACTGTCAAATATTCAAATCTTAGCCACTCAACTCCGCAGATACTTTGATTCAATTGCCGGGGAATCTCGGGAAAGGCATAAACAATGAATAAACACAGAAGCCTAGCAACTATTCCGGATCGGGTAAATAGGTATATGTACTTATAACCCAACAGAACTCGTTAAAATCGGATTTGACCGCCATGAGATTTCCTCTCTCACTGGAGATCTATAAAAAAAATGCTATATAAATATATATATGCCAAAAAACTTGGCCTGCCAAAATGAAAATGGAATGGAAAATATTTTCCAAACGATGCAGACAATTGAAAGATTGTTCGAATTCTCCCAGATGATGATGATATGTAACTCAATTGTGTGTGAATCCCGTGCATGTATCTTTTGACTCGCACTCTGCCTGCTCTGCGGCTGCTGTTCGCTCCTTAAATCGTCATAATAAATTTTTATTTAATTTAATGCCTCATATGTGACGACAATATCAACAATTGCCGCCACTTGCACTCACACTCGCCCGTCCGTAATTTGTTTTAATTTAAATACAATTTAATACACGCCGCTGACGTTGCTGCTCTTCTACGAAATAAGGCCTCTTTTTCGCCGCAATGCAAATGCAAATAAATTACTAGAAGTAGCAGGCCAATGCCAATTTGGTAGCCGAAAATAACCGGGTTTTTGGCGGAGTCAAATCAAAATTATCGCACTTGCCCGATGATAATGACAAATAATAGTGGCAAATAAGTCGGGTAAACAAATAACCGTCGACAGCTGTAATTGGTTTTGGGTTCCGCGGCACTTGAGCCGAACTGGTTTGCGTCGTCGACCAGGTGAAGTGCGTCAGTGGTTTGCGATGGTTCCGATAGATAGTGGATACCTATGATAAGGTTCCACCGATTCCCGATCGTCAAATCGAGGGGTTTTATGGGCACATAGCAACCTTGGTGTGGGGATCTGGGGGAGCATTACCTTCTATACGTTCGTACTCCCACTGTCTTCCAATTAGACGTGCCAACGTGCCACAAATCGCTGGCTTTGACTGCTGCCGCTTAAGTAGGTTAGCCAGCACGCTCTCAATTGAGGCTGATTTAGTGCAAAGCGGTTCATTGAGCGGTGGCGCGTGTCAGCCCGATGCACCCACCTAGCCCACTCCAAGAACCTGCTGCAGAAGAAGGGGTTCCTATCGATTTGTGGGTGTCCACGATGGAGGGAGCGCACATTAGGGCGCGGTGCTCAATGGGGGTTCCCAACAGTCAATGCATCATTAATAAATTTTTTCTCACTCATTAAAATTCCCAGCAAAATACTTATGGCATTATTGGAAAGGAGAATAATGATATAATATATAATAAATTATTTTGATAAATATAAAAATGATAAAATATCGTTATTATTATCTACCATCTTTTCCCTTCAAAATATAAGAGATTTCCATTAAAAAATATTATAATATTTTATTAAGTCAGGTAGACTGCTTAAATGATATGTACTTCCCAGCCGTATAATTAAAAGGTTTTACAATCTTGCTTTACGAGTAAATAAATTACCGACTCATTTGAAATGCAAAGTTCTTAACCGGTTTTATGCAAAAGCTAACGAAGTTCAGTGAGACATATTTCAAATATTTTATTCCTCATTTTTTTTTTAACTTTCAATGTTTTTATCCCACTTTTATATCCATTTTTACATACCTTGTTCTACTGATAAGGAATCACAAGTTGTCTAACCATCATTACACTCTTTTCCCAGCCTCAGAGCTGTTTAAGATATATATATTTCACCAGATCTCCACTATCAGCTGACTTTATGGAGATGAAGTGGCAACTTGACGCCGTTTTTTAGGGCTCTTGAAGAACACCCCAAAATAAAGTGAACATTCCTTTTTTTTGCCGAGAAAAATCACTCTGACTGTGGCAGCAGTTCCCGCTGTGCGAACTCATTTGGCCAACATATTGGACCAACCCCTCCCTTCCCGCTTAGCCCCCACCGTCCATTCAGTTTCCAGGCAATGACAAGTGCACACACGCGCTGAATGGGCTATAGAAAATGCTCGTGCTATACTAGATAGCTGCTTTGCTTACTTTATTATTATGTATATTTTAATTTTGATTAGAATTTATTGCTCCATTTTCGGACGGCCGGTCTCCGTCGTCGGTTCGCATTACCCAACTGAAACTCAAAGCCAAGCGCTGTCGCTGTCTCTGTCTGTATCCGTATCTATGAGATACGATGCGATGGGATGGGATGAGATGAGATGGAATAGGATGAGTCCAAGATCTGCCCGCCCACAACGATGCAGCCCAGTCAGCTGCTGGCTGGCAGTTCGTTCCCGCAAACCGTGAAATCGGATTCACAAGGTGGGTGGAGGGGGGAGGAGGCTATATCAGAGGCTTATGCTTTCCATTGCTCTACTAAATTAAACGTGGAATAACAATTGGTTTTTTCCGGGGCATTTCATTCAATGCTGCCCGCCGAGAGATGCCAGTGACTTTCCTTCATCGTTGTCGCCGTCTAAGGTTTTTCTCATCTTTTTAACTACTATATGAGCTGGATGGATGGATAGTTGGATGGTTGGCTTCTTTACAATGGGAATGGCGTAAATTAGACGAGCTATGCTCGTAAATCTATTGTCATAAACGCCTACGAGGAGCGGCGAGCAAATTGCTTCGAATGGCATCATAGACTAACTAGAGCCGGGACTTCGACTTGGTTTTGGATCGAGTTTACACGAGGCTATATCGTGACTTGATCAGGGGAGGTAGTTGGGGAACTGGAATATACGAATTTCAAGCTAGGATTGGAATTAGAAAGGATTAGGTATATTTGGGTATAACAAGTATATCTAGGAGATATTTAAAGAGATTATTCCCCTAATTAGGAATCTTAACTGATTTAATGATTATTACAAAACACAAGTTTTTAAGGATTTATGTTAAATATTTTTTAAACATTTAATCCACACTATTAATAATGAAATAATTGCCTACCACTTACCTTACCTTGAAATATATCACGATACCATTTTCTCGCATGACCATTGTGGTTCGTCCGCCATTCATGGCGAGAAAAGACCCCCGGGGGGTTGGCAAGGGGGTGGCGGGGGGTCGCACACATTTTAATCAATGCTCAAGTACAACAGCCCGCTGTCAGCTTTATGGCTCATTCGCTCGCATATCGGGGCACTCGTGATGGCAGTGATTATGCTGCACTTGGTCTCGGACTTTCTGTCGCCGTCTCTGATTTCAGTCGCCGTTTTGCCAGTTTTTTTTTTCAGCTCTGCCAGGGCCCAGGTCATGAACGCCATTATGCAACCGAATCGAGGCGCGCCGCTCACTCTTGCGGCCTGAATCGCTCCTTCCCCTCGCTCCCTTCGGCAGGGGGCGAACTACACTTGCCAATGGCAATTAGCGAGCTGGCCAAAGTTTTAGCTGCTCGCTGCCAAACCAACTTGCACGCTCATCCCCCATTTCGAATGCAAAGTGCGAATGCAACTCCTACAAACTGTAGTGCAACTTACCCACCAAAGCGAACTTGGAACCCCAAAATGCCGCATAACAGATTTTATCATTTCCATTTTATAGGCAGGATATTCATTAAAAATTCCGTTTAATAAAGCCAATCCTTGGATTCCCTTAAATATTCCCTTAAATAAATGTTAGTCATTATATACCTATATTATATACCTTTTGTTGTACTTAAAGTACGTTATTTTATCATAACTACTTTATTTATTTAGGATAGGATGTCTACCAACAATAATACACCACACAAAAAAAAATCGATATGAAATAAGATCAATTTTACTTCATTTCATATCAATAAAAAGCTTGATATTATATCATATCATTTTTTTTTATTTTAAAATACTAAATGTAGTATTTTTCAAACAATTAATGAAAAATAAGTTAAACATAATCTTTATTCATATCAAAATGATATGAATGACTTGATCTTTAAAAAATATCAAATTGACCAGCTCATATCAATCTGATCTTTTTTTTCTGTGCATATTATATTGGACAAAACCATTAATACATTATAAGACCGCTAATAACCCACAATTTTTAGATAGAATGTGTTTAAAGTAGAGTTATTGCAGTAATTTCCAGTTCTCTGACTCGGATTTGGATCTATATTGGGGTCTCAACAGCGGCAGTGGCTAGTTGACTTTGGCACCATGCAAATGGCTAAAGTAATCAGCGTCGCTCCGCTTATTGATTTTGCCTAAAAGTCATAATTGCCAGTGGAACAACAGACCCTTTTTGTTTAGTAGCCCCAAGCCGCCGCCATAATTCGCGTATTGATTTTTCAGAGGGCTGGCAGTCAGTTTCCCAGGAATTGGGGGAGGCGACACGTGGCGGGGGCGTGGTCGTGGCAGGTGGGTCACCAAATTCAGTTGTTCCGGGGAGTATTTGCAGGGTGACTGATCGATGGGCCGGCTTGATATGCAATGACTGCGATATAGGACACCGTCTGGAGACGTCAAACTGACCGATTGGCCATTGGCTTGGCTAGGTGGAAACCCTCGTCAGTTGACCATTTGTCAGCTGAACTCATTGACGAGCTGTGTGACGTCGCTCTCATTTTACATAAGTAAAATGAAGCTCACGAGTCGCTTCGCATGGATACATATACACTTCTATGGGCGATATCTGGGAAATGTTTATAACTTTATCTATGTATCTCAACTTCTCATTCCGGTTGCCAAGTGTTTTTTGTCGTGTCATTACATAACTTGATATTAGGCCAGCGGGATGGGGGAGGTGGTTAGAACTTTTGGCGGACACAACTGGCCAACACGGTCACTTAACTCGGCATTTGTTTATTTATTTTGGACCTCCCCTGCCTTCCCTGTACTGTATCATGTAGCCAAGTTGATGACCCACAAATTGAGTTGGAGTTCATCTGGCCGAGTCACTCCTTCGGCGGATATCACACGCGATTTAATAAGTTGATAAAACGTGCACGATTTCGGGCCGAAATCTGGATAGCCTCAGTGGATCGATAGGGAAGCTACCCCTGCACTCCGAAAAGCCAGAAGACTGAAACTTTTCCCGCTGCTTTTTTGCTGGCACGATGTCTTGTATTGATTTTCCGTTGGATTTGCTGCACACAGAAAAAAACAACCGGAAAAAATGATATCTGTGTTTGAGTTCTCATGAGGTGGTTCAAAATAGAAAAGGTTCTATACTTAGGTAGGGTAATCAAACCTTTAAAATATTAAGATTAAATCAAAAGCGGGGTTATCAATGGTTTTCTAACCTAGATCTGTTGGAAATTATAATCCCATCATCGATTTATTATTATAAAAATTATTTTTTCAGTGTATTACTTACTGACCAAGTGCGTATCCCTGTGATTTTTTCCGTTTCTGTGTTGGCAACATTACGTGTAATTAAACTCGAGTTACAGCGAACCCAAAATAGACTCAAGGTCCGAAAAGGAAATTACTTGAGTCCTTAAGCCAGTTGTGGGGTGTCATTTCACCCGCATCCCCGGCCACTTGGCCCATAAATGCGTTAAGTAAGAATAGAAAAAGCTTGGAGTCACGGGTAGACACATCCTTACATGGGTTTGGTATATTATGCGATATATGTGTTGGGGATCTGGGTCTCGTAGATTGAATATGGGGAATATGATTTTCCTTGCGTGCCACACTGATTTACCGGGGAGGTTTTCCACTTGGCCCCGGGGGTTGTCCATCTGACTGGATATTGAATCCTAGGCTGAGTAATTGTCATCGCTTTTTGGGGGGATGGGTAATGCTGGAGTGACGTCATGCAAGGGCTCGATAAGGCGGCAGTCCCGAAATGCCAAAGTTGTTGGCCTGCCCTTTTTATCAAACGCTTTGTTTTCGTTATACAATTTATGTAGATTTTCGCTCTCTATCTCTTTGGGGGCTCCCTCTCTCTCTGTCTCTTGCCACCCCTCTTTTGTGCCCGTTCTTTTGTACCCCCCTTTCTCCGCCCCTTCTCTCTTCAACTGACATACATTCCGCTGCTCCGAGCTGCGCAGCCAACCCCTAGCGCTCTCTGCCACCCCCTCCCCGCCTATTCTCCCGATGCTCCAGTTTCGAAGAGCTCGCTCTCCATTCCGCTCTTCTCGCCCATTGCCTGCCTCACTTGTCACACTGCCATAGATTTTTCGGCTGGAAAGCTCTCCGAGAAGCTACACTCGCCAAAAAAATAGTGAAGTCTATATTTCAGTAAATCTCTATTGTCTCTGTTTGAAAACCATCTGAAGAAAAATTTTCAAAATATGTTTTTAATATTGGAACGATGCTCGAAAATTGTATTTGAAGTATAGAATAATATCCCAAGTATCCATTTATTTTTTTAAATACACAAATGAACTCATTAGTAACCTTTGTGAACAAATTTCCTTCGCTCAGATTTAACTCTCGCATATGAAGTACTTTTCTGAGATGTGGTTCCTCTACCCCAGTAATATTTAAAAACAAAAAATGACGCTACTTCCACTTTATGTGATAATGAATTTTTATCATCTTCGACAGCCTATGAATCATATTCTTAGTAAAAAAATATTCATAATTCTAATATTTCTGAAGATACAACAATTTAGAAAATGTTGGTCAACTATTTGTACGATAAACGATAAAAGCAACGTTTTCATGACTAATCTAAGTAGATTTCCGGTCATATTGTAAACGTTACGACTAAATTTTTCGTTCAGTGTACGAGAGCATTGGGGCCGCCGTGTAACATCTGCTGGCGAAAGCTCTCGCCGCGACGCCGACGTCGGCAGAACGTTCTATCCGAGAATCGAGAAAGCTTAACCACTCGCGGCGCGCCGAAAAGTTTCAGTCGAACGTCGAATCCGAACTGGGAAGGTCCAACTGTGGCAGCAGCTATCTCGTCTATTTGTCGGGTGGTACAGTACAGCTCTGCTCCCCCGCCGCCCGCCCGCCCCCTCGGCGCTGGTGTGTGCTCCGCTGCTCTGCTTACACAATAACTGTGCATCGATTGAGTCCAGCTCGAGAAGAGGAAGCACGGAGGCACAGGACTAACTCCTCTCGTTCGACGATAAAGACACCAAGGATTACGTATAGCCGATAGCGAAGAGCGAACGGCAAGCGTGTGTGATCAGTATTTGTTGTATTTGTCTCGTTCCAACGCGAATCGGTTCTAGTGCTGCAAACAAGTTCAATACTGCTAACGGGGTAGTTTTCTGCGAAAGCCCCCAAAACAGAATTCGCAACGCCAAGCGCAAAAATTGTGTAATCGCCCACAAACGTGTAAAAGGTAGAAGAAAAATAAGCAAAAAAAAAAAGGAAAGAAAAAAATAACGAACAAAAAGAAACCAAGAACTTTCCATGTCTGCTCAACTGCAGCGCCCACCGACCCACCGACCGCCCACCGCCACCCCATTAGGGGCGTCGAGAAAACGACAACGTCCTTGTACGGAATCGATTTTTCCAAAACTTCATGCCTGGCGTAATGGATATATACATTTGTAACCATCTGAATCTGAAGAGAGAGGCGGAGATCGAAGGGAACTGTGTGTGTGTGTGTCTGTGTGTGGAGGCATTTTCGCCGTTTTCCCGGGGGGGCATATGGGGAAAATGCATTTTTCAGACGGATTTGACAGTGTTCGAGTGATCTAGAGTGATTCAATGTGTGTGCTAGAGAGAAATGCAGAAATAATGTTTTTCCTCCTTCTTCACTTGGCATTCAATTTGGCGTTCATGGCAAGCCAAACGCATGTCCGTCCGCTTGTCCGTTTGTCCGCCTATCTTTCTCCGTCCGTCCGTTTCCTCCGCGTCGCTTTCGTCTGACGTACTTTTGTGGCAATGAAATCGTTTAGATTCAATTGACGCGATTTACATTTTGGAATAGCAGTAATTTCCTGGCCACCCCACACACTTACGAGTGGAATATGTGGAGGCTATGTGGCGATTTGGGGGACCCCCCCGCCAGGCGATTTCATAATTCCGCACACACAGCATAAAAAAAAGAGGGGCAGCAGCAGCAGCGCAGGAAAAAGTCTTGGAAAATTTCGAGCCATTTTCCTGCCGCTCTTTTCGAGATTGCGCCCCCAGCGATTCGCTCTCACTGCGCTGTTTACCGTTAAGCTCGCTCACTTTCGCAATTCGTTCTCTTTCTTAGTCCCCAACTCTCGCTCTCTCTCTCTCTCTCTTTTTGCCATGTGCCGTTATTCGTTATTCGGCATCCTGGAAACTGCAGCCCGCCTGCATTTCCACACACACACACGCTTCCATTGTCCAATTCCACTACCACTTCCACACACTTTCCCATGACTCCGTGGCCTTCCAGCGGTCCACTTGCTGCTCCACCGCCTCGTCCTTCCAGCGCCCGCGTATCCTGTGGATTGTTGCATAAGCTCGAACCGTTTTAATCCTGACTGCCTGCCTGCCCTTTTCTAACTTTTAATTTTCTCATTTCAGTTGTTTTTTATTATTTTTTATCTGTTATTCGTTCGTGTTTGATTTGCCCTCGTCGTTTGCATTTTTGTTTGTCGATCGTTAACTGTCTCGCCTCTAATAAGTTTAAACAAGAATCCGCATTATGAGTGCTCAGGTGGGTAATCAAAGCTGACGAGAGCTCAGAAATACATCATAACCCATTTAAGTATCTACCTCAATCATCAATGATTTACCTTGACCACAAGCATGATTGAATTAAGTTATTATAACTTTTAACTCTAGGTTACTGTAATCTTCAGTCAGGGTTACATAACTCACCCTTGTCCTAGCTATAAGGAGGGGTTCTGATAAGAAAGCGAGCCATAAAAAGGGGTTCTGTAAAAAGAAACAGGGGCTTGAACATGCAAAACGTGCGAAAATTAAGCAGACAATTAGCGGGGAATCGTTAAAAAATTTTTAAATTGAACACTCCGGGAACTGAGATGATTAGCGAGTTAAGCTCACCTGGATTTACAGAGGGGTTCCACAAAAAAACAAGTCGACTTCACAGATAGCCCGAGTGAAAATGCATTTCTCAGATACGAGATACGATATGTTATCATGCCCCGTAAAACTGGTTTGCCAGTTGGAATTTTTTTGTTTTGTTTTTGGGGTTTTGGGGTCTGGTGGGGGAAAACGAGCCTAGGGAAAACAGTTTCGATTTCCGAGTCGAATGCATTGTGTTCTATTAATTCGAACCAGACACCTGAGCGATTGAGAGCCGCTTGAATCTGGTTTGAAACTGGTTAAATCCGAACTTGCACTCACCTGCCGGCGAATGCAATCGATGTGGCGACAATTTGTAAGCGGCTCGAATCGCTCGTTTTCGGCAGCTACACGCCCGCCAGCCAGCTTTACACATTTCCCAGATACATTTTGCTTTAACGTTTTTTTTTCTGTCTTTGCATTGATTGAACAATTAGCACGTCAATTCGGTGCAGCGCTCTTGCCCCCCGAATCGTCGACTTGTTGTAAATTGATATTCAAGTTCAAATGCCAAATGGTTTGCGGCGAAATGCGCGCAAACCGTTCTGTTCTATTCGGTTCGGTTTTAGAGGGGGAGCAGCTGGAGCGCAGCCACAGATACATTTGTATCTGTTCGCCTAATTGGCTCGCTGGCAGCTCACAGTTTGCAGTACTCAGTTCGCAGTTTGCCATTTTCCATTTCGCTGGGTTATGTAAGCTTTTCTGCGGCCAACCGACCGGCCATTGTCGCATTTTGATTTATATTATGTAGATATATACAGTGGTGGCCACTCGTTTAGCACACCATGCTAGCTCCATTTTATTTCCTCTCTATCTTCCTTCCGTTAAAGTTTTCGGCTTTCTGCTTTTTACCCACCTTCGTGCTATATATTGAACAACTTCCACTGTAAATTTCGTCGCATTCGGATTAACCATTGGTCTATGGCACTCATTTTAGTGGATCAACCTTAAAAATGAGCTGGACACGAGTTTAGCACACTTTAGGAAATTCATATCCTTTTCACACTTCTGATTATTTTCCTCAACTTTTTGCCTCGCATTCTGGTTAGTGAACCTAAATAAGGTAAGAAATTAAAGAAACGATGTTTATAGACATCATATATATACATCACAAGGACCCTGGAACATATAAAACCAAAATTGTCAAATTATCCTGTTTTTACGCAGGATAAGTGTCCAAATGGATCCCCATTTATTTTATTTACTTGTTATCCTTAAAATTAAACAATTAAAAGATAATGCGGTCGAAAACACAGAGCTGGGACCTGATGAATGGTGATAAATAGACTCCCCCTTTCATGGCATTTCAGCAGATCCTGATTTTAAAGTCCTTTCAAAAGGTCCTGGACTCTCTCAACCAACTCTTTCTGTAGCCCATAGACGGCAAAAAAAAATGAGGTATATATCATTAAGATCGGTCAACTACTTCCTGAGAAATTAGCTACAACACTTACATATTCATATTAAAGTCTCGTGAGTATGGAATTTTGTATGAAATTCGTGCTTTAATTCAAAGTAGTTATGAATATGTAAGTGTTGTAGCTAATTTCTCAGGAAGTAGTTGACCGATCTTAATGATATATACCTCATTTTTTTTTGCCGTCTATGGGCTACAGAAAGAGTTGGTTGAGAGAGTCCAGGACCTTTTGAAAGGACTTTAAAATCAGGATCTGCTGAAATGCCATGAAAGGGGGAGTCTATTTATCACCATTCATCAGGTCCCAGCTCTGTGTTTTCGACCGCATTATCTTTTAATTGTTTAATTTTAAGGATAACAAGTAAATAAAATAAATGGGGATCCATTTGGACACTTATCCTGCGTAAAAACAGGATAATTTGACAATTTTGGTTTTATATGTTCCAGGGTCCTTGTGATGTATATATATGATGTCTATAAACATCGTTTCTTTAATTTCTTACCTTATTTAGGTTCACTAACCAGAATGCGAGGCAAAAAGTTGAGGAAAATAATCAGAAGTGTGAAAAGGATATGAATTTCCTAAAGTGTGCTAAACTCGTGTCCAGCTCATTTTTAAGGTTGATCCACTAAAATGAGTGCCATAGACCAATGGTTAATCCGAATGCGACGAAATTTACAGTGGAAGTTGTTCAATATATAGCACGAAGGTGGGTAAAAAGCAGAAAGCCGAAAACTTTAACGGAAGGAAGATAGAGAGGAAATAAAATGGAGCTAGCATGGTGTGCTAAACGAGTGGCCACCACTGTATATCGCCTCGATCTCCATCCTGGACCCCAAATGCCACTTGGCATTGTTTCGGATCAATTGAAGCATGAAAAGCGCGATTAAGTTGAATTAATTTGTGTATAGGAAAATCGGAATTAGCGCCATTGTGGGAAAAGCGGTCGCTTTCCGGCGCCCAAAGTCAGGGCTAACCATTGTTTTGCACTTCCTAGGCAGTTTTAGCATGTAAGCCTAAGCTAGGATTACCACTAAGTATTTATCTAACCTAATATCGATATCCTAACTCTAATCCCAACATCAGATTGTCTAGCACTTGAGAGGGAATCTTAGCGAGAGAGAGGGAAACCAGCGACGCAGAGATAAGAGATACAAAAGCCGCCGCGCAGGCAGATCGATAGTTGTTGTTTGAACACTTGCCACAGTGCGTAAGCCAAAAAGTAGAGAAACCTTTCAGTAGTAGACCCGATTCTCGGTTCGATTTATTTCATGCTGGCCAAACGTCGTCCTCAATTGAACCAAAAAAACCGAATAAGCAAAAAGAGAAGCGACCTGCAAAAGCAAAAGCACATATAAAATATAATGAAAATGAATAAATCAAGACACGCCAGGGCGAAAAAGCAGAGCCAAACAAAGCGTACGATTCTCGAATATGTTCGAGTATACCCATGTGAACGCGACAGGTTTGCGTTCTTTGCGCTCGCTCGCTTGCTTCACCCCTCGCCCTCGCATTTATCAGTGTATATATACTATTCTCTCGAGACATTCGTATTTTTAATTAATTTGATTTGATTTCTTTCGACCCCTCGGTTTTGCATGGCCAAACAAATGATGTTTATATTGCATATCTTTTGAGTTCTTTCTCGCTGACGGGTGCGCTTCTCACTCGACTTATTTGTTTGTTTCTCAAATAATAATAGAGCGCACCGCAAATGAGTCACGAGGCACTGGAGATAACGCCTTGCAATACGTTATAAAGTCGAATTTAAGCTACTTTCGGCTGAAAAGTCTTTTCTTTTGGAAGTCTATGTATAACATATGATTCATTGTCCTTTGGCAAAAGTTTTCCATTTCCCCATTTGCGCTGAATCATCAAAACAAATTGCGTGTTGCCAGGCCAACGAGAACCGCAAACCCTTGAAGCGCCTTTAGTTTTAGCTCAGAATTACTGTATGCTTCATTATGTATCATATTAATGTTTATATTCGTTTATCATAAGTTTATTTGTAGTGTTTTTACATCATCCAAGCATATGCATCATATTTTTTATGTTATTATACGTATATCTTGTAGTTAGGGTATTGGCAAGCTCTGATAAAGTGAAAATATTAAAATGATATTGGAACCCATATGATATGGTATTATAAAAATAAATATTCAAAGGTTTTTATTTTCTAAAATGGAAATTTTAGGTTTTTAACTTGATCATTTAATCATTTTATCAGAGGTTGTACATTACTCTCTTGTTCTTATATAATAATCATATACATAGTGTACGTCTTGCATTTGTTTATGCTCGTCTTTCGTTTTGTTCGATTTTTGATTTTAATCTCTTCCTCCTTAAATACGTTATTTTGCTCGCCCATCATCGACATCATCAATCAAACACCACCCAACAACCCACCAAAACCCAAACCAAACCGAAACCGAAACCTCCATGCGCGTAGCATGGGAGAGCGGACTCTTATCGAGTCGCCACGGTTATAGCCACCGATGACGACAATCGCACAGCCGATGGCCAGTACAAGGTAAATCGAATTTTCCCCACTCACACATGTGTGTATCTCTCATCCACTTTATTTATGTTTTTCACTTTTCACACACTCTGCTTTCCTTTCGATTTTATGCGCCGCCTTGCCTTACTAACCCATTCCGTTACCATCGATTTCCCTTTTTCCCGGTCTATAATTGCACTTATTATTTATTATATTTGCTAAATTTTTGGGCATGCTTCCAATGGCATTTACCGAGTGCGGTTGACATTTAGAAAGAATTGGCGAAATGTTTACATCATCTATAAATAACTGGGGGTTGCTATGTCTAAAGGATGGCCAATAATAATATGGCATAAATATGGCAATTTTCGATTATAACAAGAAATTTTCCATTTTCCATTTGCTGACCTTTAAAGTGTAGTTCTTTCTGTAATAAAAATATTTTCTGGAATTTTAGAAAACAGTTTTTTTTAGCCGGTTTTCAAAAATTTCCAAATTACCAGTAGTCTAATTTGTTTGTTTTTTCGCCTTGATTGCATGGCAACCCCCCAACAATGACGTCAGAGAGCCAAAAAGCATTGCGCGTGCTTCTCGAAAAAGAGAAACACTTATAGACACTGTTAAAGATAGAACGCCAGACACTAGACAGCTGCTAAGACTATACATAATATAATATTTGAATTTATTTTATTTCGATTTTTCGTTTTCGTTTTTTTTGTGGCCAATTCAAAGGCTTCCGAGGTCAGCTAATGCATAGTAAATATATATTTTTAGCTGCAACATAGGAAAAGTTAATTTTCATTCAGTTTTTTTTCTATTTATTTTTTTGTCGTTTCTTTTTAATTTCTTTTGTTTTGTATACGTAAAGCGAATGTTTGTATAATTGCCTGTCGTTTTGTTTTGTGCACCTCAATTCATTTACGTGCTCTGCTCATTTCGATCGAGAGCGTCATTTAGCGCGCATTTCGCATGCCTTAGATTACTAGAGCTTTACGTATAGAGCGGTCGTTTTGAATATTCTCACGCTCGAACTCATTTCGGAATGGGTTCGCCTAGCCAGCCCCCCCACTCGATAACATCCCCGTGCACGGGTTTGGAAAATCTTCTGACAGGTTGTAAATTACACGGGTAAGTAGTTAACAACGGGAAACGGGTTTACTATACCCCTAACTCAAAACGGTGACCGGTGTGTATTCTATCGAAGGTTTCTTGACTCCCTACCCCTTCTGTAAACCTTTCCCCTAACTCTTTAACCAATCCCAAACACTCTGAGCTATGGTGAACACTCTACGCCTTTTCAAAGGCCTAACCAAGGCATGAAGTAAATCGAATTCTGTGTCGGCTTGTGGGTCTATCGCTGCAGTACCGCATTAACTTTGCCCTTACTAATGTACAATCCCTCTGAATCCAACAGTCAAGACGCAAGATGCCGGCCAAAGTTAATAAAAAGGAGAATTTAGATGATCTCAAACAGGAGTTGGATATCGACTTTCATAAAATCTCTCCTGAGGAATTGTATCAGCGCTTTCAGACACATCCCGAGAATGTAAGTGTACAAACCCCTCGCCCAATTGGTATTCAATGTGACAAACTGACCCTCTGATCTGATCTCCCGCAGGGTCTAAGTCACGCCAAGGCCAAGGAGAACTTGGAGCGCGATGGTCCCAATGCGCTGACGCCACCCAAGCAGACACCCGAATGGGTGAAGTTCTGTAAGAACCTGTTCGGTGGCTTCGCCATGTTGCTGTGGATCGGTGCTATTCTCTGCTTCGTGGCCTATTCTATCCAGGCCAGCACCAGCGAGGAGCCGGCCGACGATAATTTGTATCTGGGTATTGTACTTTCCGCTGTCGTCATTGTGACGGGCATTTTCTCATACTATCAGGTAGGTTACACCCCTAGACACTGGGCCACTAACAATCTGGTTAACTAATCGATTTGGGTTTGTCCTGCAGGAATCGAAAAGTTCTAAGATCATGGAATCGTTCAAGAACATGGTACCCCAGTTCGCCACCGTCATCCGCGAGGGCGAGAAACTCACGCTGCGCGCTGAGGATCTCGTCCTGGGCGATGTCGTTGAGGTGAAGTTCGGCGACCGTATCCCCGCTGACATCCGCATCATCGAGGCGCGCACCTTCAAGGTGGACAACTCCTCGCTGACCGGCGAGTCGGAGCCGCAATCCCGTGGCGCCGAGTTCACCCATGAGAATCCGCTGGAGACCAAGAATCTGGCCTTCTTCTCCACCAACGCCGTCGAGGGCACTGCCAAGGGTGTGGTCATCAGCTGTGGCGATCACACCGTCATGGGCCGCATTGCTGGCCTCGCCTCCGGTCTGGACACCGGCGAGACGCCCATTGCCAAGGAGATCCACCATTTCATCCATCTGATTACCGGCGTGGCCGTGTTCCTGGGCGTCACCTTCTTCGTGATTGCCTTCATCCTGGGCTACCACTGGCTGGACGCTGTCATCTTCTTGATCGGCATCATCGTCGCCAACGTGCCCGAGGGCCTGCTGGCCACTGTCACCGTGTGCCTGACCCTCACCGCCAAGCGCATGGCCTCCAAGAACTGTCTGGTTAAGAATCTGGAGGCCGTGGAGACCCTAGGCTCCACATCGACCATCTGCTCCGATAAGACCGGCACCCTCACCCAGAACCGAATGACGGTCGCTCACATGTGGTTCGACAATCAGATCATCGAGGCCGACACCACCGAGGATCAGTCGGGTGTTCAATACGATAGAACCAGCCCTGGATTCAAGGCGCTCTCTCGCATTGCCACTCTCTGTAACCGTGCCGAGTTCAAGGGAGGCCAGGACGGTGTCCCAATCCTCAAGAAAGAAGTCAGTGGAGATGCCTCCGAGGCTGCTCTGCTCAAGTGCATGGAACTGGCCCTGGGCGATGTGATGAACATTCGCAAGCGCAACAGGAAGATCGCTGAGGTGCCGTTCAACTCCACCAACAAATACCAGGTGTCCATCCACGAAAACGAGGATTCCAACGACCCCCGCTTCCTGCTCGTAATGAAGGGAGCTCCCGAGCGTATCCTGGAGCGCTGCTCCACCATCTTTATCAACGGCAAGGAGAAGGTTCTGGACGAGGAGATGAAGGAGGCGTTCAACAATGCCTACATGGAACTCGGAGGACTGGGTGAGCGTGTGCTCGGCTTCTGTGACTTTATGCTGCCTTCCGACAAGTATCCCTCCGGCTTCAAGTTCAACACCGACGACATCAACTTCCCCATCGATAACCTGCGTTTCGTCGGCCTCATGTCCATGATTGATCCTCCCCGTGCCGCTGTGCCCGATGCCGTGGCCAAGTGCCGATCGGCTGGTATCAAGGTCATCATGGTCACCGGCGATCACCCGATCACTGCCAAGGCCATCGCCAAGTCCGTCGGTATCATCTCCGAGGGCAACGAGACCGTCGAGGATATTGCCCAACGTCTGAACATCCCCATCTCCGAGGTGAATCCCCGCGAGGCCAAGGCCGCCGTCGTCCACGGCGCCGAGCTGCGTGATGTGTCCAGCGATCAACTGGATGAGATCCTGCGCTACCACACCGAGATCGTCTTCGCCCGTACCTCGCCCCAGCAGAAACTGATCATTGTCGAGGGTTGCCAACGCATGGGCGCCATTGTGGCCGTGACTGGTGATGGTGTCAACGATTCCCCAGCTCTGAAGAAGGCTGATATTGGTGTTGCCATGGGTATCGCCGGTTCTGATGTGTCCAAGCAGGTAAGATTTCCGTTTATAATAATGCAAGTTGAGGCAGAGTAAAAATATCACAAAAATTGGTCATCAATAAGAAAGTTTTTTAAGAAATTAATTTTACAAACAAACGTGATATTTTTGTTATCTTATTTTTCCTAAATGTCTATTTACAATTTCATATTAACATTTAATATGGTTTTTTATCGAAGCGATAGGCTGTATTTCCTATTATAACCAATGACGTTTAATGTTTTTATGTATGGGGAAAATACCATCTTGTTTTCCTTTCTGCATGAGCTCATGTTTTTGGTTTGTGACAGTCTTGTAGTAAGTGAGAGATGGCGCAATATATGGATTTGAGATGTACTATCAGCGATTGCCTTAATTAATTATGTGATTCTGCGCAGGCTGCTGACATGATTCTGCTGGACGACAACTTCGCCTCCATTGTGACTGGTGTGGAGGAGGGTCGCCTGATCTTCGATAATCTGAAGAAGTCCATTGCCTACACCCTGACCTCCAACATTCCCGAAATCTCGCCCTTCCTGGCCTTCATCCTCTGCGACATACCACTGCCACTGGGAACCGTGACGATTCTGTGCATCGATCTGGGCACTGACATGGTGAGTTTTGACCTCCGCCCCCCCAAAGCGATCCGATCCGTCGAAGATTAAAGTTAATGTTGCAATTAAGTCAGTACTATTCGAGCAAGTTAAATGTTAAAGTTGTAGCCCACCCCCCAGTTAATTGTTAAGAACTAGCCTGTTTAACACCCACTCTGAACTCTGTGCGGCTGACTGCACTGGCGATCAGATTCCGGCCATATCGCTGGCCTACGAGGGACCCGAGGCGGACATCATGAAGCGCCGGCCGCGCAATCCGGAGATCGATAACCTGGTCAACGAGAGGTAACCGCGCCAGCCTCTCCACCACCCAGTTGAAGCGCCCAGCTAGAGAACTTCGCCAGTGCTAGGCTATCTATCGAGTAGTTTAAGTGCTCTATCTCATGTCCCGACCTCTAGCTACCCACAGATCTAGGCTGAAACCGAAACCAAAACCGAATTGAAATGAATTTGAAATTGTGTAAACCGTTGCTAATGTAACTACCTGCCATAATCCAATACCTAGGTGCCAGCCATTTCATTGGCCTACGAACACGCCGAAGCCGATATTATGAAGCGTCCGCCACGTGACCCCTTCAACGATAAATTAGTGAACTCAAGGTGCCAATCAAGTCAATTTATACCCCACACTAATCCACACACACACACACCACACACACTCACCGAACCCACTAATCTCAACCACTAAAAACTAAAAATCAAGACCGAAGTAAAGAAAAGCGCAAATCAAGAGAAACCATATAACTATAGCATATGTCTTATGTGTATGTGGCTGGATTGTACTAGATTAAGATGGCCTAAACGAAAAGCAGCGCAAAAATCTAACAAAAAGCCGTTGACACGTTTATGGTTTACTAATTACCCAACTTACTCTTAAGAATGTTATCACTCGTACATGGCCACCCCACCAGCTTTCCATTCAGAAATCTCATTCCTGTAGCATACGTCCATTTTGGTGGCAGATCGCTCGTCATGCATATAACACCATCTATACATATTTAACATCAGCTCTGTACATTTCAAGTACAAAAGTCCATTTCCCATCGTTCTTAAGTTTCGCCCCCAGAAAGTTATATATATAAAGTGTATACATACGCATATAACTGTTTCCACATGTACAATTCAATCATCCTGACTTTGAGTATCTAGCCCAAAACCGAATACCGACCTCATCAGCCATCCTCTAAATGCTCTAAATGTTAATTGGTGTGCGTCGTATTTCGTTATTCTCTCACAAAAATATGATTCAAAAAAAGATATCGCTCACGATTTTCGTTTTGTGGTGTAACTAACACTGAGTTAACCGTAAGAACCACCCCTCGACGTTATTTGAATTAGACGGATTGATTGGCATTTGTAATGGATTTTAAGTTTGTAAAATTTGGCAAAAATTCAAAAATATCAAAATTACCAAGTGCACACGATTTGTAGCAACTAACCCGAAATTCAATTTTATTTCATGATTTGACTCGAGAATTTTCATTACCTTATGTTTAACTCTGTTCGTCACTCCACACACCTCAACAACCATTGCCCAATAAGTCTCTCTGCAGCAGCCTAAGTTCGATTTAAGGGGCGGGTTCTAAGTTATGAAATTTTAGACTGTAAGATATTCCCCAAAATATGAAACAGCGGTCGATCCCTCAGCTCAGCGGATTTTTCAGAGTTTTTTGTGATACCATCTCAGGCAGATGTTCAAGCAGGAGCGAGTTTATGTTCCCATAATTTATCGTATTTAATTTCATTTATTTTTTTCCACTTCAACCAACTACCAACCGATAAACCAACCAACCCACAACAAACGATCGTGTTCGCACGTTTAGGTGCCAGCCATTTCCTTAGCTTATGAGACGGCTGAATCCGATATTATGAAACGCCAGCCGAGGAATCCCTTCCAAGATAAACTGGTCAACGAAAGGTAAAGTTTCGCTCTCTGCTGATCTGCAATCAATTACAACAACTACCAGAACAACCAACAACTATCAACCAACCAAACAAACAACAGCAAGAACTGAATTTCGAATCAAAGTAAAGACACATATCCGAACGCAAATCAAGATTTTGCATCTTCTGCAACTCTATGAACCACCAAAAATAATTCCTTTTTTGTCACGCAATGAAAAGCAAATTGAATACGAATACGAATTGAACTTCATTTGTACTTTGGACGGCCAAAGTCTTTAAAGCAAGCAAAAAATCAAAGTACGCTTTCTTTCTATCTTACAAGTCGAAGATAATTGAAATCATTTTACTCTCTATTTATCTCTATATTATCCGCTATATCTCTGTCTTTCTATATACTAACTAAAATATTTTAAAATAGCTTAAGTATTCCTTGGTTGAATGTTGATTATTTGGATTAACTCCACCAATGTTTTTCATGTTTTATGTTAAATGTTTTATTTGGTAGCTTTTCGTTCAATTTCTGTTCAATGTTCCCTTATTTACTTGAACATTCTCCAGATTCTTCTAGTCTCTCGTATTTCCGTTCAAGATAGTAAAAAGTAAAGCTCAAAACGATTAGTAATCTCGAATTATTCATAACTATTGTACTGTAATTGATTCAAGGTGGGATCTTAGAGAATCCGCCAACTTTTCTCATAAGATATTTCCTAAGCACACTTAAATAACTGGACTTGAAGGTCCAATGGTTACCATTTATAATGTTTCTTTAGAAAGAACCTTAAACAAATCTTAAAGTATGTTTTCTTTTCGTATTTTCTTTGTATGTATGGAAGATTTTTGATTTGTTTGTGCAATATATCCTCTTATTATACGCTGATAAATGTAATTGTAATCATAACTACATATATTTAGCTTCATATTAATTATATACTCTCAATAGAACTTTTTCAACTCTTTATAAGTTTTTTACAATGAAGACACACGGAATAACAAATTCTTCGGATGCTATTCGGCCAACGTCTCGGAAAATTTTGCACTTGAAATAGCTACAAATTTGTACATTCGATTAGGAGTAATTTTGAATCTTTTCCTGTTAGCCATAAAGTCAGTTAGTTTGCCCTTCACTTCTTTGCTTAATTTTGATCAACTTTCGCTCTCTTTCACTCTTTCTCTCTATCTACAATGATCTTAAGGTGCTTTGAAATACAACTTTGGGTCATAAAATCTTTTCGTATGACATCTGAGTTTATTGTTTCCTATAAAGGAAATAACTCTTATTTTTATTCGTTGATAACCTGGTTTATTTTGGATTTATGTTCTACTGTAGAAGCTCTACAGAATTTTATGTTTATATGTTTGGTTTGAAAACCCCTTTATTTGCGGTGCGAAGGTAAGTGGCGATCATGTTGTTCTCGAAAAGGTCAGAGCACAGGTCAGAAAAATTTCCCAATAACTCTGAGCTCTATTTCGTGGGTTAAGTGATAGATTTTTAGCATCCTTAAGCAGATCTTTTCCATCTTAGTACTTATCTCTATGCTAGAGCAGGCCTATTCTTAATTTAGTGAGTCTGTATATTGTATCGAACATATGTACGTTTCTACTAAATGCTACACTATTATTATCGGTAGTAAAACTTTGATCTCGACATCAATTCATTCACGACTCTCTTCCCAACTAGAGTCAACTCGAATCATTCAGCACATTCTATCAATCAATCAGTCAAGAGTTTGCCCTATATCTCTATTCTCTACCAACTCTCAATCAGTCATTCATTGAAACGTCTTCTTTTGAGTTGTAGTCGAACGACACTCACACAAACCTCCTTCAGAACCAATCGAACTCAATCAGAAACCTGGCCAAAATTGTCCCCTAGTAATAATGTTACATACATAACGACTTAGCGCAATTTAAGCTCTAAGCCATTCTTATACACCCTATAACAACTGTGCATTTAACTACCTACCTACTGTTTACTATATATCGATTTTACTGTTACTGGGTGCTCTATGCTCTTTCTGCCCTAGATTAGATTTAGCTTCGTAAGTACGCGGGAGCTAAAAAAAAAAAACAAAAAACCAACACAGAGATACTATAATACTTTTCAACATGCAACAACAGATACCATTTGGTTGGTACCACTTGACACAGCCTCCCGCCCCTCCCCTCAGATCTCTATTATCTATCTATTACGATCTATTAGTGAATATTAATTAGCGTATAAAGAACAAGTATTTATTATTCGCCCGCAAGCATATTTATATGAATCTTTTATACAAATATTTTTATATATATTTGTAAACTTTAATCAGATTTTCCTTTGTATTTCCCTACATTCTTTCAACTCTTGTTATGTCTTTCTTTTGATTACCAAACAACCAAACTAACAAAATTGCAACTTGCACAAAATACCGATAACTGAACAATCAATAACCATTAATTGCCATATACCGCAAGATTCCGGCCATTTCACTCGCTTACGAGCAAGCCGAGAGCGATATTATGAAGCGTCAACCGAGAGATCCGTATCGCGACAACTTGGTGAACCGCAGGTCAGGAAAAACTTAACGCTAAGGTTTTATAAACAAAAAAAACAAAAAACCAAAAAACAAAAAACTCCAATATCCAAGTGTTAAACGTCTTTTAGTTGATTAGTTAAGAACTAGAAAATGAACAAACATGCAACCATCTTTTACGTTACCAACTTTGAACTTTGTTTGATGTGTTGTGGTCGCGTTTCTTGCATCGTAATTTGGCCAACAATTAAGCAATAGCTCAACCGATCATCAACCAGTCTATATCAATCAAGAAGTCGAATGCTAAATTCCAAATTTCACCCAGAAACTTTTGCGACTGTTTGTTCGTTTGCTGATGCGTTCCTGCGTTTTTCTTTGTTTAAATTTGAATTCCACACTCTTGAACATCCAAAAACAAAAAAAATATATAAAATTACTATTTTTCTTCGGTTTTGTGTTTCAAATAGTTTTCTTTCGTTCCTGTTTCTATGTGACCTCCTTATGATTTCCGTTTCCGTTCTGAAACTCTCAATGTGGAATGAAATTATCTCTCTTATATTCTGAAATCAAGAAAAAAACTTTTAAAAATTACCCTCTTCAAACCTTTGGTTATCATTTTCAATTCTCGATCTTTATTACATTTGATTTGATATGAAATAACCCCTTTATGTATATCCCTCACTTAAATCCCTAACTCTAAGTGTTACATTTGTGGTGTGTTACTAGCACAACAAACTTCGATCCTTACACAGATTTATTGTGTGTGTGTTCAAACTGTTCAGGAACAAAAAATTCGTATCAGATTTGAAAGTGTCTGTTTTGCAAACCGTAGTGCCACAAAGAAAATGCGCTGCTTCTAGAGAATTTGGCGAAGTTAGTTCAAAGAAAAACGCTCGCTCGCTCCAACGCTCACCTGCATTAACTATATAAACCATGAACAAAAAAACACTAAGAACACACAGCCCACACAGCAAACAATCGTACAAATGAGCTCTGTTTAGTGGATATATATCCACTGGCTCACAGACAAGCAAAAGACTGAACCAAACTCAACCCAAAAACTCCACAAAAACGAAGCTTCTGCCGTTACTATTAGACCAGTTAGTGCGTTACTTGTAGATGAGTTTGTTCGAGCCAACAACAAAACGAAAATCGCTTCAGTTGTGTTCTAGATACACCATATATGATCGTTATATACCAAATCTATACTTAGACTCGTTCCGAATCCTGGTTCCAAGTCGCGGTAAGTCTGTATGTGAGGGAGGTTGTCCTGAAAGAATGGCTAAAACCTGATAATATTACAACAATGGCAACGGAGATTTGTTATAATTTTTTGTGTGCAATACTCTTACGTGTTTATCTCTCCTAAGTTTGTGTTTAAGTGTAAGGTTATTATTGCGTTTATGTTTTATGTTAATTTCGATCGAAACTTCCTTAAACGTAAGTAAACGAAAAGGTTGTAGAGCTGCATTCGCTGAACGTAGTTATAAATGGCACGCTTCTATGTCTTGCATGCTTAGAACTGTATATATGTATATGTCCTGTATTTAGCCGCATGTTCACTTAGCCTTAACGATAACTTTGCTTTTCACATCCACATCCAAATGCAAAATGTAAGAAAGCCAAACAATACAATGAAATTCTAACGATTCTGCGCCTTCACGCTTTTTGTCCAGTATAAATAGAACGATTTGCTTTTACGCGCTCTTAAGATAATACAAGAATCTTTAACAAAAACAACCGCTGATTCGATTGAGATTCGCTCAGACACTATCCACGCTGTATAGAGTAAAGTCTAACACCATTAAATCTAAACGATAAACATTCATTTGCTTAAACAATCCATAAAAGAGCTTCCAAGGTAAAGTGGCACTAACACCAATCAATCTAACTGACTAACCCCGAGTACGGATTGGTACTCGGATCGAGGCTGAACGGACAGTTGCGGCCCTTGGGCAGGGTTTTTGTTCCTCCTTCAATGTTTTGTGTTTGCTGTACGTGTGTTCTTTCGTTCTATCTTCCTGTGTGCAAATGTTTACCGCTTAATTTTGGGAATTTGTTGCCCTTCTTCTACCCTAAATTTTTACCAAACAAAAACCTTGGCCAAGACGCGCATGTTTCCGTTTCAGTCCGATGCCCGAAACTTTACCGCTAGCCAAAAAACCGTAAAGAGAAGTGTCTTGCGTCCTGAAAAACAAACCAAAAACCCCACACAAAAAGAAAAAAAAAAGTGTAGCCTGCTTTTGAGAGTTGTCTAACGAGATCTGCTTATTTCTCCCCACCTCCGCCTTACCCCCGCCCCCCGTAAACTAACACAGGTTGATTTCCATGGCCTACGGACAGATTGGTATGATCCAGGCCGCCGCCGGCTTCTTTGTATACTTCGTCATCATGGCTGAGAACGGCTTCTTGCCCAAGAAACTGTTTGGCATTCGTAAGATGTGGGACTCGAAGGCTGTCAACGATCTAACTGACTCCTATGGACAAGAATGGGTAAGTTAATGGTATATTATTATTATAAATATAATATTTTATATTTCTATATAATATCTGATTCTATTTCCTTTCTTTCCATAGACCTACCGCGACCGCAAGACCTTGGAGTACACCTGCCACACGGCCTTCTTCATCTCGATTGTGGTTGTGCAATGGGCCGATCTGATCATCTGCAAGACGCGTCGTAACTCGATCTTCCAGCAGGGCATGCGTAACTGGGCTTTGAACTTTGGCCTTGTCTTTGAAACCGTGCTGGCCGCGTTCCTCTCGTACTGCCCGGGCATGGAGAAGGGTCTGCGCATGTACCCCCTGAAGTGAGTGATCTTGTGATCTTGAAGTCCTAAAAGAAATAACTAATGAATATTTACTATCCCCTCCTAACTTATAGACTCGTCTGGTGGTTCCCGGCCATTCCATTTGCGCTGGCCATCTTCATCTATGACGAGACCCGTCGCTTCTACTTGCGTCGCAACCCCGGAGGCTGGTTGGAGCAGGAGACCTACTATTAAACACCCACTCTGCAACACTCCCACACACACACAAACACACACACACACCACTACACCACACTAAAACCCAGAAATACCAACACCCAGCAAACACCTACAAACCATGGAGAGCAACAAATAGTAATGTTTATGAACCACAAAATCCACACAACAACCACAGTAATAGCAACAGCAGCAGCAGCAGCAACGGCAACAACAACAGCTACGGCTACAAAAAGCTACAGCAAGAACATATTACAATATATTTTATTTTTTTAATTTAATTATTTAAAGTAAACGAGGAGAAACAAAAATGCAAGCGATAATTATTTTAAACGTTAAGTAAATTTAAATTATAAATTAAAGCTAAAAATAAGATTTAAATAAAGTATAAATGAAAACAAATAAAACAAACAAACAAACAAAAAACGAACAACAATTTCGAAGAGACACCAATCACAACCAGACAGAAACAGAAACAATAACAAATACAGCCAGTAACTAAGCAAAACAGTAACAACACCATGTTTTTAGTAAAATTATTAACGTAACGAACTGGATGAATCGATTATTTAAGCAGAAGCTTATCGAAGCAATAACAAGATCCCCAAAATAAAGCTAATGGCATTCACACCTACACTCGCACAGATACACTCACAAACACACACACACACCGATACACAACGCATGACGAGACAAAGTATATAAGAAGTTTAGAGAAATTATAAAACGAAGTAAATAAAAAAGTAAAAGAGGAAAGAAAACAATGAAAAACCTTAGCGTAGTTACCAATTAAGCCGTGAAGAGTAAACCCCCAATAAAAACCACAACAACAACAACCAAAAAAAAAAGAAACGAAAAAAAACCAGAAATTAATTTGCAAAACTTGTGTGTGGAAAACGCAGCTTAGCGCAGAAGAACGAAATATATATATAAACAGAAACAAGAAACCACACGAAATGTGAACACGAGGAATATAATTGTTTATATATATACACACATATATTATATGGAAATTTGATTATATAAATGGAGCTATACAATACACCAAAAAAAAAACAAAAACCAAAATTGAAACCATAACGAAATCGACCGATCTGCACTTGGTACTACGCCAGAGAGCCGGAAAATGGGTCTCCGAGCGATATTTGGAGGCCCGCCGGCGATTTGCGCAGGATTTGCAGAGAAGAATTTGTTAAAATCTAAAGAAAAAACCAACTAAATGTTTATAAATAAACCCCTTAAACCAATTGACATGCAATATTATGCTTTGTGTGCATTTAAGCCCAAAAGAACCGATGCAGAGATACCGAGGGGTTAGGTCCCCCGATATCCGAATATCGTTACCGATACCTAGGCCCAGAATGAAAAATGAAATAATAACAGAACTAAAAAGCGCCCACAAAATAAATGTTTGTAAGTTTTACACGGCACAGCGCCCCAAAATGGGGCAAGCCCAAGGCAGTATTGTGTTTACCTTTTCCTTGATTGTTTTTTATCGCTTTCCCCGCCCACACGCGCCACACACGCCCCCAAAAAGCAACAAACACACGAACGGTTGAGCGGTCAGATTGTTGGCCAGTGAAACAGTGAAATTCAACGAATTACAAAAGCTTGGCATTGTCGTTATCAAATGAGTGGGTCTGACATGAGGCTGGCTAATTGGGAACTTCAAATCCAGATATTCTGATAATCGGATGTTCAATAAACTCAGCTAGACCGATAGTCACACCCACGCAGAGAGATACAACCAGACATTCGAGTTTAATTCGCTGCTGTTTTCCGTTTTCCAAACTGTCTTGTTTTCTAACTTAGTGAAGATGATCATTAGCATTGGAGATAACGATAATTATGGCATGTTAGTTATGAAAGAAAATGAAAAACTAAACAAAATTATTATTATTAGTTGTTAACAAATTATATTGAGTAATTAATAATATTGATCGATGGATGCTGATGTGAAAGAGATATGATACTAAACTAAACAAAAAAAAAAACAAAAACGAAGCAAAGCAAAAACAAAATACCAAACGAGGACAAAAACAAAAGATAAATAACTCATAATATGGACTACAAATATTTATAAACAAATGCAGAATTATATAAACGTTCGATGGTAAAAGCAAGAACTTGAAACAAAAGCAAAAACAAAAACAAAAACCACAACAAATTTGTCAACAACACGCAGAAGTAAAGATTTGCATGTAACAACAAAAACAATGAGTAAACATTTTTAATTTTTTGTTCTTTCGCCCTCCGCTGTAAATGTATTTGTAGATTTAAACAATGATTAAAATAAAAAACTACATAAATAAAACTTAAAAAAAAAAATTTCAGGTGTTTTTTGATTTTTGGGGTATTAAATGGAGATAAATGTGCTATGGATATAAATTCTTAAATGATGTAATATAAAATTGTTATTCGGATAACGTGCCATGATTTTATGATGGCATTAATTCATTCGCTGAATTGAATTGTCGTGCCAAATAATCATAGCCACCGAAAAAAAAATCGCGACATTTTTATGCCTTCACACAAGCTGGAGGCCATAAACATAGATATATTGCTCATACGCCCCGTGAGCTCCCCTGCCAAATGAGTTCATGTCCGTAACGAATACAAATAGAAGAGCGACCCTAGGAAAAATGAAAACCCAATACAAAAGCGGGAAAAGGTTGTGAACACACACACTCGCAAACCCCCGCTGTGTTTGTGTGTTATAATGGCAATACTCGTTTGTCGATGTGTTCGTACTTACGACTGTACTTACAGCAATGGCATGCAGCGTTCGCTGCTTCTGCTGGTGATGTTGCCATTGCTACGTCTATGTGGCCATAAGGCTAGGGCCTATTGTCGCGGCGGGTCTCTCAGGGGCGGATTGGGAGGTCTCTGCGACAGCGACAACATTTGGGTCTTATTAATTTCCGTTTTGCTTATTTATTTTTACGACGCCTCGCAGTTCGCGGCCCGTCAGCCGTCGTCGGGGTCCCCAAACGCATACGCAGACGCCATCGCCGAAAGAAAATTTGTGCGGGATTCCACCTTTGAAGGCACTGCGATGCCCTACGAAAATAGGGAGAGGTATATTATATCCAAGATCATGTTGAAGTACAAACTTTTTATAGAACTTTACAACTCGTTACTATTATTGTAGAACTCTTGATTTATATTTAACAACAAAATATATGATTTTTATTACACTACAACAATATAAATTATCACTCTCAACATAGGTATTATTCCTACTTAGTTGGGCTTATAATGAGGATTAGTAAGTTTGAGTTATTAAATGATATTCAAATTGGAGACTGAGAATGCATAGTTTAGAAACTAGTTTGAGGAATCGCTAGACATGTTGATGAATTGAGAGACAAGCTAAAATTGTGTAATGAACTAAATTTAAATTATACAGAGTAAAGCCATTATTCCGGTTATACGCCCATCAATTACGTTGCTTTGAAAGGTTGACTCTTCGGAATGGAGCAATAATAATTCTCGCCAGCTTTAGTTTTACAATATCTAATATTTTTAGTTGCGAATTTAAAATTATTTTTTGGTATCAAAAAAATGTTCTAGCCATATCTAACCATATTTATCTATGTATATTAATTCAATGTAAGAATTTAAATTTCAAAATAGGGTGGAATTTTTTATTAATTTCTAATTTCTTCAAAGTCTGTACGATTGTTCGTACTAAAGTGTATTAGATACCATAGTATAATACCAAATTATTTATTAATATTATTTATTATTGTTATAATATATGATTATTATTATATTATTAAATAGAAAACTATTTTCATTTTCAATCGTTCTTTTTTTACTAAGAGATACACAATAATTTCCTTGCGATTTTTATTTTAATGGATCTTTTCTTCAACGAAAATTACGGTTAATAGACTCCTCGCATTATAAAGGGTATATGAAGACTCAGCAGCAAAGTTTTTTCCAACCGACTTAACACGGGCGTCAAAAACTTACGCGCTTGCTTGTCTAAGACAGCGGGTGGCAAGGGGGAATGGGGTCCCTAGTTGAACCCCCCACCTCAACCCCTAGCCCCTAACCCCCTGCGAAATGCGCCACTGCAACGAGAGAAACCTGGGGAAAAGAAACCGTCAAAAGGAGAGAGCACAGCGAACGAGTGAGAGGGAGAGAGAGAGAGAGAGAACGGCGCAGTTGTTATCGCCTGGCCAGTGTTCCATTGCCATTCCGTTCCTTATCCTGTGCACTTTCCACCTTATCTTTCGGGAGCCATTTCCTCACCCCGCCACTCTCTTCGGGGGCACTTCGTGTGCCCTTCGTGCGTTTGTTCGGCTTTTCAGCGAAACTCGGAGTCGGCCATTGTGGCAGTCGGTTAGTGGCTCGCAGGTTAGTCTTTCATTATCCGGCGTATGAGCGTGTAACGTTTTTTCCGTGATTTCCACACGCAGCAGCGGCAACTACACAACAACAACAACAACAACGAGAACAGCAACCAAAACAATAACAACAACAGTTGAAGAGAACAGCGGCAAACGGTTTTTTTCGCTGCGCTTCTCCTATTTTAAGTGCCGAGCGTTTTACTATTTTTACTACACAGCGATACACAAACACACACAGATACACACGGCTGCATGTGGTGTGCCTGTTAGTGTGTGCGTTGTATTAGCAACAACAATAAATAAAATTCAAAAAACAAAAAAAAACAGTGCTTAAATGCTAGTGAAATGATCTTCCATAAATAAATTTTGAAATAAATTCGAGAAAATGCCAAGAAAGTGCAGAAGCAGCGATGATGTTGGAGAGCCGAAACTAGGCTAAATATCTTTGCATACTTTTGGGAAAGTTGTGCGGCACATACAGACACACAAACAGACTCACACACACATACACCGACATCGGCATTCGCGTAGGGACAACGGCAGGACCTGCGCCTGCGGTCGCCGACATTTGAACCTGTTTTCTGACCATTGACCACCAACCTCCGACCGCCGACCGCCGGCACGTCCGCCTCTTTTCACTTTTGGCAACGGCAACGGCAACTGCAACGGCAGCAGCCGCTGAAAAAGAGGAGCGGAAAATGTGCACAAAAACGGCATACTAAACCTACAAAACCCAGCAAAACCAAACTGGCAAAAGAGTTCAGAGTGAGTGGCGCGGTTCAACAGCCTCCGGGTGTTCGTCGTGGCAAGCTCGAAACTCGCAAATTCGGCGGCAGCTTCGTATGTATCTGTATCTGCAGCTGAGGCTGTAACTGTATCTGTATCTGGTGCATCTGTGTGTGCGGGCATCCTGCAGCTGCAGCTCTGCAGCGGCGAAAATTGTGTCAGCAGCATCGGCATCGGATCCTGCAGCTCGCCAGACTGGCGCCTCCATCTTCAATTGCCGGTAATGTATTCGTTTTAGCCTCCGTTTCTCAAGCCAGGCTTAATCGCTCATACGCCCCGTGTGTCTGTGTGGGTGAGTGTGGCTCAGAAATTACGCATACGCCCTGTGTGTGCGGTGCGGGCGGTCTTACCTTGACAACGGACGGGGGCAGTCGGTCCGTGACAATTGTCAGTTTGTTTTTCCGTTTTCATTTCGCCCCGCTATCGATTAAGCCCTCCCCACCCCCACCCCCCTCAGCCGCCCTTTGTCTGAGAATTAGCGACAACTTCGGGGCCTTGCAGCATATGGCTTTGTCCATTGTCTTTTGTCTAACGCCTAATTGAGTCTTTTGTGCGGCTCAGAAGACAAGCAGCACCGCAGAGGAAAAGAAAAGCAAATGAGGAGCCTAGCAGAGTTCATCAGTGGTACGAATTTTACATACCCCTTGAGGTAAAAAGTTGAAAATGTTTGATTTATGAAGGCAGCGATTATGAATATGACGAATTACAGAAAGTTTAGTGATAGTAATCAATCACAGGGAAAATAACTACCAATTTAGTCATTCTTTTTGGGGAAAATATAAATTTCTCAACTACGAAATGCAGTTTAAACGATACTTTTTGCTTAGAATTAAGAGGAGAAAATGGTACTAGAAGTATCCTACTTTCTCCTAGGGTATCCAAAGAGAAAAGCATGGAAAACAATCGACACGGAGGCGGGTAAACAATTGGAAAGCGGAGCACTCGCGACTCCTGCCCAAGTCAGCCAGCCACTTGAGTTTTTCCGGCACGTTTTTTCCCCATCATGGGGGGCGTTGGGTGGTTGCGGGGGTGGTGGGCGGCATTTGCCTTTGTCAATAGCAGTCAAACTGTTCGCTTTGCTCGCCTGACATTTGCTTACCATTTCTGTTTAGAGTTCACTTTGTGTGTGTCCCTTTGTACAAATAAATAACCATTCATTCATTCACTCGTTTATGGGACTCCTTTCTTCGCTGGTTCTGTGAATGAATGAATGAAGGGTCGTCCCAAAAGTATTTGTCAATTGGACACAACTGCCGGATTCCCAGAAATTTCAATAGAACTCAATTGGGTATCTTAAACCTTATCAATCTAAATGTCGGCAATTAACTAGCTAATCAATCAAGTGCCCAAGCATCAGCATGACTTGAAGTACTTGAGAGATTCTTGTTTTTGTTATCTGATAAGAACTTCATGCTTTGGGCAATTTTAAATCGAGTATTCAGCTGTTTAAAAGGAATATATAAAATGCCAAATTAATTTAATTTATGGCTCTGGCGAATTAAAAGCAACATACCATACGGCAAAACCGCAGCGCCAACTCCCAGATGGAAATTCAGCGCTTTAAAGGCTTAGAGCGAAGTGGCAGGCACTCAAAGGCTTATGCCATGCATACGTAGCAATACCAACATTTCTATTTCTCTCCTGCTTTTTTCTGTGAGTGAAAAGACCAACTTTTCTAACTAACCAAAAAAGAATAAAAACCGCGCACATGTGTACACAAAAGAAAGCAGTGGAAGAAAACTGCAAATAACAAGATTCGGTCATGTTTGATTCATGAAACCGGCAGCAAGTTGCAGCCACTCACCCCCAACCCCCCTCGCCCAATTGAACAACAATGGGGAAATAAAGTTACAGTTGCAGTGGCCATGGCAACGGGAAGCCAACATTTCGCACAATGGCGCAGAATCAGCAGCTTTAGCAGTTGCAGTTCTTCCGCACCAAAAAAAAATAAACCCAAAAAAAAGCATGCTTTCGAGTGTAAAGTTGATGCTGGATGGCGCAGTAGCAGAGTTAATCATACGTCTGACAGTAAAAAATCGCCAGGAAAAAGCAAGCTACGCTTTTCACATTTTCCCAGCTAGATTTACCGCGCGTATGTGTGTTTGTGTGTGGCATCAAATTGCGCATACGCCCCTTAGA
The DNA here is from genome assembly GCA_037075245.1 of Drosophila mimetica. NCBI lineage: Eukaryota > Metazoa > Arthropoda > Insecta > Diptera > Drosophilidae > Drosophila > Drosophila mimetica. The sequence goes on along the minus strand of JBAMCH010000023.1, from coordinate 9,852,549 downwards.
CCGTCGAGCTGGCCAGATCTGCAGGCAACTTGATTAAGGCCAGCGAGCCATAAAGAATGCAGAGAAATGCTGAATTAAGGCTTATTTCTAAGCCAGCCAAGTCGAGCATAAAATGCAGGCAAGAGAAGAAGAAGAAAATCGCAAAGGACTCGAAGGACTCCTGCAAAACCGGAAACGGCAATTAAATTGCGACAGCGTTGAAGGCGGTGGATATATATAAATTAAAAGAGATAAAAATTCCATAAAGATGACGCAAAAAATCAAAGGGAACGAGCAAAAGGCAGAGGCAATAAATAACGGAAAAACATCTGAGCAAGAAGGACGCGGAAAAAAGAGGACAAAATGGCGGCAGTGGCGTTGACAGGCGAGCCTTAAGTCAGCTTTTGTGGCGAAACAAAAGACGCGCGAAAAGAACAAGATATTGGGATATCTAAATTACCGTTGTCACGCACCTAAGCACACACATACAGATACACAGACACAGAGAGCACGTACACATAGAAATGTCGGCATTGTGTCAGCACGGAAACCAAAGTGAAAACCTTTCATTTCACTTTTTCCTCCCCCCTCCCAGCGGTCGAGTTCCATTGACTGTGCGAACAAAGGCCAAGGAAATGATAATTTTCCGCTTAACAGACACAGAAACCACCCTCATGTGGGATTCGGTTGTCGAAATAAATTGCCAAGAAATGAAATTGAAACGCTTTCAATTAACTCTTCGCATTGGCTAGCACTTAATCCTTGTCACATTAGCTTTAGCTCCGGTTCGCATTCGGGTTTCAATTAAGTCGATGTGACGCGTGCCTGAAATATTCATCGGGCAGCCAAGGCGGCAAAGGGCATAATCAGGTGCGTTAAGGTGAATAATTCAAAAGTTTAAGGGGGAGGTGGTGGGGTGAGTGCTATAGAGTATCCCAGAGATACAGCCGGATGGGGATAACACACATGCCAGCAGAATCTTCATCTGGCCTCGTTCGAACTTAATTTCCATTTCAATTTTCCCCATTCATTGAGGTCCTTGCTCATCCCTACCTCTCAACGTCCTGCTCCCTGACCCCCATTCGTTTTGGGTCGAAACTACATATATGCACTGGAAAAAAGGGGTTTATGCAAACTAAAAATGATAAATAAATTTCAAAACATAAAGAAATATTTAAAAAAATATCTACTAATGGTCTTATTACAAATAAGGTTATAATATATTATATTATATTGTAAATATAAATATTTATAAAATTATAAACTATTTAAGAACAATTTATGAGTACTGTAGATTGCTTACCAAATTGATTTTGCTCAGCTCACCATGTATAGTAAGCTAGGGGGCGCCATTTTGGCTCTGTTTGCCGGCTCTAATGGATTTCCAAGGCGGAGCATAACAATTTGTTTCTGGGCCGAAACTGTTGCTCCGTCCGGGAAGTCTGCCACAGTGATTATTACGATGATAAAGGCGACGACGACGATGATGATGATGATGGCGATGGGATAATGTGATTTTTTCCCAGCGATTTGCAGGCAACCTGCAACATCGTTGCCATTTTCATGCCAAGGCAGGCATACAAATTACATGACAATGACCCAAGTTCAGTACAGTGTTTATCGGCTACAGCTTCTCGTAGCCAAACCGTTAGCCAAATCAACGGCAACAAAAAGTAAATGGCTAAAATCACTTGGCCAAATGTTTGCTCTGCTGATTGGCCACGACTTAATCAAGCTCTGCGTCAGCATTTTCATTCATTGAAAGATTGATTGATGCACTGACCGATTGCTAGCTTTTTTTCGCCTCCGGGCAAACATCTGGTCAACCATCCATCAGCCATCAGCGAGGAGCTGCGCCTGCTGCTGCTGACACACGGCAAATTGTCGAGTCCAACAGTCGCAACTCTTTGGCAACACACACAACACAACTGGCATTCTTGATTCTGCTAAAGTTTTTCCAGCAGGGGAGTAGTTGGGAAAACCCCCGGCGGAAGGACCGCAGCAAATAGTTTGTGCCACCCATCCACTTGATATGGCAATGGCGAGCACAACTTTAACAACGCTATCTAAACCAACTTTGGCATGTCAGGGCCTCGACTCCTCCGCACTCAGCCAACCCCCGCAGCTCGGAGTGGCAACTGGTTTGGGTTTTGGGTCTAGAAAATCAATAGCAGCCTTGCGACACATACATATACACACGCATATATTTATGCGGCACGCAGCTGCCTCTCCTCGCCCCCAACTCCAAAGCCTCCCCTTTCACCCAACTCCATCTGCTTTCGCTTCAGTCCGTAAATCATGGCCAGCAAGTGATAATATCCTGCCCGAAAACTCGACTATTTGACACTGTTAGCTTGAGAGAACGGCGATTATTCATCGAAAGTGCGCTTATCGCCGGGAATATTATTTTAAACTCGGCGAGCAGTAAAGAAAACTAGTTTAACTAGTACATTAGGCCGTATATCTTCCCACTTAATGGCTTGTTTGTAGAGCATTGTTAATTATTATTTATGATGGCGTTTTGTCTGGGATGCGCTGTTGCGAAAGAGATGTGACTGTGTTTCCATCTCGTTTGACAACGACGGGCATTAACTTTGGCTAGATGACTGCATGTTTTGGGACAATGGAAGCCTTACAAGAAAATACTATTAGTCAAAGCGGGACGTGACTAATGTAAGCCAAGGTCCTCGAGATAGAAGGAGATCCTCCTAATGACCTTTTGTGCTTGTACTTTCATTGCATATAAATCATAGTGCTGCAATTTCCCGGCAAATGGCATCCCCGCTGGAATGCTGACATTTAACGTTGAAGCGATTTGAAATCAAATCAATGTCAATGCCAGCCATAGTTGATGGCAGATCGCGATGCGATGCGATGCTGGCCTTGATTGCGCTGCCTGATTGCCATTGACCAGTGATGTGAGTCCTCCAGGGCAGATATGGCCGGGCATAATTGACAGACCAACAGGCAGTCGCACACGCATAGAGGAGATACGGCTGCGAATGTGTAGTCTACTTTCAGGCAGGCTGCCTAAAAGCCTGTTTCCGGTGATGGCGATACGATACGGGAATGTGCGCCTTGTTGCGTCCACTCCGCATTCAAGTGGCAAGCACACGCCCACTACCGCCCAAACACTTTAGAGCAGACTTACAGGGAAAAAAATAGGTTAGGAATAGGATGATTTCTTGGGTTCATAAGGATTAAAACATTCCAATGTTTTAATTTTTAAGGTTTATTATATGGATTATTATAGGTATTCAAAATTTTAATATTTTTTGTTACTTTTCTTTATTTAGATTTAATATTAGTACAAAAAAGCATTTAGTTTAAATAATATGATGAATTATATATTCATTTTATTTTCTTTAAAAAAAAATCCTAAGTAACAATGAAAGATTAATACAAGAAATGTAGGACCTATAATAAATTTTACAATACATTTTTGTAATTTTTTTTACATTTTATTCCTACATTTTTCCTCGCAGTGCAGAGACTTTCGCTAAACGCCCGACTATTTAAATCTTAACCCAGAGCCTTGTGCTCGTTTGTGTGTGCGTATCCTTGCAGAAGTGTGAAATACAGTTATAAATAAATAAGAATGCTCCAAAACGCACACACCCGCATTCACATCCCTACAGCGAGAGACATAAAAAAAGGGATATTGTTAAATAGTAAACAGTTTACGCTCTGACAGCACACAACAGGCGTGAAAATGTCGGGCGGTTGGGGGGCGTGGCCGCTCAACTGTCAACACAAAATGATACACATCTGCGCTTCCACACACACATTCGCACCAGATAAGGGCCCACTCATACACACACACTCCATGCCAATCCACTCACAAGTTCTGTGACAAGAAGGCATTCCAAATCGACGATTCGTATAACGACCGTCATCAAACTTGTTGTTATAACGTCGCAGCTACAGCAACAAGGACAATATCAAAATGTCGCCAATAATCGGGGGGAGGGAGGGGGTAAAATATGCTGACATCGCCAACTGTTCCCACTCGGAGCCCGTATTAAACATGTCATTTGACGTCCCTGGACTCGAACACCGAACACCGAACAGCGAACACCGAAACCTGTCAGACATTCCCTTGTTAGCATAACGAATCTAAATACCTCTGTCACGGAAGCCTGACAAATCTAGTGCCTGAAAACAAAGCCCGCACAAAGGATATAACAAACTACGGCCGAATGAAATCTGAAATCACCGGCGCTCAAAGGGGGTTTTCTGCCAAAGCGATTTACGGCTTAAGTAAAGTGTGTGCAGAAACATTTACTGGCAGATTTTCACTCGATTCAGGACTTTAAATCTCAGGAAAAGTGTCAGGGTTTCCCCAGTGACATGCAAATTCTTGTTAAATATTTAATTCAATGACTTTTCTGCCAACCACAAACCTAATCTTAGCCAAGAGTTTTTTTTGAGTTGAGCAATAGCTAATTGCGGATAGTATCTTCAAGTCCATGACGTGATAGTAGAGTTACTATCAGGCAGACCCCATTTAAAACTGGATCATATAACATGGCAAACCAGAACGCGAGATTATCAAGATGATGAAGGGGGAGCTATCAGGTGTAGTGGTCGCACCAGCGTAATTGCCCCGACTTATCGCCCGGTGCTTCGGACCCACTATTGTATATCTCCCTATCGAGTCGTCGTATCTGAGGCCGTTCCGTGCGTCATATATAGACCCTCTGATCGCGAGGGTTGGAAAAATATAACCAGCTGATATCTGCGGCTGCCAAAGTGGCGATTTGATTAGACGACACGCGATTCGGAATGCGAATGTGCGAATGCTCTGATTTATACTTCATGAAAATCAAATTCGAAACAGAGCTAACGATTTCCCCAAGAGTCACAGACACCGAAAGGACCGAAACCGGATCCCCCAGGTGAGTGACGCCCGGCCACGCCCATCGTCCAGCGACGCCCATCCACACAGCTGTTATCTCCCAGCAGTACGGCGCACCTGGCTGAGCGGCAGTAGTAGTGTGGCTCAGTTGCTGGCCAGGAAGCGAGCGAAGCAAGCCACCCACTCCCGACCAGGCGGGAGAAACTATGAATTGTCACGCCTGAGACGACGAACTGCGGGGCGTTCCACTATCCACTCTTGAGACTCCAGCGTTCAGTTTCCCGATTGCCGATTCCCCAACTCCCCCGAGCATTGAGTCAATCCCATCCCGGAGTGAGTATCCCTGGGCGCAAATCCCGCAGCACTTCACTTAGATTAGAGTGGTGAGTGAGATGTCTGAGACTATTTACAGAGGCGGTTGGAATAATAGCACCCAGAACTAGAATCATTTTGTTCATTGCTAATTTCCTGTGAAATCGTAAAAATGAATATTCTATGACTCGATTTCTTGGAATTTCAAGTGCAGAAAATATTTACTTTCGGTTGTGCAGTTCTATAGCTTTGTAGACCAAACCAACCCAATTTTTAATGGATTTCGTAAAATGCACACTGAAAAATTGTGGATAAAATGGTTTAAAAAGTGTATACATAGAAATACTTGATTGTTTTAATTTCAATTATATTTTATTTAATAACAATTTAAGTATTAATTAGCATTGGGTTATTATTAAAATTGTTCCTAAGTTCATGTTTTTTCACAAACTCATGCACAACGATATGTTCAGGCCAAAATCCGGGACTTAAAATCTTATTATAGATGGGGTCTGGTGCCAGGATTTTAAAAGACGACATCTTTCGCCTTTGTTTATTATACAACTTTCTGACTTGGATGTCATCGTGATCGGAATAGGAAAGTTTAGCAATAATATAATGTTTAAGAGCATCTTCAGATGTTGATGTTGTGAACCGAGAAACGAACACAGCCTTCAATGGAGGAACAGCTCTCAGGATATCAGGAATTGGTATTATAGGTAGTACCACAGGAGGCGCATTATGATGCTTGAGTTTCACTGAAGGCTCTATTAAAGGCGAAGAGTTTGAAGAGTCAGGTTGCCTTTCAGTCACAGTTTCCTCCAAATGAAATGTATTTTGTTTCCATGGTTCTGATTGAAACTCAGAATTAGAATCTACAGGAGTAGCAGGCCCCTGACAGTATAGTAAATCTATTGAGGAGTTTAAACTTATTAGTTTCTTAACAAGAAGGAAATTTAAAGCTTTTTTTCTTACGAGCTGAAAATGCCGACTCCAAACTTAAAAACTTGTCATGAACAGCTCGAACTTCGTTGAAAAGCTCACTTATTTCCATCCGCGTTTGCTTCATAAACCTTCCCATTTGGGATTTTATCACTCTGCAGTCCTCACAGGACCACTTGAGACCGTTTTTCATTTCGATTAAGTCCCTTGTATTTTCACTTATGCCTGCGCACTTGATATGTGCATATTCGTCACACAACCAGCACCTAACATTCTCCTCAGTGGTGATCAAATTGTTGAATTCGCAGTTATCTATGCAGCAGATCAACATATTCACAGTTTTGTAGGCAAGTCTTTAAAATAATTTAAATATTACTTTTATAAGAAATCACTTATAAGCAATATACGCACGAACGATAGTAAAAAAAGTACTTTAAAAATGGGGGAGCACAGATAAGCGGCGTCAATCTCTGCCGAAGTTCGAATGACGAATGAACCAAGAGGCCTCCAGATCGCTTATGTTGTATGTTGGTGATTAGATTTTGGTGTAAATAGAGCCCAAAAGTTTATGGTTATAACACCTGGAATATGAAATTTGTAGATTTGCATCGCCTCTGCTAGAACTCTGATCACATCTGTATACTCATGACGCCCTGAGGGAAAATAAATGAAATTTGCACGGCAAAAGCCGCTTAGCTGGGGAGACGGGAAATATGCGAATAAATTATGTGTGGCCACCTAGCATATATATGTTTAGACATCCACATGAGTTGCTGTAATCCTCACATGTCTGCCCGGCATATTGGGTCTCTGCAGGCGTCTTTTGTTCGCGATGAAAGTGTTTTCGAAACGAGCAAAATTAGCACACAATTTGCATGGCTACCAAAATGTGATTGCCTGCATTTTGTGAAACTTAGCTAAATACCGCATACAATAATAAACATGGCAGAGAATAAAAGCAAAACAAAAGTATCGGGCAAAAAGAGAGAAACGTATCGGTTAATAGAGTGCTCAAACCGCAGGCGAATGGTTAATAATAAAAGGGGGAATCATCATTAGAAGGGCTTTACTTCTTGAAGGTCGTTTTTAGAATGGGAAATACTAAAATCAACACAAAATATTTTTTATTAGATATTATAAAACCTATGATTATTTTTTGTACATAAGAATTCATGTTTCCATGTTTAGCAGATAGATTTCCCCTATGAGTAATAGGTAGTACACATATGATAACCATTGTAAGTACTTAAAAATGAGCTGGCATTATCGGGTTTTTACTTAAATATTTACACCGAGTTGTAAAGCTTTATAAATGAAATTACACAACGATTTATAAATACATTTTTTATGTTCTTGGAAAAAAATCGTACTTCTCTTTTATTATATCATTGACATTTCAACAATGATAGCTTTTTTCCGACCCATTTTTTGCCATAGTTTTCCGTTTCTGCGCTCGCCCGATTCCGATTTCCCATCATATGTAGGTAGAACAAAAAAAAAAAAAACACCGAGCACAGAACAAAAGCAAAAGCCGTGCACACCAAATAATTATGAACTGGGGGACACGGACATGACAGAGAAATGCCGACAGAGAAAGGGGAGAAAGCAGCGGCAGCAGAGGCAGACAGACAGGTGGTAATATGGGGATTCGGGCGGTGGATTTAGTCGTGCGTTGGCTGCCAATTGCGACTGCGAATCGCGAAAAAATGGAATCCGAAATCTGTGCCAGCTGACGAGCCACTAAACCAAACCACATATAGCAACATCTGTATGGGGAATTACTTAACAGGCAATTGGCCGTGTTGTGTTTGATTTGCCAGACGATTTCGACCAGGTATGTTCCTTGAACTTGGGGCCAGACCGAAAAATTGGATCGACCACAAAGCGTCGGGAAACGTAGGTGCATACGTTTGTACCTATATCTGAACAACGTAACAGCGCCAGCGCAACGTAAACAAAATACCGCTGTTTTCATTTGCCCCGCTCATCTTTTCCCATTCTCATTTTTGCACTGGTAGAAATGCCTATCATTATCATAAAATTAACTTAATTTGTAATAGGTTATATTTCTTTTTTAATAATATTTTTGCTAATATCTGGAAAGCCCGAATTAAACTGATAAATATTGGTTTTTAAAATATTGAATTTCTAGTATTTTTTTTTACTACCAATATTTATTTATTTCCAAAATAAATATGATTGGTTAAACAATTTTTTTTTTTAATACTACACAAAGTAAAATTGAAAATTTTCTTGTCAAACATAACCAAGTACTAACTTTCAGTAATAAATAGTCACTTTCAGTAGAAATTTTTCAAAAATTATATACTGGAATTAATTTATATAGAGCACTTTTTTCCAAAAACGGGAACAAATAATTGGGAAACAACCAGGGTGGCAATATAAGTGTTTTTGTTTTTCAAAAATTTTTACTCAAACTCAAAACATCCCAAATTAAGAATACAAAAACTCAATTTAAGAACTTTATTCTTCTCGATTAATTCTCTCTGAGTGCTAATCCTAATTAATTTGGTAATACAATTATTTTAGGAAATACACTTAATTTCTCTCTGTTCACTTCTATTCCCATTCCCACGTTCATACTCTTTCATATTCGCTCAGTCGCATTCTCAGTCGCAGTCCTTGGCGAAACGCGGCGCGTTCGATCGCCAGACGATTATATTATTTTTTGTTTGTGCTAATTTTAAAAATCGCCGTTAATTTTAGTTCTACGGCCTTTGGCGAGCGCAAAGGCTAAAAAAAGGCTGAAAAGGCCCGAAAAAATCAAAGTTCGATACGTTTAATGAGCTGAGCAAAGTAAGGAACGTGGTAGTTGCTGCTGTGTGTGGTAGCTGCATTCATTGCCCGGGGCAAAGCTTTTTAATTAATTTGCAATCTCTTAGCCCGACGTGCAACCGTTTTCCAATAATGGCCAAATGCAATTTACCGCCGGAATGAAAAGCGGAGAAAAGGGGGAGGAATGGGATCGCTTGCCCAGCATATGTTCCGTGCTCCCAGGGGCGTCTGATTGTCTCATCTTCATTTACTTTCGCCGCTTTCTCCCCCCATTTTTCCCATTTTCCCAGCGAGGAAAGCCATCTCTCTCTCTCTCTCATCAGGCTGTCCCGCTCTTTGTCTATCTATATATCGACGCTGCTGTCGGCTCTTGTTGTAATTGCTAAATTAATGCAAACGTTGATGATTATCTGAGCCCCTGCGCCATAAACCGTGGGGCATATTGATTTATTGGATTTCGAAGCCAGCGCCAAAGTGTTGTGCCACCCGAATGTGTGTGCCTGTGATCCCAATGTGCATATTAAAGAAGAAAAACTCAAGTATAAATACGCCAAAGGTCTGAATGCGAATGCTTTGCCAGGCGATTTAACTCAGTGAACTGTAAACGGAAAGTTTCTAGTGTCAGTGTTTCATCTAAGGAACTTCTTTTAAACACCGAAGGAAAAAAAAGTTTGTTACTATACTTAATTTAACGGTTATCTGATATGATCTCCTAAAATTATGGCTAAAATGATTTAAATTTTTGATTTTTACAACACCTAAAGTGCTTTGAACTACTTTTAACAAAAACAAAATCAGTTTGGTGATTAATAAACCATAAGCAATTAGATTCTGATGTTTAAAATTAATGGTTTTCTAATTCTGGAATAATATAAAATACATAAAATCGTTTAGTTTAATTGGATGATTAAAAACAGATTAATTAACTCTCTATATTGGTAAAAAAAACTATTTATTAAAGCCAGAAAAAAATTAAAACCTACCTGCTTTATTAATTCTGAAATTATATAAAATACATTAACTCGTTTTGTTTAATTTGATAATTAAAAACAGATTAATTAACTCTCTATTTCGATCTAAAAACTATTTATTAAAGCCATAAAATTCCCATTTTTCGTTTTTGGGAATACAATACGAATTTCAAAAGTGTTTCGTGCACAGTTTTGCTTGACTTTCTTACGCTTGAAGTTATAAAACTTAAGTTGCCATGTCTCCCATGTCCCCCCCTTTTTTAGCCAGTTGTCAACAGTTTTGCACAGTTTTTATCTGCAAATGTGCAATTCCCCCTCATATTCCCCTGCTTTTCTGCACTTATCTTCGGTCTGCCTTGTCAGTCACTTGTTTGCTTTTTGTTGCCATCCAAACGTTAATGTTTTCGGTTCCTGTTTCTGGTTCCCGCTATTGACATTGGAGAATTATGCACACATGTCTACATATATTATCGATCTTGGTCAAGCCCATTTCTCGGCATTTCCCTCTCTTTGGGCTTACAATTCAATTTGCAACAGAACTTTCTGCATCTGAATTCCATCTCGCCTCTCGTCTGTTTTCCATTTTCTCGGAAAATGAACTTTGTTTGCCTGTAGTTTTCCTTCTGCGCTGGCAAATTTTATAGCTGCACTTTTGTTTATGTTTTATGCTGTCTATTTACGCATTTAATTTCGTTTTCGTGTAAATAGACAAAACAGCTGAACGACTGACTGCCTGGCAAAGCTCAAAGCAAAGCTACAACCACCCACCTCCACACAGGGCGAAATAAAGACTTTTATTTACTTTAATTTGGTACATTTGTAGAAAATTGTTTTCTTTAAATGCCCATATTTTTTAAAAAGGCAATTAAGTAAGGAAAATAAGTTTATTTCCATCAGTTGATTGATATAAAAAATGTGTTTAAAGTATTTCAAATAAATTTAAGGTTCATTTGAATTTATTTCTTTCTTTATTTTACATTTTATAAAATACAAATACAAAAATTTGTTTCAAATATTTGTAATAAATTTCAGGTTTATTTGAATTTATTTCTTTATTTTTTTTAAATTTTTAAAGATTGATATAAATTAAATAGAACTAAAATGTATTTTTAGTAATGGCTAAAATATGTAGACTTTTGGTTATTTAGAAAATAAATGGGGTTTTTCTTTATATTTAATAATGGTATAAAAATTGTTTAAAATATTTGTAATAAATTTCAGGTTCATTTAAATTTATTTCCCAATTTTTTTTTTTACTTTTTTTTAAGACTGATTTAAATTGAATAGAACTAAAATGTATTTTTAGTATTGGCTAGAATATGTAGAGTTTTGGTTATATAGAAAATAAATGGGGGTTTAAAAAGAATACGTACTGTTTGCATTCGTTTTAAGCTTTAACTCTACACCTGTTATTACTTGTTAAACTTTTCCACCCACCCACTGAACCACCCTAATGATGCTTCTTTTGGCCGTGTCGCCCGTTTGGCGATCTGGGCGGGCTTTTCTAGCGACTATTTGCGGGCTTTCGCAACCTTCGGTGGCAGTGGCATTGCGCTTGGCGACACACACTCGTGATGCAATGCACCCGAAATAGGCGCCCGAGAATAGGAACAAGTCAACTAACTAATGTCTATCTCTCCCCTCTTCTCTCCTCCCACTTGCAGGTGCAGCGGCCCAACTGCGTCAGAGTGTTGAACGTGCCATTGCGAGAATGCCTTCTCGCGGTCCCACGTCATAGTCACCATCATTAGCACCGGGCGACAGCGGACAACCAGCAACAAGCAACTAGCAACTAGCAACACTCCCAGCAGCAGCATACTAATTGCAACTGCAACTGCAACTGCACCAGCACAAAATCCCAGCCAAATTCGAACGCAACAAAGCTTCCAGAGTCTGGCCAACTAGGGGCCCAATCACTTCCAGGATACAAGGTTAAGGAGAAGCCATCCCAGCCAGTAACCAGCCATGCAGTTGCTCCTCAAGTCGATCTTCACCTGCGCACTAGTCGTGTTCTTTGTGTACTCCACCGCCCAGTCGCTGCTCAAGGTCCAGGAGGCGGAGACGCGGAGGGCGGCGTACCTCAATGTGACCTCTTCCTCCTCCTCCCCCGCCGACCTGAGCAGTAGTAATCTCAGCCAAGACGACGACGATGGCCACTTCCTGAGCCGGCGGCTGCGGCAGGTGGAGGTGAAGGCGCGCCAGGGGATACACGGCGAGGAGGGCATGGAGGGGGCGCCCTCCCAGCTGGAGGACGACGATGCGCAGTTGAGGAAGGCCAATGTGAACGCACCGGATGTGGAGGAGCTGGGCAAGTGCAGCCCGGGCCTCGTCCTGCCGCTGTGGATGCCGCAGCACAACATCTCCATTGGTGACCGGCTCATCCGTGGCTTTGTCTACTTTATACTACTGATCTACCTGTTCGTGGGCGTCTCCATCATTGCGGATCGCTTTATGGCCGCCATCGAGGCCATCACCTCGATAGAGCGGGCGGTGGTGGTCAAGGGGCCGAACAACACCAAGCAGGTGATGCACGTGCGCATCTGGAACGAGACGGTGGCCAATCTGACGCTGATGGCCCTTGGCTCGAGTGCCCCCGAGATCCTGCTGTCGGTGATCGAGATCTATGCGAAGGACTTCGAGAGCGGCGACCTGGGACCCGGCACCATTGTCGGTTCGGCGGCGTATAACCTCTTTATGATCATTGCCGTCTGCATGATCTGGATACCGGCGGGTGAGGTGCGGAGAATCCGCCACCTGCGCGTCTTCTTTGTGACCGCCCTCTTCTCGATCTTCGCCTATGTGTGGCTGTGGCTCATCCTGTCCGTGTTCACGCCCGGCGTGATCCTGGTGTGGGAGGCGATCGTCACCCTGCTCTTCTTCCCGCTGACCGTGCTGTGGGCCTACATCGCCGAGCGGCGGCTGCTCGTGTACAAGTACATGGACAAGAACTACCGGGTGAACAAGCGCGGCACCGTGGTGGCCGGCGAGCACGACCAGGTGGAGATGGATGCGGAGAAGGGGCCGAAGCATCCGATGGTCAGCAGCAGCACAGCGCGCGCCAACGATGCGGAGGCCTTCGATGAGGCGCGCCGCGAGTACATCCATGTGCTGACCGAGCTGCGCCAGAAGTACCCGGAGGCCGATCTCGAGCAGCTGGAGATGATGGCCCAGGAGCAGGTGCTGGCGCGCAGCAACAAGTCGCGCGCCTTCTACCGCATCCAGGCCACTCGCAAGATGGTCGGCAGCGGCAACCTGATGCGCAAGATCCAGGAGCGCGCCCACAGCGATCTCACCGAGGTGAAGGCCCAGCTGCACTCCGGCGACGACGAGGAGGCGGACGAGCCCATCCGCATGTACTTCGAGCCCGGTCACTACACCGTCATGGAGAACTGTGGGGAGTTCGAGGTGCGTGTGGTGCGTCGCGGCGACATCTCCACGTACGCCAGTGTCGAGTACGAGACGCAGGATGGCACTGCCTCCGCCGGCAACGACTTTGTCGGGAGGAAGGGCCTGCTCAGCTTCCCGCCTGGTGTGGACGAGCAGCGCTTCCGCATCGAGGTGATCGACGACGATGTCTTCGAGGAGGACGAATGCTTCTACATCCGCCTGTTCAATCCCTCCGAGGGCGTCAAGCTGGCCGTCCCTATGATCGCCACCGTCATGATCCTGGACGACGACCATGCCGGCATCTTTGCCTTCACGGACTCTGTGTTCGAGATCACCGAGTCCGTCGGCCGCTTTGAGCTGAAGGTGATGCGCTACTCGGGCGCCCGGGGCACCGTCATCGTGCCCTACTGGACGGAGAACGACACGGCCACCGACTCCAAGGACTACGAGGAGGCGCGCGGCGAGCTGATCTTCGAAAACAATGAATCTGAGTGAGTATTACATCTTATATTCTATATTATTTTAGATATATGATTGGTTAAACAAGACATTGGTTTCAAATTTCAAAGAACACATATATCATTCTCTAAACTACAGGTATGATACAGAGATATCCCTAAAGTTTTGCTTTGTTTACTGAAACTAAGCTATAAGATCAAGATTTGTTAAACAAAATTTTACTTTGGTTTGGAACTATTAAAGTTATAATTATATAAGTTTTATGATTGGTTAACAAGACTATAAATTGGTTCTACATTTCAAAGAACCCCGTATATCATTATCTAAACCTTATGATAGTAGAGATATCCCTAAAGTTCAGCTTTGTTTACTGAAACTAAGCAATAGGATCAAGATTAGTCAAACAAAATTTGACTTTGGTTCGGAATTTCATATAATACCTCACATTAACTCTTACTAAAAGCGGAAACATACTTCCTTACAATGTTTACATACACATATCGTGTAGAAACAGCAAAAGCCAAAGTTTCTTTCCCCTTTTGATTGGGTTGTTTGACCTACATAAGCCAAAGTCTGGATGGGTTTAGTTTTTCCCTCGGAATGCCCGGTTAAGTGGTGCCTACACATGCATGCCCAGAGTCCCCTCAATTCCGGCGATATATCCACAATATCCCGACGCCCCATGTCACGCAATGCGAACTCCCGGCGGGGGAGTCCTTCGGCAAACTCGCAATTTCCGCTTGGGGAATAGACAAGTTCGCCTGCGAAAGTGGGATGTGCGTGAGACAGTGCGCCGCGAATCGATTAAAGTCGGAATAATTGGGGCTTTTAATTGCCACACCAGCTGCCAGTTGGCATTGGCAATCGCCGGGAGCGGAGTTTCAGTTTCGCTTTCCATTTGAGTTGGCAAAATGGCAAACAAAATGGGTAGTCAGCACCTGCTTCCCCACTCGCAACTCCCATCGCGAATCTATTATCATCGGGAGTGTGTGGGTGTTTTGGCCCAATTGTCCTGGCTGCATGCCCCAGACATCTAGCCATCCAACCCTCATCCCTTCCAGGCATTAACACCCCCAGCCAGCTGTAATTAATTTTGCAAAATTTATTCATTTTGACAAACATTTGGCAGACGACAGCCGCACTCAGTTAACTGCGTTTGCATATGTTTTTGCGGCTTTCATGGCCATGTCCGAAATGTCGGGCAACACGCAACATGGCCACACATAACGTATAACATATAGGTCAGGCGTGGTTGGTTCACTCCGTTTGGAGGAGGGATTTTTAAGATGATTTATGGCCCGAGAAAATGACCAGCATATGCTGGGAATTAGGATGGCCGAAAATCTGGGAAATGGCTTCAATTTGATGGGCACTAATCATGATTTACTTACTGACTTAATTAGAGCATAGACAGGACCTTTTACACAGTTAAAAAAAAGGGAAAAAATATTAGCAAAGTGGTGAAAAAAATTGTTTCCAGCACCGAAGAAAATTATCATAGAATTTGTATAGAAGTTATATTTCAAAATAATATTTAGTATCAATTTAATAATAGAGAGTTAGGATATTATTTTATTTATAGGTAATTAAATTCCACATTTATATACTAAACCTAGTATATTTTTGATACAATGTGTTTTAAGAGGTTAACTACGATTTTTTATGGGTTTATTATAAACTTTTTTTATTTATTTATCATCTTTTTATAATAGTTAGGAGGAATTAGGATTTAAGTTTGACAACGAAGTACTATATAAATATCTATAAAACTAAAATATACTTAAATAGTTTATATATTTACCTTAATCCGAACTATTTTTGCAATATAATAGAATAATATTCATTATCACATAACATTTTCTTTCACTGCATTTAATGTTTATTATGTGAGGCAATTCCCCTTTTGGCCATTTGTCGTTTTTATTTCTTTATTCCTAAGACACCGCTGCACAGAGCCTCATTTATGGGTGTTGTCCTGGTTTTCTGCCAACTCCCCGGGGCTGTTTCGCGTAAAATTGTTTCAAACACGTCGCCACGAACATAACATGAATTTTTGAGGATTTCTGCATTATTAAGTCGCAGCGAAAGCGGAGCGGACAATTAGAGGAGCGTTGCCAGCGTGCGAAACGTCAACGGGGGAAAACTTACAGGAATTAAGTGGCAACGATGTGAGGATGTGCAAGGATACAAACGGGGATGGGAAGTGTGGATGTGAATGTGTCCTGGTGAAACGCTCCCAAAGTGCTCGTTAAGCTGCTCCCGAGTTTTTGGCGAGTCAGTGCTTA
The DNA here is from genome assembly GCA_037075245.1 of Drosophila mimetica. Taxonomy (NCBI): domain Eukaryota; kingdom Metazoa; phylum Arthropoda; class Insecta; order Diptera; family Drosophilidae; genus Drosophila; species Drosophila mimetica. Next base: position 9,836,560 of record JBAMCH010000023.1, on the reverse strand, counting down.
AGCCATCCTTCCATTTACCATTTCCCCATTTTGTCACGACAGTTGGAATACTTTTTTTAATGTTTGTATTCCGTCTGCAAGGATGCAATTGCCTTTGCCCCTATTTGAGTGGCAATTATTTGCCAACTTTTAAAACGTTTCATTGTCGCCGTTGCCCGAATAAATTTCTTCTTCATCCTTCGCTGAGTAAGTGCACGTCCTGGCGATCCTTGCGGGCCTTTTGTGGCATTTACAGCCACTCAAGCTGAATGCCTTGCGGTGCCGTTGGTAATAATGTTTGTTTTAATGTTGCCAGTTTCGCTGGCAAGCTGCCAACTTCCCGTCTTCAGTTCGCAGTCCCCCGTTAAACTCCCACACACTCACATCGATGACGATCTCCTGAAGGAAATGCGAAAGTTGCCATAAACTAGCGCCCACAATTAAGCGAGTTTTGATGTACTTTTAAATGGCCATTAAAGAGCGGCAGCTTTAAAGTGCCGCAAAATGAGGAACAGCTTAATTACATTGCTGGAAAAATTCCACTTTGAAGTCGATGCGTGTGGCTGCAATAAATTTGTATTTTTTTTTCCCCGACTCGCTCTTCACTTTAATGAAAATCAAAATCCGCCCTCCTGCCACACAGATATAGATATGGTTGGGAAAGCCCAGACATTTGCCAGCTTTCAGGCGGCGGAAATGCGCAACAACAGCAGCCATGTCATAAAAAACAGGCACCAGCAGCAGTAGTCAGTAATGCCATAAAATTCCACAACAAAACTGGGGGGGGGGGGTTAAAAAAAATATGAAAAAAATGGTCTACAAAGTGCCAACACTGTTGCATAAATTTGTATAATCTGGCGGGCACATTGGGATTGAGTTATAGGACCTTAAATAACCGACTCTTGCAGCGCGCTACGTGTTTTTTTGAGACGAAAAAAGAGGCCAAAATCCATAGCCTACATTTCTGGGCCACGTTTAAGATAAGAACCCCTGGGGGGTGTTTCCATTAGTTAAACCAGACAGGTTTTTCAGACAACTTTACTGTGCGTGGCATTTGTTAATTAGCCACAATTTAGGTGGCTTGCCACATGGCCTAAATGCCCGCTCTTGCTCCCCAAAGGAAAAGAGAAATGCTGGCAAATTAAAGATTCTCTTTTGGGCTTCAAGACAGAGTTCTGCTCACCTCAAGTTGGCCAGGTTTTTTTTATAGACAATCCCATGTGAGCACCGCAAATAGGAGGATTCGGGCACATAAAAGTCAAACATAAAATATGCACAAAGCAACGAGATAAGAGCAAATATTTTATTAAGCACACACATAATCTAAAATTGAAATTTATGCTATTTCCACCCAAGTATTCTGGATTCTGTGTTCTGTATGCTGGATTGTGGAATCGAAATCGCAATCCTGGCAACTTACAAGTTACCATCGTCGTGTAGCATTTCCTGTGGCCGGCGGGGAATTTCCCGGAACGGACCAGCTGCTTAACTGACTGACAAGTAAGCGGAGTCTGCCTCCAAGTGGTTGTCTTCGTCCATCCACAGGCACCCCCTCCTCCTCCTGCTCTTCTATACGTCTCCTTTTTGTGGTTAGCTGCCTAACTGCCAGCCGTTTCCCAGCCATGTGAGCGTACGAAGTGAAGGGGCGCCCACAACCGCAGTGGCCTCCACTAAGCCCATTCGCAGGCTCTCGGGCACTCACCGAATCCCGAGTCGGTTGTCAGGAGTCTGCCAGCCTGAGAACTCGATCCACAAGGAGCTGATACCTGGTGGGAATATTACAGTGAGCAGTGGTGCCCAGCATTAGCTTTGTAAAGTGGTTGGGATGCCGAAAAATACGCTTTGGGTTCTGGAATACCAATGCTTATGAAATAATATTCCTTTTATATAAGAAAAAATTACCTAAAATATTTTTAAAAAAATTTAGAAAAGACGGTAAAGCTAACTATTATTATTCTATTTAAAAGTAAAATAATTTTATGGTATATACGTATTAAAATTATATAGGTATTTAAAATAATAATTATTTTATTATTAATATATTATATTATTTTTCACCAATTATAATTAGAAGAGCGGAAAAATCGAATATAAATTAAAAATCGAATAATTTCAATACCTTTGAAAAATCTTTTTTGTACCTTCCTCAATACCCTTAAAAAATCTTTTTTGTACCTTCCTCAAAAAACTGACTGATTTTTTAGTTTTTCATTACATAAATAATATATAATGATACATATTGTTAAATAGGTTTTATAAATAATCATATATAAATTGAAATAGTCTAAGATGGCATCCCTAGGATATTTACTGATACGATAGGTGGCTGTAAGGAACATATATGGGATGTGGTTCAAGTGTGTGCCTTTTCGAGCCACCAGATACAAACACACAAAGTTATTTACAGATTCCTGTGCGATATCCGGCAAGGGTATCTACAGTTCGATCGGGCCGAGTCTGTGGGCCAAAGTTTCTTATTTGCTATTCAATTTGCTTTGGGTCTGGGCTCGGGTCCTCGCTCTTGGCCCGGCATATAAATTACCGAGGGACGGCAACAGGCAGCTGTAGGCAGCAAATTGTCTGTCCGTTCGTCCTCCTAGCCAATGTCAATTGGTTGTTTGTGCTGCCGCTGATTCTTGGGACTGGGTATCTCATGTTTATCTGGATGTCGTTAGCATGAACTGTTTCTGCCCCCCAGTTCATCAGGCCCCTTTATTTTGGTTACTTCTGTTTTTATTTGCCCCGTTGTTGTTATTATTATTATTATGACATCAACAGCAAGCAAACGAGATGAACATCCTCCTGGGGCAACTGTTGCTCAAAGGGGTTTGGGTTTGGTTTTGAGTTTGGGTTTGGGTTTGGGTTTAGGGTTACCAATCCCACTCCCACAATTCCACATCCACTCACCTTGGCAACCTGTGCCTGAGTTCGATTTAAGACGCTTTAAAACTCGCTGAACTGCCAAGTGAAAGTAATAAAATCGCGATTTGCTCCGGTAATTGCAAGACAAATTAAATAACACCTTCCTCGCACCCAGGAAAAGTTTTCTAATAAGTGAAAGTGCTGCTGAGGCGGCGTTAAATTTGGAAAGCAATTTCGCCGGCTTAAGCATTTTCGCCAGCGTCAATTATAAAATGTTTATTTCGGCACAAAGTGCCAGGTGAATGCTAAGCACGTTTAAAGGTTTATTTTTAAGGGAATCTTAGCCATCGATTCGGTTGTTAACTTTACGATTGGCAAAATGTCAACTGGAGAAACACAGGTGCATGTGGCACTGTGTTCTGTGGCATCTCAATCTGCGTCTGATTTATGTGCGCCATGCCAGCCAACAACTCAATAAACCGGCAGCCAGCTGAAAGTGACAAATGATGAAAAGCACAAGGCACAAAGCAATGCCAGCCAATGTCAAAGGTCACGGACCACAACCACACACACACACAAACATGTCACAACCGATTGTGAGTTGTGTTTACAGGCACTTTGATCTCCTACTCGTCGTCTTCTTCATTAAAACGTCACCTAAATATGACGCACGGCGGGAAAACGAAGGAAATGCGGGGGAAAATCGCGGTGGAAAAATGACAAGGTAAAGACCCAGAGCGACCCCCGGCTAATTATGAGTGCCAAGGTCTGCGGGGTCATTAAAAATTACCCGACAACAGGGAGAGATGAAGGAATATCTTACCCTGAAGAACTCAATTAACGCTGCTCCTTTTCTAAAGTGCAACATATAGAAGGCGATGGGTGGGCAAATACATTTGTTTTAATTATGCCAAGTACTCAACAGAAATTTACCCGTAGCCTAGGCGAAAAGGTTAAAGGCACTTTTTCAGGATTAACCAAAGGTTAAACGGGGCAAAAAGCCTAATTCAGAAACCACAAAAACCATATTTACAAGCCCTACTTTCTGAGTATTAAATATGAATAATTAAATGGAAAGTGAAAAGAAAAAGTCTGTAATAAATTGCGGTTTACTTTAACATTTTAATCTCAGCGCTGAAGTAGAATATAAATTCACATTACTTTAATTTGAGCTTGGGCAATTAAATTTAAATTGTATTGGCTCTGCATGAGGAATCTAAACAAGATGGATCCCTTTATAGCCTGACTAATTGGAAGATATATGCATTTTATTGCCTGCGCAAGCAGTTATTCAAGCCTTTGAAGGATTTGTAGCTTAGGCTTCCACTCGATTTGCATTCAATACATTTTCCGGTGGGAACTTGGCCAACAAAGGGAACGTTTCGGCCTCGTTATCAGGAATTTCCCAGCTCCTTTTTAATTAATTGTTCCCTTTGTTTTTGGGTTCAGCCAGGCGAATGGTGGAAGTTTCCAACGTCCTGTGGCTCTCGAAGTCAGGAAGCTAATGAATACGACTCCTTGGTCCTGCGGGAAGTGAGAACTTTCAGCAGTTACTCCAACTTTTGCAATTACAACTCAATAAGTAGGTAATTACGATGGTCAGCGATGGAAGCGTTCGGTTCTCTTTCATTTTCCGACATTTCCGCCGAATATTTTCCCCCAAGCAGCACTGTGTGTTTACGGCCTTTTAATGAATGAATTATTACTCATACGACATGGCGGCAGCAACAGGAAAAGCGAAATTGTCTAAACAAAAACATGGGAAAAAATAAATACGAGATATGTGAGTTTGTTCAGTGGTTTTACGGCGAAATCTCAGCATGACCACACGTGCCGTGGAAACTGTGGCGGGGGAAAAACTTGTGTGCGGCTGCGGCCAATTAAACGGTGATTTAAAATTCCAGAAAAACATCTCACGTTTATTTACTGTGTGGAAACTTTTGTCATGGTCAGCCGCATTTTGTTAGATCCTTGGGGAAAATGGAAAAGTGGTGGAATAACAAGCGCAGCATTAATTTGTGATTTTAGAGGGCAGCTTTTTCGAGATTGATTCAATTGACAGAAAGACAGAAGAAAGTTTGAAAGTCAATTATTAGCTACATGTTGTTAATATATATATTCTGAACTTTACCTACAATTTGGGGTTCTAAAGGTTTAAAGTTACACAGATAACTACACAGAGAAAACAAAACACTAAAAATAGTCATCCCTCGTGTATTTTTTCATATCAGTTTTGGTTCCTTATGCGTTCATATCAAAATGATATTTTTGAACATATGATTTTGTACCATATCGTAAAGAAAAAATGGATATGAACGCATATCAGTTCCATATTTGTTCCGTTTTTTTCTCTGTATAGAAGTAAACCTAACCTCAACAACAACTATTTTTTTTTAAATACTACGAATAACTGTTTATAATATTGAATTTAATAAATGTCTAGGGTGGAAACTGTTTTTTAATAGAGTTTTCCACATAATTCCATGTATAAAACCTTTCATAATATATAACTTGCACTATTTTCAAAATGGTATACCCTTTTTCTCAGTGTCGCTAAAAATTGTTCAGTTCAAGTTGAGAACTAAGAAGCGCAACATGGCATTATTTAGTTATCCAACACGACACGGAACCAGGACATACGACACGTGACTCGGCCGCTGGCGGTAGTCCTCTGTTCCGCTTTCCCCTTTCCCCCGAACCCCCCTTGTGGGCTTTTCCCACCCCCTGAGCGCCTGCATGTGACATGACCCACCCAGCCCGCATTTAGCTGGCGGGTTATTATTTACCCGATACGATTGTGGGGCCAGAGATAGTGTTGTTGTTAATTTCGCGCCTCAACAAGTGTAATTTGTTGTCTCTGCACCGACACCCGCTCAAAGGCGAAGGCAACTCTTTGTTCTGCGCCCCGGTCACGCTCATTTGTCGAACATGCATTCAATTTGCCGCTATCGGAATGTTTAGATCGCCGCTTTGAATTTTCAGGTGACCGGCCAGAGATTACTAAGCCCTATTCTGAGCAGGGAGAATATGGATTTAAAGACTTTTGAGGTGGGGAAAACGAGGAAAATTTAATCGTTTAGTGTTTGTTTCCGATTAAACCGCGAAATCCATTTAAATAATTTTCCTAAATTTTTCAAAGACCTATAAATAAACTGTTTTTAAGCTAAATATTTCTAAAAATTATTGTAAAACTTTGTGCGATTGAAAGTTAGGATTAATCTTAGATTTTAACCTAAAAAGTGTTTAATTTTTGTGGACCCCCCTTTATAAAGGATCGATTGGTCATAATTAAGGAATTTATTCCCCCTATAAGTAAAAACAAAATCGTTCCGATGTATATATTGCTTACCTCGCTGAAATGTTTGCCCAAGTCTGCCAAAACTTGACATTTTGATAGACCGTCCAAATTAGGGTCAATTTAACTGCCAGTTTAAAGTCCATAAAACTCATTACCAACCCCGGGCTATACGGTCAAACTGGAAAATGGTGAAAGAGGAGGACGAAGCTCAGATATTTTCGATAAATTTTAAATGAGTATCGCGTTTACTTCGTCAATATTTGACAGCCTGATAGACCGATGTAACAAGCAACAAAAACTGCGAGCCGATGATGAACTTTCGGCGAGTAAACACAATTTCGTTTTCAATTTATTAAATTACCACCCTTGACCTTTGAACCTGGCCCGAGGTGATTTCTCTCACACCAATCTGCACCACTTGATGGCTCATCTGCACTGGCAGGCCACTTAAAATCAGTTGCAGCACTACTAAATTAATGCATCAGGCGCCTGAAATTCAGTGTTTGTCATTAACACAATAATGCACTGTTTGGATGGAGGACCACTCATTTGCATTTTCCTAGCAATTTAAGGTACTTAAAATATGATGAAAGGAATTTTAACTATAATTTAATTGATAAATTCAGAAATTGTGGCATTCACAGCTACACCCAAAAATAAAAAAATAAAATTGATATGGTCAAAATGAAAACAACATGTTCGAAGTACGTCAGTTGGAATTTCAAATCTGTCTTTCTCGCTTATTGCTGGCTTATTCGTCAAAATGATATTATTTAATATCAATTTGATGAGTGTTTCATGTAAAAACGATATGATATGAATTACCTGAAATTTACATGGCCATATCGATTTTACGGGAACATGTTTTTTTTGTGTGTATTCAGCATAAAAATGTTTGCGGTTTGGAAACACTTTATTGAACCAATTCACTTGCCTTTTATTTAAACAGGCCATAATTGACCGTTGATTTCACCTGTTGAGAGTGAAACTCCGGGGAATTGCTGCCCGGCAATGTTATTTCAACTTGAAACAGACTCTACGTGCCAACCAGTTTATGGTCATTTAATTCACCTTCCCCTTCTCCCACCCATAACCACCCAAGGGCGGGCGGGCAGTCACACTTAATTGAATTCCCCGAAGTGGCAATCAATCTGAAGCTGAAATTTCATGTCAAATTTCCGCCCGCATGTCCTGCAGTTTTTCCTGGAAATTCCATTAAAACGACGCCTGGCCAGCGCACATTAATAATTATCAAAGGGGGATTATTATTAATTGACCGTCTGCCCGGGGGGTCGCTTTCAATCTAATGGCAATCAACAGCCTTTTGGCCTGCAGCCTTTTTCGCACAGTGTACTCGCAACTTGCAAATTTCGCCTTGAATTGGAATTTCAAATGCAAAAACCTCAAAAGCCACACTGCGTCCCCAATAATATGATATGCTATGCAGCCGCAACGTCATTTGAAAAACTTCCAAGCGAAACCCCCTCACAAAAGTGGGCGGCTCTGTTTTTTGGGTGGCTCTGCTGGGATTTCCAGATAGCCAGTGAAAGGTAAAAGTTTGCCAGAGTTGGCAATTGGGGTTTAATGGTTAGTCCCACCCATCCCCTCCCCTCTCCACTCCCCTCACAACTTGTGCACCGCTCATTGCTATGCAAATTGCTGTATTTTTCTTTAATTTTATTTTCAAGCACAAGTTTGTCCGCCCCCCTCCGCCGCCGCCATTTCCCTTTTCCATTCCCAGTTTTTCCGAGGGTGGCCTCGCCCTTGCGTTGACTAAGTAATGCTATTATGTGTGCTTGACCATACGGGTATTTGAGGGCATTTCCAGGGGATTGGGGGGACTGACTGTCCGTCCAGTGGGTTTGCATGCCGAGGAGGAGGAGCAAAGCTCGGCCAGGTAATTGAGGCGCTTAGCAGGAGCCGTGGAATCGGAGCGAAGGCAGGAGCAGCCGCTCTTGGCCGGATTATTAGCCTGAGCTCTGGCATCAATCAGTTGAGACTGTGGGTTGTGTGCGATGTGTGGCAGCTGCCGTATACCAAAAAAACAGATCCTGAATGCAGAGGTGCGGAGTGTAATCGCCGGCTTACAAGCTCATCCAACCAAATTGTCTGATTTCGGACTCTGGGACTTGTGTGATTCAATCTCCCCCTTTGTTCCACTTGCGACCATGCCCCTCTGCCCATGACTCGTAATCTATGCATTGTTCTCTGCGGGATCTTAATTGTTTTTATTCTGATTAAAGCTAGTATTTTGGGGTTTCCACTGACAGATTATGAGGTTAGCTCTTTTATCTTTAGTGTATGGGGTCTTAAATTTAAGGCTTATGCTTTTCGTTGGTTTGGATTGTTTTGATTATTTGGTGTTGGAAATCATTTTTAAAAAATTACTCTAACGTTTTTATCTGTTCTAAAAATGTTCTTAAAAAATGTATAGAAATTATTTAAATGAAGAAATATTTTCAATGAGCTTGTCTCAAGTTGTATTGGTGGAATTTGCTATGTTTATTTCAACCACTATTCGAAAAGTCCAGTCAGTTGTGTATATATATCAAGAAATTGTTAAATAAATACCATTTAACTTTTCTTTTCTTACAATTTTGTTTACACCCAAAAAAAATTCGATACGAAACATAGGTCAATTTTACATTATTTAAGATCAATTTTAACTTGATATTGGCGCAGGTATAATTTATATGCTCGAAATGTAAACAACATTGCTCTCTTTTACGAAGTGAGAGAGTCTCCAAGAAAGAAAATTCGACAAAATGATATTATTTAATATCAATTTACATGAAATATTCAAAACAAACATGCTTTTTGTGTGTGTAGATATTGAGAACATGGAACTCAAAGTAGGAACAGTTGGTAGTTTTAAAAGCGAATATGCTTGAATAATTCGCTTTGTGTACTGCATTTACAAGTAAATCAACTTGAATACTTGGTAAATATCCTAAACTAAAGAACAAAATGTACTCGACAATAATGAGTAAAGTTCTTGGTAGAACATTCACTTGCACTGAGTGATATTGACCGGCTCGAATCGCACTTGTTGGCCAAGTGCAAGCGGTCACCGCAAACCGGAACAGACCAGACCAGAATGTCTTGACCGCAGGCGGCCTTCTGTTTGGGCCTACAACAGCTGTCTCTCGGTGGCCACCATGTGGGCCAACTTGTCTGCTGCTGGCCAGAAGCCCCCGTGATGGCCTGGCAAAATCAATAGACGCGCCGCGGATTAGGAATGGGCCACAAGGGGCGACAACGACGTGGTCGCTGCCATTGAAATCAAACGGCGGAAGTGGTTCAGGCATCGGGAATACAGCGGAATTAGCATTGAATGTCAGGGTAACTGTTTGTAGTAGTGGTGGAGGTTCCAAGTTGCTGCCTTAATAGCTGTCATATGTGGGGGAAATGAGGTCTTCACCGAGTTCGCTTTGCCATTCGATGGGGGTGGCGGATATAATTTGGCGTGTGCAATCGAATCGGAATCGGAAATCGAGGTGGAAACGGGCACAGAGTTATTGGAATCCTTTTTACCTGCCAATTTGCGTGCAATTTTTCAAATTAGTCAGCTCAACGAATGACGCATGTATTTTAATGATTTTAATTACCCTTTGAGGGGCCACACACTGAAAATTGGTATTGCAAATATGCAATTACACACGGAGTCTGGCCGCCAATCTCTCTAATGGCTCCGCAGCACGAGCCAAAACGTGGCAATTTGCACATTTCCAAGGGCTCCCAAAGTTGTTTTGGCGTGCGCACGCAAGGGAACCCCGAACTCGAACCCACAATCCCAATCCCAATCCCCGGGATCCAAGAGCCAAGAAGCAACTCAACTCACTCACATCAAAGCCCTGATGAGTTTCCCAACTGTGAATTACGAGGGCGATGATGGCAAGTCCCACGGCCGACACGAAAGGCGAAAACTCGGGGCGGTAGTAACCCAGTTAAGAGTTTCCCTGGAAAGTCGCTTTAATTCAATTTGCAGTTTGCGTTCGCATAATAAACTCGAGTGCAGGCGAATGCAAATGCCGCTTGCTGGCTGGATTTAATGAGCTTCAAACTTAATTGTTACGGCCAGGCGGCATGGCATCCTCCTCCTCCTTCCTACTGGCACATGGTCTGCCCCTCGCCCAAGCAGGATGCGTAGGCCATCAGGTGGGGAATGGTGCTCTGCTCGTAGACGCCGGTGAACAGGTGCGCCCAGGGACCCAGGGCATACACGGGCACATCGTCGCCGCCATGGGAGTCCATGTCGATGGGCACGCCCGCGGGAAACTCGTCGTCGTGGGCTCCGGTCACCACCGTGGTCGGATCCTTGCGCTCCATCGTCTCCGCGTCGTAGAAGTTCTCGTAACTGGGTCCATTGGAGTAGCTCAGGACCATATAGGGTTTGCCATCGTGTCCGGTAGCGGGAGCCTTTCCAAAAACATCCGAACCACGGTACTAAAAATTAAAAAAATAATAATATAATAATTAATAATAATGAATACAAATAATATAATAAGTCGGAACCCATACCTCTAGGGTTAGTCCAAATATCTAAAGATAATATAATATGACTAAGTATGGAGTTATAGGTATGCATTTCATTAAAATTATTTTATATTTTTTAAGGTTTAAAAATGAGTATATTAGCTGGAGCTTGAGAAAAATATTTATGAAGACCTTTAAACGGTTTCCAACAATTGATTTACCTCCAAAACCATGTCGGATTATAGTTATTAGTATTTTTAAGAAAGCAAATTTAAAAAAATATTTATTAAAATACACATTCAACCTACTTTGTAATACCATTCCCACTTATATATGAAAAATCATAATATATTTCCACTCACCGAGTAACCTGCGTAGGTGAACACATGCGAGTGATCGGCGGTGACCACCAGCAGGGTGTCATCCTCGCTGGTCAGCTCCTGGGCTGCGGCAATGGCCTTGGAGAACTCGATGGTTTCGTTGAGCGCCATCCTTGCCTGGTTGATATGATGGGCCTGGTCGATGCGACCGCCCTCGATGAACAGGAAGTAGCCCTGTTCGCTCTGGCTCATGTACTCGATGGCCTTGCGCGTCATCTGCTCCAGAGTGGGCTGCTCGCTCGCCGCCGTCGTCTCCATGAGGTACTGCAGGTGATCATCGTTAAACAAGCCCATCAGCCGATCAGTCGTGGTCACATTCACGGCCGCCAGCTCCTCGGCGGTGGTCACATACACGTTCCGCTCGCCGCCCGCCTTAAACTCATCGATGAGGTTCAATCCATCGGTGCGTTTGCCCCAAGATTCCAGGCTGGCATCCACGAAGTTCTTGCGTCCGCCGCCCAGGATCACCTTCAGTTTGCTGCCCACATCGCCGCGGGTCAGCTGATAGGCAATGTCCTGGATGCCCGAGCTCGAGCCACAATCGCTGGCCACCTCCGCATCGTTCTCCCAGTCGCGCTCTGCTATGTGGGCGTAGACGCCGGAGGGCGAGGCATGGGTCACCCGGGTGGTGGTCACCAGACCCGCCCACTTGCCCGCCTCGAGCGCCCACTTGGCTATCGAGTCGACGTGGGTGCTCTCGTCCAGCATGACCTTGCAGTCGGTGCGCGGCACCTGACCATTCACGCCAATGGTGCCCTCCTGACCTTTCACGCCACACAGATACGCGGTGGCCGTGCACGCGGAGTCGGGCACAATCTTGTCCACCGAGTAGGTCTTCGAGAGGCCAGTGTAGGGGAAGTTCTCGAAGGATAGCGACTGCTCCTCGCCGCCCAGCAGATTGCGAGCCGCTGAGGTAGTGGTTACACCCATGCCATCACCCAGAAACAGGATCACATTCTTCGCCTGGCGTTTATTGGGTTCGGAGGCCAACTTTTGCTGGACAAACTGGATGCCCTGTTGGCGCCAATACTCGTTGGTCTCCTCGCCCTCGACCACGCGATAGGCCTTGCCATTAATGAGGGGCTCCGGCATATCCGGATGCATCCTGTGCTCCTTGCAATCCTCCGCCGTACGGCCACATTCCGGAGCCGACCAACTGGGTTGAGCTAGCAGCGCAAGGGCGATCACTAAAGCGTTCAGCTGCGGGGACATCTTGCTCAGAACTAACTTGGCCAACGACTATTTGGCGACTATCGAGAGATTCGGCGCGAATCGATTGCGATAAGATGCGATAAGGCGGACGCCCATAAATGCCAAATCGCATCAAATCTAATACGCCACCTCCTAATTCCCTTAGTCCGCGGCGTGCTTTTATTTACGATGGCCAGCGACAAATTTTATAGATTTATTACAAGGGAGGGGGTTTCGTTTGCAATCATATAAGCCCATTTCGAGGCACGTGAGTAGTTGTTACTTGTTGCCCATGATAGAGAATTTCCAATGAAATGGTTTGGCCGGGAAAGCCATTGGCCATCACGTAATCAGGCTGGAAAATCTGGCAGAGGCACGTGAATTACTTCATGGCGGCTATATAACCGGTTAAGGGAGGAGGCTAAGAAATGGGTGGGTCCGCCCTTATTTCACATTTATTTGGGAGCCATAAAAAGCGGGTCATAAACAGGTGACTGTTTTCGCCCAATGGCTTTCCTTTTTAATATCAAGCTGAGAAATGCAAAGGCAGTGGAACGGAAGAAAGGCAGCTGGCAGCAACGGGGAAAGGTTAAAGTTGAAAGCAGGCTGGAGTGGGAGTGCCCACTCTGACCTTGGTTTGCACTTGGCAGCAGGGAAATTAGCCAAAGCTGCAACTGTTGAATACACACAAATCCTGAAGTTTGCCCACTCGAGACTTATCGCTATCGCCGGGGCCCAATTAATGTTTGGCCATTCGCATTCGCATCGAAAGCAAACAAATGGTCGATTTTATGGCTAAAAATAATAAATTCTTTGAAGCAATTATAAATTGAGTCACTTGCAAGCGGCGCGCACATGAATAATGCAAATATTTATGCTCGCTCACAAGGTCCACCGGTCGTATACGTAATGTGATTTTTATTTACACAGCGCACCCACTGAAAATGTGGCAATAATGTCGCAGCGGAAAAGCTGCGCACTTAATGCTGCCTAATAAATTTCAGAGCTCCATTTCGAGTGTCAAGATTGTGGACATTTTGGGCAACGGGAAAGGGCATTAATCAAAAGGCCCAAGGCTCCTGGCTTATGTGCAGTCGATTAACTGATTCACACCTCACACTCACTCCCTTTGGCGACCCAGAAAAGAGGCAAATCTAATCCAAACCCTATTACCTTGCAGGAAATTCATCGATCTGTACATCCTGGAGGAGAGCAGCTATGAGAAGGACGTCAGCTTTAAGGTGCACATCGGAGAACCTCGTTTGGCGCCAGGTGAGTTTATGGCCACCAGTGCGGCCAGAGCACCCCGAAAGACACCCCTTCCCAAAAATCCCCCCCAAAGACCCACGAAAACGCTAACCAAATTACGTGAAAGCAGCCCAGCTAGCAGTGCACCCAGTGAAGATGGCACAAGTTCCTATCTGTTTCTGGTCAGAAGTTCAAAAGCCTGCGACACCCGGGACACCAACACTACAGCACCTCTTGAACCCTTTTCCACCCCTATACGATATACCCAAAACCCTAAAAATATCCCAAAAAACCCACCCCCTTCTTTGACTCTTTCACCTTTGACCCCACCGAATATTACAAACAGGTGGAAAAGCCCAGCTGAAACAAAAAACAGAAAAGAAAAACAAGCTAAAACTTTTGTAAATTGGAAATTCCAATTTGAATTGAACGAAATTGTTTCTTCCTCGGTCTCTCGTCGTACGTCTTTTCGCATCCTATATCGACTCATGGGTTCTTTTATACTTTTTGGTCTTTTAATTTGTGTTCTTTATGCTTCTAGATTCCACTCACTACCGTAAGCCTTGAATTGTGCATTAATTAATTTTATTTTAATTGAACACGAAAGCGTAGAGCGCGTAGAACGCGAAACGTAAAAATGGAAAATGGGGAAAATTCGGGTTTCTGGTTGTTTCGGTTTCTTGACAGTAACATTTCGTTTCTGCTCCATTTCTTAACTTCACCGAGTGCGGAAATTGCGGGCAAAAAAGTGCAAATTCATTTGATTTTTCACTCCTTTTTTTTGGTTGAGAACCCAATTGCTGCCATTTAATTGCGTATTTCGTTTAGGTGTTGTGTATGTTTCCAACTTAGATACCTCTTCCTGTTTATTATTTTCCATTGCTTACTATACGTATTTTTTACCCATGAATAGACATACATACTTATTGGCAATGGTTAGGATATGTATCTTTTGTTTTCTTTATGTAATACTTACTTACCATATGGAAGTTACCGTTTAGAATACCTCACCAGCATCTCTGTTATACCATGCTAGTCCACCGAGATCGTTTAGCTATCAGATCCAATCCTATCCATATACCAGTCCATATCCCAGCACCACCACTAGAACTCCCATCGAAACTAACCATCTCTACATTTGCCTGTGGCCATATCTAGCATAAACTAGACTAAACATTTCCATTGTCCCTACTTGTCTCTCTAATCCAAATGCCAAAATGACACATGTTCAACCCTCACGCAGATGACACTAATAAGGAATCATTTTTCAATCGATTTTTTGGTATGTAAACCCCATTTTCTTTGCCATATCTTTGCATATTGCGTGATCGATCGACCGTTTCAAGTGTTCAGTTAATAGTGAATATGCCAGAAAAATGAACGAAAGATGAGAAAAAAACCGATAAAAGATGAAAGCAACTGCAGGGCATTATCATTTCATGTGTCTTATTATTATTGTTTTGTTAGCTCGATTGGCCATTAACCCACACGTCGTATACATAACCTCAGTGTCGTACTCGTAAATGTGTATCTGTATGTCTAGGCATTGAGTATCTATGTGTGTATGTATCTGCATCTGCATTTATCCCAAAAACAATTGCGCTTTTTTCGACGCAGCAGCCACGCACTTGATAAATGCAAGCTTCAAGCTTTCTGTAAAGTAATATTATAAATCCCCAGAGCAAAAGCAAGCGATGAAAATATCGGGTTCGTCTTCAATTGAAATAAAGTTAGACCAGGGTCACAGTTTTTGGTAATGTCTTTGGTTATCTCTATGCTCGGCGGACATTTGTAAAACGCGCTTGTGCCCGCTCCTCTCACATTGTTTTGTGTGCCTGTGCCCCGACTTGCTGCTCGAAATCGAACTCGATACGATCCCGATCTTTGATCTTTGATCGTTCCGATATCATCGGTACCAACCACACCACTCAAAACATGCCTCTGCATCGCCAAATCGATTTGTAAGTAATACACGTAACCGCTGATGATGAGTACCTCTGATATTTGGCTTTTGTTTTTCGTAACTCGTGCTTTTCTTTAACGTGTATTATTATGATTATTATTATATGTGTGTTCTAGATGTAAGGCAATATTTAATATGATTTTGAACTGCTTCTGAACTAAGTTAAGACCATGTCGATGTATTCAGTTCTTGTGTTGTTCTCTGCTCTCGAGTATCTACTTGTATGTGTGCGTGCTTTGATCCTAATGGAAAAACCAAAGTATACGAAAAGCTAAATGTAATAACCCAATTAAAGAATATCCAAAATGTAGACAAATCACCACAGTCATCGCATATTCGTTAACTGAATATTTAGAAAGTGATTGTTAAAGCAATATATCCAACATGTTTTGAGACCATTTAACAACGACCCATCCACGTACTTGTCATGTTCTCGATTGTCGATTGTCGATGTCTATAGAAAAACACGAACACTCCGGAGATCCCACTCGTGAGTCATCAATATCGGGGGACATAATGACCTTTTGCATGCCTGCTTCTGGTTCTGATTCTGTCAATCTGTGCTCTCTCCCTCTCTCTCTTTGTCTCTGTCTCTGTCTGCTTAATATGCAGTTTATCAATTTCCATTTTCCACTCAATTGCATCCTGATGGCACTTTTCCATAACCATTTTGCAAGCTCATTGAAGTCGCGCTGTTACCACTCGAAAATGTGTGTTTAAAATACCGAAGAAAAAAGGAAAGAATTATGTTTAAAGTTACAATACATGTGCACTTCAATGGGTTTCGATTCTGCTACTCCCCCTCTTCGGTTGTCCTCCCCCCTTTTCAATTACAGCCCGCATCCCATTACCGCCATATGCTTTCAATTAGATGCCAACTAATTGGGGGCGTATGTGTGCTTTAGTTTCTGTTCCACTCCCAGTATATATATCTTATTTAGTGTGAAACTCCCCGCTTTAATCTCTGTCCTTCACCATTTCGTTTGTATGCCAACACACACTATCTACATATGTCTGTCTAGTTCTACTCTATGATACCATCTAGTGTTAAGATACTCTGTTGTGGGGGTGTGGCTGCATGCAACACGGTGTTTGATAAGATCTCCAATAAATCAGGGAACTAATTCATGGTTTATTTCCTGACCACCAGACGATGAAATGGCAGCCAAAATCAAGGAGGTCGAGAAGAAATCCGTTCAGGATCTCACCGAACTGGATCGCATCCTGTTGCTGAGCAAACCGAGGAACGGGGAACTGACCACCGCCTATGTGCGCATCCGTGAGAGCCAGGAATTCAAGGTGAGTACACACAAAAAAGAGCATGTTCCCGTAAAATCGATATGGCCAGGTAAATGTCAGGTAATTCATGCCCATATCGTTTTTACATGATATAATCATCAAATTGATATTAAATAAAATCATTGTGCCGAATTTTCTCTTTCGAAGATTCTCTCACTTCGAAAAAGAGAGCAATAAGCCATATGGAGAGAAAAATGTCGTGAGTTGAAGCGAGAAAGACAGATTCGAAATTTGAACTGGCCTACTTTCAACATGTCGTTTACATTTCGAGCATATCAATTTTACCTGGGCTCATATCAAGTTAAAATTGACTTAAAATAATGTAAAATTTACCTGCGTTTCGTATCGAAAATCACTTAAAGTGATTGGATTGAATACACAAAACGATTCGCAATGCTAATGAAAGACCATTTCAATCACTCGACTCGGCCAACTGATTAAATCCCATCACACATTTACTGGCGAGACAGTCACACCCATAATGATTCCCAGGTGGAAAGCCATCCTTATCCGTGCGACAGATCGAGTTACCGTTAACCGCTCAGGTGCAAGCCAAATAAGCACCTAATTGTGTGCAAATCTCCAAATGACACGTTGAGTGCTCTGTTTGCCTTGGGTCTGTGTGTGTGTGCTTTATGGGGCTTGTCTGTCTGTCGGTGGCGTATACGTAATGTGGGCAGGAGAACAGTTGTTTTTAGAAAAAGGGGTATTGACTGTTCGTTCTTTTAGGGAGATAATGGGTATGGATAATATTACTTTAATTTATTATCATTTCCACAGGCTACAGTCGACAAACTGGTGGCCAAAGCGAACGTTTCTGCCGTCCTAGGCACTTCGTCCTGGAAGGAGCAGTTTAAAGATGCCCTCACCGTTATCCCAGGTAAGTGGTCAGCATAGTTTCTTCAATTTCAATAAATCCCCTGTGCAAACAAACAAACCCCATTGCGCAGCCGATGAAAGTGAATATGAAAACGACGACGATGCGGAGGAGGAGGTGCCCAGCTGCTTCAGCTATGTGAGCCACTTTGTCTGCCTCTTCTGGAAGGTTCTCTTTGCATTTGTGCCGCCCACAGGTAAATATTCATTTTCCCTTCTATTTCAATCGATCAATCTGGAACGTACTTACTCGCCACCAGACATTTGCGGCGGCTATGTGACCTTTGTGGTGTCCATATTCGTGATTGGCGTCATAACCGCCATCATCGGAGATGCCGCCTCCTATTTCGGCTGCGCCCTCAACATCAAGGACTCGGTAACGGCCATCCTGTTTGTCGCCCTGGGCACCAGCATACCAGGTGAGTGATTTCGATACCTTTCCCTGGCTAAAATTCCCACTTGAGCAAGGGACTCCTTCTGCCCCCGCAGACACATTCGCCAGCATGATAGCGGCCAAGCACGACGAGGGAGCCGATAATTGCATCGGCAATGTCACGGGCAGCAATGCGGTCAACGTGTTCCTGGGCATCGGCCTGGCCTGGACCATCGCCGCAGTCTACCACAGCTCCCATGGCCTGACCTTCAACGTGGAGCCGGGAACGTGAGTAATAACTATAAGAAAGGGTTAAAATATGTGTAGTTACCTTCGTTCACGATACCATTATCTTAAGATATTAAACTTGTATTATTAAAAAATGTTATAAACGGCCTCAGTTTAGTAACTCCCTTATCCATTTTGGGATGTTTTAAGAACTAAGTGTTCCAAAAATTAATAGATGTGCTAATGAGTTATAACATTTTTAGTGATTTTTGTTACAAATTGGTACATACAAAAAAGTATACTTTATATATATATATATTGTCGTAAAAACGATATGGCCATGTAAAATTCAGGTCATTCAAAATCCGTATCGTTTTTACATGAAATTGTCTTTTCGACCAGTTCAAATTTACATGGCCGCATATCAAATCAAAATTGATCTTAAATAATGTAAAAAGATCTACGTTTCATATCGATTTTTTTGGGTTTATTATTATGGTATTATTATTGTTACTTCGATATCATTTTCATTCATGTTTAATAAGGTATACAATTTATAATATATCAAATTAAATTTTAATCACTTCTTTATAATATATCCCATTCCAGGATTGGATTTGCCGTGGCGCTCTTCTGCGGCGAGGCCCTGATTGCCATCTTCCTCATCATGTTCCGACGCTGGCACAAGGGCATTGGCGCCGAGCTGGGCGGTCCTAAGATCTCCAAATATATCAGCGCAGGGATCCTGGTGTTCCTCTGGGTCTTCTACGTGGTCATCTGCATACTGGAGGCCTACGATGTCATTGATATTTAAGCAGCTCGCAGCTTGCAACCTCGACCTCGACCACATTGCTTTGACCTTGTAGTTGGCTTTGTTGTTCGCATTGGCGTTGGATTTTTCTGGCAGAGTCGGTAAAGTTAGAAGTAAAGACGAAAGACGGAGGCTAACCCATATAGAGAAAGAGCTGTCGAAAGATGCTGTAGATGCAGTTTTTATATGTAAACTTATGAAATTGATTTATATATATATGAGTGTGCTCGGCGCTATATATAAATATTTCTTGTGTAAAATTTATGTTAATACTAAAAGTAAAATTTTAATGTTTAACTAGGTTTAAGTCAGGCTTATATACAATACAAAAACCATTTTTACGATTATTATCTCTATTCATATATGAATTGTAAATACAGAAAGGCTGCCACGGCTCAGCAATCTTGTAACTGTAACGAGATCATTTACTGTTATGCCATATATACTTAATTTACCTTCTAAAACAAATACGATTATATTTATTATATCATTCTGTGTACAACTTAAGTCATTGTTGTTGTTTGTTAAAGCTGTACTTAATCCAACCCATAGAAGAAAGTTTGAAGTGGGGTTTTGCACTCCGCAATTCGATATATTGTCTCTCCATCTGCCGAATACCATTGTTAATTTAATACATGTGTAAGTTTTAGGAAAAATCTAAAGGTTTTAGCCAACAAGAAACGCAATCCCTCTTAGCCATCTACTACAAATACTACTACAACAACTACTACTATTACCGAATAGGAGAGCCTCCTCGACAACTAGTTCTAGATCTAGTCACTTAACACTATCGACACACACAAGTCCAACTAGCAACATTTTCATTAACTCTGACCAAAGCAAATGGCGGCACTACTTACTAGCGATTAGCAAGAAAGACCATCAGTGTTTCCACACACTGCACTGCAAGAAACTACAAGAGAGCACTAATCAATTTACTTAAAAAAAGACTTTCTATTCGCTTACGTCGCTGGCAGTGATCGAAGTAGAAGTAGAGAAATCGGGAGATATTAAGGCAAACACCAAAAAACGATACCGAAATAAAATAAAAGAAAATACCTAGAATTGATTGTAATCCAAATGTAACGAGCAGGTACATATTTTTTGTATAATGTTGTACTATTTTTCATATAGCGAAATTCTAGCAATTTAATGGACGAGGAAGCCTAATGATATTTATAGCCACATGCATAAATTTGTATTATATATATTTGGGGTCACACAATTGTACGGGGAACTCGTTGAGAAAACTGCGCCAAATTTAGACGTAATTGATAATTAATTACCGCATACATATACGAAGTATGAAACAATTTAATAAATATACAAACATGAATAAATAATGTATTAAATTATATTGTCAACGTTTACTGCTAGATATTATAATTAAATTTCTTTTTAAATTTATTTCAATTAACGCCTTTTCATTTACCCTTTTTGAACCGAAATCCAGACGATATCAGAGTATAAGTTTTTAATAGATGGAGAGATATTACGGCAGTTAACAGGGGGTCAGGGTAAGATATCCGTGGCAAGGAAATCAATATATTACAGAGCAGTGAATGAAGGTGGAGCAGTGAATGTAACAATACGACACAGAGAATAACCACAGATATATATGCAGACAGACAGATAGACAGACAAACAAGCAAACAAATTACCCATAGATGATTATCTTTAATGGCAAAGGCAAATAAATCGATTAAAGTGCTTCCGACATAGGATGTAGGTACTTCTAGAGAACTAGGAGTAGAACGCGTATAGGGATACAAAGCATGAGCGGATTACTTTAGCAACTTATTGGTTCCACTTCTCTCTGATTTACCTTATGGGTTCTATAATTTCCTATTTCTATTGATTTCGTACATTTCAAATTGAGTTCCATAGGTGTACGTACGATATAGTGGATAGGATTCGAATCTATATGTTTTTTTGATGGGCGAACCAAACAGTTAATATGTATGTGTATTGTACAATATTAATCATTTGCTGTTTGTTATCGTGTTTTTTCGAATTCAAATTATACCTGCATTTTTAAATGTATACTTATGAATGTGATTTTACCCAAAAACCAAAGCAACTACAAACATATAATCGTACATCCAGAGACCCATTTTAGAACGATGTACTCAAGAACTAAGCCGATAAAGTATGCAAATAATCGAATAGATCGAAAGCCACATAACATATGTAGTTTGTGTAGCATATGCTTGGGGTGAAGATCTATCGATCTCACTAACCGTATCTCTTCTCACTTCAATACGCTATAAGAACAAAAATACCCGAACTAATGCTACACATTTGAATATACTCGTACTCACTAAGAGAACATACTCGTACTCGTACTCGTAACGTAAGCCAGGATCTGAGGATCTAAAGATCTGATGATCTGATGATCTTATAATCAGACGACGAAAGCTTCACGTTTTACCTAATCGAATCGAATAGAGCCTAGGGCCTAGAGTTACTGGCATCTCTCAGCAGTGCTGCATACGTATATATGTATTCCGTGCATGTTTACCAAACGAAACTCAATAAACTAACACATTAAACCAATCAATGTGTCATCTCTGATCTTACTTCCCTGAAGTCGGGTACATTATCGCTATGGGAAATGTGTGGAACTGGGGAAGGCGATTATGCAATGGCCCAAAAAAACGCTGCTAGATAAGACCGACGGAAGATGAGCGGAGAGACAACGCCAAGAGCCACGGAGATAAAGTTGTTTACAGGAATCCGAGCACAAAGGCAAACAGCCACGGCAATAAAGCAATGAGACAACCCCGGCTGCAAGCTAATTAAAGTTGCGACAAAACGAATGCCACTCGCCAGTTGTCCGCCAGTTCCCCACGGAGCACATTCCACGGAGCGAGTTGCACTAGCTTGGAGTGTTTGTAATCCCAGGGATCGTCCCGAGAGACAGACAAGTAAGGAGATTATAAAAAGTACCAACTGCTAAATACCCAGTTTTCAAGTTTGTGATCTCGGGATATACACATGTAAAGTAGTTTTTTAAGATCTTATTTTTAGAGTCTCTTGATTGGTTCCAAAATTAATATTACGAATATTCTTTACTAGAAAAAATTGTTTGATCAACAAAAAAAAAAAATTTTAAATAATATATTGTATCTTTTTTACTTAAAAAATCGTAGTCTCCGATGTTTTGTTTTGTTTTTGATCATTACTTTATAAAATATTGAGATAAACATTTTTATTTTAAATCTAAAATTATTTGTTTTCATGATATAGAACTATTAAAAGTATATATGAGTAGTTAGACCTTATTATCCTAAAAAAAATATAAATATAAACAATTAACTACTTATTTAACCGGATAAATACAGGTTATTCATACAAACATCATACCCTT
Source organism: Drosophila mimetica (assembly GCA_037075245.1). Taxonomy (NCBI): domain Eukaryota; kingdom Metazoa; phylum Arthropoda; class Insecta; order Diptera; family Drosophilidae; genus Drosophila; species Drosophila mimetica. The sequence goes on along the minus strand of JBAMCH010000023.1, from coordinate 9,814,206 downwards.
TTCCTGCTCAACCATTGGATAGCACAAGGCAAATATGTCCTGCAATGAGAAAACAGCGCTGCTGGCAGGCCAACAAGGACATCAGCAGCACATCATTGTCGTGCCTGCGACGCGGAAGGATCCAAAGGATTATGAGCCCATTTTCACAACTGCTGAGTAAACGCTTTCCGTCGCATTTCATTAAAAAATAACTTCGTTACACAGTGTCCTCCCATCTCCCTTGCAGTTACTCCTACGGCCTGACACTGGAGGAGTTGCTGCCCTTCGCTCTGGATCCCTGGTGGCAGGGTGTGCGGCGCCTCAGCTGCGGCGTCCTGGGCCTGGCCTTCCTGCTGACCCTGATTGCCGGACTGGCTATGGCCTATTCCGGCAGTGTCTGCCAGCCAAATAGAGCAATTAGCGGAAACGCGACCACGACGACGCTGGCCACGCCATTATCCTTGGCTACCAACGGCTCGCTGCTGCTGATGGCCAGCTTATAACAGCCCTCGGCCAATTCCAATCTCAGTGACACTCTGGAGATGCTGCAATCCCCCATGCGGAATTGCATCAGCCGCATGGGCACGCACTATTTGCATTTCTTTGGCTTGCCGGCACTGGGTGCACTTGCATGCACTTTTCCATCCCACCACTCCGCCCCCTGTTGCTAACTGCGCGATAAGCGATGCACTGCGGAACCGATTGATTGTGGGGCATTTGAGCTGATTAATCTAATTGTTTTTTTTAATGATGTAAACACCTTTAGAAATGTGTATTGAAAAAACATATGGACATTTATCAGTATTCTGTCAGTTAAAGAAATAAAGAGAAAATATTATTATTACTTTAAGTTTATAAAAATAGAAATGTTTTCTTATGTGCTTGCATCTATAATTTCCCACAATTAAAATAAAAAGAAAGGTGGTGAAAATGGAAATATCAATTGTAAATTATTATTTTACAATAACGAAGAAGATAATTTCTTTTTAATTACAAATTACAAAAGTATTAAATTGAGATTTATTAGCAATTTTCGTATCTTGACATTAATTGATTGATCGCTCCTTTCTATGTATTTTGATTTTAAATTTTCGAACCATTGATTCGATTTTTGAATCGATTCTCGAATTGATTCAATTTGATTACAGTGGTATTTTTTAACAAAATATGATTACAAAATTAAAATCGCTACTTTAGTTCTTCAGGAATTTGAATTTTTAAAATACCGAGAATTTTACATAGGCTAACGACCGTTACTAAATTTTTTCTACATATGTCTATATACATGGCACAGTGGCGCCACCTGCCGCACTAAACAGTGTTGGCTAACGGCCGTGCTTTCGATTGCTCTATCAATTAATCGATTATTTGTTGCACTTGTTGTTGTTTACGAAAATTGTTTACGGACATTATTTATAATTTTCAGAAAGTGATTTATGGTGGAGTGAGTTTGTATTTGTAAAATGGATTTCGACAGTCCCGAGGAGAAGGAGTTCCCCGGGCTGTACGCCTCGGAGGCGGCGGATGCCAGGTCGAAGAAGAGCAAGGAGGAGAGCGACTGTGAGTGGGCGCTCAACAGGCGTGGGCGTGAAAATGGGGAAAAATCAATGCGTTCCAATTTCCTTCGCAGTCAGCGAGGATCACGACCACAGCAAGAAGGACCTGTTGATCGGCCGGCGCAAGGATAAGAAGGAGAAGGGCAAGGATCGGGGCTACGCTGCACTGGAGGGCGAGAGTTCGCCGGAGGAGGAGCTGGACACCAAGTGGGTGACGACCTGGGAGCGGGTGGAAACCTTATTCCGACACAATTAATCCCATTTTCCTTCCCAGGAGTCCTTCCAAGTCAAAGAAGTCGAAGACCTTTAAGTTTACCAGCTCCAAAAGCAAGGAGAAGCGCGAAAAGTCCCGTGACAAATCCGAAAAGGATTCCAAGCACGCGGAGGAGGAGCCGGCCCCCTCGCACAAGGCCAAGGAGAAGGAGAAAGACAAGGAGCGCGAGGAGCCGAAGAAGAAGGACAAGAAGGCCGATAAGAAGGAGAAGAAGGACAAAAAGAGCAAGCAGCTGTCGCAGCAGCAGGATGAAACCTCCGCCGCGGAGGAGGTGCTGGCCCTCGGCTATCCCGTCTTTGGGGTGTCCGTGAGCCTGGCCACCGAACGATCCCGCTGCCACGACGGCGTGGACATACCACTGGTTGTGCGCGACTGCATCGACTTCCTGCAGGATCACCTGAAGTGCGAGCAGATCTACAAGATTGAGCCCATCAAGACGCGTCTGATGCACTACAAGCGGTTGTACAACAACCGGGAGCACGACTCCGCCGTCGATGAGCTCAACCTGCCCACCGCCTGCAGTCTGCTGAAGCTCTTCCTGCGCGAGTTGCCGGAGCCGCTGCTGACCACCGATCTGGTGGCCCGCTTCGAGGAGGTGGCTTCCCATCCGAAGGTGACCACGCAGCAGGCAGAGCTGCAGCAGCTGCTCGAGCAATTGCCCAAGTGCAACCGCACTCTGTTGGCGTGGGTGCTGCTCCACTTCGATGCGGTGATCCAGCAGGAACGGCACAACAAGCTCAACGCTCAGTCGCTGGCCATGCTGCTCAGTCCGACGCTGCAGATGTCCCACCGCCTAATGGTGGCTCTGCTCTGCCACTGCAACAACTTGTTCGCGGACGTCCAGCTGATAAAGTGAGCAAACACCGGCTAGCCGGATGGCAGTGGTGGGAATTATGCGAGATCTGCAGGGGTACTTATTTTGAGTTCTTTTTACCCTCTCAAGGAATAGCTACTTTCTCATTGCCAAATATTTAGTATTCTACCATAAGTTTGTATTTGTATAATGATACGAATTAAATGAGAAATAACTAGAGTAAAAGATACCTAAAGCAACTCAGATAACTCCCTCCACTGCTACCACTGTAGATAAGATTATAACCGCAAAAGTCGCGGAATTTAGTCGTTTATTTCGGTGTCGAGGATGAGCACGATACCCCGCAAACAGAAGCGTTTACCGCGTCTCGTTAGCTTCCTAATCAGGCAGAAAAACAGAAAATTTAAACAATTCTATCGCCATACTAATTGTTATCTTCTAGGTATGTGCCACCGCTCACTTCGGCCAGCCCAAAGCTTCCGGATACGCCGGAGGACATCCAGACGGAGTTGCGCAAGCAGGACAGCCTCCTATCCCAAATCCACAGCGAGATGAACGCCGGGTTCATTACCAAGAAACGCGAGGAGCAGCTCTGGGAAGTACAGCGTATAATTACGCAGCTCAAGCGAAAGTTACGCACCTTTGAGAAGAAACAGGAGAAGTCCGTGGAAGAATTGGACACCAGCAGCAGTGCTCCGCCCGCGGTCGTGAGTGAGGACACCACTGATTCCAAGCCAACAGTCGTCCCAGTCGCCTCCACTAGCAACAGTATTCCCGTCGAGGAGCCAACACCGGAGGAGCGTCCCTCTAAGGACCCTCCCATCGACTTTTCCATTGATCCAGCAACTGGTTTTATCTTATTGCCAAAATCAAATCCGCACCGCGAAAATTTGCTGCGCCTCCAAATCGAATATGACGAGCTGATGGACTGGCAGAATGAACTAAAGTCCCGCATCGTCGCCGAGCGCAACGAGGTCTACAGGCTCAAGCAGCTGTACGAGCAGCAGTCGATAAACAGTCAAATGGCCGCGTTGGCTACGGGTTCACAGGCACCGCCGGAGTCCGACTATGAGCGAATAATCGAGCACTATACTCGCGAAAATGCGCTGCTGGAGCACAAAAAGAATATGCTGGGCATGGAACTAAAGGAGGAACGACGGGCCTGCATTGCTCTGCAAGTGGAGCTGCGACTGCAGCAGTTTTAAATGTATTAATATTATTAATGTATTACTAGGATGGGTCAATTTGCGGGATATAACTGTGATCTTATCCCAGAAACTAAAAGCTCTTTTCCAAAAAAGCAACGAAGACTTTACTGCTCAATCATCTTCGAGGGTTTCACTACTTCATTATTATCTATTGTCGACCATCAAACCTTAACATTTTCAATTAAGTAAACAAGATATTAAATATCGAAATCATCAAAAAAAATTGTAAATGAAAAACCTGGTATGTTTCTTGCAAAGACACTCATCTGCCTTTCTTGGCAGTCTTCATTGCATCAACATCTTGGTCCGAATCAAAAGAGATAACAAAAATAGTTACAAACTGTTAAAATATGAAAAGCTAGTCTAAAAAGTATTACAAAATTTACAAGAGAGTAATTTTGGATACGTTTACCTATTATTCATTTACAATTTTGACAAAGGAACGTTTTCATGACAAAAGTCTATTGTTAATTTGGAAATGACCGTGTTAGTTATAAAATCGACCCACCAAAACGTATGTATATAGGTTAACCAATTTTAAATCTCAATGTCTAAATACGAACAAATGCTTTGATTAAATTAAAGTTAAATGTTGAAATGGCGCTAAGCCTCAAAAATGCTTATTTTAACTCCCGGTTAGTTTTTCAAAAACCTAAAGCCTTTTTCCAGCTTTAGTTTCACACCGAGATAAGCCAGTAAAAGCTTTTTGTAATGCAATAGCGCTTGTGTGTGTGCCAGAGACTATTGAGATTCGATTTTCTAAATCGGTCTGATGACTTAATTCCAAATCGAGAAATTCAGAGCACAGATTAGAAGATCAGGGTGGCTGTTTATACATCGACGTCGGATTGGCTGTTCGCTGGGGTAAAGCGGAAATGAAATCATCGCTTATTACGTCTCATCATCATCGTTGTGGTGGTCAAGGAACTTAGATTTAACTTTGCGTGTTACGATTACTTTATTTAATATTTATTATTCATAATTTTAGAATACATTATCATTATGCATTACGTTCGGGGGCGTGTTCTGTATTCCGCTGAAGTACAACTTAAAAATATCACACACAAATACCACGCGAGAAAGACGAGTCCTCCGGAATGCCAGGCCGCGTCCACTCGTTCTCCTTCATGATTAAGTTATTTCCGCTGGAGTACAGATCAATGGATCAATAGCTCTACGGACACTCCTTGTCGCTGATCTTTTGATAGTCTGAGGAAGTGAACGGAAAAAGAGTTGAAATATTAGAAGAAAGTGAGAGGTTAATGTAATAGAAGATTATTTTAAATATTTTGGGTAGTTTGGCTTTAAAGTTGGAGTAAAGAATAGAATATTTTTCGAAACTCACTTGCATTCTGCAGGCAATTCTCCGTCTTCATCACGCACAGATTGCGATATGACTTGGTGGAGCCCTTGTCGTCCGCGGCACACATCCATGCGTACTCCTGCGTGTCGCACTCCATGACGCACTTGGTGCTGGGATCGGGCAGGCCGAGGCACTGGACCAGCGAGAGGGCAAACAGCGCCACTAAAAATAGACGGAGACATCAGAGCCAATTAGTTAGGCAGGAGGCGTGCGAGGAGAATCACTAGGCCCGCATACAAAGTGCCCTGATCAGCCCATCGCCCATGATATCACCCACAGTCACATCCCCACCATGTCGTCGTCAATGTACGCCCATTGATTCTACGCGACGCCAGAGCGTCTGGCACTTCCAACTGGCCAACGATTCCGAGATTCCTACGGATGATTGGGGGGTTGGTTGGTGGACCCTGTTCCATTGACGTTGGGAATCGGAAATTAGCGTTGCATGCCTAATGGAACCAAATCCGCGAAACTGCGTTGCTGGGGTCTCTAATCTAATGACTCAATCAAAGTATGAAATTTTCCATTCATAAGTGTTGCGATTGCATATGAATGAATTTCATATTACTCCTTACATTTCCTACAGTTAAAGGCCATCAATTTAGTGGGTCACATTCTTGCTGCTCTGACGCAGAGACTCTAATCATCGAGTTATTTATTTACAAGATTTATATTAAATGCATGAGTCAGCAATATGGAATATATTTACACAGAAAAATACGAGTTCAAATAGATTAAATTACAACGGAGTTGTTAAAAACACTAACTGTACTTTAATATTTATAAAAAAAAAATAAAAATCCCCTTTGTATACCTTTCATTTATAATCATTTTTGCGGGAAAACCCAAATAAGTATATTACCTATTTACTTTTAAGAGATTAAAATGTTTTCAAGGAGAATTGCTACTCAGTTTACATTTGATAACAATGCAATAAAATAAAAAAATCTACAATTCTACAATTATGAAAATATTGTAGCTATACCAATTTTGAAATCTATAAAGCAAATAAACTTTTATTTATTGGATATATCAAATTTTCCAGTAAAATGGCTCAAAAAAATTTATGTTTGCTTAACATAAAAATTTTTGGAATTTTTTCAAAATGCAAATAAATGAAATACCAGGAAAAGCTATTATTTTTAATGAATTTAAATAGTTTGTTTTTAGAAGCATTTGATGGTTTCAACTTTTGAGTTCCCTTTCGGTCGTTTATAGATTAAAATATCTAGGAAAATACCTCATAAAGTTGTTGTTTATTTAACATAAAAGTATTTGGAATTTTTTCAAAATGCACATAACTAAAATACCAGGAAAAGCTATTATTTTTAATAAATATTTGTTTTTAGAAGCCTTCCACGGTTTAAACTTTTGAGTTCCCTTTCGGTCGTTAATAGATTGAAATACTTAAAAATACATATCATACGTACATGCCAGGAATACTGCAGACAGCTTCATGATGTTACTAGTTACTTTAGTTTTCCGATTGACTGGAGGATTTCGCACTTTATGGATGGAGGAGCACACTTTGCACAACGGTATTCGCTTTTGGATGAACTTTGCGGGTCAGACGAATTAATTATGCCGTGCCTGCCTGCGCTTGGTTTCTAGCTGATTAAAAGTGTTTTACGATTTCACGATTCCAATATGTATTCAATGGAATATGGACGCCTGATTTGGGACTTGTCACTGAACTTCAGACACGTGTGTGGGCCAGTGTTTTGGTTCTCGATGCGTTATTAGATTAATTCGCGCACGATTCTGTTTCCGATTCTGATTCTGAATCAGAATAGACAAGTGTTTAAGCGAGTACTTTGGGTTCAGAATTGAATTCCGTTCCGATCCGATCCGACTCTCTCTATCGGCGAGGCCGCACAGCACGCGTCCAAATGCGAACTGAAACTAAAGCGCCGCCGACCGAAGATATCCTCCAGCCAGAAGCAGAAGTCGAGTGGGCTAGTCGATTGACTAACTGACCAACTGACGCGGTGACTCGTTGACTGATTGATGGACGCTGTCCCCTGGGATTTGATTGGATTGTTAGATGACTGGGATGACCACTGGGATGGCGATGATGTTGCAGATAGTCGAGAGCACTTTGAATTTGATTTTCAATTTTAGTTTCAAGTCGGGAGTCTGGGTTTCAGTTTTTTTTTTTTTGGGCAGGAGTTGGGTCCCGAGTTCGGCAATCAATCAATCAGGGCCTGTCCGTCCGACCGGCTATCTGTATCTATGTATCGCGGTATCTGTATCTGTATCTGTATCTGTATCCGTATCGGTATCTGTATCTGCGGCTGTCGTCTGCCGTCGTAGCGCACGAATGATGTCCGACCACACAGTGCCTGTTAGTTTTATAGAATTTTTTCATGCTAAAAAGATTTACGCTCGTGTCGTCGTCTTCAATTTTCTTTTTGTTTCTCCGCACATTTCGCCTGTAGTTGATTTCTGCTTTCTGATTGTTTTATTGTGTTTTTTTTTCCTTGGGCATTGGGTATTTGGTATTGGCTGCTGTGGCTGTTAGCTGGGCTGGAATATGCCAGATGAATCGGTATCGGGACAGGGCAGGGCTCCGAAATCGGATGGGTAGATGGGTAGATCGGTGGATCGGTCGGGTCGCTCGTTTGATCGATAACTCTACAGGCAGGTCACGTTGTCGTGGTCCAACTTGTTGTTGCCGCTGGGGTTTTTTGAGTTTGAATTATTCATGTATTTATGCAGTCACCAAAGAGTCGCCTCCGACCGCTGTCAATTGGTTCACGTTCGCGTACCGCTCAATACTGAGATGCTCGGGATGCTTCGAAAATCTTTGAAAATTTCGTCAGCATTACCGAACCGACTCGACGAAGGCACACGCTTATCGGAGAGCTATGAGCGGGAGAGCCAGGTCGAAATACGAAAAAAAAAATCAAAAAGCAGGGCAAAAAATATGAAAATTGTTTCAGTTCGCGACGGCCACGAGTTCAATCCACTCAGCAATGTCTATGAATTTTCTTTGATCATGATTTCCACCCCCTCCCCCATAGATACATATAGTATAGCGCCTGTTATTTATGGATACGCGACGCTTTTGATTTAGCATTTTCATTAGGATTTTTGGTACTTTCAGACTTATCAGCTGCGTTGTCGGGCGATTATCTCACAACTCATACGAGGAATATTATCAATTGATGGTGATTTCCATGTTGGAATTACCTACCAAATGTAAACAATTGCAGGGTAAACAAATGAAGTCACTGCTAAAAGAACTTACATACCTATTTGAACTCGCTGTTTACCACAATGGATCCCCACTTTCCAGGCAAAACAAGTCCAGCTTTTCGTTTTCGGTTTTATGCTAGTGCGCCTAAGGCAATTCTACTTAGGAGGTGTTTTATTATAAAAATTGTGCACTACTTATAAGAAAGCAATCGAAAGTCAAACTTGAAGTCTACGAGAAAACTGGGTACATTGGTCTAGCTTAAAGTCTATTATTGTTCTAAAGAGACGTCTTTCTAGGTGACAAACTAATTAGAGACTAGAAAAGTTCTACGAAATTAGCACTACGGTAAATAGGTCTAGGGCTAGCCATCTAAGTTAGGTCTGCAAGAGCAGGGCCACGCCGGCCAGAATCCATTTGCCCGGCTTGTCTTTGGTCTTCAGATTCAAGTTGGACACATAGGTGGTGGGGCCGCGAGTGCGGGTCTTGTAGACGGGGCACTCGTACATGTTCCGCAGATCTTGCTTATCTTGGGTGATTGCCTGCGGTACATAGACGAGGTTATATGAAATCGGAATCGCATTAAGTGGAACACATATGTAGAGCTGGGGATCTAGTTTTTCGAATTTATGCCAACATGCGCGCAGCATTGAGACGCCACAGATCCGTTCTCGATTCGCCGATTTTAGCATTTGACCATTTGCTTTGATTTGCATTTACAAAACTCACCCGAATATTGATCACCGGCATCGAGGGGTAGAGCTCCTTCAAGCGCGACTCCATGATGATACCCTGCTGAATGTCCCACCTGGCGCCCTCCATGAAGATCCCATGCACGCAGCAGCCGTCGCGCGGTGCCGTCCTGTAATTACAAGATCAAGTCTCAGATATCGACTGTGGATATAGCCATGGCAATTAGCAAGGGGGGCGGGTGTCGATCGGATGCTAATCGCCATATACATATTATTATAATGACGACTGCGACGCGCCGGAGCCTCGCTACTCCAGTCCATTGTTTGCCCGGCAGCGACGCCATGTGAAACGTGGCTGGCGGGGCGCCACTTAATAGGCAATCAGCCCATCAGTAAATAGACAATTGTAAATAATGGGCTATTAATAAGTCTCACATATTTTTATTCCAGTGCTGGTTTAAAATTAGCTCTTATGAAATAGCATTGCGGCTATTTTTAGACCCATTCGCTGGCCATTGGCCGCAGCTGGATTTTTTTTTACAGCACGAAATGAAGCGATGATTACATGTCACAACATTACATTATGCGACGGAGAATCGAGCTCTTTGTGAGGCAGATAAGACCAGGCGAAACATCATTCCGAAAAAAAATACTACTGAGCTAGTTCACAAACATTAGGGATTTTACTTTAAGTAGCAATAAATGGTGAGTAAATTAAAAAGCTCAAAGAATATTCCAGGTTTATTATATGTTGGCTTTTCAACAAATCTTAAAATTGAAAAGTTCGATGCGGATAAGGTCAACAACTTACAATAAAAACACAACAAGTTACAGGTCCAGAAGAAAGTTTAAGTGTGTCAATTCACCAAAGGTACACACAAAAAAAGCATGTTCCCGTAAAATCGATATGGCCAGGTAAAGGTCAGGTATTTCATACCCATATCGTTTTTACATGAAATACTCATCAAATTGATATAAAATAATATCATTTTGCCGATTTTTCTCTCTCGGAGTTGAAGCGAGAAAGACAGATTCAAAATTCAAACTGACGTACTTTGAACATGTGATCATGGTTCACATTTCGATCATATCAATTTTACCTGGGCCCATATCAAGTTAAAATTGATCTTAAATAATGTAAAATTGACTTACGTTTCGTATCGAATTTTGTTTGGGTGTATTAATAGTTAACTATTACACGGTTCTAAAATGGGATTTTAGAGATTGAACTTAATTTTCATGGATATCATAACACTATTATTTTAGCTTTTTATAAAACTATTCTATCAAGATAGAAGCTGACTAGAAAACAGAACCTACATGCATTCAATATCCTACTTATTCTTGGAATCTCTGACAGTTGTGATTCTAAGATCGATGCACAGCATCATTTGCTTCTGGTAGTGTAAACATTCCCGGTAAGGGGTCACCTCAAGAGTCAATTGAGTATTTGCGTGTCAATGAGAGCGGTACTCACGTAAATTCCTCCTTCTGCTTTTTGGTCACGTCACATTGGAGGCACATCTTGTCCAGCGGCAGATCATTCCTACGCGCAGTGCTCTGCATGATGGCCGTGAGCAGGGATTGGGGATTGAAGAAACCAGCCAGCCAGACGCAAGAGGGTAGCTATAAGAAGGGGTTCAATGTTATCTGTGAAAACTAAATACATTATCAGAAAAACCCACCACAAAATCAGTGGACCAGGTCTCCAGTTCGCGCAGACGCAGGCACAGATCGATGAACCAATTGTTGAGACCCAAGAGCGAAGGATACGCACGTTGCGTCCAAATGGGCGGTACTTGATCCAAAAACAGTGAATTCTCCAGCACCTCCATGTCCGACGTAATGGTCAATTCACCCTTTAAGCCCAAGTCCAACTCCTTCAGGCTGCGCTTCATCTCGCTGGTGAGGAAGTTCATCCGCTCGCACTCCTGGAAGGCCACTATCACATACGGCGTGCGCTCCTCCACCTTGTTCATGATCTCGACCATGTTGAACTCCTCGGGCAGCTTCTCGATGATCTCATCGACGATCTGTTTGACCTTGTCCTCGCGCGTCACCGTCGCCCCGCCACCGGCCCCCGCGTCCCGTGGCTGCATCTCGAATACGGTGCGAAAGATATTCTCCGCCCGCGTGGTTAGGAATCCAATCTCCGCGTTGGGATGCAGTCCGTATAGATATGGCGACTCCGCCGGCATCATTTCATCCACGTAGGTGTGATAGCCCAGATAGTCGGTGTTGGGCGGCGCAGGGAATGAGGGCGCCAGAAAGAGCTCGCCGTCCACCAGATCCGGTTGCATGTACTCCTCCAGGTAGGTGATGCACAGCCTCCGGTCCCAATCGTCAGTTATGTGGCCACCGTACATGATCTCGCCGAATAGATAGCGCAGATCCTCCCACGGCACCTTGGCATTGGCCTCCAGATAGTTATACAATACCGACACACTGATGTTCAGATCTCCTACGTTAAAGGGGTAGATCTTGTTCCAACCCTGCGGCCCGAACTTCCGGCGCTCTGCGACCACGGCGTGGAAATAGCAGAGGGAGAATAGGATGGCCTTGAACTCCGCCTCCTTGCCCGACATCTCCAGTGTTTCCTGCGTAAAGTTGTCCAGTGCCTTGTGCAGATTCGCCAACATTCCAGTGGGCGGTTCGTTGGTGATCTTAATCGATGATTCCAAGATGCCCTGAAATGGAAGGGAAAATCTTACTGAAAATGGTATCAAACTAAGACCAACAGATAGCCTATGCTTAAATTGAGATAATCCATCGTATTTATCATGTTCTATTTTAAATTGTGAACTAATTCCATAACATTCCATGTCGCATTTCTTTGCAATTCAGTTTCATTTTTATGCTTATAGATCATATTTCTGAGAAGGAATTTATAGCTAATGTTCTAATATTCCAAAAAACCATAAAATATAAAGTTTTCCAAGACTTTATTAATATTTCTTGGGAAGTTTTATCAACTTTCTTGATTATAACGGTCTTAAAATGAAATGAATCATCGTATTTATTTAGTTCATTATTATAATTCAATGAATCATCATATTTATTTAGTTCAATATTATAATTCTTTTGATGTACCTACATATTTAAACCTACTTACCTGTGGTATAATGTGCGCCGAAGGTGTGGAAGCCGGTTCAGCACTCAAGAACATGCGATAGTCCGGATGCGAATCCTCTGCGTAGTATTCCAGTTTCTTTTCCAGCACCGGCAGCCATTTCCTAACGAGATGGATGTTCTGCAAAACCACCCAGTGGCCATGTTTGGCCGCCGTGTCCATGGCTGCCTCCGCAATGGCTTCCTGGCCCTGTCCCAAAGAGACATTATGGAAATTACCCAGATCCAGGCTGAAGCCCATTTGTTTGCCCAATGCCTCCACGTCCTTGAGGGGATTTACACCGGGCGAAAGGATGAAGAATATAGGAGTGGAGGGACTAGCCTCCTCATACGACTTGGCGAACTCCATGGCCCGGCTTTCCACATACTTGGAGCCAAGCTTCTCCTCAATAAAGTCACTGTTTAAAGGTAACTCTATATAATTAATCATTATTTTATCGCTTATAGAGGATACTCACGCTAAAGCGTAGGTCATGCGATCTGGCCTCAACGCCCTGATCATGCAGAGACGTTGTAGTGCTGTTTTGTTCTTCCATTCCTGCGGGAATTTCTCCTTCTCCGGCAGCTCCGATTCGACCAGCTTCTTCCAGCGCTTCGAGGAGGTCTCGATGTCGCGGTCCAAGTTCCTGAATTCATCTTTGGACGCTAGACTGCATATTCCGCCCCACGATTGATTGGTCAGAAAGTCCACAGGACTTGTCACATGTGGCTTGATCGGGAAGCGGAGCAAGAAGTCCAGTTCCGCCGATGTAACCTCCTCGTTCATAAGTAGAATCTTGCAATTAAGGATTGGAATTAGTTTATGTTAACGTGTTTCTAGGAACCGCTTACCTGAAATGTCATTTGCGAGGCGAAGATGAGCTTGTCGCATTCGAAAAGACCACGCGAAGTGTACTGAAACACCGAATACGTTATACAATCGATCAGATTGGAAACACGCAAATCCAAAGTTTCGCCCGGTTCAGCCTTGGCTATGGCCTTTTGGAACACTACACTAAAAGCCTGTAGATATAAAGATCTTAAAAATATGTAATCCCAATAAAGTTGTTGTATCACCCACCTTCAGTGAAAACTGATAGATCGGATTGATAGTGTTTAGTTCGTTGAGTATGAAGTAAAGCAAACTTGCTCTTGCCGCCGCCGGTCGGTAGTACTCGCGGGCCTTGTCAATCTCCTTGGATGTGATCTTCGCCTCGGCCACCTTCTGTTCGATCTCCGAAGCCGTGCTCTTCGTGGTCTCCAGGTTCTCGACCAGCGCCGTGTCACCTAAAATATTCTCACCCGCCGACGAAAGGCGCGACAGCAGATCGTCCTCCAGTTTCTTCAGCATGATCTTAAAGTCATTCTGTTGCTTGGTGAGATCGGCTTTCAACTCCTCCAGGTCGGGACGCTCGGCCTTGACCACCTCCGCCAGCAGTTGGTCCTCCAAGCCGTCGCGTGTAACGGTAAAGTTAATAAGTGTGGTTTGTGCTTGCATCTCTGGCTTGTAGTGCGGATTAGCTAGTTTTGTGTGCAGTATCAAACGGAAGTTGGAGTTGTATTCGATCTCCTTGTCTCCAATTTTAATGGCCCTTTAAAAAGAAGTAGTAGAGAATCAGGCTTAGGATTACAACCAAGACTCCTCCCCACTTACTTTCCCTTCTTGATCAGATTACGACCCAGCAGCGAGTCCAGTACTGGGTCCAAGTTCTCATCGATATTCTCGATCAGCACATTGCATCCCGCGTTGATGGACTTCTCGATGATGTCCAGATAGCTGCGCTGACCCAGACGAATCACCTTCAGGTCCTCGCCATACTTTTGCTTGATCCATTTGACCCCCTGCAACTGGGGATCGATCATCAGCGGCCAACGATCCGAGTTGGACAGGATCGTGGCATTCTCAATGGACATGCGATCGCTGGGCAAACCCTCGTTCGTCCAAATGGCTATGGTGGTGTCGTCGGTCAGCAGTGAGAGGGGATCGAGATTCTCCGTTGTGGGTATGGGCGGATCAATGCTCTTCAAAAAGGGTGTCCACATCTTGAGTAGTAGGTCGATGCGGAATCCTTTCGTAAAACAGCCGACATAGGAAATAAAGGCGGTAATGAGTAGAATATCGCCGGGCAACGTAATGCCCTGCTTGACGAAGCTGTTTAGAGGTAGAGATTAGAGTAATTTAGTGATAGAGATCTACTTTATAACCATTATAGATACCCACTTGTTGACAGCCTCGGCCCAACGTACGTTCTCACTGGCCAGACCGCCCACCAGGCGATTGGCCAGGGCAATGGTGGCTTGGGTGGCATCCGCCTCCTGCTGACAACGCAACTTGTCTGCGGTGGCCTTCTCAAAGTCCGCCGTCAACTTGGCCAGCTGCTCCTCGAGGCTCTAAAAGGAGTAGAGGGTAAGGGGTAGAGTCTTTTATAAGATCCTAACAGTTATCTCTTCAAGAACCCACCATAACTTTTCGCTTGATGCCAGTCAGTTTGTCCTGGGCGGCCGCCAGTTCCGCATTGGCCGCCGCCAGAGCCTTTCTCTTGGGCTCCACATCGCAGTAGACCTCGTAGAACTTTATGATATTGATGACCCAGGCGCACAGACCAGCCGCCGCTCCCGACTTGGAGCGCACGAACTCGGGCTCGAATTCCGGATCCTTGAGATACGGCTGGATGGCTTTGGTGATCTCCGGGTGGATGTTCTCCTTGTCGTAGTTAATCAGCGAGTCCAGGAACGTGTCCACCTTGGCCATGGCGATTTTGGCCGCCTTCCAGGAGCGATCCTTGGGCACCTTGCCGCCCTGGGAGAGCAGCACCATCACAGCGGCTGTGACATTGGTAACTGCTCCTGGCGGCGAACCGAAGCTCTTGAGCTCGGTGAGATTGGCCTTATTCAGTGTGTTCAGCGCATCCTGGGCGGCCATCAGAGCCGGCTCCGCCTTGAGGAGATCCTCCTCGCAGTCGCGCTGCTTCTTGCTGACTTCGTCGGCTATCAAAGCAACCTTCATTTCCTCCTCATCGGCCACGGCTTTCTCCGTTTGCACCTTCTCCGTCTCGATGCCCACAATCTCGATCAGGGCGTCGGCCGCCTCATTCTTCTCCTTCAGCTCGATCTCCTGGACGGCCAGCTTGACCTTCAGGTCAGCCACCTGGAGGGCCGTGGATCGCAGCTTCTCCAATCCATTCTCCAGTCGCTCGATCTTACTCTGCAGATCCTCGTGCTTGTGATTAAGCAACTTTATATAGAGGTTAATCTGCTCGAGATAACTCTTTGGGGTGGTGTAATTGTACCGCCGCTCGTTCTGCAGGTACACCTTCGATGTGGTGTTCACAGACGTGTGGACGTAGGCCATAAACTTGGCCACCGAATCGCGATGATTCTCCGGCAGCACCTTGTTCTGGGCGAGGAAGTTCATGGCCACCGATATGAGTGCCTCCTGAGGCCATTCGTGGAACCAATTGATGGATGTGGCATTGATGATGGCGGGGAATTTTCTCGACCGGACGCGCAATGTTGAGCCCACTGGTGAGAAGCACAGAACGATCTTCAATTGCTTGCGAACACGGTCGATGAAAAATTTCCAGCAGTTCTCTCGCGTATCAACCAGTCCCGCTCCTTTAACCTCATTCCGCACACCAGCGATTATATTCTCAATTTCGTCATCCGGAAAAATATCGGGGATCTCGCCAGTGGCCAGCATATCGTTTATAAGAACAAGAAAATCCTCGCTGGGAATTTGGGCATCGGTCATTAGGAACATGATGCCAACATTCTTCAGTCCGGCCTTAAGATAAAGTCCTGAAAATTCATTCTGCAATGGATAAAACAAGATTATTGGATCCCTGGGTAATCGGCTAACAGCAAGTGCTAGAGTTATATGGATAAACCTTCAAGTCATTGACTCCGTAGCCCTTCTTCAGCTGTATCTGCACGACCTCCAAGCTGGATATGAATGCTGCCAAGCGCGCTAGAGATTGTTTCCCGCTGCCACCAACACCAACCAATAAGGCGCTGCCACGCGGTGATTCTAAAATGCGATTGATTCTGAAAGTAGAGTCCTTAGTATATGATCGCATGATCTTTTTCCGTCTGAAACCCACCTGCATACGTGCATCATCGCATCCTCGAACAACACCAGATTCATGGCAGCGACTAGATCATTATACGATGACATTGCTTCCTGAAGGAGTTTGTGAAGCTCAGGCCAACCCTTGATGGGCATGTACTTAGGATCACCAATTCCTCCAGCGAAATGACAGTAGATATTCGGCTTGTCGAATATAACGGATTCGTCAATTTCTTCGAACGACTTCTTGACAATGTCATGCTGCATTTTGGTAAAGCTATCGATATCCTTATCGTCGGTTAGCTTATCCGAGTACACCCTCTGTGTCTCGTGCTGCCACAAGCGTATAAGATCTGTGGAGCCCGTTAAGCACTCTGTCGAACTGAACAGCAATCCCTGGAAGAAAAAATGGGGGTTGGTAAGTAACTAGCTAAAGAAGTAATAATTTTACAATTTTGATGAAAAGAGATTAAATATCAGGAAATATCGAAATTTCGATTTTAAAAATCGGTATCTTCGATATCGAAATTCCTTTATTTTAACGATGTTTTCGATGAAAAAATTAAATATCGAAATTTCGATTTCGAAAATGGATATCGAATTTTATTTATTTTAATATCGATATTTCGATTTCTAAAATCGGTATGTTCGATATCGAAATTTCTGTATTTTAACGATGTTTTCGATGAAAAAGATTAAATATTGAGAAATATCGAAATTTCGCTTTCGAAAATCGGTATCTTCGATATCGAACTTTCCTTATTTTAATATCGAAATTTCGATTTCGAAAATCGGTATCGAAATTTCTTTATTTTAAGGTCTATTTCTAGCTCACCTGAAAAACATTGCTGATGTCGCGCAGATTGAAGATGTAATGCGACTTGATCGCCGTGGGCAGGAACACCTGCAGGCACTTGTTGTGCAGCGCGATCGTGGCCGCCACAATGTTGGGCGTCATTCGCGTGACGATCGGCGTAAACTTCTGCTCCGCGTTGGCAAAGTGCTGTGCCAGAATGGCCGAGTACATGACCGTGATGGACTCGGGACCCGGAAAACTTACGGCCAGTACGCAGAAGTGGCGCTGTAGGCGCGGATTGATCGTGAAACTGCCGGAGGTGGGATTCATGCAGGCCACATACTGACAGTTGTGAATGTCCTTCAGCGTCAGCTTGTTTCGATCGTACCAGTGGCCGTAGTCCAGGTGCTGCCGCATCAGCGTGTGGGGCTGGACCGTCCCATAGGCATCCACCTCCGGCATATTGATGTCGTCCACGAAGTAGCAGAGCAGCTTGTTGCCGGGCGGTCCGTAGTTGCGACCCGCCTTCTTCTCCAGCGGCTTCTCCAGGATCTTTTGCAACATTTCGGACGTGGTATAGTAATTGAATGGTATTGCAGTGACAGCGTAATTCTCAGAAAGCGATTGAAGCTTCTCGTTCACCAGTACGGTCTTGCCGCAGCCGGCATTCCCCACTAGCATCACCGGGTGCTTCTTATCCATCAGGAGATCTAGGAAAAAACGCAGGCGTATCGACTCGGAGGTGTGCACGATGACAGCCTGCAGCGGCAAATCGCCATCCAGCTCGAACTTGGGTATCTTCTCGGTCCAGGGCAGGAAGGTCTTCGTCTCGCTATCCAGGAAGTAATCGAAAACTGTTCCACCTTCAGGGGGAATTCGGCATAGAATAGGGGAAAGAATATGCATTTGTAAAGCTAATCATGTGGAAGATTATACACCCAACGGGGCGGCACTCACCTGGCGGGAACTTAACAGTTTTGAACTCATTTACCCACCATTTGCTGAACTCCACGCGGTAGTCAATGGCTTGATCCTGGAACATGGCCGACCCGAAGGCCCAAATACAGGCAAAAACAAAGTACAGTTCGTGCCATTCTTTTGGACAGTCGGCAGGCGTGTTCGCTGGTATTAGAAAACAGTTTAGGAGATGGCACAGCATTTGAATGTGCGCCATTTCGGCGACAGGCGTGATCTTCTTGAAACGCACGCGAATCGTTTCCAATGAAGGCGGTATGTACTTATCGAATAACATGACCAAATTGGACTTTTCGGCTGGAATTTTACGCGTTTCAACCCAACTGGTTACATAGCTGCAAGAATAGATCGGTTAGTGGATTGAATCAAGAACTTTATCATATCAAGAACTAATATAGGATCAATTCCAATTCCAGCTGTTTTCAAGAGGAATGCAAAGCAAATTCAGAAGTTATAGCAATGATAATTTCGAAAAACATTGAAACTAAAGTGAGATTCTTTAATAACTATCAACACTTACGGATTCCAACCCAAGTCCTGAGGATTTATGTACAGGATGCCAGCCCTGGATACGGTTGCCGGCGTTGCTGTTCTCAGGTTGGAGATCTCGAAGAGCAAACGCATCGAAGGCGTCAACGCAATGCGCTCGTTGCTGGCCAATGTCAGGACCTTGTTGTCGTCCATCACGGTATTGAGACTCTCGATCCACATGGGATCGATGTCGCCGTCGAGCACGATCCACTTTGGTTGATCGCCCGTTATGTTTGCCTGATCCCGCATCAGTACCGAGAACAGGCCGTCTTTCCACTCGCGTGTCGCCGGGTTGATAATGCCGAAAAGTTCATCATTGGTCACAGCTTTTGGATTCAAGTCATTGAAAATCGGCTTCCGCTTGATGTTCTGGTAGGTGCGCAGCAACGTCTTCCACACCTGGGTCTTCCCAGTGCCCGCATTGCCAACGATGAACACGGAGTGACGTACCTCCAACAGCTCCTCCAGCTGCACTACCTTCAGTATGAAATTGTCTTCTGGTTGTAGTAGAAGGTCGGAGGCCGCTTGTTTTACGGTGCGTTCAAAATCCTGATCACGTTTGCGGGGCACATCCAGGGCGGGAAACAGGTCGCTGATAAGCCCCATGAACACCGGCATATCGTCAGTGATGATCTTGGGTATATTAAAGTCACGGAGGGCGCGCATCAGCACCTCCTCCTCTGGACGACCGGGATCCCCGCGCTGAAAAGAGATACCATTAGTTCGAAATTCGAACTGGCGTACTTCGAACATGTTGTTTACATATCGAGCATATCAATTTTACATGGGCCCATATCAAGTTAAAATTGATCTTAAATAATGTTAAATTGACCTACGTTTCGTATCGAATTTTTTTTGGATTTAGGAAATATGAAGTAATTTAAACTAGCTTTCCGAATTTTTTTTTTTAAATGTTAATAATCCTACTGTATCTTACCTTTAGGGATCCCGCCACCACGAGCACAGATTTGATGGCCCTTAGGCCCCAATCGTAATGATCCTGCTTCGAGAGCAGCTCCTTGCACAGCGTGTACAGCGTGATGAACTTGCGGGCCAGGACTCGTGCATCCTGGAATCCCTCGGCCACCAGCATAATCTCGCAGATGAGCTCGAAGTCCGGCACGACCATGGCGCAGGGTCGGAAAAGGGCTTTTAGATTCTCCGGCAGCTCCGTGCGGCCCGCGTAGCCCGGATTCATGGTGATGAATATGCCCACTGTGGGCACGCAACTGATCATCTCGCCCATAAAGTTGAACTTGTCCTTTTTGTCGCGTATGGCATCCTGCACGGACTTCACCTGAACGGCCACCACCGACAGCACCTCCACGGTGATGCGGTTAAATTCGTCGAAACAGCCCCAGGCGCCCGTTTGCGCTAGGCCCTTGTAGATATTGCCGCAGGACTGGTAGTCCATCTGTTCGGAGCAGTTAAAGACGTAGACCGAGATGCCGATGGCTCGTCCCAAATCCTTGGTCGTTTCGGTTTTTCCGGTTCCGGCTGGACCGGCTGGAGCTCCCCCCATCACCAGATGGAGGGACTGGGTCAATGTTATGTAACAACGATCTGTGAGCGGCGTTATGACCAGGCGTGGCGTATTGCCCAAGTATTCGTGACAATACTGGAATTCAGCGTCGCAAATATTGGCAAAGCAGTCCTTCTCCACATCGTCAAAGCGATGCCTCAACTGCGATTGCCACATAAACGCGGAGCCCGAATCCAATTTGGCCTGAATCATCTTGGCGACCACATCTCTTGAGTGCACATCAATGGTGCATATCGTCATTATCTTCTGACGATCGCCTTTGCTAAGCTCACCCAGCAGAAGCGTTATAAGCAGACTGAGCTGCGATATCTGTTTCTTGTAGTAGTCCTTGATGGCGTTATCATAGCCCTCCTCCAACCGGCTAAAGGCGATGTTCACCTCCGTGGACCACCATATCTGCGATCCGCAGAGGGACACCTGGGCAGGGTAGTCGAATAACCACTGATGGAAAGAAAACAAATCAAATAATTAATAGTATTAAAAAAAGAATAATAATAAAAAAAAATAAAAAAAAAAAAAAAAGAAAAAGAAAAAAAAAGAAAAAAAAAAAAAAGAAGAAAAAAAAATAATATTCCTTTTTGAAGCATGCTTATATCTGATTATATTCTCTTTCAAAGACTAAAAACATTAGCATTACTGGTAATAAGTATAAGAATTGAACGTACCTGTTCCCGCTGCTTTTCCTCGTAGGCAATCACCGCCTCCATGACGTAGTGCCGCAGACTGGCACGCATCGCCGCCTGGATACGGTTTAGCCAGACCTCTACGGGTCCTCGGATGCTGGCCAACTCGTTGAACTCCACGTACTCACCATCCTTGGCGTACATTCCCGACGCCGTGTTGATCTCATTGGACTCATCCCGATTGAACTTGAGGCGTGCAATCGAATCAAAGAGCTTGGTCAAATGCTTGGTGACCATTTCCGGCTGGATGCCGTTGCTCAATACGTCCAGCAGGTCGGCCGAGGACACAAAGTAGAAGCGAGGAAAAGCCAAGCGTTTCGTTTCCAAATACTCTGCCAATGCCTTCTCGCATAGCGTAAGCTCCTTCTGCAAATGCTCCAGGCGTTCGATTAGGCCGGAACGATTGGTGGATGCCACCACATTCGACGAGACGGACATCTCATCCATGAGGACGCGGAATTCGGCGTCAATGTTATCGAATCGATCCGAATCGACGGGAAGCTGTTTGCGTATGTCTTCCGAACTCATGAAGATACTCTCAAGATGGGTCCAAGTGCGTTGCACCTCAAACCATACGGTTATCACTTGATCGGCGATCATAAGCTTTTGTTGCCAAGTGGACACTTCTTCGAGGAAATGGGCGATGTACTTGGATGTTATTAGATTCTGTAGGCAAACCTGATTATCTTCAAGCGTCTCTATGAGTTCTTCCGATGCCTTCAGGAGGTTACAGCCAGTGCGCGGGTGTAGCTCGTGGTCAAACTCCATGACCGTCCATGTTGAGTTCAGATCCCGCAGGATTTTCTCCATGGACATCTCCTTGACGGCCTTATCGACGATGTTTTTCACCTCCTCCTCGCACTCGTGTAGATTCAGGCCCAACAGTTCGGCCAACGTTGTCTCGTGGTCCATGATGAACTTGACCTATAACAAGATCCCCTTTTGAGTGCTATGAAACGGAAGTAAATGGAAGTGCAAGAAACAACAACTACAGTGGATACTACGGTTACGACTATGGTTCTACTACGGTTTCTCAGACATGCGCTGGACTCGGCCAAGCCACTTACGGTCACTTCCTTGGGCAGGGCGGCCAGACTCTGCAATGAAATGGTATTTACAAGAACTGTACACTTTGGGGGCCGGGGCACAATATCCCGGAAATCAAGCGGAAACGAAACGAGTTAGGGAAAGAAAAACGATTAAAACGGTATTGCTATACAAAAGAGCCTCCTTTCGAAAAGGGGGGAAGCTCTAGTGCTGGGGGATTGAAGAGAGATTTACACGTATTATTTACATCGGGCCAAATAGCTGGGATTGGCATAAGAGTTTAAAACAAAGGTATTGTAGAAAGAGAAAGGAAAGCACAAAATAGACCTTGGTGGAGTTCATCAGCTGGTTCCAGTGACGCTCCCGAATGGCCGGATTCTGCAGCTCCCCGACGGCTCGGAGCGAGGTCAGCATGTTCTTGACCGTCGACTCCAGGTTTATAAAGGTGTCCCAAGGACGCATCTCCTTGTCCAGCAGACGGATATCCTTGGCGAACTTTTTGCACTCGATGTCCATATTCTCGACATCGACCTTGCGCCACGGCGTTGTTTTCCAATCGTCGATGCTGGTGGCCACGATATTGACGTAGTCCCAGAGTTGCTGCGCGAGTTCAAAGAGTTAGCGGAATAATCGGAGGGGGATTAGTACTAATTAAGTTAACGATTAATGATTAGGGTTAGTAAATCACTTGCGGGGGGAAAAAAGAAAAGCTCAAAGTTCCACATGTGGCATGCATAAATTTAGTACGAGTAGTAGATTAAACATGCACAGACAAAAACGGGTATAGATATAAAAAAGGAAGAGAATCGAAATGGGGTAAGTAGTCAAAAAAAGTGCGGGTACCTTGAGCATGCGCAGCTCCTTGCGACACTGTTTCAGGACCTTGAACTCGGGTATATTGACCTCGAACAGGCTTCCCGACTCCTGGATGTCACGCATCTCGCTCTCGCACAGGAACATATCGTCGTTAATGCGGTCCATCAGTAGATAAGGCTTAAAGCAGTCAAAACGGAAGAAGTTGTACGTCTTGAAGACCTCGCGGAAGAGCTGGATGTGCGTCTCGAAGAGAGCGATCTTGTTCCGGATGCTGACCACCTCGGTGGCCTGAAGCGGTGATACTTGTTGCTTAACCGTGGTGGCTATCTTCTTGGTGTTGGCCCACTGCTCCGGCAGCTCCTGCAGCAGCACGTTCACCTCCTCGGGAATGTCCATGTCATAGTACTTGAGCAACTGTATGGTCTCCTGCATTGGCTCGAACATCTCGTCCGTCTTGGCCGCGCGCTCCTTCACCTGCATCAGGTAAGCCATAATGCTGACCAGTCCCTCGTAGTCCTTCTCCTTGACCGTCTGCAGCAGACCCTCGTCGGCCTTGCGAATAAAGTGACTGAGGTTCATCAGACTGGAGGTGACGGTCGTGACCAGATGCTCCTTGAACATATTGCCCCACTTGCACACCGTATTGAGCAGGGCCTGTCGAAAGGGTCGCACGTCCACCTGGAACCACGAACTGAACACCTGGAACGGGCCAATGTCCTCAATCTCGTTGAACAGAGATTCGTAGTTGTCAATCTGCTCCCGGAAAGCCTCGATTGTCGGCTGACACGGCACCGGTGGCGGCTGATTGGGATCGTTGATCAGGATCAGTTCTATCTCATCGGGATCCAGCATGCGTCCGTACTCCAGGAAATACTCCATGCACTCCTCGCGATCATCGAGCCAGAGATACGAGTACCGCTCGAACTGGCGACAGAAGCGAGAGGCCTCCTCCATGACAAGGTCCACCCCATTCAGGATCTCGCGACGCATATCGATAATGTCCTGATTCTCCTTGATCATCTCCACATAGTTTCGCTTCTCGTTGGGCTTCAGGCGCTTGATCAACGATCCCATTTTCATTATGTCCCTCATCAGTTCGATCAGCATGTTGTTAAAGCCCATGGGATCGTCGGGATCCAGCGAGGGCACAAACACCAAGTTGGGTTCGACGAGCTCCAGACGAGACTCAAAGAGTGGTGCATAGTAGTTCTCCGGATCCATATTCTCCGCCAGATAGCCCACACTCACGCCCACGGTACGCAGGATATTTTCATAGACGATGTTATCAACAAAGTCCACATAACTCAGCCACACGGCGTCGTCCTGCTTGCGCTCCATATCGAATTGCACCATGTTGTCCTGCAGCAGCTTGTGGATCTCTATAGAGGCCGCCTGGATTTCCGCGTATCGCTTGGATGTACGATCCGGACGCTCGTCTATCGAGAGCACGCTATCCTTTTTGCAATCGCGCCTCTCGAAAAGCGGCTGCTTGGCCCAAACGCCCATGATCTTGCGGATCTGGCGAAGATTTCCCTGGGTGTGATCCATGCGATTCTGGAGGGCAGCCACCGGTTTGCGCAGCTTGTCCAGATAAGTTAGGATGTCTGAAAGAGGTATTTAAAAACCAAATAAAATATACGAAACTCTTGACCTTCAAATATAAGGTATTATTTTCCATTTGACTAAGCAGACGCACCTGACGAATTCCAAACGAGCTGATTCACACCGATCTCCACCAGATCATCAATCATCTTTATCTCGGGTTCGATCAGCCTGAGTTCCACCGGCGAGCTGCCTTCCTGAATGCTGTTGTACCAGTCGATGGTCTTCTCCAGGTTCAGTGTGTACGACCGAAAGACGTCGCTCTTTTCGGCAAAGTCTATGGCTATTTGAGGAATCCCGTCGATCTTCATCTGCTGCATATAGTGTACCTCCCTTAGAATTGAAAACAAAGCTGCACTGAAGTTCAGGATCAGTGAGTTGTGACGCCGATCGCGGGCTATGAGGGATTTCTTGAGATTCTCTTCGATTTGACCGTCCAACTGCTCGGCCCAGTCGTCGAAGAACTGCGTCTTGCAGGATCCTAACTTGACCATTAGGACCTCGTAGCGCTCTACTATCTCAAGGGATTTCTCTGTCTTGGTGATTCTTTAAGAGATTAAAGATTAGTCTAGTTCAATTCATACTGGTTAACATATAAACTTACTCATGCTGTAAAGCCTTAAAGTTCTTGACTGGAGCCGTGATCCTCGTCTCCAGCTGATGGCACCAGCGTATGAAGGCGGCCACCGGTGGACAGTTGTAGTTGGGATATAGGTTGTCCCCGATCTTTTTCAGTTCCATTTGCTTGTCGTAGATGGTCTCGCAAATGGTCATTTCATCATCCAGCATGCGCACTATTTCAGCATAACGCTGGGTAAACTCCTCTTTGATCTTGGGACGGTCAAGTACGCTGCCCACAATGCTAATGAGCTAAGGCATAAATACAAAAAATAAATATATAACTTAAATATGAATAGATCTGAGGAACCCTCACCTTGAATATGCTCTCCAGGTTGTGACAATCATCAAAGGCCTGGCACAAAATGGCCGCCAGCTTCATGTCCAGCTCGAGAATGCGGGTCTGGAAGCCCTTGAAGTCCTCGTCAAACTCGTGATCATCTGGATCCAGAACATCGTAGCTCTTCGAGGCGAAGGCCGTGAAGTACTGATTGAACTCCACGTAGACATCTGTGATGCGAGTGCTGAGCTGGCGACCCCGCAGCCCACCGATTTCGACTTTCTCTAATTTCAGGAATTCAATCACAGTAAAGAAGAACCTTGATAAACCCAAAGATTAGTAGAAACCCACCTAGAACTTAGTTATACCAAGTAAAACTCACCATTGTATAGTTGTGAGGCGTTCGAGGAAGGCATTAAAGCGCTTGAAAACTGAATTTGGATGAAAAGTCCATAAAATCGGCGGCCGCTCCTCGGGTTCCGTGAAGAACGTGGCCAGTCGTTCCTTGTAGTAGTCGAATAGCTCCCGAAAGAACTTGAGTATCGAGATGGAGAGGGTGAGTCGCTGCATGGCCTCGTCGATATCGCTGTGAAATATGGACGAGGGATCCAAATATCGCTTGGCCTGAAAATCGATCAAATATATCAGATGTCGGTCTCCCTGTTTCCTTAGCCTTTCTAGCTCACCTGATGTATAATCAAGTTGCATATCTCCTGCAGCAGCACTGTTATTTTCGCCGACTGGCAGTAGTAACGCGAGTTCCCCCACAGAATGCCCACCGTATTCATGAACGGAATGAGCAGCGGCTTGCATTCGGCGAAATCAATCTCCTCCAAATGCTGAAGTGGGCGCTTCAGGGGGTTCAGATAGAGTGTTATATCCTTTGCCTCTGCCAGAGCTACGGAAATCACCGATTGGCATGCTAAATTCTCGTTTCACTTTTCGCCAGCACACAACACTCACCCGTAACGACGTTCTTGAAGAGGGTCTGGAAACACGGATGGTAGGCACTCATCGAATACTCGAGTATCAGAGCCATGGCACGAATGCGCTCGTTGCGCAATTGGTCGTAAATAAATGACAGATTCTTGAGGCGATTGTTCCAAAATGAAAATTCTGTGGGGGGTTAGGGATAAGATAAGGCTGATTATTAGTATCTAAAGATAATTTAATTAATTAGTAGTAGTTCAAGTAGGTATTTAATACTGGATTCCATTTTAATGTTTGGTTTAACTAAAGTGTTAAGCTGATTCGTTTATTTTAAAGCTTTTAAAGTTTAATAAATAGGATTAACTAATTTTAGAAAAAATCTTAAGCCTTTCAACAAGTTAAACAAATATTTTTTATTAATTTCATCATCGTTTAAACCCAGACAAAAATTCTAAACTAATATGAGGAATCTTGTACCTTAAAAAAATGAATAAATAAGAGTTCTTAAACCATAAAAAAATTAAAAATGGATATTTATAAGTTCATAAAGTAATAAAGCTGGATATATGGATCATATGCAATGATCTATATTAAATTTTCCATCGATTTCATTTCTGCTGTTAATTTCTGATTTTATTAAAGCTAAAACCGTAAAAATCGGAGGTACTTTAGGCGAATCAGAACCTTAGCTTCTAGAATTCCTTCAACCCACCAACTCAATTGTCAATGTCAAATGTGAGCGCGTAACTCAGGCCAAAACAGAAAACCCCTTTGGTCCTATGGCATTTAATAGCATTAAGAATATTGCATGCACGCGGAATGTCATTCGTGAACAGATAATAAAAGAAGACGAAACTTTTGGATGAGTACGAACATGCAAATTTCGTGGTTGCTAGGTGATATGGGGAGACTTGAATTTTATCAATAAAATAATAAATGGAGGGAGCCAAAAATAAAACATGCACACATGGCACCAACCGACTACTCACCCGTGTGTGGAGTGGGATTCTGGCCATTGGCGAAGGCGTTCGAGGGACTCTCCTTGATGACCTCGTGGATCTGGGTGGCCCACTTGATGACGACGCCCTCGATGGCGCTCTTCAGGTACAAATCGAACTGGCACTGCTCCGTCTCCACCAGCTCCTTGGCCGCCTTCACGATCTTCTCGACGCCCACGGGCATGGCCAGGATGGTCTCGCCACTCACCTGGCCCTTTACCTGGTGCACGGTGCTCTTGAGGCTGTGCACATGCTTCTGCACATCCTGGGCCACCATGATGGGCCAGCTGCGGTAGTTGTCCTCGTTGGAGAGCAGCGGCACCAGCACCTCCTCCACCAAAGCGGACAGTTGGTCGATGGTGCGCGTGGCCAGGTCCCCGTAGATGATGAAGTTGCCGCAATCCTCGCGAGGAATAGGCAGGGCATAGCGCTTGATGAAGTACACACCCTTGCTCTTCAGCTGCGACAGTGGAAAGGTGGTGGAGGGAACCAGTTGGGCAGCGGGGGTGAGGATGATTATGAGGACCACCGGGGTATTCCTGTCCAGAAACTCCTTAATAATGCCCTTGTGCTCCTCCACCGTGATGACGCGCGTCCACTTCTCGGGCTTCAATTTCAGTGACTTGATGACGAAGGAGCCCATCAGCTCCAGGCGCGGATCCGGACCACCAGCTGCCGCTGCAGCAGCGGCCTCCGCGCTGGTGGATGGCTCCATCGCAACCCACTCGCTGGTGGGTGGTGGGGTGTGGGTGGTGTGGTTGCTTTGGTGCTTCTGCTCCTGCACTGGTTGTCTAGTTGTTGCTGTTGTCTGTTGTTTGCTGTGGGGATGAGTTGGACATGCATATCTGAGTGTTTGCCTGACCTTGTTACCACTAACAACAAAGCATATAAAATCGATAAAAATTGCAAATCAATAGGATTTTTTATGAAAATTTTGAAAACTTTTATCACTGATATGCTTAATAAGTGGAAAAATGACGCATTACTTTAAATTTTATTATTTTCTCTAGTGTTATGTAACACTTTTCACAATTTTCACTGGTTACATAACTCACAAGAAGGCATTACTTTAAAGATTTCCACTTAAAATCAAAGGATATGTTTTTTTTAGTGTTAAAATCACTCAGCACTTCCAGATTATCAATTATTTTAGTGAATTTATATTAATTTTAAAGTTTTTCCTTATTTTATATGCCTTAATTTATAATCCTTAAAGTTTTTCCACGGGTTTTTCCCTTTTCCAATTGCGACTGCTTACCTCGGCTGCTGGTAAGCGACTGAATGGGTTGTTATTTCCGCTGGCGACACGACACGCACATTCCGGTGCGAAAGTGATCGTGGCAGGACCCGTTGCTAAGGACTTGTTTACTTACCCCCCCAAATCCGTGCATGGCCAGTGACTACTGTTTGTTATTTCCCCTGTGCCATAATGGCCGTTGCCAAGTCGGTTGCCAAGCCGGCGGCCATTTGTTGCGCTTTATTTCCGTTTTAATGGCGGAATGCACGCCATTTGCCAATTAAGTTCCTTCGATTTGCACACTTTCCATCGACTGATTGTGTGCTAATTGATTGGCAAGTGGAGGTGAAGATTAACCAATTAAGATTAGAGGTGATATTTCATTAGGGATTAGTAAAGGTCTTAGGATTTTTATAAATTTTGCACATTAGTTTTAAGTTGATTATTCATTTGCTTTGTATTTTACGCATTATAGTATGTTTATGGTTACATTACTATTTAAAATTTAAGTGCCACTTTTTTCCTTAATTTTTTTTTTATTTTAAAATATATACTTGTTAATTTTTTTTTAATTAAAATATTTTTGACTTGATAAAAATTTTTTTTAAATTTTGTTTTAAATTCTATTTATTTTTAGGCGATTTTTAACAACGTTGCATAAATGGGTGAAAGATTATAATTAGATTTTGCCTGTACTTACAGAAAATACATATATTCCAGTGCTTTTAACACCCCTAAATGACAAATTAGATGCCAAAAGGGATAGGATACAACTTGAATGTGCAACATGCAACTCAACAAACACGCGAAATAACCAAAAGTTCTGTCAAACACCTGTCCGCAAATGGTTGGGTTTTGCAAAAATAAATGATTTCCCTGCACGCCAAGAACTGTTGCATTTAAAATCGCAACAGTTGGTCTGGGGAAATTCCTCGGTTAACACAATCGAAGTAAATCACTCACAGTTGCCATAATTTTTTGCCCCTTTTTATGGAAACCCCAAGCGCAGGCGCCATCAACAAGTGGTCGTAAACAAAAACAATCCACTTATTGCCCCGCCAGCAACAAGGTGCATAAACAAGGCCAAAAAAAAGCAACAGATAATTGCATGACTTCCGGTTGTAAAAGTGTTTCCAATTCCACCTGAAATTAGACAAGGCCTAGGTCGCGGAATGTGTCTCGTGCCTTGGGTGATGGTTCACTGAACTCCAGGCCACGAAAACCACAGCGAATTTATGCAAGCCAAGTCAGCCAAGCCTGAAAATCAATATGCTTATAAACTGAATCCAGTGTCGCTTTCGGCCACCAGTTGATTGGCAACCATGTGGCACTTGGCACTGGGACTGGGCCTCATCCAGCAGCTCAGCTTGGCCATCGTGGTGGAGCGGAATATGTTTGCCTACTACAAGGTGCCGGCGGCCCAGTTGCTGTACTCCCACCAAGACGCGGATTTGGACTCCGATTCGGAGTTGGACTCCCACTCGCAGGAGATGAGCCAGGTCAGCGATCTCTACTATGTGCTGCAGTGTCCGCCAAAGCTGGATGAGGGCATCCCCAAGCCGCAGGACATGCAAACCTGCAGTGTGGTGGACCAGTACAAGGGCATGTGGACGAAGAAAAAGAAGCCAAAGCCCAAGAAGCGCTTCCACATGGTCCCCTTCCGGATTGTGCTGCGTCCATTGGGACCACCTGCCAGGAGACGCAGCCTGAGGCGTCGCAAGCGTCAGCACAAGAGTCCAGAAACTAAGACTCCGCAAGATAGGATTACATCGAAGGTGAAACAGCAAGAGGTCAGCAGTCCACTTCAGTTTCTGGCTCGTCCCCACAAGCGGCAGAAACTCCTTAAACTCTCCGCCGACCATCGAAAGTTCAAGAAGGGCAGTCGGTCCAAGGGATACAACCACATGTACCATCGAGATGAATCCTACAACGATCGTATCTTCTACGATGAACTCGAGGAGGATGGAAAGTTCCACAAGCTGGGCAAAGAGAAATCTAATTAAATGTAAATTTATTGTAAACTATTTAAACCAACTATTTGAACAATGTATTATTAAAGACTTTTTGATCAGGGATACCATTGTATCAAATGACATTGAAATATCTTTAAAATAAATAACTTTTCAAGTGTAAGTTGGCCTTGTATTAAAAACTGGTTAGCAACCCGGACATAATGTTGTACCAACTAAAAGGTCAATCCAGTTGAGAAGCTTTTCTTACATCGAAAAGTGGAAGAAACATATCATCGTAGGACACATTTTCAAACACTTTGTTAAGTAGAGTAGTAAAGGCAATGCTGTGGGATTTGATTATACCGGGTAGAAACTCATTCCAGAACACCACCCAGTTGTCGTTGAGCAGCTTATTCAGGAATATGGTCACGTCCGTGTTTACCTTGTACAGATCATCCAACCAAACGATCCATCTGGAAGCCGTAGAAGTTACCAAGAAATCTCTCCTAAAAACCAAGTCACTTACCGATCCAAGTCAATGCTGGGCCTCAGATCGTAAATCTTTAGATAGCGCTTGTCGTTCCGGTACTCCACCAACGTCTTAAGGGTCAGGGTTATGCGGAAGTTCTGTAAGTCGGAGGTCAGGCGACCGGTGGTGTTGTAATGGAAGAGCATAACCCTGCCCACCATTTCGTAGGTGGCCTCGTGGAGGAGTCGCGGTAAACGGGCCTTTATCACAATCTGCTTTTGGTTGGGTTCGTACAGAAATCCCTCCACATGGGTGATTGTGGCATTATTGAACCCCTTGTTCACATTGTCCCGCATCCGAAAGTCCATCCAGATAGGTCCATGATGCGGCGAGTCCAGAACAATTGAGTCCGCATAGTTGTACGAGTCCAGCGGCGGCAGACCTATTTCCGGGATACCCTTTGGATAGCGTTTGATTAGTGCATTGATGGACCGAACCAGGCATGTGGAATCTCCATAGTGGCACCTTTCGACGTCCCCAGCTGGAAATGTTGGGATCCGTTAAAAGCAGATCAACTTTTCACTGACATCCTACGCACGTAAGCCTGCTCCCGAGATTAGAGCTGGGTAACAGCAACACAACCACAACAGCGAACTCAACTTGTTCATTACGTTGGCGTAATTCAACTGACTGTAAAACAATTAACGCTTTGCTCACGGAAAAATTAATTCATCGCAAATACTTAGAACCTGCTCTAAACGAAGCTTTTCCTCTATCAACAATAACAAATGTAAATCCATTGCTTCGACCGGTTTGCTATAACAATATTAATCTTTGTCCTTCCATGTCTCCAATAAAACTGGAATGCTTCAATCGATTTTAATCATTTACTTCAGACTCTTTGGGAACCGCTAAAAACATATCATCATAGGAGATCATTTTGAATACATCCTCAAATAAATCTCGGAAAACACTCGCGAATATCTTAAGATTTTTGGGCTCGAGCTCGTTCCAAAACTCCACCCAGTGCAGATTGAACACCTGGTTAATGGCTATCGTCATATCCGTGTTCGATTCAAAAAAGTTGTCCAGCCAGAAAACCCATCTGAAAGGAAATTTCTAGTCAGCCAATATTGGATTATAGGCAGTCACAACTCACCGGTCCATGTTCACAAATGGAGTTAGCTCGTAGATCTTCAAATATCGCTTATTATTCCGATACTCCATGATAACTTTCAGTTTGAGAACAAAGCGAAAGTTCTGGAAGTCAGAGAAGGATTCTCCTGTGGAATTTAGCTCCACAATCCATACTCTTCCTTGTGAATAGTAGCTGCCCTTGTGGATGAGACTGGGTATCCGGCCGTGGATTTCGATTAGGCTGGAGGTGGGATTCTCATCGAACCCACTGACCTTTGTGATCGTCGTGTTCTCAAAGCCATAGTTCACTTGATTGAACAGATCGAACTGCAGCCAGAACGCACCAACGCGCTCATCGTCCCAGAACTTGGAGTTCCTAATGTCCACCACATCGATGGGTTTTAGACCCAGCGCCGGTATTCCTCTGGGATACTTCTTTATCAACGCATTCATAGAGTTCACAATGCACTCCGATTCTCCAAAGTGGCATTTTTTAATTTCCTTCGCTGGGTTTTCGTATAATGACAGAAATCATATTTTATTAATTATCTCCATGCACCACAGGCTGATCTTTGTTACCTACGTATCATCTGGCCCTGCAGCGATCCAATAATCTGCAGGAACAGCAGAATTATTATTATATCGCGCATTCCTATATAGAGTGTGTGTATAGACTAGTGTTCTAAGTGCACTTCTAGTGCCTTCAGTGGTGGAATGACAACTGGAACTTAGTTATGTGCTAGAATGCATCTTAAAACCGGTCGAAAGCTCTATTTGTCTTATTTGCATTTTCAACTTGATATATTCAAAAATCATCAACGTAATAAAATTTAATTTGCCTACAATTATACCATTATGTAATATAAAATAATTGCGAACCAATTGTAAAATACTTTTTAGCTTTTTATTGAATTGGAACCGGAAAAGTTACCAAGCTAGCTTATGATCAAATGATATGTCGATAATGTGATTGTCAAAGGACAAAATTTGCTAAGATCGCTTAAACTAAGCCCACATTTTAATCAGAATCTAAGCAGTAGACAATTGACTATTAATTTACAATTTAGAATAAGAATGAGTCTCATATTTTACCCGCCGTTTTCTAAGGCCAACAAACCTGGAAGGAATGCGCATAAATCGAAAACCAGTTTTCATAGTTATAGTATAGTTGTGACTCTTTTCAAACTGCTTAAATATAATATAAGTAAGTGAACTAAGCTTACTTTACTTTAAACAACTTTTATACTAAGAACTATTTACCCTACTTTATTTACAATATACATTATTTTATAGTAAAGCTAAAGTCTATTTGGAGTCTTCATCGGCTAGGAACAGATCATCGTAAGGTACTTTCTCGAATAAATCCTCAAACAGACTTAGGAAGACGGTTTCAAACAGACTAAGAATTCCCGGCTCCAGTTCGTTCCAGAACTCAACCCAATTTCTATTAAACAGATTGTTGATTGCTATAGTCAGGTCTTCGTTGTCTGGGAAGAAGTTATCCAGCCACATAATCCATCTTTAAATGAAAATATACAAAGTTTCGTAAGAATTGAACAACTTTATAATAGAATATTAATAAACTCACCGATCCAGCCTTATATTCGGAACTAGTTCGTAGATCTTTAGATATCGCCGGTTGTTTCGGTACTCGATGCGCACTTTTAACGATAGATCGAATCGGAAATTGAGGAAGTCCGACTCGGAGGTTCCCTGTGAGTTAATATCCACGAACCAGAGCATGCGTCCCTTGGCCAAATAGTCACCCTTGTAGATCAGCCGAGGAATCTTCCCATGAATTTCGATCTTGGTGGCAGTAGGATCTTTGTCGAATCCCCGGATCTCCGTGATGGTGGTGTTTTCGAAGCCGTAGTTTATCTGGTTGAGCAGTTCGAAGAAGTACCAGGCACCACCCACTTGGGAATCGTTGACCAGCAGCCAATCACGCACGGGCAGCACATTGAAGGGCTTTAGATTGACCTCGGGTATACCCTTTGGAAAGTTCCTCAGCAGGGCATTGGCCGACTCCACCAGGCACTTTCCGTCCCCATAATGGCATTTCTTTACCTTAGCAGCTGTAGAATTGAGGTTTATTAATCGGTTCTCTTGAGGATAATCCTTAGAAACACCCACGCAAGCTCTGACACTGCAATCCAACGATTAGCTGAATGCTTATAACCACGTAAGCCAGGAAACGCATCTCACAGCTCAATAAAAACTAGTTCTCCACAGATCTCACTTAAACTCTCAGTAAACCGAAGCACTTGCATGGCCAATTGCAACTAGTCGTCGATCAGAACCGATTTTCTGTTATGTCGGAACATTCATGAGCAAATCTAAAAAGCTCACATTATCGTAACTTGTTTTCTAAGAGCCTTTATGCCGATCAAGAAAGCTAACCTGAAAAGCTTTCAGGTTTTTAGTTTTCACCATATCTGAATAAAATATTTTTCAATAAATAGAATAAACCAGTGTGCTTAGTGGGCAGAGATAAAGTGGATGTGTTCAGATTCAACAAACCTAAAGAATCATATCTTTATAGGGCACCGAGGCGTAAATAAAGTTAAGTCTATTAATTATGAATACTCTCACGATTTTTTTCACCACCTGTCCAATACCAAATGAAGACTAATTTTGTAGACTTTAGCATATCCTTTGTCGTCAGTGGTGCCTCAGATCTCGGTTAAATCGGTTTTCTGCTACCAGATTGGCAGCTATTGCAAAGAATATTAAGATTAATTTCATTATTCCTAGCGACTGATGCTAAGTAAAACTAAAACTAAGTGATTTTTTTATAGTTGCGGATCTATAACCGGTTGAACAACTGGATAAAAAGTAATACAATTTGTATCAATAATTCAAAGTTACCTTAAATAATTTATTCTGAGATTTTTAATATCATCACACATAATTGTGAGTGCGATTATAGTTGCGAAGCTTTAAAAAGTGTTTTGATATCTAAATAATCGGAATCCTTACAGCAAAATATTACAATTCAATAATGTGTGTTAATTAAAAAAAGAACTCTAATTTTTAGTATTTATAGAATATGTCATATATGTAACTGTGTTCGCTGTACTTATGGAATCTCAAAACTTATAGTTCTCCAAAGCGCGAGCTGGAACAATGGAATAAAATGTTGTTTTTCTCTGTGTAATAAATAATGTACTGTTTTATATTAGCAAATCTCTGATTCTAAGCTTTCACCACACCAGAATAACTTGTCTTTTCAATTAAATTAGTAAAGAACACAGATACTAAGTAAACTTAATAACATTTAATAAACCTAAAGAATCCTTTGCAACAGTAACCAATCTACGAAAATTAAACTTCCGAAACTACAAATCTCTATAGAAATCGTCATATGGTAACTTGTTAGCCACTCGCTTGAGAATGGACTCTACCAGTTGATCCACTGCGGAAGTGATACCCTTGCGAAGGGTATGCCAAATTTCCAGCCACTTGATGTTGGCCACATCATTCATGGCTTCACTCAGCTCGGGATTATTGAAAAGATTCTCAAAATTCAGATGCATGCTTATGAGAAAGAGTTTTAATTAGTTTGTATATATTCAGTACATAACATAACCTTACCCCTGCACATCCAGCAAGCACTTGACTTTGGCTATCTCTGCATATCGCTTACCATCTCCTCGAAGTTGCTCCACCGCCCTTACTTTGCAGCGAAATCGGCACTCCTTGATCTCAACCACAGCATGGCCTTTTCCCTGAATGGGCATAGAGAGCAGACTACCATGCATTTCGTAGAACCCATCGAGTTTCAGCAATGGAATCCACCCACTGAACTCCAGGACTCGCGGTAGATCCGCTTCAAATCCCTTTGCCTCCGCCACTGTGGAGTCCCCGAAACCCCTTACGGTTAAGTTATGGAATCTTAGGTCTAAGGTAGCCGGGCCATCTGGTTCTATCCGACTAACGATAACGTTCTCAAAGGCAATAGAATCCAGAGCATCCAATCCAATAGAGGCTAGACCCTTGGGATACTTTCGCAGAATTCTGGTAACAGTTTCCGCTATGCAGATGGAATCGCCAGCCTCACATTTCTCAATCTCAGGAGCTACAAGTAGAACAAGTAAATGAGGGTTTCCAGGGAATATCCTTCCACTTACGCAGCTGTCCCAAAACGAGAGCCACCCACAGGCAGCATATAAATAAGGTTAACCTCATTTCGATTCGGTTAGTGTCAGCTAATTAATGGATGGGCTTGCGACTAAGTATTCGCTTTTATAGGCCATTAAGCCAGCCAGCGAATAATTGCCAGGTTACATGCATATGCAAATCGGATAATAGTCAGTTCAGTGAATGGATATAATAGATATCGTCGTCACCCACGCCCACACCTGACATCTAACACTTTGTGGAATAATCGATTGATTATTACCTCATTAACCGTAGGGGCTGTAATTTTCACTTTCAGTCGCCTAATCGGTCATTACACTGGCTGATTTTAATTACAACTAACTGTTTTCGTTGACGTAACATCAAGAAATTACTCTAGAGGCTTTTCAGAACGTATAAATTTAACTTAAATAACTAAAGACCAGAGTTTTTCCTTAGAATAATACAATTCTTTATTTATAGCAATTTTTGTACACAACAATTTTGTAAAATATATGTATGCGGCTAGCTAGGAGATGGTGTACTCCACTGGACCTTTAGTTTCCATTAAAAAGTGCAGCTTTAAAGAAGGAGTTCTTAGGTTAAACAGTACAAAATAAATACAAAGTATAAATTTTAAAACGTTTCATAAATAATTACTCACACACGGCTAATATATATATAGAGACACAGAATGATACAATTTTACAGGCAAATTTACACACGATTAGACAATTGATGTGGTTCGATTTACGCTCAGTTAATTTCACAGCCTTATGATTAATAGACTTTACAACTATTTGCTTTAATTAAAAGTGCTTTCGATTAGTGATAATTTAGACAAACTCATGGTTTTTCTTCTTGTCTCTCTTCGCTTTTTAGTTAGTAGTGTTCATTACCCATTTTTGGTATGCATTTAAATTAGAATTTAGTTATTGTGTTACACTGATCCCGGGTCCTCTCGGAGGACCCCTTTAAAAAAGAACACCCGAAGCAACAACGGACAGTAATCGAATCTTTAAAAGGCAGGCCAATGGGAATTTCAACCTGCCCTTGGTAAAATCTGCCACATCGTGTCCATTGTCGAGGAATTTGTTACGGCAGCGGCATTCACGGAGCCAATTCAAACGCCACTGCTAGCTGAGGACCACATGCTGACCCCCGGTTCCGTTCAGATTGCTGCTGGGGCGACCGAGCTCGTTGTTGTTGCTGTTGGTGAAACAAACCTCCTCACTGCCATCGGAATCAGTGCAGCACAGTAATGGCTACGCATCCTCACCGTCCAAACCCTCGCCCTCGGCGCTCTCGGCACTCGTGGCAATCCTGCAAGGAAAGTTATGGGGAAAAGGTTAAAAGTGAACGATGATTGATGGTTAGTGCAGGGTGTATGTGAGGTTGGTTTGAGTGCGAATCTCTCGGTAATGCAACATTAAATTAAAAGAGTTTATAGAATTTAAATATAAAGGACATAATAATAATTACGTACTTTAGCCGGTATCTTTATCATGTACCAAAATCAATATGAAACAAATTTATAGCTTCGTATTTTTGGTGATATTTGCTTTTTCTTTAGGCTTTAGCTTTTTTTTAATAACTTATAATTACGAGCTAAATTTATTTTTCTTTCTAGCTGCAATGCAATATATTATTATTAACGACCCACTACAAATTTTCTTAATTTTTAATCAAACTATTTTGGTGATACATAGACTAATCGAATTCGTATCTGATGTTTAATATTGTGAAGCTTTTTTTATAATATAACTTGTATTTTGGAAAAAAGACAACATTTCTTAAATTCATATCTTCTAAACCAGAAAAACATTTTTAAAATACCAAAAAAAAATGGTATTAAATACATGTATACTTTTTAAGAGGTAAGGGAGGGTTAAAAAAGATTTATTCAGTTCAGACTTGAAATTAAAAATATTTTAGAAATAAAAAAATATATAAATAAAGAAATTTGAATAAAAATACGTTTATCAATCATGCATTTGTTTACGGAAAGTTGAAGTTATAGGAGTTCTACTTTTTAAACTAATATTAGTTTAGGCTTTTAGATTTTATCAGCCCTCTGTCTCTTTTTCCCCTAAGATCCTAACAGCCTTTATGGCGACTATCAAAACCTAGTAAAACCAACCAAACATAAAATTAAATAATTTGCTCAAGGTCAGCTTAAATTCATATTTTAAGTCACACACATAAAGTTAGCCAAAACAAACAGAGAACAGGCGTCATGAAACTCATAAACACACTTAAATTCACACGTAAACAAACAAGATCGAAGCAAACAAAGTAAAAACCACCAGCGAACACAAAAACGAAATTTGTATTTTTATTGTCTGGAAAAGAGAGTGGAAAGTTTGTGAAATTCTTTTATTTCTACAGTTAATAAATATTTCTACTACTATACATACAAATTCTAAAAGTACATAATGCTTTATACAGAAGTTCTAAAATCAACAAAATCAAAAGAGTAGTACGTACAATTCGTCTAATAATTAAACTAAGAAAGATCATCTAAAGGGAAAATACTTAAAGTGCACGATCTTAGGACCATAAATTCCTTACAACATTTACAAAAAGTATTAGGATGTGAAATTCAAATTGTACAATCGAGTTAATAAAGCTGGGAAAATTCGACTTAAGACTATCTTAATTGGCTTCGTTGGGTGAGATTCTGATTTGGATTCTGAATGGAGTTTCTCGCGATTCCATTATCGTTAAGCGTCAGCTCGCTATATACATTATATGCAGGATCCGATCCAGAATTGTAGTGGTAGTGTGTGGTTCACGTTGATGAGGCCCCGAGCAAAGAGAAAAAATCAGTTTTCACCAGCACATTTTAGGGCGCGGCGCATTTTGGCCATGATATTTTTTTAAAGTCAAGTGCAGAAAAATGGATTTTTATTTTGGTACCCTCTCAATTATTTCAATGGTCATGGCACGCGTTCTATAATCGATCGAAATTCGGCCAATTCAATTAGCTACGCTTTCGTTTCGCAATGGCTTATGTTGCATTGAAATTTTGCATATTATGCGCAATTCTTTAGAAATCAATTTTGAATAAATTCGATCAAAAGTTTCGAAAGATGATTTCAATTCGTTTGTATCAATGCCAAAAAATCCATTTCCACATAAAATATTAAGTATAATTTTGTGGTCGTCGTGTGTGTGTGTGTTTTTGTGTTTAGATTTGTTTTTGTGTTTATCAATTTTTCAATTGTTGTTTTGTGTATTTGTTTCGCACATTTCAATTAGCCACAAATGAATGGGAAACGGGAAAACATCAATCAATCCAGTCGAGTAGTAGAGACACCGAGTATAAGAGTAGGGTGTATGGTGTATAGGACAGAACGGATAGAGGGGGACAGTGGTGAAACACACAGACACATACAGAGATTACAGGGTTTCCAAGTACATATAATAAAAGAGAAATGTCATGATACAAAATTATTCGAAAGTTAGCCACGATTTGTTTTATTTTTTACGATTTTAGTAGTATTTGGATGAGAAATGAGCCACGCCCAAAGTGCTTTACGCCCATTGCCAGAAACTTAAAATAATCTATGGTGTCTTATAACTAACTGATATAAAGCTTAAATGATATATAATAAA
This sequence comes from Drosophila mimetica, assembly GCA_037075245.1. NCBI lineage: Eukaryota > Metazoa > Arthropoda > Insecta > Diptera > Drosophilidae > Drosophila > Drosophila mimetica. Next base: position 9,774,599 of record JBAMCH010000023.1, on the reverse strand, counting down.
ATTCCTTTACATTTTCGTATTTGTTTCTTTATTTTGTAGTAATTCTTTAAATTCAAATCAGTTTCCTTTTCCAGAAAGGCTTTTCTTGGCATTTATTTCCAAATACCAATTACCAATAAATTGAAAGACTTTGCGAGTAAAACTTAGTGATAAATGCAATTTTATTTAACATGCTAAGCGCCAAAGCCTTATGAGCACATAATACCCATTACTCGATAAAACAATCAGTGGAGACTTACCAGAGTCACGCTTACTATCTATAGGACCCCATCGTTGATGGGTAAATGCTTTCTATATACAAACGTAGTTCCCCTAAAGACATGCCTTACAAATTCTAAGGGTTGCGTAGAGCCCTACTAGGTACTTGTTAGTAGTGTTAAGCGTGTGATTTAGTGTTTTAATATCACAAGGGTGTGTGTGGGGGAGTCTGGCCTGAATGAGTCACTGGGATGATTCAGTTAGGCACTTTCTCCGAGACGGTATCGAGACCTTTCACCGTGTTAGTAGCTGATTCGCCTACAACTAAGGTTACATCACTGTGAAGAATCGAGAGAAGAGAGCATAGCAAGATACGGTTTGGGGGTTTAGTTTCGGTTCAGAGATCGTAACCAAATGTAAATTAGTAGATAGGATAGAAGGCTTACAGATGGAGATAGGATTAGAATAAATTAGAAATAGTAAAACCAATTCGAGGTTGAGGAATAGTGCAGGTAGAAACTTAATCACAAGCTATAGGTTAGAAAAGATAGTTACTAAAGAAGGAGATGCAGATCGAGAGAGTTTGTGCAGAGTGTGTTGTGGTGGTTGTTGATGTGGTTGGGTGAAATAGATCCGGAACATACCTGGCATACGTCGAGTTGGCGTTCTTTATCGAAAAGCTGTTCTGGCTTGGCAACACGAATCGCTGCACCCACTGTAAACAGAGAATACCTTGAGTACCAGTAGATGAAGTAGGCATGAGCCCCTAAAGCCCCCAAGAACCCATATGTGGTCAGTCACGTAATTTGATAAAGTCAGTAATTGATGTCGGTATCTGTGATGCTTTAAAATGTGTCAAAACGTTCCCCTAATTTGTGATTCGCTAAGCCCGCCAGATAAGTGTCCAACCTAGTGGCGGCAAGTACTCACCCGACTGTTCATCAGACGCTGATTGCCCATGCAGGCAGCCATGTGTATCACAAGGTATATGTTAAACAGTATATACAGAATGGCAAATATACCTGCAAGAAGCGAGGAAGAAGGTAAAACATTAGCTATTTATTCATATTGATAGAAACAATTGACTACTCACAGACTAGGGCCAGCAGGCCGCCTTTAATTTCCATATTCTCCACCTGTACGACCACAAAGTACAAATTAACGCCAATCACAACAATTGTGAGCAGTATGGAAACAATTTTGTTCCCCCTGTGAACACAGATAAATTAAAAACTGCCCGAGAATCAATTAAAAGCTGCTATATCACTCACAGTCCATTGACGAACTCGCCCATTATGGCGGCGCACGAGGTGAATGCGATTGTTGGTATGGCAGCGAATGGCAGTTGGAGCGACATCACCGCATTCAGGATGTCGTTCATGTTCGTCAGATCTTCCATCTTGCTGAACATGGCCAGGCAAAAGGTGGGAATGATGGCAATACAGCGCGTGACCAGCACGCGACACCAGCGCGGCCACTGTAGATTCAGGAATCCCTCCATGGAGAACTGGCCCGCATAGGTGCCCGTCATGGTGGAGCTCTGACCCGCAGCCAAAATGCCCACGCCCCAAATGTACATGGCCACAGCGCCGAAGGTGCAGCCAAGGAAGAGTCCACCTTTGTACAGATCCGCATCGATGATGGCCGTGCCATTCACACTGTCCACGAATGACATTTTGGCATCCTCGTACATTGACTTGTCTTTACACTCATCAATCTAGTGAATAACAAGAAGTTTATCATTATTCTAATGATCATATGCATCTTAAGATCGTCTACGTACCACATCGTTGTTGGTCTTGCCATACATGCCATGGGCAAACACGGCCACCACAAACAGATTAATGATAAAGGACACAAACAGAGCCACCGAAGCCTCTATAAAGAAGTAGAAATTCGCCTCGCTAACTTTCTTGGGCTGGCGACGATCTATATCGCGGGACTGTTGACAGAAAGTTTGTTAGAGTCAAGAAATTACAAGAAATAGTTGATTGTTTTACCTTAACCAAGGCGGAGTGCAGGTAGAGATTGTGGGGCATAATGACAGCACCTACAACGCCAACCGCCTGCAGCAACACGTTCGAATTGCAGTTAGAGCACCAGGGCACAAACATCCCCTCCAGAACTTCACCTTGATTGGGAGCTGACACAATGTACTGAAATAGATAAACAAAGGAAATTAGTTGAGCAAGTAATTACTAGGTTTATATTGATAACTAAAATCCCCTTTGTTATTTTGTTATTTTCTTAAGGGATGACAAAAACATGTTAATTATTTGTAAAAAATTCCCCAAGCTAAACATATATATTTGAATGAATCGCGAAAAAAGAGAAAAACCCCCAATGGATAATTGTAAAAGTCTGCATTGTATAATCGAACTGATAAGGTCTGGCATTATATATCCCATCTGGAATTGTTTGTCATTTCCGGCAGCATCATGTGCCTGGCCAGCGTCAGATGAAGTACCCAGCACCCAGCACCCAGCCAGAACCCCTCGAAATGTGCAAGTGCAGCTTATCTAATCATCTGGGTCTCCGACTGGGTAGACAGCTCAAGAACAATTGCTTATTATCTGGACCGTAGTCGTGACGCTGTCGTAAATTTACGTCTGAGTTAATGGGGTTCGCTAAAGGGCTGCCTTTTTTAATGAACGACTTATATAGAGAAAACGCCCCTGGCAAATGAAAATTTACAACATTTCGACGAGTCGTAAAAAAAACTTCTCAAGAAATGTTTTCCATTGCTCTAGCCACAATTGTTTAAACAAATTATATTTGCACTCACGTCTGGCAAGTACTTCTCCACACTTAAAGCTAGGGGAACTTTTCGTAAATTTCGGGGATTACTTTTAATAATAAAGGCTTTAATTTAATGTGGGGACTTTTTTGGGGGATTCTATTTAGACTTACCTCATATCCAAAGGAGACAGCCATAATGGTGATGAGCGTGCCGAATAGGAACTCCAGCTTGCGTAGACCGTATTTGTCCAGAAATAGGAACGTGAACGTGTCAACAATGGTGATCAACACGCCGCCCCACAAAGGCACTCTACAAAAACAGGGGAAATACCGCATGAGAACTGGGTATTCCAATAACTGGCTGACTAGATAAGCTTACACTTTATTGGACAGCAGGTATATGGCAATGGCTGTGCCAATAACCTCCTGCATATCGGAGCCAATAATGGCTATCTCTATCATTATCCAGAGGATCCAACGCGGCAGACGTTTGTATTGCCGGTAGCACATCTCGGCCAGATGGAGGCCGGTGACAACACCCAGCCTATAGGGAAGATTATAAACAGTTAGACATTGATTTCTTTGGGTTAACTTAGAGAGAGACACACACTCACCTTGCAGCCAAGCGTTGCATAAGCAGGCCCAAGACGGTGGCCCACAGCAAGACCCACAAGATCTTGTACTTGGCCGCCGCACCAGACTGCATATCGGATTCGATGTTGCCGGGATCCAGATACGCAATGGACATAAGAAAACCGGGTCCCGTGAAGGCCCACAGCTTGCGAAAGCTGAAACCGACCTGCAGAGTGTAGGGTAATGGTTTAAGTTCATTTTCTTTTTTTCGCTGTTCGAATGGACTCACATTTGTGGTGTCATCATCGGGTATGAGGACCTTCTCATCGCTGAAATAGGCCTGCTTGGCGGCGGGTTTCAGGTAGGTCGTCTCGTTGAGTATCTGCTGGTGGTGCATGTGGTTGCTCCGCTGACTGCCTGCAGCGGATCCACCGGCGGATTCACTGGGACCATCTCCTCCAGCGCCCGGCTCGTGGTAGGCCTCATTCGAAGACATGCTGTAAAAGAGATTCCAAATTAGTATTGACCAGCTGGGAATTTCTACATGCTCCTATTTCTGTCCACTGCCGTCACCGACTATTCTAATCTGTATTTGCCCTGCGATTGTTTCACCTGCCATTATAATTCTCACAATTTCCATTTAATTGAGCATCTGCATGTGATTCCAGCTCAATTAGCATTATCATAATGCAAACAACAAACAAATGAATTTTTTTCGCTATATGAAATGGAGATTTTTGCACCATAAACTTTATCGCATTCGACAGGCCATATATTCTATTTCATCATGTTCCAGACCAAAGTCAAAATAACACGTTTCATGTTTTTCCGGAACGTGCGTGGCAAAAAATAAATAAATAACAAAAGTACATAGTTTGAGAGGCATTAGCTCGCAGTAGCTGATAAGGCAATATTAAGTTCCATACTATATTCACTCATGTGAGTGCTTGATGAGGAAATAAAACAAAGCTTTATGATTCATTCAGTCCAGTAATTGAAATTCCTTTATCCAATTTACCACAGCAAATTTCGAGATATGGTATTTTTTTGCAACCCATTTGCATTGAGCAATCATTTGGGATATGGCCTGTTGAAAACAAGACTACTGAACAAGATATTCAAGACCATTGACCTGCGTATCGATATGAATTTTGGGATTCTGTTTATTTGGTAAAAAGCGATCACAAGTGCATTTTCAATGGGGATGTCTGAGCAGACGAGAGCTCTTAAACACACAATGTTTTGTGTATTATAAAGAGCCAAGTGGCTCACCTTGACAAACGCTGCTGCCCCACTGATGCTATATATCTGCTATAAGGCTTTCCACATCGCTTCATTGATGACGGACGGAACGGAGCAAAACAAAGACAAAGAGCATCGGGCGATGTCTACTTATATGTGGCATTTAATCGGGTGTATATAGTATAAAAGCAACCGAGTTGGCCAAATCGAAACGCCATTAATGGAGCTCTAATCGCGCCTATTAGTCGTTGCAATGTTTTTAAGGCAAAATGGTAACGAAACGACGGAAAGTGTCTAGTTCACTGGAATACTTAATATATATGTATGTATGGAGCTGCCTGCTCTGTTTACCCAGTTGTACGGCAATACCCACGCCCCCAAAGTACGGAACCCAAGCCGATAACCATATAATCAGCTACGTGTTCGCCTACCATTTTCCTACCAAATCAGACACCGTAAATTATGATAATTGTTAACCCAAAAAAACTCAACATTTCAGGGCTATTTCCCATTGAGTGTCCAAATTAAATGTTAATTGTATGATTTTTTTGTTGACAAAAAACTTGGTTTATTTCGGGAAAATATATATTTGAAACTGCGTACCATTTTGCGCTGTCGGCGTAAATAAACAAATTAATACAAAAAACACTTGACAACAAAAACTGAAAATATTTCTAAAACCAGATAACAGTAAATCGAAATAATAGAATACTTATCAGCAGCAGATTGTTGTTTAAAAAACAGCGCGTTAACGGTAATTATACGCTCTCTGCTTAAGATTCACTGGGTTTTATTCTAAAAATTGTTTTTCTATGGAAGTTCGCGGGCAATAAACCGAAATTGCGTCTGGGAAACTAAGGAGATTTTAAAATGCGAAACGCTTGTCAACAAACAATTGTGTTTTACGGTTATTTACGGTTAAGAACTATTACTCTCTTTGCCGGTTGAGGTGTAAAGAGAGAGGGGAGGGAGCAGAGCACGTTTTGTTATTAGCACACACCTGCGTGCGCACTCACTCACACACACGCGCACCATCACACACACACACACGAAATATTGGTGGAGATGTAAATTATTGGATAACTTAGGTTAACCACTTCCTAGCAATTAACGGGGCTTACTTGTGGGCCGCCCAGGGGGGTACTTAGATTGGAGCCTTCGCCTTTATTATATCACACACTCGACACTTATGGCTGCCTATAAATGCATTTTCCCAGCTTTTCTCGCGTAGCAATTTACGAACTCTGTGACGTGACGTTTTGGACGGCAGAAACAAAAGTGATGGGCGCAGTGCAGCAGCGACAATATAAAAAACACAGCGACGAACAAGAAAAACGAAGAGGGGGGTGGGGGGGCGTCTTTGGCTGCCAATTGTTGACTTAGTTAACGGCAATTGACGAGCGGACAGCAATTTGTGCTCTACCCGCGAGCGCTGCTCTTTGTTTATTAATTTTCCTCGCAATATTTTTGAGACTCTGGCCACCAGCTGCTTTCTTTTGCACGCACACGCACACTCACTCGCTTTTCGATTGCCCCACCGATAACACCAGCCGATAAATAAAAATACCAACTGAAGTTCAAACTCTCTGAGTCCACGCGATCGAGTGAATATAGCGTTTAGCGGTAGCCTCTATTTATTCGAAATACGCTTCTCTCGCGAACTGATAGCGGCCAGAGAGAGAGAGTGAGAGGGAGAGAGCGTGTGGGAAGAGTAGGGCTTTTTTGAAGGGGGGATTTTTTGATAATGCCTCAGGATTCAAAAGACCGCCAGAGATTTAAACCTGACATTTGAAATACCGGTTTGTCAAACGGCCTCGCCAATTTCACTCTCTCTCTCTCTCTCTTATCACTAACCGCAGGTTACCGTTACCGTTAGTCAGGTTGTGTGCTGTGGAAATTACTAGTTCTATACCTATTTAACGGACAATCAGAATTTAATTTTACCCACGTTGTTACCAACACGCACACTTTATCGTAATACCCACTAGAAATTAAATTTATAAGTTAACTTTATCGGCTAAAACTTTGATTTCGTCTGACACTTTTTCCGATTACGATCCGTCGCCAATAATTGTGATAAATCTTATCAAGTCGCCGCTTCTCTTCGGGTTGTCACTCAAAATTTACAACTGGGGCGTACTTTTTACTTAAGTATGTTCCTTAACTGATTAATCAGCACAAAGTTCTCTTTCTTTGTTGAACCCACATAAATTTGCACCATAACATGATTCATGGCAGTAAGTGGGAAGCATGTAACTTTTTCTACATTTCCAGATTACAATGCGCTCGGTAAGCGACTGATAAGAAATACGTCCATTGAAGAAAGGCCTTGACAGTCCTACCCCAAATTAGAGATGTCCTCGTGATTTTATATAGAACTCGACCTTTTTTTTTTCTTATCATATACAAATTTGTAAGTCCCCTATCTCAAAAAATAAATCATTTTAAGAGATTTATGGAGACTTTGGTAGAGATTCAAAAGAAAAAAGATATTTTCATCAAGAATTTGCAAAAAAAAACCCAATATAGCCAAAACTTGATTAGTTATTAATTAACTTTATTAATTATGTATTTCTTTATCAAAAGAGCAGACTTTTTGTTGTGACTGTCTTTAACATTAGATAACCTGACGCAGGAAACTCTCGTAGACTTTATACAATTTAAAAAGAGCAAAATCGTTACTTGACACATTTAACTTCATAACCAACGTATAAAATATGAAGTGAGCGGTATGCAAAATTAGCCCACAAATTGCTTGGGTGAAACATAAATAGCTTGGCATATTTTCTTTGAAAAATATACAAACGTGTTAAATACAAAGAATGTAAAATGCAATAAATGATATATAAAATATGGAATACCTCGCTCAAATGCTAGTATAACAAATTACAATAATAATTTCGATCTCTAGCCGTTCGTTGCACATAATTTGGAGGGATAAGAGGAGGGAGGAACAATAGATGGGGAGGGGACATGCGTAATGGGCTGGGTTAGTAGTGAATCGGTTTATAATCCAACATCAGTATTATCGTTTTCGTTAGTATGTAAATACAATTTGATTTTGTTCTATCGTGAATTTCAATTGGAAGCATTTAGGAATTCTACCCCACCACCTGCACGTAGTTGGCCGGGAAGAGTCCGTAGCGGTTCTTGCACAATCCTCGCCACCATCCGTCGTCGATCTTTTCGATGTGAGTGATCACATCATCTGGATCAAAGGAGATCTCGTCATCGTCAGCCGCCTGGTAGTCGTACAAGGCAATGGCGTGGATGCCGGTGTCCTCCAAGTAGTCGGCCAAGTTGTCAGAGTTGGCGTAGATGGCCTCCTCGGAAGTGGTGGCTCCAGCACTTGAAGCGGTTGTCTCGGTAGCTGCTCCATTCGTGGGCGGCAAGGGTGAGGCTGCCTTGATCTCTGCTTGGTTTTGATACAGTGGCTCCTCTTCGGTGACTGGCTCAGGTTCGGCTTGAGGCTGTGGCTCTGGCTGGACTTGGGCTGGAGGCGTTGGCTCGTGCACTGGAGATTGTGGCTCACTTCTGGGAGGAGTCGCCACAGTATCCACCTCGATTTGGGGCACAACATCCGGTGGCGGAGCGGCAACCTTGGCAACTGGAGCTGGTTCTGGTTCTAGCTCAGGAGGTGCGGCTGCAACTACAGGTGCAGGAGCAGGAGCAGCAGCGACCGTTGGAGTTGCCGCTGGCTCTTCCTTTGCTTCTACTTTAACAGGCTGAGCCTTGGGAATGACGATGGGTTCCCTGCGTGCTGGTGGAGTTTCCGATACAGGCGACTGCATCTGATTAAATGCACTGATGGCGTTGCCAATGCCTCCGGTTCGTCCCGTCTGGATGGCCGCCCTGCTGCCCTTGGGCGGGGGCGTGTCCGTTGAGGTACGTGGGGTATTCTCAGCCACAGTCTTCTTGGCGGCCTCCTCGCGATCCCGCTTGTCCTTGGCCTCACGCAGGCGTTTCTGCTCCTCTGCCCGCTTACGCGACTCCTCCTCAGAGTTCTTGGCCAGGTTCTCGAACTTGGCACGCAGATTGGAAGGCTTGGCGCCCTCGATTACGGGCTTGACCTTGTGGTCCACCTGACTGGCATGCTTCTGCGGAGCCTCAATATGGTCCCAGCCAACCGCGGACTTGTCCTTGCGATCCTCCTGAACACCAAACTTTCCGCCGAAGCCCTTGGAGTAATCTGAGATATAGAGAAGAGTTTATAATAATACAAAATTGAGTTTTTGGGTCGCTTACCCTTCTGGGACTCGTGCTTCTCCACCTTCTCGATGTGATCCCAGCCCACTGCCGATTTGTCCACTCGATCCGACTGCACACCGAACTTGCCACCGAAGCCAGTAGCGTAGTCCTTCTGGGATGCGTGCTTTTCCACCTTCTCGACGTGGTCCCAGCCCACGGCAGACTTGTCCCTGCGATCCTCCTGTACGCCGAACTTGCCACCGAATCCATCACTGTAGTCCTTCTGCGAGGCATGCTTGCCCACCTTGCCCTGGTAGTCATGGCCCACGGCCGACTTGTCCATACGGTCCTTCTCCACGCCAAACTTTCCGCCATACCCATATCCGGCGTTCTGATCCTTCAGCAGCTGCTTCTTCTTGTCCAGATCAGCCTGCTCCGTCTCCTCGCGCAGCTTGTCCATGCTAAAAACAAGGGAACAATGAACCTGATATTGAATTTCTCGCGAATATCGCATGACTCACTCTATGGTGCCGGCGGTGCGGCCGCTGCCGTCGATGGTCTTCGACCCCCAGCGCTGCTCCTGCTCGCTGACATCGTTCACAAAGTCGGGATCCGTCTCCCAGTCGTCGTCCTCCGCGGAGGCGGCACTGGTGGCCTGAATCTGGTGACCGGCGCTTGCCTTCCACATTCTGTTTACGCTGTTTCTGGCTACTCTGGCTACTCGCTTATCCTTATCTGCTGGTTAGATAAACACCATAACGAGTGTGAGTGGTGGGAGCAGGTTTTTTGAGGGGGGCTCCCGTTCCGATATGTGGCCATTGGCCGAGATAACAAGACACCAAACACCGAAGAAGGGAGGGGCCGACGCCGGATTGAGAGCAAGGCGCCGCTGGCGTTTTATGTGTGTATATACTCACATCCCGGTGACTAACTGCAGGGGGGAAACCGCTGGTCTGGTGCCGTGTCGCTGGAGCCTTCCAAGGTCTGCAAATTTCCGTGCGGAGGAAGGGTTAAACAATTGATTCATAAATTTGACCGGCCTATCGATAATCGATATTTAAATTAAACAAATTAGATATGGGTAAATTCCGATATATATTCTTTATCGATATTTTATTGTATCGATACTTTGTAAAACGCAAATTTGAGCGTTGATCGATAACTTGATTTTTGAAAATGTGGAAAGTGGCTTTCAAACTTCACCAAACTGGAAACTGAAATAATATATATCGTGACTTTGTTTGCCATTTTGCATTTACATTCATAACTACATAATACATAGCACCTACACAAACATAACGGTTTTTAATTTCCAATTATACATAAAAGCTATTTAATATAAAGTTTATTTTCAACTGCTAAACTGGTTCCAATTTTAATGTATAAACATTTCATTTTATTATACAAGCCCGTTCATATTCTTCCCTTTTAAAATAGTATTTTGAAATGCTTCCAGCCTTATAAAAAACACCTTGTTACGAATAAATTGCATAAAAATGCAAGATACAAAGTTTATGTTTTGAAATTAAATTAATAATCAATTCTATTATTATTTTCTCAATGTCGTCACTATCACAAGGCAAATATCTGAACTCCCCATATCTTAATCTCGTCATAGCTGATGTATCAACAGCTTCCAATAATGATTCACAGTATTTACAATTGGAACTCATTGCAGTCTCACGTGTTTTTAAGGCGTAGGTGAGGAAACATAGCCATGTAGTAAAAGGGGAGACTTTACCAAATATCCTAAAATTCGGAGGACTGCTAAACAGATAAATTCTAACGTCTTTTTAACTAGCGGCCGTTAGATTACTAGTTAGTTAAGCGCACAACAAACTCACTCTCACCGCTCTCTTGGATCCCAGTCGGCCGGCTTTTTGACTTCCAATCACTGGAAACATCGAGAGAGGAGAGCGCCAACTATAAATGGGGGGTTCGCAGCGCAAAAAGCTATAGTATTTATTCACATCGCTTGCAGTTCGCATCGCATCGCCAGACTTGTACGTCGAGAATCGAGTATTGTTGGTAAATTTATAGGAATTTGTAGATAAAACATTTTGTTTACTCTCGCCGTGCCAGAAATCGCAATTCAAGTGCAAAAGTAATCAGAAAAGTGAAAAGAAAGTGTGTGCTAAGCAATCAAAGATAGTTGTAATTGGTGCCAAGGGCATTTTGTAGAATTCTGGGCGCGGCACCAGAAGAATTCTCCAGATTCTTCCATTGGAGTGAGCGAGATTCAAATTGTTCTCTATTTACTTCGAACTTCTAGAGGCAATTCGAAAAAAAAAACAGTGGGGGAAGAAAATAAATTCGAAAACCAGAGATGACATCATCAAAAGCCCCTCTCTCGTTTGGCGTTTCTCTCACAGACTCGTGTGACTTTTGAACATCTCCCACTAGATCTATGTAAACTTTTTGTTCTTTTTTTGCTTTTCTTTTATATCATTTGGGATGGGAAGTGGAATTCTTCGAAATAGCGTCTCTCTTGTGCCAATTTCCTTCCTAATTTAGTAATTCAATCATTTTCAATTGCTCTGATAGAGGCTTCAAAATACAGTAAATCTTGGGGGAATAAGAGCTCTGTGGGTTTACTCAGTATTACTCATCGGATGTGGCCACATTCCGCCTTCCATAACTTGTAGTGCAATTATACTAGTATAGGTGTGTCATCAAGGTTTATTACCGACTAAACTACCGAGCACAATTGTAAAACATTTCGGAATTTCAATTCAAGGTACAGTCAGTCGGGGTCTCTAAAAGAAGTTAGTAAAAGCTTTTGTTTATGGAGTTATTCACACATAGTCACGAGTTGTTCCAATTCCAGAGCTCTCTTTATACATACACCTTTCCCATGGAAACTAGATTTTTGTATAGCTCTATTATTCAAGTCGAGCTCAAAGCTTCCAATTGACGTCACAAATCTTGTGAATCATTAAGCGCTGTAATTTCAAATGTATCACACGTTATGATAGTGCGATGGTTATTTATAGAACAACATCATCAGATGATGACGTATCTCAGATTTTCCAGTCTCCGCAACAACTTCCAAATAGTGCTACAATTGGAACAAAAGAAGTGTAATTTATGGGTGTTTCCAAACATAGATGCCTGTAGAAATACATTGGAGGGCAAAAAAATAGCACCGAGAATTTAATTTTTCATTGTTTTTACAATTTTTATTTTAATACCTTATAAAAGAATGATTTTTATAGTAAATTCATGAAAGAAATATATGCATAAGTTGAAGAAATTAAGATAAATGCTATTGTTTTGACTTTAACTGTAGACCATACATATAAGAACCGGTTCGAACTTTGGCTAAAACATTTTTGTTTGTTTATAGCTTGACTGCAGAGGCGTCCAAAAGCGTATCTGCTTTTTTTTTTGGTATGGCGTCGCCACGTCAAGTCTTTTATAATGCTGTTTTCAGCTGCCTTTTGTTGACTTTCTACTTTGGCGGCAGCATAGAAAGGCAAACATATTTTCTGTTGTAGTTTGCGTACCGACTAATTTCAGGGAGCGATCAGAAAATTCAATCAACTTATCATTAAGCAATTTGGCCCTATTGATTTTTGGGATTATGTGGTCTAACTGCGAATCCCCCGGAGAGATAGTGTTCCACTTGACAACTGAAGTGGAGTGCTTAGAACGAAAAAAGGGGCAAGACATTTCCCTGAAGCTTTCTCTTGGCCACAAAACGAACCGTGCCCGATGTGTTCCAAAGCAGAACGCAATGAGCTCATCCGTTTATAAGAAGGCCATTTCGTGTGGGTTCGGTCTATGGCCTATCACGAAACTACCTGAAAAGCCCATTTGGTTATCAGACGCACCCGGTTCCGTAGTTCCTGCTGCCAAACAGCCCACTGAAAACTGGAAACTTTCACTTTCCCCGGCAGTACGTTGAACTTGGCTTGGAAACTAGGAAAACATCTGGGTAAATAAACTAGGGGCAAAAAAATCAATGGGAAAAAGTGTTTTTAGCCCAGCGCCAGGCTGGCTACGGGGCGTATGCGTAATGCGAGGCTTTTACGACTTTGATGATGTCACCAGGCAGGGCCTGAAAATAAAGGCCGAGTTCATTAGCTCTGAGGGGCCATAATATACATAGCTGACCTTGCTGGGGGTTAATTTTCTATCACGTCTTTGGTTTGAGCCATTACTCATTATGATTTCTCACTTCCTACTTACAGATTTTCCACAACAACCCAATCAAAATGAGTTCCGCTGAGTATTACCCATTCAAGGTGAGCTTACAATGGATTGTATTTGAGAAAAGGTTCTGTGATGAGCATGAATCTATCAAAGTCTAATATATCAGATGATTAATCTAGCTAAACAGAGATATAATTAACTATTTTCATTAGTTCAGTATCAATTAAATTGATTGTTATTGAATCCCATATATTATAATATTTTTAGAGAGCAGTAAAATTGGCTTATTTCCAAAAGATTTATATACAAGAATGCACAAATTGTCCTATGAACAACAACCAGATGCTAAGTAATTATCTGTAATTGGACTATTAAATGCTCATCAAGTGGGGTATACTATACTAGACAATTTGCGAAAAACAAGTACTGACAGATAGGAAAAGAAAGTGATAAGAGGACTCATATGTGAGTTATTCAGATAAGAGTCATATGAAAGTATATAAACATGAAAGAGAATAGGGAATTTAAAAACCAACTTATCAAGACATAATTATGCATAGCACAGATAATACAAACTGGGGGGCCAGAACAAATACATACCATATAAAAATAATGTTGAGTCAACACTGTGCGTTGCACCCTTTTTGGTATTACGTGCCTTGCATTGGAATAGACTCTCTTATTCACTCGTATTACTCACTTGCTGATTGGCTGTGTTTTTTTTTTGCAGTGCACGCCCACCGTCTACCCGGCGGATCCCTTCGATCCCGTCGAGGATGCGGCCATTCTGCGCAAGGCCATGAAGGGTTTCGGCACCGATGAGAAGGCCATTATCGAGATCCTGGCCAGGCGTGGCATTGTCCAGCGTCTGGAGATCGCCGAGGCTTTCAAGACCTCCTACGGCAAGGATCTGATCTCGGACCTCAAGTCTGAGCTGGGCGGCAAGTTCGAGGATGTGATCCTGGCGCTGATGACGCCGCTGCCGCAGTTCTATGCCCAGGAGCTGCACGACGCCATCTCGGGACTGGGAACCGACGAGGAGGCCATCATTGAGATCCTCTGCACGCTGTCCAACTATGGCATCAAGACCATTGCCCAGTTCTACGAGCAGAGCTTCGGCAAGCCCCTGGAATCCGACCTGAAGGGCGACACCAGTGGCCACTTCAAGCGGCTGTGCGTGTCCCTGGTCCAGGGCAACCGCGATGAGAACCAGGGAGTGGACGAGGCAGCGGCCATTGCCGATGCCCAGGCTCTGCACGACGCCGGCGAGGGACAGTGGGGCACCGATGAGTCCACCTTTAACTCGATCCTGATCACCCGCTCCTACCAGCAGCTGCGCCAGATCTTCCTGGAGTACGAGAACCTGTCGGGCAACGACATCGAGAAGGCCATCAAGAGGGAGTTCAGCGGCTCCGTGGAGAAGGGCTTCCTGGCCATCGGTGGGTTATTGGATGATTGTCTCCTTAGTATCCCTTTTAACTTGAGTCTTTCTCTTTAGTCAAGTGCTGCAAGTCGAAGATCGACTACTTTTCGGAGCGCCTGCACGACTCCATGGCCGGCATGGGCACCAAGGACAAGACGCTGATCCGCATCATCGTCAGCCGCTCGGAGATCGATCTGGGTGACATCAAGGAGGCATTCCAGAACAAGTACGGCAAGAGCCTGGAGTCCTGGATCAAGGTAAATACCGATTTCAATTGCCTGTTTTTCTGTGTGCTTGCTAGATTTTTAATACCACTAACTTGCATTCGATTGTCCCTGCAATAACACCCATTAATCGTGGTTCTATAAAAAATTTTACAATCATTCAGCTGGCTTCTCTTGTTGTGTGCTTCTTTTTTCCCAAATTTTCTTGTCGAATTTGAATGCCATTTTCCCTACCCGCCCGTTAACTTCATATGTGTGCATAAAACATTAAAACTTGGCATATTCTATATTTTTAGGGCGATACATCCGGCGATTATAAGCGTGCCCTATTGGCTATTGTTGGCTTCTAAAAAAAAGAACTCCCAATCCCACAATAACTTGTATATTTCGACTGTTCCACGTACAAAAGAAATTCTGATATCGAATAGTTGAAAGCGAGGCCATGCAGTGCATTTAAAGCCGTAGAATCAGAATCAGAATCCCAGTCCCACATCCTGTTAACTATTATTATAATTGTGACTATTATTATTATGACTACGCACGCCACATGCACACGATTGTATCTCTACATTTACAATTGATTTAATTGTATCTCTACACCTTATCTACATTGATATGTATGGTTTCTGTTTTGTTTCGAGTCTCATTTGCAATACATTTTAATCTAAAAATGCAAAAAAAAAATAAAAAAATATTTAAAAAAAATAAAATATAAAATTTAAATTGAGTTTTCGTTATAGTTAGTAGAGGTTTCTGCACTGCTTGTCATGTAAATAACAGCACTACATCCGAACATCAAACAGGGCAATGGTTATTAAATATTTAAACTTGGTCTAAAATGGAAAGTTCCAAGCTTTTTAGACTTGATCAGCAATAGAAAAGCTTTTTGATAAAAAACTAGCTATTAAATAAAAAAAAAATTACTTCAACTGCTTGCTTCAAGTAAATGTCAATGGCATGTAGATATCATGTAAAATTACATTTCCAACATGTATAATTTCAAATTTAGCTTAAAATTTTGAAATTAATGGCTTGATAATTTGCTGATCAGGAGCATACATAGTGCATAGCTTTTCCATGATCAATTTCACATACAGCTAACTATAAACCAACTCCTGAAAGGGGTAGCTTCCGGATATTAATCAAAACATAGCCCATGTATACAAAGTAAAAGCGTTTAATGCTCTGACCCTCTGCTCTTTTCACGCTTTATCTCTGCCCGTTAAACCCAACCAACAAAAGGAGGATGCCGAGACCGATATTGGATATGTTCTGGTCACCCTCACGGCTTGGTAGACGGATGCATCCAGAATAAAATCCCATTGCTAAAGTAGAAAATGCCAAAAAAAACAAACAAATATTTTGCATTTCCCTAAAAAGAATAACAAAAGCGGAGAACAAATGAAATTATCTATATACTGTTGTGATGTGTTCTATAAAACCAATCTATGAAAACCCTTAGTATTTCCCTCTGTGCAATAACGTCCATGTAGGTTTGTTCGACAACGAATATTTAATCTTCTTACGTATTTTATTTTGTATACATGTCCGTTTATTGTAAATTATTCAGTATCAAACTCGTATTTATAGTTTGTGCTTGTATTAACTAATAAAGTTGGCTTACATTCAACGGCAAAGCTGGGCTCACATTCACCATCCTGCTACCCTCTTGACTTTGTTTTCAGGACGACCTCTCCGGGGACTACAGCTACGTGTTGCAGTGCCTGGCCTCCTACTAAGGATCTCCACTCGCCACGTCGCCGAAGCATTTCACATCGTTTGTTAACCATTCTATTTGTTGTAACTATTAAATTAGGGCAAACCTCGTTTGCCAAACTTTTCTGTGGAAGATTCATAGCCTATATTCAATTCATATAAATGCATGGTAAAATCATGGAAAAGTAATTGGAAAATTTTCACTTAACTAGGGTAACCGAAACCGGGGGAATGGATTGGGGGGGAATATTTGTTTTAGAGGGAATGCTGGCTGTATCTTCTACTTGGCCACGCGATCCTGGTAGGCTGCCCACAGGCGATCGCGATAGGTCTGGGCCGCCTGCTCCGGACTGCTGGCCTTCAGGATGCCCCTGCCAACCACTGCGATGTCGGCTCCTCGCTCCTTGACCACATGCTCGGGGCTCTGATACTGCTGGCCCAGCTGATCCACGCTCTCGTCGATCTTCACGCCCGGCGTCAGCTGCAAGAGGCCAGGGAAGGCAAAGGCATCCGAGGATTGGCACACCACACCGGCCACAAAGTCCACGTCGGCACCCTCGGTGGCTATCTTATTGCTGTTCTCCTTGTACTTGGCATCGATCAGGTTGCCGCTGGCCGACATCTCCGCCAGCAGAAAGACGCCGCGCTCCTTGCCAGCTGCCTCCTCGCCCAGGCCCGCCTTCAGACCCTGCAGAATACTGCGTCCAGGTAGTGTGTGGGCCGTGACCAGGTCTGCCCAGCTGGAAATCTTGTAGATGCCCTTGCCGTACTGCAGCGACACCGTGTTGCCAATGTCCGCAAACTTGCGATCCTCCATCAGCAGGAAGTTGTGTCGCTGGGCCAGAGCCTGCAGATCGGTGATGAATTTCTCGCTGAAATCCTCCACAATGTCCACGTGCGTCTTCAGCAGGCAAATGTGCGGGCCACACTTGTTGGCCACATCCAGGATGTCATCAGCTCGGGTCAGATCCGCGGCCAGGCAGAGGTTCGTCTGCTTGTTGGCTATCAGATTGAAGAGCCTCTTGGCCACCGCACTCTTGGCCAAGTTGGCGCGACTCTCGTAGGTCAGTTTAGTGCGCTGCAAGTCGTTGGCTGAAAGCAAAGTAAAAACGATTGGTTAGCAATTGAGTATGAGTTGTCTATCTTATCGCGCTGTCTAATTTTTAGACCCCCATGTCTATTTTCAGTAGAATCAATTAACTTATTAGCCTGTGTCATAGATAGCAAGTATGATCAAACTTATTTTGGTATATGTATTTAAAAAAAAAACGATTTTTTAGTTGTCATTACCTTTCTATCAAATTTAGGCATTATAGAATAAAAAAGAAAGAGGATCATTCTACCAAACACAAAAAGAAATATACATTCTGTGGGGTTAAAGGTCCACGTTCTTCTGTAAAAGATACGTAAGGTGTATACCCTCAAACACAAAAACGATGATCAATTAAGATAAAAGAAGAGTTCCCTCGTTTTACAGGTGGAAATCAGAAACGAACCGGTTCTCCTACATCTAAACAACCTGAAATCCCGATCAGCCATGCTTATTTATACTAGCCGCCCAGAGATAGGCTTGATTGGAGGAGGGGACTGGCCCTCGAGTGGCCTGATAAGCATGGCATAATTGAGTGGAGCACCACTGCCCAGAATCAGAATCAGAATCACGTGCCGGCGTTCCCGCGAACTTGATCCGGTCCGAGATCGGCTTACCGCTGTTTATGGCGGTTGTATAACTTTATGATACCGCGACTGGAGCTCCCCTAATTGAATTTGGAGGTTCGAGGCCATGTGCTTCCCGAGTGTCATGTACCCATTATCTAGCTATCAGTCTAACTAGTATATATATCTGAGGGAATCTGGAGCATACACACCTCCGACAACGTCGGCCTTATCGCCGCCGACAAAGGTTCCATCGCTGTTGATTTGGACGGCGGCTATGTACTTGGCCACCGCCTCCACGGTGGACTTCTCGATGCGTCCGGCCTCGTGGAGGGTGTTCAGCAGGAAGGAGAGCGTGAAGAGCGAGTGCATCCGCACACCGTGCTTGGCAATGTTGTCCACGCCGCCCTGCTCTCGGTTCACCACCACCACGGCGTCGGTGACCACAATGCCCTCGCTCTGCAGATCCCGCACCGTGTCAAGGATACTGGAACCAGAGGTGACCACATCCTCGACAATCAGACAGGTGTCGCCGGCATTGAAGATGCCCTCGACCAGCTTCTTGGTGCCGTAGGCCTTCGCCTCCTTGCGCCGCACCAACATGGGTGTTCCCTGCTGCACGGACACGATGGTGGCCAGTGGTAGCGCCGTGTAGGGAACTCCGCACACGTGTTTGGCGGTCAGCTGCTTGTCCTTGATGTGCTCCACCAGAAGATCGGAAACGGTTTGCTGGGGGAGATAGTATTGCAGAATATTAGGTATAGTCATAAACCTTGAGACTCGATTCCATTTACTAACCATCACATCCGGATAGCTGACGATCACTCGTAGGTCGAAGTAAACCGGCGAATTGATGCCCACCTTCATCTTGAAGTCACCAAACTTGAAGGCGTTGATCTCGAAGAGCTTCAGGGCCAGGGCCCGCATTTTGTCCGAATTCTGGGCAACCATGGTGGGTGTTTCTCGATCTGCGGTCTCCGGACACGTGCTAGTTAGCTCCAATAAGAACCGTCCAATTGGGAGTCTGACAATAGGGATGTGAAAAGTGTTTAAAAATATGTATATATCGATAACTTTCGGAAAATATTTATCGATGTATTTTTATGCTGCCAATTGTAAATATCGATATTTTTATTTAAATTTTTGAATATTGGCGGTAATAACAATTACGGAGACCCAACAATGGGACAATGTTTTTTTTTAAATTATATTCTTATGATTATTAAATATATATTCTTATATTTGTTATATTCTATATATTCTTAAAAATGGAATATGAAATATAAAAACAAATAATAACTAAAACTACAAACAAAAGGTAACAGTTCATTTATAATTGCCTTGTGATCAAAGAATAAATAACTAAACATAATTTAGATTTTAACCGTTTTTTTTTTTTTTTAATTAAATATCGTATCGTATGTATTAAATATTAATACATCGGTAAATGGACAAAAAAAATGTACACACTATTACAATGGGAAATTCTTAAACAAACCCGTTTATGTTCCCAAATTTTTCGAATTCTAGTGCGAATATGTTTGCAGGACGCTTTTTTGACAAAGCCCTCCCCCATCGAAAAGTTTGGCTCCACCCACAAGCGTCCTTTCTACCAACCGCCAATCGCAGTCCTTGAAAGTCAACTAACCGTATGAAAGCCAATGCGCCTGCGTAAGTCAACAAAGTTTCCTCAATTCTTTTTGAAACAATTCCAGATCCTTTAGTCAGTGTTTCCAAAATTTAGTTTCTTTTCGCTGGTGCCCAACTAAGTCGCAGAATTCTGCTCCAAAGCAGCAACTTCGTTGTGCAATTATCAGTTTTAATTGAATCCGTTTCTCGGCTGCGTTTTAATGGCCAGTATAAGTGGTGAATCCGTTGGTGAAGTGGCTGCAAAGCGTCCTCGCCTGGCGGGCACTTCCAAGGCTCCCAAAATAGTTGAGCGCCAAGCTCCCAAGGTCGCGAATCGGGTGCCCAAATGTGCCCGCTGTCGAAACCATGGGATTATCTCGGAGCTACGAGGTCACAAGAAGCTCTGCACCTACAAGAACTGCAAGTGCGCCAAGTGTGTCCTGATCTTCGAGAGACAACGCATCATGGCCGCCCAGGTAAAGGATTTTTTTTGGGAACTCAAAACTGAGATATCCAATATGGATGTCTTCTTATGTTTTTTAATAAAAAATAACATATAATATATGCAATAATAATTACCAACAATTAAATTGTTTAAAGTTATAAAAATATTTAAATACCTTCGCATATACTTACTGATTTCCTTTTTCATACCTTGTATACACGCAAAAAGTAAATTTAATAAAATTTCGAACTCCCAATTTTTTAAATAAATCTTCTCAAAGAATTTATGACATTAAAAAAGTTAACTATTCTTCCATAGTTCATCACATGTGAAGTATTAATTTATTCCCATTATACACCATCTAAAAAGAACCTAATAGTTTAATGAATAATATAGTAATAATACAATTAAAAGTAATAAGCTGAACCTATCTAAAAAGATTTTTTTAGTTTAGTTGAGCAGGTGTCCTTCTCTATTATTCGACATAGAAATTATAGTTTTTTAAGTTCTAAAATGCTAAAAAAAAACTATCTTAACGTTTTGAATTGTAATAAATATTTAGAAAGAAGATTTTTCAGAAATAGTTTATTTCCAAATAATAAAAATTATTTTAGAAATCCGATATTTCTTTTGACTCATAGTAGCCAGAACTTTATATGGAGCCACCCCATGCTGAGTCCATCAATCTGTTTACCGAATTCAATTGCCAGATTTCTTGGAAAAATAGTTAGCAATGCCATTTATATTGTCTTTAGATTAAACGCTGGCCAAGTTCTCAATTCGAAGCACAAATAGCCGATGGGTAAACCCCACTCCGAGTGCCAAGTCAAACAGCCAATGAAAGAGAATAAGGGGAAGGGATTCATTCAGGACAACCAGTCCGGTGGTGATGATGATGGAAAGTTGTAAAAGCGTAGGAACAAATCGACCAAAATATCCGCTTACCAAAACTGTTTGCACAAGTGTTGCCCCGTCTCGCATTTCATTAGATCAGCGTGGCTAGGATATGGGTACTGCGACTGTGGCCTGTGATACCCCAAGGAATTGCTGTAGTCGTCTTTGTTTGCGGAAAAGTCAAACAGCCGAGCAGCAGACGGAGATGTTCACTTGTCGCATATTAATTTCCATTTGCGCTCTTTTAGGTTGCCCTGAAGCGTCAGCAGGCCGTGGAGGATGCGATTGCCATGCGTCTGGTGGCCAACAAGACGGGTCGCTCCATCGATTCCCTGCCTCCGGGCAACATCTTCGGTCTGACCGTGACCCAGCTCAGTTCACCGCATACCAAGCGGGAAGATGACCAGGCGGAGAAGAAGCCATCGGAGGAGGAGCCAAAGCAGCAGAGTCAGCCGTCGGAAGAGGAGTTCAACGAACCACCGGCGGTGGCTCAGGATCTCAGTGCTCCGCGCCGGGATAATGTCTCCCAGACGGCCATAGATATGCTGGCTCAGCTCTTTCCCCATCGAAAGCGCTCTGTCCTGGAACTCGTGCTCAAGCGCTGCGATCTCGACCTGATCCGGGCCATTGAGAATGTGTCGCCTACGGGCAAGGACACCCCAGTGGATGTCACCAGCAACAGCCAGCTGCTCAGCCAAGAGCCAGGAATCTTGCCCAGCGTGCCGCAGATCACAGCCGCCAGGAGCAGCGCCTTCAGGCCTGTAATAACAGATCAGGTAAGATACCATGATATTGTTTCGGAATTAGGGAGATTTAAGCATTGAATAGAATATGTACATATATAGAGAAATTGTATCTTAACTATAGTAAACTATATTTTTATAGAAAATAGTTAAAACATTTTATAATTTTCAAACACACTTTTCTAAAAATTTAAATAAATGGAAGATATGTTACCTACACACAAAAAAAGCATGTTCCCGTAAAATCGACATGGCCATGTAAATTTCAGGTCATGCAAAACCCATATCGTTTTTACATGAATTACTCTATTCGATCAGTTTTTACCTGGCCACATATCAAATTACAAATTGATCTTAAATAATGTAAAATCGATCTATGTTTTATATAGATTTTTTTTGGGTGTACCTACCTTAAAAATAACGACCATTACCAAAAAAATGCAACACAAATCCATTTTTAAATTTTCCATTTAAAAATACCTTGAAGTTCCTTAACTTAATCGTATTTTCAAGAACTTTTTTTAAAAAATATTTTAAGGAAATACCTACATGTTTATGGAACATATTCTAAGATCACAAAAAATCCTACCTTTCAGTACCAGAGCAAATCGATGGTGGAGCTAAAGCCGCCGGTCTTTGGGAGCAGCGCCTCAACAGCAGCGGCCGCCGCCATTTGTGCCTACCCCAAGTGGTTCGTGCCGCTCTCCTTCCCGGTGACCATGGGCCACCTCTCCAACCTGGCGCCGCGCTGCACCTTGCCCAATTGCGCCTGTTTGGATAGCTACCAGTTCCACTAGGCCACTAACTCACGTACTACGCACATAATTCTATTGAAATACATTTATTTAACCTAACTACAAGCTGAACTATCTTATGAGTTATTGGGCTATCTTCGAGCTTCACTTGGGGGCAGCATTCTCCGTCTCCTCCTCTTCGTCGTCGTCGTCCTCATCGTCCTCGGAGAGATACATGCGATCCTCCTCGTCGCTCTGCTGGCCACTCCGGTTCCCGCTGCCCAGATTTAGGGCGGGAACTCCGCCGTTCGATACGGAGGAGGAGGGAGATCCTGCCGCGGCCGCTTCTCCCTGGGCGGAGGCACTGCGCTTGCTGAGATTGGCCCGTCGCCACTTGGCCCGGCGGTTCTGAAACCAGGTCTTCACCTGGCGATCGGTCAGTTTGAGTTGCAGGGCCAAATGACGACGCTCCTCGGGCGACAAGTACTTGGAGCTTGCGAATCGGGCTTCGAGATTTTTGGTCTGCTGGGAGGTGAATCGGATTTGGCCACCTTTCCGCTTTACACCAAAGTTGGACATGTAGAAACTGGCAGCCGGATAGGCGTTGCAGTAGAGGGCGGCAGCAGCGGTGGCTGGATTTGGAAATCCTGCAGAGGATATAACATCAGATATTGTTTTAGTTCAAAAATATAGAGCTTTTATAATAACTTATTTATAAAATAAACAGAAGATAACTTTCAAAACAACATAAACTGTTCTCCTGAAGAATTCGCGTTATATTTCCTTTTATTGCTAAAGGGTAATCTAGTTCTAAAAATCCCTTTAATGCCTTTCGGTGTGATTTCGAGACTTAACTATACATTTTCGTCTGAAGAATTCGCGTTATATTTACTTTCCTTACTAATAGAAGGTAATATTCTTTATGATATATGACTTTCAAAACAACATAAGCTGCTCTTCTGAAGAATTCGCGTTATATTTCCTTTTATTATTAAAGGGTGACATAATTCTAAAAATCCCTTTAACGCCCCTCAATATGATTTCGAGACAACTATAAATTTTGTCTGAAGAATTCGCGTTATATTTACTTTCCTTACTAAAAGAAGATAATATTCTTTATGAATTCGATATATGTATGTATACCTAAAAATATAATTGATCCTTTTAATTGATCAAATTTATCTGTAAAACACTGTACCCAAAACAAAGATAACTGATAGATACCATAGAAAAGTCGAGAACAATCGACTTCTTTGAATAACAATTTTAAATTATCTTCCCGATATAAAGGGGTGCAATCATTGGGTTTTGATTGGTGGCTCCTGTGGCCCGATTCCCCTATCTCCGCCCACCGACGCTTATCAAAGTAATCGAACACAACAATTCCGAGTCGTACAAGTGTATGGGTGGGTGTTCGGGAATATATATCAGTAACACAGTATCCGTATCGGGGGATATGTCAACGACCACTTGTAAGTGGTGAAGTGAAGACTTGGTGGCCATTGCGAAATGGATCGACATCGACTGAGCGTCGAGATTCCAGGGCAATTGAGCGAAATCAATTGCCCAGCCGACAAGCAATCCGATTGTGGGTACTACATATATGTATGGTACTATATAATATGATAAGGGGAGGGAGAGCTTTTCTGTTGACGTAACGGAAATTCGCACTTGTCGCGTATTTGAATTACGCTCATTGAGTTATTCGCGCTGAACTAATCTGATATTTTGGGAATCAGTTACCTCATAAGGGAACCAATCTACTATAAAGATTCCAAGAACTTTTGGAAACTGCCAAATGCCGTTAAATAAATAACATTCGATTGCAAATGCCATAATTTAAATTGTTACAAATAGACTTATTAACGGTTATTTTTATTAAGTGGCGTACCCAGTGATAAGACTTTTCCCCCAGGTAGACCCCATTCCGTTCTGTGTTTAATCACTAAAAATTGGATTTGTTATTATTTTATAATGTGCGTGTCCAAAAGAAAGAATAAAATCATATCAGGTACTTGTACCTCTCCCCCTTTTTCACCCCCTTTTCAGGGCGGACGAGCGTCGACAACGGACGAGCTTATCGTAATCAAATGGCAATTGTCGCTATAAGATGATGGACAGCGCCTATTAATCGCCTCTAATAGCATTTTTTGTTTAGATAAGCCAAAACGAATCGGAAATCGGTATAGCAATGAAAGTGGAGTGGGCTATACGAACAGATACACCTATCTGGAAAGGCATACTAAACTAGTCAATGCTCTTTGGGGTCTAAAGGTGTAGTATAAAATGTGATCAACTGAATTTGTGATATAATAATTTAATAATCTTCGGGATATTCTAGCATTTTCCCACACTTAAGCTTATTTGCATGAATGAGTTCCAGCAGTTCGAGTTTCCTGACACAACAATAATCCCTTTTAAATAGGGTCCAACTGTCACTTTGCTCACCTCAATTTCAAATATTTGTCAGTTTGATAAGACCACCAAAAAATATTTCGTGGGTTTTCCGATTCGAATGTGGAAGGGATGGAACTGGGGCTGTGACTTTATCAGCATTACGTATTTTCGGGGGCTAATCTACCGTTACATTGCACAGAGAACTAACCGGGGAATGCATTTCTGAGTTGGGGATTGCGAGATTTCAAGTGGCATTGGCGCCAACACTTGACTTTGACAAACACACACATTAATCATGTTTATGGCCCATTTTGTGTGGGAGCCCCATTGTAATATTGGGATGGTTCGGACACTTTGGACTTAGGCAAGTTAAGACTGCATTTAAATGAGGATTTTTATGTAGGACCATTCCCATGCACGATCAATTTCCATATGTCAGTTTGATGAGATTAAGGTTTTGGAATGCTAAGGTTCAATGACTTGAACTTGGATTGATCTAAAGGGGGAGTTTCTAATCCTTTGGCTTTTGCTTACAACTGTGAGAAAGTTTAGGACAAAATATAGTTGTTGAGTTCTCTTTGTTTCATTTTTAGTTTTAAAGAATTAACATATCGTTTTTATAGATATGAATGTTTATCAGCATTTCAGTGTTTAATTGATAATTGTATCGCTCATTCATTCATAATACGAGATATGCCTCTTGTGACTCATTTCCGGTCTTATAATAATGGGTATGTATGATGAAATGGTAATGAGGTCCTACTTTTTATTCATATTCTAAGCTCTGTTCCTAGTTTTATTCCAGAATCTTTAGAAGTACAGAACTTTTGAGCAGTCTTTGGAATAGTTTTTAGTTACTGTCCCTATAAGCCTTAAATTTTACTCACAAACAAGTTAAGATATTTTCGGATTATTGTTATGATAAAATTGATGAATGATCTTCCAAAATGGTACGTACGAGTTCCCTAAAGTATAAGGTTATATATATGTATAAGAACTTAACACACATCTCTAATGGAAGTCTATAGTTTTTTGCAACTAATTCTTATATCATTATGATCCCCAACATGTGGATATTACTCACCCTCGCAGTCCATGGCGAAAGGACTGTATTGATCACAATAGGCTGTCGGCTGGACGGCGGCGGCGGCGGCCACAGCGGCTGCCTGGAAGTGGGGCATGAAGAGCGAGGGATTCTTCTGCAGGTTGAGCACCTGCTGGTAGAACAGCGAGGCGGGATCCGGGTACATGGGGTTGAAGCGCAGCGAGGTGGGCGCCAGCACGGTACTGGAGTCCATGTTCTTGAGGGCATACTGAGCGGCGGCCGCCTCGCGGGACAGATCGTAGATATTGGAAGCGGAG
Organism: Drosophila mimetica; assembly: GCA_037075245.1. NCBI lineage: Eukaryota > Metazoa > Arthropoda > Insecta > Diptera > Drosophilidae > Drosophila > Drosophila mimetica. Next base: position 9,748,281 of record JBAMCH010000023.1, on the reverse strand, counting down.
GAGGACGTAGCAGGCGATGAACTGGTGGCCAGCGATGCCTTGGGAATCGCCAGTGCGGGTGGTGAAGGTATTCCTGATCCGGGACTTTGAGAGGAGCCGCGACGCGACTGAGATCGATGGGTTGTTTCGATAGCCGGACTCCTTGCCGTTCTTGTCTTTTGCTCCAAGATATTCTCGATGGAGAAGGCGGCCTTGTTGGTCTTAGTGCCGATATCCATTTTGGGTACTAATATAGATCACCGTGGTACAGCGTTAACGACTCGATTCCGGAGCGATCGAAGCGACTGCGTCGGCCGCAGGCGGTGAACTAATGGAACTGCCCCAGCCGAAGAAGTCGTAGCCCCAGGTCGCTATAAATTGTACCAAATCTGATTTCACAGAATATAATAGATTGTACCTATAATGTTGTGCTAATGGGTAGATATCAATATTAACAATAATAGAGCGGTATGTAGATATGCCGCGCCGCCCGGAGGAGATAATGCCGTGCTACCGGCCATCGATTGATAAGCGAGTGGTGGTTGGTGGGCGCTCCAGTGCCTCCGATGGCACTCCACTCCACTCGATTCCGATTTCCAATTTCCAATTGCGGACGACGTCCCAGTACCCTGTGGTTGGACACCCAATCGGCGATCCGATCCCCACAGTCGTATAAATCACGGTCCCTGCTCGGGCGCTTATTGAGCTGCCAGGCCGCCCAAAGAACCACCACCCTCCACCCACTCGGCGGGTCGGTGCTTTTGATCGAGTAATTGTTAATCACCCCTTATCGGTATCGTTACCTGGTTTTCGGGTCTCTCTCTCTCTCTCTCGGGCAGCTACTGTTTAGTTATATTATACTGTTGATTGTTGTTGTAAACAAATTAAAATTACCAATCTCTCTCTCGCTCTTATAGGAGCCTCCCCCCTTTTTGCGCCCCCTCCCCTCTGGGAGGTGTCCTTCCCTTTCGGAAAATATCGCTTTGATTGAGTAATCGAGTTTGTGCTATGATTTCGGCAATGGTGCCCTCTCTTTCTGCTTTTTGGGGAACAATATATGCGTTTGTATAACTGTAGTTGTGGATAGGTATTTCGGGGGTGTCTTATCAGTTGTACTCGGGCTCCTCGTAAAGCCTCCCAGATGATGGATTACTTCTGATTTCGGGTGATAAAAAAAAAAAAAACTGAACAGAGCTCATAAATGCTTCCAATTGTTGTTATTGTTGCTGATTCAACAACATGACTCGATAGATATAGATACCCCTCTGATATTGTTTTTTTCAGGTCGCCCCCGAAAAAGTTTGTATCTTTGAGATAAGTTTTTGGGTTCCGAGGAGTTTCAATGGAACAATGGAAAACTTCAGTTTCTAATGGTGGAGAATATGTTGTCTTTTCACACGATGATGTGATGTACTATAGGGTGACTAGTAGGTATTCGTAGAACTATGGTCGACATTTTATGACTTTATTCATAAATGACTCAATTTCAAGTGATTTAACAAATTGCGAAAAAAGTTTTTAGGGGGTTCTTCGCTGCAAAAGCTCATAAACTACAGTCAATCGATTGCCGATCAAGATTTTATAACATCTAAAAATAATAAAAAAGTCATGAAGAATTTCCAAGAAGGTTACCAATGAATATATGAATAATACAAAAACCGTATCAATAACTTAAAAAAAATAAAATCATTATAAAAAACCTAACAAATTTTTTCTAATAATAAAGAATATACCCTATTAATTTTTCTAAACCACCTATGTTACAAAAAGATTAAAGTATTTTTGAAAACTAATTTATGCAAAGTCGATTTTGAAAGATATGAAGGAACCCTAGACTCCCGAGTGCACTTGTAATCCCCGGATCTAGCACTTCACCGCTTCATCATGAGCAGACACTTGTTCTCTGCTATCAGACAGTCAGTTGTGTAATCCCCGACCAAATCCCAGCGACCGACAAGATATAACATTTTGCACCCGGCCAAAACCCTGACGGCCATTTTGTGACATATCACAAGGTGAGTATTCAAATTTATCAATATGTGAATGATTCGAAAATGGTGTAGTGGGGGGGCCCTCAATGGTAAGGCAGCAACGACCATTCAAGAACTATTTTGTACTTTACACAAAAAAAGCTAAACCAAAATAATGAATAATGAATGGTGATAAAAGTACAAACAACAAAGTATTTTGAAAGGAAAAGCGTTTTTCGGCGGTCTTGCGATAAGTAAATGCGCCCAATTCGAGACATTGACGAGGCCTACAGCCACAAACTACGCGGTTCGGGTTCGATAAGGTGCCATGGCCTGGGGGGCTTATGGTCGTCAAGTGACGTTAAATTATTAGCAATTATCAGGAGACAAACGGTTTGAAATGACTTCGAAATTGGGCATAAATATTCCTCGCACGCATTAATTGTGGCAAAGGAAGAGCTGGCTGAATTTATAAGCTCTCTATCTACTGATAACAACTTGTCGAAATGTTCTCCAATTCAGTTTTACATTTATAACTTTATTCGATCACCTTCGAAAGTTGTGGTTTTTAATACATATTTATATATATATTTCCAGTTGACTTGTTCTCCATAAAATTGCGTTGGATCTGAACATTGGTTTATCGATTTATTTTCATTCTTTTATTTATGCAAATGAATAAATATTTTGTATATAGCACTACGTTGGCTGCAAGTAATTAATAAGCAGTTTCATCATTGACCTCTTATTGCATTTGATTCACTTATCTCTCTCGCTATCTTTCGATTCTCCAGCTGGATCTTCCTTTCTTCATACAGTGTACATCATAATATATATAGAGTTTAATTTAATTTATCGTTAGCTTTATTTTATAACTATTTATAGGCTTCGCATGAAGTTGTTCAAGGTTTGCTTTGCTTCGCATTGTTTGAGAGTTAAGAGTTTCTTTGAGTATTTGCTTGCTTGCTTTGATTTAAATTCCATTTAAAGAAAAACAACAGTTAAAATGCAAAATAAATTAATTCAACTACAATTTGAGACATAACTAGGCATGCACACATTGAGTTTTCGCTTTTGGATTCATCTTTCAGCTATTTTTGGTTTGAAAAAGCACTACGAGTTACAAGATCTTCGAGTATTGTTGTGGTTGTTGCCATTGTTCTTAACAAGCTTCCTAGACATTACAAATTAAAATGAAATCCATAGACATTCGGTTTTTGGTAGCAATTAGTAAGAAAATTCGAGTAGCAAAACGAGTTAAAGTTAAAGTAGGAGTTAAGATTAATCGTTCCTCATCATCATCATCCTTTGTATAAATACAAATTGAGTTTAAGTTAGATTTTGGTAGGTAGTAAGTTAGGATAGGTTAATAACGTTTACATATTGGTAGGTTGGTAGGTAGGTAGTTGCTAATTGCGGCTGGCCAACAATCCATTAGACCAGATTGGCCACATGCGTCGTGTCCATGTGCATTATAAGGGTGCGCATAAAGGACATCTCTTTGCGCGCGTTCTCCAAAATCACTTTGGGATCCTCAGATGTGCAGCGCAGGCAGTTGGGCGCAAACACCATGGCCAGATTCGAGGAGTCCATCTTGGTGCAACTCACCACCTCGGATATGGAGAATTGTTGCAGGAAATGTATTAGATACGTTAGAACCTGAAAGTAAGCAAAGATATAAGTTAATTCCAAGTACATATTAAAAATTCTGCGAAGACTTACCAGCTGATTTATTTCGGGCAACTTATTAACTATTTCTTTGGCTTTGTCGGGATCCTCTGTGTTCACGCAATCCTCGTAGTAGGCATCCGGTATAAGCGGATCGTACAGTTCTCGATACCACAGCTTAAGCAGACTGGCTGGCGCATGGGCATCAACTGTGAAATAGGGTTTAATATTAAATGTATATTCAGATTAAATACTGTAACTCTTTAAACCTCACCCAATGTGTTTTTATAATCAGGAACATCCCACCGATCCAGGCGACTCTTCATGCAATTGACTTCATCCACATCCGCAGAGACGCGAAAGATTCCCTCAGTCTGCTTTCCATTGAGTAATAGCACCTGAGCAATAAAAATTATATTTTAAATAGGCTCTACTTATAGTTGCTTTAATGATAACCATACATGCTCTGAAAGTGTGGTCTGTATCCAGGGCAGCTTGCGGAATGGAAACTTATCCTTTTGAAGCTCCATCACCTCGGAAAGCGTGTTACCGAACATGCTATTCCTCAGTATTTGTTGCTGAAAGTAGAGGTTTAGACAAATAAATACAAATAGTTTCTTATTTTTCGACTGATTTTAATTACCCGCGAATGTTCCACCTCATCCACAGTGGGCTTTTTGGCCAGACGTCGTCCACTGCTACCAATGCGATCCAAGCGGCGACAGCAGACGGTGGCGTAGTGCGAGATTTGCACATGGATGGGCCACTTGCTCACCTCCATGAAACACGTGGCAAATGAGGGATCGCGATGACGATTGACATAACTGAAAGGGTAGACTTCTTACTAAAGGTTCTTAAACTTTAGTATTTTATAACACTCACTTGAGCAGTGTCGGTTGAAACGTGGGCGAAGGGGGTACATAGGACAGACAGATGGCCATCAGTTCCCAGCCCCGGATGAGCGAATCTCTTTTGGGATTCTCTGTCGTTTGGCGACACAACTGGACATACAGCTCATCTCTTAATCTGCGAAGGCGGCAAAAGTTAGTTATCAAATCATATTCATTTATGTTTAGGTTTATGGACTCACTGCTGCTGTGGTAAGGATGCACTGATAATTTCTATGGCCACCGAATTCAAAGTCATGCCTGTGCGCGCCTTGCGATCCGCCATGTATATCTGCACCAGCTTAAACAGCTCGATGGCCGTTTTCTTGTCCGCCTTGTCCCGGGACAAAGCCAACATAGGTCGACTGATCGCCTCCGCCGTCCAACTTAGCATGTCGCGCACGGATGCCTTCTTGCGGAAGATTCCCTTCGAGTGCAGATTCAGATTGTCGGCAGCAAACTTCTCGATATCACATTCTTTCATGCAGGCTAACGTGGGGCCACCCAATCCCATGCCTCCCATTCCCGGGGCGCGTTCGCTGGGTGGAAAGATCTGCTGGATGGTGGGCTTCAGCGAGGGCGGTGCCATCTTGTGACCAGGTCGAGAAAGACTGGCTGGTCCTACACTGCCCACGGTGGCCTGCTGTTGACCAGCAACGAGATTGTGGCCATGGCCGGTCTCTTCTTTGGATGATGCAGCTGGTCCCGATCCCTGATGACCGGCGCCGGCTAGCCGCGAAATCTGCCGATTGGGAGAGGGAAGGGTTTGCGACTGCTTCTGCTTGGCGTCGCTCGGTTCCAGGTGCAGCGGCTGCTGGTGGGGCAGCGACGGCGGTGGAACGTGATGGCCATGACCGTGCCCCGAATAGGGCGGCGTATTGGAGTAAAGCTGCTGACCGTGATAGCCGCTTCCGGCTGAGGGACTGTGCGATACGGTGTCGTAGTATGAGATCTGGTAACGCGGCTTTGGTTTGGGAACGGTGGCGGTTGGAGCCGAGGGTTCTGTCACATTTCCTCCAATTCCCTCCAGCACAGCCTCCACGTTTTCGGAGCTAACAAAGAGATAGCAATTATAATTTGTTTAGAATTGGTTATTGGTAACTTGTGAAGAATACTCACATGTCCTCCCTTCCGGCGGGATCGTGCGGCGGAAACATGTAGGCATAGTAGGAGACACTGTCACCCATATTGGCATAATCGTCGATCATGCCATAGTTGTGCTCCAGATATCCGCCATGTGTGTCCGATCCTCCGTCCGAGTCTTCGTTATCCGGCTCATGGCCTGACAGCGAGTGCTCCGACTGGCTGTCCGAGTGGTAGGAGTCCGAATCGCCGCCATCGCCACCACGGTAATCGTAGCGACCCGACAACTTGGCCTGCTCCATGATGTAGTGCTTCAAGGGCAGCAGGTGGGTCATGTCCCGGTCCCAGTTGGTGTACAAGGGCGAGGTGTTCCCATTGTCGTATTCCACGTCGCTGTTGTCCGCTTGTTGGTGGTACGGATTCTGCTTTGAGCGTCGCTTTTCACCGCCTTGTCCACCTCTTCCGTCGCCACTGCCTCCGCCCGCATGGTAGCCCCGTTTGTCCAGACTGGAACTGGCACTATGTCGCAAAGAACTCTGCCCGGGGTAATGATGCGTCTGCGAACGATTCGCCGTCGAGTTGTTGGACTTCTGGCGGTGGCGAGCAGAGTCATTGGATCCGCGCGACGAATGCGTCAGCAGGCCCATGTTCTCTGTACCACCGCCCGGCGAGACGGGCCCCGATTTACCCAGCGAAATCCTCTCCAGACTCAGCAAATCCACGCTATGGCTTGGCTCCTGCAGGCGTGGCGAGTGCTGCAGCTGGGGCAGAGCACTGGTAGCGCTGGTCTTAGCCTGACGCGAGCTCTTCGTCTGCGGACTGATGGGACTCTGTGGACTGGAGTCGCTCGAGTGCTTCTTGTGGCTGCTGCTGCCGCTGCCCGCCGTACTGGTGGCCGTGTTGCTGCCACTGGCTCCTCCACCTCCACCCGGTCCTCCTCCGCTCTTGGTGGCATTGGTGGTGTGGCGGCGGCGCGAGAGTGGCGTATTCTCCACCGACTTGAAGTACTTCTCGTGCATGGAGTCATCGCTTGCTGCTCCTCCGTTCGCCGCTTCCGCGCTGCTCTTGCGGTAGGATTTGCTGTGGTGGCCGGCGGCGGCGGGATTGATGGAAGAGGACATGAAACTGCCCGATCGGGCCAGCGACACCTTGTACTCGCGATCTAGAAAAATAGAGGGTATTTTAGTTGGTTTGTGTTTAAATGTATGTTCGCAGTTCAGTAAATTTATCTACTTTTGGGTAAATCTAAATAATATTTGGTATTGATATTTCCTATTTTTTTTTAGAATCATTGAAGGCCCATAAATAATAACCATTCGCTGTCTGAAAACAACATTTTTTAGAATTTCATTGATTGTCTAAAACAAATAAATTGAGTTTTTAGTGTTTTACTTGCCTAATAAAAATGGATTCTATACAAAAAATAAACATATTGGATGTTATTGTTATAACGTATAAGCTTTTAAATCTATATAGTACTGATAAAAATGTAAACTAAGACAATTGCTTTCAAATGAAACTAAAAATCATGCATCCCAAATTTTTTGGAACCTATCCTATCTTTCTGGTTATAGAAACGTTTCTTACCGCCTCCGTAGGACTTGCCCACTGGTGCTCCGCCGCCACCTCCTCCTCCTCCTCCGCCACTTCGTTGTGCGTTCCTCTGCTGATGCTGCTGTTGTGCGTAGTTGTACTGGGCAGCGGGCGCTGCGTCCGGCGACATCTTCTTCTTCTGCGACTGGGGCGTGTGAATGGAGTGTGTGGGCGAGGCGATGTCCGACGACTTGGAGGAGTAGCCCTGCAGGTGGTTGGGCAGCAGCTGATGATCGAAGTACTTGTCCCCATAGCCACTGCCACCGGCATAGGATGAGGATGTGGAGGTGCTGCCATGCGGTAAATTATGCGAACTGGTGCTCTCTTGCAGCATCTCAAAGCTGAATGGCGATCCGTAACCCAAGCACAAGCGGAAATGCAGATGGAAATGGAGGTATAAAAGCGATTTAAAGCCAATGAAGATGATGAAAGCTTCAACCTTGACTACTTACGCTCCATTATCCTTGCCGCCACCGCTCCGCTGATGCTTCTGCAGGGAGCCAAGACGCAGGCTATCCGGATATCCTGACCCCTGCACGCTACCCTCATTGAAGCGCCTATAGCCATGCGCACTGGAGAGACTAGAGTCGCTGGACTTGCCCGATTCCTTGTACTGATTGCAGGAGTCTGTCAAGGTGAAAGGATGTCGAGGTGAGTCATCAGGAAGTGAGGGTTGAGCAGCAAAGCACTCACCTTGCGAAATCCTGGAGGCGTAGCCCTGAAGATGCTGCTGTTGCTGCTGCATCTCCATCGAGCGGGATGAGTCACCCGTGCCAGCGCTGAAAAAAAGAGGAAATGTAAACATTAGTGAGATGTAAACAAAAGTGGGAGCAGGCCCCAAATGGGGTTACTCAACCCAACTCACCGAAAGCTTTGACGGCCACGTGGACTAGAGATTGCCTCGCCGCTGGTTAGCTTCTCCTCGGAACTGGCCACCGTTCCATTGCCGCCACTGATCCTCTGCTGGCCACGTCCCTTTTTATTGGGCCCCGACATGGGTGACGGTTGCTGCTGGGCAGGATTTTGAGCCTGCTGCTGCTGCTGCTGTTGCTTTTGGGGCGTGGTCTGCTCGCGACGCTCGCTGGGATCGGTGTTCTGCTTGAGCGTCTGCAGCTTGGCCAGCGGAATGATGTCGCACTTGCTCGGCCGGTGCCACACGGTCTTCTGCGTGGCCGCATTGTAGTAGTAGAACCGCTGGGTATTCGTATCAAACAGTTCCCACCACTGCGATGAGTCGGTCCGCTTAATTGGCACATCCTGTAAAGCGAGAACGGAGAAGGGAATGAGTTACGGTTTGAGGCCGGGAACGAGAACGGAACGCGGTACGCGTGGCGAAATTAGTTTGGATCGTTGTCATCATCATCAGATTGGAGAGAGAGTAGTCATGTGTGCGGGATTGTGTGGGTCGGTTCGTTGTGGAAGAGGAATTGGGGATACGGGTCGCTAAAAGGGGCAACACGTGGGCCGTGAGATCAACGTGCGCTTATTAGATAAACACTCATGAATACTAATATGTGAAGTTAAAGTTGATCGATGGATATTTCCTAACCGGATATTCTTCCACCTGTTTATGCAGATCAAGCACTCTTGGAAATGGTTTATGACCCTTGTGTTTCACTCAATTCCCTAGAACCAGCTGATTAGGCTATTTCTTATCGGGCATATTCAGAAAAATATGAATAAAAATTTTATAAAGTTCAGTTAAACGTCTTTGAGACACGCGCTTTTTATTTATTTATTTATTTATTTATCTATCTATCGCCAATGGATAAATCCTTATCTGGCTACAATTGATTAACTTATATGTTTTATATATGATTTTCAAAACATGTTGCCTTTTATTAAGAAAATATTAAAATGACCAAAAACATTTAGTGTTTTATTAAAAATATGAAGTTGTGATCTTTTCTTAACATTTAACTTTGAACGACAAGTATAAATTAATCTAAAAACATGATCGCTATTTTTATAAATGATATTCAGAAACCCACAAGACCGAGGTTATAATGGTCTGGTTCAATATAGAACATGATTACTCCTAAACAAATGATTGGTTCCTGGAAAACCGATTCTTTAATGAATAATGTTAATATTTAACGTCTTAAAAATAATATTATTTTCATCGATATATTTAATTCTGGCATTTCTATGGAACCTCTTAAAAGTACAAGCTCATTTCGCATACTCAAGACAGATTTCGGCACGTTTCAACATCGGTCTCATAAACGTAGTTTCATCAGAAGTGACACCGGACCCAATGACATTCAGCTCTGGCTTTGGCAATGATGAGTTTCCATTCCGCTTGTGCTTGGGAGGCTTCATTGTTGTCGTTGTTGTAGGTCTGGCTTTTATCCCTCCCTCTTGAATTATCCAACAATTACACAAAAGCTGATTTATTTTGGTATCTCAGCTCGAGAGCTTTTCTTCGGGCTTAATCAGCAAACTCGAGAGCGCACAAAGGGTGCGAGTGAGTGTGTGTGTTTATAATCTGAATCTGAAGGGTTTTATCAGTCGAGTAAATACAACAAGTGCTTGACAAACAGGAATTCTCGATGGTTCCTCAACTGCATTCAACTGGCGTATCGGAGATGGGAAAGGTATTTCATTATTCGAAATACATTAAGGTCTACTTATAAACATAAGTAATCTGAAAATTGCGCAGTTTTTAACTATTTTTGGAAAAATATTTATTCCTTACAAAAGTTTATTCTTTCATTTTTTTAATAGAAATTCGGAAAATGTTATAAGAACTGCTAAAAAAAATTAGAAAATGTTTAAAACGAGTTCCTTAAAAAATATTTATTCCCAGTATCTAATAGACTTAAGTTATAAGCCATAGATTGAAGTAATAGCTTCAGTTATAATCCATAATTTGAAGTAACATTTTAAGTTATAATCCATAATTTGAACACAAAAAAAACAGAAAAATATGGGCCTGATATGTGTTCATATCAATTTTTTCATAACAAAATGGTATGGATTACATATCAATATGGTACAAAATCATATGTTTAAAAATATCATTTTGGTATGAACACATAACGGACCAAAATTGATATGAAAAAATACCCGATGGATGATTATTTTTGGTTTTTTTTCTCTGTGAAGTAATATCTCCAGTTATACGCCATACATTGAAATATTATCTTAAGTTATAATCCATAATTTGAAGTAATGTCTTTTCTTAAAGTTAAAACAAGATTTTATGTTCTTTAACATGTAGGTACAACTATTACTTTGTGCTCTCCACCACTGATGTAATCCTCCCTTTAATATCTGGCCTTGTTGTCGAGGCGCGTGTGCTTAATCCGCTCCATCTCGCTCACACCGCTCTCCCCGTCTCTGTCTGGCCCAGAAGTCAGGGTTATTTCTGCAAAATGCATGCAGTAAGAGCACCAGCAGCAGTAGCAGCAGCAGCAGCAGCAGCGCTGACCTTGAACTTTTGCGCTGCAGATGCGCCCACAGCCAACGACGACGACGACGACGACGACGACTGGAGACCTCAGCTTCAGTTGCAATTGCCAGGGCCAGTTGGGTGGGCTCCTGACCCACGCCCTCTTTTAATCCGGCTGCCTGCTGGCGTTTTTGTTGTTATTGTGGTTGCAACTGGCCACTGATGGCGACAGCAGCAGCAACAACAACAACAATGCCAGCCCCGCCCATGACACCCCCCGCGCTGCAAATGAAAGCTTTCGGCTTGGCTGCTTTTCATTTCTGGTTTTCATTTCAATTTCCAAGCGGCGTCCCCGATTGCGTTGCATGTTGCATAATTTGTGGGCGCAACCAGACGATGATTGGGAGGCGGAGGGGGGAGGGGCTGGGAGCAAGGCCACCCAGTGGAGATGGGCCACTCAGATGCCATGTCGCCTCGTTACGCTTTTCGCATTGTTGCTTCTCCAACTGCCAGTCAGTCAGTCAGTCAGTCAGTCAGTCAGTCACTCAGTCAGTCATCCAGATATCCCTCCCGCCTCCAATGAACCGATTCCCCGCTGCCCCTAGTTATACACCGAGATGGACTATAAAAAGACACATCAAGCGACTCGACCTCATTTGCGGCCTTGTACAAAATTCCAAATATTTTTTGTAATTATGGAATATGAAGCACAATGGTGGGAGGGAGACGAGAACGAGTCTGGCCTACATCTTTATCACCAAACAGTCAGCTGAAATTGGCCCATTGTGCATATACTTGACTTGTTGGTATTAATAAAATCATTTAAACAATGGCTTTTTGCTCTGGTTATCACTTAAAGTTCAATATAAAAAATGCAATATAGCATTTTAATTACATTTTATAATAAAGTTATAAATATTTGCTCTCTATTTATTTGTTTTTTGAACTTGAATCTCCATATGTGCTTCCTAAATATTTGTTTATAATATATACATAAGTTCATTGATATACATGTGTATATAGTTGATTAACTTTGCATCGTAGCTACACAGAAATTTAATTGAAAAGTCAAAAGGCCTCGTCGCTTTGTTATATATTGAGGAAATGAGGCAGTCAAAATGATATATTCATTCTCGTAAAATCTGTATGGATTAAAGTGTCGAAATGTTTTGGAATATATCATTCCCAGGAATTATTACTCATACGCCCTGTGTGTTTAAAATTGAAAGGGTCTATATATGCAGCCATATACTTATAAAAGAGCTGTCAAATATTTTAAGATTGATATAGTTTAATTGAAAGTCCGTTAATTTTCCAATTAAACCCAAGAGTTATGTATAGATACCCTGCGGAAAATGCATTCCATTTCGTTATCTGCCATTCAATTTGCCATGGAATACAGCATGTGGCGCTTATTGAAAAACAATTACAACTTTTAATCAGCGGCAAGTGGGTCGATCGAAGCGAAAAAAAAAAGAAGCGAGGCACGCACAAGATTTCTAGAGTTCTCCGCACACAGAAGACCTATGGCCGAGGTCAGTTTCTGACCGATCCACTCTTGCTTTCATCTGTGAATCATGCATCGGGGAAAACAAGCAAATGATATTAAATGAGACGCAGACACACTGAAGTAAAAACAAACAGAAAAACAAGACGGAATTTTTCGGTAAATTAGGTCATCGACAGAGCGAATTTTGAAGCCCAGCGCAGATCCCGAAATAGCACCACCCATGGAGGCGATAACATCGAAACTACGGAACTGAATGGGCCTCTCTCGAAATTGGAATGGAATGTGTCACCGAAAATGGGAACCAATGAATGAATGGAATTGAATTGTTTTGGAATTTCAGCAAATATTGAACTGACTTCAATTTAAAGATTTCTCACTTTTCTCTTCGAGCAAACAGCACAATCCCCAAACAAACTTTTTCCAGACGAAAGCAATAACAATTAAGTAGTCCGATTTATAGATTACGCCAATGCAGTTATCGATGAGTTGGGCACATGTTTCACATTCTCTCGGGGGAACTGGAATGCAGATCTCTGAGAAAAATCCAATTCAAATACTTATTTTTAGATTTGTGGGCAATTAAAGAGCCTAGACTAAGGCTTATTTATGATATGGTTGCCATTCTATAGCTTTACTACAGTTCACCAACCCAAGAAATGATTGAAATTAAGTCATGGCATTTAAGAAAAATAAAAAAAAATTTTAAATAATAATGAAATCAATATTCTTATGTATAAAATGCCATAAAATGCCACAAAATCAGACTTTCGGATATTTAAATCCCAAGTAATTTTTGTTGCATCAACCGCAGACACTTCCCCTCAAGGGTGTTTAAAAATTTTAATTTTAATGCAAGAAGCTCCCAAAGGCGAAATTCATTAGCAATATTTATGCACATTTAATTGACTTTGTAATTGCTTTCAAATTGTGCCAGGCAAAGCGGAAGAAGTCGGCACTTAGCTGTGTATCTGTGTGTAGCCCAAAAGCACACTTTGGCCGCAAAGACAGGAAACCAAACTTTGCCCAAGAAGGCAATGGGCGATAGCCAACCGAAGAAGAGGAAGAGACTGGGTGGTAGGGAATACCTTAAGTCTGGAATCATAGATAATGCATGACATGCATATTCATCAAGCAGAGGTATATGAATATTGATTTCTTTAAACCAAGTTTAAAAGTCTGAAAATTTGGTATATTACAAAGATATTTTTAGGACTTGGTATAAAAATAAAACTATTTTATTAAAAAGGAACCAGTGCAAAAAAAAACTTGAACAATATTTCAATTTAATTGCTATAAAAAAACTAAAGCGGGAGACCAAAAATAAAGTACTATGATAAATTTTCATCTCTATCATTATATAGAAAGTAAAATAACCGGTCTATGGGCTAACTCCATATATTAACTCCAGAAATTATTTAAGAACTCATATTAAAGACATTTTCCCTGATATTTTTGATTCAATGTGATACTTTTCTGAGGATTAATATCTCCAATGTAGAATGATGAATTGATGATGATGAATTCCCCATATATACATATACGAATTTAAATAACCGATCCTTCGGTTAACTCCATATCTTAAGTCCAGAATTTATCTCAGAACTCATATGAAAGATTTTTTCTATTAAATTTTTTATTCTATTTGATATAATCATTCTTTTCTGAGGTCTAATATCCCCCATGTAGAATGAGCAACAAAGACCTCAGTAAAAATTGAAATATTTCGACGATTGCGTAGCACAAGACCCTCCACTGAAGCGAAGAAGGCCCAGATCGAGGTCTGACCGCTTTGGAGGAGGCGCCGCCGCATTTGGTTGCCCGGGGGATTGCACCACCACCCCTTCAGGAGGGGATTGGGGCTGCAGTTGGATGACGCCGGCGGACGCACGTCGTCGTTGACGGCACTCCGGATTCTGGTTCGGCGGTCTTGAGGTCTTGAGGCGGGTTTCGTAATGTGAAATATGAAACGAGCAATGGACGTGCAACTTGTGGACAACTTTTCTTTTCTGTTTCTCCCTGCCAACCGGAAGTTTTACAAAGGCAAATGGGCAAAAAAGAGACGAAAAACAGTATGAAAAAGTTGACAAAGCCACGACGAGAGGGGAGGGCGGTAATTTCGAGTTATAATAAAAAGCTGAACAAAAAAAGTAGACGGTGGCCCAGCAACTGTGAATAAATTTCAAATCACGTACAATGAACGCAGCAGCGAGAGTTGTTGTTGTTGCTGTTGCTGTTGCTGCTGCTGGTGGTGGTGGCAACACCAAAAGAGAGCTCAGAGCTCGGCTAAAACAAAAAGCTGCAAGTTGGCCAACAAGCAAGACAAAAAGCAGAACAGAATGTCGCTAATTTAAAGCACGTTAGAACGGAGCGAGGGTGGAACAATGACTACGGTAAGGGGTGCGCGGGTGCCAGGTGGTGCAATCACCCCATCTTTATTAATGTCTTTTTCACGCCGCCCTGCATAAATTGTGCGGATTTTATGGCGCAGTGAAAAGGATTCACTTCCTCATCGCCACGAGGGGAAGCGGCAACAATTGCAGTGGCTGCAATCAGATACTAAATCGAGGGCAGCCTTTTATAGACCTTATCTGCTGCTTTGCAAGGGAGAAGAATGGAGACGGAAGTGTCGACTTTACGCTGCTAATTCACAATAGACGCTCTAGAATCGCAGTGGAGTATTCGAATTTGCAAAGTAATACTTTGATATAAGGTTGAAAAATTATACACAGAATATATAGGAGAGTATAAACATTTTTCTATTAGTATTATTAAATTTAACTTACTTTATAACGCTAAAGTAATTTATTTTATTTTTTTTCAATATATTTCTTTTATAAATTTACAGTGGATAACTATTTAAATAAAAGATATGTTATAATGGATGGTTAATCTCTCTCTTATTTGCGAGAGATCACTGTATCTTATTCATTCATTGAATAATAAAGAAGTCATAATATATCCTTAATCTCTATCTTATTTACGAGAGATCACTGTAGCCTATTCATTCATCTAATCATTGACCACAAACCATCATTAATTAACTCAAAAGATAAAACTATGGAAAAACAAGTCCATTGATATTTACCTTTATTATGGTTTTTATTACCTTTTCGCCTCTTTCGCTTTTTGGCCGAAAGCACTGTTTATGTGGGCGGTGGTTGGGGGGAGTGGCAGAATGCGGATGACGTAGTCGATGACTCAAACAGAGAGTGAGAGTGTCAAAAACCGAAATAAAATGCACATAAATAAACACTCGAAGAGCGCAAAGAGAGAGCGATGGCTTTGCTGCAGTGCCTTTAGGGGGGTAGGAGAAAAGGGAGGAGGGGGGAGAGAGCGGAAGAAGGCTCGCAGGACGACCAGTAAATCATGGCGTCCAAGCGGACTTTACGCCCACTTACACAGAGAAAAATTCTGCGCTAAGTCTTAATTTAAATCTTTGTCTTATTGTTCTTATAACCATTTATTCTATAATTTTAGTGGACAAAATTAAATATAAAAAATCATTTTATAAATTAACATAAACTACAAGAAATTTAGATTTAAAATGATTTTTTTCTGTGTAGCACCGCATGCAAGCCTTTTCATTACGGAAGCAGGACGTGCACTCTCTCTCTCACACACCAATACCTTCGCAGAACTCCTGGCCATGTGTGTGCAATCAGGAGCGAAACGAGGACATTGCAGGCCAACAACAAAATCAATGAAATTTTCACTACTTCCTTTGGTAAAAGGTAAAATAAAAAGCCAAAGGAATGGAGGGTGGCCTGGTTTGCTCGTCTGGCCGATGTTTGCCTTTCGGCTTCGTCCTGCAGGCGAGACCAAAGTTATTAGCCTGCAACACCTTTTGGTGTTGTGCCGCATTAGCCAAACAGCATGGAAAATGCGAAAAAAAACCAAAGAATTTAAGCAAACAGACATCCAAGCCAGTGGTTTTTCTTTCAAGCTCGCCTGAAACGGAAAAGTTTGCGCCTTTAGATAGGGAAAATATTTTCTTTGAAGCATGAACGACTGCAACATTTCCTCCTTTTACTCGGGCTGTTATATCAGAATGGTTATGATGATGCGCGCATCATTCGACAGTTATTTTAATATAATTAACCTTGGTCACGCCACTTGGCGAAGTGGGTTACGAAAAAATTTGCAAGCCAAGCCAAACACAAACAAGAAAATTGCGCAAACAAGTGACCCAGAATAGTAATTAAACAACTAGCCTCACAACAAGTTGCTCATCTAATCAATGAAGTAAACCCCACCGAGCGTGGTCGTTGAACTCCATAAACATGACAAGATCTTGTGTTGCATAAGATGATGCATGGGAAATTGTGAGTTTTCGTAACCACAACGTTACAATAGGAATCTCTACATAATGATAATAATTGAAATTTACTAGTAACCTCTTATATGCTACAAAGGGATCATACTTCTGAAGCAAAATAATTTGATTTTGCAATTCCCACCCCTATCCCAAATTTCATATCGATTGGACTGGTATTTTGGAGACAAATCAGCTGTATCTTAAATGTTATTAAGTAAAATGAAGTGCCTGTCTAGATTCATTTGAGATTCATATGTGTGTACTTCTTCTTCGAGTTAATTTGAAGCATTATTTTAGTTCTAGAGATATGTAAATATACGGATTTTCAGTTTTAGAGTTGTGTACTTACTTCTGGTGGATCCCAAACACATTCGCCTGTGGTGAGATTGGCGTACATGTGCTCCTTGGTGCGTGGCTCGATGATTTCTACCCATTCTATTCTGCTGGTCCGGAGCAAACGTTGACGATGGAGATCCGGAGAGGGCGAGAAATACACATAAATAAGACATAAAATGCGATTGCTTCTATTTTCGAGCGGCCGACAAAAGCATCTCAGGAATGCCAGCCTAGTTTTTTGAGCACGCCAAAGTGGCAGAGATACTCAAAACTTTGTGAAACACGCCCTCAAAAGCGATGGCAAACAAAAAAACAACGACAAATCCCACAGCAAACAAATGTTTCATTCAATATTTCAGGGCATTCATTGAGGCAAATTGATATAGAAGGAAAAAAAAGGTTGACCAAAATCGGCATTGTGCGTAGTTTCTAAATGTGTGATTGTGTGTGCCGGTTTTCCCCCATTCAATTGGGCTTTTCTCTATGCCGACGACAAACATATTTAGTCAAACATTATCCGGTTTTTCCTTATTTGAAAATTGCAGTCCTTACACACCGCACACACACACACACACTTGGGCGAGAATGGGAGTTGGGAGAGAGTGGGTGAGTGAGGTGAGTGCGAGAGGGGTGGTGTTAGTACTCTCTCTTTGGCTCTCTCTTTTTGGCACATTTGGCGGCCGACGCTTGTTGCCGCGCCTTGCCAGAAAATCGATTTTGCAGGCGCCTGAGGCCACGAAAGAGCCAAAAAGTGCATAAATCAGGAATTTAATCAAGGTAAACGAAAAATGCACGTAAGCGGAGTGGGGGGTAGAGTCGCCACCCACTCACGCACTCTCACGCACACACACACACAGGGACAGGGCAGCTGTCAAAAAGCGGCTCCTTCTTCGCTCTCTCTCTTCCTTCCCCCTCCACGCCCTCTCTCTCCTTTTGCCACCCACCCATTCGCACTGCATGGAAATTTTCTGCAGTCAAGACAACAATTTATTTAACAAAAGCATCTGCAGTTGGTCATTGTTGTTGCTGCATTTGCTTTCTTGATAAATTGTATACACAATTTCGACATTCGCGCTGTCTGGAGATTGCCGCTGTTGTTGTTGTTGTTTTTGGCTGCCGCCGCTGATGATAGTTGTTGTAGTGTTGTAGTGTAACGGCACACACCTTTCACAACTTGAACTCATTTTTTTTCTCTGCTCTTTATTAGGGGGCTGCTGGTTGTTGTTGTTGCTGCTGCTGGCGGTTTTCTCTCGCCTTTTGTTGTTGTTGTTGCTGCTGCCTCCTTTTGCTATTTCTGCTGCTGCTGCTTCTTCCTCCTTTCCTTACACACACACACACTGGCAAACACCCCGAACGCACTTTATATATATAAATATTTATATATATAATTTTCTTTCACTTATTTTCGCTTCGTCGCGGCAGCGAAAATGCAATTTTCTTTTCAATTGATTTTTTTTACACACTCTGCACTCCTTTTTACATGCGTGCAGTTGTTGTTGTTGTTGCTGTGTCTGCCGCTGCAGTGCAACTCGAAACACTTTCACATTTATGACATAATTCACTGGCCATATTTTTGCTTGGCTCTGCGTTTGTGCAACTGCATGTTCCCAGCTTATTTAAATATTAATGCTGCAGTGCGTCGCAAAGTCGTGCAAATTCGAAACGCGTTTATTATTGGATGCAGCGGTGCAAATTCAGTGAGACCAGACGCGGAATGCGGACAAAAACCGAAACTCAACACGCCTCAGCAGTGATGAAACCACTTCATAGAGATGAGTAACTAGCCATTTTGGCTAAAAAAATAAATAAGTTAAAACTATTAAAAATAGTAAATGATTTAAAATAAGTTTAAATCATTGAATATAATAGAAAAAAAACTTGTAAATAAAGTAAAACATACACGATCAGAACAGTGTGCCCAGCATATGAATAATTTGAAAACTAGCCATGACTCGAACCTCTGTATCTTAGACACAATTTTTTTTTAAATTTTAAAATAGTCCGTTAAAAAATGTTTTTCATGTTTACCAATTATATCATTGATATAAACTATTACGGAGACTTTAAAGCTTTTCTGTTATTAAATTTTCTTTATTTTTGTCTGCGGCGGCTGAATAAAATCTCATTTCGTGTGCAACACTTACATAATTATCAAAAATATTTTATATTTCAAGGAAAAACACTTTAAGCTTACTTCACAGAGGGGTTTGGACTTGCAATCGGCTTAGCCCGGAATTAGTAGCAGTCCGAAATCATGTTCTCATCGTCGCGCTTTAACGCACCGAGGATATCATCTAGGAGGGAGGTGAAATTCTCCTTGCACTCGAACCACTCCTGGTGCTGCTTGACCAACTGGTCCAGGTCAATGGTCTTAAGTTCCTCGAAGAACTGTCGAAGAGGCATTGCAAACTGCTTGTAGTAGAACTCATCGATGTGCCGCTTCTCCGTACTTTCCGCCTCTTCGTTTATCTGCATCTGGGTCTCGAATGCCTTCTCCAGAAGCTGGGCATCTTGCGAGTTCAGAATGGCCTCGATGACTTCGTCCGCCTCGCTGGAATTGACTGATATCTGAGGAATTTGAGTTGGCTGCGTTTGAGACGGGAAACTGAATGAAGGACGTTCGTTGTCTGAGAGCGGGGACCTCATCTCGATTTCGTCCATCATACCCTTGTAGCGCTCGAACTTTTCCTTCATTACCTTGACGCCCATAATGAGGAACTCCAGCACCTCCATCGAACTCTCCTCGCGCAGGCACTTGAGCAGGATGCCAAAATATCCGTACTTTTGCACTTCCCCAAATACTTTGGCAATGCTAGTCTGGATCTCTTTCTCCGTCAGCGTGACGATCTTTTTCTGCTCCTTTGAGAAGGTCACTGTGGGAAAAGAGCCGTCGATCATGCCTTGGTTGCTAAACTGCCTATAAAACTCCCGGCGCCAGAAGTTCAGCGCATTCAGCTTGACCTCCGTGTGATGATCGCCGATGACACAATAGTTGAGGGTCGAGAAGAGCGTGTTCTTGTACTTCTCGTGGATCTTGCGGTGCTCGTAGATCTTCATCAGCGTGATTACGGCCTCGGATCGCACAATATCATCGTTTTCCCGATACATCACATACAGAAGATGATCCTGAGAGGATTCAATTAGGTTTAGTTATTGATTAGGGGTTGTAAATCTAGTTACATACCACAAGATCGAGTTGACTAAGACCATTTTCCCACAATAGGTTTATGGAGACCATTTGGGAAAGACATTTAAAGGCAGA
Organism: Drosophila mimetica; assembly: GCA_037075245.1. Lineage (NCBI taxonomy): Eukaryota > Metazoa > Arthropoda > Insecta > Diptera > Drosophilidae > Drosophila > Drosophila mimetica. Next base: position 9,728,284 of record JBAMCH010000023.1, on the reverse strand, counting down.
GGCTCGAACATAAACTTCCGAATCATTTTTGGCCATTTCGTAGACTATAGGCGGTATCTTCGAGTCGATCAGAAACCGTTGAAAGGCGGGAAACTCTGTGGAGAAAAAAGCCTCATTAAAGTTAAGCAATGGGTAATAATAATAACATGCTTACTGATGCGGGAGATACTGGCTATAGAGGTGGTGAGCTCCAGCGTTGTGTCACGCACCTCCCACATCGTATCGTGCATTCGCTTTACGATGATGGGACCCAGGCAAACCAGCGCGGAGCCCTGCAAGTTGTCCACCAGCAGAGCCATGTTCGGAGAAAGGAAGTGCTCCACAGCCAGCTGGACGAGCTTTAGCGCCTGGACAGTGCACTAAAAATACAGAATAATATTATGGTTAAAGAAAATATGTCAAGTTCAAAGTGCAAAAGTACAATTAACTATTAAAAAAAGGTTTTGTTTAAAGGTTAAAACATAATAAAATTATTCCGACTCACCCTTGCATCCATGTTTGTGTTCTCCAAAACAAAGGCCAGACAATTGACCAGGCCAATCGTCTCCACCGACTCCTTCCACGTGATCTTAAAGCGTTCGATTAGGGTGCGCAGACCCACCATGACGGAGTGCAGAACCTGTGGATCGTTGACAACCTTCTCGGTGCCGCGCGGATACATTTCCAGGTACGAACTGCCCGCGCTGCTTACGCTGTGGCAGTCATCCTGGCTGTTGTTCGTTATGACACTCAGGGCCACTGCCTCGCGGAGCACGTAGAGCAGAGCCTGACACACAGTGACCGCCTGCTCGCGGTCGAGAACATTCTCCAGCGACAGCAGGCTGTGAATGCATTTGTTGGCCAGGCCGGGCGTCACCAGTTCCACCGTCATGCCGTCCGCTGTAAAGAAGGTATCCCGCATGGTGTAACATAGTCGCAGAGTCTGCTCGCAGGAGATCTCCAGCAGCTTCACGACATAGGCGTCGAATATATCCACCTTGTTCTCCTCGTCGGCGATCTTCTGGGCGTACTTCATGGAGAAGAGCAGTGGCAACATGTGAAAGCAGATTAGCTGATTCTCAAACGTCACACGCTCTTGCTGGATGACAATCTCCTTGGGCGCCCGAGGTCCAAGCTTTTTCCACAGCACGTGATTGAGCTCGGCCAATTTCACAAAGCTCATGCCGTCTTTGCGGGTAATGAAGAATTTCATGAGATTGAAGAACGCCAGCCCGAACTCGGTAAACTCCTCCGGGGGCTCGGTGGCGTCCGGATTCAGCAGCTTTTCGTGCATCAGCAGGGCAAAGTTGTAGCTACTTAGCGTGGTGAAGATCTTCTCGATGAAGTACGGATTGTGGGTCATATCGATGAGCTTCCAAATGGTAATCTCAAAGTCATGATACTCCTTGAGCAGGGCAATCAGACTGGTGCGCTCCTCGAGCACCAGCGTTTGCTGCAGGATATAGGAGAGCAGGTCCAGCGTGGCGGAGATCTTGTGCAGCAGTTCGTTGTCGTCCACCTTGATGTGGATGCGCTCCTCGCTGTCGGTGGTCTTGTATGAATTGTCGTGGATGGGCTGCATGATCTCGGTGAGAATCTCCAGAGTAACAGCCTTGTCGTGCAGCTTGTCACAGGACTTGTACAGCATATTATAGAGCACCTGGCGAGCCTCCCGCACCACATACAGGGTGTGATCGTTATTGGAGTACTGAATGAGCAGTGTCCAGATGCGGTGCATTCGCAGGAAGGCCAGACCCATGCTGTACACGGTGATGGCCTTCATCAGGCGAATGCCGCCCAGCTTTATCGAAGGACTGAAGTTGTTCTCGCCCTGCAGGAGTTTAACAGCTCTAAAAAGGGAAAGATTAGGATCTAGGGCTCTTCAGTTAGCCAAATGCCACACTCACCGGCTGACTATATCCAGCTCTCGCAGGCGCACAATCATCCACTCGTTGTTCGCCAGATAACTAGTCAGATTCAGCATGAAGGACACCACCTTCGGGTGGATCCTGTTGAAGTCCTCGGTCACCGCGGTGATGCATCTGTCCACCCAGTCCACCACAAAGGGGGCCTGCAGCACAAAGGCGTTCTCTGTTGATAGACATCAGTGGGGGATTAGATAGCTCGGCCAGTCCGATTTGGAAACTTACCCTTGGCCTGCAAGTGCGTGAGGAGCTTCTCAAAGTAAACATTGTTGGTTGTGGAAAAGTTCTCGCGCAATAATATGTCGAATATGGGGCGCAGGCGCGCCAGCACCTCCTCTTGCTTCTGCATCTTGCGGATTCCGAACTGTCTGCCTGTCTAGCGACTCCCCGATGGCATAGTTTTGGAGCTTGCAATGGTAGCAGCGAATAATGAAATCGTTTGCGGGCTCTTATCACGGCGAAGACACTTGTTTTGCATTTGGTGTGACCCTGCGCGGGTGCCTTAAAAATGCCAGGCTGGCAGGGTTGCCAAGTGCGTGAATCAAGGCCGGGGAAGAAGTCACGGTTTTGGAGCCCGTTAATTTGATCTTGTAAGCGAGAGACCGGTAATTGGATCTTGAAACCCCTTGTAGCATATTATTATTTTTAAAATTTACATTTTTGTAGTGAACGTTTAATTTTCACTGTCAAGAGGAAGGATTCAGAGCTGTACCGAAAAAAACACCTCCTAACAAATGGAAAAAAATATATCGAAGTCCTACAAATTTTTATGGCGGCCAAAATGGGAAATTATTGAAATAGAAAATCGGTTCAACCTTTGGTAGACAGATATCTCTGTGGAATGACGCTATTAAGGTGCCATCTTCATAAGTTCCCTTGGTAATTTTATATTTGATGCATTCGACGAATACTATTCATAATAATGGTTGTACTTTCCCAAGACTATCTTAAATCAGAGTAAAAAAATATTTACAGTTTAGTGACTAATCACTGAATTGGGGGGCTGTCACACCTCAGATCACGCCGTTCTAGCATCACTGCCAAAAACGACTTTCGGCAACAGCAGCCAAATCCGCGACGGTCACACTTTTTTGATGCAAAATAAAATAATGACGCTGACATCGAATCGGACTTAGGGGACGTATAATGGATAATAATGTAGAGCAAGCAGCAGCAAAGAGCCAAACAGCCGATTCCACAGCAGCAACAGCAGCAGCGGGAGCACCAGGAGCCCAAGCAGCAGGAACGCCCGGCGCAAACTCGTCGACCTTTTGGAAAAACAGCGGACGTCGGGTGCCCGGGCGACCCAGTCCCAAGCGGGAGCTCGAAAAGTCCGTGGGGGCTGGCGTAGCGGTCGGACGAGGCGCTGCCCCCGGAACTGGCATGGTGTCCACCTTCACCGAGTACCAGAAGTCGGTGAGCGATGCCTGGGACATGGGCGACGACGAGTTCTGCATCATCAGCAGCACGGAGGCGGCTGCGGCGGCGGCCGCTGGAGCCGGCGGTGGTAATGGCTCTGCCACCAGAATGGTTTCCCTGTTACTTACATACATTCCCTGGTTTAATCCTCACACAGATGCGGCTCGCTTTTCCCGGCAAGTGTCCCAGACGGTGGCTCTCAATGTGATCGAAACGCACTCGCGGAGCAACCAGAACCATAACGCATCCCGGCCAGCGAGCGAGTGTGGCGCAGACTCAATCCCGGCCAGCAGGAGCTCGACGGACGACAGCCGGGAGGACCGCCGATCGCTGCCGGACAGCAACGAGAACAGGTGAGCGGCGCCAACTCAACTGGGAAGTCGAAAAGAAAGTTGAACCCAGTGTCTGCAGTTGTGCAAACAAGCCAGGGGTGGAGCGGGTGCGAACCCGCATTCCGCTGTGGTTACTCTGTGATGTAAGCCAAGTAGGGGGCCTTGTTTTAAAAACATTTAGGAACACCTTTTGGAAATCCTTTAAAGGGATTCTTAGTTATAATTGGTTATATTTAATTATCTAAAGTATTATAACCCAAAAAGGCTGATATTTTATCTGGAAAGTCACATATAACTTTTATTACCACAATAAGTTAAACTTGTAGCGATTATTTCCAACCGAAAATGGCTAGAAGAGATTTCCATTAATATGTTCCCAGTTCTTCATTGTCAAGCCTCATGTTTTAACAAGTGTTAACCGCTCCTGAAGCATTTTACTTCCTTAACTGATAGCCACTCCCGCAGCCCTTCCCTCAGACGCAGAACCAAGACCGCAAGCAAGCAAGCCCCCGACGCATAGTAATCGAGGTTGTATTTACAGATCGCGACTGAGGAACTATCCGGGAAGACCGCAACTGCAGAAGATTAGCTCGAACTGCCAGGACAGCGAGTACGAGACGAAAATTGAAAAGTTTCAGGTGGTGCTAGATTCGCCTCAACTGGATTTGGTGGCGCTCAAAAAGATCAGTTGGTCCGGTGTACCACGAAAGGTGAGAATCAGAACTATTTATCCTAATCCGTTCATAACTCTAATATAACCTGCATTACAGATGCGCGCTGTCAGCTGGCGACTCCTTTCGAAATATCTACCGCCCTCGAGTGAACGGAGAATGGCGGTGCTGGAGAGCAAGCGGCAGGGTTATCAGGACCTCAGGCACAACTACTTTCGGGTGGATAGCCAGGATGAGACGCAGCAGGATACGTACCGGCAGATTCACATCGATGTGCCACGCATGAATCCGCAGATTCCGCTCTTCCAGCAGCAGCTCGTCCAGGAGATGTTTGAACGCATTCTCTTCATCTGGGCCATCCGCCATCCAGCCTCCGGCTATGTGCAGGGCATCAACGACCTGGTGACGCCCTTCTTCATCGTCTTTCTGCAGGAGGCGCTGACGCCGAACACGGACCTCGAGAAGTACGACATGTCCGCGCTGCCCGAGGAGACTCGAAACATCATCGAGGCAGACTCCTTTTGGTGTCTATCCAAGTTTCTCGACTGCATTCAGGATAACTACATCTTTGCCCAGCTGGGCATACAGGAAAAGGTTAACCAACTCAAGGATCTGATACAACGCATTGACGGTGAGTGTGAATGGCAGTTGATGGACGCCTCATCAAGATAGTAATCTTACCATATAGATATGTTGACTTTGAGATAAGATAAATGGGAAGGTTTCGAGCTTGAGCAAGCAAATAAATTAAATCTCTGATTGTCTTGTCAAAAGAGCTTAAGGTGCATGAAAATTATACAAATTTGCATATTCCGTTTGAGGGAAGTAAGTAAACGTTGATGAAATCTTGCTAATTTGACAATATTTGCATTTCAATTCATTTTTTCAATATGCTATGGCAGGTACTAACATTATTATGACTGCGGGTGTACGTTTGGTACTGATAGGAAAGATTACTAGATAGGGGACAAACAATTACCCTTCAACCTATAATTACCGAATAATGATAATTACATTTAATTCGCCTTTTCAGTGAATTTACACCGTCATCTACAGGCGCACGGCGTCGACTACTTGCAATTCTCATTTCGCTGGATGAACAATCTGCTGACACGCGAACTGCCGCTGCACTGCACCATCCGGCTGTGGGACACATATCTGGCGGAGTCCGATGGCTTCGCCCTGTTCCATTTGTACGTGTGCGCGGCCTTCCTGCTGCATTGGAAGGAGCAGCTGATGCAACAGAACGATTTCCAGGTAGGTCCTTGATACGATTCGCTTTATTGAATGTTTACTGATCTGTCCGATACAGGGTCTCATGTTGCTGCTACAAAATCTGCCAACACACAACTGGTCCGATCGCCAAATCAACGTTCTGCTGGCCGAGGCATTCCGCCTGAAGTTCACGTATGCGGATGCGCCCAAGCATCTGGAGACGAAGAGTTGACAAAAGCAACACAAACAACGCATATACGTAACTTAGAAGTTAGTTTAATACGATTTGCGGAATATACCTACACATACATCTAATAATTATATACAATTTGTTATTTAGACGTTCCTCTCCGTTTGTTTTTTCATTTTTATCGTCGTTTTCGTTTTGTATTTATCAACAATCCGTACGGTAGGCAACAGCTAAAGTTCTGCGCTTCTTGTACATAAGAATCAAAATTCGAAATACAATTTTACACGTTCAACGGGTCGAGCAGTTTCAATTGAAATTTGTCTTTTATAAAAACAAATCGAATCATAAGTAAATGAGAACTAAATACTTTTTCCATGTGAAAACTCAAATTAGCCTAAATAATAAAGATGGAAAAGCTATAAAGTTGAGTTGGGTTATACGATTACAATAATGGGAATTATTGGGACTAAACGATTTGAGGCAAAATATACATAAATTAAATTCTCCAAGCACATTTTTACTTTAGGTTATAATAATTCTTTGCTTAAAGCTCTAACTAACAGACTTCTTATCCTAGTTCTGTCGTTCAGCAATGTGTCTCAGCTGTTTGAGAACCGTCTCTAACAATTTCTTCTTGTCGTTCTTCCGCACCAGCGAGAAAATGGGCTTCTTATCCGCCTCGCGGATCTTCTCCAGTATCACAATAATGGACTGCGGCTGCACCAGGTGATAGCGGTTCTCCTGCTTTCCATAGTCATGGAAATACGTGCTCCACTCCTCTAGAATGAGCAGGTCTAGCAGTTGTCGGTTGCGCAGGAAATACTTGCTGAGTTCTCCTTCTTTCAGACCAGGAACCGGTTCCGATGCCGCAAAGAATTCGCACTGCATTAGATCGAGGTTGATTTGTGTCAGCGCACCGGTTGAAATCTGTTTAACATCCTCATCGTACATGATCGAGTAGATCTTCTCCGCAATGTGTTCAAAGGTCCGTCGACAGGCCGCCTGGGCGATGTGGGGCAGCTTGAAGGCAAAGTTGTCGAAGGTGCTCTTCAGGTACGAGATCATGTCCGTAATGAAGGCGGAGGCAATGCCAGGCGGTTCCACCAGCAGCCAATCGTAGGCACTTAGCTCGAAGAACTCGTCGATCTTTGAGCAGATTCGTAGGCCCACCTGCTTCTCGGCATCCTGTCGAGCCACATGGAACATGGCCGAAGGTGTCTGTGACACACTTCTCTCCGTGTTCGTCATATGACAGACGAACTCATCCAAAAACGGTCCCGCTTTTTCCAAGTACTGTGTGTCGATAATGATCTGGATGAGCTGTGTCAGCGTAATGCTCGGTTGACGGAACACCACCGAAAGGCAGCCACTGAAGCTCCTAGTTAGCAGAAGATTGGCTGCCTTGCGCACCATGGCGGCCACCTCGTTGGGCGAAAGGGTCAGCTCCTCGGCGAACTTCATGCAGGCGTACATGAACTCTTTGGCCTGGTGATAGACCTCTGGCACCATGCGCGAGAAGGGGAACTTCTTTGGAAACGGAGCGTTCTCCAGCTGCTCCGAGTGGAAGGGGAATCGCTCGATGATGCCTTCATACTCCTCCACGTTCTGCACAACCATGGGCAGGAACTGCTCCTTGTCAAGGATTTCGCGGAAAACATGCACCCAGCGTTGCAACAAAACCTTGTAATAGACAGAGGGTTAGTTTATCATTTGCCAGAAAAATCTCAGCACTCACCTCATTATAATGATCTCGCATATTGTGCAGCAGCTCCCAAAGGATGCTCACTGTGTAACCGTAGCACTTGAAGGTGTTGATGGACAGCATAATCAAGTTCTTGATGCGCAGCAGTATATTGGGATCGGTGCAGGACGAGGAACTCATGCTGATTTCATTAACAAACTTGGTCAGCGAGCTGGACCACAGGTCCTCCAGATAGCTGCTTGTCACCACGTCGCCCGCCGTGTTCTTCACGTGATCCTCGACCACAAAGAAGCCAACGATGGCGCAAATGTAGGTCTTGTATGCCTCCAAATTATCGTGCATGTTGGGCGGCGGCTGGAGTACCAGTTTGGCCTGATCCCTGCGCTGCTGGCGGTAGTCCTTCTCGAAGTACTCGCGCTGCCCCAGCACCATGTAGATGTGCAGGCAGCGGTAGATGGGCGAGAAGTCTATCAGGTCCTGGGCACTTACGTTGGCGCCATCATCATCTCCGCCAGCGCCTGCTCCGCCGGCACCGCCGCCGTTCACCTGCTGCATGTGCTCGGCAATGATGGCGTTGATGTCCCGCTTCTGGAGCTGTTTGGTGTGCGTGATGGCCAGCTCACCGATGCGTGGCGAGAACTTGCGGATGTTCTCCAGGAACTCCCGAAAGTCCGAGGCGGAGGAGCGACGAATGTTCTCCTTGATGATGGGAATCTGTATCTGCATCTGGGTGGCGAAGCGGTAGTTGTGCGTCTTCAGTCGCGTCAAGTGCTCCGCCTCCAGGGTCTCCAGGGTTCGCAGCGCCTGGTAGTATTGCTTGTTCTTGGCCTGCTGCGTGAATTTCATGTAGCACTCCAGGGCGGGCAGGCAGGACTTGAGGGCCTCGATGGCGCTGGCCAGGTTGGACTCGATTTGGCGGGCGCGCACCAGGTCATTGCCCTGCTGGATCAGGGAGGCGCTTATCTGGCGCAGCGAGGTGTCCAGGGAGTGCACCTCGTTGTGCAGCTGCTGTGCCTGTGTGCGCACCTGCAGCAGCTCCTGGATGGAATCGATGAAGCCCTGGTAGTACAGGTTGCAGATCCGCTCGATCTCCTTGTCATGGCTGCGAATCCGCTGCTCCAGCTGATCGCCAATCTGCTTGGTGTTGTTGCCTGCCAAAAGAAGAGAACAAAATGAGATGGGCGTAAACAAAGTGGGGAAAAGGGCTTAGATCACCAGTTACCTTCGAGTATTGAACGAAATGTGGGTCCCCAGTAGTCATCCACCGCCTCTATGTCTTGCACGGTCACCTTGGACATCTTAAGACCCTCTTTTTGCCAACTTTTACACGAATTTTCCCCGGAAAATTACAAATTGTAAGATTTAGTAAGACCGCAGGCGGAATGGGCGAAAAAGTCAAGCGCGGTGGGAAACTCAATACCCTTAACTCACCACACAAAGTGTGGGGAATTAGTTGGCAAGTTGTTAAGGGGATTCCCCAACCTGTTGATTTTCAGTCAGCTGTTTACAGGAAATTTAAATTTAAAAAAAATTAACAAAATATTGTTGTTTTTGTTGATGAAATTTTATTATATGAAAAGCCATGACAATTGTGCAACATTTTAGTATCACCAATAGGCATTACTTACTTTCAAATCAATTTAGAAAGTACTCCCTACTTTGCTAACAATTTTAGACTACAGTCTAACAATAAAAATCAAGTTTTACATGTTTAAAGTTCTGTGCAAATTATCAACAAATAAAACTTAAATTTTTAAGTTGATTTTTTTACCAGAATTTCAAACTGAATTGCACCCAAAATATTTACTGTTGATTAATAATAAAATAAAATCCACTTTGCGAGCTTTATGACCTACATTTTGAAAAATATTGATAATCAGAATTTTTTTTAAATAACGTTTATGATGTAAAATTATACATTAACTACAAATACATTAATTTTTTAAAAAATATTGATTTAACATTTTCGATTTTAATTTGTTTGTAGAAAGATTTTCATGCTACACTTTTTCAAAACTATATTAAAACTATTTTTATCGTGATTTTTAAAACCATTAATTTAAAGGGAGTCAAATTTGGCGCCCTATAGAGATACATTTTTCAAATGAATGCACACGTTCAAGCAACAGGTTCCAAAGCAAGTCTGATCGTTGCAGGCCGCCTGCCGTCAGCTGTTGCCTTTTCAACTTTCACTTTGGCTGGCGGTTTTCGGGCACTCCGCTTCTTGCTTCTTGAGAGGGCCAAAAGTTGTCGGGGGAGTTGAAGCCGCGTTGCCACAGTTATGTTGCAGTAATTCCCGTACACGCACGCAGTTAATAACACCCAAAATCAGACATAATGGCCGCCCTACGGAGTCGCCACAATGGAAACCTGGCAGAGGAGAAGGAAGCTCCAGTCGGGAGCCACAACAATAACAAGCCGGAAGAGGAACCAGCTAAGAAGGGAAAGGGAAACGCGGAGAAAAGTGACCCCATGATATACATCATCTTCGTATCGCTGCTCTTCGATCTGCTGGCCTTTACCATTATTCTCCCGCTGCTGCCATCGCTACTCGAGTATTACCGCCTCAACGACAGTTCCGGCTTATATGCCGTGCTCACGGATCGGGTGCGCTGGTTCCAGCAGCTCCTTGGCGCCCCGGAACGCTATATATCGGTGCTTTTCGGAGGCTTCCTTGGCTCCATGTTCAGCTTCCTGCAGTTCGTGGCTAGTCCCATTGTCGGCGGACTCTCGGATTATTATGGAAGGAAGCCTGTCCTCCTAGTTTGTACGGTGGGTTATTTTAGTTCCTAATAGTTATAAAATAATAATTATTATTACAAGCATTCATAATTTTAGAACCTTAAAACCTTATCAGCATTTGTAGCCCTAAAACAAAGTATAAATACTTTTGAATACGATAAGACGTACATCCCATTTCTTATCCAAAACCCCAAAGAACCTTGAAGCTATTATAATTTATATATCATTACTACATATTTCTTAACCGAAACCTTTAATATACATCTCTTTTTACCATCCCAAGTCTGGCATTGCGCTATCCTATCTGATCTGGGCCTGCTCCAGCAACTTTGCCCTGTTCGTTTTGGCCCGCTTTGTGGGCGGCATCAGCAAGGGCAACATTTCGCTGTGCATGTCTGTGATTACGGATGTCTCCAGCGTTAAGACCCGTGGGCGCGGCATGGCTCTGGTGGGCGTGGCCTTCTCTCTAGGCTTCATTGTGGGACCTATGATAGGAGCTTTATTCGCCATTTTCTCGGATAAAAGTGGTGGCGCCTGGTTTGTGTTGCCCTCTCTGTTGGCTTTTGGCCTGGCTATTGGAGATGTTCTGGTTTTGGCTTGCTGTCTGCGCGAGACTTTGCCCAAGGTGGGTTTACATAAAGTAATTATCCACCTCCCAATATTAATTGTTTGTCACTTTCACAGGAGAAACGTGTTAAGGAGATCTCTTCAGCGCTGTCATATGGCCTGCAATTGCTCAACTTCTCGGCCATATTCAGGTAAATCAATGTTTTAATTAGCATATTGCGAAAACCTGTCGTGTGATCAAAATTGAAATCGTCATACGCTGGGAACTGCAAGCCAACCGAAGTTGTCTGACTGGTTTGATTGACATTATTATCGTGCCGGGTACTCGGGCACGTTTGTTAGATTCCCTTATCAGTTGGGGGAAACGCTGGTAATGCCTCTGATTAAAAGTAGTTACAGGGAAGGGTGGCTATCTACGATTAAAACCGAATTGTCTAATCTAATTTCGACCTAATTCTTGTATTTGCCAGATTTGCTGCCATTAAAAATGTGCCCAAGAAAGATATTGAGGCCCTGCGATCCATTGGCTTGATATACTTTCTGTACCTCTTTCTGTATTCCGGCCTGGAGTTCACTGTAACATTTCTGATGTACCACAAATTTGGCTACACTTCAATGGATCAGGCCAAGATGTTCTTAACAACAGGTATGGATAGCTTATGACTTGTTTGTTCTCTATTAAAATGCTGTGATATTTTTCGCAGGTGTTATAATGACTTTGCTGCAGGGCTCTGTGGTTCGCCGTTTGCCCGAGGCCAAGATCAAGGGCTACGCCATCTTTAGTCTCTACCTGATTGTACCTGCATTCGTATTAGTCGGCCTGGCGGAGGGCAGTAGAATGCTCTACGCCGGCATGACCCTCTTCGCAATCTCCACCGCCTTCGCTGTCACCTGCCTAACGACCCTGGTGTCCAAGTATGGAAACGATGACCAAAAGGGTTCAGTGTTGGGTATATTCCGCTCCCTGGGAGCTTTGGCTCGTGCTCTGGGTCCCGTGGTGGGCTGCATTGGTGAGTGAAATCAGTCTCTTGAAGATCCTACCCCTTCTGATCTCACAATTCCTTTTAGCTTTCTGGTGCGTCGGCTCGAGGATCACCTATATAGCCGGCGGCCTCCTGCTCATTTATCCAGCCATGGCCTTGCAACGCGCTCGCATTTAAGTGCAATAAGAACAAAGTTTATAAAGTCTAGAGATCAACGCAAGTATTAGCTGCACATTTATACTTAATTTATTGTTTTTATACAACAAGTATTTTATATTAAAATAACCACTTTTATACTTTGTTTTATAAGCTGATGTACTTTTTATTCGGAGGAGGAATTTCTTCTGTTTCAGGGCAATTGTTTTCTTATTTACCTTTCCAAATGTACATACGGATGGTGTTTATACCACTTTGGTCAATATGATAAAGACATTATTATCTAGTTTAACTAAAATATTGTTTTCCTATCTTTTATTTAGCCCTATTTTATTGCGAGAAGATAACTGGTGTATAAAAGCCAAGTCACTGGGGCAACAAGGCCTCTAATACTTTAGTATCACTTAAGCAGCGAGCCTGTAAAGAGGGAGTTTACCATGAAGTCCAACTCAAACGATGGTATCACCATTCGCATCATGGACCTAAAGGACTATGAACAAGTGAAGCCTTTCCTAAAGGAAGAGTTCTTTAAGGCAGAGCCCTTGTATCAAAACCTAAGCTGTGGTAAGCCGTTTCAACACCAAGACGAAGAGCAATGGGATGAGGAGAACCTATCGATGATCGCCCAGGGAATGTGTTTGGTGGCCCTGGACGAAAAGGATGACGACCGCCTTGTGGGCTGCGCTCTGGCTGGCTCCCTAGTTCCTGAAGATTATGAGAGGCATCGCAGATTGGCAGAGACTGCCGATCAAAGCATTTCGGGTCACTTAAACGCCTATCAGTACAAGCTGGAAAGTGGAGCAAATATTTTTGAGCGGTATGGAATCTCCAAAGCTCTCCTTTCCCGCATGACCACAGTAGCTCCCTCCAAAAGAGGAAAGGGACTAGGATCCAGTCTTGCCACCAATCTGATGAGCTTGGGAAGGTCCAGGGGATTCCCCGTTATGGTTGCCAACTGCACAAGCTTCTACTCCGCTCGCCAAAAGGAATGTCTGGGGATGGAGTGTATCTACTCACTTGCCCACTCCGACTTTAAGGACGATCAGGGACGAGTTATATTCACGCCGCCCCCTCCACATACAATGACTCGAGTTATGGCCATAAAACTGTAATGATATTTAAGAAAATGATTTTCAATTTGTTAAAATGTTGTTTTTTTTGAGCACTTTAAAGAACCCGTATTTTAAGTAGTATCCCAAGAAATTACACTTCGATGGGTGAAAAGACAAGTTTCAAAATAAAGTCACCGCCTTTTTTTTAATATTTTTCACTGGAACGCCATTCGCGCCAAACTTTGAACTAAAGCCAAAAAATCCAATAAGAAATTGGAGATGGTCCGAAAATAGGTGTGTGTGCGCACTAAGCCAGGGTTGGTAAACCCGCTAGTTCAGCCATTTTGGCCAGGTTGATGTCTTCGCTAGCCAAGCGATGTATTACGTTATCGCCGTTTTCCCACCTCTAATTCTACTCGAGTAGAAAATATATCGATATAAAATACACGATACATCGATATCAGTGGTCCACTCGTTGGAAAATATAACGTGACGTGATTGGGAGTGACTAAGTTTCGTGTAAGAGAAAAATTGCAAATAAATGCGCTGAAAGCTTCTAGAAAGTCAAATTAACGCTGCCCCAGTTGCCGGACACATTCCGCCAGCCGCTCCGAACGCAGTCGAGCTGGAAATCCGGCTGATTTGCGCACCCAAAATACTGATATATACACTTTTCTTTTCTTTACAACTACAACTGCAAATAAAGTGTAAAGTGTGTGAGCCTACGACAAACGCATTAAGAAATCGGCGGCGCAGGGATTATTGGATTTCGTTTAGCACCCGCACACGGAACAAACAGGACGGCGCTGGATTTGCCAAGGATATCGAGTCGAGCGAGCGATAGCAAAACAAATTGAGGAAAATGGGTGCAAGAGAAGACGAGTACGATTATCTGTTCAAAGGTAATTATAAACATGATGATACTAGCCGGTGGCCACAGATCGTGGAAGGAGGGGGAGCTTAGGAGGAGCAGCACTTCCAGGCTCTCTCTCTCCTCTCCCGTGACGCAGTGGTTCAATGGCACTAATTGAAACTAATTGGAGAATAACAAAAAGTGCACTCAAAGAGCCCAAAGTTCATGTGATGGTATGTGCTTTGTGTGTGTGTGTGTGATTAATTCCCAAAATAAGTCCAAGAAGAACGCCCCCCGAGTTTGTTGTTGTTGTCTGCTGCAGTTGGATGCCCTTTGGTAGCTCCTCTCTCTCTCTCTTTGGAGCTCTCTCTTCCGGATTGAAGTACGCGTACTTTGCCGTTAACTGACTGTTTTGTCATTACGTTACCGTTGCTCTCGCCACGTTGCATACGAAAGCAAAGGCAAATCGTATTAATAATCGCTTTAAAAAGTTGTCTTTATGCTTAGCCACCCACTGGAATTCGTAAATTGATTAGATTTCCAGTAAATACGGCGAGAGAGTGTGGGTATTATGATTTCTGTACAGCTGGCTTTTGCATTTGGACTTTTGCAACTTCTTTTAGTTCAGTGGCTCTCTCTCTTTCGCTCTCCCGCTCTCGATTGAAAGTTTGGAGCACAGTGGAGTGAGATCTTGAATTTGCTCGTAAAATCACATTCTTATCCCGCATCTTCCCCCGTTTCCAGTTGTTTATGCTCGGGGGTCATCAATTCTCAGTTCTCCTTTGTTCTCTTCGTTTGCTTGGCTACTACGCCATAACTTCCAATTGCGCTTGAAAATCTGCTATCACAGCTGAGCAACTGTTGAATGTCATTAATGGAAATTCTACTGCCTCATCTTTTGTCAAATATTTAAACCCTTATCTGGCGTCGTTTTTGGGTCAAATATTCAAAAAGTAAAAAAAAAAACAGAGCCCACATATGCGTCAATGAGCGATATGTGCCTGATGAGGCCTCAAATTTCACACATAAAACGATATTAACCAGCTATGACTCACGGCCAATAACTGTTAAAGAATTCCACTCGGCGATAAGCGCATAATCACATAACCAAAGTGGGCTGTATTTGGGTTGTTCGAGCCATTCCCACTAGTAAGTAATGACCGTCGATTACTCCCCTTTTAATTTTCCGTCACATCCGCTCCACCAAGTGTAATTTCTCTTTGAAGATCGCTAGAAATGGGGAGAATGAGAGTAGCAAACGGAGTGACTCAGCTCTCTTGCTGATAACTGTAACCACGCTGCTCTCAGCTGTCCACACAGAAAGAAACATTTTATTTATATGATTTATTTCTAGATTTAATATATCATGTTGCCAGAATTTTAATTTGATGCTTATAAAATGAATAATCTCAGTTTGAGATTTTTTCTAAATTAAACTGTAAAAGTAAAATATTTTATTGATCCGTGACAGGATTTGAACCCATACATTAAAAAAAGTTTTTAAAATTTTTACTTATTTTCCAATGTTAGATAGAGATACTTTTCTCTGTGCAACTTGGGAGAGAGTGATAGAGCGAAAAGGTGTTTGATGAGTTTTTGTTATTGTTTTCTCAATGGATTGGCAAACACGCTGAATCAACAATGACCGAAAAGGGTGTCAAAAATGAAAACTATCCGACATGTGTACACTGTAAATATAGTAGATATCGGCTAATGTAAACTTGATAAGTTCCAGCAACAAAAAGCCTAGGCTTGCACCCATAGATAAGAGGGAGTTCTTTATTATTTATTTTGTAAATCAAGTGCAAACAAAATATTTCAAAAAAACTAAATCTTTTTAAGTTTTAATATGTTATACATTCCATTTGATTGCGTAGAAAAATACCCAAAATAAGTATAACTATGTTTCATACATTTTTGTAACCCTAGTCATATACGAAAATAAGTGGATACTACATATCTTGGATAGCTTGTTTGCTTGCACAAACATCCCCCACTCAATAATCCAGAAAATGTTTGCTATCGGCCATGAAGTACAATAGCACGAACTCCCGAACGTCAACTCCCACAATCATAAAACATTTGTTTCCATGGACTGAAATCCCCCAAGCATGGCGGTTTTATGTACTTGCTGACCTTGGGGCGTCGTGCCATCGGCGAAAGGAGGACATGACCTGGCCAGAAGCCACCATCCTGTCCGGCCGTAAAACGCAAGACACGGGCCACTCCGCAGCACACCACACATTGCCACAAACACACACTTATATTATGCAACTTGGGGTCTTCGATTATCCAATGCCAATGTCGATGTCGCCAGCGTCACTAATGCTCTCTAATCCTTTGCAGTTGTCCTTATCGGTGACTCGGGCGTTGGTAAAAGTAATTTACTCTCACGTTTCACGCGCAATGAATTCAATTTGGAGTCCAAGTCGACGATTGGCGTTGAGTTTGCAACGCGCAGCATAGAGGTGAGTACAAGGGGAGAATGTAGGGGGTGGGCCACCAACACCCACCCACCCACTGAGTGGGTCACGGATGAACTTGCGTGTGCGTTTCACTGGGAAGACACGTAGTTGGGGGGAATCTATCGGAAAATGAGGGGGGCAAAACTTACGTTCAATTTCAGTAAGTGTCTGAGAATTTCACTAAATAAAGGATTGCCAATTGGTTTTCTTGCATAATTTATGAGGCAATCCTGTGGGGGATAAACTAAATGTTGACATCACAGTTGCCACTTGAACTAGAAAAGTTTAATAACAAATGGGCTGTCAATAAAAGCAAATTAAGTCATTAAAATTTATAAATAGAACTAATAAATTACAAAGATTATAAATTTTTATCATTCCTTGCAATCTTTTAAAATAAAGGCATTAAAAAATGTTTTTATTAATTACGGCTCTTAAACATGCTAACTTGCTTCCCATAAAACCATTTAAGCTCCAAATTCATTTGAAATTTTACCAAAAAAAAAACAGGTTAAGTTGAGCTGCTAGTTAGTGTAGTTTGGGTACCTCAAAGTACCATTTGGAAAACTCCTGCAGGACTGTAACTTGTACCTAAAGGTTGACATCACTATGATGTCCAGTTTGTAAATCGATTTCACAAAGCGAAAGCGCCGCAAGGATGAGCTAGCAAAATTGCCAATTACTGTCGCCATTCTAATGCTAATCTTTTGTTCCATCCTCTTTTCCCATCCAACGCAGGTCGATGGGAAAACAATTAAAGCGCAAATCTGGGATACGGCCGGCCAGGAGCGTTATCGCGCCATCACCTCTGCCTACTATCGCGGTGCCGTGGGAGCCCTGCTCGTCTATGACATTGCCAAGCATCTGACCTACGAGAATGTGGAGCGGTGGCTGCGGGAGCTGCGCGACCATGCCGACCAGAACATCGTCATCATGCTGGTGGGCAACAAGTCCGACTTGCGGCACTTGCGCTCCGTGCCCACGGACGAGGCGAAACTGTTTGCCGAGCGCAACGGCTTGAGTTTCATAGAAACCTCGGCCCTCGACTCGACGAACGTTGAAACGGCATTCCAGAACATACTCACAGGTGAGTCGTCCAGGTGAATCTAGCTTTTAAGGCACTATTGTTTTACTACTTAGTATTGCAAAGGATATTATAAAGTTTGTAACTTTTTAGAGGCAATATCTTGACCCAAATTTCGATCGAGAACTCTAACCGAATTGTTCATCTTGAAAACAATAATTATAAAACTTTTCAAATGTAGCCAAATTTAATATACCTATATTAATCTATTATCGGAAGATCTACTAGGGTAGATAAACTTCAGCTTAAAGAATTTATTTTCTCGGTTTTATTTCATGAGTTTCATATTAACGTGTTGTGTTCTTATCATTAATCACATCTAAATTGGTTCGTTATTCATTCACGAAGTTTGGTTTTTAATATTTATAGTACAAACTATGTACAGTTTTGGTGATTCAATTTGTGTCCACCCTCTTAAACAGACATTTTCTCTTAAACATTAGTCATATTATTCCCATTAAAAAATATTGTTTATGAAACAGATTTCACTGCAATCCGAAAATAATTACGAATAAAGCTATGACTAATATGAATAAGAATTTCTAAGCCAAAAAGACTAACGAATTTTACACAAAAAGAATATTAACAATGACAAAAAAATTTGATTGAATATTAAAAGTAATCCTAATGACAACACTATTTAGAGATCTGAATTTTTAAAAGACGAATATTAAAGAAAGAGTGAGGGTTCTCTTCTCCCCGGAAATCCAAGCCATGCTAATGAAGTTCGACTAATTGTTACTTTCGCTTTTCAGAGATCTATCGCATTGTGTCGCAGAAACAGATCAGGGATCCGCCGGAAGGCGATGTCATTCGCCCGTCGAACGTGGAGCCCATCGACGTGAAGCCGACTGTTACCGCCGATGTGCGCAAGCAGTGCTGTCAGTGACCGCCCCAAGCAACTTTCGCTATCCCCCGCAACCGCCAGAACAG
This sequence comes from Drosophila mimetica, assembly GCA_037075245.1. Taxonomy (NCBI): domain Eukaryota; kingdom Metazoa; phylum Arthropoda; class Insecta; order Diptera; family Drosophilidae; genus Drosophila; species Drosophila mimetica. Next base: position 9,710,016 of record JBAMCH010000023.1, on the reverse strand, counting down.
CAACATAAACAGAAGCAACAACAATTACAACTACAACAACAACAACAAAAGCAGCAGCAGCAACAACTATAACTTGATGATCAGAAGCAGCGAATATCTGATGGAACGCATAAGATGTTTTTGTGTTTTTCAATCACAGCCACTTGCAGTTTGTCATATGTGCATAAATTGATAAATCAAATGAAATCAACACCACCACCAGCAGCAGCAGCAACAGAATCGAAAACAACATCCGGCTGTAGTTAACTGCGGTTTAAACTGAAGTTTTATATATAAAGAAAACAGATACAGATCTAAAGAATATCGCATAAATCGATCCGATTGCCGTGGATAGAAAGCAAAACTAAACACTCCAAATTCAGTTTAAGCTGTAGAACTATAATTTATATAAATATACATATATGCTAATATTAAAAATATTAATATTATTAATTTTTCGCAACATAAATATATAGTTGTAATTTCTCGAGAAAAACAACAAAACAACCGGATAACTTCGATTATGATGCAACCATTCATTATATTTCCACAAACACTGCAGCGCGGACTTTTTTCAGTTTTCACTCTCGTACATTTTCAACAATTGGCCCACTTGGTAAAAAGAACATTTGTCTAAAACTAGCTGATAAAGAGAAATCAAACAAGAACAGTTGTAAAACTTTAAATGCATAAATGAAACGAAATAACATCATTTGTGTTTGCTATGTTAAGTGTGATTAAATAAATATAATTTAAATAAAAGGAAGTTGAGAGCGTATCTATTGGCGGGAAATAAGAAGTTTGAATAAAATTAGAGTGACCAGAGTTAGGTGGCGGTTGGTATTTTCCGGCCATGCAGCCACACTGATCCCAACACGTGCGGCGGAAAAGTGGCCAAGAACAATCCAATCAAAACATGGGCGGCGGCAAGAAGAAAGTGCATCCCAAGACGCGGACGGCGGCCTTTAAGGCCAGCGAGCCCAGTGAGATCGTGGAGGCGCCGCACTCCTTCGTCATCCACCGCGGCCTCACCTGCCCGTACATCACGGACCTCACGCTGGACTTCCGCCGCATCATGGAGCCCTTCACGGCCAGCAATCTGCGCGAGAAGCGGATGAACCGCATCAAGGACTTTGTCAGCCTGAGCAGCTTCTTCCACGTCTCGCACATGGGCATCTTCAACAAGGCCTCCACACAGCTGTCCTTCAAAGTGGTCCGCCTGCCGCGCGGTCCCTCGCTGACTTTTAAGGTTTGTTTGGCTGGTTTATCCTAGTAGCAGCAGCTTGGTTTTAACAGGATTTATGCCTCCACAGGTCCACCAGTTCACCCTGGCCAGAGATGTGATCTCGCTAAGCAAGAAACAGATGATAGACAACGATCACTTCAAGCACGCTCCCTTGGTCATCATGAATAACTTCAGTGGTGATGGCAAGCACCTAAAACTGATGGCCACCACGTTCCAGAACATGTTCCCCTCCATCAACCTGGCCCAGGTCAACATTGGCACCATCCGTCGCTGCGTCCTGTTCTCCTACAACCCGGAAACGAAGCTGGTCGAGATGCGGCACTACTCTGTACAGGTGGTGCCCGTGGGCTTGAAGCGAGCGGTCCAGAAAATCGTCAAAGGCACCGTGCCCAATCTGGGCAAGTGCAATGAAGTGGTGGACTTCGTGACCAAGTAATTAGAAAACCTTCTCCATTCTTATTCCATCTATTAATTTATGTTTATCTGTTTCAGAGATGGCTACGCCTCCGAATCAGAGGCCGAGGATGACGAGCAGTCGCACGTGGTCCTGGCACAAACGCTCAAGAGCAAGGGCAATCTGGAGGACAATAAGAGCTCCATCAAGCTGCACGAGATTGGACCTCGTCTAACCATGCAGCTCATTAAAATAGAGGAGGGCCTGCTGACCGGCGAGGTTCTGTATCACGATCATGTGGTCAAGACAGAGGACGAAAAGGAAACGATGCGCAAGATAGTCGAGAAGAAGCGAAAGCAGAAGGAGCAATGCAAGAAGGAGCAGGCGGAGAACCGGGCTCGCAACTTGAAGCTTAAGAAGGATGAAAAGTGGGCTGCCAAAAGGGAGGCGGAGGGTCGCAATGACAGTGATCCCGAAGACGATGCGGAGTACTACAAAGAGGAAGTAGGCGAGGAACCAGATGAAGGTAAGTGGGCACATTCTTTGTACCTAAGAACACAAACTTATGGTTTTCTTTTGCAGAACTCTTCAAAATGGAAGCGAAATCCTCTCGCAAGCGGCCCAACCTTAGCGGTGGAATGAAATACAGCAAGCGGGCCAAGTTTGATCCCAAGGACAAGAAGGACAAAGTTGAACGCAAGGACAAGTTTGATCGCAAGGATAAGTTTGATCGCAAAGACAAGAAGGACAAGTTTGATCATAAAAACAAAAAGGACAAGTTTGACCCCAAGAACCGGAGGGCCAAGTTCGATCCCAAGAACAAGCGTGCCAAGTTTGACCACAAAAAGAGTAGGAAATCAAAGTAGTACATTAAACATAAGCTATTTTATAAAGACCGTTGGTTGTGCCTGACATGGAGATCGCTTATAAATGGGAACTAGCTGCTGAACATGCGCTGCACCACCTCTTTGTAGTGGGCGTTACTGTCCTTCCAGCTGGCCGCGATGTTGTCGCGTAGCTTGCTGAACTCTCGCTGCTCCTCGTAGTTGGGCACCCGCTCGATGGTAGCCTGCGCCTTGGCAAACTCCTTCAGGTGATAGTAGGCCAGCGCACGCCGGTAGATGCTCTTCTCGCTGGGATTCTCGTCCGTCTCCACGAATTGCGTGTGGTAGATCACATGCTCGTAGCGCTTTTCCTGTAGCAGACAGGCAGCCAGGTTGGTCTGTATCTGGATGAAGAGCGTCTCCACCGTCTTCCCGTCGATGTCATTGTCCTTTTTGGTCAGCTGGTCAAAGGGTTTGTAGGTGATCAGTAACTTTGCGGCCCGCGCAAAGTAATCGAAGGCGAATTTCGGAAACGTTTTGAAGGTGGCCACGCCGCTCTCCTTGAGGCGCAGGGCCACATGATAGATCTCCGCTGCGTCCAGCTTCTCCACCTGAGTGTTCTTCACAATCCTCTCCAGCTTCAGCTCGAATTCGATCCGTTCGCCGGCCTTGCTTGTGATGCTGCAGGCTGCCGTTTCGCCGGGCACAAATTGCTGCAGCAGCAGCTCCACGTAGCAGTCCACCGCGGTCTGGCTGGTTCCCATTTGCAGGGTGTGCTGTTGCGGAAACGTCGAGGATTCATTGCTGGCCAAGAACTGGCTAGGTCGCTCTCCCAAATTGGCGGTCTTCTTCCTGACACTGAATTCCACCGTGCTGACGGTCGTGGGCTTCTCCATTTCGGTGAACTGGAGGGCAAGTACCTTCTTGGCCAGACCGCGGCTCTTGTCCTCCCACTCCGTGCCCACGTACCAGTCCATCTTGTAGGATTTAGCAACAAAAGAATAGAATCTCAGGGAATTATTTGACAAAAAAAACTTTGTTTTTTGAAGGTGTTACCAGATGGCGCCAAAAAGCCCAAACAAAATATGTGCCTAGTGCGAAAAATCACTTGGAAAATACTATATTCCCACTACCTTTTAAAACAAAGAAAGGCGCGCAATTTGAAAAAAAAGTAGGTTAGTATTCACTGGGTTAGTTAACTAACGGTTACTAAAGATAGGATAGACATACAAATATATATATTATTTTAAGGTTTATTCCTGGAGTACTAATAGGAATTTTAGTAAGCTTTTGTACTTTTAATAAAGAATTAATGCAGCAAAATTCAATTTTCTACAGTAGTCATTTGAAATCAAGAAATCTAGATATGGACTAACTTAAGGAAACCTATAAAAATGTTTTAAGAAAAACCACCATTTAGCATTTATACACAATTTATTATTTATTACTTCTAGTTATGTTACCTATACTAAGCCCATTCGCGCAATAGCAGTTGCTCGGCCATCGTTTAACAAGCTGCACTCTTTCCACTAACAGTTTTCCATATTCCGGAGTATGTGTTCATATCATATCATCATCAACTTGTTGTTAAAGTAAAACGTTATGTACATACATTAGTTAACGCGGAAGCGGCGATCGTGATCCAGATCAAGTATAGCATTGGAACTTAACTTACAAATAGCAATACATATAGTAAAATATCCATTGATCACAATCAACGAACGGTATACATATAAATATATTGTTGAAACTGCCTGGAAATTTGCTATTTTCTACATACAGATGTATATCTAGAATCTAGAGTTATCATAGATCAATCAATGAATCGGTTATATATTGCAGTACAATGGATTAATTTTCAATTCATCTTCACTCGCAAGATGTGTATAACTACCAATTGCGGACACAGCGTGTGCCGGATCTTTACACAAGTAACTTTTTTAAATTTAAATTATTTGTATTTTTGCGTAACTTAGATTACAATTGCCAATAAAATACTAGGCTTAAATTTAACTTTACAATTAACACAAACATTAGGCAATAGGCATGTAAAGTAGGTTACAAATATGCAATGCGGCGAACCGAAATGATGCTTTGCTTTGCCAATTTTCAATGAAGCGACTCTAACTAACATTTATGCTAAAGACTGATTCCTCTGGTCGCCAACCAGATCCCTCCTGCGAAAATGTTCCAAGCCATTTCGCAGTTTTTATCCTGTTCCTCAAGACGGCAGCTGCCTAAACGCGATGCTTGTGTATTTGAGCTAAAGAAACACTTAAAGTAACGCCCGATCGATCCACCGATCCGGGGCGCGATTCAAAAACTGACCCTCGATTAGTATTACAGCGCCTAAATAACTAGTACATAGTTTTTAATTTTTCCTCCTCCGCTTTTGTTTCATTTTCATTCGTACATGACAAACCTAACAGCCAGTTTTGCGAAAATATTTGTATATTTTTGTATACTCCTTTTGCATTTTTTATTGTTTGCTTGCTTTATAACTTCAATTAATTCATATTATGTGTGTGGTGTGTGTTTTCCGTATGTATGCGTGTGTGTGTGGGGGTGTATTGTGTGTGTAGTGTAGTGTGCGATTGTAAAATAGACGCTTAGAGATCGCTATACCTTGGGTTCAACATAGTTTTCAAATAGACAAGTCGCAATGCTGTGTGTTTATGCTGGCTAATAACCATTCACGCTTCATTCATCATAATCATTTATATTCTCAACATCTACATCAAAATCCAGGTCATCCGATTCTGGATCCGAGCCGGAACCGGTGACGGAGCCCGAACCGCCAGCATCCCGATGCCTAACATATCCACCCATAAACGCCCCAGCATCATCTCTAGAATCCTCCTCCTCAAAATCATCGCCGTCGCCATCGCCATCGTCATCGTCCTCATCGTCGTCCTCTTCTTCGCTCGAGGATTGTAGATGTAACTCGCGCAGCTGCCGTTGCACAAAATGTTAATGTTCCATCAGGGCCGCTATAGCAACAGCAACCACAACAACAACAGCAACCGCAAAGAAAGAAAAATCCGAAAACAAAACGAAAACGTTATGCATAATTCAAGAGATCAATGAGGTGAAAGTTGGCTTCTCTTACGTGACGGTGTGCGTCCGGTCTTGTTCTCATTGGGTGTGAAATTTAGAAAGTCCCAAATCAAAATTGTATCATCGTGCGAGCTGCTTACAATCTGGAACTCATCGAATTGCAAACGAAAGACGCGACCGGTGTGCTCCTACAAAAGGGTCCAATCAGAGGGGGTTAGAAAGAAGGGGAAGTGCCCGAGTGGATGACTCACCACAAGTGTATTCAGACACAGGGTATTGGATGCTGCCCTCGGATCCAGGGCGGCAACCAAGTCCCAGACCTTGATCTTGCCATCGTAGGCACCGCTGACGATTCGTTTCGTATCGAAACGGATGCAACGAACCAATTCCTCGTGGCCCTCGAGGACGCGTAAGCAGGCACCGCACTCAATGTCCCAAAGTCTGAAATATACAAACATTTATTAGTTATTTCTGATTTCATGACCCCCAAGAATGTTTAATGGTACACTTGGGATTTTGCAATGCCTTGAAATCAAGCATTTTTAATTCCCCAAACATTTATAATATTTTTAGAAATAATCACGAACATATTTACATAAAATAAAGAAACAAACTTCGTATTAAAGCCATTAGCTTTGATGGAAGAGGCAATTGGAATTAATAGCCATAACTAATCCAAACATTTACCAAACAGAAAAAGGTTTATCGCACATCATTAATCACCAAGTCAAAAAGTCGGTTAGATTCACACGCCTCGCTCACCTTATGGAATTGTCTGAGCTGCCGCTGACCACCAGGCGATCTCTGTACTGCAGGCAGGCGATGCCACGCTTGTGGCCATTCAAGGTGCGCACGAATTCACAGCTCGAGGTGGACCAGACCTTGATGGTGCGATCCCCGCTGGCGGAAACGATGTACTTCTCATCAAAGTCCACCACATTGACGGCGGCCCGGTGGCCGACGAGGACGCGACGCAGAGTGATCTCGCTCGGAGAGGTCATGTCCCAGACGGCGATGGAGCGATCCTTGGAGCAGGTCACCATCATGCCGTTGTTAAAGCGCAAGTGCAGCACCGCCTCGCAGTGATGGATGAGGGTGTTGACCATCTCGCCGGTGTTGACGTCCCACACGCGGACGGTGGAGTCGCTGGAGCCACTGATGATCACCTTGTCGTCATACTGCAGGCACAGCACCGATCCGGTGTGGCCAATAAGGGTCTGGAAATGGGATGGTATTTGTTAGCTCCAGTTATAACAGCCCTTAACAACATCTTCCAATATTCGATGCGATCGAAACCCACCTTAACGCACTGCAGATCCGTGCGATCCCAGATCTTGATGGTGTTGTCCCTTAGCCCAGAGACAATCTTGCCATCGTCGTACTGCAGGCAATAGACACCCTTTGAGTTCTCGGACCGGCAATTGATGCGGCGCAGCATGTGGCGGCCAGTCCGCCAGTTATTCTCTATGCTGTCAATGTCCTGAAATCATTGAAAGTGGGATATTATTAATTTACCGATTTCAATAAGCATATCAGCAGTATGTAGACTACTCACATTCATTATCTTGGGGAACAACTCGCGATGGAATGAGTGTGGCCGCTGTGTCTGGCCCGGCCGTGGCTTAAAGAGGTACTGCATCCAATTGCGCCGCTCGGCCAATCCGCGCCACAAGGAATCTGTGCGCACCTTGCGCTCGATGAGCTTCTTCCAGAGCATGCCCTCGGAGATGACGCGCAGCCATTCCTTGCAGACCAGCTCGGCGGATTTGAGCGATTCGGCATCCAAATACGACAATATGTTCTCTGCGATGTGATCCAGACCCTTGACTGTAAAGAGATAGCAAGGAAATTAGTGTCATTCTAACATTTTATAATTTAAAAATCATTTTCAACTAACTACTATATCTCTGGTTATAAAGAAGGTCATCTCTCTGGGCAGGTTTATGACTAAAACAGCTATTTATAGTTGGCAGCCAGCTATCTCTGATATGACACATAAGCAATTCACCATCAGATATGAGGTGGAGCAGTCATAGCAGCTACTGCTCTTGCCAGACACCTACCTACTACTCAACCCAACCCAATCCAACCCAATTAAATCCCTTGCAATCCCACCAAGCATCAGCAGACTTCCACAAGCGGCAAAATGATGCACCTAACGGCATTAAAATGCACTTAGCCCTCGGTAAGTGGGAGTGGGGGAGTGGCTGTGGAGGTGGCCCCCACCAATAGACCGGCATATTTACATGTGTCAGGGCGAGGAGTGGTTGGGTATGGGTGCCCACAGCCGCAGTCACATCTCCATCTGCATTGACAGCCCAACTGAATGGGCCAAGTCAGAAAGTCTGAAGTGCATGCGAGCATTCAGTATTCAGTGCCTCCTCTGTTCCTCTGCTCGTCGGCTGTTCGCAGCATTTGCCAAACACAATTAAAAATGTGCATAACTCGCAATGGCAGGCAGGCTGTTTGGCGGGCGGCAACGATTTGGCTCAAGTTGTTTGCCGTCGCCGGCGACTAACGGTCCTAAGAGTGTGTCTATCCGTCTGTGAATCCGTCGCTCTGTCCGTCCCACCAACCCACCAAGTGTCCCCCCGGTTAGCTGCCTTTGAAGTGCATTACAATGTAAATGGAGGAGACAATGTTGCCTACTTTCAACTCTTTTTTTTTTCTTTCCTAGAACACTCCAGTGATGGCAAAGAATATTTACAAAATGGGGGGGAAATATGTATAAACTAGTGGAGTTTACAAGGCAATTCAGAAAAAATATCTTATATTTAAGTACTACACTGTGTTAGAAATACTTTTCTTGGTGATAAAATATTCAACTAATAACCCTAGTTATATAATATTTTAAATATAATATTATAATGGTCTTATTTCGAAACAAAATCTTAAATATTTCTCGGAAATCAAGAATATATTAGGTACTTTTGGTAGTAAAATAATAATTAAAAGGATTTTGTTTTGATTTTGTATTATAATTTTGTATAATAATAATATAATATTTTAAATATAATATTTTATTGGTCTTATTGCAAAACTAAATCTTTAATATTTCTCGGGAATCAAGAATAAATTAGGTACTTTTTATAGTAAATTAATAATTAAAAGGATTTTGTTCTGATTTAGTATTATAATCAAGATAAGCCATATCTAACTAGTAAAAATCCAAATGGTCATATCTTGCCAACATCATATAACAGGCATGAACAAGGAGGACATTTGCCGGGGATTAAGCCAACGGAAACATGCGACAACTTCCTCAAAGAACTTATTCCAGACTGGTGGCTCAAGGAAAGAAAGGCTCACAAATTAAAGCGGCATTCTCCGCGAAGACAATTATAATGTACAAACTTAAGTACACCTGATTGCAATCAGAAGCCCAACGAACGAACCGAACAGGGAAGCAAAATAAATAAATAAATATTCTGTAAATGAATGCCCTTGCAAAGGCTAGAATTGCACGCATAGCTCTTTTGAGTCATCGATATGCACACGTATTGAGGCATTGATAAACCAAGTGATCGCTTTTATTCACATACAATCAATCCTATTCATTGCAAACCTGTTTATCAATAGATGGAAATATAATATCCAATTGCACCTATAACTTCCCCCAATAGTTTTTCGTCGTTATTAGTTAACAGATGTTAGAAGCCCACCCATCAATGACAAAATCGATTCACATTTTCTTATGAATAATATACAAGGTTCACTCGCCGCCGCTTTCGTTCTGTTTTTGTTCCGGTAAAGCGCGTTTAATGGAAGCAACGACCTTTCAGTCAACACAGCCAACAGTTAACAACCCAAAGCCCCTGGCCCACCCACTGACTCCTCTCTCTCTGGCTGGAAACATGCCCGGCAACAATCGGGCGGCAGAAGGGTGCAAATCGGGGGGAAGGCGGAACGAATCGCACTGGGTTCTGAGCGGGATTTACCTTTCATGTTGTTCAACTTTGTACCTGGCCTGCCGTTTGTTATTGTTTTCACCCATTGCGTGTCGAGGGATTAAACTCGGCTTCTGAGCTCTATTCACTTCTAAACTTGGCTAAGATTTGGCTGATTGTTTGTAAGCTGTTTTTTGGGTTTTATTTTTGGGAGTAAATACTTCTAATTTGGGATCGTGGGATCTCCAGCCGTACGTCTGCTGAATGCTTTCTTATCAGTGTTTGCCACTTGGTTTCTTGGACATCTGGGAGTACTGACCTCACATACAAAGTGCGGTGTTGATAACGCCTGTGTGTCACAATTCCCCTTTCTCATGTGACGTAAGTGTGTAGGTTTAATTTGATAAGATTTTGATGAATTAATTAGACAAACTTTAACTTTGATTTTACTCTTTTGACTAGGTAGTATTTATAGATTGTTAAAGTTCTTCAACTAGTTCTTAAAAGTAATTACTTTATAGCATAACTGGTCTCTGATATGCCTTTATAGGAAAGAAAACCACTTCATTTGCATAAAATGCATGCAATGAGAAACTATGTAGTAACAAATATGTCATAAATTGAATTTATGTCTAGAACTACTTTAAAAGCAGTGCTCTTTCAACGTTCATAATTTCAAACTTGATTGATCATTATTTTAAAATTTACAATCCTGAGCACTTAATACCTAATTGAACGCACAACATCACTTTCCTTATATACTATAAATAAACAACGTGTTTTAATGTTTCCCCTGAATAAATGGATGCCTAGTTTAAATAGGTAATACTGGGTATGGGATAGTTTTTTTTGCCAAAGTAAACATTCTATTAAAATTACTTAAAACAATCTGTTCTAGCGTTTCTGGAAAGGAGTCCTAAAAAAGAACAATCCACGTTATCTACGTTTGCTTTAACGATCTCTAAAACCATTATCTTCACACTTAGTTAATACTTTTTAACAAGCTATTTAAAAGACTATAAACTTTCTATATTGTTTGAAAGCGAATAACTCTGCCTTATCAAGATAGAAAATATGAAATTAGCTCAATTTTACATACTTTTCTGGATATGAAACTGTGTAACCAACATAAATAATAACTTGACAACCTAAAAAACTTAATCCTCAAAAGTTTAATAAGATTTGTTGTAATTATTTCCCAAGAGGCAGGTAAAACTACATATATATTAGATCTGGATATATTCCATTCAAGACCCAAGATCACTGATTTCCCGACTTATTCCATGGACAATAGTAGACTATTTACATATCGGCGGCACTCACTTGGCAGCAATGTGATAAAGTCCCGCTGGAGCATCGGCTTGAGATAGGCGTTGATCTGTCCGTGCTGATAGTGGCACATGCGCGACAGCAGGTGCTCCACGAAGTCCACCTGTGCCGACTCGCTCCACTGGGTGAAGTACTGAAAACAGAGTTCCCGCTCCGTTTGGTAGGTGGGCGAGGAGTCTTTCTTGCGCACCGGGTCGTACAGCATGGTGGTTGTGAACTGTAGATGAGAGATGTTTATTAATTATGCAGTGCTTTTGGATGTCAAGGGGCGATCGTTAGGACTGGAAAAGTAGGTAGCTGCGGGTTGTGCAACTCTGCTTTATTTTTGGGCTAGTGACGACCCAAACTGGGGGCTTACAATTAGGCAATTAGTTTTCGACTCCACTCCGAGTTTCTTTCTACATCTCGTAATTTTCTCGTTTTGTTTTTATTTGGCGGCGAAAGAGTTTGCAAAGCGGATTCGTAAAATAAACCCGACTGGCAGCAATAGAAACAGATCATTCACACGGCCAGTTTATAAGAAATATATAATTATATATCGATGTTTATTTGGTCTACCATCCATCCACTCATTATGCGAATTCTAAATATAGCCGCACACCCATTGATGATGGCCCAATAAGCAAACGTCATCAATTAAATGCTAAAGATCTGGGCAAACAATTTGAGTAAAGTAAACAAATCGGACAGTCGAGTGTGAGTGATTTGAGTAATTAAGTTAACTGCAATGCCAGCAATGCGAACAAAAAAACCTTGCGTTTAACACTATGTTCGCTATGTGATTGTAGTAAGTGCTGTATATAAGTATTCGGGTCGGTTGCCTTAATTTAATTGCCATATTATAGCCATATTATGGTTTTTTGTGAGCTTTAGTTGTTTGCCTTTGCCTCGGTAACTTTGAGCTAACATGAAGGATGCCACAGTTGTCACTGGCTACGGGTTACACTATAAAGATGGGTTCTATTATGATAGATGATAGTGTTACTTAAGTTCAATGGAGAACCGAAAATTCCAAATAAAATATTATATCATGTTTTGAGTTATGGAGTCTCAACTGTATAAGCAATGTGTATCATTATTTCACTTTAAAGATGGGTTCTATTACGATAGATAGTGATATTTAAGATCCATGAAGAACCTAAACTTGTATTTTAAATATCATATCATGTTTTAAGTTATGGAGTCTCCTATATGTTCAAGATATTACCAAGAAGCAATGTGTATCATTAACCAGATTCCAACCTTGATTCCAGCCAAAATAAACCCAGATGACTCAGGCGAAACTTTATTGCTTGGCAAGCAAAAAATTAAAAAAAAAAAAAATAAGAAACAATTTTTTGGGCACATTGCTTAATGGTTTTTGCGGGAACTGACCTTCAGTAAGCCGCCTATCGCATTTAACTCCGTAACTATAGGCATACAATAAAATAAGTACTGATTGAAATGTACACGGTCGCAACAAAGTGTTGTTATTAATTGTGTAAACAAACTCGAGGCCAATTAACGAAATCTGAAAACGGCTTTTGGACCAACAAAAATCGGAAATTGGGGGGATATCCATCTGTGTATATCTGTTATATCTGTGTATGTAATAAAGACGGATGATGGGACAAAGGGGATGATGAAAAGCAAAATGATGATGGTGTTCATGATGATGATGATGCTGGCGATGAATAATTAGGCTAATGCCTAAAGTCCGCAAAAGTTTAAGGTTAGCCTATAGGATATGTGTCCGAATTTAATAGAGTGCACGAGTGCAAAATCTGTAGTATATACGAAAATAAAGCACTAGCACACGCACACAAGCGTGGCAGGCAAGTGAGTTTGTGTGTGTGTGTGAGTGTCTGTTTGTCAGCTTGTGTGTGCGTGTCTTAAGAGGCGACACCTTGGGCATTATGTACTTAAAACCGTGTGTACTATGCACTGAAATCGGGCAGAAATGGCGCTTAGATCTAGTAACTAGGCTAAAACTCACGGCCTGTGCATTGGAGTTGGTTTCGTCCATTATTTTGTCAGTCTCCATTTTCATCATTGTGTTGTTTGTGTGTTTGTAGAGTTTGCTGGCTCGTCTTTTCTCTCTCTCTCTCACGCTCGTTCACTGTTGTTTTTCGTCGCACTCGCACTCACGCACCACGTAGCGCTTTTCGCTGACTTTTCGGTTACACCGTTTACAAATCGCTTTTCGCCAGCAATTTCATATAATTTTTAGCCCGAAAGAAAATTACAATTTGCTCGTCTCGATTTAGTAAGACCGCAGGCGGAATGCGCGAAAAAGGCGCACGCAATGGGAAACTCAACACGCCGAAGTCCCCTCACCTCACCAAGTGTGCGGATTTCGTTCGCAAGTCATTATTGTGTTCGCTGCCCCTAGCTGCTTGCACTTTGCTTGTTCTTTTGCTTGTTGAGCTCGCGCAACTGCACTGCACGGTTTTTTCACACGGAGAATTTTATTTTTCACGAGTTTTCGCCCAAATATGGAGCCAAAGAAGATGAGTGTGCACTATCGATATCGATGACTGTGTGGCAGCTAAGCGGTCACACTAAAAGTGATAGTGTTGCAAAACTCCGTTGGTGCGAACGATTTGGGACTGTTCTCACTAGTTTTTCAAACAGGTTGTTGCTTGTATTACGATGTTTCCACTATGTTCAGATGTTCAGGTTCATAAAAATATAAAACCCCATTTAAAAACAAACACCTGTTTTATTAGTAGTGCTAATTGTTGCACAAAAATTACCAAATTACAATAATACAGAAAATCTTATTAAATTTTTATTGGATGCATCCAAATCGAAAACGAGTGTTGCTCTACGTATTTCTTACTGGTTTTTCAAAAACTTATTACAATGACGGTTTTTTACCAACCTGTTATTAATTTTTGTACTTTAAGAATTCTAAAAATAATTTAGTTACATTAACCCAGCTGTTTTTGAGAGCCCTGGGAACCCTACGCATCAGAATCAGCTGACTCCTCGATCGCTCTCTTGTTTTTCTGTTGTTATTTAATTGATAAACTTTCTGCGGGGGGCGCCTCTCCAGATAACCCCCACATCTAAATTAATAAATATTGCGCAAGTAAGTCCCGTCCGACTGTCGATGCCTAAACGCTCACTTTCATTTGACCGCAGAGCTGTTTTATTCTCATCATTTCCTCCGGTTTCACGGATAAGTTAACTTATTTTTCCTAAATTTCCAGTGGTTAAACTAACCCAAATCTTCAGGATGGCTTGCCGAGACCAGAATGCCGCCAACTTTTTGCACGAAGGCAAAAAGATCGTGGGCGTAGCTCTCAATTACATGTAATTTGGTGCTATCTTGTTAAAATGGGTCTAAATTGGTAATCCCACGAATCCTTGTCTGCCGCAGGGACGTTGTGAAAGCCAGGAACGTGCCTGTGCCCACGGAGCCGCTCGTCTTCCTCAAACCCACCACATCGTATCTCCAGGAGGGTCAGCCAATAGTGGTAAGCGATGGGATTTATCTTATAATCTCAAAAGATATCTTCCCCCTCTCTTATGATAACTAAAGAGACCTTTGGTCTCTTATAAAAAGATTACTTTTCGTTCCTATAAAGAAGAAAAAGAAATTCAAATTTTTAGAACCCACGATTCCAATTTGATAGGATCAAAATTAATACCTTTCTAAACATTAAAAATAAAATATTAAGTGTTATTTTGGATTTTCTTATCTATGCATCCTTTAACTTCGAATTTAAATCTTTTCCAGTTGCCCAAAGTCTTCACCAAGGTGGCCTATGAAGTGGAACTTGGTGTGGTGATTGGAAAGCCCTGCAAGAACGTCTCCAAGGAAGATGCTTTGAACTATGTGGCAGGATACTGTTTGGCCTTGGATCTGACGGCTCAATGCAATTTGGTAAAAAGCAGGCTCATATAACTCAGTTTAATTAGTAACCCCAATCAATTTACATCTATTTTAGGGAGCAGCCCGAGCGGCAGGACACCCATGGACCTTGGGCAAAGGCTTCGACACCTCTACGCCCGTCTCCAAGTTTATACCCCTCGACCAAGTGAAGGACCCTCACAACCTGCCACTTTGGCTTACTGTCAACGGTGTCGTCAAGCAAAAGGGCTGCACGGCGGACTTGATATTCAAGGTGCCCGATATCATCTCTTACGTTTCCAAGTATATGACCCTGGAGCCCAATGATCTAATCCTCACCGGAACGCCCAATGGATCGGATGCATTCAAGGCCGGCGATGTGATTGAGTGCGGAATGGCGGAACTCGCCAAACTGACTTTCCAAGTGTGTGATGAATAAATAGCAAAGCTATTTATGAGCTACCCTTTTATATTTGGATATTCACAATTGGTATTATTTCCTGTTGCTTTCGACGTCGTCACAGGCAATCAAATATTTCCGCATGGCTGTACAATCGCTGGTGTTCTTCCATTTGCTGATCGGACAGTTAATGTAGACCTGTTCCATGATGCAGGCCAGCAAGATGGCAGGATAGTAGTTGCATTCACCCTTTGTGTGCATCCATTGCGATTGCTGAGCCCGCTTCAGAGCTGTTAAAGTTTATGTATTACTAAGAGATATTAATATTCATTCTTAACCCACAATAATCCGTGCAGCTTTTGAGGCTCTTCACCATTAGTTGGGACATGTTCTGGTCATTCTTATAGCGTTGCTGGTAACTTTTTTGTAATGCCTCAACGTTGACACTTCCATTGGTCAGTAAAAAGCCGTTGGTCTTAAAGGAACACTCCGCAATGCACTATAAGGATTGACATTTCACAGAAAAAGGACTGATATTATATGTTTTATGATATTTACTGCATGCAGGGCCACTTTATCCGATTTGAGACTACGAGTTTCCAAATTATTGGTAGCGGTTGAATCATTGGTCATCAAGGACTTACGACAGGCTTTAATGGCCTTGTCGTTTTTTTGGACATCGCAACATGAGCTTAGCTTGAAGAACATTTTTAATTAATCTAACAAGAACTCGATTTTATTTTAAAATATCGTACAAACTTTGGCTGCTTCGCCTGGTCACAGCTTGTATAATTAAAGGATTCTACGCAGGAGTTAAAAAGGGCTAAAACTAATAAAAGACTAGAAAACAGATACATTTTTTTAGCTCAAAATGTATTAGTTGACTGATTCCGAAATCGAATCAAGCAAGGCTTTTAATGCCACTTATTAATTAAATTTAATTTCATAGTTAATGTCCCGTAAAAATGACATAATAGATTAAATGTAATTTACTCTAAAAAAAGCAACAGGCCAGCATGAACTTGGACTTAACTATTCTAAATCAGTTTAAATTTTGTATATTTAAAAAACGAATTCAGAAATCAGGAATCATCTCGAAATTGCTTTAATGAAATTTTAAAGTTTTATTTTTAATTTTTAATTACTGTCAAATATAACTGATAATGCTAATAGGAAATAAAACTTTTTTATTTTTTCTTCATTTTAAAATCAATAACTAGTCCAATGAATTAGGATCCTGAAGGACATTTGAATATAACTGACTAAAGAACTGAAAAACAGCTGTTTAAATTTCAACGAATACCCCTAACAGGTATTTTTCCGAAAGCGTGTTAAGGTCATTCACACACATTGAATGTAAACAAAACAAACGAAATATTTAAAAAAACTGAGTTTTTGGATCTCTCCCAAGATCGATCCGATCCGATATGGAGAAGGACACTCCTTTGTACGAGGGAAGCGCGATCTTCAGGAACCAGCCGTCGTACAAGGTCTTCAACAAATCCTTCGAGCATGTGGACGATGCACTCTACACATTTCTGAATGAGGTGGATCCCGATGTGCTGCGCCAGGAGCTCCATGAAACCGCTGATGTTTTCAAATCCTTCAATCGCAAAACAGCCTTGAAGGATCCCCGCACCGAGCAGGTTCCGGAGACTGCGACGTGCGACCATTCCAGCGACGGCACCGGCTACAGTTTTCCCAATCCCCTGGAGCTGCACTCCGAGTTGAATCTCAAGCAGCAGGCGGCCTGTATGCGAGTGCTTCTTGCCTGGCAGCGCAGTGAACCCGTCGATGAGGAGGACTTTGTGGTGTGGCAGGCCACAGAGAAGAAGCGCTGCAACGAGCAACAGCGAGTGCAGAAGCACATCCATGACCACGAGTTGGGGCGAAAGGAAATCATCTATGAGCCCATGAAGATCCTAGTCGCCACATACAGAAAGTGGTATGAATTGAGTGTTAGGAGACTGCTAAGATCACATCCCAACGAGTCGTATGTGACCTTCTCCGGTCTGCCACAGTTGTCCCAGTGCAAGAGCCTCAACTCGCAGACCGTCAGCATGGAGCACGTGGAGCTGGAGCGGATTGTGGGCCGGGTGCGAGTCTGGCCAGAGGTGGAACTCCGCCAGGAGGCCCTAAGCTCCTTACGAGTGCGCTTAGATCGCTACGCGGTCAGGGAAACCAAGGAGCCAGCTAAGCTATTGCGGGATGAAGACAAGAACCTAGAGCTGGAAGCCAACAACATCTTTGTGCTGCCTCTAGACTCGCTGCTAATGCTGCTAACCACTGGATCATATATTGACCTGCCTGCCGAAATGTTTGTCAGCCTAAGAGAATCGCCAAAAAGTAATAACAAATGCATGGAGTTCCAATCACCATTTCCCGCCCGCAATTGTGGCTGGCATACAAACAGTTTGGTCATGAAACAGGCTTATGGGACCTACATTTCTCAGCCTGGTCAGGCCAAGTGGTTAGATTTCGAACCGAATGGAGCAGTCAAGGAAGTCTCTGATAAGCCTACCAATGAAGTGCCTCCTCTTCTGGATCTTCAAATGGCCTACAAACCAGAGGCAATTGATCATCTATCTTCTGACATATTGGATGCCAACACCAACAGCGCTTTAGTCAGTTGGAGCCTCAGATGTAAGAGCGAAGGTGATGACCACAAAGATTTTCAAATCTTTAGCACTCTACCCTTACCAGCGGTTAATGATTCCAAGGGCAGGAAGCCACTTGGATGCCACTTCATTAAGCTGGAGAATAAGCCAGACTGTGGCTGCGAAATCATGTCCAAATACGAGTTGATAAGTGCCTGGCTGCAGCTGAAGCTTCTGCAGTCGGAGGTGGGTCACTGCACCCGCATCTCGCTGCGAGATTTTAAGCCCATGCTGGAGGAGAAGCTGACGCTGATATCCTTAGAGCAACAGCTGCACGACTACTACAACACGAGCATGCCGCAACTACTATCCAATCTTTACGAGTTCCTGAAGCTACTGGACACGGTGCCTGTTGGGGAGTACCTGCTGCGATATTCACCCAAGTACAAAGACAAATTCCTGCTTTGCAATGTCATTAAGGAGGCCACGGCCCAGAGCTTCCAGCTGCATCAACTCCTCACGGAAACCATTCCCAGCGATCAGATCTTTCTCACCCAAAGCAGCTACCTTCCCATCTCGCCCACACTTTGTGGCCGCCTGCACGAGGAACTTCAGCTGCTACCCTGCGCATTTCCAGCCAAGGCCAATGGTCGCTCTGTTCATCGTAAGAAGGTGGCGATACCCAGGCCAGAGTCCGTCAGACGAGCTCCAGCCAGACGGCAAACGTTCAGGAAGTGGACAGAAGCTGAAACAGAATTATTTCGCCGTCGTTGTAAGTCGGGGCAAAAGATTCGGGCCAGAGCTCGCAAAAAGGCGGCTGCCAAAGAGGAAAAAGCCCAGATGGAGAAGATAATGACGCTGTAAAAGCAAAGTCTTACATTTTCTATTTATATTTTAGTTCTTTACTGTTGGAAAGCCAAAAAGAAATCCTCAAAAAAGTTTGTTATTAAAATGTACATATATAGGTATTTAAAATGCAACGTTGTACCTTTGATGTTTTGACACAATTAAAGCTAAAAAGTTTTGAATCCGATGTTCCTTGATCCACAGATTCGTTACTATATATATCTTGCTTCATTAGTTCCCTGATTATTGGTTTTAGTTATTTATAGATTATTTTTTTAGGTTGTGGACCTTATCATCATTCCATTCCTTAAACAATTCCTCGTCATGAACAACACGGATGCCTTCGTATTTAATATTAACTTGGCTGGTTTTCTTCAGGATATCCTGATAGGCGGCAGTCAAAGGTTGTTGCACTGGCTCTTTGTAAACATAATCCTCACCCTGAAGTAGAACAGTTAAGTGATCTTTCTTAACAATTATATCCATATAAAAAAACATACCAAATCATAAGTGCGATCCGAATCTAGGTCGCCTTTGTAGGCAACGAAGGGAACGTGAACCACGGGCGGGTTCTCTTTTTTCCTGCACACCCACGTCTCTGGATGATCGTGCCATTCGGAGATCAGATTGCAGGGCTTGTAGCCTTTGGGCGGACAAAACTGCCTGGCCACCACAAAAGCTTCTATGCTGGAGTTCCGCGAGGCGGAGGGCTTAAACACACAGACGTCCTTGAAGAAGCGCTTAAGTTGGGTGTACAATCGGCTGGTCCTGTCCGCCCGGTAGATCTTGGATACAAAAGAACCTCCCTTTTCCAGAATAAAAGTGGATATGCTCAAGGCGGAAAGGAGCAGCTCGCCCTGAACGTAGGCGTCGAAATCGTGCATGCCTGTGGAATCCGGAGCGCCATCGCTGACCACAATCTGTGCCTTCTCGCCGCCAAAGAACTCGATGATGGCCTCCGCCGTTGACTCCTTGCTGATATCCGCCCGGAGTTGTGTGACGCCCTCAATCGGAGCCATTCCCTGCAGGTCTACTGCGATGATCTTCACCTTTTCCCGCTCCTCCGGAGGCAGTGGCTCGTACATGCGCTTGGCCAGCACCTGGGACCAGCTGCCAGGAGCGGCACAGAGGTCCACGGCTCGGGTGAGTCCTGAAATTAGTTTATTAGGATTGGTTTTGGAAAACACGAGGTTCGAATGGCACACCATCTAACAAGTGAAACGTCTCCTCCGCCTGGAGCAGCTTGAAGGCACTCCGCGCACGCCATCCCTGCTCCTTGGCCAGTCGGTAGAAGATGTCCCGCTTATCCTTCGATGTCCTGCCCATTTATAAATCAAATTATTATAAATTATATTTATAAATTATAAACTCTGCTTTGTCAAATAACAACAACAATGTCAACAAAGGGTTATCAGCTGTTCCGAGAAATTATCTATTCACAGTAGACAAAATGTCGTTTTGGCTTGTTTCCCGCTATATTTGGTGGGTTTTGAGATACAACGAATTCAAAAATTTTCAAAATATAAGTAGTATAAAAAATAAACAAACTTAGAATGTACATTTTCTAATAAATTCTTAAGATTTTTATTTATAAAGTTCCATAACAAAACATACAAAAAAAAAATTCTCCATACGCCCTACAAAAATGAGATAATAAAATAAATTACAAATAATTATAATTGTAATATTATACCTCAGCAATGGTTTTCATTACCCAAAAGGAATTTAAAATTAAATTTTAAAGAAAATCTACAAAATAGCTAAATAAATAGCTATAATCTAGCAGCTTATAGCTGTTGTGCCAACACCAATCGATAGTTGTCCGAGTCTATCGATAAATTTCTGGCCAAATAACAAGTGAAATTGTTGTTGCAACTGCCCAGCCCGCAGATTGAGGAATTCCTGCTATGAAAACAGGAAAACCAGGCATTTTCCAAGTCCCGTTACCGACATAACACCATCCCCGCCACCCACTCAAGCAACGCCAACACAATGGCCAAGTTGAAGAAGCTGCACATGAGCTCCAATCTCGATGACCTGGAGAAGATGTCCATCATTCCGGATCTGCGCAGCAAGGGCATGAAAATGTAAGTGGACACCGCGATTTAGTGCTGATGCGGGTGCTGTTATTTTTCCTGGTATTTCTTGCTGATAGCCTCCTGAACACCGCCCGCAAGCTGTACATGACCGCCGAGGAGTACAGGCTGGATGGGGACGAGGAACTGGCCTACATCACCTACATGAAGTACTTCAACATGCTGACCGCGATTCACAAGAAGTCCGATTACGCCAGCCATAAGTCGACGGTGCGCCAGATGCTGGGCGACACCGAATCGAATCGCCGCATTATGGACACGCTGGAGGTGATTATTAACTCCCTGCGTCATCGTTATGACCAGCAGCGCCAGCCAGTGGAACCAATTGGTTCGGAAGTGGTCAGCAATGGACGCGTAAGTGTGGAGGCGGCGGCAACACCCACCACGGACTACGCTCGCCTGGGACTGATTACCTGCCAGGAGCTGTACCGGCGCATGCAGGAGAAATCGGTTCTGGTCATGGACTGCCGCCCCAGCGCCGACTACGAGACCTCCCACCTCACCTACTACTGTGCATTCAATGTGCCCGAGGAGCTGATAACGCTAGGGTGAGTGGTCAACCTATAAACGCTACAATCTAGTTACTAATTCCCTGATCTACGTAGCATGTCGGCTGGCAGACTGCAGGCTCGGCTCAGCAGCAGCGGAAAGGCCTCGTGGGCATCGCGCTCCGTCAAGGATTCGGTTGTTCTTATGGACTGGAACACCAAGGATGCCCAACCGGCGGCCAATACAGCTATTTCCACGCTGCTGGACATCCTCAAGAATGTAAATATGGGAGTAGTCAAGCCATATTTCTGTAATAACCCTGTTTTCCTGGCAGTGGGATCCTGACGTGACGTACCGCGCCCCCATCCAGATAGTCGAGGGCGGCTACGAGTACTTTATTATGATGTACCCCACCCATTGCACCAATCCCAGTGTGCAGGCGCCGCAGCAGAACAACAACGACATAGATACCATCGATGACATTGAGTATCCCTCAATCCACGACATCACCATGAAGGAGGACATCAGTGCGAAGGACTTTAAGCCACGACCGGACATTAATCGAGCCAACAAACCGGCGGCCACGCGAACTCAAACCCAGGGAACCTCCCGGCCTACGCCGCCACAGGCCAAGCCCATAGCGGAGATTATGCGGGATCAGGCAGAGTTTTTGCAGCGGGCCGAGCAAAACGATGAACTGTTGGAAAAGGCCTCCAAAATGTGGAAGCGGCAGGCGGCCGAGGGCGATGGCACGAATGCCACCGAAGATCAGGAGTTGCACTTCCGAATCCTGCAGCTGGAGAGTAAGGCGCAGGACTATGTAAGATCCATAAGTTACTTCTTTTTGCAAAAATAAATATACTCTGCTCCTTTAGATCGTTGAAAACAATCGCCTGCGAGAAGAACTAAGTCGCATACAGGAGCAGCAGAATGTCAGCCAGCAGCTATCGCAAAAGGAGGTTGAGGCCACAAGGAGCATTGAATCCAAGATCCGTGAGCGTCAGCGCTTGGACGAGCAACACGAGCTGGAACGCCAAGAGCGGGAACGTCTTTTGGCGATTGCCCGCGAAACAAAAAAGCACTACAAGTCACCCCAGAGTCCTCTATCGCCAGCCGGCAACTTGGAGGATTTGCAGGGCGTTTCCGACAGCCTGGAATCGCTGCTGCAACTAAACGAGGATGCGCAACTGGCCCCCAACAAGGTGGAGAAGCCTACATTCGATAGGGCAATGAAGCCGCAGCCGAGGAGCGTGGAGAGGGCATCGCAACGGGTCCGTGATTTCTCGCCCGTCATGGGTCAGAATGTGGTGAGTGATGGGTTTGGGGGGGGTGGTTGACTCACACCGGGCGCCTAAATATAGCCGCCACACGAGCGAAATCAATAGCCAATGGGTCACGTTTCGAAGACACCCGCTCAGACATTGGCCGTGCTTTTGTGGGTAGGCAATCCCCACTCTCAGTCGCTCGCCGTCCGCACTCAAAGCATGTTCAAACCAAAGAAACGTACAATCGCCATACTGTTGAGCATAAACAGCAGCAGACAGGATTCCGCGAATGATTTGTGTGGCGGGCGTGAAGCTCCAGCTGCCAACAGCTCCGCCTACCTACAGCATTTATAGTTCCATCTTCCCGCTGCGACGAGTAATTTCTGGGAATTAATATCGGGTTTTCAACTGATATCCGTAACTTTGTGGCATTTTTCAGGGTCGCGGATTGACGGGCCTCAAGAACCTGGGCAACACGTGCTACATGAACAGCATCCTGCAATGCCTAAGTAACACGCCTCAGTTGACGGAGTACTGCATTTCGGACAAGTACAAGAACAACATCAGCAGGAGCAACAAGACCAATGGCCAGGTGATCGAGGAGGTGGCGGCACTCATCAAGGAGCTGTGGAACGGACAGTACAAGTGTGTGGCCAGCCGAGATTTAAGGGTAGGTAACCGCCAAGATATACCTTAAATATTTCCCTAACGAGCACATTATCCATTGCAGTATGTTGTGGGTCAGTACCAGAAGATCTTTCGTGGCGTTGATCAGCAGGACTCGCATGAGTTCCTCACCATCTTAATGGATTGGCTGCACTCGGATCTCCAGACTCTGCACGTCACCCGTCAGCGTGAGATGATCAGTGCGTCGGAGAAGGCTTGGCTGGAGTTTACCAAGGCCAAGGAAAGCATGATACTGCATTTATTCTATGGCCAGATGAAGAGCACCGTCAAGTGTGTGGCCTGCCACAAGGAGTCGGCCACGTACGAGAGTTTCTCGAATCTCAGCCTGGAGCTGCCGCCCAACTCGAATGTCTGCCAGCTGAACCAGTGCATGGACATGTACTTTAGCGGGGAGCGCATACACGGCTGGAACTGTCCAAGTTGTAAGACGAAGAGAGATGCCATCAAGAAACTGGATATATCCAAGCTGCCGCCTGTGTTGGTGGTGCATTTGAAGAGGTTTGTAAAGCCCCATCTTAAGCTGTATTTTAATTTAACCTAATTAATTTCTTTTAGGTTCTATGCTGATCCCAGCAACTCGGGCGCCTACATGAAGAAGCAAAATTACCTTCGCTTTCCGCTGGAAAACCTGGACATGAATCCCTACATCGCACGGGCGGAATCGCGGGCGGTTACGCCCAAAACCTACCAGCTGTACGCCGTTTCCAATCACTACGGCACCATGGAGGGCGGCCACTATACAGCCTTCTGCAAGAGCGCCAACTACGGAAAGTGGTTCAAGTTCGACGATCAGATCGTCTCGGCTCTGGACTCATCGAACGTCGTCTCCAGCGCGGCCTACATTCTGTTTTACACCTGGCTACCGCCCATGCAGGTTCCGCTGTAGGCACATCGCTCGTTTCCCTTTTGGTTTTCCACTTTTCGTTTTAACTGT
This sequence comes from Drosophila mimetica, assembly GCA_037075245.1. Lineage (NCBI taxonomy): Eukaryota > Metazoa > Arthropoda > Insecta > Diptera > Drosophilidae > Drosophila > Drosophila mimetica. The sequence continues at coordinate 9,686,148 of JBAMCH010000023.1, read as the reverse complement.
GTTTTTGTTTATCTCTCATTTTTATAGTTTCTAAGGTCTAGTCGCCACACCTTTTAATCATTTACCAATTACCGCTTAACTGTTGCTATTTAAGAGGATAATCGCTTGTTTGTTGTTGTCTAGGCTCTTAGGCCGGATGGACAGTATTACGCATGGGGGCGTATTTTGTAGGGGGTACGGGCTGTCTTCACTAAAACCGAGAACTTCAAGTGCATTACCAGTATAACAAAGAGAAGATCACATATTAGCGCGCGTATATGTGAAACTATAGTTTATTGTATTTTGCAATTATATTTTTAAACCAAATAAACGAAATGAAATTTCCAATACAATAGTTAACTAAGGAGTTTTCATTAATGCAATAATAATAGTAATCATCATTTGTGAACAGCTAAAGAATATATTGAATTATAAATTGAAAAGCCTAATTCTTATGTTTATTTTCAAAAATAGAAAAAAATGTGTGTGTATTTTACTTGTAAGAAATATTTTTCTAAAAAAACATAATAAAATATTAAAATTTTTAAGTTTCGCGCCCAATAAAAGTCCAATTGGCAATATTGTATAAAAATTAGTTTATAAAAAATAATTTGTAAGAACTAAAAAAAAGTCAGCAGCCTAATTCTTATATTTATTTTCGAAAATAGAAAAAATGTGTGTGTATTTTACTTGTACCAATTATTTTTCTAAAGATACAAAAAAAATATTACAATTTTTAAGTTTCGCGCCCAATAAAAATCCAATTGGCAATATTGGATAAAAAGTTATCGGTTTACGGTCACACTTAAAACGGCCCTCGACTGACCACGTATTTGATTGGACTGTAGGAAAGTCAACGCCAAATCACGGCCACCTGCAGCCGCTCCGGAGAATGCCAACTGTTTAGACCGTGTATTAAGTCCAACGCCACCAAACGGTTCATCAAACGCTCCCGAAAACCGCCATCCGCCCGCCATAAATATGCATTTGCCGGAACGCAGCCGCTTTGTCATCTACGCGGTGGGCATCTTCGTCTGCTACTTCCTGTACGGGATTGTCCAGGAGAAGTTGACCCGTGGTCGCTACGGCGAAGAAGTCCAGACCGATGGATCCGTGGGCGAACGCTTCACCTACGCACTGGCTTTGGTTTGGGTGCAGTGCCTCTGCAACTATGTTTTTGCCAAAGGTAAGGGATTACGGGAACTTCCGGCGAATCTCTACTGATCCTTAATCTTCTAGTGCTGCTGACCATTAAGCCGCAGAAGGAGGACACCACCAATGCGGGCTCCTACGTGGCCTGTTCGCTGACGTATCTGCTGGCCATGGTGTCCACCAATATGGCCATGCGTTGGGTGCCCTATCCCACTGCCGTTGTGGGCAAATCGGCCAAGCCCATTCCCGTCATGATCCTGGGTGTCCTGATTGGTCGCAAATCCTACAGCTGGACGCGCTATGCCTGCGTGCTCACCATTGTCCTGGGCGTCATCCTGTTCATGTACAAGGAGGGCAAGGTGTCCAATTTGCCGGCCGAGACGACGCTTCTCGGCGAGGTGCTGCTCTTCCTCAGCCTCTCAATGGACGGCTTGACTGGAGCAGTCCAGGAGCGCATTCGAGCGGCAAGTGCGCCCTCGGGTCAGCAAATGATGAGGGCCATGAACTTCTGGAGCACACTGATGCTGGGCGTGGCCATGGTTTTCACAGGTGAGTGGTTGTTAGTCTGCATTAACTTGATGTAATACCCTAATATTCATTGACCAATTTCAGGTGAGGCCAAGGAGTTCCTGTACTTCACCATCCGCCATCCCGAGGCCTGGACCCATTTGTCGCTGATTGCTGTGTGCGGCGTTCTCGGTCAGTTCTTCATCTTCCTGATGGTGGCCAACTTTGGACCGCTGGCCTGCTCCGTGGTGACCACAACGCGAAAGTTCTTTACCGTCCTGTGCTCTGTGCTGCTGTTTGGAAACGTCCTCATCGCCCGCCAGTGGCTGGGAGCTGTCCTCGTGTTCGCCGCCCTCTTTGTGGACATGCTGTATGGCAAGAAGGCACCAGCGGCGCCAGCAAAGAAGCCACCCGTCGAGGGCAAGCTGGCCGAGGAGAAGAAAAAATTGATTTCTTAGAATTTACTAGATGATTGCGTAGTCTAATGTACATACACACATTTAGAGAAGACAATGCTTTCGCCACAAGCGGCTGCTGCGCCAACGTTTCCCCATTTCCTGAAACCGCTAATCGTACAAAGGATTTTAGCTATAGCGAACACGGCATTCGATTCTTGATCTGCAAACCATAAACAGTCGATTTAAGTAACTAAATTATTGATAACCATTAGAAAAAGGAACAAATATTGTGCAAAAGTTTACTTCGGACCGCAGGGTCTCTAAAACATACAGGATCATTCAATCAATGCTAGAATTTATAATTAAAATGTGCTCTTTTTATTAAATTTTATTTTTTTACTTTAAAATATTTGGAAATATTAATTTTAATGGTTTGTATATTACATTTTTGGCGCCCATATTGGTGATGCCACCTATTTTGTTGACAGTTAAAAGCTAAGTGCCATGAAACCTATGTTGTTGCCAGTTAAAAGCTAAATGCTATGAAACTGTATTAGTATCTTCACTTCTTTTAGGAAATTTTGCCTACTTGTTTTCAGGGATTTTTCGGTATTTATATACAAAATCGAATACCAAAATACAATTACAAAATACCACTGATTGCTAGTTGATTTCCCATAGCCGTTGGGAAGTTTTCAGAATGTTTTCAAAATGCATAAATCAAGTATTCGCCGTGGTTATTATACAATAAAATAACCGCAATAAAAACGGGGTGAAAAATAAAACGGAAACAATTATTTTGTAGTGGTGAATATAGAACGACAGACGCGTAATTAACCGGATATTGCAAAAAGGATATTCCCAGTGTTCACGGGAAAAATGCAATAAAAATCGCTACAAAAGGCAGTAAAATTGCAGAAATTGTGCGCTTTTCAAGTGAACCGAGTGCTTTGTGGTGTGTAATTAAAAAGTATACAAAATGTGCTGCTCGATTTGCATAAATCAAATAAAATATTTTCTTATTGGATGAATCGCACTCTGGCTGCTGTTTTTGTTGTTGCTGCTGCCAGCTGTTTGCCTGTGTATTTGTTTTTGCCCTGGTGACGTCCGTGTGTGCGCGCGCGTGTGTGTGTGTGTGTGAGTGTCTTTTAGTGCTTTGGCTTAATTTTAGCAACTAAATTCGATCGAAAGTGAGTGGGGGTCGCAGCGACGCGAATAAAAACAAAGAGAGAGGCGACAAAGTAAGTGAAAAGTACATATATATTTGAGGAATTTTGCAAAATATAGGCGTTGTAATATGTAAATCCGTTTACAAGAGAGTGAGACAGCACAGTACACACACCCCCAATGGTTCTCTCTCTCTCTCCCACTGTAGGGGTGGTTATACCGTTAGCATTTCGCCGGTAACGGTAACCCATCTGCTTCTTTGAAATAACGGTATAAATAGAAGCCGGCAAAATGCATTATGTAAAATACATTTAACTTTCGCCCTAATTTAATGTCACAGCCACTTATCAGTTATCAGCGTGGCGTCAGACGGAATAATTGTGGAAAAGTGATTTATGCTTGCGATTCGCCGTCCCGCTCTTGGGCAGATAGTGAAATGAAGAGCCCCTCTTATCGCCCGCACAAGTTCAACAATAAAATAATGACTGTCGGGCAAAACAAAGAGGCGAGCACATGCATAAATAATACAGGCGGGCCACTCAAAATGCACAAGTAAACACACAGATGCGACTTTCACACTGATAACGTCAGAGAAAGGGATGGGGAGTGGGTGTGCGAGCGAGAGGCCTTAATTTAATACTAGCCTATCATTCTTACGACCTTAGAATATGTGTAAATTATAATTTTTGACATGATGATAATCTAGATTTTGAACATCACGTGCTTCTTGGTATCATTAGTATACTTTTGGAGGTTTGCAAAATTGATTAGAATTTTTTCTATTATTTATTTTGATGTTCTAATGTGGGAACTACACATATTACTATGTATTTCTTACTCAAGTGGGACACCTTATCGTTTATAACTGTTGTGTCTTGGTTTCTACATATTTCCATGAACTACTTTTGTAATCTAAGAAAAATTTGCATGCAAACAAAATTTTGTTTAGTATTCAAGGGATTTATTTTGATTTAAGAAATAATAGTTCTTAAAATGATACAATTTAGAGGTTTATTTTCTTTTACTAATCAGTTTTTGTTTCTAACAAGCAACTAAAGAAGTCCCGAATATATAAAATAAGAAAAAATTCGCATCCAAACAATTTTTTTTGTTTTCAGGGGTTTTATTTTGATTTAAGAAATAAAAGTTCTTTAAATTATTTAATTTAGAGGTGTATTTTCATTTATTCAGAACTATTTTTTGACAAAAAGGAACAATTTTTTGTTTTCTTACATGCAACTAAAGAATTCACGAAACCCTAAAAATAAATCTTAAAAAAAAATTAAATATAATAGACTTCAACATTCATTCAGAACTTTTCACCAACGTGACCCCATAAGAATCCAATCACTTTTCGCTTCTAACATGCAACTAAAGAATTCACGAAACCCAGCGAATAAATCTCTTACAAAATCCAATACAATGTCCTTCGACATTCATTCAGAAGTTGTAACCAACCTGACCCCATACCCAATCCAATCACTCTTACTTTCGCCCCTCAGTCGTCACGGCTCACCTGAGGCCAATAAACGCTTCTGACATTTTCGAAAATAAAAGCAAATTTAGCGGGCAATAAAACAAGATTCCGAGAGAATTGAGCTTTTCGGCCACTATTTATAAACATCCTACCCCTCCTGCATTTCATAATTCATTTGTCAAGTTCGTGTATGCCCAACTGTCTGCCCCACGAAACATCACTCAGACCCACCACCCACTGCCCATGATGTCATCCTTTTGCGGGCCTTCAAGTCACATGTTTGGTTTTGGATTTGCGCCCAAAGGAAAAACGAAAATAACAAAAATAGAGGAAATTTCCTTTGTACTCGGAAAAAGTTTAGCCATTTCTTTTCTTTAGACGCAAATCGCGTAAAATTCTTCGCCAAGCGAAACGTGAAAATTGTTTGGGATAAGGTGCTGTTAGAAAATAATGATAGATGGCCGATCTAAGTGTAGGTGTTTATGCACGGAAAGAAAAGTGTCATCTACACTTTTGATAAATTTAATTAACTTAATTCGATTTAATATATAATGACTAATAATAGAAATTGTGACAAATAGATATGACAAATTTAATGTTGATTTTTTTAAACTCAAAGATCAAGTTGTCACAGATAAAAAGTCTTTTGAATTAGTTCAAGACCCATTTTGATAATATTTCCCCAGTGTATGGTTTATATTGCCAATACACAATATCGCAGTAAGTCAAGTCTGCTCTTCGTCTATAATGTTAATAATTTCATTGACAGTGCCATAAAAATGTTGTTTACTGTTTGTTTTTAATTTTCACGCTTGTTGAGTTTTAAATTTTATTTGGCATATGGTTGATCAGAGAACAAAGAACCTCTCTATTGACTGGGGCAAAGTGCAAAAAAAATTTTAGATTTGTAAATAAAAATGATAAATTACGTTTGGCTTCCGCTTAAAACTCATTAGGTGTTAACATGATAGTATTTTCAGTTGTCAGTTGGTGTTTGTTGGTTCTTTCAGTTTTTAAAGAAATATTTATTTATCAAAACTTATATATTTACCACTAATAGTTGTATTTGATAAACATCGAGATGGGAAAATAATTTTATATAATATTTATGGAACAAATAATTAATCATTATATATCAGCTCATTTATAAGTTCTGAACAACTTCCAATAAATGTGCGATAACATCTTGAAATTTTTCAAGGGTCTTTTGAGTTGTCAATTAACTGATTGTGAACTGTTAATGGCCATTCTTTAAGTCGTCCATTACTTTATCTATTTAGGGTTTTGGGTTCTTTCTTAAGAAATTCCATGATAGAAGAGCTACTGTGAGTCCTATTTCATCACATTGTCACAATGTGCCGATGAGTCACCTCGGTGATCCCATTGGGTTGTTTGTTTTACTTGCATCCTCCTGATTTCCTAAATCCTCCACCCACAATATTGCATCTGCTTTCAATTAGCAGTCATGCACCCCATGCTCCTACCCCCTTTCTTGAGGGGATGCGCTCACGTGTTTGCCAACAGCTGATTGCGGAGCGTTCTCATGTGGCGTATACGCAATTTCTGGTTCGTTCTATGGGTTGAAGGCAAGCCGAAAGTCGCTGCAGCTCTCTCCTGTCTCTCTCCTGACTGTTTATCTCGATATATATACATTTTTATACTCCCATAAATATACATAACGCTTATGGAAATATTAAATATAGATAATAATAAAAATAATATATTAAATATAATATAATAATAATATACATAAAGCTTAAGGAAATATTAAATTCGTTACTGTAATAAAAAAAACCAAAATATGATTGTAAATATTACGATTAAATTAGCTTCAAAATTAGAACTTCAGTTTCCTTGCATTTTTTATTTCTTTATTATTGCCATACAAAAAAATTCCAAATATAAAACCACTAATTTCTTAGAAAAATAAATAAAAAATAATAAAATAAATTAATTCTATATTTTAGTTTTTATATTTTTAGGGTAACAAGTATTTTACAGCGTTATTAAAATATAGAAAATATTATTATATTTTATGTTGAGAAAATAATAAATTAATTAAACAAGAGTATCTAAATATCGCATCTTTTCTACTTTTTTATTTTCATCTGCAATTTTATGAATTAAATATAATGCAGCTCTCTTTCTCTCATCTCAGCTTCTCTCTCTCTCTCTTTGAGAGCATTTGTTGCAGTTCTCTCTTGAGTTTCCTCGCAGTGCATTTTGGCCCACTCGTTTCTGGCTCTTTCTCGCTTGGCTTCGGTTTCGGTTTATTTTGGTGCTGCATTCATTTTGGCCGCATTTCGTTTTCGCTTTCGGGCCCCGTTTGTTGTTGTTTTGCCAATTTCGTTTTTGGCAGTTGCATAAAATAAAAAACAAACGTGGAATAAATTCCGCAGCAGCAGCAGCAGCAGCTCGTGCTCTCAGCTCAGCCGCTCTCTTTGTTGTTATTTATCCAAGTGCTCAGTCGAAAAGTGTTTGCTGCGCATTCTAAATGCTACGTTTTTTTTTATTATTGTATTTTTAGTGTTTCGGTGTTAATTTGTGGGGCGTTAAAAGTGCCGCAAAAAATCAATAAAATATTATAAAACATTTCGGAGCACGCAGAGAGCCCCGTGGAGATGTCAATATCCCACTGACCATCTGTACATGTGGCGTATGAGCGATATATATAGTATTCGCATGTTTGGTTGTGCGTGTTATGCAAACGATTTTCGGCAAAGCCGCTGAAAATCAAGTGAAAAAAATACAACATAAATATTTGCAACAATAAAAATATTTTAAAAGTGTTTATCATAACTATTAAATCGTAATGGCTCTACATAAAGTGAAAGTTTTGCTAATTAACCATTTTTAAACAATTATATTAAAGCTATTGCTTAAGCAATTGAAATACAATTTATTTAGGTAAAAAAACTGATTTTTTTTAATCTATATAATTCTTTGTCTTTTGCTTTGTTTACGTAAATAAGAAGAAAATCCCAAGAAAGAGTGCCAAAGAATCGGAAAATAAAACACAAAAGGCAATAACTTGCCAATGAATTAAAATTTTTTAATGGTTCTTAAAAGAGAAAGTATTGCAAAAAAAAATAAAACAAATAAAAAAATATTTAATTCTATTAAAAATATTACAGTAATCACAAGTAATCATATTTTTCTTATAAATAAAGCCCATGGTTCTATTAATTTTTCGTCGCAAAAATCTTTTACTTTCTTAATCACTTTGCCTTTTATTGTCGGCAATACAAATTTCCTTTTGATAGCCAGAAATTAGTCACATAAATGGTGTCTCATGCAAGTAAACAAATTTGTTTCTAGCGAAAATCGTCACAATTTCAATTGAGAAAGCAAAAACAAAGACCGAGGAAATATTAAATGCTTGGCTAGCGTTTTTATTCGCGAGGAGAAGGAGGCAATCAACCAAAAATATCACACATACGCCGCGTTGTCGCGTGGCGCGCAGTCAGCTGTTCAATCCACCCCTCTTTATACATACATATGTATATATATATATATATGTATATGTACCTTTCTGCAGTTGAATGACTCGGATGGCACACTTTTAAGGAATTCGCTTGTGCACTTTTTGAGATTTTCAGTTATGAATTCCACTGGGAGAGAGAGGAGAAGAGGGGAGAGAGCTGGCCACTTTGTATAGTATATTATGTAGTCTGCTTAGAGGCGCCAAGAAAGCTAAAATAAACTCGCGTGCAATGAGCTCGTAAAGCCGATTTTTGTACTGCCTCTGACCACTGAACAGTGGAATAAAAGTCGATTTTTGTATCTCTAAATTTAACAGTAATAAAAACATTACCTTTAAAATTTATTACAAATATTTTATAATAAATTCCGTTAGGATCAACATGGCGGATAAGTAATGCTTACATTGAGTTTTAAGTTATAGTTGAGAACCAAACTGTCTACTGAATATAGATTGGTTTTACTTATATCAACGGTTTTTATTGGAAAAAATCGTTTTGGAAATTTTAAGTTTACTTTGTAAGTTTTATAATTTTATAAAAAATACCACGTATAAGTATTTTAAGATCATAATATATTGTAATACCACGCTTGTTTTTTTTAATTATATATTTTTAAATACTTTGAAATATAATATTAAAGAAATTTATGCCTTCTTTCGAATAACATGTTTCCACTGTTTTTGCTATATTGATTTCGACTAACAACCCATTCTTACACTTCATTGCAGTTTTTTGGTGAAGCGGACGAGGTAGCATCAGCCACAGGATGCAGAGCAGTGCTGGCGGAGCGGCAGGTGGTGGTGGCAACTACGAGGACGTGGCAGCCGCCCGTCGAGGCCGCTTTCGCGTCACCTCCTCCACGCCACAGGGTCCGCCCGAAACGACGCTTGGCCGCTTCCGCCTCATGCCCACATGTAAGTTGTTAAATCTTGAACGATTCCCGGTTTCTTAATATCATCTATATGGGTCTAAAGATCCCCAAAATAAAATCTGACTTAATTAGATTTAACTACCTAATTTTATTTCAAACTTTAAATTTTTATATATATTTTACTTTATTTATATTGCTAGGTCTTAGTTAATTACGTTTACATTTATATTTTGTACCCATAATTTCTTCCAGTGATCGATTTGAAAACACTGTTGCTAATTGGTGACTTTTTCTTTTACTATTGCAGCCAATTATGGCGCCATTTCGCCCATCCTCCAACGAGGTCGGTTCGCCGTGATTCCTGAAGAGCCCCAAGCCGGTTCCCCCGCATTGGGAACTCCTCCGCCGGGCAGCAGAACAGCACGTTCTCCATCGCCCGAATGGGATTTCGACATCGAACAGGTAAGTTCAGAAAAACTTTTATTTTAATAATTAGGAACCAACTTCTTGAAAATTAAAAAAGAATATTTTCTAAAATTAATTAATACATAATTATAATTTAATAGTTATTCTATTAAATCGATTCGAGAGTACTTACATTTAATTCGTTGTGACCTTCGAATGTTGAGAAATTCTGATGGGTCAAAGTAAAGCGTGTGGGCGGTGAGAAATTCAGTGACTCCAACTTCGTCTACTTTGCTTTTTCTGGTGGCGTCATTGTTTGCTTCTAGGTGGCCCCAATGCAATGCGCCATTTTTATTGATTTTTTTGGCTCAGCTGAAGTTGCAGAGAGTTTGGTTGGGCCCTAAAAGTGTGAACGGCATGCTAAGGCAACTTATTCACATTATTTATGGGGACATAAATTCTACTTTTAGCATTATGATGGAAATTAGAATATACAGCGTTTGGTAAAAAGGATAGGATAGGACTATTGCAACTTCTAAAGACTTTAAACTGATGGATTAAGTTATACAAATACTTTATTTTACTATATTAATGATGATGGATTTTATATGGGTATTTTGTTAACTGGCATATTCTTTATTTGTTCGACATGATAAACTTGGCTATATTTTCAATTCAAACGTAACTTCTTTTGGCGCCTACTGGAAATGGTGCTTGACAATAGCTGTTTGCTTTAGACCTCGCGCTTCAGTCTGGCAACCCTACCGATTGTTAATTAGTGAGAACGTAGAAATTATTTCAAAAAATTAATTTAAGTTATATTTTGGGTGTATAAATTTCATAAATATTATTTAAAGTTACCTTTTTCCTTTAATTTATATTACCCTTTATAAATTATTACCCTTTTATAAAAAAAAATTAATTTAGTAATAAGTAAGATTTTGTAAAATACTTTCAATAAATGTTGTGATGTTTATTTTCCAATAGCCGCATATTAAAAAAGACGTAGCTTAAATAATCAAAACATTGTTGTAATTGCAATTAAATTTAAAATTAACGGTTTCCAAGGCCGTTATTAGCGGGGTTATCAACCACACCTGCGTTGCCACCTTTTTCAAAATACTAGAGCAATATGACACTAACGCGTGTTGCAGCTGCGGTCACTCTGTTCGGGAGGGCGAAATTGTTTTCATATTGTCGGTTTTGTTGTTGCCGTGTCTTCGTTTTTCGCTCAACAAGTTTCGCCTGTGAAAAAATCGTCGCGATCAGTGCTGAAAATTCCAGCCGTGTTCAAGTCAGTGTACAAATCAAATTCCCGATAATCAGAATCAGGATAGCGGATTGCACAAGTGGGTGCTCAACAAAAAATATTGTTTCTGTGATAAGCTGCGTACACAGCTTTTAATTGTGCGCGAATGGATTGCAGAAACTGCAGCGACAACAGCAACAAAAACCCCTGCGATAAAACAATCGATCTTTGTTCTTCCCGAGTGCGCAAATTAATTGAGAAACTTCCTTGTTTCATAAAACAAAAAGATCCGCTAATCACTTTTCCTGTACTTATAAAAAATCAATAATCGGCGATCAGCTGTTACGCACACAAACAAACACATGCTTTGCCTTCTGCTGGAAAGAGCAGCAAAAACGTTTGGAAATTTTCCACGGACAAATACTTTTATTTGCCCCGATTTGCTGCTGTTTTCTCTCGTTTGTTTTTTGTTTTTCTTGTAATAAAGAAATGGATTCTTAATAAAAAAAAATAAATGATCAAATGATTGAGTGACGTAGCCAGCAGAGAGTTTCCAACTCTTCCACCTCCTCTTCCAGTGGAAAGTTGAGTCCAAAGTGGAAGCGCGCGCCTGAATAATTTTTCATTTTTTTCTTTTCTATTTTTATTTTATTGTGTTTTTTTTTATTAAACATTGATTGGGTTTTTGTTGCTGCTGTTTTCGTGTTCGTGATTTATTTGGTGTTGAACAAAATGGCTGATAATTAGCCGAGTGAAATGAGTGTAATCTAATCTGAAAAGTCAACACCTCCACCCTCCAAAGTGTTTGGACATCCAGCGAAAATAGTTATTCTAATTTCGCTCTAATCTCGCAAAATATATATTACGCCAGCAGCAGCTAATTCGTTACGTTTCCTTCTTATTTACAATCATTTTTTTAGCGCAACTAAATGCCTAATCGCGAAATTGTTTACAAAAGTTTTGTTTTTTACCCGTTCAAGTGAACGTGAATGTGGATGTATAAGTGAATTGTGGATGTGTGTGTGTGTGCGTCTCTGTCCGTGAGCGTGTTAAATTAATTTGTTAACCAGAGAATCGACGATTGCGATTCTGCAATCGAATCAAAAAACACATCCAGTTACTGATTAAAAAACACACAAAAGGTGGGTGAAAAATTCTCTTCTAAAATTGTCAAAACAAGATTTATATTTCTCTGCCTTAATATTTCTCTTGTGTTGATATGAGCGCGTGACGTTTTGATTTTTCCCCCATTTCTTCTTCTTCTTTCGCTTCGCTTTGTATCTGTGACTAAGTTGAGTGGGTGGGAAATTCCCCCGTTGTGGGTCACTCTGGGAAAATTCCAAAAAAATTGGGGACATGCTTGATTTGTTGATCTTAAGGGGATTTAAAATTTTTGATTTAATATTTTACATACCAAAGAATGACAATAAATGTCAGTTTTGTTTTGGTTAAAAAATCTGGTATTTACTAAATAAAAAATACTATTTAGTTTGAGAATATTTCTTTGTTTAGAAAATATTTGTTTTTCTGTGTAAAATAAAATAAAAACGGAATTATTTGACAAGGAATATAAACAAATATTATTTAGTTGTTTTACTTAAAATATTTTTTCTATTTTTAATGATTTTTAAATTTAAAATTTATGCCTCTATAAAAAATAAATATACTAATTATTGCCTCTAAACAAATGTTTTATTCCTAAATTGATTATACTAAAATTGATTTCTTTTAAAATATAATTTCTACACGCTACTCACAATAATAAAACCCCCTAAATAGAACATTACGAAATTTAAAATATACGTTATCATGTCACTTATCTCTTTGGCATTGACTAATTACGCAAACACACTTCAATTGAATTCCCAGAAATTCGAAGAGATCACCACTAAAGTTAGGAGGAAGTGAGTTCCGAACTTTGATCTGCTGATATACCAACTAGAAATCCCAGAAGTAATATTGAATGTTCGCATTTGCAGTTGCCCGATCGGCACGAGTTGTGTGCCAATTACCGTTAAGCAAAAAATTGCACAGACTTTATGCGATATTCGTGTGCGAATGGATATCTGTGTATATTTATTCCTAATCACATGCACACGATACTACGGATCAGCAGTTCGCCCAGTGATCGCCGAACGTCGAGTTCCGTGGGATTCGGTTTGTTTTGCTTTCTTGCTTCCTTTCCAAGTGGCTCCATTGAAACCGAAACTGTTTGTTTATCTTGGCAATTAGTTAGCCATAAATTGTGAGCGAACGAATCCGAGGAATAAAGCATAAATAATTGAAACTGTTTGGGCATTAGAATAGTTGGCCAGCAATTAATTACTGAATTTTTAAAGTCATTCAATCGAATTCCATGTTATTGTTTATTTTTGGGAAATATTTGTTTTGTAATTGACTTTCCGGTTTTTTTTTCAATTACGCAAGTTCTTCAGAACTCCCAGTTTTCTCGTCGCATTTGTTGTTTATTTGTTTGCCCGAGTTGAATGAACCTCTTTCAATATCTTTCGGAAAGAGAACACAAAGCCCCGACTTTGCTTGGCTCGAAAATCAATATTTTTGTTTAAATATTATTCTAGGTATACGACACAGCGACATAAAAATATTTACCAGATGTGCTCATGTTGCAAATTGCATTGGTTTTGGGGGCTGGAAAAACAGAAGAGATTTGGGGCTTGGACAGCACAAAATTGGATTTATTGTGAAATCTGTAAAGAAGTCTTTGCTTATAAAATTGAAAAAATACGCGAATTCTTCAGCCTTTTACGGAATGGTATTTCTCAGAATTTCCCCTTTAATGAAATGATTTAAGTTAAAGAAAAACTCTTAAATACATTTTTGTAAAAAGATACAAAGATTACAAAATGTGACTTTGCTTATAAAATTTAAAAAATACACGAATTCTTCAGCCTTTTACGGAATGTTATTTCTCATAATTTCCCCTTTAATGAATTGATTTAGGTTAAATAAAAAATCTTAAATACATTTTTGTACAAAGATACACAGATTACAAAATGTATTGATCACATAATAAGGACAAAATTATACAATTTTTAAGAAAATATACAAAAATCGCTTAGACCGATAAGGTGACCTGACTCCACACAGTTTTGTTGAGAACTTCGAAGGCTTGCATCTGCTCATTAAGCTGAGCGAGTTGACTGAAGATCATATCGAACTTGGCCTCAAAGTGTTGCACCACCGACTTGAGTTCCTGCCGCAGGGCGTCCACTTCGCTGGGCTCCGGATTACTGGGCTTTGGAGAGGCTAGCTCCACACTGGCTCCTCCTTCCGAGGAGGAACTAGAGTCGAGAGATTCCTTCTCCGACAAGCGATACATGCAGGCTATGCCATGGAAGTACTCTCCTGGGAAATTCGGATCGTATTCATCCACCGTATAGGTAATGCCATTAGAACGAATGAGTAAATCCATTAAGAGTCTCAGATTGAAACAGTTCCAATTGTTGCCATGGATATAGAAGTGAGTTAACTGCGCGAGTGTGGGAAAGTATGAGGGATCGATTTCCGTGAGATTGTTGCCGGAAATGTCGAGTTTTTGCAGGTTGGGCATTCCCTGCAGGGCCTCCAGTGGCAGATCCACTTGTCCAGTGTTTCGCAGGACCAACATTTCCAAATGCGGCGTTTGCCAACCTCGGGGTAACTGACCCAGATTCGGATTATCCGCCACATCCAAGTGTCGCAGCTTGGGCACACGGCTCAAAGAGGCCAACTGAACCAGCGAATTGTTGCGCAGCACCAAATGCTCCAAAGCCTCCGAGGCGGGAAAGTACAGCTCCCGCACGCGATTATCACTGAGATCCACATTCGTCACCGAGCCATACAAATTGACACGGTCCAGCGAACAATTGCGAACGGTCAGATTGGTGGTATTCATATTCAGCAGCAGTACTTTCAGCTCTGGGTTATGTGATAGATCTACGTACTGCATTTGATGATCACGACCCTTGGACCGAAAGGCGTACTCGCCCACCTCCTTTAGTCGATTGTTTTGCATGGCCACCGATAAAAGTCCTGGGTTCCCGGCAAATAGATCGCTTTCTATGATGGTCAGTTGGTTTTCTGCGAGGCCCACATGCCTGAGTTCCTTCAGTTCCGAAAATATACCACTTGGTAGAACCTTCAGTTGATTACCAGTTAGATCCAGGTACTGCAACTTCTTGAGATTATCGAAAGCACCCGCATTTATTTCCACCAACTTATTGCGATTCAGGAAGAGGAACTCCAGATTGCCTGCTCCCCTGAAGGTTCTCTCCCTCAGCAGCTCTATCTTGTTGTCAGACAGCAGGAGGATGACCAACTTGGCAGCGCCAATGGAGAAGTTCTCCCAGTAAACATAGCGAATGCCACAGCCTCGCATGTCCAGCTCACTCACCTCCAGGGTGTAGAAAAGTCGCAGGGGGAAGTTGGTGAAGGTGCAGTTCTCGAAGATCAGAGTTCGCGAGGATATTTCGTCGCCCACCTCGTAGGTGGTGCCATCCTCGGCGATTCTCACCTCGGTGGGCAGATCAAACGTGGCCTTTTCCTCCGCACTTTCGAACTGGAAACCCCGGCAGGTGGTCACCTTGCCCTCTGTCTCACATTTATCATCTAGGCTGGAAACCAGCACAATTATAGGGGGATTCTCCTCTTTATCCGCATCCTCATCGGCAACTACGACGACCGCCAATGAGATCAGCAAACAGATCCAGAGGAACAGCAAACAATTCCGGACGTACATTTGGCGTGCTCCACGATTCACGTTCGACCTGAAACTGATTCCCAAGCGATGACCGCCAAACGCCTCGCCAGATAAGCCCCTCCTATATAATGCTCAAATGATGATCATCGGTTCTATATAATTTTCATTCTATTCATGGTGTTTTGATTTTGCAAAAAAAAATAATATGGTTCATATATAAAGCGTACAGTTCGTTTCGAAAGTGTAATTCAACTCATTACTAGTAGTTAGTTGTTAAAAATGATTTAAAATTCTAAATATATTTAGTATTTAAACAACTCTTTGTTTATTTTATAAAAGTTAGGATCTTTGCTTTAAAAACTTAAAGTTTTTATTTGAAACCATTATCATCTCAAAAACTAAATTTTATAACCCATTCAACTTATTCTTTTAAATTTCAAATATTTTTCTAGTTATTTCTTGATAATCAAATCATTTTTATAGAACTCATTTTCCCCAAGGGACTTATAAAATAGAAATTTATGTTTTTTACTGTCTGTGGAAGCTGAAAAATCGGCCTTATTTTGTTGTCATCATTATTTTGACACATGTTTGTGGTTTCCCATTTATTATTCATTGTTTTTCGCCGCTCTGCGAAGTTCCCGCTCTGTTGCCTCCATTCAGTGATCTCGGCCCGAGAGCCCCCAACTAAACTGGAAACAAAAAACACATTGCACAATATCAGTGCCTGTTCTCTTATCATGAAGTGTTTACTTGGCGATTTGCTGAACAAAAGGTGGAAATCTCTTGGCTGCTGATAATGGCCATAAGGCCAGACACTTAACCATTGGAATACACCTTTATGTAAGGGTATTTTCTCGCTGGCTCAATGGCTTTTCTCATCCAATTAGATGGGCGCGTGGAAATGTTTCCCAAAATACACATTTTTATTACATGTCAACCGCTTTAAATTTTGTGAATCGTAAAAGTCATGGTCTATATTTTTGCTTTAATATATATTTTTGCTGATTGCCTCGCGTATGACTCAATATTTATCAAATGAAAAAATGTTTGTTTTTGTGGAGGGCATTTGGGTTTCGGTGCGATAAGGAAACTAGCACTTCCGTTAACTGCTTCATGCTTGGTTTTATTTTTAAAAAGTCATTTGGCAGAGGTTCAACAGCGATTGGCAAGAATGTAACGCCGCCTTTTACACGAAAACACTCATAAATTATATTAACCTAGAACTTTCGCCCGCAACGAATTGGTGGTGACATGTCAGTGGAAAAATATACAATTTTTAACCAATATATTATTATCATCGAACAGGCTGGTTGGGGAACACGTTCAACCTGCTTTCAGTCGCTCAATTTGTTATTTACAGCTTAGCGAGTGAAAACAAAAAGATTATGACGACCCGCAAAGACGAGTAAAGCTTTATTAATTTGTATGCAAACAAATTTATTTGCCTGTTGAAATTTATGAAAATTTCTGTGGGATTTCCTTTGGCTTAGGTAAGGTAATTTTACCACTTAAATATATATATGCCACAATTGATCGGCCTATTTGCATTGCAGCTAATTATTTGTTTGCAGTTGTTTTCCATGGGCATTTGCTATATCTATTGTGGTCGTATCTCAATTGAAACGGCATGACTTCGTTTAGCGATAAATTTTGTCATCTGGATGCCCCCTTTGTTCAATTCAATTTGCCGCAATTACTTTGCATACGAGTCTCGAGAAGAAGAGTGAGAATTACCATCGTTTTTATACCCTTGTTGGGGGTATTGTGATTTCAGTCAGAAGTTTGCAACGCAGTGAAGGATATATTCCTGATCAGCATCACTAGACAAGTCGATCTAGCCATGTCCGTTTGTCCGTTCGTCTGTCCGTCTGTTTTTACGCAAACTAGTCCAGATGAAACTTTAACAAAAGTCGTCTTTCTATTGCAGGTAGTATATAAGTCAGAACCAGCCGGATCGGACACTAATATCTTAAAGTTCCCCTAGGAAATATTGGAAAAATAATGAAAAGAAAATTATAGCTTCGGTGTTTTTTGACATAAGCCCTAAGGCTTTTGGTAATATTACTATTTAAACTGTTCTGAATTTCGTATTAAATTTTAGAAAAATCGGAAACATTATGAAAACTGCTAGATTTTATTTTTTGCAAATTAAAATTAACATTTTTGAAATTTTGAATTGAATTGGAGTTATCTGCAAGGGTATATAAGCTGCGTTAGCTTCCTTTCGTTATTTTTCCTCTAGTGCCTCCAGCAGACTTTGTCCCCGCCTTTCGTACTTTATTCAAATCAAATTTCCCCCAATAGTTTAGCGGGGTAAACAAATGCGATATACGACATATAGCGAAATGAACATATAGCGGGCAATCGGTCACGCCGCATATACACGTAGAAATGTGGGTGATTCTTTATGGCGCCTTCGGTTTATGGCACTTGATTTATTTCATTAGGTTTATTGGTCATTCGAGCGCTAAATGTTTAAGATATTCAAAGGTTGTTCTACCTATTTCACTGCTCTGATGACGAAATCGGGTTAATGGGTTGGAAAAATTAACCAATTGTCATTAAAACGGGCTAGTTTATAGCCAAGTGCTTCTGAAAGTCGGAAACGCTTGAAAAAGTTATAGAATAATATTTTAATATTCACAAGCGAAACAGATGAAGATGTCTGTATTTGCCAGTCAAGCTTAAAAAACAAGTTTGCAATCGCTGGATGTTTTGACAGATGATACGTAATCTGATTTTATGATCTAATTTATAACTTAATTATATAACAAATGCGGACTGATATAATACATTATACACTTTCGTGATAAGAAAACAAATTAAACTAAATATAGATTGCAACTTAAGATAGTTGAAGATGACACATTCGGAATTATAAGTGCAATGAATATCAGTTAACTTACTTAACACCATATACAGTCTAGACCATCGTCCGTTAAAAAGATGACAATCAAAAGCAACTACTTGTAGGCATTATTTCTCATGGTTATCAGACACCGGCCAGACCCAATGTAGCCCGACTTGGCATACTTTTGGAATGGAAGCACACCGGCAACAAGAAAAAGCAGTCTCATAAGTATCAGCTGATACAATGGGTGTCCATAAACCATAAACCATATATTGCACAGAGAGAATTCTGCGGTTTCTATCCGTGTTAAAAATATTCTTAAAAATATATCTAAAGTTCTTAAGTTTTAAATTATTATTTTTATCTCATCAAATAATCTATTAGTCCAGTCAATAGTGTATATTTTTCAAAAACTTGTTAAATAAATAGTATTTAACTTTTATCTTCTAACTATTTTGTGCTGATATTGAGAACAATAAACTCAAGAACTCTAAGAACAAATGTGCTTGCATTTTTCTCTCTGTGTAGCTATATGGCCTATCGATTCGCTCAGAGAGTCGTTTTGAAGTGGAGAATCGAGAGAACGTGCTTATCGCTCGGTTATTATGCCAAATGCCTGAAATTATTTCCCAACGGAGCGCAGAAAGAGAAAAAAAAAATAAAACAAAATAAAACCCCACTGCTAATATTCATTGAGAGGAATAATAAAATTTTATTAGCCCAAAATCGAACCGGGTTGCGAAGCAAAACAAACAAACAAACCGCCGAAAGACCTGTTCGACTCGTGGGTAGGGTTGTTTTTGAAGGTTGTGTTCTGGTTTCGTATTAAAATGCCCCTCCAAGCCAGTTATAAGCTCAGTCGGTCTTCTTCTGCCAAGATGCTGTTGCTAAACTATCTGAACTATATTTTGATCGCACTAATCGGTCTGGCGATTTGTGAGTCACTAGAACTCGAGGAAGTTGCAGTTGAGAGACTGGATTGCCGGGAAAATACGTGCACAAAGTTGGATTACCCTAATCCCTCAGAGGTTGCCTACTTTACGGAAGAGGTGACTAAAAGTTTGAGGGACTACGAATTTCTTATTCTTCATAGTTCGAATGTGTCCAATCTGCCCAGAAGAATCTTTGTGAATCTTCCTCAACTCGTGGAATTCGATGTTTTGGAGTGTGAAATTCAAAAAATTGAGAGAGACTGTTTTCAAGGCGCTGAAAACTTAAGGAGACTTAATTTCGGAGGAAACAGACTCAAAGTTTTGGATAGCAACACCTTTGAACTGGCTACGCAGTTGGAGGAGCTCAACTTGTCCGACAATCAACTGGAGGAACTTCCCACCTTGATATTTCAGCCCCTTAAGAAGCTCCAAAAGATCAACTTATCCAACAATCAGTTAAAGATTATTTCTAGGAATATCTTTTCACAATTGGGATCTCTAAAACGCATAGATCTGGACAGCAATCAACTGAAGGAACTGCCTGGAGAACTTTTTAGGGATCAGCAGAAGCATTTGTCATCACTCTCAGTGAGAAATAATCAACTAGAACGGATTCCCTATAACATACTTTCAGAAATAGATCATCTGTCACTATCGTTTAACTCTCAGCTTAAAGATCTCCATTTAAAAGCCAATATTGAGGAGCTGCAGGCCACCAATTGTGGTCTGGAATCTGTTAAGTTAGACGGACGAGTGTTGGGTGTCCAACTAGAGGATAACCTGCACCTGAAAGAGCTGAAAATATCCCACCCGGAAGATCTGGAGCAACTATATGTGGCCAATACCAACCTCTCCAGATTTGATTTTCTCTCCAAGGCCAATAAATTAGTGGACCTAGATGTGACGGGCATTGAAAATCTATTAGATTTACCTCGAATTACCTCAGCCAAAGGTTTGGAACGATTGAGCTTTACTTACGACAACCTAACCACGAATCACATGGACATGTTGCCTCAACTGAAGGATCTCAACTACTTGGAGATAACCCACGATAAAGTTAGGGAGATCTACATAAAAGATTTGGATGAAGATTTCTTTGTGGAAGAAGCAGAACTCAATTGTGGTCAACTCGCGGATTTGTTGGAATTTGTTGAACTACCTAAAGATACAACCATCTTGGAGGATCGCTTAGTTGGAGATCCTCGAAAGCCACTGAGATGTGAGGCTGCATAGGATTTAAACTTTTAATTTAGTTTTTAGAAATAAAAATAACAAAGAAACCATAAATACTCAATAAAAATTGTTAAGTTTAAAAAGATTATTGAAAACATTTTTCATGAAGAATTCCATTATTATGTAGGTCCTAATAAACAAAGGAACCCCTTTCTTGCAAAAAGTGACTTACAATTCACTTTTAGTAAAATATTCCCGAAAAGAGTAAATACAGCTGTTTGTTTACAAATCATTTATAACCATCGAAACATTTCCTGTTTAATTTTGCCGCCTGTCTCCGCAATTGTTTTCGATTCGCAAACATTGCAGGCATTGTTAAAAAACAATTTGTCAATTCACAGACTCATGCGATCGCTGATCTCGAACTTCGAATGCTTTGGGTTTTGCGTTTACTTCGCAGCAAGACGATTTCACTGATCTGCGATCACTGATTGGTGTCAGTAGAGCGCACAGATCTTGTCACCTGCGATCAACGATCATCATCATCGATTAGCGATCACTCGATTGGCCACCGACCAGTTTTCCCAGACGAATGTGCTTATATCTGTCTGAATTTATTAGCTCACATTGGACTACATACAGGTGCATTGGACTACGACTATGGTGAAGAGATCGCTGGGATCGCCATCCGGGGGCGGGTTAGTAGCGCTCCCGGTGCTCCCGATGTTCCATTTTCATATTTGTGGGGGGATTAGTGCCTGGTATTAGCGTATTTGCCCCCTGAATTGGTTGCAAAGTGCTGGACTTCGTGGGTGGCGGGAGTTTTGGCTCCTCCTTTGTGCTGCTAACATCGTCCACCTTGTTGTTCTCCTTCAGAATGCTGGTTATGTCCAAACTATCGGATTTGTGGTAGAAAAGGTAGGCGGAGAACATGAGGCCAACCAGGGAGAAGGTGATCAGGGACCAACGCAGGACAGAGTTGATTTTGAGGCCCCTGAAATGGGAAAATTAGAATAGAAAGTATAATTAATATACAATATGAACATTACCCTCAATAATTTTGAGAATTTTTGTACTCAAAGTATAAGCAAGTAAAAAATTCTCACATTGAGTATTAAGTCTTTATAGAGCTTGTTTTCAACAAAAAAAACAAAATGGGTTAAATGGGTTATATTTTTACTTAATATGGGTTTTTTTTGTAAATGTTGTACTCAAAATTAGTACATCCTCAAATTGAGAACACAAATACTCAATTTGAGAACGTAATTTTACTTGATTAGTTTTCTTTGCGTAGGAATACTAAAATAATCAAGAGAAACTCACAAAAACAGCGTGTACTTGACCAAATTGGTGTAGGTCTTGTTGAGTTGCACACCCTCCTCCACCCAAAACATGGGCAATATCACCTTGGGCAGATTCTGCATGGGCACAATGCCCTCCACTGGCTCCATGTCCAGATTAAACTGCAGCCGCTTGGCAGCCTGAAAGGGGGTTCCAGACATCTAAAATAAAGAAATAAAATATAAATAAAAATATTTCCACAAACTTAGCTAATTTCCCTACAAGTTCAAAATCTATATAGACGGCATGATCCTTTTCATTTGGATTAAGACCATCCACAGCGGCAACTAACTTTGGATCGCCCAGATAAAAATGAGGCATGGATGCCATCAGAGGGCCGCCGACACAGGCCGCCAGATTCATGGTTCCCTTGGGCGGACACGTGTCCAGATCCTCGGGATCTTCGCAGAAACAGTGGAGTTTCTCATCCGCGCGTATATCCCCCAAATCCAGGGTATATCTCATCGAGGGCATTCCGTGATACGATGACTTGTGCTGGTAATAGGCACCCAGGGATCTGCACAAGTCGGGTGTAAAGGCCCACAGGCCATCCTCCTTCTTGAGACCCGGTGCAAAAACAGTCGAGTCAGTGCCCACAAAGGTGTTGCACTCGCCATCCGGCCAAATCGATTGCTCTGGCTCATCGTCGAACTTCACCACCATTCCCAGCTTCTTGTTATTTTTTGCACCGCGACACACTGTAAATCTTCCAGCATCCGAGTGATTTGCCTGTAGTTTAGGAATATTTCTTATGAATTTTGGGTTTTTAAGTTTACAAAATAGTGCGGAAAAATCACCTGACCCATAAAGGAAAATAGAAAATGCGTTTGATTCACTTGCTTGGCCTGTTTCACTTCTCCCGTGTAGAAAACCGTGCAGAGAGCCTTGGCCGCAAATTCCTCTGAGGAGCAGTCCACATTGATGCCCCGGAAAAATATATCCATAAACTTGGCCTTTAAAAAGGCTTTGGCATCCGGAAATACTATGCTTAATCCCTTGGAAACTAGCTCCATCATGGCAGCCTTTTCCCTTTGGACCGAAATGCCGCCAGGCTGTAAAATTCACAGAGAGAAATTATAATCGCCTCTAATAAATCTTGAAATAATTGCACTTTTAATTTGGGAAACACACAAAAGACGCCAGTTGCACACACACTTTGCAGTCTATTTTTTTCACATTTAATGGGTTAATTTGGTGGCTGCTATTTTTGGGGTCTGAGAATGTGATTTGCATAATTCACATGGGTAACAATGGGCCACGTGGTCATTAGCTGGCGCCTTAAATGCAATTTCCAATAGCGCTGACTGAATCTTTAATGGTGGCTATACAAATTATAATGCGGCTTAAAAATGCAACAAAAAAATCTCATAAAATAATAAGAATAAAGAACAGTGTTAAATTGAGATTGATAAAATTAGAAGTCTAAAATATGTAGTATAACTTTACAAAAACATTTTAAAAAATATTGTAAGACTATAAATTTATCATAAAAACAGTTAAAAATTTATAAAAAGACTGTGTATTTAAGATAGAATTTTAGAAATTTGCTTTTCCAAAAAGTAGAACCATATACTTCTAAAAAGAGGTGTGTTCAAATAAAATTTTTTTTTCAAATTTCTAAAATTTTGGGAAAATTATTTTTCGAGTGCTCTTTTTACCTGCATTATGGGATGCGGAAGGATGATCTCCTCCTCGCCCGTAAGTGGAAGCGTCTCCTTTGCGTTAAATATGAAAGTATTCCGCATGTTAAAGCCTACAGTGTCCTCTTCGTCATCATCCTCCAAATCGTACTTGTCCTTCCACTCACTCAATCAGAAACAAATATTAATCAAATATCATCGGTTAAAAACTGGTATAGAAAACCCACTCGAAGACAAAGGGACCCACTTCCTGTAACCGCGGCTTGGCTCCCTCGGAGACCTCATCGGGATTGGTGACGTTGAATACATAGATGTAAAAGTGCAGGGGAAAGGGAGTGTTGGACCACAGTTCTCGCACATCTGATCCCGGCTTTAGGGTTACTTGCTATCAAGAGAAAGTCCCCATTAGATGTGGAGCACAGAGATCACCGCTCGATCGAACCTTTGATATCATAAGCTTAAGAATTTTGGGGAATATCACCCAGCCATAGATAATGGCAAACACGAACATGGCACCCGAGCCCATCAAGAGCTTCATACGAGGTACTTGCATCTCTGGGTTTATAGTTCTTTATTTTCCTTAGAGATAAATCCTATCCTATTTAACCCGATTGCCTCCTTCGAGCTGAAGACCTGAGGCTTTCGCAGTCGCGACGCAACTGAATAGTCTCGACTTTGGAGTGCGGATTCCCTCCCAATTCGATGGGGGGAACGTGCGAATATTATTCGCTCACCTGGAGGTAGCATTTGCGGTTGGGGAGGCGGCAGTTGGATGGCAAAACAATCAGATAACACGGCATTACTTATAAAATCAATAATTGCATGTATTTGAGTATTATAAATGGCTTCTACTCTCCACGCTCTACGCAGATTCGGCCATAGTCGGACACACGAATGCGGTTTAACTGGCTTTTGTTCTGGACCCTGATTGTCACTTGGTCACTTGATCATCTGACTTAATGGGTTATATAGACCATAAATGCAAGGCAGTTGAACGATCTTAGCGGCCTTTATTGCTCCATAGGTGATAACACGTTTGGAATATCACTGTTTCAATAATATCCAGTTTGGAATATAAATATATTTTTTTAAAAAGGTTTTTTACGTTTTAAAAAGTTTTTAAAAAAGATCGTATTAAAAGCTAATCTTTGGTTTTAGTGTTCATTTTTAGGAATAAAATGTATAAATCTTATCTTTCATGAAAAAGGATTTTTCGATCTTTTTCAATAATTTCTATAATTTTGTTTTAAAAACTCTTCTTTCTTATTATTAAATGACCGGGTGAAGAACCTACACTCACCTACTTAAACGTTATGCACTTGGACTTGGAAAAAGTATTTCTGTATTTCTGTAATTGAATTTTCCAAATGACTTCTGCCACACCTGGCCTATATTCCCATATTAGCTCTGGCGGCATTTCCTTGAAAATATCCCTTCTGTAATTGTGGCAATTACATTGCCAATTTCACGGGGAACCAATGCAAGTGACGATGGTTAATAAGGGGAAGGTTAATGGGACTTCCAAAAGTTTCTAGGTGAAAACGGTTGAATATTGTGGGAAAAAATTAAACGATGACAAACGTTATAAAGTTTTTTAAAATAAAAAAAAATAATACAGAACTTAAATATTTTTTTATGAAGCAGAAGATTAGATTATTTCAGTTTTAGACCCTATATTACGGATTATAATTTCTAAAAGTTCCTTACCTATCCTACCTCCATTTTCTTGGCAACGTAAAGTGATCTTCACTTGGCCAATAGATCATATCAGCTTAGATGCTCTGCCACCTTGACCGGCTCTGCTCCGCCTGGCTACGCCCCTTCAGTCTGCCGTTTGTTGACATAAACAGAAATCGAAACTGAAACCGAGTGCAAAACATAATGAATAACAATGGCAACAAAAAAAAAAAACAGAGAAAACAACTTAAACAATGGCAAAAACCAAAACACGTGACACTGACGTCGAGTCGAGTGGAGAAACACACTGAAAGACTGAAAGACAGACAGACAGACAGACAGGGCCTCTCCAAAAGTGACACAGAAAAACGAGTCGAGACGAGAGTGGAAAACACAAATTGAATTGCGCTTGACAACAGCAGCCGATCGGAAAATTTGTACGGATAATAATTGCCCTGGGTTTCTTCGCTTTTCTGCTGAGCAAATGGAAATGGAAATGGGAATTGAAAATGAAATGCCAGTGCAGCCAACAATTTGATTACGCTCGAGCTCGAGGCATTGAGTAACCGGGCGAAAGAGGAAATTCTCAATTTCGATCGCAGTCAATTATGGTTGCTATGAATCGTTTAAAAAATCCGGGTCTTAAGATTGGAATTCACTTGGTCTGCGGATTGCGTTACTTACATTTTTGGATTCATTTCTGGGGGTTCCTATATGTTGAAAACATTTTTTATTGATCTTTGTCGTACTATAAATCTATTCAAAATGGTGTAGATCTACTCAAGTTCAAAAATATATAATTTTTTTATGATTTCTAAAATAATATTTCCCAAAAACTTGAATTTTCTTGTAACTAAGATCACCAAATTTTCTAAAAAATAATTTTAGTATTATATATAGCTAATTTTAAGCAAATATTGATTTACGAACTCATTGATAAATGTAGGTACTTTTTAACTATTCTACTAAAAAGAAATATAGTTAAAATGTTAAGACAGGCGTATCGAATGTATCTTTATAGTCACTATATAACCCAAAGCAACTCAATTCAGGTTGTCTTTGGTGTGTAACCTTAAATTGCTGGTTCAGAATACATTGTCATAACTGCTGTCGTTGCTTGATTAATAATGATATTAAATTGTCAAGCGGTACAAAAAATGTGGTTCTCAGGGAAAACTGCCTTAATCGTTGAAAACAACTTGAATGGTTAACAATGAAGAATAATTTGTTTATCAGAATAATTTGTTTTGACAAACCACTGAATTTTAGAGTTTTTAAAAATAATAACGAATTTTTTAAGTCATTTTCAAGCGCTGAATAGAGCTTTTAGTCTTTAGAATAGACATCCTACACATGTGACAAAGAACTTTATAACTCCGCAAACATCTTGTAACTGGCGGTTAGATGAAAGAGGCAAAGTTTCGCAAATTAGCGGACAACTGCAAAGTCCCACGATCCTCCACCCACTCGAATTCACAGACGTTACAGCGCTAATTTCCAGACTTGCTGCAAAGTTCATTGTTTGGAGTTGGAGTTCCTATCTTGAATAGGAAATATCTTTAGCCTTGTGGGATTCGCTTTCTAAACGCTTAAATCACTCTATTCTATTATCATTCCCCGCGACGATTGGAATATCAATTATGCGCTGGCTGACAGCGTTTAATGAATCGCTGGAAGTCAATGAAAAGCAAGTAACATTTGCACTATCAACCATCTGACCGACAAGTGAAGTGAATCATCCATCTATCATGGGATCACGTGAGAGTGTCAACGGATTGAGTGCATAAAGCACCTCTAAAGAGCACAGTGACGATCATTCAATCACTTGTGAAAGTGCCTTGAGCAGCTGGCAAGCCTACATCATTTAACACCAATTACAGCCCACTCATTGTGTGTTTTATTCTGTTTTTATATTCATCTAAATGTTTGTGCACCAACCTAATATCAAGTGCCAAAGTCAGCGATGCAAATGCATTAGCATATTTATTATTTATATATACGTATTTTCATTGGTACTGCTTACTTGAGGGATATAATGATGATGGATGATATATATGATACGTTTTTCAAAAGAAATATAATCTAAAACAAATTATCCAATTCATGGAATTGAAATGAACGTATAATATATGATATATATATATATATATATATATCTATGATCTCTAAATAATGGTGTATTTAATATTTTAGTAATATACATTGCAGATCCTTCGGTATTATAAAAACAATGTCGGAAACTGCAATATTTCTATACAAAAATATTAATATTAAAAATATATAATATTAAAAAAAATATTAAGAAAATAAGACTGGTGATAATTGGATGATATGATATGATATATATCATATTAGCGATCTTAAAATGTATTTTGAAAATATTAAGAAAATAAATGATATAGGTAATTCCAAGTAATAGTTCCCCAGAATTTTCTAGGGTATCAAAGAACTCTTAAACCCCTGCTGAATATTCAGTTAATTCTATTATACCGCCCATTGGAAAAGCAGCTTTGGATAATTTATTACCGGCTCGTAATCTCTCAACTTATGTCATTTGGAACTGGATGACCCCACCGCAAAAACGCCGCCCAGTAAAGCTGCTATTTTATTTTATTCACTTCTCGTGCGACATTTTATGCGACCAAATGAAACAGAAAATTGTTTGAATGCCAGTTTTGCGTTGGCTTCGCTTTTAATTATTTTGTCGTCGACGCCGCTGACGTATTTTTTGCTGCTCAAAAGTTTGCCTGCGATACTTTTGCGGTTGCCTTTTCACTGCTGATTTTTTGTTTGGCCGTGCGGTTTCTTCAATTAAACAATAATATCGATTACGTGACGAGAGTTCAATGCTTAAATACAATATGCATTGGCTGTTTGAAAACAAAGTGCAGGCAACGCGTTAGAAATTCGAAATTTTGCGGGTGAAAAATGTGGAGGAGAAGTCACGTATTACGTATTGTGCGTCGAAATTTGAGGGGTTTTGCTGCTCTAAACTTTCATAAGTTGAAGAACTAGAAAATAATATGTATTTCCCCCTTTAAAAGCCACAAGTCACAGCAGCAGACGCCAGAGTGTCTGGCAAAGTCAACCGCAGAGATCGAGATACTAATACTATGGCTAATAGTTAATAGATAGATACATATAGCGTGTATTATATAGCGTAGCGATCAGCTGACTGCAATTGATTCGGTTATGCAATTAAATGAAGGGAGGTGCTTTGGGGGTCGTATAATTGCAGGCTACTGGTATCCATTGGATACAGATGCATTACATTGCAGCCTAACTGGAATTGAGTCAGCGAGAATAACGTTATAATTAATGCGAATTTTCTAGCTAAGCGAAATTCCATTGAATCGAGCGTGAAGAAAATATATCCATGTACTTGCAAGATTCGAACCCTTGGGTTGACTTTTTTTGAGTTGACTCATCTTTTAACCCACGTGTGCGTCATCAAATGTCAGCCCAAGACCGCAAAAAAAAACGCTGGCATTAGCATATGCACGGATACCAGATACATTTGTATCTAATTGCCATTAATTGCGGTTGGTATCTATTAGATGCGTACGCCATATGCTCGATTACACAACTTGCGGTCTGACTTTGGTGGGGGTTTTCGTGCGGAGTGTGGGGTTTGTTTTGGGTTGGGCCCACTCGGTTTTAGCCACGATTTCAGCCACTTGTTGCTCAGATACGTTTATATTTACGGTGGGCATATATTTGGGTAAATCATTTTTGGTTTGCCATTATTTTTATGATTTATGGCTGTGCCGGGCGATATTCTTTTTAATTTGTTTGTTGAAATAGCGTTATATTTATATGAAATTGGTGTTTCATGAATGCCAAAGATATATTTATTAAAAATATATGAAATCTAAAATTATTATTAAACTGGAGAGATGATACTATAAATCAAAAATACATATATTACGAAATATATGTATATTTTTTAATATTTATCATATTTATCATGCATTGGAATATATTTATATTCTGTGTATTATAAAGTCTATAATATATAATTATCAAAAATAAATAATAATATATTAAACTTCAAAAATGATATTGCTTTTCAAGAATATATTACAAAATATATATATTTCTATTCAAAATTCAATATAAAATTTAAAATTTTAATTTGTGTATTTTCGAAATACACCAAACATTATGGTGTTTCCCCACCCAATTTCATTTGTTTATTCCACATTTAAGTAGACGTTTGGTTGATTTCTGCTCTGTCAGTCCATCAGCTGCCATATGTTAAACATGCAGCTTCTGTAGCTTCTTGTGCTTTTCCATTTGTAGAATTTCGCATTTGGCTTTTGTTTTTCCTCCTTCAAACACGCCGATGACGAAGCGTAAATAATGAAATTAACTCTTGTTTTGCTCGATTTTGTACTGATGGATGGAAGCGTAGGGAACGACCTTCACCTCTTGCAGAATGTTTGTCGACTTTTGTTGGTCTTGAAATGTTAACTCAACTAAAAAAAAAGTGTCACAAAGCTTATATCAACACAGGAGGAATGATTGAAGGCTCAGAGATACCAGAACTCTGATTAGCCAATTGATTTCCAACACTATCTTCTCCTTTTAGATTCCCCCAAAAAGGCGGCATATCAATGTCGTACAAAAGAAAATACTTTGCATAGCGCATAGAGAGAAACCAACGAGATATTCAGCAGGCGGAGGAGGAGATTACGAGCGATAATCCAAAGATATAAAGCCAAGAAAGCCAACCAAATGGCCACGAACTGCGACTTCATCGAGGAGCAAGTGAAGCAGCAGCCGTTGGCCAAAGACGGCGGCGTCATGGGCGTCCAGGAGGATGAGCAGCAGGTGGCCTCCAAGGAGCAGGAGAAACAGCCACCTCCTGCCCATCCCTTCCAGCAATTCCCTGGCGAGGACAGCTTCGAGTGCGCCTTCGAGTCCACCATGGATGACTTGGAGCAGGGCGTGCTCGATGGCTATGAATCCGACTCGGAGGCGAGTGCCAATGATCAGATCACCGACTCTGCCTCCTCCGGCAGCCTGGGTGGTCCAGTCGCCCAACAGCAGCAGCAGCAGCAGCGGGAGGAGCGAATGAGGGGCTTGCCGGGATCACTGCATGGCCAGCACATTGATTCCGAGATGCTGCGCTGTCTGCCCCGCTCGAACTCTTTTGACTTTCACAGCAGCAGTGGCAGCAGCAGCGATGATGAGGATGATCCGGATGATGACGACGATGAAGTGCATCACAGTCTTGGCCTTAGTCTCAGTGGAAAGTTTGCCAAGGTGGATTTGTATTCGGGTCACCAGAGAGCGGGTTATCTGCTGCCTCCGTACATCGAACGCCGCCGCTTGTCGCAGTGCAAGGAGGAGGACGACGAGGATGAGGGCGATCGCAGCCAGCTGGGCGGAGGAGGAGGAGGAGGATCCTCCGCGGGGGAATCCAGTAAATCAGAGAGAGCTTCGAAGGCGCCACCGCGACCGCCAACGCCGCAGGACGAGGCCTCCAAGGAGAAGTTCAAGGATCTGGAGCGGTTAAGACAACAGTTTATGCACAAAATCGATAGGATTAATACGCGTAATATAGAGGAGAGCGAGGCGCCACCGCCGCCACCTCCTCCACCGCCACCCATTCCGGCCACGATTCTTCCAAAGGCCCTCAAGGCGTTGCTACACACCCAGGAGCCCACAACGCCGTCGCCTCCAGCCTCGCCACCAGTTGATCCAGCCAAGAGCAGCAGCGTTAAGGAGACGACTCCAGTGGTGACCCCACCTGTTCCTTTGGCTCTGCCGGAACCCGTATCGCCACTTCCCCTGCCCACGGAACCGCCGCTGATCATTAAGGGCAAGTTCAAGGTGACGCTCGCCCAGGAGACACCCGAACTGCGGGTGGAGGCCCAGAAGCTGGCCAAACTGAAGGCCAGCTCCAATGCGCACACCATCAGCTTCCCCTCCAGCTTCGGCGGCTACTCGTCGGTGCAGGGACTGTTCTCGCAGCGTTACGGCTCCAATCGGTTCCCCGTCGCCGCACCCCATCTGTCCAAGCAGTTCTTTGAGCCATCGCTAGTGGAGATTCGCACCAGCAACGTGGCTTTGAATGCAACTGGCCTGGGCAATAGCAATCACCAAAGCCTCACTTGTGATACAAATAGTTTAGCCAACAAGCCGCGAACGCCCAGCGAACGGGAGCTGGACGAGATCTGGATACGGCGGCAGGATGGTGCATCCTCTGCGACGCCAGCAGCTCCTCCTTCGTTTTTGCAGCAGCAGCAGCAGAGACCCGTCTCCTTGGGCGGGGCGTCGACCATGCCCCGTTTGCTGAGAAGTGAGAGTGGCGCCTCCACCACAAGTCCCTCCCGCCAGCTGACCAACTCGGGATCCGTCTCGGTTTCGGTGTCCGATGATGTAAGTCAAGGGGTTCAGGTTTAGGATCATTACTTGGGAGTTTTGGGGATGTGGTTATATTTGCAATGGATCTAAAGGGGAAATATTTGGAATTGGGGGCTTATATTGTACTGATTTTAGTTGTTAAAGGTATTTTTTATTTATCCAAGATCAATACTTTCTGAGTTTTAAGGATATTGTAATAATTACTATGGATCTAATGGAATTTCTTTGGAAAGGGGGTCTTATATGGTACTAATTTTAGTTGCTAAAGGTATTTTGTAGGTGACTAAATTCAGGTCCATCCAAGATCAATACTTTCTGAGTTTTAAGGTTACTATAATATTTACTATGGATCTAAGGGGGAATATTAGAAAGTAGGGACTTATATTGCACTGATTTTAGTTGTTAAATGTATTCTCGGATTCCAAATCCTAGATTTCTATATCTATATATCAAAGCACAAAGCAATCAAGCAATAATTAAACTTCTTATAAGGGTATTCATACATATCTACCCTTTTTTGGTCCCATAAAGTGGTAATTAATATTATTAATGCCTCAGAAATTTAATGAAATTATGGAGGTCTTCAAACATCAAACTTGGAACTACTTTATAGATGAAAGAGTAGCGTCTTTTATGTAGCTCAGATCTACAACCGAACCCTAATTGAGGCAAAGCAGGGTTATGTGTAATCTTTATATTCACAGATCTGACTGACGTCACTTGAGATATGTATACTTTTCATTATGAAATCATTTAGCGAGTATAAATTGGGTAGTGAATTGGGTTTTCGATGCACAAAACAGGGAAGGGCGCTGAATCAATGATGTCATGAGAACAGTTCCAATACATCATTTGTAAAATGTGTATTTTTAACTCGTAAGTTACGGATCGTAACAATCTGAGATTTTTCCTTAGTCGTTTGCACAATTCTTCGTTTGATCAGTATCTTTTACGATCTCCTCTTAAAGGAAAATGATCCGTTTTCCATAGCTGTTTAAGAGCTCTTTCCATAAAGACGCCTCTTGACCTGCACTTCTGGCCAACGCTTTGTTTATTCAATATTAATAATTCGCCTGCGCCGTTGTTTCAACGATACTCATAAAGTTGTCTATTTATAGTTTGGAAAATGGAAAGGGGTAGCCGAAACATACGAAATATTTCACCTTTGTCTTGCGCTTCCACCTTTTCGAGTTTATTTGTCTGACCGAAAGGTAAACACGGCGAAAAATCAGCTTTTCGGGGCTTGTTTTTATCGTGCCACACATGCGGGCTGGCTATATATAGTATATATGGCATGGTATAGTTGGGAATACTTTCCTGTATCTGTATCTCCGCTTATCATGACACAATTTGTCAACAGTCCCAGTCCCGGCCGCTTCTTATTTGCTTTGACGGAACGCGGACATATCGCGTACGTATAAATACGAGTATAAAATTTCCATATATACATATATAGGCAGATATTTACACCAGGTCTTGGCAAACAATGACGTCAGTTTTCTCCAGTTTTCGCCACTCCCACAGAAACTTGAAAGGGAAGTCTTCCCGAAAGCGAGACATTTAAAAAATATTTGATAACTGTTTAAATATTTAATTAGACTGTGTCAAACAACTGATATCTGCTGATCCCCTATATCATGTACTTTCCATCTAAATGTGAGCTTTTGTTTTGGTTTTTTTTCGCCTGTTTTTTAACCCACTTTGGCCCCCTGTTCCAATTTAAGACCGCTTTTTTGTTGTTAGCTCATCGAAGTCGTCTGCGACCCTCGGGGCACGTGACTCGGCACTTTGGTAATGAAACCCTCAGACGCAACAACAAAAAAGCTGAGTTAAATTAAAAAAACAGCTTTTCGGCTTCGATTGCTTTGTAGTTTTTGCTAAAAATAATCCAAATACAGGTGTGTTTGCTGATATTTTCATCTCTGTCGCTACAACAAAAGGTTGAATTCCATGTGAAGATTTGTTAAAAGTGATTGTGAAAGCTGTTAGCAAGTGGCGGAAATTAGCGGGTAACATTCTTGGGGAAGTAATTATCGTGATCCTAACTGAAGATTTTTATTCTATCAAGTTCTTAACTGTTTTCTGAAATTGTAAATAATTTTTTTTAAAAATCTAAATATTTTTTTTTTACTATTTCGTAAAAGTTTTCTAAATAAACTATGGTCTATATTACTACAAACAAATAATATAAAAAAAGGAAGGAAATAATAAAAAGCAATTGAATACCATTAGAGGGTTGTTAGAGTTGTAAAATAATTGTATTTACATTTTATATGTATGTTGGATAAACAAATAAACAGGTTAGTTATAGATAATTCTTTAGAACTCTTAATTAGAATGTGCAAATTGTTAGATCATCTGTCATATTTAGCTTCTCATTATTCTTATTCTTCTTCCCAAGTGTTTTTAAAAGGGGATGCCCCCAAAAAGTGATTTACTTTAACTTCTTGTTCTCAACAAGTTTCCATAAATTGATTTTTAGATTGTTGTTTAGTTTTCTTGTTCAGTTTTCTTGTTTCTCAAGTTCCAAATGTAGTTTATAGAACAGTTGAACTATTGCTTCCTTGCCAACTGTTGTCCTGGCTGACATTCGGTTGCAATTTTGCGTAATCATAAATTAATTGATTGCCTTCGATTGAAGGCGCCGCAGGATTGGCGAGCAACAGGCTGTGGGAGGTTAGGAATAGGGATAGGTCTTCCTTTTGGCCCCCGCCTTAACCCAATTAAAAGGACGCATCGGGTGTCGCCTCCTGCTCCTTCAATTGACGTCTCTCCGGGTTACGCCACCCAAAAACATTGTGGCGAATAAATTGTATTTGTAGACAATTCGGCAATAATTGCAGCTGCTGGAAGGAATAGGAGCGAAAGAGGGAGGGCTACAGATATAGAACAAATAAGTGTGAGAGGTGAAAGGATACGGGGGATAATGGATAATGGCGCTCGTTCGGTTGGCCGGCTCCCTGTAAGGCTTTAGTTTCAGTTTGCCTTGGCCAGCGGCGCCAGAAACATGCAAAGTACTCTCGAAATCGAAATCGAAATTGCAAGCCCACTAGATGCCAACTCGAATCCCAGTTCCACCATCCAGCCAAGCCAAGCTAATCCCCAAAAACGTCATGTTCGCTTCCAGGAACAGGATGGCAGCCTCGGCGGAACCGGCCGGATGCCAGGATCCCGGCCTTCCAGCGCCCCCGCAGAGCCAAATGCCAAGGCGGCGAAGAAGGCCTACAAGAAGATGGAGAAGGAGCAGCGGTGAGTGATCAAAAACATGTAGTGTACTTATCATGTTCATTGGACTAGAAAGTGAAATGATATAACTAAGGATCGTCTTCATTTAGCCCTTTATTTTCTAAGTTTGAAGAGTATTTTAGGTTTATAATGAGGACAATAAAGCGAACTTAAATATATTAGGATTTTCATCATAACTTTAAATTTAAAAAAGTAGAAAAATAAAATAAATTGATTTAAGCTTTAAAATAATTTTGTTACCTATCCAAACTATCGAAATTTAAATCCCTGATAGAATAATCTTATAGAATTTTTCGAAATTAATTTTTAAATTAATAATATTATTTATCTAATAATATTTATTTAGCTACAGAAATATTAAAACTGATCCTTATTATAACTTCCTCAGAAAAATAATGAAATCCTCTAAAACTGGCATGTAATATCCTTGGAACCTGGATATTATTTTATACAAAATCTTATTGTAATTAAATATTTTCAAGCTCAGTTTTTATTATTTATACTTTCATTATTATATATTAAAAATATTAATTGTAATTTAAATGAATTAATTTATTGAAAAGATAAAAAATTCTTAAAACTAGGACTAGTAAAACACTTTGTTTTAGAACCTTACCATCAGTATTAGTTTTTAGTTCAATGTCATAAATGCTCAAAAAATACTAAACTCCGTTTATCTTCACAGTCGCCAGGAGAAGGAGCAGTCGCGCCGCGAAAAGGAGGCCCGCAAGCTGGAGCGCGAAACGGCGCGACGGATTGAGCGCGAGGCGGCCAAGCTGGAGAAGATCAACCGGCACAGCGAGAAGATCTCACGCAGCACCGAGCGGATGGCCATGGCGGGCGTGAGCTCGCGATCCGGTTCGCTGGAGCGGAGGCGCAGTGGCGAGGATTCGCCGGTGCTCAATCAGTCGACGGTGCACGGGATAGCGTCACCCAATCGCAGGCCCACGATCTTCGATGTGTTCCGACCACGGGCGAAATCGGATGCCAAGCGGCAGAAGGAGAAGCACCTGTTGGATCCCTCCTCCGCCGACAGCAGCGCCACCAGCAGTACGTACTCCGTCTCCGGAGGCACAGCTCCGCCGGCCACGGGCTCTGGTGGAGGAGCAGGAGCAGCAGGAGGCGGGGGAGCGGGAGCTGGAGGAGCAGGAGCAGCCGGTGGCCTTATGAACTCCATGAAGGTGGCCATGCAGAACTTTAGCCATCGCCAGCATCCCGCCGTGACGATAACGAGCGCCGACGGCACACAGTCCACGGCGAAGAGCAAGTACAAAGACGGCAGTGCCCATCCGCATCAAGGCAGCGACGCGCAGGTGAGTCCTGGAATCTAATCTACTTGGTTATCCCCTACTAATTGGTACTTTCTTTGGCCAGTATTACCACACGGTGACGGCGGTGCGTCCAAATTCTTCCCAACGGTCGCCAATGACCAAGGTTATGGACCTGTTCCGGCATCGATCCAGTTCAGTCGTCAGCGAAGCCGACAAACGCAAAGCGGTAAGTTGCGCCTATTTTTTATTTCGCCACAAAAATGCAAACAAAATTGTAATATGTCCATAGCCTAAGTTTGTAGTTCCATTTTAAGTATTTAAAAGCAGATGTCTTTATTTTTTATATGGAAGAAATTTAATTTTATGGTATTTACCGCCAAAAATTTTAAATTAGTTGATA
The DNA here is from genome assembly GCA_037075245.1 of Drosophila mimetica. Classification (NCBI taxonomy): domain Eukaryota; kingdom Metazoa; phylum Arthropoda; class Insecta; order Diptera; family Drosophilidae; genus Drosophila; species Drosophila mimetica. The sequence goes on along the minus strand of JBAMCH010000023.1, from coordinate 9,649,856 downwards.
ATAGTTTTTGAAATCATCGATAAACTTTCTGATGGGCGCGGAAAATTATCGGTTCAAAGCTTCGACGCTGCCGATCGCCACCTGGCGGACTGTAGCAGTGGAGTCGGTTTGTATCTTCGCTAACAGTTTACCGGTTTGTAATGTGTCTCCGCTTTTTGAAATTATTACCGATCTTTAAGATATTTCTATTAAAAATATTTATATTAAGAAAGGAATTGGTGCTACCAAACCATACAAATATGAAAGAGATGGGAGCTACCAGACCAGGAAGAATGAATGGCTCTAATTCAAAATTGACATTTTTTAATACATTAATATACAATAGATATCATATTTCTCTTCAATTAATATCTTCTCATAAAAATTGAATCCCTAGCAAATCGCAGGAGAATCATGATTTGGGGTTATTCAGTTCATAAATAATATTAATCATGTCCCATTAGATTGTTAACTGTGGGCGATTAAATGATTTCCTGAGTATCACTGCCAAATGCCATGTTGTCTCGAAAAGTCCACTTGAGGGTCTTATCGGCGGCAAGGAGGCGTCATTACTAATCATCATCCAGTCTATAAATAATTATGCGCCATTATTGATTTCCATGCGATAGGCCTCAATCGATTTGATTGATAAGCTTCGCTTTTGTGTTTTATTTATCGCTTATCATTAAAGAGAGGCGAAAGAACTAAACGCGTGCAGCGAGCTTTTAAGAAGTGTGTTATAGAAAAATTGTACACTTGTAAAAATAATTTTAAAAAACTATCCAAATTTTTTTTATAATTTTTGACCATCTATTCATGAGAAAAACAATTTCTTATCCAAGAAAATTTTTGAAACACATTATTTTTGATGATTTTTTGTAAGGAATTATTTGCTAATCCTTAGAGATATTTTTATTAAATTGTCAATAATTATTAATTATTTAAATAAAGATTTAGAATAGATTTTTTTAAAACTTTTGAAGAAAAATATACAAATTGTTGCCATTCCTTAGAGATATTTTCATTAATTTTGTGGATTTTTCTAAATCAAATAAAGTTTAATAAAGTTTTTAATACAATTTTGTTGAAACTTTAAAGAAAAAGAAAATTTTTCTTTATTGTATGTTATTTTTCAAGTGTATGAAAACATTCAAATCCTTGAGAACGAAAGCTTTGCCAACAGGTGATCGCTGTTTTTCTCAGCTGTTTTTCGCTCTCCCACTTTCTTCGCTGCTCTCTCATTTCTCTGGCTGTTTTTGGACTTTTGCGGAAAAGTCGCGCGCACACATACGCCTTCATGTATATTACGTATACGCCAGCGTCGCCGTTTTGCCGCCGCCGTCGTCGTCATTTTTTCAGCATTTTTTGTTTCACCGCCGATCGAGCGAATGTGTTGTTATTTTCACTTGCATTTCCAATTCAACTGGCCGAGCGGCAAACCGTGCGCGTTTTCTTTCGCCTTGTGATCCTTCGGTTTCTTTCTCCGATATTCAATTGGATCAGGAATATATATATTTATTCCATCTGTGCGCGTTGCCAAATCGAAATGGAACCAATCGCGTTCGTGTGTTGACATCGAAAAATTCTATTTATTTATTGTTTTCTTTGGCAAGAAAACGATTTAAGCTGCTTGAAATGAAATAAAATGTGTGTCTGGAGTGCTATTTAAAATAATTTATTACAAAAAGCCAATATAAAGTGCCTGTAAATGGAAAATAAAAATAAATTTAAAATGGGACACTTAGTTAATGACTTTTTGAATAATTAAAAAATGAGAAAACGTTTTAAATTTGAAGAATTACTAGACAAAAATGGACCTGTTATTGTAAAATGGATAAATTTAGAAAAGAAAACAGCCACCAAATATGCAAAATAATATTTTACAAATACCAAAAACATTTATTTTCAAATCAAATACAATTATGCCATTTTATTTCTGTTTGCCATTTAAGTTCTAATGTGCCGCCGCAATTAATTTAATTTAAAAACACTGTGGATTTCCTCTTTTTTTTGGCGGACAATTTGTGTTTTTAATTTTCAAGTTCATTGACGAAACTCACGCGGCACCGTTTATATTTCTCATAATATTTATCTTTGAGCAATTCTATTTATTTAATTAAAAGCAATCTGTAAGGCATGGAAATGAGCATATAAGAAGTGAACGAAAAAGCCAACAAAATAAATGGCCAACATGTGATCTGTGTTTTTGTTGCTATTGTGATTATTGTTCTATTATCGTATTCATGAAATTTGCTAAATAATAGCCGATGGTGTGGTTTCTGTTTCTGTCGGCTTCGTTGTATTCAAAGCCTTTAAGCCAATTCTTTAGTCGCTAATTTGTTAAGTGTCCAAGTTTTGGATGGCGAGGGAAGTGTCGTTTGTTTTTGGATTTTTAGTTAAAAGACAATTTGCCAAACTTAAAAAGTAAATTATCTTTTTGTGTGTACTTCTAATCACAGCATTTTTGGCCATCAATCAGTACACAGAAAGAATTTACCAAGTAGTTTACAATAAACTGAGAATTTTTATACTATAAATAAATACATAAATCCTTAATTCGAGTGCAATAAATCACATTGAGTATACATATTAAAAAATAGTATATATTATAATTAAGTAAAATTTTAAGTAAATAAAAAGTTTTTTTAATATAATTTTTTACAAAAATGTTTACTTGAAATTTTCAAATTGAGAATAAAAATACTTTAATTTTACTTGACCAATTCCATCAGTGTAGAGTTCATTGCATCGACTTAATTATTCCATTAGAGATTATGAAATCTGTCCCAATAGTTTGACACTTTTCCCGCTAAGGATCCGCAGCTGTTGCTCATTCGAGGGGATTTTCCACGCATTGACATTGTTTTCGGTTGATTTGTTGGTCATTACTACTGACTGACTGACGGCTTGACTGCTTTATGGCCTCTCAATGGATGATATCACTACTTTCAGGCCCTTTTCCTGCGATTACCTAACTGGGCGATAAGCAGCAAAGTATTATTTGCAAAGTGAAAACGAGGGAAAAACAAAAACTTATCAGTATTAGCCATAAAATCAACAAGAAGAAGGAAGATTCAGGTGGGGATCGCGAAATTAATTTAGAATATACGAACGGAAGGCAGACGAGCTGATAAGATAAATGCAAGTAAGGGCGGTTAAATTAAATAGAGAATATCGGACAGATAACTGGGGAATAAACCGAATATAAATAGTTGCAGCTGATAATGGGAAGAAATGGAATAAAAATCAGTGAATCGGAAAAAAGTGTGATACCAAATCGGAAAGTTCTGACCAAATCAGTAAGATCGAAATCCACTTTCCCTATATGGAATATGCCCACTTGAGATTTCCACGAGGAAGTGAAAAGAAAGTGAAATATTTCGCTGGTTCTGTGTCCGCTTATTTAATTATTTCTATTTCTGTATTTGGCTTTTGTTCTCTTCGCTGCTTTTTTGGGCTCTGCCGCCTGTTAATCAATCATTTGTCACAAGTGAAAACTTTCCTCTGTTCTCACCATAAACTCAGACTAATATTTCGCATTTCGCTCTTATTATTTGTGTATTTATTTTGATTTTTATCTCAATTGCTTAGAGGTCATCCACATGACAGGCGTCGAAGCTTTTTTTGTTGATGTGGAAGTTTGTTTATGGTGGGAGCAGCCTGATTAGGAATGTGTAAAAATATATAGTATTTCAGAGATAGAAAGAGTTTATAACCGTTTTTGATTGGATTCGGAATTTGGTTAACTTTTAAAGTAGTTTTGACCAAAAAAAAAATCGTTTGTGATATAAATAAACTTAGGTATATAAAGGAAACTTGTGGAAATATAAATTCATATTTTTGGTAATTTTTAATGAAAGGAATTACTAGACAAAACTGAATTTCTCATAAATAACTAAAAACTCATAAAATGTTTTTTCAAAGTAAACCTAACCAATATATGAAGTCATAATATTTCTACATCATTAAAACATTTTTTAAATAATTTAATAAAATAACAAGATTAAAATTTATTTAATAATACATTTTAAAATTGTTTCCTAAACTTTAAAACGTTAAGAGACCATCAAAAATGAGTTAAGGAGCAATACTAAATATAAACTTGGAAACTTGCTAATAAATATTGAATTTCCTAAACAACTTACATAAATTCGATTTGCTTTCTTCTACCAATTCTAATTGGTAGAAATGTTTTACGTGGTTGGTCACATGCCAATTGGAAATTAACATGCCACTGTTAACGCAATGTTAATTAAAGGCTTCCAAATCTAATTTTGGTGTTCTTGAAACCATCGATGATCATTGGATCTGGCAGAATTCCAACCACACATGGAAATACTAAATGAAACTAGACCGAATGGATTTATAACTGAATATTAAAAGTTGGTCCAGTCCCCGGAAAACCCTTTCAAGCACTTTGGCTTCCTTTTTGTTGCTTTGTTTGCCTTTGCTCGAGCAGCTAATTAACGTTAATGACTTTTACATTCTGTTTGCCTTTTGGTTGTCTGGTCTCGGAGTCTGTTTCGCTAGTCTCTTATTTATTTATTACATTTTCCGTGCATTTCTCTAACAAATATTGACGATTCATGGGCTAAGAAAACTATTCGAAACGAAGGCAAACTAAGTATTTCCAAATGCGAAAAAGTCGCATAAAGGCTAATTATACTTTTATTATTTACGTCTATAATATTCGTTGCTTATTTGTCGTTCTAAAAACAAAGTTACACTTGGCCAGAGGTAAACAAAACAATCAAAATGCGATAAGAAACGCAAAAGCTCAACTTGACAATATTAAGTATACGTCCCGTGGTGTGTAGAAATCAGATGTTGGTTAGGAAATTATCAATTCCTTGGGACTTTGGCAGGTGTTAAGTTCGAGAATTAACTGAGATTGGGTAATATTTGCTCAGGCTTTATAAATTTGCATGAGTCTGCGGCAGCACATTTAGTCTGTTTGTTACTGTTAATATAGATAATATCGATATCTATCTGTGATTTCTCTATAAATAACTGGTCAAAATGCGGTTTTGGCCATCGACTATTTTGAGTGTGGAAATTTTGGTATGTAGCACCTGAAAACTGAGTTTCTTTGGTTTTCATTTCGATTTTCTTTAGTAACTCCTCTTTTTTATTTTACCCTTGACCCATTGCCACGATTACAACATTTCCGTGTGGAAAAACTCTTTTTCCATCCCAGTATCAATTGGTTTTCATTGCATAGAATCGCTTTCTTCTGGTCTCGTGTCTTCTGTCTTTCATTGTGTGCACCTTTCAATCAAAGTTTTTGTCAATTTCAATTAGACGACACACGACAGCAGGCAATCAACCGAGCAAAACACGCCTCCTCTCAAATCCACTGAACTTTATGGCTGCGTTCAATCAACTTTAATGCGTCATCAGTGTCTTCGTTTTCTTCGCATGATCATGCTTTGTGCTTATTTTTTTTGTTAATTAAAAGAGTTCGGGGTCAAGGATTAATTTGTGGGGTGAATGTGGGGGAAGGTGATAAGCAGCGGACAGCTGGGAAAAAGTATGGTTGTTCAAGTGAGATTCGGCGACATTGTCATTATTTCATTTATTTTCCCATTTCCGTAGAGACGGAAAAATCTGCGAAAATTCTTGCCGGGTAATTAAAAAATATACATAAATTGACTTTCTCCCGCTGCGAAGATCGGGTAAATTTACATAATTTATGGCTGAAAAAAAAACATTTAAATACTTAACACATATTTTTGTTTACGATGAAAAAAGAAAAGTAAATAAAAACCAAACGCCATCTGGTGTTCGGTAGTAAAAACAGAAATGTAAACTGCTTGCTTTTACTGCTTCAACGGGAAAATGTAACGGTAAAACTGCTTTAATAGTGGTATAACTGCTTTAAAACCGTTATTTTAAAAATAAAATAATCAAATAAAACAAAGTGGATATTAAACTAAAATTATAAATTATTTTCCTGAGCAGAAATACTTGTTATTAATTGATTGAAACTAAATAAAAGAGAGAGCAATTTGCTAACTATGAAGTGATCATCATAAAGAAAAACAAATATAACAATAAAACTGTGACAAAATGTCGGCGGTGAAGCGTTGGATATATCGGCACACTCATTCGAGTAGTTCTGCCACGCCCACCTCGCCAGGCCCACCGCCCGTCTCGCCCACAAATAAAACGCGTCGAGGGCGCAGCCACTCCCTCGATGTGCAATCCCTACCAGGAATTCGTGCCATGATGGTCAATAATGTAAGAAATACAAGTGATTAAAAACTAGAAGTAAAATTATATAGAATAAGTACCATTCAATTAGGATTATCTATATAAATATCTATTTATAAAATATAAATATCTATACAATATGATTAAAAAATATTTTTAAAAAAAAACCAAAAATATAAGTATTTTAATAATACTAAACAATTTATTAAATTTATTTATTTAATTTTTTTATTTACAGCGCGCGGCGGCGCATCAACAACAGTTGGCTGTACAAAGTGAGTACCATTTTTAATTAAAATAGGTTATATATTACTAGAACAGCAAGTACCAGGTGGCAAACATAAAAAAATAACGTTTTACAAGCCCCACAAACCAATTTTAATTTTTAAACGTTCCACAGCCAAGCGACCAAAGTCAAATTAACCTTGACTTTGAAAACAACGCAAAACCGAAAAGAAACCTCAAACAGAAAACCGCGAAAACTAAAACAAAACAAATAAACGAATAAAATTCAGCAGCGGCCGGTTAAGTGAAGTTATAGCTTCGCATAGACAAACAAAATGTTTTACATATGTAAATGCCAAAAATGCTAAGATTATTTAACACTTTTATTCATTTCGCTTGGAACCGCAAAGAGTTCGGATGTCTGTGGTGGCTAGAAGCTTGTCCAAAATAAATAAACAAGACGCCGGAAAGCATTAAATTCGATTTGCGTGGGTGTGGGAACATCTGTCGTCGTGGAATATTTTCGATTTCCATTGATAAACCCGAATTGAGTGGCAACATAACACTAAATCAGAGGGGTAATCTAATCAATTTGTTTATAAACGATAAAATCACTTTAGTTTTGAATTGGGGTCATAAAAGTGAAGATTTAATTAGGATTTGATTGAGAAAAAATGAATAAAAAATAGATGAGATTGTATATCTTTCTGAATCTGAATTCTTTTTTCAAAAAACAAGAAAATTTAAAAATATGTTGATAATTTCATTAATGAAAAGCATTGGTGTTATTGTAAATTAGCAAAAAGTAAATTAGTACAAACCAAAAAAAAAAAATTGGATAAATTTGAAACAAGTTTATGATATTTTTTACCAGTCAAAAAACACTCATATGAATACCTTTTAGATTATTATCCCACTCTCTACATAGATAGTGGAAAATTTTCCTCTTTGTAATTGTTACAACTAAGTTACGGAATATCTAGAATAACAACTGAATAAATAGACCCAAAGAATGCGCTCGTCAGAGCAATTTCCCCATTTTGCACAATAAATATAGAATTAAAACCAACAATTTCCTACGAATAGAAAGACAAAAACAAAATGAGAAAATTCGGTCATTGTGGTGGATTCTCAAAAAATATTGTTTACAATTTACTAGCCGTATAAAATGCCGAAAAAACAAAAGAGAGGGTGAGAGTAGGACAGAGAGAGAGCGAGAACCTTTGCTCCAGTGCAGTGTGCGAGCGAGAGGGCTGAACTAACTGTTGCTGGGATGTGTGTTTACCCTCTGGCTGACCTTGAAAGTTTTCGTGTACAGGCTGCACTTTTCGTTGCTTTGCCGCTGGGTTCCTTATGCTAAGCTGCAGTTTCAATGTCAGGCGAAAAAGCAAAAGTAAGAACCAGCAAACAGGCTCTCCAGTGCTGTAAATGTAGCTATTTTATAGCAAGAAGATTTCTCTAATCAAGAACTTTGGTTCTTTACTATCTTATTCTTATGCTACTTTGATCTTAGTATCCTCTAACTGAATTTTTATAATTTCATTTAATTTTTAAGCTTCCTTGATCGACTGCAAAACCGAAAAACAAAAAAGGTCCAGGTTCAATCCCACTGAAGCTCATAGAATTTTTTATAAATTTCATAATATATCAATCATATTAAATTGAAATGAATCGTTTAAAATCAGATGCAATTTTTAAATAATTTTTTTCTTCATTCAATTTATTTTTTTCTTAGCTACATTATCTAAAGCTTGTAATTGAGATACATTTTGGTAGCGAGAGTGGCCAACACTATTTCTCTCCCCCGTTGATGCATTTATTTTTTGTTTTTTTTTTTTGTCTTTTGTTTATCATGTATTTTGCTTTACCCCTTTTTTCTGCCACCGTATCAAGTGTCTCGGGCCCATGACGTAATACAATTGAAGTGAGTGAGCGAGATGGAAGACTGTGAGAGAGAGAGAGAGGAAGGCTTAGAAAGCACACAACTTGGAGATTTTTTTTTTGCAGTCCCAAAACCCACAAACAAATCTCAAGCGACATTGATGTTGAAGGCAGGCCAGACAGACGATGACAAAATGTGTGGGCTAGTTTTATATACATATTAAATTTTCTTTTTTTTTTTTGTAGCTGTGAGATAACACAATTAAGTTTTTTTTCTCAAATCAAACAGCATAAAAACATCGACTGCGCAGCCAGAGAACTAGAACAGACTCGGTGTCTGCGGACAGAGCGAGATGGAGGCACCGTGAGAGAGAGAGAGGGACAGGTGAGGAGGGTGATACACCACCCATGCTAAGGGCGAAATATTTGGACTCATGTTGGTCTTTTGGGCCTACGTGCGTTATGGCACGCACAGCTAGAATCAACAAAAAGAGCATTAGAATCGATAGAACGAATAAAACGAGCGAAAAAAACAAAATAATCAAAATAACAGCAATGTAAATGTTAATGCCCATGTAAGACAACAACAAGACTTGAAGCGGTACAGTGGAACTTCGGTAACTTACGCCATTGAAGCTTTAAAATATTTTAATAAAGCCAAAGGAGTTTGAACTCTAGGAAATCTATAGTACACATCTTATTGATAAATTCCTATAAAAAGGTTTTAAATTACATTTTTAAAGAGAAAAAAAGTATCAATAATCTCAAAAAACCCCTTAAGCGGTTTGAACATTTTCGGTATTTGTATTAAAAACAATATATTTTAAAGGAGTTCGACTCAAGTTTTCTTTCATTAAAGACTGCTTTGAAAATAAAATACTTTTTTTATTTGAGAAAGTAATTTTTAAAAAATATTTTTATGGGAAATACTAAAAACTTTTTTAAAAACCATTTTAAACTCCCAATATTTCGAGTTTTAGAAGTAGGGCTGTTATAAAAAATATTTAATAAAAAATGAAATGTTTGGAGTTACAATAGTTAAAATACCATAACATCTGGTTTTCCATATCTAAAAGTCTTTCGACAGTTCGAGGTTTGGGTTACAGAAGCGGGACTGTCTTTCCATATTCCATATTCCGTGGTTGGGCAACCTGGAGAGCGGCGGAGAGAGTTCCAGAAATGGATCGGAAAACAGAAAGTGGTTTCTATGTTGGCCGAGGCGGTCAGCTGACGGCGTGCCACGCCCCAAAGCGCCCTTTTCAGGGCCCTAATCAACTCAGATTTGGTTATCTATGCCCGGCGGTGGTTGGGTTACCTTTTCAGGTTTATTTTTTTACTCTTTACTATTCAGTTTGCTTTAGGTTTTGCTTTGCTCGCTTGATTTTCTGTTGTGCTCACCTTTTCCTCGCGCTGTGTGTAATATATAAAACAGAGAGGCGCGCACTCACGCACACAGCCGCATACCGCCTTGCCGGTTTAACACACAGATACGAAAGTATATAGATACGGATATAGACCGAGTTGAGTGCGGACCACATGGGCGGACCGAGCGCATTCAGTTCAGTTTGATTCCAACTGCCGGCAGAGTCGGATGCTCAGCCACGTGACTTGAAATTGTGAACTGTGTGCAGCCATTAATTAATATTATTAACCGAAAACGGAAAACTCGCCCGTCGCTCAAACAGATGGAAATATTATAAACGGTTGGCTGACAAACCGGGGGGAATTATTAGTAATTTCTTAAGACGCGAAATCATAATTAGTTCCAAACAAAAGACAAAGAAAACTGGATTTTCGACAGCTCACCAAAAAATATTTTCAAGCTCTCGACTATAAATATGCATGAGCTTCCAAAAAATATGGTCAAAATCAAACAATAAAATCAACGCGGCGTCAGCTGAATGTGCGTGGAAAAAACATTCGGAATTCTTGAATTAACATTTACAAAAAGGGGGAAAACTTTGATAAGAATTTTGAAGTATTTATAGCAACAATTAAAACAAGTGACTTATAAGCAAATCGAAGATTAACTAAATGCCGAAATAAACAAGTTGATAAACCGTCTGGCTAATTAACAAGTTAATACAAAATACAAAAAAAAAGAGAATTACAAAAAACGATGCGAGAAACATTTGCATAAGTTAAAAGTTTAATTTAAACAACCAACCAAGGACGTGTAATTGCCATAAAAATTAAACAGATAAAATAATTTCAGTCAGGGAAAAATAAACCAAGCCATGTGACTGAATCTTATAAATAAAATAGAATTAAATACGACAAACAGTGGGTGAGAAAAGTGTGAAGACAATTTTGTTGAAAGAAGAAATATTTATGTGTTGTTTTATTAAAATATTTGATGACTTTTAATTTTCCGAAAGTATAAGCAAACCCTTATCAAAGTTACATACATTTTTTATAATATTTTGGAAATTAATGTGAATCTTATAAATAAACAGTGGGTGAGATAAGTGTGAAAACATTTTTGTAAATGAAGAAAAGCATATATTTTCTTCAAATTAAAGTGCTGACATTAATGTCTCTTAATGTCAAGATATTCCAAATTCCCTATCAAACTTAGTTCTTCAAAATATAAAACCCAGTATTTTGAAAATTCATCCGTTTCGTGACTTTTTGAGCAAACTGTTTGCCAACCGGCGAAATATTTTTCTGTTTCCCGTGAATTGATTTGATTTAGATTTTTGTTTTCTAGTCGCACAACTTTTCGGTTCTTTCCTCCTTCTCGCCAAAGTTTATTTAAATAACTGAAAAGTGGGAATGATGAGGGACCTGATTTATGGCCAAGGGGCGCCAATCGGCTGCTGTTTTGCGGCTGTGACGTAAGCGGAGGATGATATTTTGATGAGCCGGAAAAAAAAACGCAGAGACTGTTTCTGTGCGGCATTATTTTTGGTGGGGTTTGTTTTGCATAATAAACCATAATTAAAATTGGTTAAAGTCAGATGATCTGGAAACGGGCTCTGCAGGTGTTTTGTTTATTCACCTGATCTTTGCTCCCTTCTTTCGCCTTTCTTTTGTGCTCGCTGTTGTTTATAAATAAATCCAAAATTCTTTTTATGGCCAATAATCGAATGCGAATGCAATGCCAATAAATTCTTAAAAAAAACACAAAAGTTTATTTTTGGCTTGGATTGGGATGCGCACCCGGATTTCCCGCGATAACCCACATATAATTTATACATAGTTGTAGAAATTGATAACCCCACAGAGTCAGAACCTCTAAGCTTTCCACAATCTCACAACAGAAGCAGAAACAGCAATTGAAATCCACTTGGAATAGGTCAGTTTCAGATTCGGTTTCCTTCAAAAGCCATTTATGAGGCATAAACAATCTGTTTGCTCAGATATTATGTAGTTCTCGGGCGAGGGGTAAACAAATAGAGAGCAGCGCACACCCCAAAAGATATATAATTGGCAGCGAACGAACCTGAATATGTTTTCCAGCTAATCTAATTGAAATTTATGCAAGGCATCAAATGTTTTGCAAGTGTTCTCTAGACCCTTTTTTATTATGGTTGTTTTGTTTATGCCTATAAATGATTATTACATTTCGGGGCCAGCCGGCTCAAAAACCAGATAAACAACAACAGAAGCATGTGGGAAGCTACTCTTTTCACTCGGATCTCTGGAAAAAAGGGGAATCGCTGGCAAAACGAAGAAATGAAAACACGGCAAAGAAGAAATTGCGCAGCAAAAATGCTTTTATTTTTGTTTTTTCCCCCTGGTATTTTAGTATTCTTTTTTTTTTTTTTTTGACAACCACCACTTGAGAAAAAGAGAACATTTCGCACTCTCGGAGAGAAAGAGAGCTTTATGGAATTTTTACTGGATTTTATTTGATTTTTGCGTGCGACGCAAAAGCCTCCAAACCAAGACAAGCCTTCGGGCAAACTTTGAGATACATTCTGTTTTTGTGCGTTCCCTAGATTTATGCGGGTAGTGTCTAGGGATAGGGGTAAACGAGGGGCTAAGGCCTATTGCCAATGCGATTTGAGTGCCAAAGAGACTCGAGAATATCCATGTAAACCCACTCGATGGGTCGTAAAAGTTTTACTATCATGTAATCTTTGCATTATACGGTTGGATGTATCTGTAATTCACTTTTAGAAGGGGTTTTTCAAATGATTCGATATGGTTTCTTTGATTTAAAAGCTTAGAAGAAAAATATATGTATTTATTGTGTTATCCCAATAAATGTTATCAAAAAATGAGATTGTACATATTTTTGCAGCTATTTTTTAGAGTTATTAATAAAAAACATTTTTACTTAAAATTCTAGCTATCTTAGTTAATGTTATTGCTTTAAAAAGTGAGGAAGTAAAAAAAAGATTATATAGTTTAAAACAGTACCCAAAATCAGCTTCACAAATCTATATTTATTTCGGTCGTGTTTCTACATTTACAAATCACATTTGTAGGAAAATTTTTGAATATTGAATAACTAAAAACCAACAAGATTTGTATATTTTCGACTGCGTAGAATGCAACAAATAATGTAATCATCGGCATGGTTGTTTAAATCTATTCTATATCTATATCTATTCACAACCTGTTTCAAAAGCAAACTGAAAGCTGTTTATTTTAGTAATCTAGTTCAGTGAACTTCTAGAAAGTTCTCCACATTTACGTAATGCAACGGATCTTATCTATACAATCCAAATGCATCATCAATTATGACTAGATTTTTCCGTTTTTGTAACAGAAACCTTAAATACATTTTTCCCGATTTGCACTTGTAGATTAGATCTTAAGTTTAGTAGCTTGTTTTGGATGTTTGCTGTTTGCTTTTTAACTGGGGGGTCGCTTGCCTGAGAATTAGGTCAAGACGAGGAACTTACTTTAAACGGCAATTAAATTTCTGTTCATTTCGATTTACTGCTGCTGTTGTTTGTTTTCCCGAGCTGTTTAATTATAATCTCGGCCCGCAAACAACATAAATATTTCATATTGCTATTGCCTCCCCTGTCTGATGATCGTTGTGTCTTATTGTTGTTCATGCTGTGTTGCCTTAATTACAACACGTTGCGATTGTTGTTGCCGCATAAATTTTATAGTGCACTTAGCATACAGGGTGTCCCAGAATTCCAGATGATGATGCTGAACTTGAAATGTGTTATTTCTGTAATATATAAAGGAAGTTAATAGATTTCTAAGTATTAAAAAACAGTTGCTAACTAAATACTACAGACAAAAAAAAAGCATGTTCCCGAAAATTTGTATGGCCATGTAAATGTCAAGTAATTCATACTCACATCGTTTTTACAAGAAATACTCATCAAATTTACATTAAATAATGTCATTTTGCCGAATTTTCTCTCTCGGAGACTCTTTCACTTCGAAAAAGAGAGCAATACGCCATATGGAGAGCAAAATGACGTGAGTTGAAACGAGAAAGACAGATTCGAATATCAATTTTACATACCCCCCTTTTCAAGTTATAATTGTTCTTAAATAATGTAAAACTGGCCTACGTTTCGTATCGAATTTTTTTTGTGTGTAAAGGGTATCCTTCTTATACAGAAACATCGAAACGAAAATATTCGGAATTTCACAACCAAAAGTTCAAGACATTATTCTTATATTTTTAGCAATTAACTTTTCGCGTTAATTGTTTAAAACCGCTCCTATTTCGCCATTAGTCCTACTACGTATTCTCGGTAATTCGAGGACATTTCTCTCCGTTAATTGAGTTCAAGCCAGCGGACTTAATGAGATCCCCAGGCGGTCGCCTCTTGGTCGTCGTCGTCGTCGTCTTGGACTCGTTGCCGTTTCCCTGGCCAGCTTGTTAAGTCCCGCGGAACGACCTCTGCCACTCTGTCAGCTCCAGACCATGCCCATGAGTAAATATATATATAGGTTCGAGTGTATTGCGACTCACACACGCGGCAGCGATTGTCCTTGAACTGCTTTCTGTCACTTAATCCTGTATCATATGGACAATAAAGGCATCTGCGAAGCTTTGGACCCACCAAGCGCCCCATTATCAAGTAAACGAGCTAAATGCTCAGCTTGTGACACGTACAGTGGATAATGGTAATGAAGGTCCATTTAAACTTGAACAAAATCAAAGTATTAAAAAAATCGATAAACTAAATTAGATATAAAACGATACTAATTATATTTAAATATCATTTAAAAATAGGATAGGATAAAGATATTTTAATCCCAAGTAAAACCTTTCCTTTGTTTCTCCTACCTTTCTTATTGATTTATTGTTCTTTTTAAATTGATGATTCAAAACTGGAAAGTTATAAATAAACTTGAAAATGGGTCACTGCTTATAAGGTGAAATAAGAAATATATCTGCCATTATAAAACCTTTTTAGAACATTGTACAATATACTGTTTACCGTAAAAGTTTACACAAATTAATGAAAAATCTGTAAAATCAATAATAACTATATTTAACAAAGGCAACCATAAATCTGCCGTACTTTGATATTACTATAAGGCCCTAAAACGTGACTTATTCTTGTTTTTTGCTCCTTTTCTTTGTTTGCCAGTTTGCTAATTTAAAATACAAATTTCCAGTGCAATTTACGGTTTTTAGCACGCAGCTCTTTATTGTGATTTATAGGAGGAGAGAAGCGATACATATAGATTTGAATACTGATGTGTGTATCGGTATCTATATACGTATATATAAATCAAATATGAGCGTGGCTAAAAGTCAAACACACCCACTTTAAAAGCCGATAATTAGCATGCACGATTGACTGTCCACTATGGGTCGATTGTACACTAAATATATATAGGTATAGAATAGTATAGTATAGTATAGTATTCCCCCGATAAGATCGGGATAAGGAGTGACCAGTGGCGGATCCAGGAATTGATTGTGGAGGGGTTCACAATACAACGTTATTGTTGCATACTTTTTGAATACCACATTTCCTTTTACTTTTCATTAGGAGAGTGAGAGAGAGAGGGGGAGGGTGACCTTTACTGACAATCCCAAGGGAGGTGAGAAATCCAACAGCTTTCGATTGCCATCGAGATATGATGAACATCAGTTGGTCAACAAACAGCAAATGCTCAAATTCGCGGCGCACTTGAGTGGGTAAACAACTTGCAGTCTCTCGTCCTCGTACCCCCCACCACCTCCTACCACCCCCCACACAAATGAATGCATCTTATGCACACACACTGAGTGCGGAATATATAGTTTATATTTACCCAGTGCACACACTTGGTTTTTATATATCGCCACTATAGAGGAAAAATCGTAAGACTTTGCTTCAACCCGTTGATAACAAAACAAGAATAGCAATTCAACTGTTTGTTCATCGCTTGCACCGCTAGATATGCACACACTCGAATGGATATCTATCTACATATGTGCATATATACCCACATATAGATAGGTACTACTCACGTACGATATAGCCAAGTGTACTTTCCTACAGTCAACAAATTAATTCGCTGTAAGTTCTGTTGAGAACCTGTGAGCAATTAATAATGTTTTTCTGAGGAGGCTTTCGAGGGTGGAGAGGATGATAATTGTTCATTTTGCTAATTGTGAATTTTTTATGTTTTCGCTGGCGGAAGTTGTAAAAACTGTTTGCTCAGCGAAATCAAGGTTCAACAAATTGACAGGAGTGTGAAAAAAAACAGTAGGACTATAAAGTTATTTGCTGGGATCTGTATGGGATAGGAAACTTGAGAATAAATAAACAACTAATATGGTAAATTATTTGTTGGAATTATTATTTGTTGGATATATTACTTGAGAATAAATAAACATCTGGTAGGACTATTGTGCTATTTTTTATAATATCCTTCAAGATACACAGCAAACCGGCATTAATTTATGCTTTTCATTTGAATTGCGTGCGTAGAAAGCACTTTCCTGCCCGCCAGCCATGCTTTTTCATTAAGCCTGACATTAACATTTCCATTTCTCATTCACTGTCTCCCACAATTGTCTGCATTCCATCCCGCCCTTCACTTACCTTGTATTATTCCTGCCATTGTTCTTGGCTCACTAAAAAGAATGTGCTGTAATCTTCGTTGTTTTCTGGCCCTCTGCAATCTTTCAAGCCGCATCTTGGCCAGATGCCAAGAGTTAAGTTCAATGGCGCGGCCAGCGACACGCCCTAAAGCCACGAAATAGGCTCGTAAAATCTAATTAGCACCGCCGCTTCAACCTGCCAAAATATACGATCCCGAGACTCGTGCTCACTCATTTGCATGATTTTCCAAGCCCACATCCCACATCCCATTTCCATTGACGTCAGCGAGTGGGAGCTAATAAATAGCACATTGTCAAGGACGGAGAAGAGTGGTGAAGGGAGTGGGAGGGGGGGGAGGTAAAAGGTCTTGAAAGATAAAAAACCTTATAACTTGACATTCCCCCTTCTGAGTTTGCTTTGTAATAATTACACCTGATAATTGCCTAGTGATACGCAAACTTGTCATGTGTATCTACATTGTGGTAAACAGAAAGTATCAATCATACAATATAGGGGTGATAAAACTACTAATAATAACTATAGTAATAGTTACAAAGATATTAATTTAGGTTTTAAAAAAAATTGGTATTATAATAGGTTAGGTATTTCCACTTATATTTCTAATTTATTTGGCATATTCGCAAAGACCATTATGGTATGGTTAATCATAATCATAGTTTAGAGACTTTCCCAATCTATTCTTTAAGTTCTTTTCCTTTTCCACTTCTTCTAAGCTTCTACTTTCGTGACTTGTTTTGATAAATCGACTTCTTGTGACGTCAGCAAGTGCCGATAGAGAAGCATTATTTGGCTTTGGGGCGCGTGAATCTCATTTGTTATGGTCCCACGAAAGCCCAAATAAACACAAAAGAAAGTACGCAAGAAGATAACGAAGTAATATATATAAAGAATGCTATATATATATTTTCGTGCTTTAAGCAATAGCTTTGGGTTAAAGATCAACAGATAATATAGATTCAATTGCGCGGAAAACCCAAGTCGAGCCCCTTTCGTTGGCCCCTTTCCACTTCCACTTTCCAATTCGCTGAGGGGCCCTGGCCACTTCACCGGTTGGTTATGCAAAGAGCTGCAAATGTGAATCAGATGTCCGACTCCATTAGAAGTGTAAACAAAATGCCAGCGAGCTGAGAACGCAACAGCGGTGTGCACTCATTAATTGAATTCAAGTCAAAGTAAATGTGCACTGATCGAAAAATAGGTATATATTAGATCAGAACCATTATTTCGATATCATATTATATCCTAAAATATATATTTGAGAGTACGGAATACCTTTATATCTTAATTTTTAATCGCTTTTAAAATAATTTGTTCTTTGCCGAAGAATAATTTTAATATATTCGATTTTTAAAATTTGTAATTCTTTTTATACGAACTCATGATAAAAAATTGCCATATATATTACAATTATTTCAATATCATATTCTAAATCTAATGAGATCATTCCACATTTATTTCAAATCTTATATGCTTATATATTATATTTTTGAAAATACGGAATATACATATCATATCTTAATATTTAATCGCTTCAAAAAAACTTTTTTCTTTGCCCAAGAATAATTTTATTATATTTGATATTGGAATTTATAATTTTTTTTATACAAAATCATTACAGTTAGTTCTTAAATATGATGATATATGATATTCTTCCTTTGGTTCTAATATAAAAGAAATTTTCTGATGTTTGAAACCTTTTCTTCCTAGCCTACATGGCATATTAAAAAATTTTTTTTAGAATTTTTCTCCGTGGCTGAGTAGGTGTGTGTGTGCCCTTGTGCATGCACTGCACTTGTTGCTGCGAGGAAATCTTGACTCGACACTGCCGGCTCATTTCATTTGCAAATTTCACCGGCTGCGAGCGATTGCACACGGTAAACGTAAACACCGGCCACCGGGGAAGCTCCCATCCGTATGACCACGTCCATTCGGTAGATACTATATATATTGGAAGAGTTATATAAGCCAAACGCGTGAGTCGAGTCAACGTTGAGTCGCCACTGGATGGGCGAGTCATCCGCAGAGGGCGTACAAAGGTCTTCGCCGCCCGGCGATGTTTGTTCTTTGCCATTTTTCCAACCCACTTTTTGAGCTTCTTATGCGAGAAGGCTTGTGAAATTCACAAGTCAAGAATGACTCACAAAATGTGGTTCAAAATGTGTGCTGTTTTTGGCTTTAAGTTATGCACTATGCTTTGTCTTTTGACTATTTTCGAGAATAAATTATTGGTCATAGGAGTCATCGGTTTTGTATGTGGTTCCTAATGAGCTTAATAAACCTGCGATTATTCTTGTTGTTATAAACAAATCATAATATAAACGTTTTATTATGTTTTTTCGGAATACGGAATAATACAGGTATTCTCACATTGATAAAAATATTAGTATTTTTATTTTAAAGAAAAGAAAATATATATAAGGTTGAATTTTCTATTGTTAGAAGATATATATAATATATCATAACTCGTAAAATAAGTGCAATAGCAATCAGTTCCATGGTATTTAAAGCTTTACAACTTTTATGGCTTTCCAATAAGTGTGTTTCTTCAAGTGAAAAGTCTTTATTTGATTGGGAAAGGAATGTGTTGTGTAAATGTATTTTCGAAAGATTTTTTGTAATACTTATATCTTAACTTTTTCCTAAGAACCCGCTTGTCAGCGAAATACAAACCTAGTCAGACATTCGAACTAAGTGCGATGCCAAAATCGCATTAGCCAAGTGAGACATAAACATGTAATTGGAGGACATTCTCTATTCAATTCGACGAGATGCAGCGGAAAATTCCCAAACCCCCAAGGTTTTCTTTTTCTTTTCCCAACCCAAAACTAATTAACGGATGGCAGCGGCGTGCAAAGTTCTGTTAAACGTGCGGGTTGCAAGTGACTGCGCTTCCGGTTGCAATTGTCTATATGTACGTACACGGCATTTGTTTAATTGCACGGCTCTAATGATGCGGAAACAACAACAAAAAAACAACAAAAATATAGGGGTAAATATGGCCCCTCCCCACAGAAACTTGGACGAGAGCACTTGCTTCGCATCATTCGCACAAGTAATTCGCAAGTGGAAATTAGTGACAGTTTTATGGGTTTGTTCTTGGAACTGCATGTAAGTGGGGGGATCTGAAAATGCAAGGACATTTCTCAGGGGTTTTTAGTTTGTAAAAGCTTACAGCAAAGTCAAGAAATGTCCCCTCATCAAACGAAAGTTCAAAGTTTTCCCCCCACGAAGGTCGTGAACCGTGTGCATTTTGGCCAAGGATCTATTTATGGTAAAGGGGTGAATTGAAGAAAAGCTAGGAAAGTTCAGCGACTTCTTTGAAGGCCAAGTTCTATTCATTTTAAGTTGACAACTGGCCGAAGTCAAAGCAAAATGAATCGATTAGGTTGATAATTCTCAGTTACTCGAGTGGCACTTTAGCTTGATTGCCAAGTGGATAAAGTTAGACTAAAATAACTTGATTTATGAAAGCCTATTAAGGGTAATATATATAATGGTAGTACTTAGAAATTAATCATTAAAGAGCGATTGCAATCTATTAACATGTTACACAATAAACAGTCTTCTTCTAGAGAGTTAAAAACTAGTTCCCTAGATAGTCTTAGACATCTGCTGACTTGACAACTACACTTTCATTCCATATTCAGACGTGCGAAGATCAAGAACATTGCCCTTAAAACGGTTATATCATCATCCCACTGCTCGTATTTGGAATGCCCCGCCACCCCCCTTCAATCCGTGGGCAAGTTCAAATATTTGCCCTGAAATCTCCAACTCCCTGCCGCCCGATTCTCCTGGCTTTTTGGAGCTGAATCATCGGGTTATCTGCTTTCAGCGCAAACAGGCAAACAGAAGTCAGCACAAAAACAAGCCAGCGTTAAAGCCAAATGCGAAATCGGAGGAGGCTAAAAACAAAAATATGAACCACAAAGAAAAAACCCAAAAAAAGTAGCTACTCAAATCGCACACCTTAGCACATCCATCAGAATGCTCCCCACATGACCAGTGAGTGCATGGGCGATAAGGAGGGGAATCGGGGGGCTGAAAATACTCGATACTTATTTACACATATCCAATATCCAATCACGTTCAAGGTAAATGATGACCGAATTTCGCACAAAGTCACAAACTTAACTGCGTTGTGCAGAACCAAAATATGCATAGTATTGTTTACAGTTACTCAGAAGGCTACTAAAGATAAATTACGCATACGCCCCATGGGCGGCTAAACATTTTGTTTGCACCTTTTTGGCCTTTATTTATGGCTGCCACCGCCGCTGTTGCCTGTCAATCACAACAACTTTGCGATAGGCCCAACGCAAACAAACAAACACACACGCGGCTCTTATCAGCCCAAAAATATTACCGTAGTATAGTATTTCCTTATCGCCAGGGCTTGTCTAGTGGGGGTCTGCCTGATAATTTAGCATTTCAAAATAATAATTTTTGCACTCCCTAATCAAAGTTCTTTTGCGTACACACTTGACCTAAATGCGCAATTCTGGGGACTTATAGACTTTTGGAACCTACTGTATGGTTCATAGCCGAATATCAGGGGGGTAAACAATATTTTTGTAAGGGGGCTAATAGAGGGTTTCTTATAAAATAGGATTTATTTTGATACGAACTTAAAACGGTAACTATTTATTTGTTAAATAGATAAACCTATCTCAATACACTTATCACTATCTCACCCCCTTGGAGAGTTATACCATTGACGTAACTGTGTATATAGTATAGTATTATATACCATTTATATACTTTCACTTTCTTCACACGCATGCGTCATAAATGGGGGCCTAAAGTGGGAAAGGAAGTCTGAAAGGAAGTTGACCCTCGACCCACGTTTTTTTTCAGTCATATTTCGACGTATCACGTTTCAAAATATTGCATACTTAGAAGGGCATTCTGATCCTTATGGCAGAAATGCGCTCTTAATGGGTTTTTCTTCGCACTCAAAAACCAAGTTGAAATTTCCCATATTCACCAAGAGAATTCTTTCACTTTCAAGTGATTTATGGACGATTTATGTGTATGGTATGCCCTTGAGATGCCCCCTTGACTAATTCAGATGGTAATTCAGCCATATTTGCTAATGGATTACACATGCTTGAGTGTTGGCTGCACTGAATTGGGGGAAATGGTTCAATTCATGCTTTCACTTTCGCTTTCTGCCCTTATGTACTCAGATTTCAAGGACGCCCCAAAAGCCCCCACTGTTAACGCTAACAGCGCTGTTAACCTGCAGCCTCTCTCTTTCTCGCTCCCGCTCTCTTCGCATTGGCACTTGTTCAACAGCACGTGCACCGTTTTTTCATTCTCATTCTTCTTTTGGATTTTAAGCCGAGCGGTTGTGTGCGTATCAGTGTTCGTGTGTGTGAGTGCGTGGGCGGCCGGCCGTTTATATATACATATATATGTCTGTGTATATATAGAATTTTGCATTATTTATACAAATTTGATTGGCGGTAAATAAGTTGGCGACTTAACCTCAATTGAACCGGTGGCTGCTCTCTTCGCCTACTTTGTTCTACGGCTGCCAATGTAAATTGCAATAAATTTGATAAAAATTGTGAAATATTCCCCTGAAAGCCACTTAAAAAAGTTAATCAATATTCCTCAGTGCCTTTTGGCTTTCTACATATTTTCCATCTTTCCCCATTTGTTTTTATCAGTGCGCCTTCTCCTCGTCTTTCTTCATTTGAAATCGCTGGCCGTGTTGTTATTGTTGTGCTGATAATAAAAATAGAACTTAACTTTATTTTTCTGTGCTTTGCTTTGGCTCGCTTCTTAAAGGCCCCGCCCCCTACTCACAACGCCTCCTGCAGCGCTCCCCCTCGGTCTCGCTCTCCTTCGTTTGTTGTTTGTTTTTACACTCGGCGATAAAGATAAAGGCCGTTTATTTAAATCAAGCATACGATTTGAGTGCTCATGTGTGTGTGGTTGTGTGATTTATAAAGCTATCAGCGCGCTTTTCTCGAACAGATGCAACTCGTATTTATTGCATTATAAAATAATTTAATTACCCAAGAGGGGTTGACAGCCAGACAAAAACCGCAAGTGTGGAAGGCCTGAAAAGAGAGCAGTCTAGAACGGAGAGGGAAGGTGGAGCATGGGATTAAGTCAGCCAGGCGACAAAATTGTCATTTTAGTGGGAAGAACCTGCTAAAGAACCAGAAAAAAATTAAGATTAGATTCTGAAATTCCCAAAAAAGTATTTGTACGCCGATAATACAGAACCTATAATTTATTTCTTTGGAATTCGTTAATAAATTGGACCCACTTTTTTACTGTCAATACAGTATATTTCCAAAGGTCAAGTTGTTGTCGTATAAACGGTTTTTCTTATCAAATATTTCCTCGAAAATTTGTTAAATGACAATGAGTATTAGCCAGAAGCTAGGTCATCAAAATTATCGGAAAAATTAAATATTTTCAAATGAATCTTTAAAAAAAAAAAATTTTTTTTATAGTTATTTATCTTGTGTGATTTATAAATAGTCCCCACTTTGTATTGAAATAAGACTATTATTGCAATTTTTCACTCAATAACTCAAAATATTTTTGAAAACCTTAAAAATCTTTATGGTTTCCTTAAGAAACTGAGAGTTTTGTTATGATCTCGTGGCATTGAACTTTATAGCTTTTGTCGCCTGGGTCGCTGAACCCGCCTAGAAAACTGACCCTGAGTGCAGGTTGCAGTGCGTGCAGGCGACGCATGCGTCTCTGGCATTCTCTGTGGCAATCGTTTCGATCGATTAGGCATTTTTTTCTTATTTACCCACCGCATTTCGCAACAGCTTCGCAACAATGACAACAAGACTGAGAATTAAATGAATTGAAATAAATAAAAATAAAGCTATGCGCGCATTGACACCGCATTGTCGTTGTTATTGTGGGTGTGTTTGTAAGTGGGTGGTGTGGTGAACTTGCTCAAGTGCATTCATCACTCAATATTTTTGTTGCTGCAAATATTGTTTAATTTTTTTGTTTTTGTGGTCGATTACAGCCAATCGTGTGGCGACAAAAAAGTGTTTAAAAATGTTAAAAATAAACAAACGCGTCGTGGCAAACAAAAAAGCAACAGAAAGAACAAATAAAACGCTACGCTGCGATGTGTGCAGCTTTGACTTAATTTCAGTGCGTTCAACCTAGGAGCAAGCGAGACGCATAGTGATAGAGAGAGAAAGAGACATGCGATGCAGAGCAAAAGCTCTCGAACAAGTGCATAGATAGTGGGCGAGAAAAAAAGAGCTAGAGAGTGATTTGTGATTTTTATTTACAGTTGAAGGATTATTATGTGACTTTTACAAGGCGAGACAGAGACGGCGACAAGGGATCGCAGTGTTTACTTTAACCAAAATTGACAAGTGCAACAACAACAACAACAACTGTTTTACACTGCATTGCAAAAGTGTAACAACAACTAGAACTATACAAAAAATTAATTTAAAAAAATATATACCTGACAAAAAAGTTAAAACAACGGCCAAAAAATGCATGGAATCACGCACCTGTACCGCCAGCATGCCGTGGAAAAGCAGCTGAGCGGCGGCGAGAGTTGGTCCCGCCAAATTTACCCGAGCTACGGCAGCAGTGCCGATGCCTCCTCGCAGGGCAGTCGCCTCTACAGCGTGGACTCCTCCAGCAGCTCCAGCTCCAACTCCAACAACTCGGGGGGCGGAGGAGGAAGTGCAGGCGGTGAGAATCTGGGTGGGGTCACCGGTAGCGCCTACGCCCAGTGGCAAAGCGAACGTCACTCGCTGCCGCAGGCTGTGCCCGATGCCTCAAGGTCGCTGGCCAATCACCACTACCGCAACTCGCCCACCCACCACGCCCACTACCAGCAGCAGCAGCAGCAGCAACAGCCCACCAGTGGCAGTCTCAAGCGGACGCCCTCCTCGAAGCGCAGCTTCCTGGAACGATCTCACAGTCCGGCAATCTATGGTGTGAGTAAAAGTTCTACGAAAAAGATGCAAACCGATCGATATTATAGGTACAGTCCTTAATCGAAAGAGAGGACTTATTAAACAGTACCGAATTTGGTCACTAATACAAGGCCAAGAAGACTTAAACTAAACTAAATTAATCCATAACTTCATTTCTTTGGAATTTTATTTTTTTAAAGATATTTTAGGGATATTTTATTATATTTGTTTTTGGTATCAATTCTGTTTAGTTAGGTTCGAATCGGTTTGCATCCCCTAAACCTCGTCCATTTTAAATCTAACTAAACAAAAAATAAAACCTTACAGAGCATGCGTCGTAGTGCAGGTCCAGACTTTGGCTCTCCGCCACCCACAGCGCCCGTGGGCGGTGGTGGCTACTTTCCCCACGATCTCGACGACATCTACGAGAGCCAGGCGGACCATCAGTATTTCACACACACGGGTGCCAGCGGACAGCAGCAGCAGCAGAGGCCCACAGCCATCTCGATCTTTCACCGCGTGAGTGCCGCCCACACCTCGCTGGATGACTACAGCTTGCCGGGTGAATCTTCGCGTCAGTCGATGAACAGTACCGACAGCGGAGTGAGCAGCGGACCCTTTAATCGCCAACGCTTCGACAACTCGTCCTTTGCCAAGAGTCTCAGCATCGATGAGCAGGAGCAGCAGCAGCAGCAACAGAACTCGCCTCATAAGGATGGTCATGGCAAGCATGGAAAGCACCACCATCATCATCATCACCACCACCATTCGATCCACGAACTGGTTAAGCACTTTGGCAAGAAGATGCACCTGTGGCCAAGGAAACACCACGACGCCCAGAGTGTTTGCACGTCGCCGCAGAACGATCCGCAGGAGAACTTCCGCACCAGATCCAAGAGTTTGGATGTGAACACGCTCAGCCGCCCCAATCGCATTCTGGATGACTGGGGGGCCACCTACAAGATCTACGATCGTATAGTCAAAGAAGGTAAAGGGTTTTGGGTGGGGGTTTGCCACTGGTACTTGCTGTTCGATAGGGTTTAGCTTTAGTTTATAAAATCTACCATTGAAAACTTTAACTTATAATGATTTCGTATTCCTTTAAAGGTGCTCATATGCGTCGTGCCTCAGCGGATTTGGAGAAACGTCGTGCTTCAGTTGGCGCCGCCGGTCGAGGGCTGCGAGGGGATGGTACGCTGGATCCACACCATGCAGCCATCCTCTTCAGAGACTCCAGAGGGGTAAGTTTCCAACTATTCAAATAAGATAAAATACTACGTTAAAATTGTATTAAACATGTCCAGTTGTGTATTCGCAAAGTCAACACAAGTTATCTACCTAGTTGAAAACAATTATGTATCATCTTACAAGCGATAAATATCTTCTGCGCCTTAACTTATTCAAGAAGTTATTTGCTGAACTAAACGTAATAATATATCATCTTGAGTTTGCTATTTCGCAAGTATTTTCCCTTTCTTTTTCCCCCCTTTTCTTATCGCTTTAAAAGGCAATCTGTTCGCTTCTCTGATTCAAAGCTATTAATAGCTAAAAATACGCCTTTGTGTACTCCCCTCTTTTTCTCAGACTTCTACTGTTTGACTCCCCTTTTTGTTTACCTCATTCAGTTCACTTCACCTTGACATTTGTGATTTACTCTGCCAGCCGTTGAGAAATGCGTTCTCCCTGTTGCTTATATAATTTCCCCAAGGTCATGTGCAATCGTATGTATTCCATCTCTTCTGTTTCCACCTGTTGAAGTGATTGATACAATACTACAAAATATATTTTTTTGAAGAATATTTTTAATTTCTATTCGAAACTCCAAATGATCCCTTAGTTTGATACATTTTTATTGCATACTTTGAGGATTACGTCGATGCTACATGTCATGTAGATTACATGTAGAATACCACAGGGCGTATTGAATGTGCGTATTACGTATACGTAATGTATCTGCGGTAGTTGAGATAAGATTTGCCAACAAAGATCCCAACTTACAAAGGCAATTTTAGCGATATTGGTGAAATACAATCGTATTAATGAATCACCTTATAATAAAAACCAGAAATCATGATGATAGCTAATTTATTTCACTCATGGCTTTGTCATCAACATTGGATTAGTAGAAGAATTACCTTTTCCTGGTTTTTTTTTCGCCCACACCTACATATCTATGTAAACTCCAAGGTCGCATAATCGGCCTAATGGCCATTATAAACAAACAGTTATTATATTGTTAGTCGGTTGTTATTGTTTATTCCGCACTCCACAACGTGGTCACCCATGAAAACTGGTTTATAGATAGAATCATGTGTCAAGCCTTTTATTTTCGATTG
The DNA here is from genome assembly GCA_037075245.1 of Drosophila mimetica. Taxonomy (NCBI): domain Eukaryota; kingdom Metazoa; phylum Arthropoda; class Insecta; order Diptera; family Drosophilidae; genus Drosophila; species Drosophila mimetica. The sequence continues at coordinate 9,623,303 of JBAMCH010000023.1, read as the reverse complement.
CATATGATTGGGAATTCTTTGCGAGAATTCTTTCTAACTTTTCTGTACTCTGACGTCAGCGCTTTGGGCTTTCACCGTTGAATTCTTATTGCCATTCGATTGTTATTGGTATGTGTCTGCTAATGATGATGATTAATTAGCCAAGTACTCTTCACATGTCAGGCTTTTCTCACTATTCTTGGCTGTCTCTCTCTCGTTCTCCCATCTCTTTCTTTCTCTTTAGCAAGGCCACAATCTTGCAGTACCGTTTGCTTTACTTATCGCTTAAACAAAACAACAAATGTACACAGAAGCTCTTTGCTTTTTCGATGCGTATTTTGTGCTTGGTCTGAGTCAATTGACTCAATGAGTGTATTCACTTTGAGTAGTCGAGTACTTCGAGTGCGCTTCTTCTTCCTTTTCCGCCTGCAATGCAATGGCCTTCTTGAGCTTTTTGCTTGTAGCTGCAGTGGGGTCTCTCTCGCTGTCGTCTCCCCTCTCTTTCACTTCTCATCCGCCATCTCTGTCTGTGGACCGTTTGTTTGCTTTAACGATTTAACGATCAAGTCGAAAAGGAAATAAACGAGCGCCATTCCACTGATACCCTCTTCCATCCGGTTAACTAGGTATTAGCGATTCCTCGCTCGTTTCACCGGCTCTCGCGAAGAAGCCCCACAGGGAGAGACAGTGGACAGCGGAGAGGAGGTGAGAGATAAGCAAAGCAAACAAGGTGTAAGAAGTGAACCGTTGGACAAATAAAAAGTTTATTTCTGGTGCAGCCAACCCAGTTTTTTATTGCACTCGAACAATAATGTGAAGCAGATTCAAATATTATCATAATGAGTTCTTTGGTACATCTTGTTACAAAAATAGAACTTAAATAATTTCAGAAAAAATTATTATAATTATGAGTCAATTATTATAAACATATGTGAACAAATTAAAAGAATTTGTTGTCTGATAAAAAATTGTTATTATTTTATAAATAAAGTTTTACTGTATTTTTTTTTAGTTAGATACTCTGGTGTTATGTTTTATAACACAAACAATAATATGGAAAACACAATTATTAAGATGATGTGTGATTTATAAATGCATCATAATAAATGTATTTAATAATAAGATATAAGTAAGATTTACTGTACTTGCAATTAAAAATAGGTCCTAGGTTGATGTTCTGTCCACCTTTTTTTTGTTGTAGCTGCTGTACACTTATTTTCTTAATGAACAATTTTGTGGTAGGAATTTCTGTAATTGGAATAAAAACGAATTCTTTTTTGTCGATATTCTGTTTTAAAAAATGCCACATTTCTACTCATTTTTTTTGTCAAGTGTAAGTGCATTCTAGAGTGTTGAAGCTTCGTTACACTTACATTGCAGCCTGTCGCGTGTGTTCTTGTATTTGCTCAAGCTTTAGCACTCTCGCGCACTCTTTTTGCGCTCTCCTAGACCAGCCCCCTCTCTTCTGCCGCTCTTTGTGGTGGGGCGATCATGTGTGTTGGTTTGGCGCTCGCGAAACTCTTAACCAGTGGCGTTTTTTTTAACCAGTTTTAGTTTACATTTGCGTGAGCGCAGACGTGTCCGGAAAACGAGCGGAAACCGAGTGAAACGGAACGGAACACGGCCGTACAATCAGAGATTTAGCAGAGTGCTGGTGTGTCGTCACTTTCTTGTGGCTCTTGATAAATCCGTCTGTTTAGTGTGTGTGTGTGTGTGTGTGTGTTAGCTCCTCGAGTGCGGGCTTTTCATGTATCGCCGTCGCTATTCCGCCTTCGAGCCAAGCACGCCCCGCGTGGGAGTGCTACCCCCGCTGCCCCTGCAACATGCCGCTGCCCCAAAAACGCCACCCAAGTTGAGCGTACACTTTGACCCCAATTTGCCCACCAAAGACAACGATAGCAACAACAATGTGAGCAGTGAGAATGCAAATGCCAAAAGCGGTCGCAAGGCGCGCTCGCTGAGCAATTCGCCGCTGTATCATCGCAAAAAGCGGTATGGCCATCTGCCGGCGCTGATGTCGAATAACGGGCCGACGGCCAGCAGCAACTATCAACTGCTAAACAGTGCAAATCTGCGCGATCTCGTCGATGGCCAACGCCACTCGCAGCACGTAAGCAGGCGCGATGACAACAGCAACAACAGTAGTAGTAGCCATAACCAAAGTCATAGCCATAGCCAAAACCAAAGCAATCAAAGCATCATCCCAAGCCTGCCGAGCGGCAAAAGCAAGGCAAAAGATGGCAAAAAGCTAAAGGCAACTTTAACAGCGGCCATGTCATCATCGCTGCTGCGACGCAAGGCGCACAGCAATCACAGTCAACAGCAGAAAATGCAGCAGCAACAGCAACAAGAGCTGCAACAGCAACAGCAGAAGCAACAAGAGCAGCTGCAACAGCAGAAGCAACAGCAACAACTGCGGAGTAACAGCAACACAATTGCAAATGCTGGCCGCCATTCGCTGGGTCATTCACCCTCTGCTGCCGCCGCTGCTGCTGCACTGCAGCAGACACTCGTCTACGAGCGACGGCGCGTCAGCAGCGCCCACTCCTCCCCCTCGCCACGCCACCACTCACCGGTGCACCAGTGCATGCTGATGCGGCGGCGCAGCGACTACAGCGTCGAGCAGATCGAGCAGTGGAAGCGACAGCAACAATTGCTGCCCCGATCCGGGCGCAAGATTAGCGTAAGTGCACTGGAAGAAAAGTTTATGGCACTTGTTTGCATTTGTAAAAGTGAATTTAGTGATTTTACATGCCAGAAACTCAATTAGGAGTATTTAAATATTATATCAATATTCACGGATTAATCAAAGCCAATCTACCAGTAAAATTTTTTAAACTTGCCAACATTATTCTTGATTTCAAGAATATTCAAATCTCAAATCAGTTTTAGCATTTTACATAGCAGAATTTTAATTTTTGGAGTATTCAAATATCAAATTCATATATAGGTATTCATCAAAAATCGATCTACAAGTAGAATTTTTCAAACATATCAACATTTTTCTCGATTTCAAGAACAATCACTTCTTAAATGATTTTAATTTAATATCCAAGTGCATTTTTTCGGTGTGGAAAATGCATTGAAATGAAAACAAAGAAAAACCATCGACTGTGTGTGTCAGTAACAAAGCTTTGAGGGGGAAGCTTTTCCGCCCATTGAATTCGGCTGAATTCAGTGTGATATATATTTAGAAAAAATGAGGGTCAGCATTACAATGCACATAAGAGAAATACGATTTCAAGTAGTATTGAAAAATAAATAATAAATACAATATTTACTTTAATTAAATAAAATTAAAATAAATAACGATTATCTTTAGTTCTAAAGAATTCGCGGTTATAAATGAAAATTTCTTTAAATAAAATTCAGACAAATATCGATTCTCTTTAGGTTTGAAGAATTCGCGGCTAGAACTAGAATTTTTTAAAATAATATTCAGATAAATTTCGATTTTCTTTAGTTCTGAAGAATTCGCGGGTAGAACTATAATTCGTCGATATATTTTTCTCTGTGCACACTTTTCTTGACCCCATTTTTTACTACAAGTGAGCACGACGGGAGGCAAAGAGAATGATTGCGGGCATAAGCGTTTAGGCTAAACCAAAATTGGCTTGTACTCGTATGCGAGCGCAATTTTTCAATTGCCGTATCTGATATGGGCCACTTGTCCCATTCTCCGCCTCCCTTCTCTCGCTAATGTGTCATAATTCCACAATTGCACATTTCAATGTTAATTCAAAGCTACCCGAACGAGTGAACATACCCCTCCTCTCCTCTTTTCCACCCTGCTCATAAATATTTCATTGGAGCTGGAATTGTTTTTGTTTCTCTGGCTTTTATCTGTGATTTCGCTCACTGATTAACAGATAACGAGAATGAAAACTATATCAGCGCAATTTGAACTATTATTTACGCAGCGTTCCCTTATTGTTTACTTTTGCTATTATATTGTTTGCATTTTATAATCCTTGAAAACGCTCCAATCATTGTGACCCACATATAATATCAGAATAATATTGCCAATAATAACAGAAGAGGGTGTGAAGAAAGCTCGAGCGGTTGAATATCTTAATCTATGGGAAAACAAGGTGTAAATAATACTACGCCTGAAATAACTTGCGTAACGCTCTACGAATACACATGTGTACATTTTACGACTTTTCAAGTTAGCTCGTTTATTTCTTTAATGATAGTTCACTTTGCACTTGCCTTATGTGGTTAAACAGCTATAAATTAAGTTTTATCATTTTGAAAGTAAATAAATGAAGAAATTTTGATTTTATAAGCTATAACGTTTCTCTTGGACTTGTATAATACTTTCAAGACGTAATTTAAGTTAACTGTGATTAAAGATTCAATATTATATTACTTTAATATTTTTATATTAATCAAAAAATTGTATTCTTCATTCCAGTTACCTGTCGCTGATCCGTTCCTAGAGAAAGTAAACCTATCGGACTTGGGTAAGTTTTAAAACCACCCTCTTCTTCCGCTCCCATGTCTCCTCCAACTGCAACTGCCGCCCCTTGAGATAAACAAAAATGTTTAATTTAAATAAATTAGCAAACACACTTGGCATTCGATCAAGAGTCGGCCTCTGAGGATTTGCTTTGGGCACACGACGCCATCGCCAAAATAGAATAGAACCTGGTAGATATATATATGGTATACCTATAGGCCGAAGAAGAAGACAAGATATGGAATCGAAGTCATAATTCACAGGGATTATGGTAGCAGCAATGGCCAATTTGGTTGCAGACGTGGGCGGCATGGAACATAATCGTTAGGAGGGAATGTAGATATATTTCTGGTTCTATTCCCGCTAAGAATAGTTGGTGGGGCTTCTGTTAAAAAGTTCCGACCCGAACACACCCCCAAAAGATTTGTTTTTATGTTCCTCTTTTACCAAAAGCTAATTATAAGTTCCAAGTACGCCGGAGACCACTCGGTGAAAATACGTAAATGAGAACTGAGAGGTAGGAAAATAGTGCATGTAATTTGTTGGCAATTTCAGGCATTTCATGATCCTCATTAACGTCAATTCCCAGCCGATCCAATCCGATCCGATCCAAAGCGATCTCTCACCAAAGATTATATTCAATTTATATAGTAGTGCTCTGAGAACTTTTTCGATTTCTGCTCAGAGCGTTTTTTCCCATTTGTATTTTGTTCAGTCGATCATTTGTTTGTTTTCGTGCGCTTTTCCCTGACGAAAAACTTTTCCGAACCCAGAGAGCTAGAGCTAGATAGAGGGAGAGGAGATGGAAAACAGAGACTGCAGATCAGTTTATGATAAAATTTCGAATCGTTTAGAACGTCGCCAACGAAGACGACGACGGGCAGACGACAAAAATTCGGCAATTTTCCGTGTGTTTTTCGTGTGGAATTATTGGCAGCAGCAGGAATCACATACATATATGTGTTGTCTATATATGTGTCTACGGGGATATTATACCCAGTGTCGTAGGAATTACTTACCACTACTCACAAAACCGAACAATCGAATCGGCCAACTGCAAAGCAAAGTCGACCCATCGAAGGTCTTCGCTTCTCTCTTAGTCATTCGTTAAGAATTTTCGAATAGCGCCGCGACGCCAAAAGCAACTGAACCATCACAACCGCCTCCCTGCACCGCCCGCTGTGTGGAAATGGGATTTCAATTGTTTTGATCCCACACAGCAAAAAAGAAATAGCGAAATAATCAACAAAACCAAGGAGCATTTCAATTAACTCGTGTGGCTCGTGGCCCACTGTCAAAAGAGACGCAAAACGCAGAAGCGTATGAGGGAATCGGAATCCGAATCGGAATCGATAGCCCCATATATACCTTTGCATTTCGTTTATGAATATACATATGCACTGAAAACCAATCAGGGCAACACAACAAATCCCATCGATAATACTGAGTGGGAGAGAGAGGAGTACGAAAAAGAATGAAGAGGCCTTCACCCATCTTGGCCAGGCTTTTATCTCGCTTTCCATTCGACTTTCTTTATCTGTTCGAACGGCTAGCCGCCCGGCAACCGCAGTAAATTCCATTTATTAAACAACATTTAAATGTTTACACAGCTTAGTCGGAAAATCTGTTTGCCATTTTGCATATAGCTCCAAATATTTTACAATTTATTCCGACGTCTGTATATATTTTCCTGCCGCGGTATCTGGCCTTCAGTTTTTTTTTCTCTTTATTATATCTGGTCGTCTTTAAACTTTCGGTTTGTCTTTTTGCTTATTTTGCGGTGGACATCCAGATAATTTGTTGAAAAGAAATAAAATTCAATTTGAAATATGCAATAAAAAGTTAGGACTGTAATTGTTTCAATATTTATTTTGTTTGATCCAGTCTATCTATAATAATCTGTGTATTGTAAGTAAAATTAATAATTTCCCCAAATAGTTTTCCAAATGCATTTTCGCCAAAGAAGCGCAATAATCCCTATAGACATTCGAGATTTCAGTGTTGAGGCCTTATGCTGCGGTTAATTAATTTCTTGGCACAACCGTCTGTCCCAATATCTGTTATGTGTCGCTATAATGGCTCCGACAAATGCTGATTCGGTGAATGTTTGGCTTGCATTTATCAGGCCCCTGACAATGCCGATCTACAGCCCCCGTGCTTTTATATAGTTTTTGATTAACACCTTTTGGCCCCGCCTCAATATTTATTTGTTTACATTGTGCCAGAGCCGTCTACATTCTAACCCCCTCTTTCTCTCTTGGGTTCCCTTTTTGCCTCGATTAGAATTGAAATAATATTTATTGTTGAACAATTTGGTGAATCTATTCTAGTCTGGTGTGTTTGGCGTGCTTGAGGCTGTCTCTGTTGCTTTTGTCGTACGCTAAATTTATTTTAATTAAAAATGTCTTAATTTAATTTAACGAAACGCGTGCGCCTAGAAATTTATGGCTGAGGGTTGTTCTTTTTTTGGATTCGATTACGTTTAGGGCACATCAAATATACATTCACTGCCTTAGCTAGAGACAGTGAGAAGCGCGTAGAGCGGCGCAGCTCTGTTGGCGGACTGTTAATGGCCTGTTAGCTAGTTGGTTGATCAATTAGGCAGAGCAATTAGCAGAGCAAATCGAGTCGCCCAGTTAATTGTTAGCGCCCACAGAACTCAGACGAAAGACCAGATCGAATCGGATCGGATCAGACTAGCGTAATGCGACACTGAAGATCGCTAACAAAAAAATACAATCAACAAGTAAAGAGTCAAAGTAGAGCAGATTGGGAAGCCAGAACGCATGTTACAGTTGCACTTCTATTCGAATCATGCGGGTCGTCTGGTGCTCGGAGGTGGCAACGGTCGCCCGGCCGACGTCCTTTGCTATCCATTGGAGAGCATCAAAGAGTTTGAGCAGATCTCGGAGGCCTGGAAGCGTCTGCTAGCCGAACTGCTGAAGAAAGGTGCCCCATTTAGACCCCTAATCTCCTAAATATCCAGCTCTCTTGATCCTTTTTATTAACCCACCTCCTTATTTCCTTATTTCCACAGAGGAGGACGACTCACAGATCTTCGTAAAGTTCTTCCGCTTTCACAAGTGCTATGATCTGATACCCACCTCCGCCAAGTTGGTCGTCTTCGACACCCAGCTTCTCGTGAAGAAGGCCTTCTACGCCCTGGTCTACAACGGGGTGCGGGCGGCACCGCTCTGGGACTCGGAGAAGCAGCAGTTTGTGGGCATGCTGACCATCACGGACTTTATTAAGATCCTGCAAATGTATTACAAATCGCCCAACGCGTCCATGGAGCAGCTGGAGGAGCACAAACTGGATACGTGGCGAAGTAAGTGAACCCAAGCACTATTATGATTCCAAGCTAATTATGTTTCCTATTTCCCCCAGGTGTACTGCACAACCAGGTGATGCCGTTGGTCAGCATCGGGCCGGATGCCTCCCTCTACGATGCCATCAAAATTCTCATCCACAGCCGCATACATCGCCTGCCCGTCATCGATCCCGCGACCGGCAATGTCCTCTACATCCTGACACACAAACGCATACTGAGGTTCCTCTTCCTATACGTGAGTGTTTGAGGTTTACTTCTTAACAAATAACATTGATAATCATTTGATATGTATTATATTATGACAGATTAATGAATTACCAAAGCCCGCGTACATGCAAAGGAGTTTGCGCGAACTGAAGATTGGCACCTACAATAACATAGAGACCGCCGACGAGACGACGAGCATCATCACGGCGCTCAAGAAGTTTGTGGAGCGACGCGTCTCAGCCCTGCCACTGGTGGATGCCGAGGGACGGCTCGTCGACATCTATGCAAAGTTTGATGTGATTGTAAGTATCCCACTGAAATCCCTAGGGATTCGATTCAAAATCATTAAAATCCTTTTTTCTTTCCTTTAGAATCTCGCTGCTGAGAAAACCTACAACGATCTCGATGTCTCGCTGCGCAAAGCGAACGAACACCGCAACGAGTGGTTCGAGGGCGTGCAGAAGTGCAATCTGGACGAGTCACTGTACACGATCATGGAGCGCATCGTCCGCGCCGAGGTCCATCGCCTGGTGGTGGTCGACGAGCACCGCAAAGTGATCGGCATCATCTCGCTGTCGGACATCCTGCTCTACCTGGTACTGCGGCCAAGTGGCGAAGGCGTTGGTGGGTCAGAGAGCTCGCTGCGCGCCTCCGATCCCGTCCTGCTGCGCAAAGTGGCCGAGGTAGAGATACCAGCGACGCCGACAACACCCCCGCCACGCAGTCCATCCGCCGGATCCGGCAATCGCAGCCTGATCGAGGACATACCCGAGGAGGAGCCGGCGCCGGCGAGGAGCGACGATGCCGACAGTGATAACAACAAGTCCGCCAGTGAGGATAAGGCCAATAACAACCAGCACGATCAGACGACGACGACGGCGGCGGCGGCGGCGGCAACAGCTAATGGTGATAGCAGTAACAGTCCCGTGGAAGTGTCCTTTGCCGATGAGGCACACGAAGAGGAATCCGCCGACCAGGTCGAGCGTAGCAATTGTGATGATGATGACCAGGAGGCGGCGCTGGCGGAGATTGAGCGCAAGAAGGCATCGATGGACGACGACGAGGACGATGGGCTGAGCAGCGCCGTGTCCGCTGCCTCCGCGTTGGGCCAGTCACTGACGCCCGCGGCGCGAGAAATGGCGTTGGTTAGTGAATAAACCCCCTTAATTTAAACACAAGCTAAAGATATACAGCTGCTACTACGGAAACAGATAAAGAAACAATTGCTAAACAAGAACTAAGAACCCAAAACACAACAATAATGATAAAGCAGAGAAAATTATATTTGAATATTAATAGTGTTAAGGATATATTATTACAATTATGAAATATTATGTATTTTACAACAAGCAACTAAAAGCAAAACAAAAACAAAAAGCTGTTAACAAGATGTTTATATATACACACACAAGAAAACGAAAACAAAACAACAAATTACATTAGAATGTCTTTAAATTTTAAACGATGTAATTGATTATTATATGATAGTACAGTACAAGTCAACGATTGCGTTTTGTATGGGCTGGAGGGTTTTTTTAACATGAAAATATTCAGGTTTTTGCCAGTACTAGGGCTTATTTCAAATCTCCAAATCTAAAGGATTTCCCAAAATTAATTATCCCGCCTTCCTTTGCACCGTTTCACAAAGAAAATTGGAAAATAAGAACGTATAAAGCTTAAATTTTATAAGATTGCTTAATTAATTTTTTCGGACGAGATATGTATCTTAATCCGGATTAAAGGATGAAAAACAGTCGTTTCCTTAAATGCAAATTTTTCTTTAAAAAATCACCTATTTCCCCAAAAAACAAATCAAAAATTTGTCGAAATATGGAATGTCATACCGCGTTGAATTTGTAATCAAATTCCCCATCGATTGGCATTCAAAACTAAAAATTTTTAATTTTTAAAATTTTTCCAAAAAATTGTGATGTAACAAAAAACTTAAAAATTGGCCGACAAATTTATTGTTTTAAATCTACCCGAACCTGTATCGGATCATTAGCTTAGGTTATTAGCTACTCAAAACTGTCGGATTTTTTAGTGTAGCACCCATTTTAAAATAACTATAAAGAAAAAACACAAAAAACTTACGGGCGCCAAGTGACTCATGGCGGCAATTTTAAATTTGGCTATAAAATAGCTAAATAAGCACCACTGCTCCCAACTAGGTTGCTATCTTGACCCGCAGTCATATGTTCATTTTGTTGACGTTTACTTTTTTGCCAAACCAAAAGGCATTGCGCACCAGGTTGAAAAGCCTCCAGACGTGTTCACAATGGAGCTGATCATTCTCGTGGGGATCGCCACGGCTCTCCTGGTCGTGATAATCACGCTGTACCTGCTGCAGAAGAAGAAGGCCAGTCCAGGTGAGTTCGAAGATTGTTTCAACCTTCCAGAAAGCGATTAATTCATTTGACCCCAAAATAGAAACCAAGCCAGCTGCAGCCCCACAACGTGGCGTCCCACAGCGCGCCCAGGAGGGAGTTCCGCGTCGGGCACAAATAGCCCGGAATCAGCGAAACCGACTGCGCCAGAATGCTCCAGCGGCTCCAGTTGCTCCGGCAGCAGGAGCTGCGGCTGCCGCGGGTGACTCCGACAACGAAGATGAAGCCCAGTTAGATGCCGATGGAGCCCGTGTGCCACAGGGCGCTGTGCTGGACGAGAAGATGGGCGCCAAGAAGCGGGCCAAGATGGAGGCCAAGGAGCAGAAGCGGCTTCAGCGTGAGCAGGAGCTGCATGACCGCGAACAACGAAAGGTGAAGGAGGCCAAGGAGGAGGCGGAACGCAAGCAGCAGGAGGACCTCGATGCGGAAGTGGAGCGCAAGCGGGTGGAGGCCGAGCGCTTGGCCAAGGAGGAGCGTGAGCGCAAGGAGCACGAGGAGTACCTGAAGATGAAGGCCGCCTTCAGTGTGGAGGAAGAGGGCTTCGAGGAGGGCGACGCCGACGAACAGGACAACCTGCTGGCCGACTTTATACAGTACATAAGGGACAACAAGGTGGTCGTGCTGGAGGATCTGGCCGTGGCCTTCAAACTGAAGACGCAGCAGGCCATCGATCGCATTCAGGAGCTGCAGGCCGATGGCACCATCACTGGCGTCATCGATGATCGCGGCAAGTTCATCTACGTTTCGGAGGAGGAGCTGGCGGCCGTGGCCAAGTTCATCAAGCAGCGCGGACGCGTCTCCATTGCCGAGCTGGCCGAGAGTAGCAACAACCTGATTAATCTGACGCCCGTCTCCGCCGGCGGCGGCGGCGAAGGCAGCTCCTGATGAGATTTGTTAGCCATTTATAAATTAAATTTATACTTTAGATGCGATGTGTTGGTAGAATAACAAGGACGAAAGGAAAACATGTTCAAGACAGATGAATTATTGGTTATAGGTTCCATTTATCGGATCCTTGGCCTTGCACTCTTCACACTCGCAGACCAGCAAGAAGGTGTCGCCTTTCAAGTGGACACTTCGATTCCGCTTGGCGCTGGACAGGAGTTGCGTCAACTGGACATTGGATGCATAGTGGCTGCCTTTCGGATTGACTGGAATCTCCGGCGCTGGCTTGATGAGAAACTTCCCAGCAACTGTGTGGGCAGAGAATGCTATGTAATCAGTTGGTTTTCATGAAACGCCTACACTTACATTCCTCCACTTTGGCTGTAAGCTTTTCACTGATAAGGATTTCCTCTTTCTCGTTTGTTGTCTCCGGCTCCTCCAGTTGGGCGATCCATTGTGAGATGGTGCTGCTGGTGAGCCCCTGACCAGTGGGGCCCAGGATGCTCATGAGTGCTCTAAATGCCTCTGGTGTCCTGAACTAATTTGTTAGAGGAAAAGTGTTAATAATTTTGTTTTAGTTAGGATCCTCCATATATGTACTTACCCTGCGGAGCTCTTCTTCACCAAGAATTTTGCAGTAATCCAGATACAAGGACGACCTCCTGAATAACAGATGATACTGGATGGCCAATAGAACAACCAGTACTACAACCTGGGCTACGCAGGAATAGATCATGGTGAAGAATAGGCTATTGCTTGTCTCCCGGAAGCGTTCCTCCCGGAATCGCTGGTAGTTCTGATTCTTGAAGATATCCTCTGCCTGATTCATGAGCTGGCGAACCCGCAACTGCATGTCATCCAGTTGATCCGTCCTCTTAAGATTTGCATAGTCTACAGTTTGCTCGCCCGTTTTGATGTCCAAATGAATTCGGAAAAGTCCCTAATAGATCCCGACGGAACCTTTGGGTTCCAGGCAGATGTGGTGGTCACCCGGCCAGTAAGCGGTAAACATAAGGCGGGCCTCCGAATCGTATGTGCGGGAAAGCACAACCTTCTTATCGCTGTCCCGTATTTCCACGTGCATTCCAACGCCGGGTGACACGGGCAGGAAACCTTGGGACATCGGATCCTCCACCTCCATCATGTAGTGCACTAAAAGAAAATTAAGGATTATTTTCAAATAGCTTCCAGTTTGAGGTAGGATTCACACTCTACCAAGCACTCTAGTATCCTCAGCAATTTCCTGAATGAAGCATTTTCGCTCCTTTTCCCGCATGTGGAAGTACAGGCCGCAAGTGCTGCGCAGGATGCACAGGAGCAGGACTACGGAAAGTAATCTCTGCATGGTTATCAAATTTCGAGTAAATCTTTCTACATGCGTTTTTTTTCACAATTTGTTGAAATATAAAATATACTACGTATTGGGTACACAAAAGCGGATCGCGCTATAAAGCTTATTGATACCCAAGTGTTGGGTAACGTTCTCCAGCCAGGAGTGGATGGGGGAGTGGATGACTAAGCCTTGTATATAAAGTGTGCGCTCGATACAGAACAAAATTAATTTTTAAAATCTGTTAACAAATTAATTATTTTACAATTAATTATGGTAAAGCTAATATTAATATTAATATTTCACATTTTCATAATATACCTTTATAGAGTTTATGCTTCTCCAAAATCTTTAACATTTATTCTTATACATACATTATAGCTGTTTACCACTTGAATAAACATTTTTCGTTGTTTAATAAAGCGACTCTTATGCTAGTTCATGTCATCATCATCCTCGTCGTAATCGTCCATTTCATCGTCCTCGTCGTCGTCATCGCTGGTCTCATCGGGATCGGAGGCCTGTGCTCGGCACTTGGGGCACTGGCAAACGAATATGTAGTTCTCGCGCAGGACCTTGTGCCTCGAGTGGCGACTCCGCTCCAGCATACATTCGTCCAGGTAGGAGATGCAGATCTCCTCGCCCTCTTGAATGGGAGCCAAGGCCTTTAGCACTACAATGTCATTGGAATAAGGAAAGGTGGAGCAGGCGTTTGGCACACAACTGTGGTTGATCTTGCTCTGGAGGAGGTACAGACCGGATCCCTCGTTGTTCAGGAATTCGCCAGCAACTGTTGGGAAGGGAATACATCTTTAATTACTACTTTATAAGGTCTTCTCGTAAAGACTAACATTCTCCAACTTTGGCGTAGAGCCCATCGATGACCGTGTCTAGCTGGGCTTTGTCCGCATCCGGCAGGGGCAGATCGGACACCTTGACGACCCACTGGGAAAGCACGCTTGTCGCGATGCCCTGGCTGTTGGTACCCATAATGCCCATCAGGGTTTTGAAGGCATCCGGCGTGGTGAACTGGAAAATAAGAAACACCAATTAGGGTAAGATTTAATCTTTTCCCTGAGAGAATACATACCATAGCGAACTCCTCGCCGGAGAAGGCATTGCAGAATGCCAGATACAGCTGCTCCATCTGCTGCTCAAAGTTCTCGCCCAGCATTTTGTGGTAAATCTTCTGCTCGCGATTCACAATCAGTGCCTGGAAGGACTGCAGTTGCTCCAGGAACTCGGCCTTCTTCGTGCTCTGCTGATAGAGCGCCATGAGGCGGACAATCAGCATTATACTGCCCGTCTCGGGTGGATAGTGCATCTTCTTCCAGGTCTCGTTGAGGATATTAATAGGATGTGTGTCGTCGGAGCGGAAGGCGCCCATGCAGGCCAGCCGGTGATAGCGCTTCTGGGCCTCCATCAGGCAGTCCTCGGAGCAGTAGCGCACCTTGCAGCGCGGACACTGGGTGAACTGGGCCACCCACTGGGCGGTGGGATCGTGCTGCAGCAGGGGCACCTCCACCTGCGGATCGCTGGCCAGGCGACGCACATTCTCCAGCACCGTTTCCAGCGGACGCATGCAGTGGTCACATGCCGCGTAGCCGTAGGCCACGTTCCACGAGAATTGCCGGGACACGAATGGCTCCTCCTCAAAGATCACTTCGTCTGCTGCAAAGTTCTTGGTTGCAAACATCGCTCGACCCTGTGGAAACATGTCATTAGGAGGGGTCTGATGTCATCCTGCACATCACTTACCTTCCCGGGCACCTCCCGAATCTCAAAGTGATTCATTCTGGTTTATTTGGACGCCGGTTTTGGTCAATGGAACTCCGTTCCCTGCACGTGGTAATTGTTTTGTATATAAACAATAAGATTGTCATCGATTGTTATCGCTGTTATTTAAAATTCGATATATTTGCTGGTCATCGATGTCTTATCGATGTTCCATCAAACCGTCGTCCACTCCTATCGATACACAAATCCTGAAAAAGAGAAGAAAACAAGACTTTGGTCGTCGTCGTCCTCGCAAATCGCCACATCCGAATCCCCGGCCTGTGAAAAATGGCAGATGAAGCGGGCACCCAAGCCGATGGCCAGCGGCAGTTTATTTGCGGCGTGATCGAGGGCTTCTACGGCCGGCCGTGGACGACGGAGCAGCGCAAGGACCTGTTCTGCAAGCTCAAGTCGATGGGTCTCGGCTCCAGTCCGTCCTACATGTATGCCCCGAAAGACGACTACAAGCACCGCGCCTACTGGCGCGAGCTGTACACCGTGGAGGAGGCGGATCACCTGTCGAGTAACTAACCTTTGAACCGTGCAAGTCCTCCTGTTTAAGAGCCTTCCCTCCCTGCAGGTCTGATTGCGGCAGCCAAGGAGGCTGGGATCACCTTCTACTACGCCCTGTCGCCCGGACTGGACATGACCTACAGCAGTCCCAAGGAGATCGCCACACTGAAGCGCAAGCTGGATCAGGTTTCGCATTTCGGCTGCGAGGCCTACGCTCTGCTGTTCGACGACATCGAGTCGGAGCTCTCGAAGGCGGACAAGGAGGTCTTCCAGACGTTCGCCAACGCCCACGTGTCGGTCACCAATGAGATATACACGCACCTGGGCAGCCCCAAGTTCCTCTTCTGCCCCACCCAGTACTGTGCCTCGCGCGCCGTTCCCTCGGTTCAGGAGTCGGAATATCTAAATACCCTGGGCTCCAAGTTAAACAACGACATTGACATCCTGTGGACAGGGGATAAGGTCATCTCGAAAACCATATCCCTGGAATCGATTCAGGAGATTACCGAAGTGCTGCGTCGTCCGCCGTGCATCTGGGACAACCTGCATGCCAACGATTACGACCAGAAGCGGGTGTTCCTGGGTCCATATAGCGGCCGATCGCCGGAGCTGATCCCTCATCTGCGCGGTGTAATGACGAATCCCAACTGCGAGTTCTACGGCAACTTTGTGGCCGTCCACTCGCTGGCCTTTTGGTCGCGCTGCAGCCTGGACTCCAAGGTCAACAGCTCGCTGAGCGCGGACATAAAACTGGAGACTGAAAACGAAGATGATCTTCCGGCGGAGTTTCTCTCGAAGAACGTGTATCATCCGCGATTGGCTCTCAAGTGGGTTAAACTAACTGAAAAACCTATGCAAAGCTAACATCTAAATTGTATGCACTTTAAAGGAACGCCATTACGGAGTGGCTGCCGGAATTCTTCATGGAAAAGGAGGCCTGGGGACCCATTACGAAGCCCCAGCCGCAAGTGCAAATGGTCATGCCCATCATTCCCATAATACCTTCCATCAATACCTGTATGAGTCTCACCACCACCACAACCACTTCGACGAGCTCGAGGACGGTGCCGGAGGTCAACACCACCCAATTGCAAGCCCTGGCTGATGTTTGGTAAACGGAAATTATCTCTATTGTAAACCTTTTATACAACTAAAATCATTTTTTGCAGCGTTGTGACCTCTTCGCTGACGCCCATCTCAAATCCAGTGATGAACTCGCTGGTGTCGCCCACAAAAGTGATCACAAACGACGAGATCATCAATCCCATACCGACCACTGCGGCCAGCAACATTGAGCTGCCCAAGAAGATACCCATCTCCGTTGTTCCGGTACCCATTATGGAGACGAAGAGTGTGGAGGGATCCGTAGAACTGGCTCTGGACAATGAAGTTTTCGATGACAATGAACCGAAAAGTGAATCGACAAAGGGCAGGCTTGAGCTGGAGGTGGACGACTTGGAGGAGAAGCAGGAACCGGTGGCCAGTCTTTGTGTGGACACAATGCTGGACGATGGCAGCCTGAGCCCATTGAGTGGCGGCGCCAATGAGCCCATGGAGTGCAGCAGCAGCATAGCATCCCAGGTGTCTCCAAGGGAAGAGGAGGCAACCAAACTGGTGGCCGACGATGTGCTCATGGAGTCTGTGAACGATGTGCATGTAAGTGTGACTGGGCAACTTGGAATTCAGATTAGTGACCGTATTTTCGGTTGATCCTCTATACAGAGTATGCATGTGGAAAGTGGGACATCGTCGCCGATCTCAAATGCGGAAATGCGTGAAGAACTCGAAGCTCAGTCCGATAGGACCATCGAAAATAAGTATGTTGATTAACCAACCTCTAAGATATTTACCACTAAAACCATTTTGAATTTTAGTACTTCCTGCGGGGAAAGGATAACCGTCGAGGATCTGGCTCTGCTTTGCGATCTGTTCTATTTGCCCTTTGAACACGGCAGCCGCGGCCTAAAGCTGCTTGTCGAATTCAACTGGCTGAAGGGCAACGCAAATGTGATACTGCAGGACCGTTCTGTCGGTGGCGGAGGCGATGCCGTCAAATCTGCCAAGCCGGAGGTCACCGAGTGGCACCAGCGTGGAGAGCAATTTGACCAACTCTGCAGCGACGTCGTAGAGTTGTTAATCAAAATAGCCCACTGCCCGAACAAGGAGATCTGCCACGAACTGTACTCGTATGTGTGGGACATCTCTGGTGCCCTCTCCCTGCTCAGTTGTTATGTCAAGTGGCTAGCTCTCGGCCATTTCCCACAGAACACGTCTTCCTACACGGAGGGAAGCTACACTTGTAAGTGCAATCTTGGTTTTAGTAGGGAAATCCTTATCTTAATGTATCGAAAAACCTTTCAGGGTTTAGCAAGGGCTGGAAGGAGGCTTTCATGTCCGGCGACCAGGAGCCGTGGGTCTTTAGGGGCGGCCTTATTGCGGACCTGCAGCGCCTAATGCCTGTGGACTCGGGCAACGACCTGTTTGTGTACAAGCTTCCGGAGCGTCCCACGGCCAACTACTATCTCCTGAGGCCCTACTGCAATTCGGACGAGCAGAACGTCTACGATCTGTGCACCCGCCTGTACTTGCAGTGGCAGGGCGAGCTGGACGGAGGGAGCCACATCCCGTTCCCGCTGCCGGCGAATGTGTCCAGCATCGTAGCCGATGGACTGGTGGGCGGACATCTCACCCTCAGTCCGCAGCTGTGCATTGTGGCCTACGATGAGAGCAACAGCATCATTGGTTTCTCCTGTGGTGCCTTGGATGTAAACATATTCCGTCGCAACCTGGAGCTTTGCTGGCTGACGGAGCTGCGGGAGAAGTATCCCAAGGATCTTTGTCCACAGGAGGGCAGTGAGGAAGTGAGGCAGCTCGTGACAACTTTCGTGGAAAAGTTTCATGGCAGCAGCGGCGGCAACGCGACTCTGGAGCAGTGTCCCGTGGAGGTGAGCGGCTCCTTCCCAGCTGTGCTGGTCTGCGGCACTCTGCGGGAGGCGGAGGAGCGCGATTCGGGCATTACCAAGCGGATGCTCACCGTTCTCTTGGCCGCCCTGCGAGCGAACGGTTGCTTTGGAGCTCACGTGTGTGTCCCCGAGCAGGACGGCAGCCAGGTGAACTTTTACTCGAGGATCGGTTTCGTGGAAGTCTTCCGCGAGGAGGCCACCAAGTGCATTTACATGGGTCGCCGGTTCTAGCGTTTCCGGATGCCAGCTTCACTGCCTCCACTTTTAATGTTCCTTCATCTTTGGTATTCCGGCTAGCTGCTAGCCACTCTCGTCTCGTCCTCGTCCTTTTTATATTCCCGTAAGGTAACCAAGTTTGTATTACTGACCAGCCCTTCTAGCATTTATCTTAAGCGTCGTTTTCTTAACGTGGGAAAACAATAAAAATACCAATTTAATAACACTCTTGCTAGCTTTTGTTCAGGTCGTAGAACCACACGGTGTTCACTCCGTCCTCGATGATTTTCACGTGCTCCAGGTTTGGCAGTGGGAAGCGGCAGGCGATGATCTTGGTGTTGTGCGGGCACTCGGCAATCAGCTTGTGCTCCAGGTCCTGCATCATCTGCTCCACGCCGAAGATGACCACAAAGTTGTAGTCTTTGATATCGAACTTCCAGAGATCTCGACGGAAGAACCTAGTCTGCTTCGAGACGCCATGACGCAGTGCAGCCAGGCGGGAGTAGTAGACCAGCCATGGATTCAGCTCCACGCCATCCGTCTGCAAAGCTTTGTGGTGTTGGGCCGCCGCTGGAGAGGATTACATAAGAGAATTTGGGAGTTTGTGGGTCAGCCGGGCGTCGGAAACTTACCCACGACGATGCGACCGTCTCCGGAGCCGATGTCCAGCAGTTTTCCACCCGCATTTTTGGGCAGGAAGCTCAGGACATTCTGGATTTGTTCAGTGGTCGCCGGCACATACGGCAAGCAGATCCTCCGGAACGCGGGCGCCACAAAGGAGGCGCACACAATCGACAGGCCGATGCCCACTCCTCCGGTGGCCGCTATCAGAATCTTGCCTCCCGTGGACATGCCACTCTTCGGTTTCGGCGACTTGGCAACTGTTTTCGCTGCATCTTCATTCAGGAGTTCCATTTTAACCGGCCGAAATGTTGTTTACAAAATCGACAAGTGTGTACACACCTTACAAATTTAAATTAATCGATAACTTATCGATAGTTGGTAGCCCTGCACGACCAGCCCTGCGCCGTACGGTCACACTGCACGGGTGGCACACTAGCGGATGTGGCAACACTTTTTTCGTGCGTTTCATGTGTGCGTGCGCTTCCTATTACAATTTTTTCGAAGGATTTTCCGTGTGTTTTGTTGACGTGCAGCGCGGCGGAAAGTGAAAAACGCATTCAAACAGTGCCGTGCAACAGGGCGGGTCAGCGTTTGGCATAAATTGCAGTGTGTGCTCCGCGTGCGGACGGGCGTAAGGCGTTGAAAAATGGCGAACGTAAGGGACAGCGACACATCACTGTGGCTGCATAATAAACTGGGCACCTCGAACGACTCGTGGATAAACGGCTCGATCTGCTCGCAGCTGAACAAGGAGGTGCTGCGCAACATCAAGGAGTGCTTCCCGGACCTGCAGACCCAGGTCAAGCTGAAGCTCCTCCTCAGCTTCCTTCACATTCCGCGCCGTCTGGTGGAGGAGGTAAATGAAATCAAATGGCGTTGGTGTATTTCACGGAAAAAAAGTACACCAGCACACGCACACACACTCGCGGGCACGCGCACACGTATACAGCGTATGCGTTGGTGAAACGAAAAAGTGCGGAAAATGTGTAAATACTCGGCAATTGTTATAAATCCCATCAGCTGGAGTGCGTCCCAATGTGTATTCATCGTTTTATTTGCAATTTCTAGTGGCGCCGTTGCGCCTGATGGTGAAAATAAATATTAGCAACGTTTCCCGCCACTTCTACTTTTGTGTACACATTTCTCTCACCCGTCGACACTTGTGCGTGTGTGTCTCTCTCTCGCGCGTGCTGGTGTGTGAGTGGGCTGGTTGTGGGTGGCTCGCAGATTCATTTGTTTGTTATACCCTTTGCAAAGGGTATGTTGATTTTTGTGAGGCGTTTGTAACGCAATTGAAGGGACTGTCCCTTGACAGAAAAAATTGTCTTGTGGAATTAATAGTGCTTTAAATTAAAATCGCAAAATTATATTGTTGTCATAATATAAATATGTGTTATTAATATTATTAAAACGATCCACTAAATCCCGAAGTTTCCTTATACCCATTTAAAAGCCAATTTTGATTAGCTTAATAATTTGGAAAGTGTATTAAACCTCCAACCGAAATAAACTTATCCACTTACTATCAATTTAAATGCGCTTTTCAGTGGAAGGCAGAGCTCGAGGAGGTAATCGAGGTGGCCGGCCTGGATTCAGAGCTATGGGTTTCCATGCTGGCGGAGACGATGAAAACCTTTCCGGCCACCAGTTCGCTGAACACAGAGATCTCCGACTACGAGGACACACGTCCCATCTTCACAGACATGGTCAACGACCTGCGCAAGTTGGTCACCAAGCACTCGGACCTGGGTATGCTGCCCCTGGAGTGCCAGTACCTAAACAAGAACGCGCTGATCTCAGTGGTGGGTAGAAAAAAGGCTATAATCATATGTAATCCTTACTAACCAATGTTCTTTCGATTACAGGTGGGCCAGCAGCCCGCCCCCGTCAAGCATTTCACGCTGAAGCGCAAGCCCAAGAGCGCCCAGCTGCGCACCGAGTTGCTGCACAAGTCCGCGGATGCTCAGTCCTCGCTGAAGAAGGCCTCGGCGCCAACGATCCCGCTGCGATCGCGTGGCATGCCCCGCAAGATGACGGACACCACTCCGCTCAAGGGAATCCCATCGCGCATGCCCACCACAGGATTCCGCTCGGCCACAGTGCCCGGAAATGCAGCCCAGCGGCCCAATCTCAGTCGTACGCCCGCTGGACGCAAGGATGGCGGCATCAAGCTGATCGAGTTCACCGAACAGCCACTGGGCTATGCGGCGGCCAAGAAGCGAAAGCGCGAACAGCAGCTGGAGGAGCAGCAGAAGAAGCAGGAGCAGAAGCAGCAACAGGCGGCGGCGGCGGCAGCTGCGGCGGCCACGGCAGCGGCAAACAATGCTGGTGACAGCTCGCCAACGGACGGGGCAACAGCCAGTGGAGGAGAAACCCCCGTCACGCCCACGTCGGCCAACAACAGTTTCGAAATCAAAATGGAGCCACAGCTACTCAACCAGAGCGCTGGAAGCCTGGAAGAGCAGCAGGATGATGAGTTGGCGGGCAAAACGGCCATGGAATGCGATCCCGAGACGCCGGAGTACGCCACAGCCACGCTGGACTTTGCCCAGGCCACTACAACGACTGTAGCGGATGGTCAGCCGGGAAAACCCTCAGTAGAGACCAAGTTGAAGACGCCACGTACCCCGAAATCTGCAGCAAAGCTGAACAACAACAACAACAGCTTCAATCACACCCCAAAACGAATCAAACAGGAGATCGAGATCAAGAGCGAGGAGATCATAGTGCCCGCCAGCATCAAGTTGGAAAAGATCGAGACTTCACCGTCGACGCAGGCACAGCAGCAACGCGTCATCATCCAGCAGCAGCCGCCTAGCTTGGTGCAGCGCACACCGCACCTGCTGATTCGCAGTTCGCCGCAGAAACGCCAGAACAACGGACCCAGCACAAGCACAGGCACCACCACTACCACGGTGGGCAATACCACCATCAAAATGGAGAAGCTGGACATTAAGCCCATGCTGCGAGCCACCGGCGTTTCGCCCTCGACAAGTGCGGGCACTACAACGACCCTGCTCACTCCGCAGCAACTGCGTCAGGCGGCCAATCCGTTGGCCAATCTGCCCAACAACATCTCTGTGAAGATAACCTCGGCTAAGGCGAAAGCAGCGGCCGCCGCAGCGGCAGCACCAAGTGGCAGCCAGACGCAGCAGCCGCAAACGGTGCAGGTTCAGCAGGCGCCGCAGCCATCTCAGCCTCCGCTTTTGATCAACAGCTCGACACCCGTGATCCTGGCATCCTCGCCCAGCGCTCAAAGAGCGGTAAGTTGGCTATACAAAAGTTATTGTAAAGAAGTATCTTAGAATTAAGACTATTTTTAGATTCGATTCAGATTTATTTGCGATTTTCTTGCTAATTAACTTGTATCCGTTTCCTTACAGAAGGCCTTGGCCATGCCCAGCAGCAGTACCACCCCCACCACTACCACGACGATACCGTCGCAAGCCATAAAGACGATGCCGCTGAGCCAGCTGAAGACGGCTACGAACAGCGGACCGGTGATCATATCGCAGACTATTATTCAGCCGGCGAAGCGAGCCCAACAACAGGCTGGAACCTCGAGTGCTGCGGCCGCTTCCCAACAGCAACAGCAGCAGCAGCAACAACAACAGCAACAGCAACTGCTGCACCAGCAAATCCAGCAGCAGACGCAACAGCAGTCTCAGCTGCCACAGCAGCCACAACAGCAACAGACGCAGTACATCCTGGCCACGCCCCAGCAGCAGCCGCAACAGATTCAGCAACAGCAGCAGCAACCCATGTTGCCGACGCTTACCTCGTTCTCACACACTCGCCCATTGCCGCAGACCACGACGCTTTACCAGGCCACCACTCCAGGCGGAAATGGACAGACACCCACCAAGATACTGCTAAAGACCTCGGGCTCATCCAGTGTGGTGATGACGCCTCTGCGCCAGGCTCAACCGCAGCAGGCCACCGCTGTGGTGTCCTCGAATCCACCGCCTCTGGTGGCCACCTCGGCGGCAGTGGTTTCCCCAGGACAGTCAAACACCCTGAACATTCAAAACGTGCAGCTACCGAACCGGCCAGTGACCATTCAACCAGCCTCTCAGGCCGCGCAGCAACAGCATATGCAGGCCCAGATGCAGCAGCAGCAGCCCCATCCGCAGCACACGATCGTGGCCAACACGACGGCCACGCAGCAGCCCAAGTTGTCGCAGGTTCTGATGCAGCCAAGCGGAGCAGTGGCCGGTGGTGTATCCACTCTGAACGTTTCCCCCACGTCCGGCAAGAACAAGACCATCATACTCACCCAGAAGGGCGTCATACTGCGCAACATAGGTGGCGATATGTACCAGCAAATACCCATCAGCAATGTGGGCAACCTGCAGGGACTTGGCGGCACCACGCTAATGACCACCACTGCTGGACCGCCGAGTCTGGTGAAAACAACATCTTCGACCGGCGCGGTGCAGTTGCAGCAGCAACAGCCTGGAAAGCAGATCCTGCCGACCCTCATACCAACCAGCTCGCTTGGTGGACAGCACGTCATCGTGCAGCAGCAGCAACCCACCAATGTGATCGGCAATGTAAGTGTAAAGGCAGGAAATGTTTTGGCTTAAACTGAACTCATCAATCTATATTAAAATTGTAACAAAATAATAATCTTTCTCTCAGTCCCAGCAGCAGACTATCATTCGCCCTGTGATGGCCAACGTGAGCGGAGGTTTGACCACGCTGCCGCAGGGCCTGACGCTAATACAACGGCCGGGCCAGCAGCCGCAGCTGGTGCAGGTGCAGGCGGCGCCGGGCAGCACGCAGCGCACGATTATCACCCAATCGAACGCGGCGGGTGCGGCGTCGCAACAGCAGCCGCGCCAGCAGCAGCAACAGATTCTGGTCCAACACAAGCCGGCACCGACCCTGCAGCAGCGTTTGGTCACCTCCACCACCAGCGGTGGCCAGGGCCAGCCAGGGAATCCGAATGCAGGGATCGCGCGCACCGTCCAGGTCCAGGTGCAGGCCCAGCAGCAACCGCAGCAAGCTGCCCAGCAGCAATCGCAGCAGGCACCACAGCGACGTGGTCTCTCGCTATCGGTAAGATTGATTTTAATTATGTTAAAACTTAAATTAACACCTGTGCTTGATTACAGAACGAGCACGTGCACAAGGCGCATGAAATGTTCCGCAAAGCGAATCGCGTCTCACGACCGGACAAAGCCCTCATCCTCGGCTTTATGGCGGGACTGCGGGAGAATCCGCGCCCGAATAACGAAAATGTGCTGGTCATCAAATTGGGCGAAACAGAGGTAAGGCTATTTGGGAAATACTTTTAGCTACTATCAAAATAAGTTTCACTCTAAATGTTATTCAAAGTTTTTTTAAAATTAGATGAATGTCTCATTTACAACCCTATTAATTTGTTAGGAAAAGTTTTTTTGTTTAAAGTTGATTCATTTAGATTTCCCACCTGTTGAAAGCCTCCCCCTTTAAACGAAATGTTTTGTGGGAATTAATTTCATGAGGAAAAAGGTTTAATAATGTGTCAAGTTTACTTGTTTTACTGTTTTTTTACAACCTAGAAAATTATTTTGGTGCTAAATATTTCTTTAATTATATTATTTTTTTGCAATTTTCTTATAATATATTTTCTTTATTTTTGTAGGAAAAAGTACAACAGGAGGACGGCAACACGGCACTGTGCCTGGTAGAATCGCACATCCGGCTGGACTACAACACCGGCGAGTGGAAGACATTCCAGAACTACAGGCTACAGGACCAGAGTGCCGCCTCATAGTCCACAAGGGTCATACGCATAGTTCGCAGCACCAAGTGAACACCGACAGCCAGGCTGAAGCTGAACATGCGTATATGGATTGTGGACTATTATGCATTAGGTTTTTTGATTTGTCATCCGTTCTGCACGGGCTGCCTCGTTGCCGCCCCTAATTAGGCTATTGGAAACCCCCTTCTCTCCCCCCTCCTCATCCCTCCCGCGGTCAGCAAAGCACCCCAAGAAATGCTGGAAATAATGAAACTATTTAATAATTAAGGTAAATTAGCTGTACAGTTGTTTAGTATGTAGAAAAGGCTAGCGCTTAAACATTTAGTAAACATGCCCGTTCACACATCCACCAAGCAAGCACCCATTCATCCAAGCACACACAGGCATACACTCACCTCTGGCTGAACGCTTCACTGGAGAGCAGTTGGAAAGGCGGATGGGCCAGAAGTGAACGTTCGGACGGATCGCATAAGCACACACCACACATGCACACACACTCATGCATTTCAAATCTGCATATATATATACCTAGCTTATGTAATTATTGTCGAGTAAAAAGTGTGTAATTATCTTACCAAGCAGCATAAAATTTAGAGACGCTGATCGGCGCTCGTTATTCATTAAAAATCCAATGAAAATATATAGTTATAGATATATATATGTATGAGCCGCAGCAACCACAGCAAAATTAACTTAAATCTTGAAATGTGTAATAGAAAAACAATAAAACTAGCATATGTATTTATGGCTTAAATGTTAAAAATCCGTTTGTATTACCTTTGAGACACGAAAATGTGGGTCATGTAAACGTCAGTTCAAGAACTCAAACACTCGATCGAGAGATCAATTTGATTACCAAGAAGTCATTGCTTGTTACGAAACCGGTATTGCGAAATACAAACATTCAAGTGCCTACTGATAAATCTGGTTAAATTGTGTGATGTCTTTGAACCTCTTGAGGAAATGTTTACAATCCAATTCCTATATAGGGGATAGGAATTTATTGGAAAGTGCCTGGCCCACGGTCAAGTGAGCGCCAGTTAAAGCCAAACCGCATTGTCGTTAATTATCGATTGTTGTTTCTTTAATTGTCTCGAAATCGGAAGCTTACAACTAGTCAACACAAACTTACGAAACTTCTCGCTAAGTTACACTATGCCTAGGGCTAATACTAGGTGGTAGGCTATACGATCTAGTTAAATATAATACGTGGTGCGTGATAAATTCGCTGCAGATCTGTTTCGGTGAGGGATGCCTTCGTCCTACTTGGCCACCTCCTTCCAATGGACGATGGCGCGCTGCTCGTCGGGAGCGTCCCGGAAGGGACGGCTGCCATCGGAGTGCACATACTCGTTCACCTGGAAGTTGAGGAGCGTCTTGTAGTGATAGACATCGGCCAGCTGCTGCGTCAGCGGACTGGTGTTGGTGGTGAAGATGCCGGCGAACTGCTTCTCGCGGGCCACCCGCAGCACCTCGTGCTCCATGAAGTGCATGCAGGCGATGTTCTCGCGGGGATTCAGCTTCTCGGCGGTGCCCATCATGAACGAGTGCAGGATCTGATTGAGGCCCTTGGGCAGGTAGTTGTCCCTGTGGAGGATGGAAAGTGAGTAAGCAGAGTAGGTATGAGCCCTGGTTGGCTAAACCTTACCTAATGGGACCCTCGCAGAACTCTAGGAACTCGAAGACGATGAGCAGCTTGGACTTGATGTCCACCTCGGGCTCGTTCCGCGCATCAAAGTTCAGCGCTGTGCCAATGATGCGATCCGTATTGCGATCGTAGATGACGAAACTCAGATCCCGCTCCACCAACACGTTCCAGATATCCTAGAAAAGGGTTTAGGAAACCATATAGTTATACTTATTTGTGTAACAAGATATTTATTCACTCACGTTGAGGATATCGCTGTAATCAGTTCGCAAAACTCCAGGTTTGAGCCACTGCTCCAAGTCCGCCTTGTTGTAAAAGCTAGCCACAATGATGCTGCAAAGGATTATATCCTTTAGTACTTCCCCACCTTAAATCTCTGCCCATCACTACTCACTCGATGACCTCCTGACGGTGCTCCAGTCGCAGTGGCACCGCCTCCATCTTCAGATGCGGACACGCATTCAGGGACTCCTCCTCCAGCTGCACTGCATCATGGTTGGCCGCCATCTTCTCGATGATCTCGCCCAGATTCTTGGCCGCAATGAACTCGGAGATGCCGATGTTGTAGCCCTTCTCGCGCAGCAGGGTCACCGTGAAGATGGAGTTCAGTGAGTTCCCACCCAGTTCGTAAAAGTTGCTGTGCGGTGCCAAGGTGGCCCTGGTGGAGCGTCCAATCACCCCGCCCACTGTCTCGAAGAGATCCCGAGCCGTGAGCTTCAGATCCTCGGGCACCTGCGAGTAATCAAAGTCCAGGACAATGCTAGAGTCACCCTCGTTGTTGTTGGCCGTCTCGTAGGACTTGAGCAGCGCCTGACGATCCACTTTGCCGTTGACGAGCAGCGGAACGTGCTCCAGGATCACCACCTGCGGCGTCATATAATCCGCCAACTTGTCCTTGAGGCGCGCCTCCATCTGCATCTCGGTGACCATGGGCGCATCATCGCGCAGCTTGACGAAGGCCAGGATGGCCTGGTCCACCTGCCCGGCATGGTAGCACAGCACAATGGCCTTCTCCACCAGCGGCAGCTCGGCCACGTTCTTCTCCACCTCCGAAAGGTCGACGCGATGGCCACGAATCTTCACCTGGGAGTCGGTGCGTCCCTCGTACATGATGCTGCCGTTCTTCAGGGATCCATAGTCCCCGGTGCGATAAAGACGAGCGTATTCTGGGGAGGGAAAAATAAATTATATTTAAAATTCGGAAAAAATATAATATTTTATTTCCATGAAATTGCATAGATAATATAGAAAAAATGGTATTATATGCAAGAACTATTTTAGGTATCTTTAATTAAAGATCTTAAAAATCCAAAATTGAATTTAAATTTAAAATTTGTTTTTTTTTTGTTATATTTTTAGCCTAACTATTTTCACTTGAATTAGAGTTTTAAGGATATTGTTTTGCATATAATTATATCTTTAATTAAAGATATATTTATCCTAAAAATCCAAAATTTAATTAAAACTTAAAATTTGTTTTGTTTTTTTTTTTTTTTAATATTTTTAACCTAGCTAGATTTATTTTAATTAGAGTTTTAAGGATATTGTTTATAATGATAATGGTAATAATAATAATGTTTTAATAAAGTAACTTAATATATAAAAAAAAAGATTTAAAAGTTATTTAAGTATATAAAAGCTTACTCTTCTCCACAGCCAGTGGGTTCTCCAGGAAGCGCTCGGGATCGCGTCCGTTGACATAACCTGCGGCCAAGTTGAGTCCCGAGGCAAAGATCTCGCCAATCTCGCCGTTCTTCACAGGGCGATAATCGGCATCTAGCAGATAGACGACAGTATTGGACAAAGGAATACCTATATAGGATATCAAATCACAGGTTACATAACCAAGAACCGAAGTAAATATGAGGGATAAACCTCACCTATGGGCACATTGTCGTACAGACTCAATTGCTTCTTGCTCTCGCAGGTAAAGAAGGTGACGTCGCCCATCACCTCGGTGGAGCCGTAGAAGTTGTACAGTCGGTGGACGCCCTCGTCGAAGTAGTCGAAGAAGCTGCTGGCCAGCGCCACCGACAGTGGTTCCCCAGAGCAGACCCAGATCTGGAGGTTATAGAGCAGCTTCTGGGCAGCTCCGCCGCCTTCCATTTTCAGGTACATGAGCAGCGATCGCAGCAGAGTGGGCACCAGCACCAGACGCCGGATCTTGTACCGCTCCAGCAGAGCCACCAATCGCTGGGGATCCTTGGTCACAGCCTTGGGCACCACCAGAATGGCCAGACCGCACATCAGTGGACTCCACAGCTCCGCAATCGAGTCCACAAAGGTCAGGGCCGTCTTGAAGACGCTCACCGCCTCGTTGGAGGTGTACGGAAAGGTGGCCCACTGCCACTGGAGGCGATTGAGGATGCTCTCGTGCGGCAGACGCACTCCCTTCGGCACGCCCGTGCTGCCCGAGGTGTAGAGCACGATGGCGATGTGGTCGTTGCCACCGCGCAGCTGCTCCTCCGAGAGCAGATTGGAGCCGGCCAGCTGGAGGGATTTGGCATACAGCTCGGTGGCGCAGAGCGTGGGAGTTCCCTGGAAGCGACCGGCATCGATGTCATCATCGCGAATCACCAGCGTGGGCTTCGCCTCCAGCAGAATGTGATGGATGCGGTTGGCCGGGAAGCTGGGATCAATCGGCAGATAGGCGCCTCCGGCCTTCCAGATGGCCAGCAGTGTGGTCACCAGTCCCTCCGACGGCTGCATGCAGACGGCCACGATGAAGTCGCCATCGCTGTTCGGCTGCAGGAATCGATTGTGGGTCTCCGCCACCAGGAGACGAGCGGCCCGATTCGCGCGCTCGTTCATCTGGCGATAGCTGCTCTGGCTGGGCGCCATCCCGTGGCCGGGACTCGCCGGCTGATAGATCAGGGCCACCTTGTCGGCGTGCCGCAGCTGCTGCTCCTCGAAGATGCGGTGCAGAGCTCTCGGCGCAAAGTCCTGCTGCAGACCCTTGACAATCGACAATTGCGGCAGCGAACCCATCTTTAGTTTCTGTTATCTGTAAAGTTGAGATATCAGTGAGAAATAATAACAATTTATTAAGTTATTATCAAGTCAAAATCAATTAGGATTCATCACTCAGAGATTCGCTAAATTACATCATCTTTCGCGACTTTTATTATGCAATGCGGGTTATTGGCTTACCGCCTGGAGGTGGCAATTAAATTCATTCATACATGCATATTTATAACACTTTGTGTTAATAAAGCGCTCACACAAATAAGCTATTATAATGAATGAATATTGGACCTGGCTTAAACGGACAGCTTCTGGTGAGCTTTATTGGTTCGATTAAATCATATTCTCTTTGGCTAAAGAATACATTTTAATGATCTTCTAATTGTGGGTTTATTTTCTTCTCCATCTGCATTCAAAGTAGGCAAATTAATAGAGTTATGCATACTAAACTCGAATTGAATTATGAATATATTGATATGTTAACATTTCTAAGAAATACTACAACTACATTAATATTGATTACAGATCTGTATCTAGTCGAAAACCAAGTTAGTTAGAATTAATAGCCATGCTGCTTTCAATTTTTTTTTGATAAATAAATGCCTAGCAACAACCACTTGTCATTCTAAATTATGGCGACATTTTTATCTATTCGCTTAGCACCATATTTTTCCCTACCTATCACTCATACTTTCATTACAGGTTTCTTTAATAGTGGCCTCCCATCGGGTCCCTCCTTCGGATACTTAATATTACCTAATGCATTAGCATAGCCACCTGTTTGTCGATACTAATTACGCTCGGTTTAATCTATGTGGGCTCGTACTACTATATGAATTTGAATTTAGATCTGTTCCGGCTTTGATAGACCAAGTGTTTTGCTGTTGGATTATTGTTTTGAATTTTTAATAAAATACTATGCTATATTGAATTAAATAAATAAACCTAGGCATCTAGTTTTCTACTTATACACAGAGAAAAATAATCAAGTAAGATGGCCATGTACTGATTTTTAGTAACCCTTTTGGATAAAAAGATCTAAAAGCCCTCCATTTAAGTAAATATTTTAATTTTTAATAATTTTAATTTTTATAATTTTATTTTTAATATTTAAATTTTAATAAAATACTATGCAATATTAAATTTAATAAATAAACCTAGGCATCTAAGTAGAAAAACACAGAAAAAAATAAAAAAGTAAGATGACCATATACAGATTTTCAGTAATTAAAAACCCTTTTGGATACAAATGATCTATAAACCCTACATTTAAGTAAATATTTTTTGAAAACTTTTTACTGAAAGTGAGATCCTATATTCTTGGCCATAATTTGAGTACATAAATTCTCAATTTTAGTGTAATGTTCATGGCTGGTTCTCTTTATAAATACCCAATAATTCCTCTCCTCTTGAAAGAATTCACTAAGTTTCAGTTTTATAGCTCGGTCGTTGGACTTGACTTGGCCAGAAGCCTAAACAACCGCTCGGAATGCGGCATGCTAACTCGTTAATTGCATTAAGCCAGCCAATTGCTGGGCCATTTGACGTGCGGCCATAAAATTGAGGCAAACGCAGGCCCAAGATCGCTGGAGGTCTTTAAGCTGCTGCGCCAGCCTTATGCTCATGTTCGTTACGTTCCATTGGCGTGTCATAAAACCGAGTTAAAATGTCATTGTGCCGACCATTTCTGGTGTCTGAGAGTGTATCTGTATCTCTGCTGGGTATCTGTATCTACTACCTGTATCTGCTTGATTCTACTTGGCTCCAATGTCAAGCGCTCTAATCCGAAAAAACATGAGGACAAGCGGCCGTCTGGAGGCCCAAGAACGGCAATTACCCCTGGCCTTAGCTAATGTTAATCTCCGATTTGGTTTTACAATTTTGATTTCGTTTGATTGGAGACCTCATTAAATCCAAGCCGCTTTGGGGGAAGCAGGAAAAGGCGTTTGCTGGCTGGGAAAGGCAAGGTGTTTGGTTGGTCAGGAAGCTTCTTGGGCCACTGCAGTATGAATTATTCAGTTGCTTCCGTTTCTTCTGGCTGGCGGAGGAATAGGAATAGGAATAGGAGGAAGTGGAGTGCCACTAAAGGTGGAGGCTATGTGTGTAGTTGGGAACCATCGCGGCAGCGGCGGCTGTCGGCTGTTAAGCTCAAAACAAGTTCTACTTCAATTGCGCAATGGCAAAGCTTCTGGTTCTGGTTTTTCGGACTGGCTCGCTTCTCATTCTCGACCACTGGCATACATTTTTTTGGCAGCCGCGCAATTTACAACGGTTTTACGGGGCGTATACGTAACGAATTCAAGGCTAGGCAGAAATCATTTCCCAAGCGCCCATTACGTATGCGCCGTGTGAGTCCAATTAGTTTGCTTTGCTTTGCCTCGACTAGGCAGCATATATGCATGGTTAGTTAGAACCTACATATCTGCATACAATGCTGCTGCTGGAGTCCATTGTCTTGGTCCCGCCACTCGACGCGAGCATTCTTGGGGGCTCTCTTGGCATTTCACATCATCGATTTAATGCATCCAGCGACTTCTGTTCACCTTCGCTGCCTCCGTTGATGAGGTGAAATCCATGCGGCTGATTTAATGTTATTACCGCTGTTGCCCCTGTTGCCATTAAATCAACAAAAAAAAAAAAAGCCATTAAAAACTAAGGTGCCAGTGGCCAGTAGTGCAGTGGGCTCGATTGAAAATCATTTAAGACTGCTTGTAATTTTCCGCCCCAAGGTTGCACTTGTGTTAGATTGCTTTCTGTTTTCTGCGGTTCTGGCGCCTTTGGAAAATCGTTCCATAATTATCAGCGTGCCATGTAATTTGTAATTTACATAATTATTGGCTGCGTTTGGGGTTTGGGAGTTGAATGACTGTTTGTTAGTACATTGCACTTGGCAGAGCAACAACATTGGCTAAGGTCGTTTGGTATCTAGTATCTCGAATGTTTCCGCTGCTGGCTGATTTCAAAGAGTGTGTGGCTAATTAATTCGTCGAACCGTCGTGGGAGGCGGTCAAATCAAAACATATAACAACAAATATAACAAGTGCTCTTTTATTGGATGTATTACTAGTACTTATGGGATTTTTTTGCCCCTACTGATTTGCTTAATTGAGTAAAAAGCGACTAATTTAAGCCATGGTGGGGCGCACTGCATCTGCACAGCGACGACTTTGGGGGTCGTCCCCGGTGAGTGTGTGTGTTCTGCTTTCTGTTTTTGTGCCCACTGGACTTGGATTTTTCCCCACCGCCGCTGTATTTCCGATTGTGAGTCAATTGGATGACAAGTTCGCAGAGGTATAGAGAGTAAAAAAGCCGCACTTAAGAACCACACACAAAACTAACGATCTCCGCAAAGAACTTGACGTCAATTCGCATGCGGCAGGCTCATTAGCGTTTAGCGTTTAGCTGGCAAATGCAAATTGTGCACCATAAACAGCACCGAAGCACTTGTAAACGATATGCGACACTCGTTTAGCACATACTTAGCATAATTAATAGCCGATCGCCCTGGCCAATGACTCAATTGCAATTATAAATCTATCATACGCCGCGTTGGCCGCTCTTAATAACAGTCCGCAGATGTGTAGCAGGCGATTTGTTCGGCACGCCAAGACAAATTAAATGTCAATTGCGGGTTACCTATGTTAGCATTTATTATGTCGATGGTTTGTCTAACTAACGAGCCAGGTGCTAAGTGCTGCAAAAACAGCAGCGGAGATGGGGATTCTAGGAAAAACGAAGGCTTGCATCTCAATTTTAAAGCTGCGATAATTATTTCACCTTTTACGACCCCGCCCCGCCTTGAATTCTGTTTGCCTTTCGGCATTGCGAGAGTGCATTCTCAAGGAATGAGCCGTTTAGCGAGTCAAGTTTCCTTTTTTATTTTAAGCATTTCGCTTACTTCCTTCATAAAACTGGTTGCGTTAAGCGAACGGGGCTTCTGTTTTGCAAAAAAAAAAAAACAGTAGAATCCAGAGCAGGTCTCATCTTCTGATATTTTTAAAATTTTTATATTTATTCCTCTAAAAAGGGGTTTCATTCTAATAATCTAAACACCTTTTTTGCTAGAAACCTACAAGCCATAACTCATAAAAAACCTTAGCCCACAAAAGTATCTTCGACGTTTGTAGCGATTATTTTTCACTTAAAACTAATTGCATTTTTTGCTGTTCTTCTTCTTTTTAAGTAATATTCTCGGCTTAATGAATTTTTTTTTGTAATAATCTGTCGGAAATGATGTAATTTTGTAATATACTGAGGAACTTTTAAGTTGGCTATTAATTTACGCGAAAATTATTTTGTTAACTGCTCTTAAACATGCAAGCCAAGTAAATTTGCATGCTAATTTCGGGAAAGCGAGTTTGCCGAATCCTAAAGAATTCGTGATTATCACGTATACGTACCGTGGGTATTATAAAATTCTGTCACTTGATAATTTGAACAGTTTTGTTGTATTTCTCTTTCAAATGTTTATCTGTGGCCGTTTAACACTGAGCACGATTCTTTAGTAATATATATATCTTTTGTATTTCGTTTCTTTATCGTTTGAGTGAGTCTACCAAAACTTCCTTTTTCTGGTCACTTCACTGGCGTTTCACTTTTGATTTTGGTGGGCAGCCAAAAAAAACTTGCAACGCAACTGGCAAACTTAACGTGCTATGTACTTGTAAACGGCGCTCGCAGACTAATCAGAATCCCAGCACCCGACTATCTTATATATCCCACCGATCCGCCGCAGCCTCGGTCGCCGCGGGCTGCGCAGTCGCGCAGTCGGTCGGTCGGTGAAGAATGGCAGCGGCAGCGGCTGCGGCAGAGGACAGAATGACAGAAAAAAACCAGTTCCTGCTCTTACAGCCGCTGCAATTACCGCTCGCAGCATACAACACACACACTCGCGTGTGTATTTGTGTGTGGATTCCAGATTAGAATTCGCGTCGCCTCGGTTTTGGTCGCCATTTTCAGCGTACCGGCGACCAGTGACGTAGGAAATGAAATGAAATTCCTGGCCTGGTCCCCGCACTCTCTAATTGGCAGGCAAAAAGCACAGTTTGGATTAGTTTTCTACCCACCAGACGTTTGGAAATCCCTCGCATGACACACAACTAGAAGTGGTTCGAGGAAAGCGATAGACAGCTCTGATTAAGCGCAGCTAGAAAGCCCATTGAGGGGTATTCATCCATGTGTTTTGAATAAACAAGTGTTACAAAGCAGTAATACAAATATATCAATTTTATAAGCTATAAAAGAACTGAATTACAAACCATTAACATAAATATATCAATGTTGAAAACTATAAGAAATCGGATTATTTCCAGTTTAAAGAACTGATAAACTTGTTAAACTTGTAAATTAAAGAATCAATCATCTTACAAATAGAATGCAAAAGATGCTAATTTTTCTATATCGAGATGGTGAATGTCAGATATGTAATAAAATTATTATTCTATTCAGTTGGGACTAACAAATCTCAAATATCAAACAAAAAGATTTTTGGAGAGATAAAAATACCATGACGATCGCACCTTCGACATACAAAAGTTCTGATAAAAACTTGTGTTACGAAAGATAATTACTTTTTACTTACGTCTAAATAAATACATCAACTTTCTAAAATGCTGCTTTATTTATTTCTTATTATTAAATGGAAAACAAGACAGGAAGCTAACTACTTCTAACTACATTTTCAACATTCCCTGCATGGGCATAATATTTTTCGATATGGCGCAAAATAATGTCAGAATTTGGATTGTCATACCTCGTTGGACTGGTAATTAAATTCCCAATAAATTGGCATTCAAACATGGTACTTTTTATTTTTATAATTTTTTTGTAAAATGTGACGATGTAATTTTCCAGAAAGTGATGCCAATCGTTAGCCTATGTTGTTACCAACTCAAAACAGTCGCTTTTCTCGCTGTGCGCCTTGATTTGACCAAGATACTATTGAAAATTCCCGAAAAATTGAGTATTTATTTCGGCGCGATTCGTCACTACGTAGACTGCCGTCCTTAGTAACTTAAACTTGATTGTGAATGTTGTTACAACTTTATTACTACAAACACCACTTGCATTGCTGCGAAATGGTCGAATTTACGACTGAGGAGACTGAGTGGCCCGGAGTGCTAGTGATTTACGGCTTTTTCCCTGCGAATGTAAGTAATTCATACCGTGCGAAAGTAGAATAGCAATTAAAAATTGAATTATAAATACAAATACGAGCATCGCAGTCGCCGCAATTTGTAGATCGATGCTGTAGCTGTCAGCGCTAGCCGTTCTTCGGGCAAGTGAGTGTAATGAGAGGGATTGCTCCGCTGCTAACATATGCCAGCCGTCATGTCGGGCTTCCCATTACGGAGTCAGTGTGAAAATTTGCAGTTTAAGTATGGCGGCGAGGCGCCTGTCCCCTGACTTTTAAGTCAATCATTACTCAATAAAATACCCACTGCTTGTGAATGCAGTCGCCTGTTGAGATCTCAGAATAAAGTGGACTTCATAAGTATAGAAGTCGAGCATTGTTTGCGGCACCAAGGTTAATCAGTTAATTGACTAAATGCTCAAAGAAAGCCACGGCACATTCGAATGCTCAGGAATCCGAAAATAATATCATATCCAATTGATCGACTATTAATTAGCGAATCATGGGTGTTCCAACGTCAGCAAATCTGAAGTGCGATGCGGGCAAAGAATTTGAAACTGTCGAATGGCATCATTACCGCACATTTGCATTTATACCAATTTGATTTTAATAGAATACCAACTATGACAGCTTGATTGATTTAATAATTAATTTATTTAATTTAATAATTAATTAATTCAAGTATAGATAAACAACTGATTTTATTAGCAGTTAATATATAAACAGGCAATCTATGTAAATATTTGTAGCAGTTATTATTTAATTCCATTTTGTTTTTATTCGATTCTTATCTCAGCATGAGCTAGTATAACTTTAATAGCGCCAATAATATAAGTTGCTTTCATAAAAATAATTGTCGGCCGCCTAACAACTTCAACGCCAGTTGCATTCGCCATTTGATTGACCATAAAAATCGCTGATTTTCCTATACATTGTAAACGTTCCATAAAAAATTACTAACTTCCTTCCTTCAATTGCTCAGCCAATTAGGCATTCTGCATTTTAAGTAACTGCACTACATGCTCAGCATAATAAACGATGTTTTGGGGGACTTTTTCCGGGGAACGAACAAAAAGGATTCACACTGATGTTTTTGGGCCACAGCTCTTAACAGGTATTTAATGGGGATTTGATTTTAAAGCGGAGTGATTCACTCCCGAAAATAAGACATAAGGGGTTCTGCAAGAGCTCTTAATTAACTGATTACTGAAAGCTAATTGATTTCCATTAAAACGAGCGAACAAGAGGGTGTGTCCACTCCTATATAAGTAAACCAACCCGCTGTTCTCCCATTAACACGGTGGTCTGTTTGTATCTGGTGATGCAAAGATTCATATCTCCTCGGCTCAATTCACACCCCAGTCACGTTTCCAGATCGCGACGTCAGCGGCCGTGAGGAGGCATCTTTGGAACCGGCTAGTAGTCGGCCGATTCGAGCCGATCGCGAGCATCCGGACTTCCCCAAAAAGAAAGTGTGACGCATCCGCCTGGTCGGCGGGACAATTCTACGAACCGAATCGCTTGTCGGCCACAATGTTCCCATTTGTTTTTGTCGCTTAGCGTGATGTGTGCTTTTTAAGGCACGCTTGTGACGCGATTTTGCTGTGTTTACTGCACAGCAACAAAATCCCCCAAAGGCATACATATATATTCGACTGTTTGTTTGCATCTGCATAATAAGTTTTGATCTGATAATTACCATTTTAAGCTGGCAGAAGAATATTAATTTTTAATTGAAAAAGTAGTCTAATTAATGTTACTTTAAAATAATCAAAAAATAAAAAAATAAAATAATTAAATAATATTAAACAGGATAATAATAATATTTATATTTACTTCAGGGTTTTCTATAATAATTTAAATATGTAATAATAAAATATTTTGTTTCATAATTTCAAAAAACCTCTTAGGATTCCCTGTTATTTAGTTTTATAATTCTTTGTATAAATTCTAAGTGCATTTGGTATTAAATATATGGATAATTATTAATATTTACCTATAAATGCAGTATAACGTTTTAAATAAGAAATATTTAAACCAATAGTTTAATAACTTGAAAAAATCTCTTGTATTCCATATTATTTTCTCTTATAATTACTTCAATGTATAATTTTTAGTGATAAAAAACTGAATTTGAGGTTTCGAGTTTCTTTCGGTGTGCATTTGGTATTAAATATTATTAAATGATAATGATTAATATTGATATTTACTTATAAATACAGTGAAAAAATTTAAAAAATACCTATTTAAGCCGTTGGTTTAATAACTCGGTAAACCTTTTCATATTATTTTCTTTTATAATTATTTATATGTATAATTTTTTTGGTAAAGCAGTAAAATTGCTATTTCGAGTTTCTTTCCGTGTGCATTTGCAGGAGGCGGTCGAACTCGTTTGCGCCCCAACAAGTATTTCCCTAAACAACTCGAGGCGGGACAATTTACTGTTAAGAACAGCCGGCGGCTATCGAATCGAGCGATTCGACGGCGCTGATTGCTTTCGCATTCGGCTGATCGATTCTTTTGAAGTTGTTGTGATCTGCGACTCTGATTTGGCCTTTTTCGATTAGCTCCGCTTTGTTACGCATACGTCGTGTTGGACATGACGACACGACAATGACAGCGACTCTTTTTGTTTGTCAACATGCGTACCGAAATCGAAACCGAAATCAGAGCCAAAATCATAACCAAAATCGTAAACCATCTTAATCGCGAACGTGTCGAGTGGCCGGCAGATAATTATTGGCAAGAATCTGGCCCCTGCACTTACGGAAGTGGCAAGCACTTCCAGCGGCCACCAGACAGCTGGGCCAATTCTAATTGAATTACGCGGCCAATTAAACGTTTATAAGAGCTGCAGTACGAAGCCACTTGATTGGACGGCTGGACTATCAACGGATAGTGACATTAATGGATGGGCGTGGTTGCGGAGACGGGCAACTGGCCATGTTAAATGCAAATTGGCAAATGTCGCAAAATGTTAATGAGGGGATTGTAAAAATAAATAATAATAATCAAATTTCAATATGAGCTAAAAACACCTGAAAAACCGCGTAATATTTCCAAGATAAGCGTGCACTTGTAAGCCTGTTGTTATAATTATTATTAAATGGGTTTTATTACTTTTTCTGAAGTTGACCAAACACGTCCTTAACTTATCATTTCGGCTTTAATTAAACACATTTTTTCCAGCGAATCCGATTGTAGCAATATCAAACTCGAAAATTATGCAGCACGCAGTAGACACATGCAGATAGTATTTTCCCACAATATAAATCACCCACATTGTTGGGGGTTCAGAGGAATTTATGATATAAGTTGATGTTCAGATAAGATTAGTTAAATTGAGTAGTAGTTAATTAAGGAACAGCTTTAGGAGTTCCGGTCGATAACTTCTGCAATATATTTAAACCTATTTTTAAAACCTTAAGTAACAAGATCAATCAACCCTTAAAAGCTTTTCTAGAAAACAGTCGAAATATTATTTATACTACAGTTGACCATGGTCAAAACAAATGAAGTCATTAGTACTCTACAGTGCTTGAGAAGGTTTTCAGGTTGCTTTCTGTGGGTTCTATTGACCATTGATAGTGGCAGCGATAAGATGTGGCACACGACAAACATTCATAATGATGTGGGAAAAGTTATCAATTCGACTTCTTCGGAAGTCTAAACTGAATATTAGTACCACCAAATCATGGTGAACCTTGCATGAATAATGCGATTATAAAAGGTTAGCGGCAATCCGAAGACCGATCATTTGTTTGTAAGTCGGTGGACGAAATGGCCACCAGTGTATTACTCATACTCCTACTTGGCATTGCCTTGAGCAAATCCGAAATTCCCAATATGGAATTTCCGGAGGTGGAAATTAGGGATTTGACGGAATATCACCGTCTCAACAGACTTCGATATTTGTCCGAGAAGTTCTTCAGTTACTATCAAAACATTACGATATCCGATTTGGTTCCAGACGGCAGGCTGCCCACTCAGCAGGATTTACAGTGCTATGCGGAGTTTGCCCAGCTGACGAAGGGATTATCTTCCGGAAGTCTATGGGCCTACAAAAGTAGGTTTGATCGAATATATATAATGAGATTAAAATTAATGTGCCTTGGGTTAAGTGATCGATTCATGGGGCTCCATTCCGGCGGGAATCCTTATGGGTCACCTCAAGGATCTGGGTCACTATGATGAGTGTGTGAGGATTGATCACGCCGTTGGATCCAGCTATAGCATTCTGGGCAAGTACTGCCTTGCCCAATTGCTGGGTGCTTCTGGATTAATGAACCTGCTCGGTATCCAGACAGCTGTTTGCTTTCCCGCCTCGTGTTCCGCATCCAATATGGATACCTTACTTCGAAGGGTTGTTCAGCAACTTCTTGATGTTCAGTTGAACTCAAATTTGACCCTGGTAAAGGAAGGCACCTGCAAAACGGCAGTTCGGGAATCCTACGATGGCCTCACCATTTTTACAATGAAAAAGTTCTATTTTTCTTAGCTATGAATCATGTACTGACCACCTTATCACCCTGTAGAGTACTCCTTTCTATTTTCGGTGCTGCAGTTGCCGTCTCCACTCTGTATGACTATTTCCTGTGCGATGATCAAAGTAAGTAGTTTACAATTTACGATTAAATAAATCTTTTAATACTCTTAATTTTCAGAGAAACTGCCTGCCATTCTGAAGGCTTTCTCAGCTCGTGCTAATTCCCGAGCTCTATTCCACACTTCCACCAGCAGCAATCCCAATGTGATAGAGTGCCTCCATGGCATCCGCTGTATGTCTTTGATTTGGGTGTGCTATGGTCATGATTATATAGTCACCTTCACCTCCCCCAATATCAACTATGTTGATATCTATTCGGTAAGATATCTATATATCTCTAGGTTTTAGAGCTCCCATATATTTAATTTTGAATCTTGAAAACAGTGGATCAAGACGCCTTTCATGGAGTTTATCAACGAAGGAGTTTTCGCCGTGGATACATTCTTCTTTCTCAGTGGTCTTTTGGTTGCCGTTGTCTCGTTGAGAGCCATGGAGAGGTAGGTCTTTCAATTGTTATTTATTTTTAAACTTTTTAGAAATATCTAAATCACAGGTCCAAAGGAAAGCTGAATGTGCCGTTCATGTACCTCCATCGATACCTTCGCATCACTCCCATGCTGGCGGTGGCCATCATTGTCCACTTGAAGTTGCTGCCCCTCATGGGCGATGGTCCATTATTCGGAAAGTGGAACTTTGACAACTATGACAACTGCAATAAGAACTGGTTTTGGACCCTGCTCTACATTCAGAACTACGCCACTGACAAGGAGGTGCTTATAAATGAACTACATAAAAAATAAAATAATTATTTTCATTTGTACCTTTTAAAAGTGCCTCATTCAAGCCTGGTACCTGGCCGTCGATATGCAGCTCTACATCCTGGCGCCTATTTTCCTTTTTGTCGTCTTCAGGTGGGGCAAAAAAGGTGCAGCTGCCATTTTACTACTAGTTCTTGCTCTAGCCGGCTTTCTCATAGGTTATATAGCCATTAACGAGTACAC
Organism: Drosophila mimetica; assembly: GCA_037075245.1. NCBI lineage: Eukaryota > Metazoa > Arthropoda > Insecta > Diptera > Drosophilidae > Drosophila > Drosophila mimetica. Next base: position 9,582,589 of record JBAMCH010000023.1, on the reverse strand, counting down.
ATTGTAAGTATGACTATTTTCTAAACTACAAGTTGTAAATAAAGTTATTATACAAATTTTTTTTAGAATATACCCGAGCGCGGTAAGCACCCAGAGGGTTTCCCATGAAACCCACAACCGAGCTTCCGGTTGGTTGATGGGTTTCCTCTTTGGCTACTTTTTGCACTCGATTCGCGGCAGGAACATCAAGTTGAGTCGACCTGCTGTTTGGACGGGATGGATCACCAGTTTGGCCTTCTTGTTCACCGTCATCTTTGCCATGTATCCTTATGGCGTTGGCATGGGGAAAACCCTATCTCCTGTGGCCGAGGCCTTCTACATATCCCTCTCGCGGATTGCCTGGCCCCTGGCTCTGAGTTGGGTGGTCTTTGCCTGTATGCAGGGATACGGGGGGTTGGCCAACTCCTTCCTGTCCTCTCCACTCTGGCACTCTCAAAGTTGTCCTTCTCCGTCTACATCTGGCATCTTTTCGTACAGAACCTCAATGCGGGACGAACTCGGGTGAATACCTACTTTTCCGACTACGATGTGGTGAGTGTTTAGTAATATGATCTTGCGATTGATACTAGAATCTACTTTAATCCTTAGATGCTGCGTTTCTGGCAGGACTTTGGTTTCTCCGTGCTGCTGGCCTATGTCATGTACATCCTAATCGAAGCTCCTTGCAGCGGCTTGGAGTCCATGTTACTACCCAATCGTAGACCCACTTCCAAGCCCACAGAACCCCAACCTGAGGTGGCCCCCAAACCATCAGAACCAACTGAAGGCCTGAATGTCCATAAAGTAGCTAGACATATAAGTATATTATCGGGGCAAGCTTGATTTTTCTGCGTAAAGCCTATACCATTATAAAAAAAATGTGTTAAATGTGAATTATGTGATCAATTAAACTACCATTAAAGATGCAGACTGATTTAAATGCTTGTATATGAATGTTGGCACTTTGCAGCGGGCACCACAGCTGATCGCCAATCAAGTAGATCGAGTTCCACGCAAAAGCAGCCTTATGTAAATTAACTAATTGCAAAAATCAGATCATAAGATATACTCGCTATCAGCTTTCCGGACTGATCGCATCTACTTAATCATAAGGCAATAAATAGCACCTGAAAACCCACTTGACCAGCCGCAAGCGTGTTCGAGTTACCAGACATCGAGCGAGATAAGAAAGTGAGTTGCAGTATATTTTTGTACCAGGTAATGGTTGATTTTTGGACCGGAGGAAATAGTTCTCAAGTGGACAAGGTCGTGGAAACTCTAAAACACCTCATATCCCAATTCGGTATTCCTATCGATATATACAAATATTACGATCTTAAAATATGCATATTACTTTGGACCCATTTTATTATTAGTTTATTATTCATTTAATAATTTAGAGTGTTTTGACTACTTGAGCACCCGAAATGCGTGGCATCGATAAGATAATCACACTTCGACCCCCATAATATGCAAAAACAAATAATTCTTGAATGATGTTAATCAAAATAATAAATTTTTAAAAGGAATTCGGAGATTGCAGAGTCATGTTAACGCTGGAAATTGGGCTAATCGAAAGTGACCATATATTACTAATCCTTATCTCAGACGAGCAGCAGACATTGCTTATAAAAGGGGTCGCCGTAGTCCGGATGCGAAACATTCGGTGATCGCACGTCTACGGAGATGGTGAAAATAACAGTGCTACTACTACTTTTTGGCCTGGCCATAACCAGTGCCCTTGATTTTGATCTTGGGCTAAGTCCAGGCAACGAACTGGATGTGCAGGATTACCAACGCTTGAACAAACTGCGGCATTTGACAGAGGAGTTTTTTGGCCACTATAGGAATGTAACTGTGGAGGACTTGGTGCCGGAAGGACGTCTTCCCACCGTCTCGGATCTACAGTGCTATGCGGAATTTGCTCAGCTGACCGCAGGATTGGCCAGTGGCAGTCTGTGGTCCTACAGAAGTGAGTGATGTGGAAAGTGAGAGTGTGAAAGGATATTATAGGGTTTATTGTTCTTGCACAGTGATTGACGCCTGGGGATCCCTTCCTGCTGGTATTCTAAAGGGACACTTCAAGGACCTCGGACACTACGACGAGTGCGTTAGCATCGAACAGGCCCTCACAACGGGCTCCACTCTGCTCGGTAAATACTGCCTGGCCAATCTGCCACTGCAGCAATTGCTGGGTGGTGGAGGAGGTGGCGGCGGCGGCATGATGATGATGAATGTCCAGTCGGCCGTCTGCTTTCCCGCCTCCTGTTCGGCCACCAACATGGACACACTTCTGCGACGAGTCCTGAAGCAACTAATCGGTTTGGAACTGAGTTCCACTCAGAGTTTGGTCAGCGAAAGCACATGCAAAACTTCGGAGCGTGAGGACTACGATGCAGTGACCATTTTTACTATGTGAGTGAAATATAGAAATATTTTTAAGTTTTTTTCTTTACTTTAGTTCTTAATTTACAGCTCTCTTTTATCTGTATTTGGCGGTCTGGTGGTTTTGTCTACACTCTACGACTATTTCCTGTGTGAGGATCAAAGTAAGTGGATTTATTTTTTCACATAAAAAATTCATTTTTTAAATTTCGATTAAATTTGTAGCGAAACTGCCTGCCATTCTGAAGGTTTTCTCCGCACGTGCCAATTCCCGATCGCTTTTCCGTATTACAACCAAACCCAATCCGAATGTGGTGGAGTGCCTTCATGGATTGCGTGGCATGTCCTTGATTTGGGTGTGCTATGGTCATGACTACATTATTGGCATCACCTCGCCCAACATCAACCTGTACGATGTTTATACTGTGAGTAGAAGGGTAAACTTTATCAAGGATTTATTTATTTAACCTTACTAAATTCCTAGTGGGCTAAGACACCTTTCATGGAAATTATTTACGAAGGCGTCTTTGCAGTGGACACCTTTTTCTTCATTAGTGGTCTGCTAGTTGCAATGGTGGCCCTGCGTTCAATGGAAAAGTAAGTTGCTTAAGCCAAAATTTACCCGACCTTCCTTTACCAAAGTATCACCTTTGCAGGGCCAAGGGCAAGCTGAACATTCCACTGATGTACCTTCATCGCTATCTCCGCCTCACGCCCGTCGTGGCCATATCTATCTTGGTCTACTGGAAGATACTGCCCCTCTTGGGCGACGGTCCGCTCTTCGGCAACTGGAACTTCGATAGCTACGATAGGTGCGAAGATAACTGGTACTGGACCCTGCTCTACATTCAGAACTACGCCACCGATCAGGAAGTAGGTTTCCACTTGCTCTATTATGGTTTTATGCTAATCGGAATCTGTTTTATTTAGTGCCTGACTCACACTTGGTACCTGGCCATCGATATGCAGCTGTATATCCTTGCTCCCTTCCTGCTGATCATCGTCTACAAGTGGGGCAAGAAAGGTGCTGCAGTGGTTCTGCTAATCACACTGGGATTCGTGGCCTACTTGTTCAGCACTATGGTGATTAACGACTACTCTCTGTAAGTATACTTTATTTATTTATTATTTTTATTTAATTAATTATTTTCTTTTCTTTTATAAAAATACAGAATAAATGGTGGTGGCGGTGGAGGACCTAACGACTACTCAGAGGATCTATCCCACTATACACACAACAGGACCTCGGGCTGGCTGGTTGGTTTCCTGTTCGGCTACTTCCTGCACACGATCCGAGGCAAGGCCATCAAGCTGAATCGTCCTGCTGTCTGGCTGGGATGGATCACCAGTCTGGCCCTGCTCTGCACCTGCATCTTTGCCATGTATCCCTATGGCATGGGCAAGAGCAAAACCCTGCCCATCCTGAATGAAGCCTTTTACGTTTCACTCTCCCGTGTTGCCTGGCCTCTGGGCCTAAGTTGGGTGGTCTTTGCCTGCATGCAGGGATACGGTGGACTGGCCAACTCCTTCCTCTGCTCGCCGCTTTGGCAGCCACTCTCGAAGCTCTCCTTCTGCACCTACATGGGTCATCTGGTAATACAGAACCTCAATGGTGGGCGCACGCGAGTCAACACCTACTTCTCGAACTATGATATTGTAAGTAATTTGTAATCATCTTCAAGTTCTGAAATAACTATTTCCTCTCTCAACTAGATGCTGCGTTTCTGGCAGGACTTTGGATTCTCGGTGCTGCTCGCCTATGTCATGTACATTCTGATCGAAGCTCCCTGCGGCGGATTGGAAAGTCTCATCCTGCCCAACCGAAGACCAGCTCCCCAGCCAAAAGTGCAGCCTGCTGAGGCAACGCCTGAGTTAAATCCTTCTCCTGTGGATCTGGAGAAGCAAGCTCCAGAACCGATTGCTCCCCTAAACGAAGTGGCATCGGCATCAGCTCCTCCTCTAGAGAGCAAGACTGAACTGCAGGCTAACGAAGAAAAATAAAACCATATCACTAGTTAGAAGTTACTAAGAAAGCTACAGCTTGTGTAAGAAGCTAAATGTATATAGAAATGAATTTAGAATATTATTTATATTTACATGTAGTACGAAAAATAAATGAATTATAAATTACATTAAAATTTTACTATTTAACTTAGGGGTGAAAACTATATTAGAGCCCGGCATGTTTAAGTTTGAAGTATAAACTTTCAAGTTTACTTGTAACTTTCACTAACTGCTACTTGAAAAAATAAGTTTAAGCCAATCCAGAGATGTCTGTGGACTTTAAAGTGATATATAACTAAATGACTTTAAAGTGGTGCCACTTGAAAGGGACTTTAAGCCACTCAGTTGAGATGTTTGTAAGTTTAAAGTTTCTATAAGTTTTAACACAATTCCTAATGTTGCTGATAGATTTTATCTTGATTTAGTAGCCAGGAAATATATATACTTTCTAAAAAAAGAAAAATCCGTAAAAGGAACAATAGAGCCATCAAATTTCCCCACAATACACGCAGTATGAGCATGTAGACTCCTTGTCACTTGGGACGAACGTGACTCACAAAAGTCTCAGCACGTTTGAGTGGGTTTTAACTGGACTTTGAAGTAGATCGCCATTTATATTAATAAATTGAGATTAATAATATCGTCTCGAGCGGTGAAAACAACACCGTTTACTGCGAACTAATAGAGGCGCAGATGTTTCCTCGCCAAAAGACTCGCTTATCTGAAGTTAAGATAGACTCAAGCGTTTAAGAGCCTCTTGGAAATGCATATCTGATTGGGTTTCAAGAATCGAAATAAAAATCGCCAGGCGTCTGGGGTTTGGGAAATCCAAGCGCGGTCAATAATATTTTGATTGCTCATTTGGCTTCTTATTACCCTGATAAGCGGCCGTCGCTCATTTCGCCAATTAATGTTGAGTTGGCTAAGCAGAAGCCACAAGGAAATCCCATTTATTGTTTCTGAGACGAAAGACCTTTCGATTAGATAGTAATTCGATGAAATCCAAAGTTTACTGATCCTGAAGTGCACAATGACTGTATAAACTAGTCAGGTCTATTAATATCTGCATGTGTGGAAAGTTTATAATCGAAATGTCACAGCTAAGAAAATGTAATCGCTTGTTTTTTAAAAGAATAGGATTTTAAATACATTTTTTGTATAAAAAGATCTATTACAAAATGTATTTAATCAGTCAAATTTAATTCTAATCAAGAATATGAAAGGCCCAAAAATCAAAGGTATATTTAAGTCAAAAACCTTTAACTTCCAAAAAGATTGCGGTTTTACTGATTAAATTTTCAAAAGGCCTTAATTATTTAGCAATTCCATAAGTCACTTGTAAATATAGTTCAAACGAATAAAACTTAAGTGTATCGTTGAATAATGATAAGAACAAGTGATTTATTATTGGAAAATTGCAGCGATTAGTTATAGTACTTAAAGCCACTTACTATTCGACATTGTATTGTCAAAGTTTTGAATGGCATTAAGAACTTGACATTGTTGGGCTCTTATACGCTGTATAAGTGCTTCTGTGCTTCTGTTAATAATAATCTGAAACGAAGCATTAAAGTGTTTTGAATAGTACTTATCTTTTAGTAACAACTATATCGTGCATTTGATTAATATTTACTAAATTAGGACAATTATTAAAAAATTTGTAACTTTTTAAGTGTTGGTTAAATAATTTGTAAAATTCAGATTCTTTTTTGGTTTATTTCGACACAGAAAATAATAGTTTATTTGGTTTTTTCTCGTAAGATTTATCTGTAAATATTCGTAATTATCAGAGTATTAATTAAACTTTAAGTAATCTATTACTCTAGCCCCATTGGCACCACCCTGTATTGTTTGTGATTGCATGGCAGCTTTTACGCGCACTTCATTCAGGTTGCGTCATAGGGATTCCCCCCGTGATTCTACGCAATTCTACCCCCAATCTAAACACTTCAATTACCAGAGCGCTTTTTTAGCTCCATTCACTAAAGCCCCGTTGAATGCTTTTCGCGCCAAAATGGCAAATTGGCAAGGGGGGAAAGCCGAGTGGAAAAGCTCTCTCGGCTAGCTTCAAACCGAGAGCTTGGCCGATTCGCGCCAGAGCTTTTGGCCAGTTGTTTTGGCCATGCCGGCAAACACGGCGTATGAAAATTGTTTGCTAGAAAACCGCGCTGTTAGTCTTTTGGAAAACCTGCCGTCGAGCGGTTGGCTGGATCATTTTGGCCTCGCAGTTCGCGGCGAATAGCAAGAAAGTTCTTATTCTGGTTCTGGAATCGAGAAGAGAAATTTGGGAAATAGAATTCACGGGTGACAGGTGCATCGCGGTCCATGTCTCGGTTCGGCTTTTGTCTTTCCTATATGTGATGCTTGCTTCTCCAAGCGATCCGCCTGCACTTTGCTGCTGCTGCCATTAATGTCAACACCGCTGTCAGCTGGCTGCGGTTGTCGGCGGTTGCGGCGTCGTCGTGTTAATGCTTTTAATTACATGCAAAACATAAAAAAAAGTATTTCGTTAAGTGTTGCCGTGAAGTTTGACATCGGAAATTAATGCACTTGCATTTTGCGGAGGCCGACGGCACAGTTTCCACATTCCCGATCTATATATTCCCCGGCGATCTTGAGTTTTCCGCCGGCTTTTCGCAGGTAAGTGGTTCCTAAGCGACCGCGTAGTTTTCCACTTGCGGTGTGTCAACAAAGTGAAGGTGTCTGTGATAATGCTATTGAAAGCGAAACTCGTATGCTCTTGATAATTTGAAAGGTAAATTGGGCTGAATGCGGTGTTTATAAGGTTTATAAAGGGTTATCTGTTAGCTGCTTGGGATATTTATTGTGAAGGCCTTGACTTCTTTAAAAAAGAGTGCTCTATTTGATAATGTTAAACGGTCTTACATCTTCTTTATTTCTTTTCTTTTGAAATTTTAATTTTCCTAATAGTAAACAGTATTTTTAAACCCACCTCTGCGTTAAAGTAAACTGCCTCATTATTTTCTTGATCAAATAAATGAAACCCAACAAGTTACCGGCATTTGCATACGCGTTTCAATGGTTCTCAACAGCCCCGACTAACCATTGAACCGCAGCTCAAGCATCGTTATTAATAATGTTTACTCTGCTGATAATATTGATTTCAAAATATAAACATTGACAAATTAATGCCACTATTAAGCGTACGCAACCGTCAAGTCATGATCATGATCATCATCGTATTCAGCGATCGTGATTACTTTGAGTGCACTCGAAAAGTGTGGCGAACTGAGCTTCTTGAATTTCTCACCCCGAACTCCCTGCGCCGTGACCTTCAGTTGAGCCTGAGCCCCACTCGATAAAAATTCCAAGTGATGTCGCCGAATTTTTCAACTCATTTTGGCCGCTCACGTTCCCATGCTCAAGTGCCCGTCCAGAAATAGGCGAATAAGTTGTATAAATATGGGTTTTTATTTGCTTAAGAACACATTTCCAACACCCCATCGCCCATCGCCCACCGCCCAACGCCCACCCATCGTCGGCTCATTAAATAAATGCAACATCTGTTGGCGCCTTTTGTTTACCATTCGCATTGCCGCGCAAATTTAATGCCAAACATATTTAATACGCACCCAGGTCGCTTCAGTAGTCCCGGCTCAGTTGTGCTTGTTTATAAATTTCGGCAGCCGAAACGTCATATAAGAAGTACCATACCCTTCAATCGCTACACAGAAAAAAAATTCGATATGAAATAGGGTCAATTTAACATTATTTCATATCAATATGATATGATTATGATATGATTAATGTTAAGTTTATGATGTAAACATATCAACTTGATATTATATCATGTATTTTATATTTTGGGAAAATAATAAAAAATAACATAAACATAATCTTTATTCATATCAAAATTATATGAATAACTTGATTTTTTAAATTTAATATTTAATGTCAATTTTATGATTCAAACATATCAACTTGATATTAAATCATATTAGTTACTTTATTTTAAAATGCCAAATGTAGTATATTTTTAAAAAATAATAAAACAGATAAGATAAACATAATCTTTATTCATATCAAAATGATAGGAATAACTTGACCTTGATCTTTAAAATATATAAAAAATTAACCAGCCCATATCCATCTGATCTTTTGTCAATATATTTTTCTGTGTAACTGAAATCCATTCTATTATATCGCTTACAGCCCAGCGAACTGGGGGGCAAATCGGATAAGAGAGAGCTCGCGAGCGGCATAGGAAATATGAAAATTTATTGCGTATACGCCCGAGAGGCCGGCGTTTCGTTTTGAGAATCTTCCGCCTGCATCAAAAGTTGATTGGGCTTTGCTATTTCGGTCGGCCATGTATACCCATCACATCTCTCGAGAAGGCCCAGTTCCAAATCAAATGTCTTTATTTATGCCAGTATGAATTGTGATTTATGCGGCCGTCTTTCATGTTGCCATTTTCTATCTGGCCGTCTCATTTTTTACGCCTTGCTCTGCCTAATTACGCACTGCTGGAAATGAAAATGGGAAAAGCGCGGAGAGAGCGCAGGGAAAAGGCAAAGTATGCGGTCAAACACGTCGGAGCTGTCCACCGAAGAGATGAGGGGAAAATTAAGTCAGTCGCTTGTCCATTTGATTTGCCAGTCGCGTGTGTGTGGCGCCTTTCGATTTCTTGACTTTAGTTTGGGTTTTCTGCTGTCCGTTGTCTGCTTTTTCGCTTTTATTTTAGCTTTTTTGGGGCAATGACAATCGCGATCGCGTTTGCAATCGCAGGGACGCCGCCGGAATAAGAAATGCCCGCCGTTTTTGTCGCCCACTGACTCACAGTCACAATAAACAGCAAAACAGCAAAACAGCAGCCAGCGTGAATTTCTTTTCAAAATTTAACTCAACTGTCACCCGCAATACAAATAAAAGGTGGGCCTTCCAAAAGGGGGTGGCATCATTTTTTTTGGAATGGGTTGGGCTCTATTTTCGCTGCAACGTTTGCTTAACCCAAATCGAAACTATCGATGATGATTGTCGATATAGTTTTAATGGGCCTCATATTTATTTTGTTAAAATTCTTACTTTTACTTTCTGCCTGCGCGCTAATTCTTTTTTATGGCCAAATTTTCGATTGAACTTTGGCGAGTGCGTTTCTTTGCGCCAGGAAAAACAAACAAGGGAGCGGGGCGAAAATGAGCTCAGCGATTAAGTTTAACGATTATGAATTGCTGAAGGGGCACGTGCAGGGTTTGAGTTTCCGTAGAGGGGATCTACTAATGCGTGCTTAATTTACTGTCAACGCAGTTACTATTACTGCACGGAGAAAAATGTTAAAAAATTCTAAAAAATATACTTATTAAATAGTTGTAATATTTATTATCCCATTACATTAATTTATTTTATATTTATAAATATTATAAATAAATTTAAAGGCTACCATAGAATGATTACATTTCTACTTATTGATAGACAGAAGAATATATGTATAAAAATTATGTTTATCCTATATTACATTATTTGGTATTTTAAAATTAAATAACTGATATGATAGAATATCAAGTGGATATGTTTGAATCATAAATTTGACATTAATCATATTTGATTTTATTTTTAATAGTAACTTCTAAAATCGGAATATATTTTTTTAAATATTAAAATATTTTTTCTCCTCTGTGATTCAATGGGAATTCCTGCAACTGGCAATGAGCGAACGCCGGCTGTAATTTATCCGTCTTGTTGTCACAGATTTGGGCCTAATTCGATTAATCCGTAACACTTCCCCGGCGTCTTGCCGAAAGTCAAATGTAATTACCAACACCCCGAAAACAAAGCCGGGGTCACAATAACAAATAATTGTATAATCATTATCGACAAGAAAAACACTGCTGGGGAATGGGGAAAGATCCCACGCATTTTCCACATTTCGCCACTCTATTCCCATACTGCCTGTTTACTTTTGAGCCCCGCGACTGCTGACTAAGAGCCGTGGCTATCACTTTTGGCCTCTTGGCTTTCAGCTTTTTGGCTGTGGAAGTCTGAGTAATTCATTAGACGTATATTGTGCCGGGGCATTTGCATAATTATGCAATCAGTTTTGGCACACTTACGCATTAGGCGCAGACTGCTGATAAACAAGCCGCTCCTGGGCCCCGAAAGATACACGTTCGCCTCGCAGACAGGGACCAGACCCAATTTGATTAGCACGCGCATACGGAATGAAGGCCACCACCTCCACCTCCACCTCCTCGGGAGTCCGGAGTTTCCCCGTAGTTTCCACGGACGTGGGAGCTTAATCATTGCCTTGTGGGGACCCTTGTTTTCCCGCCTCCGGAGCTTAATTAGAAGCGAAATGTTTGCCACTCGGCAAGGTCGTTTGCCTACCGCTCTTTTTTATATACATACGTATGTATGTGTGCGTATAAGGCATATGTCTCGCTTTTTCGACTGGTGTTTATGATAGGTCTTATTGGCCATTTGTATGCCCGGCAGTCATGACTCCGAGATCAGCCAACAAATGGGTTATTAAGTCTGTGCGCCCTCCAGATAAATGATAGCGGGAAACGTTGAATGGGAAAAGTTTGCAGGGAGGAGGAAGCGATGAGGAGGCGACACCCTTGTCAACCCGTTCCAGGACCTTTGCCCCCATGAGAGAAATGACGGCAATCAGGAAGCGGGACCCTCTCGATGAGGACGCCCCATTTGTCATGCAAAGTGCGGCCATATGGCCACTTGTGCTCCCGACGCTCCCTCATTAAGTTCTATTTATATTCAGCCACGCTTAACTAAACAATTAGCACCGCGCACAGTCACTCCTTTTGGCCTAATGGCAAATGTTGCCAGTCAATTGGCCAATTAAACGGCATTGTTTTGCCTGTTCGGCGTACAAAACAGGTACTGATTCCCCACCTACACCTATGTACCTTCGTCTGAAATCAATTTGTTTAATTCAAGCACACGCATATTTATAGCCATTTTATTCATGTCTATTGATTTGGGCAATTAAACCAATGAGGCCTCTGTACTTGCGTCTATCAAAAATCAATCGATGCCTGAAAATGGAAAATAACAGAAGAGCTGCTGTGGTGGTGAAAATCCAAAGAAGAGCCTCTTTAAATAAACTGCCTATCCATTTTTCACGCCATTCCCGAACACACATAAATTTATGCATGCCTATTTTCCACGAACCGTTTAGATTATAACCCGCTCCGTTAGAGGCTCCAAGAAGTCCGGGTTCCAGTCCCATCGTGATCCCAATCCCTGACAAATGAGCCACACGCCGGGTAACAACTTTCTTCGTCATTACGCGCAAATTGTTTCTGCGCGCATCAAAATTGAAAAACTGTAAGCACCCACGCAATCCTCTATAGAGAGAGGGGAGCCCCAAGTTCCATCCCCCAAAAGCGCCGGCCACTTGTTCCGCACTTTGGTGCCATTTCCGGATTCGTCTTCGTCTCGAGTTAGGATCAGATCCCACAGTTTCCAGTTCCCAGCTCCCAACTCCCCTTCACATTTATTTTTGACACACGCTCAGCTGGCGCTCTGGTTTCTGTTCTGGTTTATATTTTTGGCTCTCGTCGGGCAGTTTCATTTGCAATTCTAATTGCCAGCAGAGTCCGCTTAATTGAAAGCCAAACGAAAACCGGTCGTAAGTATTCGGGAATCTCGCCCAAATCAGGCTTTAATATGGGGAAGTGAAGGTGGACCCCTTTGTTGTGGAAAATACTTACAAGATAATACCAATATAATGCCTATAAATAAGTTAGTGAGTAAGTCCTAGACCTTTATTACATTTTTCCACTATTTATCTGGATTTATTCCATTGTTGCCAGTCAATCAGCGGCTCATGATAATCGCCTTAATGACTTTTATCGCCGCGATCGCATTCACATTAACGCGTTTTTCCTGTTCGCTCAATGATAAATAAGCGGGGGAAGTGAATAACCCCCATATGGTTATTTGTTTTGGAAGTGGAATACTTTGATGCACTCTTTCCTGGACAACCGGCGATTTATTTGGGCCGAACTTGGGATCCCAACCCATTAGGGTTCCGTATATTTCATCAGCCATAATCGTTATGTTTAGGTTGTAAAAGCCGAGGGAACAAAGTTGTTCCCGCTGAGCACATGAATTTATCGTCCTCACACTTTTGATGCTAAATTTAGTGGCCTGGCCAGCTGGTTTCGGCCCTCTTTCGGGGGTGATTTCGACCGCCTCTGAATTTCGTCATGCAATCTGCAGTGAAGACGACACTCGGCGGATACATAGATCCAGACAACTGACAGGGCGTTTAATTTACTGATAAATATTTTTATTCCACAATAAATACATTTTTCATTACGCACTTGGCCAACTCGTGGCCGGCCAAGTCGTAAAAACATGGCCAAAACCGAAAGCATTTCCATTTGTGTCCTGCGGTCATTATAATGTTGTGTTTGCATATTAAGCCACCGGATGGCGAGGTCGCTGAACTCGTAAAACATTTGGCAAGGCATTCGGCAAACAGAAAACAGAAAAGTGAAAGTCCGCCAGAAAGTTAACTATGCAGGCAGCTCGTAAAAACTGCAGCCAATAAAGGGCGACAATTGGCCGAGGTCTAAACTCGAGCCACTTGTCTGCGGACTTATCGCTGGCTTCAGCTTAATGCAGTTTTAAATCCCCCTCATTAGAAGTTGACAGGTCGTAAGTCCGCAGTCCCCCATTCGTCACTCTTCGAGGACTCTGCGAGACTCTGAGTAAATTATCCTTCGAGCTGACGTCAACAGCGGGGCCACGCCCCCCAAAGCCAGAGGTGGGCGTCGGTGTCACGATGACAAATTAAGTGAAACAGCAAAGGAGTGCAACCATGGGAATGTCAAAGGCGGACTGGGAAACGCCCAAGTTTGTTTAACAGCCACTTGGTTAGAAGGATGGCAAGCTCGCAGGATATTTGTGATGTGAGTTAGGGCCAAGTTAACGATGCGGGGCCACGCACCGCTCAATAATTCTGCGGCGGAAGTGCGGCAAGCGCCATTTTTCAATATGCGCACCGGAAATGACAGGGGACGAAGTCAAACGAAGGACGCCGAGTGCAGCTCATTCCAGCCCAAGGATGAAAAATCCCACACATGCGAGCTTATTGCATTCCGCCCCTCGAATGGTTATCGAACCAGAAGCAATCCCCATTCGGTGCTGTGAAATGCGATAACCTTCAAGGTCAGCCAAATGTTAAATACGCATTAGTGGTCCATATTCAAATGCCACATGATACGCTTAGCACACAGAGATACAAAGATACAAAGCACAAGCACACAGCGAGCATAGCGCGAATCGAAGCAATTAAAGTGTCTTTAGCAGGGAAAATGTTGTAGTTTCCCAAGGGTATAGTGGGGAATATGGGATCAGTTGGCAGGTTTTCGTTTAAAGATAGATTTGGAACTGGATTCTATATAAAAAAATCTTGCAATTTTTCATCACAAAAAAATATAGTACACTATCTATAAATAGTTACACATTTTTATTTATTTAAAAGGGTATTGAAACCAATATTATATTAACTTGCTCTTAAAAGATCGGCTATTTTCTCCTTGTATAACATCCTTCATTTTTTTTTAATTTCTGATTTCAGTTTTTAATTATATTTTTATTTTTTTTTTAATTTCTGATTTCAGTTTCTATTTATGTACAAAATAATTTTCAAAGAAATTTATATATTATTTTATAGACATTTTCGAATTCTTAGCAAAAGCTTAAACTTCTTATAGGAAATCATCAGCTACTTCAGTAATATTTTTCATATCCCGAGGTATTTCAAAGTTGATCCCCTCAGTTTCGTTGTTCTTCTGCTCTATTTACAATATACATGAAATCGTAAAACAATAGCTAGTGCTATCTGTGCTATATGACCCGCCGACTGTCCGCCCATCGGTCTGCGCCAGAATGTGTGCTGTATGAATTCCCATGGCGAGCAAATAGACAAACAAGAGCGCAGAGGGTTTGGCCAATACCGGGGAGTATTTGGAGAACAGCTGCAGAGTTTCCCGGCCCGCGGCAATGGCGATGCCAAAGTCCGAGGGCCGTCGCATCTTTCACCGCTCCAATCGGGGTCCGGCGATAAAACGCCTTCCCGGGCCAATGGCTTATCAATGCCGGGGCTTTGGCGAACTCTTAGAGCAACAAGCGCCGCGAAGGAATATACAATTACATTCATCAGGCGGCAAGGAGGAGGAGGAGGAGAAGGAGAAGAGAGGGTGACTGTTGCCGGGCTGACAGGGCGTATGAGCAACTTAAGCGAGTCCAAAACAGCGGGCACATTCTCCCGCCAGATAAAGAATTCTTTAGAAAAGCATTAGTTGAACGACCAAACCATACGCAATTGTGTATGTTTATAGTTACATCAATATACTTACAGTTGTAATCACCGTTTTAGGAATATTTATTTTATTTAAAAAAGGAAATTGAATAGTAAAAATTAATATCTGCCTTTTCCATTAAAAGTGTTGTATTTAATATTTCAATTGAAAATAAATCAACATTTTTTAATAATAATTAAATTAAGGAAGAATCTATTATATACGACCATTTTTCATATTTACATAATCAAATTTACTTAAAGCATTTTTTTTTTAATTTCACGAAAAATATTTTAATATTTATTTTTTTTTATCTCTTAATTAAAATAATTAAAATTTTAAAATTGTCTTTTCCATATTTAATATAATAGAAATCAAAGACAAAATATTTCTGTTTTTATCAGAGTATACATATTATAGTTTTAAAGATTTTTATGCTGCATAGTTCATATTTAATTGTTAATTAACTATTTTTTACCCATATCCTGAACTACTTTTTGGCGCACTGCTGTGAGCCCAGTTCGCTGGCCATTGTTGGAACGTTTAGCCCGCGACCGTTGCCTTTTCTTATTGCGGGCAAACAAACAAACAAACCGACTGACAGACGAACGATGGCAGTTACTGTAACCAGTAACCAGTATCCAGTACCCAGAATCCAGTTAGAGGCAAACAGTTGAGCGGGGGCAAAAGCCGAGTTGCTCGTCGCAGTCGCATAAATAAGTGAAATCGGACAGAGCGGACAAAGGAGTTAAAGCTGGATGGCTGAGCCAACATCCTTGACTCCTGGCAGCAGGGCCACAAAGAGTTATTGGAGCCAAACGGCGGCTGAAAACTCGCAAAGGAACTGGGCTGCCTGGAATCCGGGGCATGAAACTGTAATTCGAAATAGCGCTCCCCGTCTTTTAGGGCTTTCAATTTAAATTCTTGACTTCCAAGATGTTTCTTCAATTATTTACTATTTACTGAGTAAAGAAAATCTTATGGTTTGAAAAAAATATTCATAAAGAATTAAAAAAATTAAAAAACTATTTTTTTTTAAATACAAAAATAATTTAGGAAATTTTACAAATAAATTAAATTATATTAAAACACAGAACACACATAATTGTACAAGTAAATTACATTTTTAATTTTTATTAAAACTTCAAAATAAATATTTTAATATGTAATTTCATCTTCATACTAATAAAAATTTTTTTTTAACTTTAAAACATTATTTTTGGTTTAAAAATGTTAAAAAATATAATTTGATAAAAATATTTTTTTATATTATATTTTAAACCTTCTGTACTGACCAATTTTTGTTTGTGCATAATTATGGGAGGTTTTTTTCCCACCCCACGATAACCCGAACATATTTCAAAAGCTTTAGCTCCAGCACTAATGTGGCTAATTCGGGGTAAGGGATCCGATGCTAATGCACTCGCACTAGCGTTACCCCAAAAATAGCTTCTGCCTTAATTGCCATTCAATGGTCAATTACAGGGACATGACTGTGGGACATGACCATCAACATGTCAATTTCGGTTTCGAGGGTTTTCACACAAGAAACAAAAGCGAAAGCCAAAGCAATTTGCCACCCCACCGACCCTGTTGGCCGAAACATCCACTTTGGCCACTTTGGCTACCGTGGATGCTCGTGTTTGGGTGGGTTTGTTTCAATTGAAAAACAAGCTTTTGGTTTTACGGCGCTTTGTTCGCTTTTCTCTTGGCCGCTGTTGTTGTTTTTCCTCCAGCTCCTCCATGGCCGCCATTGGTTCCACACGAGCGCTGATCCGGCATGCGAACTAGTTAGATTAATTTGGCCAGAGTCACAAATACAATTACGAAGTCATTTCAATTTATTTAGCGTGCGACACCCTCGGCGAAAGAAAAAAAATTAGTTGCGGTTGCTTTTTGTGGGGGGGAAGGATGAGATAAATAAATGTGTTTTAGAAAGCTTTCCTCGGGATATTTTGAGGGGCTCTGAAGGAGCTGAGAGTTTGACGGCTGGGCTTTAATTTTGGCGCCACCCACTCGCTCGCCTCTTTCACGCTCGGCGATTTGTCAAAGTGGCTGCTAAGGCACATCGGCCCATAACCATCGCACATATCCACTGGCTTGACTATTATTGAACGATAAATTGATTAGATATGCGTGTGTTTTCGGGTTCTCGGGGGAGTGACGACTTTTTTGATACTGCCACCGATGCTGGGAGCCACATACTTCTGCTGCTGATTCTTATTGCCGCCTCAAATTGCCATTTCAATGTTAATTTTATTAGGGTGTCGGCAATAAATTCCGTTCAATCTTAAATACCATAAAAAGCGCTACACTGTGTCGCATGCGAGTCCTTGGGCGTACAAGCAAATCCACTCGGCACCCCGCACACACTCATACTCGCACTCACACTCACATTCAAACTCACACTTTCTAGATGCAGGCCAATACGCTCTATTTCCATTATCGCCAGCCGCTCTGAACCTTATTCAAATCTCAGCCAAAAAATTATACGAAAATTTGGTACACGAAAAGAAATAATAGTATATCAACTTCAAATAAGTATCCTCTTCGAAAACACTCAAATGTTTCTCAGTATTCGAAACACATAGAAATTGAACTAAGTTAAGTGAATATCTCTACAGATTTCTGAAGCAAGTTGAACCTCAAATTCATATAATATTATTATGAAATATTTATAATAGTAGTGCGCCATAAATCACTGATATTTCCTACTAAATTAGTTTTGTAAAAAAAAGGTTTATATTAAAAATTTTCTCATTTTTCGCCAATAAGAAAATCAGTATTTTTGCCATTGTAATGGAAATAATTGTCCAAATATGAAGTGTCATACCTTCCCGAACTCGTAGTTAAATTATCTACAACTTGGCATTTCAGGCAAAAAATTTTATTTTTTTGAAATTTTTCACAAAAAAATCGAAAAAATGAAAAATTTTTAAATTTCCTAAATCAGCCGGAAAGTGCCCTAATGTTAATTATTAGGTTGTTATCTGCTCAGAACAGTTCGCCGTTTTAATTTCGGACCATTTTTGCATAATTGGGAGCAAAAAGAAATTATTAGAAAAATCACATTTTTGTCAAAAATCGAAATCCTCATTTTTCGCCAATAACAAAATCAGTATTTTTGCCATTAAAATGGAAATAATGGTCCAAATATGACCTGCTCAGAACAGTTCGACGTTTTAATTTCGGACCATTTTTGCATAATTGGGAGCCAAAAGATTATTATAAGAAAAATCACATTTTTGTCAAAAATCGAAATCCTCATTTTTCGCCAATGACAAAAATGTTATTTTTCTAATAATTTCTTTTTGCTTTTATTTTTTTGAAATTGATATTTCCTACTAAATTAGTTTTGTAAAAAAAAGGTTAAAATTAAACATTTTGGTTAACCATAAACAATTTTTAGTTGCATATTTTTAGGCGCACATGACAGAATCACATTCAAAACACTCTCTATTTTCCCCCGTGTGCGTTTCTAACTTCTGTAATTTGCACACGCCCACATTCAGACCCCAAGTTATCCATCAAATGGCCACTCGACACTCGAGAACTTGGGATTTCGGGCGAAACCATAAACCGTTTTCAGATTTACATGCAGGCCTCGCATGTTTGTGGCGGCAGTTGTTGGTCTAGATACACTCCTATATACATACATACCTATTTATTGTTGGCTTCTGACGTTGCTGTCCAGCCGAGTGGGCCATATTGATGGCCATGATGGCCACAGCTCTCGGCCGAAAGTTGGAAACGATTCATTTGTCTTTCTACATGACCAACTCGAAACTTTCGAAACAATTACGCCCAGCAAAATGGCCAATCGAGAGTGGGATAATCCCTCGCTCGGCATCGTTAAAGTCGCATTTTTAAGCCAAATGTGACACAAACTGCCTTGTTATGTCATTTTGAGGACATTGAACCCACAACCCCTTCCCTTTTTTCGCCGAGTTCTGGGCCGCAGCAAGCAGAGTGCACAGCTTGTTCCTGGAGAGACACAAAAAAGGACAAGATCCAGAGACTCGTATCCGGACAGGAACAAACCCCAGGAACTGGCCAATATGGTGTGCGCATAATGAATTTATCAAATTAATCAAAATGGCGCTGCCCAGTGTGACCCTTCCATCACCTTATTCACCACCCCCCCTACCAAACCACCCACTCGATAGCAAACAAACATCGGAAGCTTGTGTT
The DNA here is from genome assembly GCA_037075245.1 of Drosophila mimetica. Taxonomy (NCBI): domain Eukaryota; kingdom Metazoa; phylum Arthropoda; class Insecta; order Diptera; family Drosophilidae; genus Drosophila; species Drosophila mimetica. The sequence continues at coordinate 9,563,738 of JBAMCH010000023.1, read as the reverse complement.
TACTCATGTTCAAGTATCCTGGCCACATCCTTGCATGTGTGTGTTTGTGAATCTGTGGGAGCATAATACAATTAAGCGAGTTGCGCGCCGCAAAGATGGGGATTTAATAAAGCCATTTGGCTGACAACAGCCATCCTCAAGCGGCTGATGAGGATGGAGATGGAAGATGGGCAGCAGACGCCATCGGCGATAATCGCCGTCTGCCGGGCGACCCTGTCACCCGAGATTGCGAGCAAACATCCCAGCCAGGAGCGGCGATTGGGGATCAAATGGAAAGTAGTTAGCGTTGAACTGTGTATTAAAATATGGTTATTGCGATTATGGAGGGATATTGGGGCTTAAGAAGAGCTGTTATACTTAAATTCGAATAGGAATAATGCCTTTAATAAAATGACTATGTTCTTCAATATACTTTATTGCATATTATTATCTTGGTTTGTAACCAAAAAAAGGAATGGAATTTTAAATAGTAGAATATAATACAATTCAATAAAACAAAGCTAATTTCATTTGTTTGACTATTAAAGTTCTAAATTAAAAATATTATTCAATTCTAAACTTAACAGTTTCTTATAATAACTTATAAGTCACATGGTTTAAAAAATATTTCTTTAAATATTATTATTTAAAAAAATATTTAAGTTTTTTATTTGTTTTTAATTATTATTATGCAAAATATTAATAGACAGTTTTATTTCATACCCTCAAGAATATATAAATTAAAAAGAAAATACAAAATATTCATAATTAGTTTTATTTCATACTCTTTTAATATACATTTAGATAGAAAAAGTCCCCTGCTGAGTGTTAAAACCCCCGCCCATGCCCCAGTTCCCTTGGTTTCGGTCCAGTGCGATTTGGTCAAGAGTCCCGAGGGCGGATGATGAGCTTGTTTATGGGGGAGAGGAGAAGGTTTGGGTGCCGGATGCTCTAATGTTATGTAAATGACAGCGCCTAATGAACTTTCCATTCATTATCGTTAGTTAGCCGGCCTGCGCCGGTCAATGGCCGGTTATTTCCTGATCCTGGGCAGGACACTTAAATGCTAATCCCATTGCCGTTTCAGCCACTTGAGGCCGCGCACGACAACCGCAAAGCCCCGCTGATTGATTTGTTTAATGCGGATCTGGATGGCAGAGTAGATCCGCGAAGCCGCCGGACAACTTAATTTCATTAGCGCGTCTTTAAGCGAGAGCATAAACTTGCCGGGCGGGCAATTACAACGGATTTGGGAGCCGGACGTAACCCACTTAATTGAACAGCGGGCGGTGGCGGCAGCTCACTCCATTCCCGAATCTGGCTAAGGATGTTGTCCCTGTGATTCCCGTGATTGCGTGACACACACACACCGAGTGCCGCAGGACGACGACGAGGACACCGAGGTTGCTGAGGGCCAGCCGCGGCGTCGCTGTGGCCAGGATTGGGCAGCCTCCATCCCGGCTGACCAGCATCGGCGTAGGCCCGAGGATCTGCCACTGGCTCCGGCTCCTGCTCCTGCTTCTGCTCCTGCCCGCCGTCCTGCTCCAGGCCCAGGATGCAGTCCCAGTCCCCGTTCCCCCGGGAACCACAACCACAACTACGTCGCCGCAGCAGCAGGCTGGGCTACCCCGTGGCGCTGCTAGTGGCGGCCATGGCCCACACCACGCAACTCATCATATTCCAGCCGCAGGACTTGACCGCCAGGACAACTCCACCGCCGCAGCAGCTGACGCAGAAGCCACAGCAGCAACAGCAACAGCGGCAACTTCCAAGGACGATGCTGAGCAGATGCTGCCACAGATTCCGTCGTATATCCGCACAACCGCCATGTTCTTCTGCATAGTCATCATGCTGCTGGGCGTGGTGGGCAATGTGATGGTGAGTCCTGCCTCCTCCGCCATAAAGAATTATAGGCGAAGGCATTTATAATTGAAATTAATTCATTTGGAAATTGCCTCCAGGGCGCACAGGGTGATTCACCCTTTTTGTGTCAAGCCAACTTTTTATTATGCGAAAAATCCATTAATGAAATTTCTACTCTAGCAATTCACATTTAAAACAGATAATAGATAAAAATTTGTATCCATTAATAAAATGCTTTAAAATTGAATTAAAAACTCACCGAAATCATTTAAGAACTTAGAATACTGATATTGAATAATTATTCTTGGTGAATTAAAAAAAATGGTGAAATAATCTTTAAAGTTAAATATAGAGCTTATTTTGAGTGAATGTAAAAAATTCATTATTGAAATATTAGTTTTAAAAATACACATTTAAAACTTATAATAGATAATAAATTTGTTATCCATTGATAAAATACTTTAAAATTTTATTAAAAGTTTTTTGAAATCAGTTACAACCAATATTTATTTTTTCTAATTTTGCCTTAAAAAAAATTTAATTCTAATCCTTAAAAGTTAAACAAATACGCCTAAGTTTATGAGATCAGGTGGTTGCATGTAAAAAACAGGATTTCTCAAGACCTGAAGACCTGACATATTCGCTAAATCACCTTAAATCACCTTAAATCCACCGCAGGTGCCCATCGTGATTGTGAAGACGAAGGATATGCGCAACTCGACGAACATCTTCCTCACCAACCTGAGCATCGCCGACCTGCTGGTGCTGCTCGTCTGCACGCCCACCGTCCTCGTGGAGGTCAACACCCGCCCAGAGACCTGGGTCCTAGGGCACGAGATGTGTGAGTGGCTCTAAAACTCCATGGCTACTGTTCTGTTTATTTTCCCCAACCTAATTAACTGCTTTACTCCAGGCAAGGCTGTGCCGTTCGTGGAGCTGACCGTGGCCCATGCCAGCGTTTTGACCATCTTGGCCATCTCGTTCGAGCGCTATTACGCAATCTGCGAGCCATTAAAGGCCGGCTACGTCTGCACCAAAGGACGGGCCATCCTCATCTGCGTTTTGGCCTGGGGCATTGCTGCGCTCTTTACGAGGTAAGCGGTTTGCTTCGGTTCCATCTGGAGACAGTGCACCGAACTCCCCACTTTCAGCTCCTATTTCTTCTTAAATTTAATTAGACATTAGCGTTATTATTTCGGAAATCGTACTTAGTTCGTTTGCCTTCATTGCATGCTTTCTGGTGTTGGTAGTATATACATATTATATCCCGTAGTATTATCCTGGTTAGATCTAGTTTATGGCCTATTTCCATTTTTATTCATTTCGCCCAGTCAAGCATTCAGTTGCTCGCTCATTAATTACAAGTGTCAATCGCCGTCATTTTAATGATTTGTGTTTTGTTTCTGGGTTTTTCGCATTTTTGACGTTTTGTTTATTTTCCATTATATTGCGGAATTTCTGGTCTTGGTGTTTGGTCTTTTGTGCGGGTCCATTTACATGCTAAACTGCGACTGTTGCCGCTCTGTGTCCCTCTGTCCCTCTATCTCTATCTATTCTATTTCCATTCCCATCCCTATATCACCATCATCAGCATTCCCATTGACATCCTTGGCCTCGAGTTCCGAGTTCCGGATGGCCTTTGTCCGCGTTGGAGCCTCCGTTATCAGCGGCCTGTCATCTTTAATAAGCACCGATGTCCGCTATCATGGATTTCATTCCATTGGCACTTTATTATTGTTCGCCTCGCGTCCAAGGACGACCGGCGACCCTTTTTAATTTTGCAAATCTTGCCGCGTCCATAACAATGAAATAAACAGCACATTGTCGAGCAGGCCACTGACCCCTCACCCTCAGCGGGGGAAGTTCAGGAGTCCAGCAGTGCGGGGTGGCGGGTGGTGTGGTCATCGGTTCCCCAGGACACCCCACGCCTCCAGGCCGAGACCCATTAATTACGCTACACAAGCTGCCGAAGGCCAGCAAACATTTTAAAACACGACGCCCATGGGCGTAGCTATAAGAAAAAAAAAGAGGGGGATGAAGAGGGGCAAATCGCTGACGCACGTCCAAAATGCCCGGATCATCGTCAGAAAAAATATAGCCACCGCCTGTTGACTGTCATATCCTACGGTCTAGCCGGTTGGATTTTCGGGGAAGGGGAACTGTTTAATCTGCGTTTCGGGTTACTACAAATAAACGAACATTTAAACTTGTTTACTTGCTGGAAATATTCACAGAGTCAAAAGAGAATGTATGGTTTACGATATTTATACTATATCCTAACATTACCCATTAATCTCCATGTAAGTATAATGTTATCCTATTTAAGATGCAAATTTTAAGATTTATATTCATGTGTGTTGTGGTAGTTTTTCAATGTTTAATTTTTGTATTTATAAGTTACAGATAACTTAACTACGAGTTCAGGAAGGTATGCCGTTACATATTTGGACAATTGGTTCCATTTTTATAGCAATAACACGGACTTTTTTATTGGCGGAAAATGAAGATTTCAATTTTTGGCCAAAATCAGATTTTTCGTAAATTTGTTTTTGCTCTAATTTTTGCAAAAATGCTCCGAATTTAAAACGGCAAACTGTTTTGAGCAGATAACAACCTGATAATTAATATTAGTGCACTCTCCGGCTGATTTGGAAAAATTAAAAAATTTTCAAATTTTCGATTTTTTTGTAAGGGGTTGTATCGCAATTTTTTGCGAAAATTTTCAAAAAAATAAAAATTTTATCCTGAAATGCCAAGTTACAGATAACTTAACTACGAGTTCAGGAAGGTATGCCGTTCCACATTTGGACAATTGGTTCCATTTTTATAGCAAAAACACGGACTTTTTTATTGGCGGAAAATTAAGATTTCAATTTTTGGCCAAAATCTGATTTTTCCTAAAATTTGTTTTTGCTCCAATTTTTGCAAAAATGCTCCGATTTTAAAACGGCAAACTGTTTTGAGCAGATAACAACCTGATAATTAATATTAGTGCACTCTCCGGCTGATTTGGAAAAATTAAAAAATTTTCAAATTGTTGATTTTTTTGTAAGGGGTTGTATCGCAATTTTTTGCGAAAATTTTCAAAAAAATAAAAATTTTATCCTGAAATGCCAAGTTACAGATAACTTAACTACGAGTTCAGAAAGGTATGCCGTTCCATATTTGGACAATTGGTTCCATTTTTATAGCAAAAACACGGACTTTTTTATTGGCGGAAAATGAAGATTTCAAGTTTTGGCCAAATCTGATTTTTCGTAAAATTTGTTTTTGCTCTAATTTTTGCAAAAATGCTCCGATTTTAAAACGGCAAACTGTTTTGAGCAGATAACAACCTGATAATTAATATTAGTGTACTCTCCGGCTGATTTGGAAAAATTAAAAAATGTTCAAATTTTCGATTTTTTTGTAAGGGGTTGTATCACAATTTTTTGCGAAAATTTTCAAAAAAATAAAAATTTTAATTTTTGGCCAAAATGTTTTAATAACAAATAAATATATTTTAGGAGCCAAGCAATCAACTGCCATTGTTTAGAGTGTATTAAAAATCATAAAAAGTAGGTGAATTTAACAGGTAAAGAGTTTAATTCAAGCGACTGACCCAAAGAAATAAAAAACCCATAAAAATAATCAGGTTAAGAAAATCGGCTGCCCACCAGACGGGTTCATTAGAGAGCTGAACTTCATTCCGAAATCGGTTAATCTTTCGCTCATCGCCATTGGTCCATCGTCATCAACTACCCTCTATCCTATACACTCTCCTACCTCTCTTCTTTCGATTTCCCGATTTCCACCCGCATCCATTATCCATTATCCACTCCCCCGGTGACCCCGCCACCTGATTACGTTTCTTGTTTGCTCTCTCTCCCCGCAACGGCGACTCCTTCCGCCCCCGAGCAGCCCCATCCTGTGGGTGGCCGAGTACAAGCTGGCCGAGTACATTGACGGATCATCGGTGGCCGTGTGCCTCACCCAGGCCATCACCGACTGGACGCTGGCCTTCTTCCTGATGACCATCTCGGTGTTCTTCGTGGTGCCGTTCGTGACCCTGGTGGTGCTGTACGGCATCATTGCCCGGAATCTGGTCTCCAACCGGGCGGCCATGCTGCGTGCCCGTCCCACGAAGCCGGAGCTCAGTCTGAAGGCCCGCAAGCAGGTGGTCCTGATGCTGGGCGCCGTGGTGCTGTCCTTCTTTGTCTGCCTGCTGCCCTTCCGGGTGCTCACCCTGTGGATTATCCTCAGCACGGACCAAACGCTCCACGATCTGGGACTGGTGCGCTACTATAGTCTGCTCTACTTCTGCCGCATTATGCTGTACCTCAATTCGGCCATGAATCCGATTCTCTACAACCTCATGTCGACGAAGTTTCGCAGGGGCTTCAAGCGGCTGTGCCAGGATGCTGGGCGAATACTACTGGACTTGGTTACCCTGGGCAGGAGGAAGGAGAACTCCTCGCGGGGACGCAGTGGCACTTTGTCACTGGGCATGGGCACCAACACGAACACGAATACCAACTCCTCGAATGCCACGGCTGCCACCAGTTCCAGCATCCTGTCGCGAAGCTCCAATCGCAGGTGCAGCGAGGACATCAGTCGCACCCGGCTGAAGATCGAGATGCAGATGCCGTGTGGCAGCGACCTAGAGGCCATGGCCATGCTGCAGCACTCCACTCTGGGCAGGGGAATGGCCAGGAGAGTGAGTGATAGCCGACTTTTGGCGTTGAGAAACCCGCAACAGCGACGCCACAAGCCGCAAATAAGTTTCGACGAGGAGGCGTTGGAAGAGGGGGCACTGAGTGAAGGGAAAATCCAAGAGAATCTCCCTGGAATAGGAGGCATAGCAAATCTCCCCGAAGAAAATCCCCCCTAGGCGTGAAAAATCGCCTGTAACCCGTTTACACTCGCTCGCTTCACTTGGCTGGGAATGCGAATGTGTCGATGATGCTGATCCCCCGATTCCCGGCCACACAAACAAATCGCATCCTGAACGCTCTTGGCAGGCATAATCGATTTCAGTCAGCCGTTGACAGCTCCCGAGAAGCCCCAAACACCGAATCGTAGTTTGGGCCGCCGCCTTGGACATTTCCGTACCAGAAAACAATCAATTTTTCGGGCTATTAAACTCGAATGAATGTGCCAAAGATAAATAACAGCAACGGCAGCCAAACTACACTACTGGTCAGAGTTTCTAGTCGAGATATGGATATGCATGGCTTCGGTTTCGGGATTGGGTGAGCCATTAAGCGGCGGGCGTTCGTGGAGGACTGGGAAATGGAAACGGGAATGGCTTAATATGCGCTCGGGCAGCCCATCAAGGCGGCGGATAAACATGATTTAGGTGTATTGAAATAGTTTCCGTAAGCCGGGGCAAAGTAAACTGGACAAAATGGCCGCCATTACACGGGGCGGCCATCACCGGATGTCCGACAAAAACTGTTGCCTACTTGGCGGCGGCTCAAAGAAATAAAAGCTTAGCTCAATATGCACACAATGTTCACATGTGTAAACACAGTTGTACATACACCACACACACACACACACACACACAGCCATACCTATATTAATATTTATATTTATACAAACATATTTCTATATACGTATATACTCTGCTTATAAATACAAGCAAACACACATCCGCACACACACACACACATACGAAGAGTTTGTAAGTAAATAAATTTTTTATGACAACTCATGACGGGTCAAAGGAATCGGCTTTTTACAACATCACCACATCCAAGCGGAATCTCTAATCATTCCGCCAGCAGCAGTGTAATTCATATAATTCCAAGGAAATCGGACTAACGTCCTCTGTAAATACATAGCTTTATAATTTGTTTTCGTAGTCCTAGTCCCATGACGTATGTAGAATTCGTTTCGTTTTTGTACAGTAACAGTAAAATAGTAGCCGTAGAACCCACTCAATCCCGTTATCCTGCTCCTGCGATGAGTATATGATGAGTATGAGCAGACGTTGCCGTTTCCGTTTCCGCTGTGTGATTAAGTTGAGTGCTTCGCCCCCCCGAAACTTTTGCAGTAGTTAGCCGTTGAGTAGCTTTTAAATATTTGTTTGTTTCCTGCCCGCAGCGCGTTGAAAAGTTTCGCAAACTCCGCAGACAACAGCAGCCATATAGCAGCTAATATTGCGACTACTCCCTCGATTGGAACTAATATGAGAAATGTGCTTCTTGCAGTCCCATCATCGCCATCTCCAGCTACAGTGTGGAGCCCTATGGGGACGGAACCGATGCCCCCGTCTGCACCACCGCCGCCGATGGCTTCTGGCCGATCCTCTACTTTGTGGGCAGCATCACGGTGTTCTTCTTCCTGCCCTTCGGCATCCTACTACTCCTGTACGCGGCCATCGCTTATAAGTTGTTGCGGCCAAACAACGCCTTCCATCGACCCACATCCCCGCAGCCCCAGCAGCCAACGGGAGGAGGAGGAGCAGCCAGTGGACCAAGCCAGGTGCCCAGCACCAAGGGCAACAGCCACCAGCAGAGCAACGGGATGCGAAAGCACCGCAAGCAGGTGATCTTCATGCTGGTCGCCGTCGTCTCGAGCTTCTTCGTCTGCCTGCTGCCCTTTCGCGCCTTCACCCTCTGGGTGATCCTGGCCAGCGCCGAGGATGTGCAGAGCCTGGGCATCGCCGGCTACTACAATCTGCTGTACTTCTCGCGCTTCATGCTCTACCTGAACTCGGCCATGAACCCCATCCTGTACAACCTGATGTCCTCCAAGTTTCGCAGCGGCTTCTGGCGGCTGCTGCTCACCTGTTTGGGTCAGCGGCAGCATCATCACCATCGCCATCACTACCACCAGAGGCAGCATGCGACGGCAACACGCAACACGTCCAGGCGACAGGAACAGGATGCCGAGGAGGGAGCCACGCTGGCGGGATCCACCGCCACTGCCCGCCATCCGCGTCGCACTCTCCGCCGCGAGGCCACCTTCCTGATCAACTCCATATCCACCTCCTCGGGCACCGATCGCACCACATCCTCGTCCGCGTGGCGCAGCAATAGCCTGTCCGTTTCTGGTCTCAGCGAACGGGAAAGGGGCATCCTGGGAGCCGCCATCATTGGGACCACGGCTGCCACCGTTACCACTGCCTGCCTGCAGGAGCGACGAGCCAGCAAGATCTGAAGTCCAGCTATCCTTCGAACCCCTCGAATCCAAAAACCCCACTGCCAGCAACCGTTCAAGTATTTAGTTGAATTCCAACAGCAAATAGTCATAGTTTTAGAAGAAATTTTGTTGTAAAGACTGAAGTACCTCAGAAGAAGTCAATAAACGCTAGAGAAGATGTTTTTGAAACCAAAAAAGGAGGCTCGTTTGAGTTTTTAGTATGATGTGAAAGGAGACTAATTAAAAATTCCCAACAAAAGGTAAGCCCTTTATACTACATTATTTTGTAATGCTGTAAACTCGGTTTTTTTTTAAGAAACACATTTTTCTTCTTAAAAAAACAACTTCAAAATTTGCTAATTCTGGCTTCACGATATTAAAAAGTCTTAAATCCTTATAAATAAAATGACAATCGATTATAATAATTTATCATATAAGAAAATAACATTTTCAGCCCATTTAAAGTGTATGTCAGTAGTGCTTAGGTATGTGCGGATTGGTTCCGGCCTTCACTTAAGTCTTTGGAATCTGTCCAAAATCGAGGAATAAAACGAATTGTTTTTAGGCATTGGTACAGATTGATTTTATTAGACTTAAGCAAAATTAAGATTCAAATTCGGGCGACAGTGAAAACCGAAACTAATGTGTATACTTGTGTCCTTGATCCCAAACCTTTTCGATTTATATACTCTCACGCAATCATTTTTATTAAACTTCATTGCTATGTCGTCATTATTACACTAATTATGTGCCTAAACAAATCCCTTGCGTCACACGAAAATACAAACACACAATCATCGCTCGATGTTAATTCTAAAAATGTTCGTTCGGTTTTTGGGTTCCTTTCGATTTACATAAAATTTCAATATGACAGAGACAAGGGGCGAGCACGTTCGCTAGAGATAATATGTTTAGAAAATTGTATTTGTAATTTAAACACATACATATGTATACATAGTGGTAAGTAGTAGCTGACACAGTACAAGTTTAATTGCTCTTGCCGTCGCCTTCGCTCAATTAATGTGTAGTTAATAGTACATATTGGTTTCTCTCGGTTTCGGTATCGTTTTTTTTCGCGCTGCTGTGATAGGTAACTTCTTACTGTAGGTTAGAGTTATATTAAGTTAATTGCTACACCGAATTTGCTTGCTTTGCACTACTTATGAACAGAACTGCTGAAATCAGAAAGACGGTTAGTATCAGGATCGATGTCCTTGCTGTGTGTGTGTGTGTGTGTGTGTGTATGTATGTGGGGATGTCTGAAGTCTGGTTCGGGGTCTACATACCTAATACATATTTGCTTAAAGTGTGTATCGAATTGGATCACGGTTAGGATCATACAAACGCACTACTCGTCATTCCTCATCATTATTGTTATTACAGAATTAGTTATTATAATTACGATTTTGTGGTTCCGCCATCGTTTTCGCTTCTTTCTGTTTTATTATTATTGTGTGGTTTCCGTTTTAATTTATTATATTTAAATTTTGTTTAATTGTATAATAAAATAATGATTCACAATCAGAGTTATTCAGCAGCAACCGGATTTGGTGTTTTCCACTGGACGTCCTTGATCGATTTTCACTTTGCTAGCGTTGTCGGTGGCGCTGGACGGCGGCCCGACGCGATTCTTGATCTCGGCCGCCATCGTCATGAAGGCCTGCTCCACGTTGGTGGCGCTCTTGGCCGAAGTTTCAAGGAATGGAATGCCTAACTGGGCAGCGTACTCCTGCAGTTGTGGGAAACAAAGCGCCAGATCAGTATGTACCTATGATTTACCCATCAATTTACTACGCACCGCAGCTGTGGTGTGGTCAACGACCTTCTTGGTGGTCAAGTCGCTCTTGTTGCCCACCAGCAACTTGTTGACATTCTCGCAGGCGTACCGCTCGATCTCCTCCAGCCACTGCTTCACATTGTTGAACGACTCCTGGTCCGTGCAATCGTAGACGACGATGATGCCATGGGCGCCCCTATAATATGACGACGTGATGGTGCGGAAGCGCTCCTGGCCAGCAGTATCCCACTGTAAAGAGTCAAATTAGCTATGGGCTCAAATGCCTTTGCTTCTTGTAAGCTTACGATTTGCAGTTTAATGGTCTTTCCGTCGAGTTCTATGGTCCTGATTTTCTGCAAGGTAACAAGATAACATGAGTCAGGCACAAAGGGTTTTCACAACGTTCTTTGTCACTTACGAAATCCACTCCGATCGTGCTGATATAGCTCTCTGTATATGTGTCATCGGCAAATCGCAGCAGAAGACAGGACTTTCCAACGCCCGAGTCTCCGATGAGCAGCAGTTTGAAGAGATAGTCGCTGGGGAATGAGTGATAATTGGTCAATTTAGTTATCATGTAGGGATAGTGCATTTAAGATAGTGATGTGTATCCAAGATACAAAGTTCAACATATGAGTAGTGGCTTGGGAGGAAGTAGATTCGAGGAAGTTCGAGTAAACTAATTCCTGATTAATACAGAATACCCGGAAAGAGAGCATAGTTTAGCCTGTTCGGAGGGTAATATATTCATAAAACCGGTTTGCTAACAGGCTTTATCTTATCGCACTATGTCCAACATCAACCCCCAATTTCCATGTGATATGTGATAATGTTACAATCTTCCACATATAGAAAGAGAGTTCCAGACTGTGCGAATCAAGATCGGTTCAGATTCAAGTGTCGTTAAGCGAGAGAAAGCAATTATGTGGAACTGGAATGGCCTTTGATTACGTAGCACTGCGCTGGGGGTGGGAAGCGCTCTCCACGCAGGTGACTCATCCGCCCGCCCAGCCATTTGGCCCGTCAACTGGGATCTGACTATATATGTATTTGGCCGAATCGGAGTCCGGAGAGCAACAATTAAAGCGATTTGAGCTATGCTATCGCCCCCCGCTTGTGTGTATGCATTTTCAGTCGAATCTCCGCTGGAAGACGGACTTTTGAGTTCGCTTTCTGGTTTGGGGCGGTTGTTAGGTCCGAATCCGAATCTATCTTATGCTCCTAGCGAATCGTCTGTTTTTTTATTTGGAGTTGCCAACGAGGGCAGCGAAAAGAAGGGAGTGGGGCTGCTCGCTGATGAATGGGAATGAAACGTAGCAGAAATGACGTCGCAGAAAAAATAAAAGAAACTATTATCGAAGGCCAGGGGGGCGAGGAAGTGTTTTTCGATCCGTGGAAAACCAGTCACTGGGCACTTTTAAGCCAAATTACTGCGCATAACGGCGTGTGACGACTTACTATTCCGGATTCACAGATGACATTTTCTGGCTTTTTCACAAGATTATATATTTGCCACGAACAAATATTCGATTTCTGGCCCTGGACGACTGGCTGATGTTTTGACCGCTTTTACTCGACTTGCGCGCTCCGAATTACTGGAAAACGACTCGCACACGGTTCGTGTTGTGTTTTGCAGCTCGCTATTGTATTTATTGCAGCGGATTTAAATGGGAAATACGTTTATTTCCACAAATTCGACGGCCGAGAACGAGAACAATGGCGACTGAAAAAATGACGAAGTGGCATTGGCAGTGTTACCAGATCGGGCGATGGCTTTCCCCCGACCAGGGCTGCACACCCACTTGCCACCGGAGGTGAGTGGGCGGAACCAGAGAAGAAAAAAAAAAGTATTATCGCCTTTTGGTGACCCTCCGAGACACCCCCCAATAATGCAGGAATGTACATATAGCTTTTGCATACAATCTCTTATGGTACATCATTTGTTTCTAAACACGGCTTTTAACATTTGAGTGTTTGCATAGAGAACACATTACAGATAATAATAATAATACGCGTAATAGTATATGAAAGAAGATTCGATAAGCGGGTATAACGCCTGGGGGAATGCATCTGGCGAGGAGGACCATGACCTCTACTCCAGCGAATTGAGCGTGAGCAGCTGCTTGAGCACCTTCGTCTGCGAGGTCTCCCGGATCTCGCCCGCCAGGAACATCTCGTCCACCACGCTGTAAACCTTGTAGAAGTTGAACACCAGGTCCAGCTCGCACACGTTATGGAAGTACTCGTTCAGCACCTCCACGAAGTTGTGGATGGCCTCCAGATAGCACAGATTGTTGTCGTTCACGTCCACGCAGATGCAGAAGTAGAGGCCCGCATAGCGTCGGTAGACGATCTTAAAGTTGCGGAACTGCGGAGGAGGACAATGATTATATAGGGGTTCCAATAGGGAGTATAGAGACTCGATCCCACCTCCACGAAGTTGGTGTGCTTGGCATCCCGCACTGTGACCACGGCGTGCACTTCCTCAATCAGTTTCTGTTTCTCGTCGTCATCGAAGTTCATGTACCACTTGGCCAGGCGAGTTTTTCCAGCTCGGTTTTGTATGAGTATGAAGCGTATCTTTGGGAAAGGGTGGATTAACTGGGCATCTTAACTTGTAGAGCTTATATACTCACCATTTTTGAGGATCTGGCTCAGGCAGCTGCTGGGCTATTTACAATTTTATTTTATTTCGACGACGGGGGCGAAAAACTGATTATGAGCAAATTGTGTATCACCAGGACCAGGGCTACCGCGTCGGTTCCGGAACAGCTGTTCGGCGGTGGAGCAACCGAGGCGAAATCAGACGAGTTGGCAGGCCCGGGCGCTGCACTACGAAGTTTCACTTTCATATTTGTTTTGGCCCCACTCGAAACTAGTCATTTACCAAAAATGTTGGCCTCGCGCTTGAATCTCCTGCTGCCCCGCGTCTCCTGGCCGCGCGGCTGCTCCACGACGGCGGTGGGCCGGCAGCAGCAGCGCCAGGAGCCCGCGGAGTCCTCCTCCGTGCACGATCCCCTCCAGGCGCAGGCCCTCAAGGAGCAGTGCATCCTGGTGGACGCCAACGACCAGGCCATTGGGGCAGCCTCCAAGGCGGACTGCCATAGGGTGCACCCACAGACGAAGGATGTGAAACTGCACCGCGCCTTCAGCGTTTTCCTCTTCAATTCCCAGGGCGAGATGCTGGTGCAGAAGCGCTCGTCTCACAAGGTGAAATCGCAGGGAAATCATCTTTAAGCACGCTCTTTAACCAACTGCATTCGTAGATTACCTTTCCGAACACCTACACCAACGCCTGCTGCAGCCATCCGCTCCACGAGATCGAGCAGGAGCGCCAGGAGAGCGGCGCCCTGGGCATCCGACTGGCCGCCCAGCGGAGGCTCAACTACGAACTGGGCATTCCCACGGAGGAGATGCAACCGCAGGACTTTCGCTACCTGACTCGCATCCACTACGCGGACACGGGCGACGGAGTGTGGGGCGAGCACGAGATCGACTACATCCTCTTCCTGCAAAAGGACGTGACCCTGCGACCAAACAGCAACGAGGTCAGCGAGGTGCGCTACCTGAGGCGCGACAAGATCGACGAGGCGGTGGCCAAGTTCAGTGCCCCGCTGACACCCTGGTTCTCGCTGATCCTGCAGCACCGCTTGAAGCTGTGGTGGGACAATTTGCATCAGCTGGAACAGTTCGAGGATTTGAGCAAGATTCAGCGCTTTTAAGTGTGCTAACCAACCAAAAATACACGTTATGACGTATGAAAGCGGCCTTTTGTTCGTTTGGGTTTCAAATTCGCTTTATTCAAATGGAAAATAGTGTGTGTCTGTGTGCGGACAATGGGCACAAAGCGGATTTTATGCAACCTCCGCGGGTCGATCAGTTCAGTACAACGCTTTTGTATATGTAAATATAACAAAATATATAGTATGTATAGGCACACGATATTCAATATGTTTCATAGCCTAACTAATGTGTTTGTATGTTGAATATCATATAAATATTTAGCTTTTAAAATGATCACATTACGTTTCCCATAATCATCATCATCTTCAACATCGTCATCGTCGCAACAAGAATAAATATTTACAAAAATACGACTACAGGCTAACAGAGACACGAACTAAAAGTAATGATTCTAGCCTAAATACAGAAGAAACAAACAGAAGACAAGCTGCAGCACTTAACGTCTAAATGTGTCGCTTCGGAAGCGAGTTCGAAGCGCGCGCTTCGAGGCGTGAAGCGACGACCCAGAGCGAATCCGGAGTCGACGTCCACGCGGCACCACCTTGGCACCGTTTCTCAATAATGGTAAATAAAGCAATTGCTCGGGAAATTCCAACAACTTACGGCTAGACCCTGCAAACTTCGATCGATAATTTGCACCTTTACGGCAGGGGGTTGATTATATAGGTATATACGTATACGTACTTTTCGCATGCAATGGGGGTCGTATTTGTGGGTGTGTGTATGTGTGGGGATCAGGATGAGCGCTTCATCCTGAATTCGATTAGTGGTTAAGGCACATAGGTATGAGTCTATCGTGAATCTCAGGCTCGTTCAATCTATAGAGTTACGGGTGTAAAGCTGCCGGCTGGCACACTTTGTCGTTCAGTTCCATGGGGCTTCGTATTTGTTTTCTAGGACAGGCCAAACAGTTTCAGGGCATTAAAGGCGGTGGCCAGGGCCACCTCATCCGGGGTTTTCTTCATGAAGGCGGCTATCATCTCCACGATGGCGGGCAGACTGCAGGGCTCGTTGCGTTGGAAGGTACAGTATCTGAAACGGACATGAAACCATTAAGAGACCGTCCTAATATCAGATAGGGTATCCCTCCCACCTGTGTAAGTACAACAAAGAGCGTTCCGTGATGCCAGTCTTCACGTGCTGCGGCAGCTTGGAAGCCCTTGTGTTCGGGTACATGAACGGAGCATCCGTCTCCACCAGCAGTCTGTCTAGCGGCAATGTTCCATCCTCCAGCAGTCGGCGAACGCCAGTATCCGATTTGTCCTTGCACAGGTAGCCCGTCAGGCTGATGTAGAACCTGCGCTCTAGGTACTTCAGAGCCTCCTCGGCGGTGCCCATAAAACCTCTGACGATCACAGGCGGCAGATTCTCGAATCTGTGGGTTAGTAACATAAGTTAGAAGCTTTCTAAGCCAGATATACGCCTCGTACTTGTCGAGTATTTCGAGTAAATCATGCTGAGCCGACCGCTCGTGGATCAACAGAGGTTTGTTCAGCCGGATGGCCAGGTGCAGCTGCTTGGCGAAGATCTGCTTCTGGGCGTCCGGTTCGGAGAAGTCCCGCTGGTAGTCCAGGCCGCAGGGCCCAATCGCCACGCACTCCTGTGCCTGGGCAATGTGCTCCAGGTCGAACCATGTGGCCGGCTCCTCCACGATGGACTTGGAGTCGTGCGGATGGATGCCAGCAGTTGAGTAGATTATGTCGGGATAGATGCGCGAGAGGCGCAGCGCTTCCTTGCTCGATTTGACCGAAGTGCCGTGAACCATTAGTTTCTGAACACCTGAAACGATAGGACGGGAGAAAGTTAGTGCACTGTGCCACATGCAGTCGACAAATAAAAGGTGAAGCTTGAGTACCCTATGCAGCTCTATTTGTCTAAGTATTATACTATTTTAAAGAAAGGTCTTAAAACGTATTAACCCTGTTTTTGGGTAAATAATTTAAGTAAAATTTAGGGACTCCATGATTTATTGATCCTATGTATAGGATATGGATATGAAATCCGGTTGTTCTTTATCTTTTTAGAGCAGAAGCAGTCTCCTTAACCTGAACAGGCCAACCACCCACTTGATTCACCATACCCTCTACAAGGGTATTTCAAAACATATGCACACTTGTTGCTCACTTATCGCCTGACCTTCTGGCTGTCTGGGGTGTTTACGCAGCCTCGCCCCAAAACGAAGACACTGCCCGGGCCTCATTAATAATGCGTATAGTGTGTATATTGAATCTGCTGCACGAACCTGCGTCTCTGGCTCTCTGCACCACGGAATCCAGATCACGGCTATACTTTTTGTTGGTCAAATTGGCACCCACGTCGATCACAATCAGGTTCTCGAAGCAGTGCTTCATGTCCAGCTCCAGCTGATCCTCCAGCAGCGGGGCCACGGGGGCCACCACCTCCTCCTGGGCCTGCGCCTGTGGTTTGGGGTCCATGCTCTGGATCTTGGAGTCTATTATCGACAGAAATAGCTTATGACGCAGGCGATGGGCTGGCTGCGATTGTGTGCGTGGGTAATTCAATTAGCTTTCGAGGGGCAAGGAAACGCGACGGCGGTGAAAACCGTGAAATAATTGTCTACTAAATTTATTGCAATTTGGAAGTGTTGACCAATTAAACAATTAACGGTATAAAAATTGAGAAATATTAAACTAAAAAAACAATCCCGACACGAACTACAAACTGCCAGTGTGCACACACTGCTAGGGGTGCGAAATGCAGTATCGATAGTAGTATTGCGTGACTGCAATCGATAGTTGTGAGGAAATGGATAGGTTTATGTTGGGGGTATTCCCCAGGAGCGTTGAATTTGAATTTTGATAAGCTAATTTAAATTCTCAAAAATCTCTATCCAACTCGCATTATTCACCACGTCATAAAATTAGCTTACTGAGTACTAGGCTTTTTCAAAAATTTCTTTCCATTGTGGCGCCATCTACGTTTGTAAAAATCTGTTTATTTGACATCTATTTTTTAGAGCATACTTTTGCCCAAACTGGTAAAGGTCCTCAAACAGTTGTTTTTGGCTGTCGCAATTTAGTTATATCTCCCTTAAAAAATCTTAAAATTTTCCTGAGTAGTTTTGAAAGATAAAGAGTGGCACTTTTAAAGTAGAACAAATTCAAAGAAATAGTAACTTTTATAGGTATTAATTTTGTAACACAGTGTAATTATAACACAAAGTCTTCTATTAATATGAAACCAACGATGAAGGTTACTGTGTAGAATTTTATCCTAGAAGAAGGCAATACACAGAAAACTCACAAGCCGTTAGTTATTCGGACGAAAAAGAAAAAATCCAATATCCAATATTAGATATTGAAAAAGAAAGGGTCGATATTACAAGCGTGTGGCCGATTACCGAAAATTCTCAAGTTTTTATATATATAAAAAACGAAGAAAACGAAATCGAGCTTTAGAAATAAGCAAACTACAATTCTTTTGAAAATATCACTAAAGAATGTTGAATGTGTTTGTTTTCTCTTTTTTTTGTTTCTTTTGTGACCAATTATAAATTTGTTTAGCATGTTTATTTATTTTATTGTAGAAGCAGAAGTCACTTCATATGAGTTCGCCAACAGGCTTGATAGTGAGCTCATGTATCTGCACACTCGGGGGCGTTTGGATGCAATATGAGACTGCATCGGCGACATCTTCCGATCGCAGCATGGGCATGCCACTGGCACTGGGTTGCTCCCAAGAGCCAGCTTCGAAGATTTCCGTATCCACAACGCCGGGGCTGATGCTCTGAAAAAGTGAATCATTGAAAATAATTGAAATTTGCGTAATCTGTACCCACAGTTATCTTGTGTTTGGTTCCCTTTTTGATAAACTCCTGGCGCAGAACCTCGGTTAGGGCTGTGATTGCGTGCTTGGAGGGCGCATACATGTTGAAGTTAACGCCCTCCATCATGGGCACTTGGTGACCCGCCACGCTGTTGATGATCACCACATGCCCGTCGTTCACCTTGCGACGCTGCAGCGACTGAAACGCCTGCCGTGTGCACCAGGCTACGCCCAGTACATTGGTCTCCAGAATGGCCCGCAAATCATCAGAGTTTCCCTCGTCCGTAATATTGGTATTTCGCACTATTCCGGCATTATTGATAAGCACATCGGCCCCGCCGAGAGTTTGATCGATCCAAGCGAAGGTTTCCCTGACCTGCTGCTCGTCGCTGACATCACATGGGCGGCTATGGAACCGAGACGCCTGATCGGCGGGCAGAGCGGCCTTAAGCTCCTGGAGACGGTGCTCCCTTCTGGCCAAGCCCACCACTACCATTCCCTTGGCTAACAGATCCCGGCAGCAGGCCGCTCCGATTCCAGAACTGGCACCTGTGACGACGGCAACGCGGTTCAACCAGCAGTTCATGGCGAGAGGTCTGGATAAACAGCAGGCTATTTGTGCAGTGATCTCATTTAAATTCAGTGCAATTGCTTAAGTTCAGTGCTTTTCTTATACATATATGTATATTTAACTGCGTTTTAATCAGCGGTTGGGAATAATATACTACTCGTTTTCTGTCGTAAGTCACCACACATCGATAAGCTGCACCCTGAAAACTACTCACATAAATAAAAGACAGACGCTGATTTAGATCAAAGAAAGCGGTTTCGAAAGCTTTAAGAGATAAACATTTTAAATATATAATTTTTTAATGAATTAAACTTTAGATATTTACCAGAAAATACCATATTTATATAATAATCTTTAAATTATTTACAGGAGAATATGGTTTTATGGATCAAGCCTTGCATTCCGATAAATAAAGTGGGCGCCAAGTTTAAATAAAGGTCACTGCACTAAGCTTTAGTCAGCACTGCAAATTTTATTTCCTTTTATTTAACAGCTATTGAAACTAATTGAATTTGTTTATTTGCTTAGTTAGAAGTGCTAGTTCTTATCAAAGTGGCCACTTCAAAAGGCCTCACCCACAGGCTTGATAATGAGCTCATGAATCTGCACATTCGGGGGCGTTTGGATGCAGTAGGTCACTGCATCGGCTATGTCCGCAGATCGCAGCATGGGCATGCCACTGGCACTGGGCTGCTCCCAAGAACCAGCTTCAAAGATTTCCGTGTCCACGACGCCGGGACTGATGCTCTAAAATCCGCAATAAGTAAGTAAATAGTGAGTGATCTCAGTCAGGAAGCTTAGCTCACCGTGATCTTGGTCTTGGTGCCCTTCTTGTTGAACTCCTGTCGCAGGATCTCGGTCAGTGCGGTGATCGCATGCTTGGAGGGCGCATACATGTTCAGGCTAAAGTCCTCCACAGCGGGCACTATGTGACCCACCACGCTGTTGATGATCACCACATGACCGTCGTTCACCTTGCGTCGCTGCAGCGACTGGAACATCTGGCGGGTGCACCAGGTCACGCCCAGCACATTGACGTCCAGAATGGCCCGCACATCGTCCGAGTTCCCCTCGTCCGTGAGGTTGATCTTGCGCACTATCCCCGCGTTGTTGATAAGCACATCGGCTCCACCCAGCGTCCGTTCGACCCAAGCGAAGGTCTCCTTGACCTGCTGCTCGTCGCTGACATCACAGGGTCGGGTGTGGAACCGGGCCGCCTGGTCGGCGGGCAGCGAGGCCTTAATCTCCTGGAGAACCTTCTCCCGGCGGGCCAAACCCACCACTACCATCCCCTTGGCCACCAGATCCCGGCAGCAGGCTTCTCCGATTCCAGCACTGGCGCCGGTGACTACGGCAACGCGATTTAACCAGCGATTCATGGCGAGTAGTTTCTAATTGCTTGACTATTGGAAACTGATTCCAATCTGAAGAAACTACATTAATTTAAATCACTGGCTATCAGTATGCTGAGCTTTTCGCTTGATAAGTTTGAACAAGATAACCTTTGAAATTGTAATAGAAAAAAAGGAACTAGTTTTGAAGACCTAAAGCGATAAGAAACATTGTTATTAATTAGAATTAGCCATAAAAGCTTTTGATGTGAGGTATTTAATTTATTATTGAATTTATTATTTTTCTCATATTTACAACTATATCACTTTTTTCTTTCCAATCAATTTATATATATCATTTTTTTAAAAACCCTTGGCCCAAAAGTATGCTATTATAACAATAAAGTTATAATATTTATTTAAACTTCATAGAATTTTTGTATAAAAAGGAAATCATTTTAAATAAATTCACCAATTTCCCACCTATAACCCCTTTTAAGAAAATACCACTTTGGTTTAATTATAATTTATTTATTTATTTATTATTCCTGCTAACATGCATGTATCTTTGGTGTTAGTTCTATGCGATAAATATACATATATATGTATGCATAAACACATATATTTACATATATAATATTGTGTTGCCATTAATGTCATGCTTTCTCTTTAACTGGTTAACGCGCGATCTCGTTTTTTTTTTGGTTTCGTAATGCTCATGCAAGTGAGTATGGGTATGCTCTACGTTTTAAAACTTTAAAACCTAAAGTTCAATTTGGTTTATTCGATAAGTATTACTTTTGCTTAAATCCGCCTGCTCGCTACTTTCAGGTTCATCTTTAAGTGGAATCGAAAGCGGGAAAGGACATTTCTATTGCGCGCCCTTACATACTTGCAGCATATAATATGTATTCGTATAAATGTAATCTCTTGTTTACTAGACGTTGTTGTTCGTTTCGTTTCGGTTCTGCTGGCTTATGGGTCGCTAGGCCTATATAAATATATGTATGTATATTTGAAATATATTATTGATATTCCTCATTGTAGATTCTTGCCTTGCATTAAGCGCTGGAGTTTTGAACAGGCCGTGCGTGTCCTTCGATCTTGGATTGGGCTCAAAGCTCCCCAAGTCGGAATAATGGAGACCGAGAGGATTACGGCTAAACTAAATCTCTGATCGATTCGAATCGAAGCTGGCCAAAACTCTACAAGTCAGCGCCTAATGCCATCGAAGTATATAAAGATATATAACGTATGCTTTATACTTGATATATTCTGTATACATATAAATATTTACTTGTTCGTTACTTGACATTTATAAAATTTTGGCTAACAATAAAATTGCATAGTTAATCTTTACGTTTAGTTTCATAGTTTTACCATTGATTTTGCCTCCCCCCGATATCCGTTTAAAATTTTATTTCATATAGTTTAAAGTTCATTGGTGTTTAGTGTTTAACGAATTTGAGTTCGATTATTGTTTGCTTCTTTGTTAGTTTGTAGTGATACGTTTAGTGCGAAATCTTTGACTGCTTTGTGCTCACTTAGCGGACAACCAACTCCCCGTGCCTCGTCCTGCTAATCCTAATCTAGCCCTAGCCCTAGCCCTAATCCCTAATCTAACCCATCCCGTCGACTCTGTCCCAGCATGGTCAAGTGCTACGTTGTGCGCGTTCGATGCCATCACTACCCATCCCGCCGATCAAACGAAATCGATTTAATCGAATTAATCGGCGATTGGCCGACTACGTGTCCGACAACTAAGATACGATGTTATCTCTTAGTTACCATTCGCCCCATTTTCCATATTTTCCATTTTCCACTGCTGTGCCATTTCCGCTGCCGCGACTCCGGTTGTGTAAAATTCTAATAAAATTGATTATTGTTGTTCGATAGATATACACGGCGTACGCGCAGAAATACGCTTGTATTGCATATTGCTTATTCCAAAATCAATATAAATATATATGTATAAATTGTAAGAATTTCCATACAAAAATTTAGTAGGTACGTTACTTTAGACCTCGGTGTTATCTCATTTTGTTTTGTTTTCATCTTCATTTTCATTATCGTTTTCATTTTCGTTTTCGTTTCTCAACTATGATACTGGACTTGCCCGTTTCACTCACGTTCGCCGTTCGTACAAAAAGTTTAGCAAAGCTATTTTTAACCCCGTTCGTTTTTTTCCCACGTTTTGAACCCACACCCACTCTTAACCAAACTGTTCGATATAGCAAATTGCGAGTACAAACAATCTTAAAACTGCGTAACGGTACATATATGTATGTAGGTATTATATAGCCATAGCCAAGGAGTAGTTCATATCTTGTGTAGTACCTCTGAAACACGTATAAAACATCTATTAACTATTAGGTCTGTGGGGAGTGTCTGTTTTCGGTTTCGGTTCTCTGCGGTGTGTGATTGTGTAGTCCTGTTTCCCGTGTCCCGTGTGGCGTGTCTGTTTCTAGCTAAGCGATCTCCGATTAGATATACCCCCCCGCGATTGGTCCATCCCGATCTATCCTACCCACTAACCACTATCCACTATCCTATCCCAACGACAATGACGGATATGTGCGGCACTGACCAAGTCCAAGTTCTGAACCCACCAGCACTGCCGACTTGTATCACAGTCGTAGGCCCTATCACGCTGCCTCTCATTCGATCCATTTCCTTCCTACTTAGCTGCTTTAGAAATATACAAGGATTTCTTTTTTGTGGTTCGGTAAGTTTTTTTGGTATCGTTGCGTTAGTTTGTATTTTAAGGTGGGTCGATTTGTTGAGCAAATAAATATTAAGGGGGCCATGTGATCCATAGAAGTACTAAAGCATTTCTAAAAAAAAAAATAATATTATTATATTTTTGTGGATTACCAGAACCCCCAAAGCTTTATATCCCTTTTCTGATCAACACAAATCGACCCACACAAGTGGTAGGTTTGTTACCACCGGATTTAGGAGTTCGTTCCGCCCTGGTTCATCTATTCGTAGAGATCCGCATTCCTGCGCGGAGATGTGGAACTGCCGTAGCTGAGCTGCGAGTCGGTCTTCTTCAGAATGGAGACGTGGTGGGTGGGTGCATCACCCGTGCGGTTGGCCATCAGCGAGTCCTGCTTGTGGAGCAGTCCGCGTCGCTGGTCGGCAAACGAGATTACCGAGTCCTGCTTGACCAGCTGATGGCGTCGCTGCTCCGGTCGCTGGTCCACGAACGAGATCACCGAGTCCTGCTTCACGAACTTCTGCCGCTTGTCCAGCAGGGAGCTGGGCGTGGCGGCGCCAGGACGACGGCCGACGTCCATGGCGACACTGTCCCTGTCGGCGGGCGTGTCATTCAGGCCGTGTCCCGCCGCCCGACGCGCCTCCATGTAGGACACAATTGAGTCCTGTTTGGAGAGGGAGACCTTGGAGCCGTTGCTGTCCTGCTGGCACAGCGGCCGCCGGATGCCGGAGGCGTCGCTGCAGGAGCTCTCCTGCTTGATGAGGAACTGGCGCGAGCCGTGCGAGTCCTGCTTGAGCAGCATCTGCTGCGACAGGTTGCTGTCCTGCTTGAGCATCATGTTGTGGCGCCGCAGCGAGTTGTGCTCGTAGATGTAGGACACCGCGTTGCCCTTGCTGCTGGGACTCTTGCGCGAGCTGTTCTGGTGGTAGTGCGACGACTTCCGAGTGCTGGTCGTGCTGGAGGCGATGGCCACGTTGTCGTAGTACCTGAAGAGTAGAAAACATCGTGTTATTGATGGGTATCTTGGAAGATATTCGTTAAGTAATGGTTTAAAAATATGATCTTACAAACTTTACAATTAATAATATTTATTATTATTATTAAATTTAATCATTTTTAATATTATCAGAGACTCAAAAAAAAAACCTAATCAATAATATTATCCAAATTAATTTGTACTACATTCAAAATAATTAAAAAGCAACCTATTATTATTATAAAAAATAAATATGGTTTAAAATTTAGAAAATGTTTTTGGAGTGATTTTTGAAGTATAAGCTGAATAATAATTAATTAATAATAAAAACCCCTGTTTTTTAAGTACTTTCTTTTTAATTATTTATTTATAGTTTATTATAATTATTTTTTAATTTATTGTTTTATTTTAATATTTTTTTTTATTTTTTTTATATTTTGTTTTATATTCAATCGTTTACTCACCTGAGGCGTCCGCAGCAGCTGCGCGACTTGATGATGGCAGCAAAGCCGCGCCGGTACTTCTTGTTCACCGAGTAGAGGATGGGGTTGATGCAGCTGTTCGAGGAGCCCAGCCACTGGGCCACCGGCATCACCTTCTTGATCATCTCGAACTCCTCCTGCGAGATGTCCGAGCCGAACTTGATGCGCGCGAAGATGACGTAGAGCGGCAGCCAGGAGAGCACGAACAGGATGACGACGGCCACCAGCATCTTGATGACCTTCACCTTGCTCTTCTGCTGCATCCGGTCCATCTGGGCGTCCTTCGACTCGCCGGGTATGGAGCGCGTGGAGACCTTGATCCAGATGAGCACGTAGCACAGCGTGATCAGCGACATGGGCAGCAGGTAGCAGGCCACCAGGTTGGCCAGCAGGAAGTACAGATTGCCATCGGTGCCGGGGGGCCAGACCTCCTGGCAGAGGAACTGCGGCTGCGAGTAGGCCGAGACGAGGGCATCGGAGAAGACCTCCTCGGCGGGCACCAGGTCGAAGAAGAGCAGCCACGGTATGGTGGTCACCAGTGCGATCACCCAGATGCCGATTATCATGATGCGGGCACGTCGCTTTGTCATCTGCTTCAGGGGCCACCAGATGGCAATGAACCTGCAAGACGGGGAGAGAGTTCCAACAAATACAGTCTAGGCAGGAGCTCCAGATGCCACTCAGCCGTCAAGGATAATGGCAATCATCAAGCTGTCGAGGCGACGATGATGATGACGATGACGACACCGTTTCAGCTAGGAGGAGCTTGGCATGCAAATATCTCCGCTGATTAATTCGCACACGCAGGATGCCGCATCCTTAAGCCTTTTTCTGCTGAGTGTTCGCTTTCCAATCTCGACTATTGAACCCGCCACGGAGCAGGGTCCATGTTCACCCCCTAAAAAACCCCCACCCTCGCTTGACACTGGAGTAGGGGTGTCATTTTTTACTCTGCTCGCCATAATGAATTGTAATTTGAATAAGAGCTGCGAGCTGCTAGCTGCGAGGTAGCGAGACGAGTCGGCATGGGGGCCAACAACGAGTTCAGCATTTTTCATTTAGCTTAGTGCAGCCGGCTCATTGTGGCGCCCGCTGAATGGCCATAGACAAGACTTGGTTGGTCCTGGGTGTCTGGGCGCTCCTGGCCAAAAACCATGTAATTACGTGCATTGTGCTCGTATTTTGGACTTGGGTCGTCGTCGCCGCCGCCTGCTGGACAGACGGCCAAAAAAGAGAAACATCGGGCAGATAACACAGCGGTAATTCCATTAGAGGGCGGCCACTCCCCCTAAATCCTGCGGCTCCTATTCCTACTCCGCCCTACACCACTAGACTAAAAATAGCCAGCTAAACAAAGTGCTCCTAGTCCGAGACCCTCATCTCGGAATATGGCAAAAGGCCAAACAAAGCTGTCCGCAAAGCCAATAATCAAATTGTCATAACGTTTATTTATAGCAGCAAACCAATTGCATTAGCATAATTTGGTTCATGCGATTTGTATGCCCATAAATCAGGCGAGAGCTTAATTGAGTTCTTGCGGGGTGGACAGTGCACTTGCAAAAATTAATCAGTGCGGTCTAATGGAACCTGCGAAGTCTACGTAAGTTCATTTTTAAAATTTAATAACTTTTAAATAAACGAACATTTCTATTTTATTTTTTAATTTATGTACATAGTTCAAGATGTACTTCTTTTAAATTAAAAGTCTTAATGAGTATAATCCTGAAACATTATGTTTAAGAATCCTTTTATTGATACTACATACGTGTACAACCTTGAAAAAGTACTTATTTTACTGATTATAAGCCATTAACAAAGGATAGGCACCCCTTAATTGAGTATTTAATTATGATGAAATGATTGCTATAATAATATAATGCTATACTATTTATGATACTATATATAATAAATAATTTTAAGATTGTATTTTATCTTTACCTAAAGATAAAGAAGAAATTTTTGGTTGAAAATTAAATTACCATAAATATTCTGAAATTCAAGGTACTTATAGTCCATTAATTTCGCTGAGTACCATGTGTGTAAATCTCTATGCGCTGACATTTCTCGAACGTTGGCATATTTAGTTAGCAAAATGTATTGTTTACACTTTCTTAGCCAAGTCACCCATGAATATATGACTTAGAAGGACTTATCCCCCTGAGGGACAGGCCACAAAAGTATTTCATCTCCCGCTTTCAAAGCTCTCAAGATGCGTCAAATTTATTAATTAGATATTCGCCCCACCACCCCTTGCGGTATCCCTAGATCCACGTGGTTTTATGGGGCTTATTCCAGTTCCTTCTGCGGTTACCCATACGCACTGTTGACATTTGCGCACAAAAAAACACACAAAAACCGCAACTCCACGGCCATAAAGTCACAACTATGTTTGGCAGCCAGTGCGCTGATATATATGTGGACTTTATGATTATATAGAAAGAAACGACCCTAATTAAATGGCATTGGCATAAGTATAAGTATAAGAAAAAGTATAAGTCAGCGCGAGTGATAAGCTAAGTCAGGGGGGGTATTAGTGAACGGCATCCACTTCCAGCCATCAAAACAGTAAGTCCGAGGAGAGATTTAATTTTCGTGTTACAGATAATAAATCTTAAATTTCGATTCGGTTTACGATGGCTCGTAAAAGCACAAAGCAACAGCAAAACAACTGGATAAACGGACGTCAATAGAGGAGAACTTGGACTTGGACTTGGACTTGGTTTGGGATTATTCGTGGTCGGTGGCTGACATGCGGGCCTGTGGGTGACCAAAACGATCAAATGATGTGCTACGCCTTTGTCCCCGCTGGCTGAAAAATGAATGGCTGGCAAAAACAGAAGCTGGCGCTGAAGTCAGTGCCTCTGGCCATAAGTAGTGGCCAGAAATTGATATAAATGAAAGTGCGCATAAAGCGACGGGCGGCGGGCGTCTCATCTTATTGTCCTTGGGGTTATGACTGGCACACGTCAGTGTGGAACATGATAAATCAGTTGCCCACTTTATGCTCGCATTGTTATCGCTTTTCCATACTTAATGGGGCAGGAAACTCTGGGCTGGCACCCTGTGATTCCTGGCGGCCACACATCAATGGTGTCGCGGTATCGCGGCTAACAACATTCTAAGGCAATTGCAATGGAAAAATGCACAAAAAACGAGAAACATGAAATTGATTGCAGGCAGCGCCTAATACGGACAAGGTGAGCCATAGTGGCGTATGGTGAACTTGATCTTGAGACGACTGCTCCACTGACTCTCCTACATAGCCGCCTAGTTATCCAACTACCCAACTTAACTGCCTAACTGCCCGATCTGACCAGTTTTCCCCGCAGCTGATTGCATTGAGTGGCGCTCACTTTCGGCTCGGTCACCTGGCGCTAAGCCCCTATAAAAGCCGAGCTCGGAGCTCCACTTGTCACCAGTTGACAATTACCAGTCATTAGCCAAACTTCAGTTATCCCGCCAAAAAACAAAAAACCACCTGCAAAATGTTCAAAGTTGTGAGTATCGAAATGAAGGAAAATACATTAAAAAGTTCTTGAAAAATATAATAGCTTTTTAATATGAATATTAAAAAGATTTATATCAAGAATGCTTTTGACCCAAAGAAAAACCAGAATAGTTTTGAAAATATGAATTTAAAACCAAAGTGAATAAAAATTAAGATTTAATTTAGTCTGTCAATATTTAAACAGCTTTTTTTTCAAGATATTTTTCATAATTTACAAGTGTTCTAATTAAAATCAAGTTAATTTTTAAATGTATAATAAAAATGTATACATAATTCCCTAAAAACTCTTATAAAAATTTAAAGGATTTTATCCTTTTTGTTTCTAAATGCATATTTGATTTATTAAAAATTTCAAGGTTTTTTTACGACTAATACCCAAGTTCAGAATAGATAAATGTAAAAATAGAATCCTCTCAGACAATGTTAGTGGTGGCTCAAAGTCATGCCATCTATCACCGATAAACACACAATCCCACGGAGTGGCAGCCACCTGCTGCTCCGCTGCTAATGCCGCCAATCAAGCTAATCCGCGAACTCTGATCCGTTGCAGCTGTTCGTGCTCGCCGCCCTCGCCGCCGCCCAGGCGCACGCCCATCCCGGAGTGGTGGTGGCTCCCGTGGTGGCCCACCCGGCGGTAGTCCACACGCCCATCATCCATCACGGCGCCCACTCGGTGCACTCGTAAGGCCATTCATTTCCAATCTGCTTATCGCTCCCAGCACTTACCCCATTACTTTGCTCTCTCCCACTTTCACCCTTCCGCCGCCCAGCCACGTTGTTCATCATCCGGCCGCCGTCAAGGTCATCACCCCCGTCGTCCACAAGCCCGTGGTGGCGGTGCATGCTGTCAGGCCGGTGGTTCCGCTGGTCCCAGTGCATCATGCCGCCCCCGCTCTCGTTGTGCATCATTAGGTGCCATGGATACAGAGTAACGTTCCCGTTTCCCATTCCAATCCCGATCCTGATTCCCCCACCTGACCCCACCAACCGATCCCACAATAAAAGTTTATAGCCACGTAATTGGAGAGTGTGTTTTTTGTTTGTTTGTTGTTTTTTAACTCACCTGTCCAGGGAGACGGCAATTAGGCTGTAAACCGAGGCTGCCACAGAGACACCCTGTATGTAGGGCACAAACTTGCACATCAGCCATCCGAGCATCCAGGCTGCAGAAACACAAATTGTTCAGTTGTTCGCGAAACATGAAAAAGCGAGGGGGGAGAGAGAAATGGGTAAATATTGGTCATAAACAATGCAAAAATTATGCTGAGTAACTTTCGGTCACATCGTCCTTGTTGCCCTAGCCATGCACTGGGGGAAATATTGGTTACTATTATATTTAAATGGAATAAAAATCAGAAGGAAGTTTTTCCCAGAAGCTTCTAGGGGTTTATCAGAGAAAACTAATATGTATTTTGTAACAATGAGTATATAGAAACTAATTAATATGGTTAACTAAGACCTTATGGTCATAATATCTTTCTATTTAACCAGTCTATATCCTCAATTTAACCAGTGGTTAAAAATATTAATATTTTAAGGGTTTATCAGGGAAAAATTATATATATTTTGTAACAATAAGTATATAGAAACTAATAAATATGGTTAACTAAGACCTTTGTTCATAATAGCTTTCTATTTAACCAGTCAATATCCCTAACTTAACCAGTGGTTAAAAATTCTTTTCAATATATTAAGGTTTTCCTTACCTTTCCTATTCAAAAACTTAATATAATAATATTTAAGTAAGCTGGAAGATAATATTGTAATGTTCAAAACATATTTTCAAAACATATTTTCTTCATCGCATCGCCGCCGCCCACGTTCCCGTCGTTGTTTGCTGACTGAGATTTATGTGCTGCATATCATTCATAATTTGGTGACAAGTCTCAGATTGCTCCCAGTTATGGGAGGGGGGGAGTGGTTGATGGACTGGGAGTCCCTAGTACACGAGCATTGTTTGCCCAGACCATGGCGAACCGCAGGACTGCCTAAGTTAATTTGTATTCCTTTTATTCCATTTGATGGAAGATGGTGCATGGGTAGATGGAAAATGGAAGACACGGGCCCTACTTGCGCATAGTTGTGCGTTATGAATTTTATGCTAAGAGGCATAACTCACTCAGACACAAAAGGTTATAAAGCACACATGCAGAGGGGGATGATTCGAACTTGGCCAAGGTTGATGACGCCCCGGGGCATGACATATCGAATGGCAATTAAACAAGTGCAAGTGCGGCCCACACATCATTAGCAGTTAGCAGTTAGCTGTTGGCTGGTTGGAGTTCATGGAGTTCAACGCTCGGCAAACGGCAACCGGGAGACGCCTCCTGAGTTGTGGCGCTTCTAATTTCCTGTCTCGTCCGCCTGTCTTATCTCGATTTGTTGTCGCTTTTTATTATGCATACGCACCGTACGCCCTGCCATGCGACCAATAAAAGCTAACTTTAATATGATTTGGCACATAAAAATATAAATATTATTGGCGCTTTGTGAGCAAGTGAACTCTCGCCTGGGGTTTTGGACAGGTTCTGGTTCTGCTTCTGCTTCTGGCCAAGACAAGGGAAGACTTGGCCAAGACATCAGACAGACAAACAATCAACTGTGTGTACTCAGGACGGCGGCTCGAATGGGTTTTTCGGTTTTATTCACATTCGTTCGATTTGAAATGGCTTTTGGGGCAGACCTGCAAGTGCAACAGACTGGATCCGATGCCATTAATGCGAGTGTATTTGGCCACTCACTCGATGTTATGCTGATGCTGATTAGGGTGAACTTTGATATATGGCTGTCTGCCAGAGCTGTTGACTCGGCCAACTTTATGCCTTCAAGTTGCTGAAAAACAATTTAAATTCAAATTCGGTTCCGAAATGCTCCATCATTCGGATTAGCATCCGCCGCACTCTCGAGAACTTTTCAAAAATAGAAGTTCATCCCTTTCGGCGAGGAAAACTATCTAATTGGGTATGCAATTCTATTAGGACAGGCAAACGTGACTCGACCGGCTTGTCTGGGATTAAAGTTTGCATCAGTGCACTCGACAGTCAAGTGTCTTGGCCAAGTTTGTATTATCCCAAGCTCAACGGAGTGAAGTGACTTTTCGATAATCGCTAGCAAACAAGGGTTTTTGTAGTTTGCGGGAAATTAATTAGAGCAGATTAAAAAGTCAATTTGCTTAACCTTCTCGATAAAGGGTTTTTATTTAGAAATAAATATAATCAATATTGACCAGATAAATTGAACTTTAAAGTGTGGTTTTTTATGTGAAGCTGTTGGGAAGGTAAATATGAACTTTAAATTTAGCTCAGGAGAATTATGAATAGTTAATAAAGTACATATATGATGGATTTAGCATTAACTGCGAAACAAAAAGGTCAAGGATTTGCATAAATATAGAAAAGGACCTTTAAATAATATTGACAAGAAAAACTGATAAAATTTTGCGGTTTTCAAGGTATATAGAAAAATATATATGTATGTATTTCTTCCCAAGTTATTTTTAGTACATGGAGGAATTATAAATGATTCCATAAAAATACCCAGTCATACAAAGCCAACCGAATACCAATTAATGGGCTTCATTAACGTGTTGTTCAAACATAATTGAAGGCACCGAAATAACCTTAATTGACTCGCGTGTCGCCGCGACCCTGAAACTCCTTGCGGCATTACCAATTTGTGGCCTCCGGGGGGAAACCAAACACTCCCGAGTTCCTCTGCAAACAGCCAGCTTCCCGCGCCAAGGTGACAAGGATGAGAAGGATGAGAAGGTGTTTGATCCGACTTGGAGTGCGTTTGACATGCCAACATATGGCCAGCAGACGCCTCCATTTGTAAGCGTAAGCTGGTGCTCAATATTGATCAACTACAGCAGATAATGCCAATCGATATTCGGGCTTATCGACAGCCTTCGATTGTGGGTCGGGGTGGGTGGTATGTGGTATGTGGTTGTGTTCCCCCCCAGCCCTCAAGAAAATGTCAAGTGAGCCCTAAGCCTTTTATTGTTTGCCCTCTTGCCCTGCTTACGGCTGGATCTCTTGTTTTTCGGTTGCGGGACAGGCAAAAATATTGTTTATTTGCTCTCACATCTTTAAAATTAAAAATGAATATATAATTTAAATATGAAATAAATTTTGTTTTATTAAAAAAATGCTTATTTAAGAACCATTGCCTCAAATATTCAACATAGAAATGGAATTTTAAATAAAACAAAAATAGGTATATTTTCTTTTTACTTACAAAAAATATATAACTAAATTAAAAATAAAATATCACTTTTATTAGTACAAAATATACAATGTTATGCAATTTTAAAATATTTTTTTTTTATTGGAAACGAAAGTGATTATATTAATAATAATAATTTAAGAGGTATTAATTCACTTTTTTAACCAGTAAATAAAAATAGGCACATTTTATTTTTAAATATTTGGAATATAAAAACACATTTAAAATCATACCACCTTACAATTTGAATATTTTTTTCTGCCAAATTTTCAAAAATTCGTTTCTTTTGTGTAGGCAAAGTGGATTGGATTATCTGCGGCATTGCGGATTCGTTTCGCTGGTGGCATTGTCAGCCACAGAGTTGGGTCGTAAAGTTAATGAAATAATCAGGCGTGACAAATCCGCAGGTTCGATTCGCGTGGGAGTTTGAGGGGGCGTGGATTGGAGTGGAGTGGAGTGGAGTGGAGTGGCCATGGAGGGGGCATAACCTAACACTTCGGGCAAAAGCGTTATTGTTATGATTATGACCGCGGCGTCACGTCCTGCGGCGACTTCTGGCAGCTCCTCGGAAAATTGAATACCACAGCCAGTTCACCCAGCAATGTGAGTGGGATTCTCGATGGGAATAGGGATAGGAATAGGAATCGAGGTGAGATATGGGATTGCTCAGAGCTCAGAGGCTGCAGTTCGTAGGTGGATAGGTCAGAGGTTGGATGCCATTCGCCGACGGCACGTAGAGACTAAATTAAAATACAATCGCCGAGCAGAGAGTGTTGAAAAATGACTTCATCGGGGAAAGAGGGAAGAGGAAAGGGAGCAAGAGAATGGAAACGGAGGACGTTACGCATACGCCGCGTTCGCCCGGCACAAATCACGTGGCCCCCTTAATGAACAAACTGGCAACGTGACTTACAGATTCGCCAAGCGCCCGCTTTGCGATGCGGATCTAAAAGGGCCGTAATGATAACGATTCTCCCCCCATTGATAAAACGCCACAACAATGGCCATAAAGCGCCATTTGGGACAATTGCTGTTGCTTTGGCTGTTGCAAGGATATCCTTCGTCTCAAGGCGGCATCGTAGCTGGGAAATCAATTCATTTCGCATTTTATTGGATTTCGAAGCACACACATAAATAAGAGCCAGCGCCACATGCCACCCACCCCCACCCACAAGGCGCCCAGGAAAGCCACCCACAAATAGTACAGGCCCAACCCACCTGTGTCTGTGTGAGTGTGTGTGTGTGTATAACCCTGACTATTAGGTTTGCCAAGCGAAATATTTAGGTCAATTCATCCAGCCGCAAAGAGCCTTGAATGCAAACAACCTTCCATTGCAATTCTGAGGCTTGAAGGTGTGCTTAGATAATGGCGCTGCCAGCGGCGATGGCCACCGTTTGCGTTGCTGCCAACTGCGACGCCGACTGCGACTGCGACGTCGCCTTTGACGGCTTGAATTTGATTTCATATAATTCAGTTTGATGGCAAAACACGGCGACCATCCCGCCCATTTCACCACTCGGTCGGGGTGAAACGAATCGTGCCAACTATCAGACAGCAGCGTGCAATGTTCGAGATGTGCAAATATGCCAAACTTCCAAACTCCCACGCACAGTGCTCTGCACAAGGAGAAAAGTTAGAGATAATAATTAAATGAAGGTGGGGGATTATAATAAAAAAATGGTATTTTTACTTCTTTCAAGTCCTTAAAATTGAATCAGGCTTACATTTCTAATCCCAATTTTCCATATTTAATAGATTTATTTAATAGATTGTAAACATTTTAAACAGGTAATGCTGATCAATAATTTAAAAGTTAAGGTTACCTATTAAATATATTTGAAATGCCAATTTGAAAAATTTTCCCAATTGATAAGCAAAAAACATTTATTAAACATTATAATAAAATAACTGTAAGTTATTTCGAAACTTTATAATAATTTAAATATTTGAGCCGCAGATTATAAAAATATAAGTTTTTGGTCTTATAGAGAAAAATAATCCTTCATTTATGTAAATATTTTAATACAAAATATTTGCCAAACATTTTTGCCATTTCATCCCACATCGCTGTGAACTCGCTGCCTTCGATTTAAACTTCAGCAGCTTGTCGAAAGTGACTAGGAATGTGAGTGGGGGGTTGTGAGTTGAGGGGGTCGTGTGGGTAGGTAAAGGGGTGAATCTGCCGCCACCCCAAAGGCCCCAATGCCAGCGGGAGGGCTGCAATTTGTTGTGACTGGCGTTTGTGCCTAGGCCTCAGCGGCTGAGCCCAACTCAAGACATGCCAGGTGAACAGTAAGGGGGGGTAATGGGGTGGCCAAAAGGGTGCCCCAACCCAAACGCCCACCGCCCACCACCCCCAGTGACCCAGTAAGAGCTGTCGGCCCTGCGCCTAGCTTGAATTTGTGAAATTAGGTCAGTTTTGTGTCGATGATCCTTTGGGCCACCCCGAAAAGCAGCAACAAATGCACCAACACATGCACAGCCGAGAGTACGTACAGTACACGGGCAGAGAGTGCGAGAGAGAGCGGGAGAGAGAAAGTGGAGAGAGTGCGCAGTGACACAGACAGCGAAGCAACAAACACACAGACACAGACTGACACACAATGCAGGCTGAGGTAAACTCATTCACTTTTTCGCCACTCGCTTCATTCGTTCCTGGCCATTTTCACTCGGCAGCCTTCGTTTACTACACCTCCCACCCACCCCTCCCCTTTTTCCGAAGTGGGTGGTGGATGGGTTGGGCCCTTTTCGAGTCTTGAAG
The DNA here is from genome assembly GCA_037075245.1 of Drosophila mimetica. Lineage (NCBI taxonomy): Eukaryota > Metazoa > Arthropoda > Insecta > Diptera > Drosophilidae > Drosophila > Drosophila mimetica. The sequence goes on along the minus strand of JBAMCH010000023.1, from coordinate 9,528,888 downwards.
TCAACCTACACAGGGATATATATCCGTCCAATTTTTCACCAGCCTGTATTCACAAGCAGTTACTATTTAGCCATTTACTAGCGTTCCTAAGACCATAAATAGTTAATAGGTAACTTAAACCGATGTATTTTTAATGGATAAATCAAAGATATTTAATGATGATTACAAAAGATTTTTTTAGAAACTCGTATTTTCGAGGGACTGAAAATAACTATTGCTAGGACTTCTTTTTACTATTGTAGAGGAAGTGGAAATCAGGAAATTTACTTTGTAATGTATAGAAACCCCTTGAAAAATGTATTTTAAGTTTCAATAATAATATCCCACATTATAATTTTTACACTCAGCTTATCGTCCATTAATTTACAAAAATAATGTTTCCAAAAATTTTAAAAGTTAGTTTCTAAATCAATTAAATTAATATATAATTAAAATTGTAAAATACATTTACTCCAATTTAAATAATTTAGCAGTTGCCTCAATAGAATTAAGTATTACAAATAAATATTTTTAGGTTTCGTAACTCACAATCAGTGTTTCTAAAAACCTATTTAAATTTGGATAAAAAAGTTTTAAATCTTTTAAAACTGTCATATTCACAGTGTATAAATGGTTATAGCAACAAGAGAAGAAGAGTTCTCAGTGGGTAGAGTCACCTAATTGGCAACACTTGGCACAATCTGCGAGCCTACGACCTGGCATTGGGTTTGGGGACTTGGGATTGGGGCAGCCATCGCCATCGCCATCGAAGGCGAATTGCAGTGGAGGATGGAACCTGCATGGCGTGCTCCACAATCGGAATATGATTTACCAAGGATTTCGATCATTTTTCCATGTCGACGGCGATTTGCATAGACATTTGCCACTCTGCTCACCTTCTCGGCCAGGACTGCGACTATCAATTTGGATGTCAGCCCACAAAGTTCGTGGGAACCGGGGAAAGCGGCAAGAGAGAGAGAAACGATTGAGGATATACCCTCGGCAGACAGGGACAGAAAGATAGACAGATGGATGGATGGATAGGCATGTCAGGCAAATTTATTTAAATTAAAGCATACAATTATGCGTAGCCTCGTTTATCGGGTCGTTTGTGGGTCGTCGCTGGGATTTGGAATTGGCCTTTAATTAAATAGACACTTGTACTTGGGCTCTGGCGGATTGTCAGTTCCAAGAAGGTGCGGGTTCCCAGGGAAAGCTTACAAATTAATTTAATTGAGTGCGAACATCTTTTGGTAGTTACGGAGATTTTCCGCATTTCCATTGGAGTTACTGTTGAGTAAATTGGGACTGTCCTTTGGTTTTTATACTCATTACACGTTAACGTACACAGTCGTCTTAAAGGACCTTATCCTTACTCATATCCTTACAGATTTTGTAAAAGTTTGAATTCAGTTTTTTGGGTTTAATAATACCTAACGATATGTAGAATACATTTTTGTAATCGGACCACTCATTCAGAAGTTACTAGCAAATAATGAATGTCCATTGGACCCACTTTCAAGCGACTGCTTGCTTTGCCCTGCTTGCGACTGCTTGATTTAGCTGAGTAACGGGTATTCTCTCTTGTTTTTTATATTTTTACTCCTTGAACTTGTCCTGCCTGTCTATTTTTAAATTTATGGTCTCCAATGCGGGGAGCTCTTAAAATTCGATACTTAAACTTGACATTTTGCAGACCACTTGACAGGCTTTATCTGCTGCATCGTCGTATCCGCTTTTATGCATGCACTAAAAATCAGTGGAGGACGCCAGCGTGCAGTTTCCAAATAAACGAAAACCAAATGTGTCTGTTGGAAACGAGAACGTTCAAACTTATAAAACCCCTAAATAAAAAGGCTGCAATTTTATCATATCTTTTTTGTAGCAAACACTGCCGGTGAAAAACAGTTGAGCGCTTTTTCTCGGACATTTATGCCGACATTAGCCGTAATGAGGGTCCATTACATTTACTCTCATACGTATCGCTCACATTACGCATACGCAGCGTAAACACGCAGAAGCAACAACTTTGGGAGTGTCATTTGGCAGGGCTTTATCTAAGCGGCGATTAATTGCAGGCCATAAATCCGGCTAATATGCAGAACGGAAAAACTCTCCATTCCCTTTCTTACTAATGTATTTCCCCCAGTGGCGTATAAATCTCGTCGTCTTGCGGAATTAAAGAGATACTTACGCACAAAGATGTTGCCAATCAGTGTGGCTGGCAGGCAGAAGACAATGACTAGGATGTCCGCAATGGCCTTTGGTAGTCGGGGGAATGGGAATGTAAATTTTATTTCAAATTAATGGGGTTCGTTTTGGGGGGAGATTAACGGACCACCCACCAGATTCACGATGAAGTAGTTCGTAACCGTACGCATGCGAGGCGCTCGCAGGACGACGGCGATCACGAAGCTGTTCCCGATGAGGCCCACCAGGAAGACGACGATGTAGGCCACACAGTAGACCATGGACATGGCCAGCGAGTGGCGGTACAGGGAATCGAATCCAAAGTCCACGCCCCCGTCCAGCTGCTCCCAGCGCAGGGCGCTGTCGTTGTACGACTTGGTGGCCGCCGCCGCCGAGATCAGGCTCGTCGTCGCAGGCGACAGGTTCAGCAAGTTGGCATAGTAGGTGGATGAGGTGGCATCGGCGATGGCCAGCTGTTTGCCCATCATCAGAGATACCCTGGCCGAGGACGAGGCCGTCGTCGTCGTCGTGTCCGCCAGGCTGGCTATCAGGGAACTGGCCGCCGGAGCCACCGTGGCGGTGGCCGTGGTCAGTACCGTGCCCAAAAGTGTGTCCGTAATGGGGCCGTTACTCAGTTTAATGGCACTCGATGCGCTCGAGGGGAGCTGGCCGCTGCCGCTGCCAGTGCTACTTCCATTCAATTCGTTAAAACTCAAGAGGTTCTGCAAATCGACGAAATTATGCGTGAAATTATTATAATCCCCGGCGAGGGCGGCGGCGGCGGCTTCCTCCATTGTCTCCTCGATTTTAGCAGGCGCCATTGCCGTTGTGGCTGTTGTTCCTATCGGTATAGTAGTAGTTGTTGTCACACTAGGAACGTCGCCACTTGTATGGCTTTTATGCTTTCGCTTGCGAATCCGACCGCTGGCTGCCATCATCCGGCCGCCTTGATTGCCCGCCTGGCACTTTCACTGGCGCCTCGCTTTCGCTGTAGCTATCTCCAATTCGTATCTCGGTTTGTGTTTAGAAAAGGTCTATAAAACTGGCATCGTCACTTGGCATTTCGTTGGCTTGTTTCAGGATGTTCAGGATATGCAGGAAGTTTCGTGGCTTTACGGATTAGACAACAGTTTTTAATTAACACTCACGTTCCACACACGAAGTCTGCTTTAGATTATTCTGGGGGTTGCGCTTTCTGTTTGCCCTGAAGTTGCACAACAAATGCAATTTTCTACCCACCCAAGGATACTGGTTTTTTTTTTTTTGGGAAATCACCTACAACAGTTTGTTGCCATTTCGGATGCGAATCCGAGTGAAATGGCTGGGTCGTTCGTCAGCTGGTTGACGTTGCCTTGGCTGGCATTACGAAAAAGTCGGCGGCCCAAGGCCTCGTGTGCATATTTCAGATAAGGCCAAATGCTGGCTGGCTGCCTGGATGGATGCAACGTCGGGCATCGGAAGACCGAGGGACTGGGCTCAGGGACATGGTCACAGCCGCAGTCGCCTCGCAGTTCCAACACATGCGCGTCGCTAATTAATTTTAATGCCATTTATTTTTTCGCCATTGTTTGGCTGCTGTTTTTGGCACAATTGAAAAGGCATGGAGCGTGCACTTTGACCTCAAAAAAAAAAGAACGCGCCGAACAAACATCGAAGCCAGCGACGAGCAATTGAGCAACTCAATAGCAGCGCATAAAAATTCCATTAAGCACAACTGCCAAGCGCACGCAGCACTCTTCGATTGAGTGCCGAAAAATTGCCAGTAAGCATTGAAACAATTACTAACAAACGAAGCCAGGGACAGGCGAAAGGCGATTGGCGTCATTCTTTTGTGCGGCTCCAAGGGAGTGTCTACATCAGACAAACTGGCGACTAAGGACCCCTCGTCACACAATTCAAACGGTTTGAGCACGGCAAAAAAACCAATGTTTCTCGGATGTCAATCGAATGTTTCCTTTTAACTATAAGGTTTTTTTTGGAAAAAGTGCCTAACAAAGCTCAGAATTTCCTATCAGAAATCGCCAATAAAGATAAACCAAGAATAAGTGCATCATTTCCTAAAAGCTCAAAAAACTGACAAAATATTATTATAATAAATATTGTGAATTAAAGCTTGCAATTTCCTATCAAAAATCGCCTATGACGATTAATCAAGATTAAATTCATAATTTTCTATAAGCTTATATAACTGACAAAATATGGAAAGGAACTATAGTATTTCTTAGATATTCAAGATATCTTTAAAAACTTTACATTTTTTATATTTTTAAGCTTGGCGCTTCAAGCATATATATTTTTTTTTAATGTCCATTCAATTTAAATAAAAATTTTATCTACAAATTATGACTTTTAATATTTAAAGAAAACTTTAGAGCAATCATTTACGTTTAATTTTCTTTTTTATCGCTATTCAACGATCTAGGCTAACAAAAAATGATAAAAGGTGACATTTAAAAATGAAAGTTTTTAAAAATATTCATAAAAACCAGCTACAAGAGAATTCCGCATTATATCCCCCAAAATGTACAGATAAATGCGGCTGAAAAAGCTCTTTGAATATTTTTCGCAAGCAGTGCAATCAGTTAAGAAGTTTTAACTGTTGATGCCAAGTCAAAAGTCAACTTTCTCCGTGTAGCTGGCAGCTCCGCAGCTGGTGTTCCCTTCACAATTGGATTGGGCTCCTTGGCCGAGCGTGAAAGTGCTTGGGACCTAATTGAGCTTACATGCCTGCTGGCCATCTTGCAGGCGATGGGCCAATGCCGATAGTCCTTAGACTTGGGCCCCTCGGGCGCAATGGGGCGTAAGACCTAGTGTCAACACCGCGAGGGGCTGACAAATCAGTCGAGGGCGTACTAATTAAACTGTTCGCGCTGGAACAGAGTGCAGAATTAGATGCAATTCCTGGAGGACGAAACTCCCACACCTGCTGCACAAAAGCAAACACAAGCACTCCCCGCAGATAAATCAGCAGATCATGGATGTGGATATGGAGAGATGGTCACTCGAAAGGTTAACACTACGCGTGGTCGTTTCCGTGATGCGAGATGTTGTGGGCCGTGGATAGAGAGTCATCCGCCCTTGGGGGCGACGCGCGTTGTGAACGGATTCGCGTCTGAATGAGGACTGCTGGCACTGCGGTCGCGGCAGCTCGTTTTTCAGGCCAAATGGAGCCGATGGTGGGCCGATGGCTGCGGACAGGATACGACTGAATGTAGGTCTTTGCTTCGGCTCTGGGTGTTTGGTCTCGCCTCGCGAAAGGAATGGGCCTGTGCACTGCCACCCACTCGCTCGCTCGCTCGCTGGCTCAGGTCGTCCTTGTGTCGCCTATGTACTCGCTGAGCGCTGAACCAACGGCCCTCAAATGCAATGACAGAGCTCTCCTATATGTTTATGCCCGTAGTTTTCTACCGTTCCCGTTCCGTACTTTTCGCCAGGCTTAGCGCACAACTTTGTAGGCTTAAAACTGAAGGACCACATTTGGCAATATCCAAGGTTGGATCGTTGAAATGTCAGGGCGAACGCGTGGGAGGCTGCGAGTTCCCAGAACCCACAGCCCACAACCCATCCCCCAAAACACAAAAGGCACACACCTCCATTTGGGATTCATATTCATCATATGCTCATTTCGGGCCCCTCTTCTGAAATACGTTTATTATGCCATTTGACTTCTGGCCCATTGTTTGTTGCGTGCTATAAGCCTGCCAGCCCGCCAGCCTGCGGCAGGAAACAAAACAAAACCGAGCAGAGAGCAACAAGGGGACCGCATGGCGTATACGCAATTTCCGTGATGCCCCATTATGCTGCCGCCCATTGTTGCCTCTTGTGTCAATTGCTTTCGGCTGTCCGTTTGTTTATGATTATGTGACTCTTCCTTGCAATTGTTCGCCCTGCAACTTGGCTTTATGGCCGAGCATGGAGATCCTTCCGCTCCATCTCCATTCCGGACATTGCTTAAGCTGGGTCGGCAATTAAATCTCTGTCGACCGATACAAAATAATCCAAAGTTTGCATACTTTTTGTTTTCGAAGTTTAATGGCAGTTTTCAAGTTTCGCAGCTCCTCAGCTCGTTAGCATTTAGTTGGCGCTCGGAGTTGAGCACTCTGTTGCTCAAGGATGTGCAGGAGCGGAACTCACTCGGCCGAGGAAGTCACTCACTCAATCCAGGCGGAGGCAGTGCTAACCACCCCCTTCCTCTCTCTCTCTCTCTCGTTTTAGGGGGTGGGATGGAGGATATCCCACCCCGAGGTCGATTGAGCGCAGGATGCGCGTGCGTTTGCAACAGCTGGCTTTCCTGCTCAGCCAGCGGCCAAAGGTTCAAAAACCTTGTGTTTGGTTCAGCACTCGCAAACATTTGGCCACTCGCCAGCGTACACTGAAGCGATTCGGGGGTGTTTTGGAAACCTTTTGAAATCTGAACAATGGCACACATTATGAGGGTTTCGATAGGCAAGTAGGTAGATCGTTGTGAACTGGATTGGAGTAGGTAACAATGGGAATGTATACAGGCAGCTGATAGAACCTAAAATAATTTTAATAAAAACTTAGGGGCTACAAAATTATATTTTAAGACCAACAATTCTGGCCTAGTTTTTAAAAATTGAGAATATCAACAAGGTTAGGATATCCCTTTTTTATATTATTGTAATAATTCACTTTTAATAGATTATTATAAATATATTTTAAATATTTTGGGCAATGTTACATTGTTAAAAAATTTAACAAACATTATCTCAAGATATTTAAAATGAAGCGCCTTTTATTTATATCTACATGTGGCCGTTTTTGGTACCTAATTTTTGACATTATTACTTGACATGTATTCTACATAATTTTACCCTGTGTTAAATACATTTATTACCGTAACATTTCTCTAATTAATCTTATTTATTTAAGTATATACATAGGTACTAACAAATTAAATAAAATGAAAAATAAAATAATTTTTCTACATCAACTTAGCTTAAATAAATAGAGAAAAAATCTTGTGGAATATTACACATGTAAAGTGACAACTCTAAGTCAATACGAGCTACTGGTCTCTCTCACTAAAATCGTATGTTTTCTGTCTCCCTCTAGAAATTTCCAATTAACACTAAAAAACAAAATTATGTCGTTAGATTAGCAATTGATTTTAGGAGTATCTTTAAATTAAATTAAATGAAAAACAGCGGGATTTAAACTTAGAAAAATAAAAGGATTCTGAATTTCGCTTTGAATTTGGATCCCCATTATTAGGGACTCTTAACTCTAGTCAAGTTGGTTATATAGCCTCTGATTTATGTACGGACTTTGGTAAAAGAAGAGAAAATTTAATTTTCAAAAATTAATTATAAATGGGTATGTATGCATCTCCGGAATCCATTAGCATGTGCAGTAATTTCCAGAACCCAGACTCGAACAAAAGAGGCATATCCGGCTTAACAGCAATTCCCATGAATAGAGGGTAGTTTTTGTAGGGTAGTGATATAGAAACTCGTGAGAAACCAGGCCGAGTCACGTAGTCCGCGATAAGCAGTAGTGTGTACTCACTCCAACCCCCAATGCCACAGACCCGAGAGACTGGCAGATGGTTCCCGAAGCCAGCGGATGGGTATAAATAGGGCTGCCTCGGCCGGAGAACGTCACTCTCAAAGGAAAAGTGTTCAAGTGTAGTCCACAGTGTAGCTGACTGAAAAAAGAAAAACCAGTTTAAATTAGTACAAAGAAATTTTCACTCTTGCACTTCGCAAGCAGTAATTGTATCCAAATATGGAAAAGTGTAAAAATCGTGTCGCACCAGACGAGCAGCAGTACGAGTATTGCAAAATGACGCCAGGGCCCACGTAGTTTAGAGCATTATTTGCTCTCGAGTTGGAAACAAAGCACTGGAAAAGATGTGAATTAGTCATCGATTTTGCTGGTCAGAGCGAACGGTGAATTTCGCAAGGCGGCAGGCAGTTTTTGGCAGTCGATTTTGGCTAGAAAGTGACCCCCGCTAGGCAGTCTGAGGCAGAAATCCAGGATATGCGGTACTGAGTGTCGAATGGCGATGGCCCTGACCTGCGGATTTGAAAAGAATTGGGATAGGAAGCCAGGTATACACACACGGCGGCGAAACCAGCGTGTTCTTCTATAATTCTATATTCGTAATCGTAAGCCCAACCTAAGCTTAAGTCGTAGTTTAAAACCACACATCGACCTCGGGCGAAAAGCGTTTTCAAACGTCGCCATCGAGCGTTACTTCTTCTGCATTTGCAGTTGTAATTTCATTGTGTTGCGTAACCCCGGGAATATGTAAATGTTTCCCCAGTATTTCACATTTCTATGTATACATACCCAAGTCGAAAGTTCTCGATTCTCGATTCTCGTTTACAACCCCCGGATCGAAAGGCCACCAACTGGCTCGCTCTCTAAAAATAGCGTACCCCATACGCCCCGTTTACGTCTCGCTCTACCCCTCGGGTATACACATTTCTACAGATACTACATATAATATATTCAGAGCCCCCATACATATGGATGTATTGTAATTGGACGGCAACGGCAGCTGCGCAAAAACCGCTGTGGCGTAAATAACACCGTGCTCTTTGTTCGCCTCTCTCCCAACGTTTTAAAATAACGATCCACACAGTACATGCTATATGTATTTTCACAGCGGAAAACTTTCCACAGCCTGACTTCGTACCATCGCGTCACGTCTGTCGCTTCTATTGGCATTCTAAACTATATAGCTCGTAGTCGTTTTAACATTTACCTAGCTGTTAATCTTACTTGTAACCATCTCTCTCTTAATATGCAACTCAGCCATACCACTTAACCAAGCAATATGTATTTCTTTCTCTAAACTTTATAGTTGGGCGTTGAAAGTTGATATCGATCCGTGAAAAAGTCGATACCCTGCGCGAGCATGGGTCGGCATATGGGTGCTGAAAATGCACTCGGCCCGATCCCGCGTTGCAGCGTTTTTGCGAATGCTGTGTCTGCGACCATGACTGAGATTACGTACATATATGATATATGTACAGGTCTAATGTCTGGGGTCGCGGACCAGCCAGGGTGCTCGATTCTGTCAGATTGATTGTGCGGATTGTGTTGTAGGAACACACTGGTGTATCGACTTCTCTGCTCCACTAAACGGGTGAACGGGAACCCGAAACCGAAGGGCCTTCTTCTGTTGCTAACTATCATCGAACAAGTTCCGTATCGGGCAGACATACGTGGCAGCCTATCCGTATCCGTATCCGTATCAATGACACATCGTCTCTGGATTAGTAAACTTGAACCAACGAGGTGGTCGAGTCCGAATACCCCGCCAGTTGGTTGTAAGCATTAATTTTGTTCTTATATATTCAGTTGTAAAGTCAATACGGAAGTTATTTCCACACCAACAATGTGTCACTTATGTTCTTAAAAACCTGAAACTGTTTACAATTTTTTGTTTTTGTACACTTCACCAATTAAGAATTACCTGTACTGATGTAAATTTACCTGTCGAATCACAAAACTAAAATAGAAAAATAGAAAAAATGAATACCAAAAGAGCTCCATAATGGAAAAGCCACAGAAAAAGTGAATAAAAAATTAGAAAATTCCAAAAATAAATTTCGAAACATTTGCTCGTCATATTTTTTATTTCAAGCCCAGGTGCAATTTTAGTTATACCATCGAACTTAAGCGTAGCGTTACCAGAATATTCCCACGGAGGAAGGGCCTTTATATCAACATGCCAATAGACTTCGTCTTACACACAAATTACTCTGATGTTCTCAAAGCAAATCGATAAACCGGACCAAGTGTCTGCATGAAAAGGAAGGGCCGTTGATCTCTATTGAGCGCTGACAGTTTGTATTGGAAAGAATGTTTGAAGATTTAATAGATCAGAAAAAAGTACGTATATTGCTATTTCAATTTCTCCACTTTTTAGGACATCAATACGTTTTTTTAAGAATGTTCAACAATACATCAACTCTACATTTCGCGGGCCCATTTGCCATTATACAAAATAATAGAAATAAATAAAAAAAAATAATATTATAATAAATAAAATTATGGCAACAAGTTTTAAGGTTAAAAATAATTCGAAATAAACCTCCAATGGATTATACAATTTATCCTTGCGGTACAAAGGAAAATAATCGAAACCACACTTAATTATTAACAGTAAATACATTGCTGAAATAAGCCAATAACTTAAAGAATTCTTCAACAAAGTTTGTTGAAACTCATACTTTGAATTATTTAAAGGTGAGGAAGGTATAAATTTCTGGTAGATATGGTTTTCAAAACGTACGGTATTTATTTCTGAATAATGAATGATATAATATTTTGAGGACAACCTGTAAACTTGTAAAAAATAGGTAGGAATTTAAAATTTCTCCACAATGTGTGTCGTAATCACGTTTTTCTCTGATAAAAGGTACATATGCGAATAAAAAAATGCAAATGGTATATTAATAGGCAGGGTGTGTTATAAAACTTTGCCAATTTACAATTGTGTATTTATAAGAACTGAAAAATATCAAATCTGTTAGCTAGGTTTTTCAAAACATACGGTATTTACTTCTGAATGATAAGTGGTATAAACTTGTTGACAACAACCTGTAAACTAGTAAGAAATAGGTAGGATCTTATAATTTCTCCAAATTATTTGTCGTAATGACGCTTTTCTTATGGAAAAGGCTTTAAAAAATGTAAAGAGGTAGGGTATTTTATATAACTATTCCCATTTACAAACGTTCACTTATAATAACTGAAACGATTATTTAAAACTGGTAGGTAGGGGTTTTAAAACATACGGTATTTACTTCTAAATGATGAGTGGTGTAATATTTTCAACAAAAACCTGTAAACTCGTAAAATATGGGTAGGATCTTATAATTTTCCCAATATGTTTCTCAAATTTAATATTTTCTTTTTGTAAGAGGTATACGAATGAAAAAATTCAAATAGGAAGGGTGCCATATAAAAAGTTTCCCCTTTACAATAAAAACTAAAAAATTTCCAAAACTGGTAGGTAGGATTTACTTCTGAATGATGACTGGTATACTATTTTCCACAATAACCTGTAGACTCGTAAATAAAATAAGTAGGACCTTATAATTTCTCAAATCGTTTGTTGTAATGACGCTTTTCTTATGGTAAAGAAAATCTGTAAACTCGTAAAAAATATAATTTACATTTTTGTCGTGATGACGCTTTTTTTTCTGGCAAAAGGTAGCGAATAAAAAAATCAAATAGGCATACAAATGAAATATTGATAGGCATGGTGTGTTATAAAACGGTTCCCGTCTACAATCGCGTATTTATAAAAACTGAAAAATGTTTAAATCTGTTAGATAGGTTTTTCAAAACATACGGTATTTAATTCTGAGTGATGACTGGTATAATATGTAAGCCATGTAAACTCTAAAAAAATAGGTAGGATCTTATAAATTCTCCAAAATGTTTGTCGTAATGACGCTTTTCTTATGGTAAACGGTATGCGAATAAATGCGAATAAAAAAATTCAAATAGGCATAAAAATGAAATATTAACAGTTCCTGAAGCTGCTAAGTAGGATTTCTGAATGATGACTGATATAATATTTTTAACAAAAACTTGTAAAACTCGTATCTTAAAAAATAGGTAGGATCTGATAACTTCTCAATATTTTTGTCGCAATGTCGGTTTTCTTATGGTAAAGGCTTAAAAAATTGTTAACAGGCAGGGTGTTTTATAAACTATTCCCATTTACAATCGTGCATTTATAAAAACTAAAAAAATGTAAAACTGGTAGGTAGGGTTTTCAAAATATACGCTTTTTACAAACTTGTTAAAAATAGGTAAGATCTTATAATTTCTCAAATTGTTTGCCGTAATTACGTTTTTTTTCTGGTAAACAATTTAAATAGCCATAAACAAGAAATATTCATAGGCAGGGGTGTGTTATAAAACTGTTCCCATTTACAATCGCGACTTTATTAAAACTGAAAAGTTTCAAAAACTGGTAGGTAGGATTTTCAAACATGCGGTATTTACTTCTGAAAAATAACTGGTACTATATATTTAACAACAACCTGTAAACTCTAAAAAATAGGTAGGATCTTATAATTTCTCAAATTGTTTGTCGTAATTACGCTTTTCTTCTGGTAATAACTTTATTTTGGCATAAACATGAAATATTAATAGGCAGGGGTGTGTTATAAAACTGTTCACATTTACAATCGCGTATTTATAAAAACTGAAAAATGTTCAAAACTGTTAGGTAGGATTTTCAAAACATAAGCTATTTACTTCTGAATGATAACTGGTACTATATTTTTAACAATAACCTGTAAACTCCTAAGAAATAGGTAGGATTTTATAATTTCCCCAAAGTGTTGGTCGTAATTACTCTTTTCGTCTGGTAAAAGGTATGCAAATAAAAAAATTCATATAGCCATAAACAAGAAATATTCATAGGCAGGGGTGTGTTATAAAACTGTTCCCACTTACAATCGCGTCTTTATTAAAACTGAAAAGTTTTAAAACTGGTAGGTAGGATTTTCAAAATATGCGGTATTTACTTCTGAATAATAACTGGTACTATATTTTCAACAACAATCTGCAAACTCTAAAAAATAGGTAGGATCTTATAATTTCTCAAATTGTTTGTCGTAATTACGCTTTTCTTCTGGTAAAAAATTTATTTTGGCATAAACATGAAATATTAATAGGCAGGGGTGTGTTATAAAACTGTTCCCATTTACAATCGCGTATTTATAAAAACTGAAAAATGTTCAAAAATGTTAGGTAGGATTTTCAAAACATAAGGTATTTACTTCTGAATGATAACTGGTACTATATAGTCAAAAATAACCTGTAATCTGCTAAGAAATAGGTAGGATTTTATAATTTCCCCAAAGTGTTGATCGTAATTACTCTCTTCGTCTGGTAAAATGTATGCAAATAAAAAAATTCCAATAGCCATAAACAAGAAATATTCATAGGCAGGGGTGTGTTATAAAACTGTTCCCATTTACAATCGCGTCTTTATTAAAACTGAAAAATGTTCAAAAATGTTAGGTAGGATTTTAAAAACATAAGGTATTTACTTCTGAATGATAACTGGTACTATATTTTCAACAATAACCTGTAAACTCCTAAAAAAATAGGTAGGATTTTATAATTTCCCCAAAGTGTTGGTCGTAATTACTAATCCTAATCCTAAAAAATAGGTAGGATTTTATAATTTTCCCAAAGTGTTGGGCGTAATTACTCTTATTGTATGGTAAAAGGTATGCAAATAAAAAAATCAAATAGCCATAAACAAGAAATATTCATAGGCAGGGGTGTGTTATACAACAGTTCCCATTTACAATCATTTACAATCGCGTCTGTATTAAAACTGAAAAGTTTCAAAAACTGGTAGGTAGGATTTTCAAAACATGCATTTACTTCTGAAAAATAACTGGTACTATATATTTAACAACAACCTGTAAACTCTAAAAAAATAGGTAGGATCTTATAATTTCTCAAATTGTTTGTCGTAATTACGCTTTTCTTCTGGTAATAACTTTATTTTGGCATAAACATGAAATATTAATAGGCAGGGGTGTGTTATAAAACTGTTCACATTTACAATCGCGTATTTATAAAAACTGAAAAATGTTCAAAACTGTTAGGTAGGATTTTCAAAACATAAGCTATTTACTTCTGAATGATAACTGGTACTATATTTTTAACAATAACCTGTAAACTCCTAAGAAATAGGTAGGATTTTATAATTTCCCCAAAGTGTTGGTCGTAATTACTCTTTTCGTCTGGTAAAAGGTATGCAAATAAAAAAATTCATATAGCCATAAACAAGAAATATTCATAGGCAGGGGTGTGTTATAAAACTGTTCCCACTTACAATCGCGTCTTTATTAAAACTGAAAAGTTTTAAAACTGGTAGGTAGGATTTTCAAAATATGCGGTATTTACTTCTGAATAATAACTGGTACTATATTTTCAACAACAATCTGCAAACTCTAAAAAATAGGTAGGATCTTATAATTTCTCAAATTGTTTGTCGTAATTACGCTTTTCTTCTGGTAAAAAATTTATTTTGGCATAAACATGAAATATTAATAGGCAGGGGTGTGTTATAAAACTGTTCCCATTTACAATCGCGTATTTATAAAAACTGAAAAATGTTCAAAAATGTTAGGTAGGATTTTCAAAACATAAGGTATTTACTTCTGAATGATAACTGGTACTATATAGTCAAAAATAACCTGTAATCTGCTAAGAAATAGGTAGGATTTTATAATTTCCCCAAAGTGTTGATCGTAATTACTCTCTTCGTCTGGTAAAATGTATGCAAATAAAAAAATTCCAATAGCCATAAACAAGAAATATTCATAGGCAGGGGTGTGTTATAAAACTGTTCCCATTTACAATCGCGTCTTTATTAAAACTGAAAAATGTTCAAAAATGTTAGGTAGGATTTTAAAAACATAAGGTATTTACTTCTGAATGATAACTGGTACTATATTTTCAACAATAACCTGTAAACTCCTAAAAAAATAGGTAGGATTTTATAATTTCCCCAAAGTGTTGGTCGTAATTACTAATCCTAATCCTAAAAAATAGGTAGGATTTTATAATTTTCCCAAAGTGTTGGGCGTAATTACTCTTATTGTATGGTAAAAGGTATGCAAATAAAAAAATCAAATAGCCATAAACAAGAAATATTCATAGGCAGGGGTGTGTTATACAACAGTTCCCATTTACAATCATTTACAATCGCGTCTGTATTAAAACTGAAAAGTTTCAAAAACTGGTAGGTAGGATTTTCAAAACATGCATTTACTTCTGAAAAATAACTGGTACTATATATTTAACAACAACCTGTAAACTCTAAAAAAATAGGTAGGATCTTATAATTTTCTAAATTGTTTGTCATAATTACGCCTTTCTTCAGATAAAAAATTTAAATAGGCATAAACATGAAATATTAATAGGCAGAGGTGTGTTAAAAAAATGTTCCCATTTACAATCGCGTATTTATAAAAACTGAAAAATGTTCAAAAATGTTAGGTAGGATTTTCAAAACATAAGGTATTTACTTCTGAATGATAACTGGTACTATATAGTCAAAAATAACCTGTAATCTGCTAAGAAATAGGTAGGATTTTATAATTTCCCCAAAGTGTTGATCGTAATTACTCTTTTCGTCTGGTAAAAGGTATGCAAATAAAAAAATTCATATAGCCATAAACAAGAAATATTCATAGGCAGGGGTGTGTTATAAAACTGTTCCCACTTACAATCGCGTCTTTATTAAAACTGAAAAGTTTTAAAACTGGTAGGTAGGATTTTCAAAATATGCGGTATTTACTTCTGAATAATAACTGGTACTATATTTTCAACAACAATCTGCAAACTCTAAAAAATAGGTAGGATCTTATAATTTCTCAAATTGTTTGTCGTAATTACGCTTTTCTTCTGGTAAAAAATTTATTTTGGCATAAACATGAAATATTAATAGGCAGGGGTATGTTATAAAACTGTTCCCATTTACAATATATTCAAAACTGTTAGGTAGGATTTTCAAAACATAAGGTATTTACTTCTGAATGATAACTGGTACTATATAGTCAAAAATAACCTGTAATCTGCTAAGAAATAGGTAGGATTTTATAATTTCCCCAAAGTGTTGATCGTAATTACTCTTTTCGTTTGGTAAAAGGTATGCAAATAAAAAAATTCATATAGCCATAAACAAGAAATATTCATAGGCAGGGGTGTGTTATAAAACTGTTCCCACTTACAATCGCGTCTTTATTAAAACTGAAAAGTTTTAAAACTGGTAGGTAGGATTTTCAAAATATGCGGTATTTACTTCTGAATGATAACTGGTACTATATTTTCAACAATAACCCGTAAACTCCTAAAAATTAGGTAGGATTTTATAATTTCCCCAAAGTGTAGGTAGGATCTTATGATTTCTCAAATTGTTTGTCGTAATTACGCTTTTCTTCTGGTAAAAAATTTAAATAGGCATAAACATAAAATATTAATAGGCAGAGGTGTGTTATAAAACTGTTCCAAAACTGTTACAATCGCGTTTTTATAAAAACTGAAAAATTTTCAAAACTGTTAGGTAGGCGTTTCAAAGCATAAGGTATTTACTTCTGAATGATAACTGGTACTATATTTTCAACAACAACCTGTAAACTCCTAAAAAAATAGGTAGGATCTTATGATTTCTCAAATTGTTTCTCGTAATTACGCTTTTCTTCTGGTAAAAAATATAAATAGGCATAAACATGTAATATTAATAGGCAGAGGTGTGTTATAAAACTGTTCCAAAACTGTTACAATCGCGTTTTTATAAAAACTGAAAAATTTTCAAAACTGTTAGGTAGGCGTTTCAATGCATAAGGTATTTACTTCTGAATGATAACTGGTACTATATTTTCAACAACAACCTGTAAACTCCTAAAAAATAGGTAGGATCTTATGATTTCTCAAATTGTTTCTCGTAATTACGCTTTTCTTCTGGTAAAAAATATAAATAGGCATAAACATGTAATATTAATAGGCAGAGGTGTGTTATAAAACTGTTCCAAAACTATTACAATCGCGTTTTTATAAAAACTGAAAAATTTTCAAAACTGTTAGGTAGGCGTTTCAAAGCATAAGGTATTTACTTCTGAATGATAACTGGTACTATATTTTCAGCAACAACCTGTAAACTCTAAAAAATAGGTATGATTTTCAAATTTTCCCATAGTGTTGGTCGTAATTACTCGTTTTCTCTGGTAAAAGGTATGCAAATAAAAAAATTCAAATAGCCATAGACAAGAAATATTCATCGGCAGGGGTATGTTATAAAACTGTTCCCATTTACAATCGCTTATTTATAAAAACTGAAAAATAATCAAAAATGTGTGTCGTAATCACGCTTTTCTCTGATAAATGGTATGCGAATAAACGAACACAAATAGGTATAAAAATGAATTATTAACAGGTAGGGTGTGTTATAGAACTGTTCCCACTTACAATCGTGTATTTATAAAAACTGAACAATTTCTCAAAATGATAGGTAGGATTCTGAATGATGACTGGTATAATATGTTAACAACAACCTGTAAAATCGTAAAAAATAGGTAGGATCTTACAATTTCTTCAAAATCTGTGTCGTAATTACCTTTTTTTTTGGTAAAAGGTGTACGAATAAAAAAAATCAAATAGGCATACAAATTAAATATTAATAGGCAGGGTGTGTTATTAAACTATTCCCCTTTACAATCGTCTATTTATAAAAACTGAAAATTTTCAAAAACTAGTAGGTAGGACTTTCAAAACATACGGTATTTACTTCTGAATGATAAATGGTAATAATATTTTCAACAACAACTTGTAAACTCGTAAGAAATAGTTAGAATCTAAATTTCTCCAAATTACGATTTTTTCTGGTTAAAGGTATACAATTAAAAGAATCAAATAAGCATAACAGAAATATGTTAGGCAGGGTGCCTTATTAAAGAATATATATGAAAAAATAATTTTTTTTTAATGATAGGAAGGGTATTTAAAACATACGGACATAACAAAGAAGACTGGTAGGTAGGACTTTTAAATCATACGGTATGGACTCGTGAATTAGTAGCGGTATAATGGGTTCAACAACTCGTAAGATAATAGGTAGGATCTTATTGTAATAATTTGGCGTAATACCGATTTTCTAATAGTAAAAGGTATGCAAAAAAAAGACCCAAAATAGGCATTAAAAAAATTTTAAAAATCAGAGTGTGTTGTAAAGGTGTTCCCATTTAAAACTATTTATTTATAAAATTGAAACATAATACTTAAGACTGGTGGGTAGGACTTTTAAATAATATGGTATTCAGTAGATTTACTTCATCAACAACTTGTAATCTCTCTTAAAAAATTGAACAAGAATACACTGAATAGGCATAGTTTTTCAAGTTCTTAAAATATCGTAATGACCCTCTTGCTATAGAAAAGGTACACAAACTAAAACTAAAAGAATATTTCTTAGATTTTTTATTTTTGGTATTGGCAATAGCTTGGTGAGGCTTCTAAATTATTCGGCTTTC
Organism: Drosophila mimetica; assembly: GCA_037075245.1. Classification (NCBI taxonomy): domain Eukaryota; kingdom Metazoa; phylum Arthropoda; class Insecta; order Diptera; family Drosophilidae; genus Drosophila; species Drosophila mimetica. The sequence continues at coordinate 9,510,670 of JBAMCH010000023.1, read as the reverse complement.
CTTTTCGATTATTTCCAAAGGTTAAACATAATCCGTTTGATATCTTCGACTTCATTTTATCGAAAAAAATAACTTAAATGTACTATACGTACTTTTTTTGCATATTTTACAATATATTTAATGTTTATAGTACAGTTAAATTTGTACAATTTATTTATTAATTCGAATATTTCATGATTTTTTTCGGATAAATAAAATAATTTTAAAAAATTTTGCCTTTATAAGTTTACTATAACATTACGTGAATTTGGAATAAATAACCAAATTTAATTTATCAAACCGACTCTCTTCTCTGCAAAATAGTTAGGAAGGGTATCATTTACTCACAATATTTTTTTTTCACAAGGACTGGGGTGATTTGGTTTGATTGCTTTGTATCTATGAAAAGCTAAATAGGTAAGGTTATAAGTGAAATCTATAAAAAAGCGGATGAGGTAGGAACCTGATATGTAAAACCGTATTCTCTCTTAATTTATGAGGCATTCTATGCTTGGGGCAAAGGCAAAATAGGTAGGAAATACGTTAATTACCGATCGACAAATTTCCATTTCTTAAAATAATGATGAAATTGTATAAACTAACAGTAAAACATGTTAAAACAAGCTTTATTTATAATGTTTTATAATAATGCATTTAAACTAAAACCCAACGTTTTCGCAAATAATAAATTTTCGTAAATGAATAAATTTTGCTAAAAATAAGCAAGCGTTTCAAATCAAAAATCTGTAATATACAAACAGCTCGCTGTAAATTTGGTACATAACATTTCGACGAATAAACATTTAAAACATCGATTCCCGCTGCGATATGGAAGGATTTTAAAAAATGTTTTCTGAATTATTTTCCCGAAGATATATTATTGCATACTTATGTGGATAACAAACCAGTAGGATCCGAAAAATATATATATTATCATTTACCTATAATTACAATTACCTAACATAAAAATAATGACGTCAACTCATGGATTGTATTCTCAACAAACTTTCTGAAATACATTATCTAAATGAAATTATGCATTATAAATTTCTGGAAACATAATTTGAAAGAGGACAAGGACACGTATTGATTGTTTTTAAAAACTCAGTATCCATCGATAAATGTTATAATTTGAATAGGTAGGGTTTATTCACAAACATGAAACTTTATAACCTGCGCGGCTTGGACTTTCATCATTTCCACAGTTTGTGATGTTTTTCATCGGCCAGCTGAAAACTCGATAAAATGAAATCGGGAAAATGGTTTTTACGCAACGATATTAATATCGAAGATATAAATAAATTCTTGTTAGGAATTGTAGCGTAATTTCTTTACAAATGCGATATTTCTTATAATAAATTGATTTATTTGGTATTATTTAAAAACATTACACTTTTATTTATTTATTAATCGAATGTAAAATCAATAAACCTTACAAACATGCTATAAATTTAAAAGAAGTTCCATAAAACAGTACAAACAGGACTAAGTTCGAATTGTGTTCCTGCGATTCATCCAATTATTCGTAGGAGATTAATGAACAAAATTTTAATATTTTTGAAAGCTCGTATGTTTTTATAAATGTTTTTACAAATACTGCCGTCCTCTAAAACATTGTTGGTATTGCTCTACTTCAAATGGATTGCCTTATTCAAAAATTGGATATTTTGATATTCAGGAATAATTATTCTAATAAATAATTTTCGTGCACTGAAAGTGTGCCTAAGAACAATTTCACATCCACAAAATATTGGATTAAAAGAACTTACTGACATTGACAAGCTTATAGATTTAAACAGCTTATAAAATGCAAAAATGGAGTTATTTTAAATACCATACAGCGATTCAGTAATCGGATTGTAAGTAGACCTACTAGGAATTACCGAGGAACTACCAGGTCTAACGTTAAGTTTTGTTAAGAACTTTAAATGTTCTGGATAAGGAAAAGGATTACAAAACCATCTTCACTTCACTTTCTGGAATAATACACTAACCATTCTGCGCAGCCGTTCATTTTTTGGATTCTTGTATAAACAAAAACCAAGCAGCATCGGTATACATTTATATTGCTCCGAAACCGTTTTGTTGAAGCTCAATTAAAACGATTGCAAGTTTTGATATGAATCTAAAATCCCTCAATACAGCTATGAAGACACTCTGAAAGCTCCTTATAAAAATTCTTCAGTAGTGCTAGCTATTTTTCGTTAAATTTAAAATGCAAATGGGAAACATGCTTTTAAAAAAGTGAGGTAGAGATCATCTTCAAAAACTTGCACAAGCCGCATTTACCCACCAAGGGAAGCTTGCCACCTTATAGAAATGGGACGCATTTACTATTTGATACATTTAACTGGAATGAATGTGAATATGAATGTCTTATTCAGTTTTCGCTTACAAGTATCGTATCTGTACGTGGCATATATTATTGAATGAACAAAATACTGGTAGTTAATTGTTTCTGACCTTTAAGAACTGCTTATCCACAAAAACTTTCCTGTTTGCACGAAATTTTTGTAATGCATAAGTACTAAACAAGCGAAAATGAAGATTTAACCTTAGCATTAAAAAGCGAAAAGAGAAAAATTGGCTATTTATTGGTTAAACTTCGAATGCTTTACATAAATCATAAACTCAATAAATTACAAATGACTGGATGGCATATTGGAATATAAAAAGGGCACATAAAATATGTACATTTCATGAAATGGATACTCACACATTCCGTAATTAATATGCGGCTCTTTAATTTCTACCCCTACTCTTCTACTAGTACACTCATTATGCTTTTAGATTAAATATAGCGAATATTGATGTTGTATGTACTTTCACTGGAAAATTCACAAATGATTTTAAATGAGACCCTAAAAATATCATTAAAGAAAAACTACAAACATTTGCTACGAGCTAGAATTTTCTTCAGACTTTAAAAGTTAAAAGGAATGAACTCTACTGGGTTTTGTAAATACACAAAACATACGAAAAAATAATACACGTTTTTCAAAACTGTCTCAAGTAGTAGAAAATTCTTTTATACAACAAAATGTACTCCCTTCTCCTCTGTTTCTACAAATTAGGCACCAACCATGCATTGCATTTCATTGCATTGACCTATAATATCATATAAAACTATTTAATAAAATATTATTGTGTGCGCTACATGTTGATATTGGAAAAGGAAAATACGGAAAGACATATGGGATTATATGCGCTTAAAAAATACAGTTTTTACTGACATAAAATAAAGAAGTTACAACATTCTACTAGATTGTAATTCTGCAGTTTAAAGCCAAGTTATCTCCTAATTTTGGGTAAATATTTATGTTCTACTGCCCCGTTATGTCCTATTGAAGCTTACCTTTGTGCTTGTATTACCCGGTTGCATTCTCGTATAACTAATTTATTATATTAAATCAGTATTATATGGATGTGGGCTCATTACGTATTATCTAAATATTCTTTAGCACGAAAGTATATAATTTTAATCATATTCATGTCTTGTTTTCAACTTAACTTTTCCACTTTTTTTATATATATTTAATATATTTTATCCATTTTTCATAAGTTTTGGTCTTATTTTTTTATATACTTGCGGAACTAATACCTAATGATTTTCATTTTATAGAACCGCAATGACAAATAAAATAAAACTTCAAACCCTTTCACATCCTTTTCGTACGAACAAAAAAGCATCAGGTTTTCGGGTGAGGTTTCTGATGCTTTGTCTTTTAATTTTCCCCTAAGATGAATCCCCATCTCGGTATTGAAAATGCCACCTAAAAACCTCACCCACCAAATGTATATACAAAGAGAATAAAATTTCAATAAAATAACGTGACATTAGTCATGTTCAAAATGATGACTAAGGTCCGATGACTCAGGAACCTATAGAAGGAAGGATGGATGATATTGAAGTATCAAGAAGGATGATACTACTGCGTCTCAAGAATGCGCCTGCTTCGTGGGATACTAAAGAATGTCTCACAGTTGCAAAAATAAAAAAGTGTAATGAATAAAAATACATATATATACTATTCACATGTTGTAAAATTTAATAACAGGTACACTTACCCGAGGAACAGCTCCAATTTGAGATGTAAAATTCTAAAGATGAAAATGCTGCTAACCGCCTCCTGTAGAAGATCAACTAAACACTCTGGAGGGACTGCGCATCTAAAATATTTTCAATCAACTTTTTCCAAACAAAAACTTAAATAAATTTGTTTATAATATAAGCACACTTTGTTTATTAAACGATTTTTACTTATGTAACAATTTGGAAAAAGTAATGCAACAGGTTTGTAATATTTAGATCAATAAATTTCGAGTTTTAGTGAACACTTTTAAATTAGTTTTATCTCCAAAATTTTCAACATAATTTGCAGACTTTTTAAATATTTTGTTTTTTATTTATTGTGTAAATAGAAAACCTTAAAGTATTCCCTTATCAATGTCCTGGATCTGCATGTAAAATACTTTTATTAAAAAATGTTTGAGTCAATACTATAAAATCGCAGGATTGTATATGATGTTGTAAAGGTATCCGAAATACGGCATTCCTTATAGATTGCAGATCGATTAAATTGTGTTGGAGATATATGTTCAGGATGTTAAATATAGATATATAGATGTTAAAAAAACGGCCAACGGGTGATTGGTGATCGTGGTGGTATGACGCATCCCCTCTGCTCTCTTGCTTCCATTCTTGCTCTTGCCAGTAAATGAAAAGGATTTTCTTTTACTTTTATATAGGATACCTTTATGTATTCATTATCAATATGTTCTCTCTAAATGAAAAACAGTTTTAAAAGACAAAAGATTTAATCATTATTATTATTACTTACATGGGAGCCAGCATTGTACTCATGTATATGAAGTTTTAAGGGTCTCCGAAGTATGGGATCCCTTATAGATGGCAGAATTCTATTAACTTTTCTTGCAACTTCTAAAGCTTCGTAGTATCCGTCATTAAAATCAAAGGTAACGCAATCGAGCTTTAGACAGTTTTGAAAAATCGGCAACACGGCTTCGCTCTTTACTATTTGTTTATCCTTATGTAGCCCAAACAGTTGGCCCATGGAATATAAATTGTCACATGCTCTTTTGTAATAAATTTTTAGTTCTGTTAAGGATTTAATTTGCGATATCTCAGGGATTTCATCCGAACTTTTTATTGACGTATGCAGTTTTTGTAAAACTGGCAAATTTGTATGAGCAAACGACCGATAAAGATCACTTAGCGAACCATCTGCTTTAACGATAATCAGTTCCTTAAGACTTTTTATATTTGCCAAAACTTCTATGCCTTTTTCAACGTGGAATGAACATTTAAGGGATTGTAGTGTTTCAACTTCCACCAAACATTTACATTCACTAGAGCCAATATCAAACTGTAGTTCTAATTTCTCAAGATTACACAATGGATTCCGAGCCAAAGCACTCAGTGATTCAAAACAATCAAATGGCAAACTTTTCAAAACTGTTAATTTGGAAATTTCGGCCACTTCTGAATTGTCGATGGGTTTTCCAATAATTTCAAGGCGCTGAAGAGCGATTGCACTTTTTGAGGAAAATGCGGTTACCAATGTCATTAGGGATTGGTTCCGATTTAGGTTCATAATAATTAGTTCTTCAATTCTAGAGTTCGCTAGCTCAGACAAGGATTTTCGATCTTGCATGTCGGCGAAATAGCATTCTAATTTCTTCAGTGATTTTATTCCGGAAACTGCACAAACCTCTTCAGGCGAAAGCTTTCCCTTTGGTAATTTTATACATTGAATTACATTTTTTTCCGCCAGACTGGTAAAAAGCGAAGATAGAGATCCCAATTCCTTGGTTTTTATGTTCAAATCCTCAAGATTATTCAAGCTAGAAATCTTCTCAATTCCCGTTAAATCTTTAAGGTGACATGAAAGTTTTTTAATGGTTTGTATCTGTGCCACTTGGGATATGTTATCGAAAGTAATTTCATCCAACTCGGATATATCCAATTCTTCGATAGAACTTGTTTTGCTGGTGGCAAATGTTTCAAAAAGTCTATTCAGCAAGTTAGGATCTGGGTGACCTGAAATTTTAAGTCTGGTAACGCCATTAAGTTGTGCCAGAGGAGACAGTATATCGGCTTCACATTCACGTTCCATAAAAATATGCATGCTATTTTCATCCTTCTTTAAGGTAATGCGAACATTTTTGCAAATTATTTTAGCATACATCAGACCCGAAGACAGCGAATTGAGAACTAACAATGATGTATTGGAATTAAAAGATTCATCGACATCGATTTTCAGATATTTCAGGTTAGGGAATTGATGTAAATCCTGGATCGATCGGAAATCGGATAGATAGCACTTCAGAAATCGAATTGACTTTATTTTCGCAAGTTCTTTGAACTCTGATTGATCCATAAATATATCATGAATCGTGCATGATTTTAAAGCAAGGGGTCCACTTAGCACTATGGATTGAAGAAATTTTTGAATTGAAATGTGTTCTTTAGCTTTACTTTTTATGGGATGTATTCTTCTTTTTTTAATGACCAAACTACTAATTTTGGGAAGTTTTGATAAGGGGCCCATTTGGCTACTATCCGATCTTTCACTTATGGTTAAAACGAGTTCTTCTCTACTGCTGTCATACTCCGTGGTCACATATTCATCTACGTTTATTGTTGCCAGAGATTGTTCTATTGAACTGCCGTCTTGCAGTACTTCGTTCAACTCATAAACCGCCTTAAAAATAATATTCATTCTTGTTTCAGAAATGCTGTATCTTTGGTGTATGTCTAGGTAACGTAATGACCGAAGAGCAGCAAAAGTAATAGACCGGTCCCGTATAACATCCTCAATAGACAATCTTAGACTATTAGGTCTTTGCCATCTTTTTAGGTCATTAAAAAATATTAATTCCGACTTGCAATTGAAGATTCCAGTGATAATGAAGCTTTTTAAGTTGGGCAATTGCGCCAGCGGTGCAAGTTGGCTAACATCGCTTCCTGTCCTGAGCGCGATTTTAAGATTTTCGAGATTTTTGCAATATAATAGCATATCCGAAATGCATCCAATAACTTCAGTGCTTCCACAGGACAAGGTTTTTAAATTTGGTAGCACACGGCATATATCCACTAATGCATTTGAGGTAATATTAACATTTAATCTTAAGGTCTTGGTATCTGATGAGAGGCCTACAAATAAATGGGGGTTAAGTTGTGTGAGAAGCGCTATCTTAAAAAATACTACGAACCGTTTATTTCGACACTTAAGCGACAGACCGTATTATTATCATCATAGAGGTGAAAATCCAAATCAACGTTGAAAGATATTCTTTCCCTTATAGAATGCAGTTGGGATCTCCAGAATAAGTTCCTGTTCTGGCTTGATAACTTATTGACGCGCAGATCTATGAGCAGTTCTGTAGTCCTGAGAGCAAGCTCCTCCTTTAGATCCTCGTACAGCCTTTTCTGATGCGACGCAAGCAATTCCAGGAATAGTTCGTGTGCCAACACAAAATTGATTAAATCAGTGTAATTTGAAGTCTCACATTCTTCGCAGTTGGTAACTATGTATTTTATTATCTCCAAAAAGCAGTCGTGGTTGAGAATAAAGTCGCCATTCTCGTCCATTTCATTAGCTAATGGGTGACACGAAATTAGCTTTAGGTTCACTTAATTAAATAGATCGAATGTAAATCCCAATTTACTTTTTTTTCCAAAAACAATATAAATTTGAAATCTTAATTTTGTGTCATAAATATTCAAACTCAAATACTCAGTTCAAACGATCTTTATTATTTCGCTTTCAAATGAAAACTGAACGAGAATGTGTTTATGAAATCACCAAGCTGGTCATTACAGTACATCCTCTGACAAAAAAAACCTATTGATAAGTATAAAATTATTTATAAAAAATAATTAGTTTTAAATAAAATTAAATGATAAAATTTTTAACATAACAAAAACTAAAAGTATTTTATTACATTTTCGGTCAAGAGTTGATGAACTTGAATTTTACTGTACTTTGCTAAGATAAGAAATACATAAAAATGTTTATATATAAAATTCTATAAAGTGACTCATGCCCAAATTTCGAACTATGGAGAGTAGCAAAGAAGATTGTTCAAATTACACAGAAAAAAAATAAGGAATATTTAAAATCGTATATTTATTTAGGTTTATTTTTTGGTATATTTTTTTTTTTTTAATTTTAATTATTTTATTTTAAGTATTCCCATTTTGATTAAACTAAAAATCAACTCTGCTGAAAGCCACTAAGAAAACACGATAAATGTATATATTTTTAATTAGTTTGTATTTGTATTTATATTAGCTTAAAAAACAAATCCAAACAAGGTAAGAACACAGTATTCAAAACATTCAATTATTGACAAAAGTTGCATACATTTTTCTTCACACACATGAACTAAACCGACGGCATAATCTGTTTCGTTTGCTTCTCATTCTGCTTGCGGCTCTCGTTAAAATAGACAATTAAAATGATTTATAAAATCGCTTTGAATATAAAAATCACTTATCCCTAATGCTTAGCGTTCACACGTTCCGGTGGCCCGGCCACGCCCACATCTCTGGGCCTGGCCGCCGCCCACCACACATAAGTCGACTGCAGTTGGCCATACACAAAAACTGGATAAAAATTCAAGCGTTGCTTCCGTCTATTTACAAAAATATGTTTGCACGTTTATGTTTGGTTTTGGATTTATGTTTTTCGTTTTTCGTATTTCATTTAATTAAATAGCAGTTTTTAGAAACATTCGAATACATTTTGTGGAGACCGTTTTGGAACATCAATAACACGCTAAGGTTCTGACGATGACACAAGAAGATAGAAAAGAACTGGGAGCTGAGTCGGAAATCGAAGTTGGGTTGCTGGAGGGGGGAGGACAGTAAAGTGTCTCAGTTTAACAATTGCAAAATAAAATAGGAAAGCGGTTGCCAATCCTGGCTGATTCGGGGGTTTGGGCCTAAAAACAGATTTATTTCGTTTGATTCGTGTGTCTTTCGGTTTTCATCTTTAAAATGCTTTTTATTATTATTTAATATGCTCGTATTTACGTTTTAAAAGCTGACAACAAATGGAAATGCCTATTTAGAGAGAGGTACACTCAAAAAAATGCTCAAGCACAGCGGCTGCTACTCCGTCATCCGATCATCATTGTACAGTTTTGTACATCACGACTACTGATTTGTCTGGCCACAACGATATGGAGTGCTGCTGCTTCTTCTTCTTCTGCCGCCCTTCTGTTTCTGTTTCCGTTTCCGGTTCCGGTTTTCCTAGTGTATTCCTATGCTGCCCGCTGCTGTTCGAGTTTATAATTCATTTTCTTCGTATTTCTATATGAGTGTTTTTTGCTGAATGTATACATAGTACTTACAAAGTAACCCGCCTGTGCATGTTGGTGTCCTGCCCGCCACAATCCGTTCGTCCTTTAGCTAACTAGCAATTAGTTACATATGTATACACGGGTTCAATTCGCATTACATTCGCTATTTACATGGAACTCAAAGTTACGCCTCATAAATTTTGACTAGTTGCCTTGAAGGGGTTGCTCTCGTGCTTCTCACCGCCTATGTCCTTGCTACTCCTTAATTGGTTACTCGATACCGATACTCCGTACTATTAGTTTTCGTTTTGGAATTTTGGGCAAAATGCTTGCTTACTACATCGAGAGAAAAATGCTAGTTCTTGAAATCCTTTGGATACACTTGATCATCATTAATTCCTCATTATCATTATCATTATCATCTCAAACTCTAGCAGATGCTATCTTCGGGCTGTTCTGTATCTTCTGCTGTTGTGCTCCTATCAGAGATTTACACAGTTGTTTATTCTAGACCTATATCACCGCTTAATTGTCTTAAACACACTAATTATTTTTTAGCTTCCTTCGCCACCGATCCGACACCATCTGTCTTTCATTCGTTTGGTTGAGTCGTGAGTGTTGATTTGTGTTGGGTCTTACAAAGTTAGTTGATTGATTATGAAAGTGGTGTGCCTCTACTTATCAAAGTTGCTCGAATTCCTCACTTCTTCTTCATCTTACACGCCTAGTTATGTATGGTATGCTTGCCAGTATATATATATATGTAACTATTACAATGAATCATACAATATATGCGTATTTTGCAAGGTATTAATTATGTATTATGAAACCAATGCGATCCTATGCAAAAACGTTATTCATTTATATATATATACTCTTATGTATGTATGTACGATTTTGCCTTTTTGTACATAAAAATATATTGTATATTTATGCCATATGTATGCGGTGCTGTACGCAGCATAATTACCGAATGGCCAACCATATCGGCCATTTGCTTGTTTGTACATTTTGAAAGCATCGCGAAATCGGACTTGCTCCGAATCATTTCATATTTCATATTTATATATATAGTTTAAAATGTTCCGCCTTCGTCCTGTGTTTCTCATATGTACTTTGTTGTAGGAAACATTTTGGAAATTATATAAAAAATACATGCCATAAAACACGCTACAAGATGATGTCAAAAAACGAAACGAAGAAGCTTTTAGCTTGCAATCGTATAGTTCTGATGTCTTTTCTCTGGTTTGTGTTTCTATGCTCTCAATGCTTAGTGGGTAATCGTACTATAAATAAATAGCATTTGCAGCATACTTGCGTTAATAGTGGCGCTACTTTTAGTAATAGACGCGTTTTACTAGGCCTAATACAAATAGCGCTGATCTAAGGCTGTATTGCAAACCATTTTCCATATTGTGTGTGCTCCTGTTCGTCCTAATTTATCGAAATCTTGTTTATTTTAAGCACTTAGAACTAAACAAAAGTGTGTATCATTACTAAGGGAAAGAAAAACAATACATTATATACAGCCAAACCAGTGCGAAGTGGTTCGATTTCGCCTTACACATACTACACGAAATATACAATAAGTCTTTAGATGTGTCTTGTATACATGTCGATCATAATGGGATTTGGTTTCGGGGAATTAGTGATGTATACGTAGCGCTTTGGCTTGTCACGCTTAGCTGCCTATGTCGAGTTGCTGGTAGTTGCTGTAGCTGCCACTTGTCCCTCAGCTGCGCAGGTGAAGCCATGACGCCATCGCCACCAGGAGCAGCCAGTTGACCAGGGGAATCCTCGCACCGCTGACACCAGTTTCGCCACATTTACCTGCGTTTGAGTAATCGAAATGTTAGATTTTGGGATTTCAAGGAGTAGTTTGCGAGTTAACTCACCCAAAACTGACAGATTGGCCTCTAGATGATGATCGGGTGGCTTCTGGGTGCCCCGATGGCAGGCATCGCCCACCACCAGCTTGGCGGAGGTGCCCTCCGTGGGTCGATAGGTCAAACAGACGCCGTGCTTGGTGCCCTTGTGCCGAGCAATGATGTAGAAGGTGCTATTCTCGCTCCAGGATCCATGGCAGGAGTACTCTGCAAGTAAGTGGGAGAGGTTTAATTTGAGAATCTCACTATCATAGGATGTTATTTATTAGTAGCCTCTGAAATTAAAAACTAAACTGATTTCTTATCAAAGCAAAATAAATATTTTCCTAGTCTCCAAACTCTTCCTTATATAAGATACATAAAGAAATTTATGATCTAGATCTAGATTGAAGATCTAGACTTTAAAAGTTTATGTCATATGATTACTAAGCTATATATATGGAAACTCCACTTTCAAGGGCTTTTAAAGTGTTTATAATAGGTATTACGCTTTTTTTTAATGAATATTATGAATATTTTTATTTCTAATTAAAAAAACCTTTAAAGAACTCTAATCTTCCAATGACCAAAGTGCTATATTTTAACTCAATAAAATGTCAGTTCAAGAGCAGTACCTCCTGTCGCCCACTGAAGTGTAGATATAAATGGCCCTCGTTATAAGTTGACATCTACTCACCCTCCTCACCGTCCACGCTGCACAGCGGACTGACATCTATCAAGTTCTCCGCCGTACAGCCCACCCAGAGCTGCCGCTGGGCATTGTAGTTGGGCACACAGCCGGGGACATCACGTCGATTCCGTGTGGCCACAAATCCCACGCTTGTATCGCTGCTGTTGACCTTTTCCAGGACCAACGCCTGCTGCTGTTGCTGCTCCACCTGCTTCTGCTTCTGCTGCTCCTGCGGATCCTTGGGTGCATTGCGTCGACTGCGAACCGGGAGGCCTCGAGTATTGGCATGCCAGGAGCCACGCTCCATGCGCTCCGCGTTCCGGAAACTCAGCGAACTGTGTCTGTGGAGTGTAACCATGGAGATAGATTGAGAAATGCCAGAGGTGGCGGCGGCCATGAGACGGACATACCCTTTATGGCCGAAATTTCCCGTATCAGCGCCATCGTGGTGATGATGTCCGTGGCCCAGATGCGACTTGCCATTGTGATTGCGCTTGTGGCGCGTGGCCAGATACGGCGGTCCGATGGCGCCACGTAGCGTGTAGATGCCCTCCATGGGGCAAATTGCCATTTCCGCATCTCTTGCTAAAAGGCGACATGAACAAACGTTTGTCAGGAGACGACTCGCAGTATCGCAGTGCCGTGCAATGCTTACCCAGCAAGGTAATGTAGGCCATCTTATTGATGTCAAAGTGATCCGGTGCACAGGCGTCCTCCAGGCGAATGGCCGGCTTGCCCGTCTGTATCTCGATGACGAACGTGTCCCGGCGGTAGAACATCATGCACATGAACCCCGATTGGCTGTGGAAGTGTATGATGAAATCAGTGGAACGGGGCAGAGGGAAGGGCATTTTCAATTTGGGGCCACTTACCACCCGGTGGTGTAGTGCACCACGGCCATCATTTCGGTCGGGGTCTGTTTATTTATTTGCTCGCAGAGCGCACGTGTCTCCATATAGCCGTTGGGCTTAATAATGTGCACGGACCCGTCGCTGCAAATTGGGAAAAGGTAGAGGTTCGGTTTCGGTTTCAGTTTCGGTTTCTGGTTTTGGATGACAACTTGGCCGCAGGCCTGATTGCTACTCACTTGGAATGATAATTGTAGACGGCATTGCCCATGAGGGCATGCCAGTGGCGCTGACCCTTGAACCAGGCCGGGAAGTCGCAGCGCTCGGCGATGGGCGGCTTTCGCAGCGACATGATACGTGAGCCAACCTGCGGGCGGGAGTTAGTTGGATTAGGAGCGGTTGGGCGTGGCCATTGGGCACTCGGAACAAAAGTTTGACTTGGGGAAAAAGCACTTTCAATCACTTTGGCTTTAAGAACATGGTACTCCCGGGAATATATTCTTATATTCATTTTAAAAATTGTAGTAAATGTCAACAAAAAGATTGAATATTATGTAATATGTGGGCTTCTCTTTAAAAATATAATTTAATATATATTATACGAAGAAAATAGATCGAGAGAGTACGAAAAGAGCAAAAACATGGTACTCCTATAAACTTCTTAAGATATTATTTTAAAAATTATAGTAAATGCCTAAAAAATATAAGCCATTTTGTGCTTTTTGAACCTATTTCTTATAGCACATATAGGAAGGATCATAAATGTAATAGTATTTTTGACTTGTCCTCTTGGGAGTATTATTTTTAGTACAATTAGAACATATGATAGCAGATCAAGAGAGTACAAAGTTCTATTTTTAATATTTCCTAATATTTTTATTTTACACTTTGAACTAAATATTAACTTTAGAAACCATTAGACATTTCATATAAAAACTAAAAAAATTTTTTTTTAATTATTTCACGACTTATTAAATCTTATTTGAAATCCTACAACCAAGTAAAACATTTTTTCCAGTGCAGTTAAGTGAAAATGACAGGAGAACGGAATGGGGGGAAAACTGGATTGTGGGAGTGGGAAGTTGGGCGATGGGTGATGGGACCAAGGAGATGGGGCCTCGAAAATGCTTACCTCGGCACTGTCTAAGCCATTGCAAGTGGCGTCGCCGGATTGGGCCAGCTTATATTCGGCATCCTTCGAGCTGAGCATGCTGGGGCCGCCTGCAAAGGGTACGAATGTACGGGTATTAGGGCCCAAACAAAAGTTCATCCTGTTTGCCCGGGGGCTGGGTGCCTTTGACTTGGCTGCTTCTGCTTACCCATCAGCGAGGAGATTTTCTCGTAGACAAAGCAGCGATAGCGCTCCTCGTTCGAAATGGCATGATGGTGCGAGACGAGGCCGACCAAATAGCGTGAGTTGCCGTCCTTCCAGGTTGCCAGGCACGTCAGCTCCTCAACTGCAGCGGGAACAGGCAGCACCACCGAAAAGAAAGGCAAGCAAGGAAGGAAGGAAGGATGTTCATCTTGAGCTCTAGCAAGGCGATGAGTCATTGTCACCCGACGGCGGTTGGCGAGACTTACCCGTACTCTCGGTGCCCTGGACATCGGGACAGGCCTGGAAGCTCAACAGGAGGCGACTCTCCTCCGTGCAGCTCTCAATGTTGGACACCGGCGACTTGCACTCCCCGTGGCCCCGGTTGTACGTGAAGATGAAGGGTCCTGCAATGGGAATAGATGTAGATTCCTCCTTCCTAAGAACTACTTCCTGAACTACTACTCACCCTTGAGCGGACACTTGACCGGCTCGGCACTCTCCCGGAACAGCGAGTAGAGCAGGGCATCGCCCGGTATCTGGTCGCAGAGATTCTGTAAAGTCTCACGGCCCTTGCAAAAGTCTGGGGGACATGATTATTTGAAAAGCACAAATAAAAATTCAATTAATGCAAATCGCAAATGAGGCGGTCGTTGAACACAGAACACATAGAAGTAGGAAAAAAGAGTAGTAGTAGTAGTAGTAGTAGTAGAAGTAGTAGTGGTGGTAGTAGCAGTATTAGTAGTAGAAAGTAGCAAGGTTTTAGTGGGAGAGCAGAGTGGGTTAAAGTAGAGTAGTACTAAGTAATAGCAAAACATTAAAGTAAGGGCTTGGTTGAAAGGAAATCAAGTCTACAAAGGGCTATAGGGTTGTGAAAAATATATCTTTTATATATAAGTATATATATTTTTTTTTTCGTTTCGTGCCGCACTGGAAGCTGCTCTGCCGCTGGGATTTCTCATCCGACCCAGGGCCATCGCCAAGCATGCCATTTAAATTGCACAGAAATTTGTTTAATTAAGTGGCCGCTGATGCTGATGATGGTCCGGGTTCGAGTTCGGGTCCAAGACCGGGTCCCGGAGAAAATTGTGCGAATAAATGACGAAATGAAGCTTTAAATCAGCAAAAATGTCGCAAGTCGAGCGTTGGAAAGGCAAAAGACAAAAGACGCAAGGCAAGTTGCCCCCAGTTTCGAGCTTCAAGTGCGGCACCGAGTGGAGAAACAACAACAATTTCTGTGGAAATGTGTAAAAAGCAGCGTTAAGTACAATACATAAGTAAGATAAGTATGTAAGTTCCAGAAACAGAACCAAACGAAATACAAAATACAAAAAAAAAAAAAGGGTAAAGCAAACAAACCAAAGGCGGTAAGGAACAACAAACCAAAGACTTATGACGTTCACAGAAATAACTTAAAGACAAGAGTTTTTCATTTTCAGCGGAGCTTCCTTGGGCTGTGGAATCGCACTTGCCCAACTTCTGTACTGTAAACTCAACTGAAAGGCACGACACGTTCAAAAAAGTAACCGAAAAGCAAAAACACACACTTGGTTCATCTTGTTCTTCCGGTTCTGAAACCAAAAGCACGGGATCGGGATTGGGATAGGTATTTGTGGGGGGTTTTTATTTCCGTGGAAATGGGGAAAATGGGCGGGGAAATGGGAAACACAGGCGGTTAAGGTGGTAAAAATAATGTTAGTGCCTGGTAGGGCATGGTATATAAGGTATTTGTTGCTAGAGCAAGCATAACATTTGAATCAACTAAAAAATAATAACAAACATTTACTCATGATGAATAAATTGGGTAATCGGTGGTTTCTGGTTGTTGGTCTTGTTTTTTTTTTATGGCAAACGCGAGAGTTGTATATGTGACATATATAGTATATATATATATGTGTTCTTTTGGTAAAGGGTCCTCTCTTTTTTCGTTTTCTTTTTTTTTTTTAACTGGTAAAAGTTGTAGAGTTGGTGTAAAAGTTAATGGTAACTAAAATCTGTATTCGTATATAAGTATACACCAACAGAGATACAGAGATATGGGCAGATAATATATACATAAAACACATTCAGGCATTGTTCTCAACAGTACAAAATGTTTACAGCTAAAAAGGCACACAACAAACGGTTTCGTACTTATTTGATTTTGGGTTTTTTAACGTTTTCTTTCTCAACAAATTGAATTGGTTTCAGTTTGTTTTCGTAAGCAATACACAGGCTACGGCAAGGAACTTAAAAAACAGGCACACGCAGAGTCGCAAAAAGAGTTAAGAAATTATGGGAAAAATACCAATTATGTGTTGTGTGGTGTAAAAAGCCAGGATATGCAGGATACACTCGGGTGTAATCGACTGTATTGGGGGTGTTGGGTGTTTTGGGTGTTTCGGGGGTTTTCATGGCTTTTGGGACCGGCCTTGTGGCGTTTTTGAGTAATGATTGTAATTAAGTAGCAACTACACTTTATGAGTTATACAAGGCACAAAAGAAGGTGTAGGATGGGCGTGGCAGTGTCTGGTTGTGTGTGTATGACGTGTGTGGGTGTCGGGATGTTTTTCATATTCATATTCATTTTTTAGCTGGCGTAAGGAGTATGTGTGCGTGTAATGGTCAAATACTACGGAGAAGCGTTTGTAGCATATATATGGGAGTATATCATGACAAGGCAAAAAACGACATCACAGACATGGAATACAAAAACGTAAGACGAAAAAAAAAATGTAAAATAAATTATAATACTTTTGCAGTTGGTTTTCGGTATTCTCTTTACGATTTTTTGTTGGCTGTTTCATTTTTGCGGTCAGACTGAGACCGTTAAGCGCAGAGTTATATTAGATAGCCGGGCTAAATTACAGTAGTAGTAGTAGTAGTAGTAGTAGAGTGGTTGTGGCCCAAAAAACATTCTAACGCACACGCACAACGAACGAACGAACGAACAACAATGATAAATGAGAGACACACACAGCTAGAAAGTAGGAGGAACAAAGGATTGAACCAACCAACGAACGAACGAACAAACGACACAATCGTAACTTATGAGTAACCGAGAGCAGAAATTGTTGAGTTTCATGTTAAAATTACATTAATTAAATTACACACATGTATGTACAGAACGTAGGGATCCAACTGAATAGAAACTAATTAAACAACAACAAAGCAACTAAAGAAACCAAAAAGAAAAAACGAAAAAAAAAAATTCAAACTCAAAGGGACACAAACACGGACACACAGAAAAGGAAAGAACAACACAGAATGGTGAACCCATAGAGCAAATAGTAGTACGAATAGTAGTAGTAGGGTAGTAGTAAGGTAAAGTAGTAGTAGGTTGTTAGGTTAGGTAGAATGTAGTAAGAAGAAAGTACAATAAGTAATTGATAAATGAGACAATTATACTAGCGGTCACCGGGCAGCCCATCCCAACATTTCATCATCATATACAAAGATGTACTCGATATATATTCGTGGCTAAATATATATCACGTTTCTTTCATTTTTTTAGCTTGTGGTTCGTTTCTTTTTCTCTTAGGATTGTGCAAAGGAGCACAAAATTTGGCTGAAATCCTTTCTTGTTTTTGACATCCACGAAATTGAATTAGAAAACAAAGTATGACAGAGAGTAGGTAAAAGTAATGAGCGCATGGCTTTCTATACAGATGTGTCTCGAATTCGCTTTCGTAGGCTCTATGGAAACAAATGAATTTTCCTCATTTTAATCCTTTTTTTTTTTTTTTTGATATTATTAAAG
Organism: Drosophila mimetica; assembly: GCA_037075245.1. Lineage (NCBI taxonomy): Eukaryota > Metazoa > Arthropoda > Insecta > Diptera > Drosophilidae > Drosophila > Drosophila mimetica. The sequence goes on along the minus strand of JBAMCH010000023.1, from coordinate 9,492,906 downwards.
CGAAAACAGAAATCAAAAGCGGGAAATGTGAGGGATTGTGGTTGGGATTTTGGGTGCGGTTGGGTGCATTTTTTGTACTTATTGGGGATCGGACAACTGAAGGAAACTTAACAAACCGTTAAACGAAATTTGAAAGGCATTCTTTTTTTTTTTTTTTTTTTTGAAATGGAATGGGCGTTTGGGTTGTACGATTTCCAAGAACTTGGCAGACTTGATCTGATTAGGATAAAACAAGGCAAAGAATTATTTCGAAAAAACATTATTAACCATAATAAGGAGATTTACAAACCGTTCGCTCGGATCACAATCAAATTTGAAGTGGTAAGTGAGGAAACAATGGTAAACTTAGAGGTATGGGGAATATATTACAGGTGTGTAGTTATGTACATCTCATATCATGCACCGCCACCAATCTTGGAAATCCTACTTTCAGCTTCGTCTCAAGCCGAAGCTCCAGTTTTGGGTTTATTAACAGATTTTTTTGTTTTTGGTTTTAGTTTTAGTTTTAGTTTCGCTCGCTCATGGTTTTACTGTACAAAGTTGATGATGATTTTTTGTTAGCAGTGGATTAATATAAACATTAATAATCATAATCATGTACAAATACAAAGAGTTATATATAAATATTCAAAAAACAAAATCAAAGCGTCTCAATTGGTGACAACGAACAGTATCTCAAAAGTAAACTCAAAATGGAAATCAATCGGTAGTAAATATGTATGTAAGTATGTATGTACCAACAAACAAACACAATTAAATATCTGTACAAGAGAATATATGGAATTTTGGACCTTTATTTACAGCGTTGTGTGTTGTTATTGTCATTGTTCATATTCACATTTCTACAAACTGTCGTTTACGTTGGGTTGAGTTTGGTTTGGTTTGCTGTGGGTTTCTAAATCAGATTCCTAATTCCAATTCAGTTTATTCTTCTGCTTCCGCTTCTGCTGATGATGATTATTTGATGTGGCTATGAGAATTTATTGTTTGCATTTCTGTCGAATTTGGCTTTAATGCACGAGGTTTAGTTTATGGTTTGCAGCTCTCTCTGCACACCCACTCCCCCCCAAGACGACACGCAAAGATAAGTGAGCGGGGCATAAAAATAATAAATAAGTATCAACCAAACACAGAGCCTAACCGTCGTAACCGTAACAAAACAAGGCATACAAATTAAGACGAATGAGGTTTATGGCACGAATTTTATGCGCATACAATACTAGATACATATAGACGACGTGTAGCCACGAAATTGACAATGGAACCGAACCGTGGCGGATGGCAAATAACCGGGCCAAAAGTGGAACCGACCAGGAAAGGACCCTATGCTATGTGGTATGCGATGGTATAGGGGGGAATTCTGAATGGAGCGAGAACAAATTAATAGAACAAACGGGCGCAGCGACGACGACAACCGTCGAAAACGGGCAAAAAATGAATGAGCACATAAAATATTGCATAAATAAATGAAATGAATTGAAATGAAAATGGCAATGTGAAAATATATGTATGGCACACACACAAAAACAACACAATTGGCAACAAACACGGTGAGCGTGTGTTTGGCCAGGAGCGTTGAGAGATTTTTTGCTTTTGTTGTTTCTGTTGCTGTTGCTGTTTTTGGGGCCAGGACCCGGGGAAAACACTCGAAATTGGTTGACACCCCGGGCGCCTGACGCCACTGAATCGCCCCGGAATCGGAATCCGGCTCTGTTCCCGGGTGTCCCTAGGTAAATAAGTTTTTATACTCGGTATTTGGTATTCGCGCTATATATGTGTGTATATATATACGCCGGGAAAACTGTACCAACTCACGCAGGAGCCCGGAAAAACGAAGGAAAAGTGGGCACATGAAAATGCCAAAAACTATATAAAATAAAATAAAACTCGGTGTCGGACTAGCTGAGGGGTTGAGTCGGGTTTTGGGTTGGGTTCCTGCGCCTCTTGGCCCGGCTAACAAATTACCCAGTCAACGTCCAGGTGGAAACTCCCACCCACCCACACACGCACACCCACAGAATGGCAATGCCCTGTGTGTTCTGTGTGCGTGTTGTTATTGTTGATGATTTTCCCCCCATTTCTTGCCCATTTCGAGGCTGGCATAAAAGGCATGGCAAACATTTTTACCGACATTTGATTAAATTTAAATATCCTTGCAACGAAATTGGCAAAAGCATGTCCTGTTATTTTGTAACACCAAATAATATAAAGCAAATTATGAGGGCGCCAAGAATGCGAATATACGCTGAACGCTGGAAAAAAAGATAAACTCATAATAAAATGCCCAAAAATTCAGGAGGGAAAACTAAGGGGCGACTGCAAAATATTATCGTTGAATATTTCCCCCCGAAAAAAAGAGGGGAGGGGGGAAAACTCAAGAAGAGGGCAACCTCCTGAAAACGGCGAGTGCTTGGCTGGCAGCGTAGTTTTGCTTAATTATTTTAATTATTTTCATATACCGCCTACGCTTGTGCGCTGCAATTAAAACGCTGCGGCCGCCTGGCCTTCATTGAGTGCCCATCACCCCAACCTCTGCGATTCGTTTTTTATTCCCAGGGTTTTTCGCCTTTTTCTAGCAGGTGGAGTGGTGGGTGGCAGTTGGCGGGTGAAAGGTAGCTGCAAGTGAAATTGGTATGCAAATGCTGCCTGGCAGGCAGCCCGTCACAGGCTACACAAAATGTCTGGCTAAAAGCGCTGGGCAAAATAAAAAGCGGTAAACATAATTAAGAGGGGGTTATTGCAGGGGCGTCGTGCAGGTCGAGTGGCTAGTGATACTCGGGTACTATATCGTGTGTAGTTTGTACTCGAAAATGCAATTTAAATGGCAGTTAGCAAACGCCCCCAAGTATGCAATTGCTTTTGATGGCTCGCATTGGATTATCATTGATGCCAATGAATCGGAGGATTGAAGGATTCAGGAATCGGGCAGCAGACTTGTTCATTTGATTGGCAGCTCGCTTACACGCACTTTGCAGGCCGTGCACACACTCATGGTTAAAATAATAGGAACATCTCGAATATATTAAAAATATTAAATCCGGAAAGTCTGAGGTTCACTCCCCAGTGAGTGCAAATGTGTTGAAATGCTAGAAAATTGTTGTGTTATTTATAACCAAAAATCCTCGCATTAAATCTCAAATATATTAAATTTGTTTCACAATACAATGTTCTAAATTAAAACTTCTAGTAATAAATAAAAAAAATAATTTTTAAACCATTTCTTTATAAATAATATTTAAAAATATAACCATGTTTTTTATTTTTTGTTTATTTTTTTCAGAGATATCATTAAAAATATTGAAATAGATATGGCCTAAAAAACTTTAAAAAATGTATAATCAATTTTAAAATTATAATAATTATCATAGGATTGATGGATGTACAAATCCTAAATAATTTCTTTGAAACAAAGGAATTTTAGAACCTCAAATTTTTTCTAAAATCTTGCATAAATACCGCTTAAACTTGTTTTTAAGATTCACAGATTACAAAATCAGTTTTATCCCAATTTGTACCTATTCTTTTACCCATGAGTGTGTGGGATCGCCTGTGTGAGTGTGCAAAACCTTGCGTATCCTTTGATGCCCGACACGAGTGAAAACGACACTACATTAGCCTTATAGCAATTAACAAGGCTTTGCCTGCTAATCCCATATGTACAAGTTTTCAGTAATTGAAACTGTCGACTGTCTAAGCCCAATTACAGTCTGCCAAGCCAAGGATATATGTTCGCATACAGGATACATTGTTTCCTTGTGTGTGTTTCTGGGCTAGTCATAAAAATGACTGAAACTGTCGTAATTGAAAGCAACTTTATTATGCCGTTGCCGAGAATCTCAATTCAAAGCGCATTAAAATGGCCAAAATGTAAAGGATGTGTGGCCTTGTAGCATTTTCAATTTCCAATTCGCCCGCCAGGCTTGCTCTTTTATCCCAAAAAACCAGGAAATTTAATCTCGTGTTTGTGTGCGCGCCTGTGTGACAATCTAAACAAATAATGATTTAATAAAGAACAAGCGAGCACACACGCACGCAATGCCATTGTACTATTGATAGCATTGTTTTACGGTCTGCTAATCAAAACCAACTCGACCCCGCCCACGCCATTGGCTTGTTGGGGGGGCTTCTACTGAATTATAAATGAGACCTAAAACTCTCGTTTAATATTTAAACAAAATCAAATCAAGGAAAAAAGGAAGGCAGGCAGCCAAGACAGGCAGTCAGCCAGTCAAACAGTCAGACAGTCGGACGACTCGGAGCTCCTCGGAAAACTCGGAAATATCAAGTGGAAAATATCAAATTGTGAGTGGGCGTGGGGCGGTGGGTGGTTCGAAGCCAACTGTCTGACTGAGCTCTGGGCCAAGAGCTCGCCACTTAAACTAATTTGATTTCTATTGAGGCAAACAAATAATAAATAATGAATTTACATTTCTATGCGTGTCCGGGTGGATTGCGTTGCCATGACGGATCTGGATCTGAATGTGAGTATGAATCTGAATCTGAATCTAAGTCTGAGTCTGAATCCGAATCCTGAGAAAGTAAGCGAAACCCTTCTTCTTCTCGTAATTTAGTATTTCCCCTGGTAATTAGGTGCTTTAAGGGCTCGCCACCTGGTTAAGAACTAAGCGGATTACAGCAATTAGCAACGAATTATGGATTTAAATGTTTTCTGGATACTTGGATACTTTCGCTATGCTATCGCAATTATCGGCGAGTACTCAAAGTCCCTTTGGAACCGAGTGAAAACACTTTGACACTCGGTGTCAAGTTTCCAATTTCCATTTTCGACCTATAAATAAATCATGGACACAGCGAGGTAAAGTAAGTGGGTTGTGAATGTGATGCCAGATAAAGCGAACGAAAAAGTGGCAGATGGATATATAGGATGAGAAAACTTGGGCAATAATTCTTCGATGGCTCGCCAAAGTACTGGAACTTATTGGAAATTCAATACACTGTCTGAATAGGTTTTCGTATTCGGGAAACTGGTTCAAGACTTTAATATTATAATAAACACTCGGTTCTCTGTAGGATAGTCGTTTCTAGAGTCTGGAGTCTAAAGTCCGAAGGTCTTTAGTCTTGGGTCTCTGGTTCTGCATTGTTGTCATGATTGGAGGTGAGATTTATTTACAAATGAGTGGATGGGTCACATCTCTGGGGTCGCAACTAAATACAAGTGTGTGGGTGCTCATTGGGGTTTCGGTTTTTGCTTTGTTTGTTTGCTATACAGAACTATACAGAATGGGAATAAACGCGAAACGAACTGTACAAGAACTTAGCGGCGGCTGTTATAAAATGTACGAAAATTTCAAATATGCAAATTTCAAAACCAAAATCCAATCAAATTTCTCATGTGTGTGCACACCTCTGTTTGTTATTATTCATCTCTATCGTTATTTGAATCAAATACACACTGGCACACACACACACTCTCGCACACGTATTTGAACTTTGAATTGCTCCAAATTGATTTGTAGCTGTAGTATTTTCAGTTTTAGTTTTAGTTTTGGGTTTTAGTTTTGGTTTTTTAGGTTTTTGGAGAGAGAGATCTGTTGTTTGGAGTGGTTGAAAATGTTGAAGTAAGGAAAGTATACATATCATATAAATATTGAATAGAGTTTGCAAATATATATGGATATATATTTAGATATATGTAAATGTTTGGTAATAAAAAATGGGTTATGGAACAAACAATTTGATTTTTCAGTCTCATGTTTTTACTTTTTTTTTAAATATTTACACAATTTGTTGTTCGCTTGTATTTGTTAATTATTTACAGTAAAGGTGAAACGAAAAAGGCACAAAACCAAAGAAGAAACCAAACGGAAAAAGAGAGAAACAAAGGTTCTTAACTAAAACTGGTTATAGTTTCCTGTTTTGCTTTTTCTCTTCTTGATTTTTATTTTGGTTCGATTGGGTTTGCCTTTTTTTATTTGGTTCCGGATTCAATTGGATTTGAAATTAGAATTAGAATTAAAGACTGCCGCGCTGTTTTCCTTTGTCTAGATGGTTTTTGTGATTTGAATCTACTGGTTTAAACCTACATAATCGTTGTTCTGGCCCTCGGTTCGGTGGATTCTGATTCTGTTTCTGTTTCGGTTTCAGTTTCAGTTTGGCTTTAATTGGTGGCTCTGTTGGGAGGGGTTAATCTGCTAAGCCGCTAATACGCTTGAAAATCGCAACTAAGTAGCTTAATTGGATTGACACTAACTTTGGGTATTGGGTAATATTAATAGTGGTACGAGTAGTTTAGGTTGTAACTTTTGCGGTATAAATTGCAACGTGTGTATGTTGAGGAAAATATACAGTTCATTTTTTGGTTTTGTTATCGGTTTTCTAGGTGGTTATATATATATTTTTTGTGGTTAGATATGTACTTCTTGTTGATTGATAGATTGAGGTGTTATTCGTTGTTGATTGATTGCTTGATTGCTTGATTAAAGTGAGGTGAGTTCGAGATATACAGAGAGAGAGGTAGAGAGAGGACCCTTGCCATGACAAACGTAAACAAAGTAGAGTTATTTTTATTCATTTCGTATGCAGAGTAATTGTTGTTTGAGACTATTTACAAGTTTGGTTTGGTTTGTTTTCGTTTCTTTTTTTTTTTTTGGTTTTCTTTTGTATAATTAACCAAAGGTTGCATTAAAAATCATACAAGAACCGAAAATAAAAATTAAAAATAAAATTAATAAAAAGAATAAAAACCAAAGAAAACTCATCAGAAATACCGAAATAATTATTAAAAATCCTGCGTTGGTTTTGTGTGTGTTTTCAAAAATAGTTAATAAATTGAGAACGTGTTTTCATCTTTTATTTTTCTGTTTTTTTTTTTTTGCTTTTCAGTTGGTCATTTGGACAGAACGAAAAACTTTTGTATTCTCGTTTTGAGTGAAATGAAAATAGCGCTTAAATAATAAGGTTAGGTTAGTCATGTTGGTTAACTAAGGGAGCATTTCGAAATATGTAATAATAGGTGGAAATCATAACAGATAACTGGTATTTTGAGATAGCGAGTTAGGAGATAGAGTCTTTGTATTTTCATTTTTTAGTTTGCTTGCTTTGCTTATAACTTATTTTAGAGAGAGATAGAGAGATATAGAGAAAAATATAAAGTTAATGCTTACAATCATTCATATCGTCATTGGATCTCATTATGTACTGATCCGATGAAGATAGTCTTGAATGCCCGTTCGTATTGGGATGAGCTCCCCCCCTATGATCACTTTGTTTATTAGAGCTACGCATCGCCAGTGCAGATGGGTTCGACTGATGCATATACATACTATCACCTTCGCACTCACTTTCTTTATATTGGAGCACATTTTTATGCTTCTCATAGATAACCAGGCAACGATGACATCCTTTCCTAAAAAAGTTTTTGGTTGCAACGAAAAGTTTTGTATTCGGTTTGGTATTGGTATTGGTATTGGTATCGGTAGTTGGTATCATATGGTAAATGTATATATGGGTATAATGGTTATGTGGGTCAATATTCATGTTCATTTGTTTCTTGTTGAGTGTTTCTTGGCTTCCTGGGTGGGATGTGTTGGCTTGTTTTCGGGTTCTTGGCGCAATCGACAAATAAAATGGTTGGTAAACTAAGGCTAAGACTTTGACCGGGCATTCTGAAAGTCCCTCCGTGTGTTTGTGTGTGAATGGAAGGTAGTATCGGAAACGAAACATGTATCTTATTTACGATTATATGTATATACTGGGTGCAAAACAAGGAGAATCACACTGAGGCGTTACCCCACCGGCTGCTATTGAATATCTTTCGATTTATTCTTACAAAATAAACATGTTATGGATCCCAAAAGTAAGGCCCAAAGTCGAAAATACTTCTAACTTAATGGGTTTTCGACTTCGTCCACGCTTTAATTGGTCTTATATTCGATTGAAAAGCGATTACTAAGTTGATGTTATATTTCGAGTAGAAGTAATTAAATGATCATCGAAAGGAACTCAAAGGACGTACACTTAATAACGCAAGAAACTCACAAAATATATATATGTTTGTTGAAAAGTGATGTAAAAATATCTTGAATACATATTTATTCGTATTGATAAGTAGATAACGTTTCAAAATAAACAGTTTCATCTTGGGTTTTTGTTTGATTTTTGATTGTGGTGGGTTGGGCGAAATGTAGGGGTTCTGTTAGTTTCCTAGTTGGTAAGATATATATAGAGTTGATGGGGCTCGGTTTGGTTTCGATATGTTTACGATATTTATTGGTATACGACAAAAACTGGTACAGAACAAAATGAATGGCAGCCGGAGGCGAGGGCGTGGCAAAAAGTGAATTAAATATGAATACAAAGCCCCGCCTTCGCCTCCAGCAGCACAGCAAAAAGGCCAATACTATTTAAAGAGTAAAAGTAAGGCAGCGGAAAAATCAAAATCGAAAAAACATTTTCACATTTCAGCTACAACGGAAAAACTTAGCTTACGGATAGGATTATTCATATGTTTATTAAATATTTATAAGCATTAAACATGGCAAAAACACAAAATTCAAAATAAACTCCACTTGGGCAACTCAATGTTTTTCGTTTTATTTCTCTGTGGGTTTGGGTACATCTTATTTTTTTCGGCATTAAGGAAAGCAGCTTAAAAGGGTTTTAATTGTTTTTCACATTGCTCTTTACGACTAAAAAACATTCATACGAATAGGAAAACAAAAGAGGAATGAATTCCAGACCAAAGGAAAAGTCATGGAAAGTCGCAGTACAAAAAGCAATTTTCCTTTTAAATGTCTTTGGTTTTCGTTTCGTATCGTTTCTAAATGAAAAGCCATCGGTAGGATACAAAAAATGGGCAGCATTAAAAGCAGCTGCTAAGTAGGAGAAACGATGGTAGAGTAACAGAGAGATACGGAGTAGTCAAAAAGGCAGTTTTCTAAATTAAAAACACAATACGTGGGTACGTAAAAAGTTTGATTTAGTTTTTAGCTTTGGCTCAGTGGCATTTACAACACGATTGGGTAATGGGTATTGGGTAATGGGTACTGGGTACACAAACACAGGCACGGATGTCTATATCTATCGGGCGATATATACACTCACATTGGAGGGGGGGTAAACTCAGAGATAGATGGGTTAGATGGGTGGTTTTTGTCTTGGTACATGACTGGCTCTTGTCAAACATCCGAATTACGAGCAACGCGCTGCCTCCAAGAAAGTGCCCTGCACACGGAGCAGATGGAGTGCGGATGGTGCGGCAAACAAACCCAAACGCTACTCGACTCAAACCCGTTTCAAAGGCAAAAGTTAAGAGCAGCAGCTGGCAGACGGCGGCAACATCAACAACAACAGCGGCAACGACAACGTTCAGCTAGCGATAACGTTGACGACAGGTTTGAATGCTACACCGAGAACAAATGTCCTTTAGGATGCATCTCCCGTTTAGGCCGGGATCTCATGTTATTATTAACTACATTTTATAAAATGGAATACCTAAAACTTTCTTGAATATGGGATAGAACTATCTTAAGATTACTTGAAAAATATATAAAATTTTAAGAATATTCTATAACAGTTATAAAGAATTTCTTCTTCATAAGAGGAAAGTCCCAATTAATGAATACCTTTTTAAAAATGGGACAACCTTTATCTAGCTAAGCCATGTAAAAACGGTCTAATCATCCCACTCATACTGTAAAAAAAATTCTTTTAATCAAATGCAATGCAATTGTAGTTATATCATTTAAGTAGTTCATATAGATATAGATATTACGTCAAATCAAAGGAAAAATGGGTAATACTTTAACCTACACCTACAGTATAAATATAATATGTATAAACTATATTAAACGTATCCAAAAACTAGATGATCCATATGTTATAAATCACTTCTATAACTCTACATTGATACAATTTATTTTTGACGAAAAATATACTATCTTCCCTATCTTCTTTATTGAAATAATACCAAACCGGTCTCTTTTCTCACATTTAAATGTAGTTCCTCCCTTCAACCCCATCTTTTCTCCCCGTGCACCTCAGTTTTACATGCCTCCTTGCCGCCGTCGCTGCCGATGTCGCTCACCCCTCGCTGTTGTCTTTGGCCAGCACTCCACTCACTCCCATCACTCCACTCACTCCAGTGTGCTGACTGGCTTCTTTTTAATGAGGTTAGTGCTGCATTTTCCCGCCCGTGCGGAGGGTCCTCAGGTCCTCAGCCTTACCTTAACACATTTTGCCAAGCACACACACACCTACCTCAGTGAGAAATGAAAACTTATTCAATTATAGGCACTCTCATCGACAAAGGGACCAACACAAAACACAAAAATACATATATATAAAAGTGGTATATGTAGAGTAAGGGGGGTAAAAAAAAGTAAACCAGAACATCTCATTTTCCTTGGCCTGTGCCAAAAACGTACTTAAACGAAATACTTATATATATATATTTCGCCAGCCAGAATCAGAATGGATCGAGTATCGGGTTGAGATGTTAGCATATTGTTAGCAGAACGGAGCGAGACCCACAGGCCCCAAAAAAAACTGGAGAATTTGGGGTATTGTGGATCCCGGACCGATGGAAATGGTACTTACTCGTCGACAATCAGATATTTGTTACCATCGGAGGCCGCACACCTGCCGCGATAGCTGAACTGGGAGCCCTTGATGTGTATGGACTGCTGATAGCCGGACAGGAACCAGGAGCCCTCCCATCGTGCCGGAAACGTGCAATTTGTGGGCGCTGCAAGCCAAAATACACACAAAGTAATAATTTATTAATAAACGACTTAACCATTAATGCATTAAGATATTATATTCCAATTGCCTCCCCGTGGACATGAGATATATATATATATATGGTGTATGGTTGATGTGGCCTCAATTGCGTTCATTGTTCATTTAAGAGCCCGGCCATATAAAAGAGCAACCGCAATCTTTCCCAATGAAGTGCGTTTGCAGGCACATTTATTTATTCGAGTAAGCCCACAAAAAGCACTTGTTTATTGATAAATTTAGATTTCGGTGGCTTGGCCACTTTCTTCGCATTCGACTGCTCATCTAATTGTATTGTCAAGTTTCTGTGGTGCCAAGATTTGTGGCTTTTTAATTTGTAAATTGTTTCAATTATTATTATGATTGTATTTAAGTGCGTGCGCATAAGGGGCCGCAAATTTACGACCCTCTTGGATGAGGAGTACTATGGATGGTATGGGATATACTATAGGATAAGGGTGGGGTGTCCGTTTAGGGGAGGAGTTCACAGGGCGCATAAATAAGTTGAACAAGCCAGGCAACCAAAAACTGCTCGTAATAATAATAATGTCACACACAGATACGCACACACACACACACACTCATAGCAAAACTACCGAAATGGCAATTGTGAATATTAAAAAAAAAAAAAAAAAAAAAAAAAAATTCAACTCTACAGAGAAATGGGAAAGGCGAATCCAAAGTATAGAGAAAGAAACGTAAACGGAAAGTTAGCTAACGGCATGCCACACTCGCACACTCGCACACTCGGGCAATAAGTACTATATCCCATACAATGGGTATAGACCCGCACACGGATACATATAGAAAATGGTAAAACCACCCTCTGAGCCGTACATATAGCTTAATGTTTGGGCACGATTGGCAGCGGCAAGGCGGGGAGTTTGCAAGTTGGGAGTTGGGATAAGGGTGGCGGTGCTGGCCGGGAACCGGAGCGGAGATGGAGATGCCAGTCCTGATGCCGATGGGCGGTGGGTGTGGGGTGTGCTATGGGTATGGGTATGGGTATGGGAATGGGCTTGGGAAACTCGGAACTGGCAAGTCGCAGTTGCAGACGGAGACGGAGATGGAGGACGGTCCGAGCTCAGGCTACGCATTCAAATACAGAAAACTCGCAAGGAGAGACGAATGTGCGCACCCGAGCCAGAAACAGAAACACAACCAAAGGCAAAGAGTCGATGTGCAGAGAAAGAAATTGGATTTTTTTTCAAAATATTGTATAAGGATTGTATCCAAAATTATTTTTAATACAATACCAAAGCCTGTTTTATACTATTTTATTTTTCCGTATAACAGTTTGTACTAAAAATCCCTTTAACATCATGGTTTCGTTTATTGTTACCTATTGTTCGACTACTGTTTCAAATACCCCAACTTAATCCCTAAACAAAGGCTTTTAGCTCGAGGCCAGGTGTCTGTTTAAGCTATGATAGCAAATATGAAGTGCTTTCCCTGCTTTGATTAGTTACTAAAACTGAAATTTCCTACCAGAAACAATACAGATACTTTGTAATGGATCGATTAAATCATTTTAGGGTTCATCATCTTTAATGCTAACTACAGACAAAAAGATACATTTTCAGATGTAATTAAAAGGGACTTTAAAGTTCCCATAAAAAATCAAGAATTTTTACAAAATCAACCTGTTTTAAAGGTGTAATACATATATCGTTTCTAGTTTATATTTTATACTGAAAATGTTTTTTTCCTGTGTAGTAACAGCAGCAACAACTACAGCGGCAACACGGTGCCACACTCACACACAGCCGTACTCACAGCGATACACATTTTATTTTATTATTCCTTTCCTTTCTTTTATTTTACTTTACTTGTTCCTTGTTGATTCCATTTTTTTCAGCTTTTTGTTTTTACATTTGCGGCAAACAAAAGGTACTCATGCGCAGGATCAGCGCAGCGCTCTGAACTCTGAGCCCCAACTGAGCCGCAGCTCAGACCTCCGACTACAGGCGAACATACATATATAGCTATAGCTATATAGCTTTGTGTGTGTGTGTGTTGTCCAATGACTTGTGCTTTTTACGGGCCGCATTCGCTTGGCTGTTTGGCTGTCATAATGCGGCCCATACGCACAGCGGGCCGCCTGTTGTGTGAAAAGTGTAGCATACTTTGCCGGGCAGCCACCGCCCCGAACGATACGAAAGTCCTGCGAGTCCTGCGACTCCCGGAATCCGCACTCCGGAACCGAGAACGAACCCGAAACCCGAAAACCCAAAAACCAAAAATCCCAAAAACCACCCCCCGCCGACGACGAATAATTGTTTCGCCAATTTCAAGTACCGTGAATAATTTTCCAACATGATTCAATACTTTTGCCTGAGTGGCGCAGCGAGTATGGAATTGTTGCTGCCGCAACACAATCGTCGTCCTTAATTCGCTACCCCCGGAACCCAGGGAACCCCCTTGTAACCCCTGGAACCCTCAAAAATATGCTGCAGGACAAGCTTAAGTAAATACAAGCTAAAAGCAAATATACGACATAGACCACGACCGACTGACTGGCTGGCTGACGCAGACAGACAGGCGTACAAATGCGTATAGACAGTTGAAATGAAATGACGGACGCGAAAAAGCGGGCACGGGGCTTTTCAGATATATTTTCGGTGTGTTTTTCGTTTGGATTAGAGTGGCTCAGAAAGAAACACACAGGGTACGAGGGGAGGGGGGTGGGGAAAAAAAACACACGCACAGATGGTGGGAGAGATGAAGAAGCTTAGGCGACAACAAAGCGAAATGAAGGGGAAAACAAAATAAAATAAATATGCTCAAAGAGTTGTGAGGAGCACAATGGATCCGGGAACCGGGAACCGAGATCCCTATAAACTGACAGTAATCAGGTGCATTAATCAAAATAAATCTCGGGGAGCTTTGGCCGCTGTGAGGGGGAGGACATCTACATATGCTAAACAAGACATGGGAACTTGGAAATGCGTCAGCCCAAAAATAACCTTTCACTTGAATTATGGTTTATATATAACCTGATTTGATTCGAGTTTCTAAATAAAAATATTATGGAATTATAATAGGTACAACAGCATGCATAAGATAAGAATCTTATCTATAAGTACTTAGTTTTCTAGGAACAAGTATTACCATCTAGAAAGTCGAATCAAAGAATTCACACAATATGAATCTTATCTATAAGTATTTCACTTGAATTATGGTTTATATATGTATAACTTGAATTTGATTAGAGTATCTAAATAATTATATTACGGAATACGAATAGTCACAACAGAATTCACATGATATGAATCTTATCTATAAGTATTTAGTTCTCTAGGATCATATATTATCATCTAGAAAGTCGAAATCGGTACAAAGAAATGTTATTGCTTCCGAATTCTAATATAAATAATATTTCTTGATATATTTTGGTTATTTAAATGTAGGTTCTATAGAATCTTCTGCTGTTACCGAGTTCTATTAAACGTAATAGTTCTACTTGTAATTTGTAATTCTCAAAATGATTGTCTCACTTTGTCATTATTTTTCATTATTTTCTTCCCAGTATTCAATTAAGATTGACAGCGAGCATATTTAACACGATATTAATTATGCACTACTCCGTCATTTGTGGTTCCTGTTATGACAAGCAATTTCCTATCGCCAGCAACGTACACTTATCTTATCTATGATGATCTATAATGACAACTTCAACGCGCTAACAACTCCTTAACCCAATTATGTGGCCCACACTTATGGGTGTGCGCAATGCGAAGAGTGAAGAGTGAAGAGCTAAGAGCTCGTTCGTTAGGCGCTTGGGTTTTTGGGATGAGTAGGGGGTACTGGGCTATATTACTGGACCACCCCTATTGACTGGCAATACGCAACCCCCGATTGAACGAACTGAACAGACAAACACTTATTCGAGCACATAGCCAGAACTCAAAGAGCATGACGCTTTTGCTTTTGCTTTTGCCTGCGAGACTCATTTGCGTTTTGGGTCTGGATTTTGGACTTTCGTTTCGGGCAGAGGGACAGCTGTGCTGGCGGCGTAGGAGGTGGAGGATTTAGGGGCGGGGCTGGCTGGCCGAAATGCTTTTGTCTAACTTGAGTGAATTATGGTCAGCGGTCGGTCGGTGGTCGGCGGTTTGCTGGCTGTTTGTTTCGGGCAATTTCCGTACAATTTGCCATTGCATGTTGCTGTTGCTGTTGCCGAAGCGGCTGTTGCTTGTTGTTTTCATTGTTTTTCTGCTTTCTGCTGTTTTTTTTTTGGGTAAATTCGCTCATGGAGAAACAGTTGAAACGCATTATACGAACGCAGATCTGCGGTCACAAACTACTTATGGATTCAATTGAGCATGACCAAAAAAGAGGGGGTGCCACTTTGGAGTGGGAGGGATGAGCTGCTGCCGCCGCCAGCTGACGCTCTGTTGCGAGTACAAATTATGCCACAAAAATTAAATGAAAATGGGGTTGGGGTTGTGGGGGTGGGAAAGATGCCGGGGTCCTGGGGTCCCCAAGTTTGCTGCTGGGGCCATTTTCTTGGCGCGCCAAAGTGAAATTATAAATTCTTATCATAGCGCTACTTATCGACGGGGGGCTACCCTCTACTCACCATCTTGCCGACCGCCCCAGCCGCTGACGGACGTGGCCAGGAGCAGCATTAGCAGCGGTCCCAGCCAACTTTTTGTCGACGTCATGGCGCAGCTTCTCCTGCTCCTGTTCCAGCTCCTTGCTGTTTTCGTTGTTGCTGTCGTCCCCGCTGGGAAGCTGGTTTCGTGGATGTGGATGTGGGTGTGGGATGAGTGGCTGCTGCTGCTGCTGCTGTTGTTGTTTCCGTTGCCCGGCAGCAGATGCTGCCACAAGAACATCAGCCACGTAATGCCGGAAAGTTCCGCGGCCTCGCCCCGCCGATCCAGACTAATATCACCGTTATAGTTAAAGCACCTACATTCATCATTCTCTTCATCATCATGCGGCAATGCTGCACCAGTTGTGCCCCTTGTTGCTGTCGTTGTTGTCGTTGTTTGTGAATTGTGCGCGGTGGCTTCTCCAGCTGCTCCTCCAGCTCCAGCTACCGATGCTCCATCATCCATTGTTGCTGGGCTAGTGCTGATTGGATTTACCTGGGCCAGCGATGACGCCGCAGACGCATGACTTGGTCCTTCGCGCCGGATTCGCTCACGTCGCCAGCCTCGCTTGCCGCATTCCAAGACGCCCTCTGGCTGTGGCTGTGGCTCCTTCTCCACCTCCGCTGCGATAGTGGGCATAACTAATTGCGACGTCTGGCGGCGGCGGAGGAGATCGGCGTTGCAGCCATGCCCCGCTGCGGCCACGGGTAACTGAATACCCGGCAGCAGGAATTTCACAGGCCACGAGGAGGACATTGTTGCCGCTGCAGGTCCTGTTGTGGTTGCTGCTGCTGCTCCTTCTGCTGCTCCTTCTGCTGGTGTCAACGTCGCCGCTGAAGCATGTTTATCATAATTTTTATGTTCCCAGCCGGGCGGACAACAGCAGCTGCCCCGGCAACTCCCGCTGCCATGGCTCTGACTTCGACTCCGTAGTCGACTCCTGGTGCCGGCCGCAGGCACATGCTTACATGGATAGCAGAAAGGCGGTAAATAGATTAACGACGTTGTCCCAGCTCTCGTCTTGGACGTGGATGTAGAGCTGCTGGCGCTGGAGCTGGAGCTCGCTGTCCTCAGTGCCGCCTGCATTGGTTGCTGCTGTGGCTGCTCCGTGTCCTGTGGGAACAGTGAGAGACAAGAGTGGAATATTTTATTATTATAAAGCACACACAAAACACGCTGGCTGAGCCAAGTAAATATGATATAAGGTGGCTGCGAATTTGAATTTAAAATAAAGCTTCACCCCAACACAAGCAACGTTGTACAAATAATCCCACAAGATTCATTGTTCGGCCTTCCAAACACGCACCAAAAACAGTTGCTCGTCTGTATACCATATATGTATAAATAAAACTTCCTCGACGGCGCATTAAAAAGCAATAAAAATAAATATGGGCTCTGGGAAACCGACACTCCAATCGAAATAAAACTTCCAACGATGCGTAAATCAAAAATCACTCGCTATAAAAAAATTAGGCACCCAAAATTTATACGCATCGATTTATGATCGTGAGTGTGTGTAGTATATTTTCAAAAGTCCCCCAAAGAATGTCTGCATCGCCCCCGTAGCGCATTGCCAGTGCCAGCATTTCCTCCGTTTTAATCTTTTCCTGCATTTAGCGCCTCCAGCACGGGGCTAGAAAGAAATCGACTAAAATAAAAACCACTTGAGAGATTTTCAGATTCTTGGCATGTGCGTGGAGAGCGGAATAGAGACCTCCAACTAGGGAACTCTTGATTTCCATATCGCATGCATGCAACATAAATATTTTTTCTAATTGATGGAAACCTAATTGGTCACTTTCATGGTTCGAAAAGATGATCGAAAATTTGATATTGAATGGGAATTAATTTTCGAGACTCTTTGGACAAATTACAACTGACGAATGTCAATCCATCAAGTTGATTGGGTGTGAAAGTTTTTATTTTAGGAATTTCTTCGTTGATTTAATGATGATTGTATCCGAAGGAATGCTTCCTAAGAACTTGTTCTCTAACAGAATTTCTTTATACAATTTTTAAATAATATTTTATAAGCCCTCTGTATATATTCTTTTTAAAACTGAATAGGATTACCCACGAATAACACATGTTCTTCTTTATTATTCATAATTATTCAGCATTTTCTCCGCTAACCCGTATCCTTTTACCTACTCACCTTTCAAAATCGATTATACGAGTTCACCTAGCTTCCTTATTACATGAATGTAACTGTGGAGAGTGCCAGTTCTGGGGGAGAAGGTGCAAAGATGGGAGAAATGAAAAGCTTTTCCCCAGCCACCAGTCAAGAGTCGCCCGGCCATGTGCCATTTATTATGTCATGAAGGTTCTCCTTAGAAATTCAGCATGCTCGAAAGAATCTAAATCAAAATGTGTGGGGGGACTGGAAGCCAGGCGGACCAGCTTGCGAGGCATAATGCAATTTTGATGTTGTGTAAGCGCTACTCTTAGCCCATCATCTATGCTAATTAAGTTAATTAAAAAGTACCAGCAAAGTATTTGCACTTGGCCAACTTCACGTCATAATCAAAGTGGAGGCGGCGGCGCATCGAATGGAAAATGAAGCCCAAGTCATGTCAAATGCTCTTAAAAAGCCAGAGCTTGCTGATGCTGGATATGAGACGATGACGATGACGAGGGAAACGCTGGAGGAGGAGGAGGAGGTGGAGGAGATGACTCTATGTTGCCATTGCCATCCCCACACAGTGGAGTGTCTTTATTTAAAAATGAAGAGACCGGAGACCAAAAAAACGAGGCCAATTATAAGCTTCATCATTAATTTGAATAAAATTAATTCTCCCAAAACACAGTCTCCTCACACACACACACAGCCAGACGGCAAATGAAAATGCCACAAAAGAAATGTGCCACAAGATGAAAAATATGTCCAAAAAGGAAATAGGACGGAGGCAGAATGGAATGGAATGACAGCAGACGGTGGCAAATAAAACATTTAGGCGGAATTATAATTTTACTTTGCTTATTTATAATTTACGTTTAAAATGTGAAACACCTGACAGCTAAAGAGAATTTATGTTTGCATGTTTTCCATTAATTTATTTTTCCGAGGCGCGCCGCCCCACCCAAATACCCAAGGAAACTGCCAAGACCCACAGCTCCAGTCTTGAACTGCACGAAAATGCACAGCAGGAGGGTGCTCCCGACGGGAGGGTGGGGAGAGGAGGAGCACCAGAAGACGGGCACATTTCGCTATCACGTTTGGACTATAAAACAGGCCACACGGCCCCCATGCCCAAACCATGCTGATGATGTTGTTGATGACGTGGAGCGCCGCTGCATAGCACCGCCAAAAATGGCAAACGGCGAACCCAAGACACTGCTCACAAGCAGAAGGCAGGAGCAGAACACTAAAAGAAACCAGGCACTCGAAAGCGATGGTATTGAGAGCAATTCATATTCTTATCAGGAAGAATTCAGAATACAATACTGTTAAAGGTTCCTAACTTCGTTAAAGGTATTCTATAGATCCAGATCTCCATAAGTCCATTTTTGTATAGGTCTTAGATGGAAGTACGACAGCACTTCATGGTGTTTAATCAATGTATGCAAAACATGGCGCCCGAGCAGGGACTTAATTAGACAAACCCATGTGAAGTATAGAATTAAAATGTTAACTTTCTAATTCACAGAGAGTGAAATAATACTTCTAACATTCTTGTTGTATATTTTTTAGTACCAGATGGGAGTTAGACTTCACTGCATAGTGTTTAATCAATCTTGTATTTAATACATGGCGCCCGAGCAGGGACCTCAAAAGACAAACTACATGTAGGTTTGCATTAAATTGCTAATTTTTAGATTCCCAAAGAGTGAAATAATTGTTTTAAAATTCTTGGAAACGGTATTAAATATTTTAAGATCTTGAACTCAGCCTGATCATCCAAATTCGGTGTTTTTCCAAGTGTATCTCTGGCACAGACACAAAGACAGACCAAAGAGACGGAGACGTCTCGACGCAGTGCAAAAACTTGTCAAGTAAATATAAACGAAATGTGTGGCACGGCACCCGGCCGGGTCCGTTTCGTTCCGTTCCGCCTCTACTTGCTTTATTTTATTCCCATTTTATTATTATTTTCACCAGGCCAAAAGACGCAGACGCCGCAGCAGCAGAAGCAGCAGCAGCACACATAAAAAATATTTTTATGCAACATTTTTATGACTTCCGTCTGGTTGCGACAGTGGCGGCATGGTCACAAAGAAACTCCAAGGCACACGGTCCGCTCCGATTCTGTTTCCGATTGCGATGGCCCAGGCCCAAGACCGTCCAGAACCCGTCCAGGCCATCTCCTTCACCTGGTTTCAATTAAAAGACACTTTTCTTTTATGTGACGGCTTATTTCTCATTACGTTTGGCCATGTTCTTTGTTTTTATTTTCATTGCAATCCGGTTCTAGGATGTCGAATCCGCATCCGAATCCGAATCCTCGTTGGAACTCAAATTGAAATTGGAAAATTGCGAATGGGGTTGGCTGCTGCTGCTGCTGGTGTTGACGGCCGTTCAGAAAGTTTTCTGAAGGGGCGAGTGCGATGGATGCGTTCGCTCCCTTGTCTCACTTCATCAATCATTAATTTCGTTTATTTTTAGTGAAAATAATCACTTTGGGCAACATATGTGACCGAGCAGCGTTTCGCATGTGTTTGCTGAATTGGGTTGGAATGGGTTGGCCATGGGGTGGATTTTGGATGGGGGTTACGAGTCTGGAAGATGCGCATGGACCAGGTTTCTATAGAACAAAAAAAGAACACCTCCTTGCAATTATCAAATGGACTCTATACCCTTCGAGGTTGCGTGATGCTCTCTTCTTTTCGGTTTGGTTCGGTTAGGTTAATGTGTGTGAAATGACTTTATTGGTTTTTCAGGTGCTCTGACCCCGGGTAAATGATGGCCTTGGCTCATGCCACGGTCTATTATGGACACATGTGTCCCGGCCCGCCCGAGGGTGGGCGGTTGGGGGAGTTAAGTGCGACTTAGATGGGATAATAACGCAGACATTCCCCGCACTCCTCTGGGGCTTACATTACGGGGGCTGAACAATTAAGCCGAACGCAAATTGATCGATAATGTGGAAGTCTAAAATTATTACTCTATAGGGAAATAAAACAGTCCATAAAGTATATTAAATTAATGTTTGTTTTAAGACTGCCATCAATTACAAAAAGAAAGTTATACTTTAGTCTTCATAATTTACTGATTGCTTTTCCAGGAAGAAGAAAAATCATATAAAAAGTAAATTCCTGTCTATAAGTAAAGTAAAAACTCTTTAGAAATATTAAGCCCATAGATTGGATAGAAGATGTTAAGTTATTAGTAAGCTTAATACTTTCGGTAATACAGGTTCCCATAACAATCTCATTTCTTTCTTAAAAACGAATATTATTTTAAGATTCTATAGCATTCTAAGTCTAATTTAATTATTGTTCAGTTCCTGTACTTTATAAAAGGTATCTAGAAGATAAATATTCAGGTTCTTAGAAACCTTATCTTATAGAATAAGATTGGTTCTTTGTTAAAAACGAATATTATTTTTACGAATATTATTTTCTAGTCTAATTTAAATGTTGTTTTCAGTACCTGTACTTTATTAACCATATCTAGAAGATAAATAATCAGATTCTTAGAAACCTTATCTTTTAAAATAAGATTACTTCTTTGTTGAAAACGAATATTATTTTTACGAATATTATTTTCTAGTCTAATTTAAATGTTGTTTTCAGTACCTGTACTTTATTAACCCCATCTAGAAGATAAATATTCAGGTTCTAAGAAACCTTATCTCATATAATAAGATTAGTTAAGCTTGCTCATGACATTTTATCTCAGCGATCAATTTGAGAATGTCCAGGCCCCACCCAAGTTAATTGGGGCAGAATGTCCGCACCAGTCAGTAGTAGTAGTAATTCTGAGTATATTTATGACACTTTTATCTTTATCCATACCCCATACTACTGTTTATGTGACACATCTGCCTCGTCGCAAACCCGGCAGCTACCTTTCACAACTTATCGTGCGTTTGTCAACTTTTGCACAACGACGCCTTCCTGTGAAATACCTAAATCCGTATTCACTCCCATGACTAAGAGGCATTTTCTTATCGTCTCGCCGCCCCAGAGCAACGAACTAAGCAATAAATATAAATAGAGAATTTTCACATCGGGCAAACACAAACAACACACACATCCGAAACCCACACGCACCTCGAGGTGAATTAATCAACAACTCCGTCCCGGAGTAATTCCCCTAATGCAATACATTTCCGCCGTGCTGCGGGCTGTTCTATCTGCTATCTGCTATCTGCTCAATGGTATCGGGAAAAGCCATGCATATACATTGGTACCAACATGATTTTTATCTATGTGTCGATAGCATAAATATGACGGCTGGTCAGGAAAAGGAGGAAAACGGGGAACGGGGGGGTGCTTTGTACTAGTGCAATTGCAGTGCGCACCTCATTGAACTTTTCAGACAAACACAATTTGTCCGATAAGGAAAAAAAGCGTCTACACGACACCCGCAAAAGGATGGGGGGGGGGGGGGGGCCAGCCGAAAGGGGGCGGGGTCGGGGTGGCCGGGGCGGTTGGGTCGAACGGCGCGCGCACTAATGGCCACCATTAATAATTGAAAAACTGAAACAGTCGAGCATGTGAGCAACTGAAGGATGATGGCGCTACGCGGGGGGTGAGCTGAACGGGGAGAGAGAGAGCGGGGTGAGCGGGGAGAGGCAAGAGGTTGGGTCGCCAGTTTTAGGGGTTGGGGTGACAAAAATCTATAACCAAAAAAGTTATGAATAAGCGAACGAGTGGAGAGCAACGACGGCGAGTCGATGCAGAGAGAAAAAGCGCAAAGATTACGGGCGAAGATAAGGTAATTTAAGATAATGCAAAGCAGAAGTCGGAAATTCGGTTTCCGTTTTCATATTGATTAGTCTTGGAATAACTTATGGGGAAATTAGGAAAAGTATCTTATAGAATTATAAATATTCTCCAAGATACGATAATTTTAAGGTCCAATACTTGAAATGAGAATATCAGTTTTTAAATTTTTTGCAATATCAGTCTTAAAAAGACTTAAGAATCCTATTCATAAAGTTCTAACGGAATCTTATAGTATTTAAAATGAAGATTGAAATTGGTCAAATACTTTTTTTTAACATTTAAAATCGGTTATTTTTCAACATTTCCGATATTTTAAACAAATATTTTTTTAGCATTTTTTTTGAAAGAAATTCTTTCTTAACAAATTTGTTTTAATTTTTCCAAGTGCACTGGTCCAGTTGGAAAAGCGATGGATCTAAGAAGTAACCAAATTTTTTCTGTGTACAAACCTGTTCTCTGCCTTCGTTGTTGCTGCTGCTGTTGTTGTTGGGGCTGATGCTGCTGCAGATGTAGTTGCTGTTGTAGTTGTAGTTGTAGTTCATGGCTAGCTGATGGAGCTGCTGCGCTGCAGCGACGCTGACGTCGCGGCGACAATGTTGGAGCTGCTGCTGCTGCTGCTTCTTCTTCCGCTGGCGCTGGGCGCTCTTCTTCTTGCCGTTCTCCTGGTTTTACCCGTTCTTCTTGTTGTCTTGGATTTGGATGATGAAAATGCAGCAACAGAGGAAATCGCGTGCAGAACGCAGCCAACCAGCATTGGAAAATTCAAGAATCGTTGCCCGTTTTCGGGTTTCTTTTTCTTTCTTTTCCTTCCGTTCTTTCTTTTTTACTTTGGGAGTTTTTTGGGGAGTTTTTGAGTTTCTGCAAGTTGCCCAGTGATTTTTCGTTGAATTTTCCGCTGCAGGGCAGCAGAAAGCGCACGAAGCGAACCGAAACTGAGACTGAAACGGCGATGGTCGTGCAAAATCGGGTATTTCCGAGGGGGGGTGTTAAAATATTGGAGCAAGGTGTTTCCAAACACACACAGCTGCGGCGAATTGGTGGGTGATGTGAATTCTCTGCGCAAAAGCAAAGCGGCGAAGAGCGGAGAGCGGCGCTACATTTGCATGGTTTTGTTGTTGCTGCCGCTGGCTGCTCCACGACCACCGTTATAGTTTCGCTTCTGTATTGGTGTTGGGGATCTCTCTCCCACTCACTCTCCTTGGGGGGAGCCCCTCTCTCTTTCTCTCTCTCGCTCGCCTGTGTCAATCGAATTAAAACGAATGCTCTTCGGCGAATAATTGGGTTTAGATACTTTTCCAGCAGACAAAGTTGTATTTTTTTTTGCACTTCTTATTGATATTAATTAAAGCGCATCGGGCGAAACACACACACGCGCGCACAACAACACACACGCATAACGGTTTTTCAAGCTGTACACACACAGTTTTACCTACTGGCAGTTTTTAATTCCTCAGATTTTCCTCTCGTATCGCCAGACAATTGGCGTTTTGCGAACCGATTTTCACTTGGCTCTTTGTTTTATTGAATTTTCACGGACTCGAGTCGCTCTCGCACGCAGAGAGGCAGTCGCTTCTGCTGCAATACACACCACCTCCGAGCCAGGGGAAATTGTATCTATGGGCTGTGTATGGTATCTACGCGGCACGCGCGATACGTCCGCTCGGTTCGATTTTTCGAGAGAGAATATATCTTTTTCAGTACTTTACCAACGACGCGTATCTCATGGATGCAGTGTGACCGCATGCCGGAGATACCAACATCTGAAAGATATTTAGCTGGGACTCAAACCACCTCACTGATCATTGCCAACATAAAATATGCAACGGGCGGAATTATTTCGTTAAAAAATTAAAATACGATTTCTTGAATTTTTGTACAAGAATTTTTGGAAAATGAATAACTAATTCATTATTTTTTGATTTTGTCGCTTCGAAAACATTTAAGTGATTACTTATGTTTTTTAGCATATCAAATGCAATAACAAGTAAACAGTTCGATAAAAGATACTTACCAAAACTAATCATATAATAATTGGTATTGAACCTTTACTGAAAATGTTTTACAGATTTTAAAATGGATTGTATTTAAAAACAATCTACAATTTTCTCTGGAAATTTTCCAGCGGAAAGGTTGTATAATTTAAACAAGATTCTAAACAAGTATTTTGTTTCTTAATAAATCAGTTTTTGTTTCAATTACATTTTTTAAAACGATTTGTTTGGTTTATATATTTTTTCTGAATTATTCCGAAAGTGTTTACTACTAAACTGAATATATTTTCTTTTTTTTTTTAAATTTCCACATGCAAGCCAACTTCTTTAAGCCACTGTTTGAATGCAAAGAATTTCGTGCAATAGCAGATTAATATGCCGCACTTAAGGAATTTATGAGACACATTTCGAGTGGCTCGAATGCTGAATCAGCTCGTTCTTTGCTGAGAAACCGATTTGTATAAACAAAGTTTACTCAAGAAATTAGCAGGCCCGTCATTGTTTGCGGTATCAATTTACAAGCCGGGCATGCAACAGAAACAACAAAGGGTTGTTGATATCCACGTTCATTGACATTTCGAAAAACCAATAAAGAAAATATCTGTTTATAAACGACTTCAATAGTGCCCTTGTAAACTTGGAGTTCGAAATGTAGATACAAATTTACACTGCTTAAAAATATAAAATACGTTGGTAGTTCAAAATTTTAAAAATACCCAACATTTCTTAATGTTAATAAATAAGGAAATGGCGGGTTTTCCATGATATAATCAACTGTTGACTTACCGATTAAACAAGTGAGCCACTTGAAAAAATCATATTTAAAGAGTCTATAATATCTAAACACGAAAGCACAAGAATCCAAAGTCCACAAAAAAAAAATTTTTTGAACATTTTTATCATAGAATTTGATATCTTCAAATTATCCGTATAATGTACAATTCTCTTACGAAATATTGAAATCATAATAACGCAACCTACCTTATGCAAACTTCAGAGCTTTATAGAAGTATGTTTAATCCTAACCAAAAAGGCTTTGTAGCGTTTAGTTTAAATGAAGACTAAAATAATTTGAGACCAGTAATAATAATGATTATGTTTTAAATTGTGTATGAATTTAAGTAACTAGGTACGTCTAATTCTTTTTAAAATGGAATGGCGATGGGGCTTATGGGTTATGGCCCAGAATCGTTATTCTTTAGTCTGGGTTTCTCCTTAAATTCCGCTTTGGGCTGGTTAAGAGTGTCGTGATTGTGCTGTTGGTTTTTAATGATTAGTTCTCCGGTCACTGAGCAGGTGATGATACGAGCGGCGCAGCGCATATAGCGATTCCGGGCACACAGCCAATATGTCTTCGAACCACGTGAATTGTTCCGATAATACCTTAAAAGTTTAATAATTTTGAAGTGTTCTTTTTTTTTTGACGAGCTTAAAGACAGACTTACTCGTAGCCGCCCATCAGGAGTTTCGGTTTTCCCTTGGTGCCCTTGACAATCATTATTCCTCTCTTGCGTATAATATCTGTAAGTAAACGAGCAGTGTTTTGATTAATAAGTATGAGTTTATACAATTTTAAGCTTATTAAAAATATAATATTGCTTACAGGCATTTTGAATGTTTTTTATTATTTATTTTCTTGAAATTTTTGGTTTATTTAATGTAATATCCATTTTAACTGAATATGTAAGAACAGTGCGTTTAAAATAATAGTTAACAAACTGTAAAACTCGTATCAATAAATTTTCCTCATGGATACCAAATTCATGAACTTTTAAAAATGCATTTTGATTTATTCAACAGATATATGTTTTTCTCTTGGGTCACAGATGCGAGTGCTTGGCATATTTCAGTCGGTACACCTCCTGGCCGTTCTTCATTTTGTGGGTGGTGGCCCTGACCTTGCAGTTGGAGCTTCGATAGCGGGCACAACGCCAGTTGATGCTGGTTTTCAGCATGCGATCCATTACAAACTCATGCTTATCGATCACCAGCTTACGCCGTTTCTTGCGGGTGCACCTAAAAGTGGCCAAATTAGCAGTATCTGAAAGGGAGAGCAAACATTATTAGTAAGAAATACAAGGTTGGACTTAAAACTGCTCTAAGAAATAAAAGTATTTAAATGAATACTTGTGTAATACTTGTGGTTTATTTTTCGTACATGAGCTTTTCTCTAACAAACGAACGTGGAGATCAAATTATAAAATATTAGACACATTAAAATGAATGTATTATCTATAAATATTTGTAGAAAATGTTGGTAATTTCTATTTAAATATACCAATCAAATATTGTAAAATTCTGTCAAGTTATGTTGCGTCTATGAGTTCACCATCGCAACTTATGTTACGGATAGGATCTTCACGTACTGCCTTCCTTGCTGGCTAGGTGGTTGATGGTTATGCTTGCTGCTGTGCACAATCTTTCCCTGAAGCGTGTGGACGCGACCATGACACCTTTCGCTGGTGGTGTACTGAGTGCAGCGCCAGTAGGTCTTACAATTGATGCACTTCTCGCGGACATAGGCGAACCTTTCGTGCATCAACAGAACGCGTCCCTTTTGACTTATGACATAGCCAAAGTTTGTATCTAAAATACACAATAGATAGTTTGTTAAAAAGGTTAGTTAAATTAGACCTACAATATGGGAAATGGGAAGCTAATTACGAATTAAAGGAATTATTTTCGGCCTAACAATACATTTTCTCTCCATTTATTCTGAATGAATGATCAACTTATCGCTTGTCTCTAACGTACACCTAATTCTAACTACACACGCTCCCTAGACGTCGTGAGTGAGGTCATGGAGCTCCTCCTCGTGAAGATCAAAGTTATCGTCGCCGGCGGCCTCCATCTCGCAGTCCATCTTGGTGGACATTTGGTGCGGTTCGCGCAGCGTCTGCGCCTTGCTGGAGCTGTACTTATTCCGCTTGAGCTCCGCGTGCATGTGCTCCGCCTTGTTGATGATGAACTTGGGCGGCGTCTCCTTCAACATGGTGATGCGGGCGGGACACTTGAGCTTCTTGGTGGCCATCGAGCTGCATCGCCACAGGATCTTCTTTTTGTTCTCGCTCATGATCAGAAAGCGAATGCCATTGGCCATGATGGCGGGACGACCGCGCAGCGATTGTGTGAAGAAGACCAGCACATCCTCCGGATTGGGCACCTCGTCGTTGGCCAGCACAACTGCAAGAAAGCAAGAATGGATTAGTTATGGTCGAAATTGCAGGCGAATACGAGAGTACATTAAAAAAATTGCACAATTGTGTAGGTTCCTCAAAGGTTTCTTCTTGTTTTTATTAACATGCTTCGAGACACACTCTTAAATTACATATCGAACATGTGCGCCATGCTCGGCGGCAGGCTCCGCACGTTGGACACCACCGGTGTCTTCATCCTAGGACCCCTTCCCGTTACTGCTTTGCCCCGTTGCTTCGGTCGCATGTGGCAGTGGTCGTGGATTTGCCGGAAATCGTTGCTGTTCGTCTTGCTCATGCAGATTAGCACCGGACACTTGGTGTGGCGATAGTACCAATGGCAGCGCCAGTACAGATTCGTGCGGTTTATGTTGTTCCGGAAGAACTTCATTCCATCCAGCCAGAGCAGCTGGCCGCCGCGCTTGGACACGGAAAACTGGATCTGCGGATTGTTGCCGCGATACTGTCCATGTCCGTAGTCGAACTCTGAAAGCATACCGGATACAGGAGAAACAATTTAGTTAGTATTCTAGTGAAAATAGCAAGTTAGGTTATTTAACTGGTTCAGTTAGATACTTAGAGGTATTGAAAAACATTTCACATTGCTTTGCTTTAATACACAAATTTTACACGCTTATGGACTAGGTGGTAAGGAGTATCTAATCGCAGCTAAAAGTCACGGTTTCTCAGCTTTGATTTTATCTCAAGGAGAGGCGGTGGCTCCCGTTGAGCAGGTACTGGTGGGGTTTCAAGCTCCGGATCCGGAGCAGCTCCACCATCGTCCTCAGGCTCCGGCTGCTTGGCTTGCGCCTCATCTTCGACGGACTCTGGTAACTTGGTTTCTCCGCCGTGCAACGGCTTGATCTCAATGTCATTGCTCTCCGTGTGCTGGTGCTGGTGACACAGACGCAGGATGAGAGTGGACTCGTCGTGAATGGCGATGGCGGGACAGCGCTCCTTGTAATAGTTCCGGCACTTCCAGTACTGCAAGTGGCCGCGCTTCTTGTTCCGGAAGAAGCGGAAGCCATTGATCACCAGTAACTTGCCACCATTCTTCTTGGAGTCCGCAAAGTCAATGTGAAAGGCTGTGGGAAGAAAGAGAAAGTCCAGGTTAGTACGAGAATGAGTTGATTGCTTCTACGTCAGCAGCGTAGGTTCGTTCATACTAGTTATGGAAAAACATGCAGTTCGTCAGCGAGTATATTTAAAATATAATGATTTATTTAAAAGTGGCTAGTGAATCGTTTTGGACGCTTCGGACAGTGTGCACTTAAATGTAATCCTAGGACGAGTCCAGAGAGAGCGCCTTCTTCTCCCTCTTTATAAGGACGGGCAAGTTGACGTTGTTGTTGGGAAATTTCCGGCTGTGATCGTGCTCGTAGGTGCACTTGATGATGCGCTCCTGGGAGAACTTATCCATTGCAGTGACAACGCGGGCTCTGCACACAGTCACATCCTGTGAAGTAGACAGGGGAATATGTCTTAATTTTCTAGTAGAGTTTGAATTCATTTTTAAAGTAAGTAATATCGTAATTTTTACTTAAAACGAGTTAAAAAAAAATATTCCTACCGAGAAAAACTTGTAAAATATTATTAGATACGATTAAAATGTTATATTAGGTATATTATAAAATAAAAAATTGAAGTATCTTTAAAATATTTCGGGAATAGCATTATATCGTGATTTAAAGTAAATCTATTTTTATCACAACTTACCTTTCTTGAGCAGATCCAGTATGTTCGAGAGGCAGAGCATCGGTTTTTTACAAACTTTTCATTCTGAAACAACAGCACCGTCCTTCCTCGCTGTCCAGTTCCAAAAACCGCCAGTTCTGGAATGGTAAAACACATAATTAGTCGTTGTGTGTAAACTCTGTACTTACTTAATGCTTTAGGAAAATACTTCTGGATTATTATATTATTAATTTTAACGAATGAGTGTATGTTTATTGGTAATAAAATCAAGTATGTTCGTCTACAAATGATTGTGTGCGCCGGAAATGGCCACATAGGTGGGTTTGTTTTTGTGGGTGATCATGTAGACGTTGCACTTCGATCCTTTTTTGGCGCAGGTCCAGTAGATGTTGTCATCGTAGTTCGCACGCCGTTGATAGCGGTCTCCATTGTAGATCAGAATATCGCCGCCACCGGTCCGCTCATACCGGATGCGATCCCAGTCGTCCAGGGTGCGGACGCACTTCTGTTCCGTCTTCAGTCCTTTGCGAATCAGTTGCCCAACCGGACCCCGAGTTTTGGGCAAGAAACTTTCGTTGCCAATGTCACCCAGGATACTCCGACCAACTTCAACCAGCCCTGCAATGAAGGGAAAAAGATTTCATGTAGTTAGTAAATGCATAGGGAAATTTGATAAATTGTAAAAAATAATAAAAACACAAAAATAAATAAAATAAAATACAGATCAATAATGCTTAATAATGTGATGTTTATTTAAACAAAATTATAGAAAAGCAATAGTTAGCTATGCACCCCTATAAAATAAAATAAAAAATATAAATTATAAGTGATTTATTTAAAAAAAAAAGCTTTGGAAAACACTCACCTGAGTTTCCGGAAGTTAATCTTGCATCCTGTCATCTAAAAACTGACCAACTGAAAATCGTTTTTTATTACACACAACTAGAAATCGAGTTATTTGAGTTATATATTCGTTTCCATTTTTATGTAAAAAGTATAGATTATTTTTAAAGCTATCTAGGTGGCCTCACTCAGCCAGCTGAATGCCCTTTTGATCTATGGATGATTGTGCACACCACTGACTGCGTAGCGGGATTGTCCATCGGGCAGGATGTGCGTGATGACGCGCGAGCGACACTTCTTCCGCCACTTGCTGCACTTCCAGTAGACCTTATCCTTGTAGGAGGCGTTGCGCAGGTAACGATGCTCGCCGCAGTGCAGCACTCCATTCCCGGCCGCTGTGCGAACGTAGTGCACATCCTCCATAGTTTTGGCCAAACGGACGCGCTTCATCAACGGATGTTGTTCGGGCCTAGCATGCGTCACTGTTATCACTTCGAAGTTCACTGAAAGCCAAACGAAAACATGCAGAATTAGTCAAAAGTCATGCAAATTCAACATTTCAATAATTGTACAAGAATTTCTTAAGTCTAAAATGAATTACTTATATACACAGGACAAAAAGTTTATTATAAATTCGCAAATAAGTAGACTACTTCTAAATCGCTAGTTATGGCTAGAGTTTGAGTGTTCGTCGGTTCACTGCAGTGTGTGCAGATCCTCGATGTTTAAGTTTAAAGTCCGCAGTTCCAGCGTGAGATCCCCATCGGGCTCATCCTTGACAAAGGCTGATTTTCCCGACTTGTTGCGAGCTTTTCCCATGACAGTGGTCATCGAATTCCGCTTTTTTCGCTCCGTGTTGAGACAGGTGTGATGACACGATTCCAGCACAATCTTGTGCACACCCTCGACGACGTTGGTCACCACGCGAGCATTGCATTTTGTGCTGCCCTGGAATGGAGAAGAAGGAGAATATTTTGATTTCTGTCTTGAGCTGTTGAACAAATGGTATCTATAGGTATTATTTTGAGGTGGGTCATGTTATTATATATTTTTTTATGGAATTTTTTATGGGAACCTAGCTTATAAAGACAGAAATAATTCTGGAAAATGTAAACTACCAAAAGACTCACCTTTTTGGAGCATATCCAGTAGGTCTTCAGGTTACTGCGACGGTTTCTCACGTAGTTGTGGCCATTAAACGCCAGCAGCTTGCAACCGCGTTGTCCCCGAATGAATGTGAGTAGACTGTGCTTAATGGCTCCCTTCATGTCGTCCAGATCGGAGAAAACTGTAAGATAGAAAATTATCAATTAGTAGGGTTTCACGCTATCTAAACAAAAGCCAGTGGGATAAAATGAATGCCATAAAATACAGTTTAGATTTTTCAGATTTATATTCTATAATAAATAGGCAATAAATTGTTTCTATACAATGGACAGCCGGAGATGGCTGGTTTTCTATGGCTGTTTTAGTAGGGCGGATGGTTGTGTTGGCCGCATTTGATGGTCACATCGTGATCCTGCACGGTCACCACCCGTGCCTTGCATTTGTGGGCCCCTGCCCGTGCGCAGGACCAATAGGTTTTCGGTCCCGTGGACTTGTTTCGCGTGAAGGTGAACTCTCCTATCTT
The DNA here is from genome assembly GCA_037075245.1 of Drosophila mimetica. Classification (NCBI taxonomy): domain Eukaryota; kingdom Metazoa; phylum Arthropoda; class Insecta; order Diptera; family Drosophilidae; genus Drosophila; species Drosophila mimetica. The sequence continues at coordinate 9,461,330 of JBAMCH010000023.1, read as the reverse complement.
CAGTTTGCGGCTCCCTCGAAAGCCGGTGATGTACGAATAGTACGCGACGGTATCTGTGAATGGAAAGCAGAGAAATTGGATTAGTTCAAAAGGAACAAGGAATAACTAACAGATCTAAAGCTAGAAGAGAAGTCAAAGAGACGCAGGGGAACCCATAAACTTAGCTAACGTGAAATTTATTGAGTCAGACGAAAGTCGAGGTGATGCTATATGATACAATTAAGCTTAAGACTAGACAGCTAGGTCGCTGTGGCCGGCGTTGACGTGGCCGGGGTCTCCAGAGGGTCCTGCCGACGCTCCGCCCGGGCCGCTGCCTCCGCTTCCGCCCGCTGACGCTTCAGAGAGCCATACTTTCGCGCCTTGGTGATAACTTCGTGGTTGTGTTCGCTGTTCAGGATGGTCAGGGTGTCCAGTTTGGTTTTGAGTCGCGCCCGACACCGCAACACGGCGAACTAAGGGGGAAAACCGTGGTTAATACATATACTAATGTAGTTTTGGTTAATTCCAGGGACCGGTACTACTGTTTATTATTATAAAAATGGGTCTATTATCATTAAAGCTCAACAAATAACGAATTGGTTTTGTTTATGGTGAAGTTAAACTCAGATAAGTATGCTCTATTTAAACCTAACAGGATAATTCATCAAATTATCGGTTAAAACTGGCTTTAAGGAAAATTTAAACATTATTAAACATTATACATTAAATATCGGAAAACCTTATAAGAAATCCTATCAGAAATCTCTTTCAATTCAAAGGATCTTAAAGACCTGTTCTACTTTTTAAAGGTATGATAACTTAACAAAGATTTGTCAGAGAAAAAATATATCACAGTGCTGATATACATGGAACTATGAATATTAGAGGGAAGAGGTGGCATCTTTAGCGGAATATTCAGACACCTATAGCCATTTTCTTAGCTCATCCTATAAGAAAATAGCTTGCCGGTCCCTGGGTTATTGAACTCACCTGACTGCAGCGCCAGTAGGTGACATCGTCCCTGCAGATGTGCCGGTTGAAGGTGTGCTGCTTGAGCATGATCTGCTTGGTGCCGTACTTGCTGACGATGAAGAAGGGCGAGTTGCTGTTGACCACACCGGCGGCGGAGGCGGAGGCCAGCTGCATGGTGGCCTCGCCCACATCCACGCTGACCTGATAGTCGAATTTGGCTAAAATGAAGGCAGATACGGGGATCGTTAGTTAGCTGATGGGCTTAGAGGCTTTAGAGGCAATCGAGGAACTCAGAAGAGGAAATAAAACACTGGGGATTGCTTTCATGGTTTTTCGGTATATTGTACATTGTGGTTTCGGCTACATGACTACATACACATCCTAGATCCTACTACATCCTACTGGCACTGCGCACAGTGCTTGGCATGGTGATGGTGCCTGGTGAGCCGCGGCCGCCGGCTCAGCTCCACGAGGACGAAGAAGGCCGGGCAGTTCCGGGTCAGGCAATGGAAGTAAGTGCGATACTGCATGGCGCGGGTTTTCTTGTAGGACCTGCCGCCAACCATCAGGAATTCACCCTGGGCGGTGCGCTTCAAACGGACGCCCTTGCTCTGGTCTGGATCTGGGGCTGCAGGAGATGGGAGGATGGTTTTGATTGATTGATGAAATGGATGGGATGATACATGAGGCCCGTGAGCTTAAGCCAACTAGTTTACATGCAACTATATTGTCTACAAATGTCATTTTGGGGTTTTTTTTAGTTAATCTCTTTAATATGTTGGATAAAAGGAATCCCTGGGCATCAGCTTGGCCGGCACATTGGCGCCCAGGAAGCGGGGCGGATGATTGTGGGCATTCTTGCCCAGCTTGATGCCCCCATCGATCTTGGTGATGGCCCGCGCCGAGCACTTGTTCTCGTTCAGCCGCTTGCCATTGCCATCGGAACAGATCCAATTGACGGTGGCCCGGAAACTGGCCTCCTTCTTGTACATGTAGCCATTGAAGACCAGGTTGAAGCCCTGTTTCTGGTTGCGCAGGAAGAAGTACTCGTGCTTATCGATCCACAGGCCACGCGGAATGTCCCCGATGAACTGGCCTGCAATGGGAGGAATATGGGGACTTTCTTTATAACCAGGGAATATCTTGACACTCGCAGAACACAGGAACCCAGAGAAAAACACATGGAATTTTTTTGGGGTGCTGAGAAGACCATTTATTGCAGGCAATTTCCAATACAGTCAACTATTTATAGCCGCTTATTTATATCGTTGGTGGAGGAGGTTTTATCTTTCGGTGTAATAAGACGCTAGATTATTATACTATTGGGCTTACTTCCTTTGCAGATCGAAAATATATAGTTTGTTTGGCTGCCAGGTAAACACTCACCTGGTTTTCAAAACCACTTTTCACTTTCATTTTTTAATGTGGGTAGGTTTAGAAAACCTGCTTACATCTGCACCAAAACACTGAAGGATTACATTTAAAAAAAGGAATCCTTTTTGCCACTTTTTTTTGGAGGGATTCCTTTTTGAGACACCAACAACAACAATATTGCCATTTCGCTGCACACATACAAACACTGCAGCAGGGGCACACACACACACACTTGCGTTTGCACGTTTGCAGGAAAAATCTCGGATTGCACAGCACTCACTTGAATTGCCATTATTTAATTAACTTTATGCACATTTAAGCAATTGCACTTTGCTTATAATGGACAAACAAATTGTTTGCCAAAAAACGAAGCGAACACGGCGAAAAAGCAAACAACTACAACAAAGATGGCGTGCCAAATGAAAAATACCAAGGTGAGGTATTTAAATACCAACCGTATAAACTTTTAAAAAATAATAATATAAATTTTTTCAAATCTATTTTATGTATATATTATATTATATTTAAATTTATATTATTATAAAAAATAAAAATATATTAAAAAGTAGAATATTTTAAATTTATCGAGCCTATCGATTTTTAGTATTTTGTTTGGTATTTAAAATACGAATACCGTGGTATTTAAAGTACAGTGCTCTTCTTCTTTAAACCGTGTTTTTTGCATAAAAATATTTTAATTTTACTTTTAGTACATTTTCCCCTGCTTGTAAACCAATAAAATAAACAAGAGCCAGCAAAAGTCCCTCCTCAGTTGTTTTATTTTGCGTTTTTCGCCCAAAAGGCCCGATCTCGCCCAGATGTTCTAACCTGTTGCGTTTTGCTTCTCCCATCGACAGCCGCCACATCCGCATCTGCATCTCGTGTCCCACCACGTAAACGCGGCAGGCCGAAGACCAGGGTTGAGGATCTCACGCCCAAGCCGAAGCTCCTGGACAAACTACACGCGGCGACCTTGAACGAGGAGGCCAGCGAGCCGGCGGTGTACGCCTCCACAACCAAGGGTGAGTGCCCGATCCTGGCAAGAATCCTGCTCCTAACTAATTCCATGCTCCCCCTCCCCGCAGGCGGTGTCAAGCTCATCTTCAATGGCCACCTGTTCAAGTTCTCGTTCCGCAAGAACGACTACTCGGTGTTCCAGTGCTGCTACCGGGAGCACGGCGAGACTTGCAAGGTGCGTGTGGTGTGCGACCAAAAGAGGGTCTTCCCCTACGACGGCGAGCACGTGCACTTCATGCAGGCCAGCGACAAGAGCTGCCTGCCCTCGCAGTTCATGCCGGGCGAGTCGGGAGCCATTTCCACGATGGCCACCGGCAAGGACACCAAGGTGGAGCTCCTGATCAAGAACACCACCAAGCTGGAGGAATCCGAGGACAAGGAGGACGAAGATTTCGAGGAGTTTGAAATTCAGGAGATTGACGAGATCGAGCTGGACGAGCAGCTGCCGGAGAAGGAGGAGACCAAGGCCAAGGAGGAGGAGGTGGACCCCAATGATTTCCGTGAAAAGATCAAGCGACGCCTGCAGAAGGCTCTGCAGAGCAAGAAGAAGTGACGCTGATACTTTCTATATTCACCTGATGGGCAAGGAGATTCCCGCGAAAAGATCAAGGGGGGAAGAGTCCTCCAGAACAAGAAGAACTTACACTGAATATGCCTTAGCGCTGCACATTTTACTTTCTATATACTTTTGGGTTTTAAGCACCCCTACTAAGTAACTAAATAATTAAGTTTTTCGTAATAAAACGACGTCAATAAATCAGAAATTAAAGTAAAGCATTCAACTAGTTCGTAAGCTTTAAATCAGTAATACCTAAATGTACTTAAAACCTATTTAACTGATCAATAACCTAGCTCTTTCGTGTTTTTCAGTTACCCAACACGTCCGAAACTGTGGACCACAGATGTTCCTGATCAGCCGCAAGGGCGGCACCCTGCTGACCATTAACAACTTTGTCTACCGTTCTAATCTCAAATTTTTCGGCAAGAGCAATAATATTCTGTACTGGGAGTGCGTACAAAACCGATCGGTCAAGTGTCGCAGCCGCTTGAAGACCATCGGAGATGATCTCTATGTAACCAATGGTTAGTAGTGCGAATCAAAATCTTTCTCTCGTAAACGCAATTAACACTTATATTTCGTTACACAGATGTGCACAACCACATGGGCGACAACAAGCGTATTGAGGCGGCCAAAGCGGCCGGAATGCTGATCCACAAAAAGTTGAGTTCTCTCACAGCCGCCGACAAAATCCAGGGATCCTGGAAAGTGGACACCGAGGTCAATCTGGACCAGCTGCCCAAGATGTAACCGCTTCTTAGACATTCCCACCCACACGTCCAAAAGTTCTACCAGGGCTAAGCTTATGTATTCTACTATTATTTTTGCAAAGTATCTTTCTGATTTAGACTGAGTGTCCCGATAGCCTAGATAGGATGGGTAAGTAGCCCGTTCATCTGGGATCTCACTGTACCATTTTTTGTAATTGGCAAAGTCCCGGGTCATATTATTTATTCTGTTCTCATTGCTTAGACGCTTCTGGCCACGGCACTGACTTAAGCAATGGCTTGTGTTACGTACAAACTATGAACTTGTAATAAAATCAGATGAACATCTAAACGAGTTGCAATGCTTATATGATCTCGACCTAGGTCTTACAAGTATTTTCCCTAGTTATATCTTTTTTAAAAAGTATTCTTCTCTAAGGTTACAATTTATTTTGTGCATTATTCATATTTTTAAGATATTTTCGCATACTTTTAAAAAGTTTTACAAATCAATCAAGGAAAATGTTTCCTGTCTCCTAGTTTTCGGGGTGTGCTGGTTTATACCATATTAATGGAATTTTTATAGATCTAATCTAGTCCAATCTAATTTATTTTTAGTTTTACTTTGAAATATTTAATTTTTCTTTTAAGTATATCTGTTTTTTTTTTGAGTGCTATTACTATCTTCTTCCAAAAGTGTTTTAAAATGTATATTATGTTCTATTATGAAGCTTGGTGATATTAGTGAGTCCTAAAAGTTGGAATATTCTGAGATCGCATCCAGTGGATTCCAAATCTCTTAGCTTCAACTTGAGATTGATAATAATTTTTGGTCCTAGTCGGTAGGAATCCAAGGCATCTTTAGGCTGTCCAGCTTGGTCCTCACATTATTATGGTTGTGCGAGGAGCAAGTGCTTCGGTATTTCACCTCGGAGCCCACCATAAAAGTCGAGGCTCGAGCCTTACAGCCCTTATGATGGTACATGCATCGCCACGATCCAATAAGATTATCCTTTCCCAGAATCCTATGGACGATGAAGTGTTCATTGGCTATGATTAGCTTCGGACGCCTATGGGCAGCCAGATTGAACTCCGCCGGCCCGTCATATTGCATGCCCTTTCGTGAGTAACGACGTCGGACTGAAATAAATTAAAAAGTCTAAAGTCAGAAAGGTATATTGATTGCATGTACAAATCAAATCATTTTAAAGCTAGCGCTATAGGTTAAAACGGTATACAAGATTTTTCTATGATCATTTATTTCTTCTTCCTTTGTTAAGAGCTTAAACCTATCAGGACTTATACAACGTTGCACTTAGCTTAGTTTCAGGTGGTTCGATTTGCAGTATGTAGTCTTTGGACTATTGTAAACTTACCCAAAAATGTATATATTTCAATGTAGGTTTCGATTTGTGATGCTTTTCGATCTTCTTTTTATCACACCACTTATTATTGCTATAACTAAGTAAATTAGGAAATTGTGTGTTCAAATTTTGTCTTTTAAGGCCTATGATGATTTTGCGTGGCTTAGTAAAGAATATGGCTTGAATACCTCCAGATAAAGGCTAACAATTGTCCGAAGACTACATAAAAGATTATTCTCTGCTCACGACAAATCGCTCACCGTAGCATAGGTACTCTACATCGACATTAGTTCAAAAACTTATTCAAAACCACAGACATTGGTGAGCCCACACCCCAAGGGGCTAGTAGTCCTTGCTGATGAAGACCGCGCCGTGGGCCTGGTGCTGCTGCATCAGGGCCATCATTTGCGGCGTCTGCACGTGGGGCAGGGAGAGAGGCATCGCCAGTGACATGGAGACGGGCACAGGTACCGACACCGGCATGGCCAGGTGCGTGGGAGCTGTGGCGTACGTTGGCGTGGCCATCGGCGCAACCTGGCTCATCATCTCCACCGCAGGTGTTGTCGAGGTGACCACCGGATTTGGATTGGTTGTTGGATTTTTAGCCGCAGGCACGGTGCCATTGGCCTTGGCCTGGCAGTAAAGCTGGCACAGCGGCAGCAGTTCCTTGTGGCGTCTCTTGATATGGCTAAGGAAGTTCCCCGTGGACTTGGTGGTGCCGGAGATGAGTCCGTAGCAGGTGGTGCAGGTGGCCTGGATGGCGCCCGGCGTCTTCTGGTTCGGCTGGATGTTCTTGTAGAACTTACCGTCCAGAATCTTGGGCAGGGTGAAGGGTTTCCGGAACGATTCGTCGTCGCTCAGATAGGTGACGGCCAAGGCGGCCACAGCAGCGTCCGTTGGCAGGGCCGGCGTGGGCGAAGGCTCCATTTTGATCTCAACTGCAAGATTACAAAAATCACACATTAGTAGGGTGCCTAAAGGGTTTCTAAAACTAGACTAGGTGTAAAACGAACACGCATAACTACAAATGGTATACACATTTAGTTTAATTTATTTAATTTAAGCTAGTTCTGTAGTCTAGGGAAGTAAATTAGATAGGCTGCCTACTGCAGCTCCGGGAACTCGTCCAGCAGGTCAGCCGTGAGATCCATTGAGTTGACCTCCGGGCCGTGGGTGTGCGGAGCGCCAGCAATGCGCAGGGTGACGTCCTGTATCTTGGAGGTCACAAGGGTGGCCCGGCAGCTGTGCTTCACATACCGCGAGCATCGCCAAAAGACGTTCTTCAGGCTCTGGCGATTCACGACATACCGATAGCCCTCGAAGACCAGCATCACCCTGCCCCGCTGGGTGGTGGTGTACTGGATGCTGGCGCTGGTGGTCTTGTCCTCGAACAGCGTCTTCAGGGATTGGATGACACCTGCAACGGGAGACGGAGGAGGTTCAAGGAGATTAGTTAGGGTTATTGATTTGGTGTTCCGGCTGCGGTAACTAGCTACACTGCACAAGAGGTGGGAGGAAGGAGTTCTGTTACAGGCATTTATTTTCAGTTTACAAACGCAACAATCAATTTAAACTACTGCCCGGGCTTGACCACCATAACCTTAAGCGTGGACAGCTTGTGGTCGATGAACTCCTGGACTGCGGATGAGGTTAGCTGCTCGCCACGAAGGGCAAACACTTGGCACACATGGGCTGCAAAGAGAGAGAGGATACAGGATGCGGGTAAGAATTGTGGCCTTGGGATGGGGTAAAGCGGCTGTTATGTACTTATGACGTCCTGGAGCAGATCCTTGTCCGCATCCTCCTTGCACTGGGCGATGTGGGCCAGCTTCTCCTTGCCAATTACCAGATCCATCACCCGGAAGGTGTAAATGGCCGGCATTGGGATGTACGCCTTGGCAAGAGCCGCCTTGGACACAAAGACGCGACAGCCGTCGAACAGGGGAATGGCATCCGCATCTCGGGGCGGTTTTTCCACCTCAACTGTTGCCGGGTTCTTGTTGGTCTCCACAGGCTTCGGAGCTTCACTGTCCTCTTTGGGGGCTCCTGAAATGGCACATTTTGGCAAAAACCATTAATACACTTTGCTGCAGCCTTTTATCAGAAAACATAAACAAAATAAAACACAGCTCATGCGGTTCTTTTAAGGGTACTTTATTTCGGTTTAATTAATAAGCAATCGCCTACACTTGCAGCACTATTCAGCCGGGCAGATCATTACAACAATATGCTCTATTATTTATCACTTTCATTGCTTAATTTCACAGAATAAATCACACTTTATTTATCTCAGCACGCCCACGAGTCACAGAAAGTAAAGCCAACAAAAAAGAAATGAAATGGCAGCAAATAACCAGGGTTGCACTGGAGGTACAGTGAGGCTTCGGCCAAGGGAAATTCAAGTTGGTAATAGTAATTTAATTAATTATATGAGAAATAGATTTTTGTTCAATTTTTGGTTTTTTTTAACTTATTTTTAAAACAATGAATTTGTTTAAATTCAACGATTGAACAATTTTTTTTGAAAACTTAACATAGAACATATAAAAAAAAGTGTAATTATAACCTTTTATTGACTGGGATACCAAAAACAAAGGTAATATAATAAAGTACAATATAAATTTGAACTTATAACTAATTAAAAATAAATTGTATGTTTTCTCTCGCCAGTGGCCACTGTACCGCTGCTACTGCAGCCCTGGATTTATTCGCTCGGTCCGGCAACTCTGCTCAAGTGTCGCCACAGTTGTGAAAAAAAATGCAAGTGATTTAAGCAAATTGTTGCTAATTGTTAAAAAAAAACGCGCAATTAAAGTGTTAAATTTCCTGGAGAAAGTGCCTAGTGTTGTTGGGAAAATCCACTGTGAATGAAAAGCCCGCCACCCAAAGAAAAGCGCTCGAGTGTCGCGTGATGAAGATGAAAAATGCCATCGACGCCATCTCACATTTCAATAAAAGTATTTGCAAATATTGTGTACAATTGTTAAAACATTGTTAAAAATGCGAAATTGCCATGCGAACGCAAGGCCGCGCAATGTTAATAAAGTATGGAAACTATAGCGGAGCAGGCATATATTATTTGGCGGATCATCTTGGGCTAGCGTGCTGTCAGAGCCATCTTCTAATCAATACCCGTTCCTCCCACTCCAATTTGTGTCTTGCAGAAGAGTTCGAGGATGACTTCAAGGTGCACCTGCCGCTCCTGGTAGCCAGGAAGAGGAAGGCGACGGGCGGCGGCAGCGGCGGCCGCAAGCAGAACTTTGACCACCTGGAGGTGAGCTTCACCAGGAGCAATCGGGGCAACAACCTGCTGACCATCGACGGCAAGCCCTTCACCCTCAATCGCCGCATCAAGGACGTCTGCTACTGGGAGTGCGTCAAGCTGCGCTGCAAGTACATCAAGTGCTCCGCCCGCGTGGTGACCAAGTCCAATCGGATCTCGGCCCTTCGCGGGCTCCACAACCATCCATAAGTTACAAACTACCTACCTGTGTGCCATCTCATTAGTCCAATAAAGGTGTTTCCGTTGAGCAAATTGCCATCTTCCGCCTCTCCTGCCGTTGTAGTTTCTGTAGTGTCCTTGAGTGCATCCATGGAGGCCATCTGACTAATCTTTCCCAATCCTTTGCAGCTTCTTACCAACTGGTGGCCAATCGTCGGGGTGGTAAGAACCTCATCTTCCAGGGGCACATGTACTCCGTGGAGCGCAAGTATCGGAACAGCATTAACTGGGTGTGCTCCAAGAACAGCAACAATGCGCTTCGCTGCCCGGCGAGGTGCGTCACCAATCCGGAAAGTAGCACCGGCATCCGGCTGAGCCACCGGCACCACAACCATCCGGCGGACTCCTTCAAGCTGCACAAGCGCAGCCGGAAACGTTCCAGCAAGCGCAGCAGCAGCTAACCATGTTAACCGGATTGGAGTCCACAAAGCAAGCTAGTGTTCTTCCACATCAGGATCAACCAATTGTTAGTTTAAGCTAAATAGTCTTAATATACATTCTTCTCGTTGTCGCTTTGTTACATTTTGGTGAAAGGGAAACTCTATTCATCTGTCTGTTAACCGTAGTATTATGGTACTTTTAAGCTGGTCATTCGCAAACATTGCTTACTTAATACTTTATCCGCACAATAACCCATAACTTAAAATTAGTTTTAAGCTTGCAGAATTCCCATTACCATTACCATTTGTAACTCACCCTCTATGGCAATTTTTTAACAGGTTATCGGCATCGTCGTGTTTATAAACAGAACGGAACAACGATCATCGATGGCTACCGCTTCGTAATCGGCACTACAAAGCTGCGTCGCACATACTTAAAGTGCGCCAACTTTCGCAGCCATTGTCGGGCCCGCGCCATTGTAAATAGGGACACGAACAAAGTGCGGATGACGCATGAGGGCCATAACCACAACCGCAAAGATGTGGTGAGCGGACGTATCTCTAAGAAGTAGCAGGTACCAAGCTGTCTTAAGGAATAAACAAACGGTTTCCGTTGAAAAAATGTCGCCTGCTTTTCACTACTCAAAAAATCCCATTTTGCACGAACATCTTTACGTTTTAATTGAAAACTCGGAACATCAACTAACGAAAATGCTTAATCTTTTTCAGATAAGTGGAAGCTAGCCCAGTATGTGCGCTCCAATCGAGGAACCGATCTCGTTTACCACGAGGGCAACACCTATACGCCCAATGAAAAGCTGAGGGAGGGACAAAAGAGTCGAGACTGGAAGTGCTCCATGTATCACAAGGCCAAGTGCCGGGCCCGTCTGGTTACCCGTATCACTAAGGCCGGGGATATTATCCACGTGACCAGCTATCGGCACACCCATCCCTCAATGTATACCACACAGAAAATGGACACGCGCGTGGAGGACCAAAAACTTTGCCTTGAGAGGAATCCACTTTGCGTAAACATAAAGAGCAAGTAATCAGGTTAGGATTAACACGATCTCTGTTTCGATCAATTTCGAATTTAAAGTGATCTGATTGCTCTAAGAACATATCAAGGCTAACAGATACATCCCCAAAAACAATTGTAATTTATTAAAAAATTTGTATAAAAAAGAAAAAAACATCTTTATAATTTCAACTTTTATTATTATTTCTCAAATATTTCATTTCTATATAATTACGAGTTGTTTCCCAATTTGCTAATTTAAAAATGTATTTTTTTTACAGATAGCCTTTCAAAATTGAAGCATCTTCCGGTAGAGTCGATTTTCGATGTGTCCGGCAAACCATTGGGCTTCTTCCCCAACATTCGAATCGTTCGGACTCAGAAAAAGAGGATACAGCTGCTGTATAAAAAATATACGTTTACCAAAAGCAACGATAACGGAGCCACCACATACTGGCACTGCCGGAGCCGTCGGGGTGGAAGGCGTGCTTGCAATTCTCGATTCTTGACGATCAAGCTCTGCAACGGGCGGTACAAGGTTTTGTTGACCCAGCCGGAGCACAATCACCCGCCGAAGAAGCGTCGCATTAAGCTGAATAATTAGATTTTAAGCTGAGCTAAATATAAAAGTGCCATGACTTGGCGAACAGTATTACACAGCCTCTGAATTTGTAGTTGTAGTGAGTAATTCAGCAATTGACCATTTACTAATCACACTTTGTACCCTTTCCGTCCACAGAAAGCAGCGTGGCAATCTACTCGGCAACATCCCGGGGAAGAATGCAACTGATCTACGGCGGTCAGCCATTTATCTTCGAGAAGACTCTGAAACTATCTTCCGGGGAGGAGAAGCGCTTCTGGCGATGCAACCAATGGTGGAACCAGAAGTGCCGCTCCCGTGTCTTCACCATCAACGATGTCGTCTGTCCGCTTAACCGATTCCACACGCACGAGGAGATTGTGCGGCGCAAGAAGCGAGTGCGCCGCGTGCCGCCGGTGGAGACAATTGCCAAGGTGGTCACCACAGCGGCCAGACAACAGCAGCAGCAGCAGACCCATCAGCAACAAGAAATTCAGCTGACCAGCGATGCAATGTTGACCAATGCTGGAGCAATCCTCGAGGACGAATCTCCTGCCACGATTGATGTCAGTGAGCTGGGAATGCACCTGAAGTACGAGGAGATCGTAGCGGATGTCACGGGCATTGTGGGAGCCACGCGAGTAGTGAGCCGTCGGAAGTGAAGTCCGCCTTTTCACGAGGATCGCTCGTCAGATTTTACTATATAGAAAATTCGAAGCATTCTAACTATAATTTTTGAACTTGCCACTTCGGAAACTAAGAGCTAGATACTTTTGTTGAATTTAAAAAAGGCTAATTACGATTATCAACCCGTATAAAATATTTAAATTTTTATGTAAGAATATTTTAATACTTTTTTCCAAGGTTTCCCTCTTTTATTAGTCAAACTTTGTCTGACATTCTTCTACAGATTAAATTCTATTCATTCTCTTTTTCCTTTCTTCAAAAAAGTCAACTTATTTAACGCCCTTAAACGGACAAGCTAAGTTAGCAATTAGGATTCAGATTATAAACACTTAAATATATGTAAATGTAATAAATGTAAGCCCTAAACAATGCAATTGAATCGATGTAGCATCTACGAAACTTCTCCAGTTGCAGTTTGAGTACTCTGCCAACCTAAATTGCGATTTACTAACCACCTGGGTCACACACTTCTTCTCTTTCCAGGTGACGCTCCTCAGTTCTACTTCACCAAGGGCCAGCGTGAGTCCATTAAACTGAACTACGACGGTCATAGCTACGTGAAGTTCATGGAGAACGGTCGCGGAACCAAATGGATATGTGCCACCCGCTCCACCACTAAGTGCCGTGCTCGCATTCGAACCACGAAAAACAACCGCCTGGAGGTGCTGCATGCCCCCCATAACCACGATCTTCCGCCGACGAAGAAGGATCGAGGAAGACTTCGTCACAGAATGAAATCCGGAAAGTAATAGGAAGTGTAACTGACAACAGAACCAACTTCGAACTAGGGGTTTTATAATGTTTAAAGATGTTTAATACCTTTACAGTTTTGTTCATTTAATCTATGTAATGCAAAGAATGATCTTATCAGTTTAATTGTTTATAATATAAGCAGAATACTTCTGAAATACCTTATTTGTGTTCATATTTTTTTCTGCACTTCTTTATCATAGAATTAAATTCATTTTTTTATGTTTCCTTGAATTGTTGTTTTCCAGATATACAGCTTTAGAATGGTTTTAATTTTTTATTAATTTATTAATGCTAAATATTTGCATAGTTTTTTTTATTTTATTTTATAATGCCATGATAAAATTAAAAAATCATGTTAAGACTGTTCCAGATCTTGGTAACCATTAAGATTCCATATTATTAAGCGAGGATTAGCTCAAAAGTCTACTTTTCATAATAATAGTTATAAACTAGCAGCTTAAGTATAGATACATGTTTCGGATTCCGAAAAAACAGCAAGAAATTATTGCCATAAATATAGAAAGTAATGTTCACAAAACTATCTATTTGATATATATAAATTCCTCTTCCTCAGAGGGTGAACAGTTTTCTGCATTCGGTGGAGCATGTTCTGTATCGAAACATTCAGCGCACATCCAGCCACTTCCCGTGCAAGTGATGCAAAAAGTTCTGACCCTTGGCAAATACTGTTTGTGGGCTTTCAGACAACTGACACATTCCCCTCCGCGTTTGTTTTTAACCATTACAAGATTGTGTTGATTCCAGGAGGTCCTAGCAATATTTTCAACATAGTCCAACATACGGTTCGATAGGTTTTTCGCCGGGCCCCTTGTTTTTGTATAATTACCAGTACTCCGTGACGATTGCGTTTTTCTTACAGAAATCTTTGGACGTAAACTACGTGAAAGTTCTGCAAGAGATAAATAAATAAATAAAGATAAATAAGGAAAGCAATAATTGTGAAGAAGAAATATCACAAATAAAACTTTGCTGAAATAGCGAAAGAAAAAATAAATCTACTTATACAACAGTTTAGTTTCTGGAATCATACGAGTTTATTATTTACTTAATACGATGTTTTGCATATTGAACTGAGCGTTAAAAAATAAAAAAATTTTAGACAAATATAGTATAAAATTTTGAAAATGAAATAAGGTTTTTAAATAATTTTTCTTAATTCCTTTAGGAGTGTAGGTCCTCGAAGCAGGCTTCACACATCCAATTGCTGCCTGGACATGTGTCGCACAGCGTGCTAATCCTGATCAAGCCCGTCCGGTTTTCTTTGAGACAATTCACACATTTTCCTTTCAAGCGAGGCATTCCAACATTCACAAAGTTATGGTGATTGGACGAGGTGCGGATGATGTTATCCGGATTCTTCAAGTTTACTCTTCGTGCAGGTTGCACACTAATCATTTCTTCTGCAGCCAAGCGGACAGTGGAAGGTAGTTTTCCAACTCGGATTTGCCGCACTTTTTGAATAGGTTTTATGAGTCGTACCACTTTCACATTAGCACCTGTAAGGGGAAATATAAAAATAATATTAAATTGTTATAATTTACTCAACAAAATAAAGGTTATTACAATCTATTTATATATCAGTGGCTTGCTAAAAAAAAGATTTTATGGTTGCTATATAAATATTTTATTTCACTTCACAACTATGTTCTCGTGGTTCATAGGAAGTAGGTATAGTTTTCAGTTTAGTTCAGTTTAACATTATCTGAAATGTAAAAGAATATTGCGATTTATTGATATTTTATGATATGATATGTCCAAATTTACATAAGCTCTTCTACTTTAATAGAATTCGATATTTAGAACTTACCATTTAATGACCCTTTTTACCAAGACGAGATTGAAAATCAATCACTCTGGGGACAAATGTCTTCAGCCTTTCGGGCGGCTTATGATTATGGGAGCCGCGGATGGATTTTATTGATTTAATGTGGGTGGTTAGCGCCGAGGTGCAGTGCAACTTTTTGTACATGGAGCAACGCCAGAAGGCCAAACATTTATCGGGATTCCTAGTGTGGCAGGTGAAAGTGAATCCCTCGTGAACCAGTCTTCCCCGATCATCGTACGTGAGCACTGAAATTGAAAGTCGGAATTAGTTTTATGATCACAGAATTTAAACTTACTTCTCCAAATTTGAGCTGAAAATAAATCGGAAGGGAAAACTAAAGTTTGACTTCAGATGTTTATTTCAGTTGATCACTTGAAGGGAGTAGTATTAATTAGTTTATGAAAAATATAAACCGAAAAAATTCCTTCATAGTTAACATGGTAAATGGTTGGAAAAACTAAAAGTAAAGTCTTACATCTATATTCACAATCTTATTCATTGTACTTCAAATTAAATTCTCTTCATTTGATACCTAGATTATAATAATACCTTTTTACAAAATGCACACCCAGGTAATTAGGCGAAAAACGGAAAATAACTACATTATAATCTTCTCAGATATGTGCTTTCCATCGCTGTTACTTAGTAACTACATTGCACTGCCAGAGACCAGGTGTACTTCTTAGCCCAGCTATTCGTGCATGAGCATCATGGAGGCGTGCATCAGTTCGTGATCCGACAGCTGCAATGTGGCCGCATCGGTGGTCAACTGGTGGTCATCGATGAACTCCGCCTTCGGCTCCTGTAGCTGCTGTTGTGTGAAACTATGCGTCCTGGAGATCTTCCTGCCGGTACTGATCGATGCCATTTTATTCCGCTGAATTATCTTCTCGATCTTCTCCGTGTGCGGCTGATGGTTATGAAGTCCTCCAGTAATGCTCTTCAGCCGACCGTTCTCCAGGACACAACGAGATCGACAGCGCATTTCGTGCAGCTTCTTTGAGTAATTGTGACAGCGCCAGTACTGTTTGTTGCTCTTGCGGCTGTGGCAGTTGTACATGTAGTTATTCAGGACCAAACACGGCGTCGACCAGGGACTCTCTATAAAGATCAGCTTGTGGCCATCTGCAATTTGAAAGTTATTGAATAATTAGTTAGTAGTCCAATTTTGGGGAGATAAGTGCTAATTATGACGGAGTATTCCTTTCCAAAATGAGCTCCATTCCTTGTTTTGGTCTCAGTTTATTAGAGGGTAAGTACGAATTACGTTTACAGAAGTCAGAAAAATGGCTTAATCTAAGTTCGAGTTGGTGGGCCGATTTTTATGGCAAACCTTTGTATCTTGAACTAATTGCAAAATTATAAAACTATTATTATGTTTGGTCGAATTCCCCTATGAAATGATTATTAGTGAAATATTTACAAATATTGACATGGAAATAAACATCCAAATTTAAAATTGACAATTTGTTGTTCTAATGAATTAAGATTTCATTACAAGATCTAATACAATTTCAGATCAACGCATTAAGTAAAATTTTCTAAGCAATTCTAAGCGATCCAACATAATACCATTTCTATAGCTTCACATCATATAATAGCTTCCAGTTTGGTTATCAGTTCTCCAAAGAAATCGGCCCATTCCAAAGTTCGAAACTAATACGATCTTAGTTGCTAGTTGGTATCTCCTAGAGGGGCTTGGTCTTCAGCAGGGATCGCCGTTTGGCCTCCTCCGCCTGCCACCTGGCCTCCCTTTCCCGGTCCCGCTGCTGGACCCGATTCTCCTCCTCCAGCTCCTCCTCTTCCTCGGCGGCGTCGACCAGGGCCTGCATCTCGATCTCGGTGGCCTCGGCGGCGGGCAGGAAGAGCTTGCAGTCCTTGCCATCCTTGGCGGTCACAATGATATTGCTGCTGCCCAGATACTGTGAGATCTTCGGATTGGAGGTGCAGATCTCGATGTACTCCTCCAGTTCCTGCTCCACCTTATAGAGCTGCCGCTGGCCAATCCTCGACGCGTGCGACTCGTGGTTGTGCTGGCGGCGGGCGTCGATGAAGTGACCATCACGCGTGATGACCACCGCCTTGCAGCGCAGCTTGAGGACATCCGCACATCGCCAGGTGGTCTGTCCATTGGCCTGGGTGAGCTTCTTGTTGTAGATGTAGTTCCGGAACACCAGCTGGGCGTTCTTCTTCTGGCTCCGGATAAAACTGATCTCTGCAAGTGGCCCGAAGATAACCGAAAACAAAGGGGTGACAAGAAGGCGGGGAAGTTGGTTTAGTGGGCGCAATATTACCAATGGCTAATACCTAATCTAGTTAATAAGTATGGCTTAAGCGCTAGGCTAAGATCGGTGAAATAAAACAACAATATGTTTAGACTTTGGCTTCAAGCAGTTTATTGGCGACAGCTAACCGTGGGACCCATGATTATGATGGTATAATACTTACAGCATCCCGGAACGCAGCATTTTACAACTTACGGAAGCACTTCTTTCGCTTGGTTTTCAAATCGGAATTATCACAAAACACAAGGGTGGAAATCCATTAGCACTGAACACACCGCGGATTCGTCCCATTTTTCACACCCCATCACTTGCATTTTTCAATCAACACCACCACACACTTTTGCACAGTCAGGAAATAACTAATTTGGGAACTAAATATTGTAATCGCTTGAGGTAATCTAAAAAAACAAAACAAATTTGGCTTGGTTTTCTAAATTATTTTCAACGGCGTTGCCACTCTGTTTGATTGTCAGGGCTGCATTTGCAATTAGGGCTACCGGAAAGTGGCAACGCCACTCTTTTAGGTTATGTAAAATTCCAGTTTTATTCAAATTTTACATTTTGTGCGATTTTTTATTTTTTCTTTTTAATACAAATGATAGCTCTGATATTAAATCTACAATCGTAAGGACATGTTTTATTATTTAACGTAGCTCACATTTATATTTTATTAATTGCACAACCACATATGTAATTACGGGATATTTTATAAATAAGTCATTGACGTACCTCACATATTTTAATAGCTCATCTATAATTACACTTATTACTTAAATAATTCCTATACTAAAACGACCTTACAGCTTCTAAGATAAATTAAGAAATAGTAACTCATCTGTAAATCAATAATATTAAAGACTACTCTTCACCGACTGATAACACTACATACTCAAAGTTCGTCAAAAACAGGTCTAAATAATATTCTTGGAATGGTAAAAATTAACAGCAAAAGGGACTCGAACTCTAAAAAATCAACTTAAACCTTTCATACAGAATAAATACAACGCACGTTATTTAGTAATAACCAATTGTTATTAACAATATCAAATTCTAATGCCTGAACAAACTTCAAATAATTTCGTACCAAGACATACTAAACATTTTATAAAACTTCGCGAGTAACGGCAGTGGTCTGAACCAAATTTAAAAAAAAAAAACTTTTTTTTTAGCAATATAATACCCCGAATTTCTTTCAAATAGTCAAAGCACCCCAAAGCGAAAATTTCAGATTTTGCTGCTTATATCTCAGCTTTTCAAAAACTGCACAGAAATACAACTATATTTCTTGATAAATTACTTGTAAGACTCGGCAATAAATGCCGTTGCTAGAATTGTGTCAGCAAGCTTTTACGTTGCTTCAACAAGTCTAGACAACATCTTTGTGAACGAGATGGAAATTCTTAAAACCACTAGCCAAAACAAATCGAAGCATCAACAGAGAATTATTATTTAAACAGTAGCGCGCATGCTCAAATAATAACGCTCTGGTGAAGTAAGACTTTTAGCTCAGTCAGAGCGCTTTACCAACAAAATATAAAAAAAAATATGGTTAAAATACCTGAAATTTTACAAAAATATATAGAGAAATATTTGTACGGCTACTGGTATTACCTTAATTAATTGCAGTTCTTCATGACGGTTCACGTAGCAGCTTCATCATCAGTTTCGTCCTAGCGTTTGCAGAATTTCAACACTCTACTCACCTTTTAACTAAATTTATTAAAAAATCGCGTGATCCGGCCGTCTTAGCATTAAGTAATATGCTTGGGACAGCCGATCTGCCAGGTGATCTGTAGCGTTTTAAAATAGACCACCGGCTTACTTAACTAATTATTAACTAAGGGCCAGAAAGTATAGCTTAAATTTGTTTCAAAACATATTTAAACGCACTTTCCTAGCTTTTAAAAGGGCATGACCTCCGCTGGCAAAGAAGTTGTGTTTAGAAAACGCACACCTTAAAAATGGTACAAGTTGGAAAGATTTTACATTTTGCAAGCGGAAACCTAGTCCTTTTCTAAATACTACTTACAACTAATGGCCGTTGGCCATATTTACTGGGGGAATTCAACCAACCTTGAGCTTCTGTGTTGCCCTGATCCGCACCGGTGTCGACAAACGAGGAGTCACTGTAGTTCTGCGACTGTTGCTTGACCACCGCCTTGGACGTGGTGGCCGTCACTCCGCCGCCGCTCGTATTTGCCGCCGTCTGGTTGCCCGCATCCTCGTTCTCCGTGAAGTAGCTGTCGTCGTACCGCATGTCCCCGTAGGCATCGTCCTCCACATAGGTGCCCTCGCCTTCGCCGGCGCCATCGCCATGGTCCTCAGTGTAGTCAGGTTCCGATTTCGTGGGTAGTTCCATGGGGAGATCAATGTACTCGGCTTCCTCCTGCTGCTGCTGGTGGCGAACCTGCTGCGGCTGCTGGTGGAGCTTAGTTTCGGCCGCCGAGACCACAGTTGTTTGTACGGTGATCTGTTGCGGCACCAGTTGGGTGGTTGTCGTGGTTCCAGTTTCAGTGGCCGAGTCGAGGGGGTCCATTACATTGGCGGAGGCGCTCGTCTTGGAGCGCTTCACGCCGCTGCTCGAAGAGGAGGCGGTGGTCAGGGAGGATCGCTGGGCGGAGCGTTTGTTTGTCGACACCAGCGTCGCCGTTGTCGTCGTTCCCGTCTGCAGCTGCTGCTGCGTCTGGATCTGCTGCGCCGCCTGCTGTTGCTGCGGCTGCTGCTGTTGTACAATGGTGGCTTGGGGTGCGGCCGTGGTCTGGATGACAATTTGGGTGGTGCCCTGTTTGTCGTCGCCCAGTCCATCGTCCACGGTCTCGATCTTGTAGCGGGCGGAAGCTCGCGGCTGCTGGCGCTGTACCCGCTGAGCCGGTAGCTGCTGTTGCTGTTGTTGTTGTACATGAGGTGCTGCTGGCGGCGGGCTGGGCTCCTGCGGTGGCTGCGGCGCAGGATCGTTCTGGAAAAAGGATATTAAAATTTAATTAATAAGGTTTCCACCCAAAATTTATTCTAATGAGGATGGGTATTTCTTTCTTTGGTATGGGTACGTATAAAACTTTTGTTAACGGACTTTACTACGGTTCCCAAGTTATAAAAAAAATAAACAAAAATATTTTTAATCTGGTCAACTTTTTTAAAAAATAAAAAATAAATAAATTTCCAGAAAATATTTCAAAATAATTTCTTTAACATTTAAGGGTTATATTACAGTTACTAAAATAAAATCGTCAAAAGCTTGTTTCCAACTGCAAGTTTTATGGTTTTTTTTTTTAATCTCCGGTACAAATAAATGT
Source organism: Drosophila mimetica (assembly GCA_037075245.1). Taxonomy (NCBI): domain Eukaryota; kingdom Metazoa; phylum Arthropoda; class Insecta; order Diptera; family Drosophilidae; genus Drosophila; species Drosophila mimetica. The sequence continues at coordinate 9,441,014 of JBAMCH010000023.1, read as the reverse complement.
TTATGCTTTGGCACCGAATTCGCTGCGAAACAAAAACAACCACCCAGTTGAACGTTGCCATAAGGGCGAGAGCGAGACAAATGCCGCACTCGCACACCTTATAGTTGTCCCTGTCTGGCACGCGTGCCTTTTGGCATTTAGTTTGCGAGAAATTTCTCGGTACAGTCAAGCCATGCTCTTATACAGACGCTCGCGTGCGTGTGTATGTATTGGGCGCGCGAAAGGCGATGCTTTGGTTGTTGTTGTTTTTGCTACTATACCCATGCCCCCTCCCCCACCCACCGATTCGTTATACCCAGTATATTAGGTGTACATATATACTCACATCCGTTAGCCCCTTGATTTGCAGCGATTCGGCGGTGCTAATAAACGCTGGCAGGGCGTCCTGCTTCACGTTGACCTCGCCGCAGTACATAAATTGGATGAGGTCCTTCAGCGCCGAGTGGCTTACATTGTTCAGGAAAACTGTAGAATAGGGGGAAATGCAGAGATTAGGCAGAGTTACTTATACCTCCTCCGTGGGTCAAAAACTCACCGAAAGCGTGGGTGTTCGACGGCATCTGGGTGAACATCTTGCGGAAGAAGGGCGAGCAGACGGACAGCACCAGGCGGTGGGCCTTCACTATGTGCCCCTCGGCCGCCAGGGAGACGTCCACCAGGTCGCCGCGACATAGCGACTCGTGGAAGCCAGCCGACAAATTCGTATTGAAGTTGTTCCAGCACAAGCTGAATTGCTCGTCGTCCGCCATCTTGGACGAAAATCAATACTTTTCTGTATCTATGCGTTTGCTGGCCTGCAGGCGAAAAAGTGCATTGCACGGTTATTAGTCGATGTTTTAACTGACCAACTAGCTAAAACATTGTTTACGACCCATCAGGTAATGCCGAAAAAAGAGGTAACAGCACACACAAAAAAATGCAACGCAGCCAAAAAAACAGGGAAATTTAACGCGTTCATATATGTGTGTGTGTGTGTGTGAGTACGAAATAAGTGGCTTTTTCACTGATTGGCCGCAAAATATTGCAAATATCTAATAGCAATGCAATTACTCACCTCTTTATTGAATATTTATCATTTGAAATAACTATTTAACAGCAAAGATAAAATTACTTCTTAATCTCGCGCGAGCGACGCGCAGAAACGCGTCCGTTTTTTTCAGCGAAAATTGTGAGATGTGCTAGAGTGACCACACTAGTATACAGTATATAAAAACCGAAAAATACCTGCGAAAAAGCAAGGGCAAAAGGTACTAAAATTGGATGTGGTATTTTTGGCAGTACATAAATACCGGAAAATCCCCACGAAAATATCGGGGCAAAAGGTCCTAATTTTTCGATTATGTTTCAATTTATCGATTTTTATCGAATTGTCGATGAAGAGAATTTTTAAAATTTAAACGGAATTTATTCTAACAAATTGGCTAAATAAAAATAAATACTCATTACAACTTGATAAATTAATAGTTCTTCTCACAAAACTACGAATTTTTTTACTTTTTTTTTTTTTAAATTAATTTTTTATTGCCATTATAATAAAAACAAATTAAAAATGGAAGGAGAAACACAAAAACTGTTGAAATAATGCCTGCAGGAGTTGCGGCAATACAAATCGCCATACCAACAGCAAATTTAAAGCTTTGCGACGTTGGTTGTCAACATTTTGTAATATTTTATAACTGGCGCCAATTGATTTCATTGCTATGTGCGGGTGAACTCTAAAATCTTTGGTCACACTACAAATGATAAAATTTTTCGACTAGTGAAACTCTTAGCCGAACTGACTAGCTGGGTTGGCTCGGGATCGAGTTTGATCTCCAGCTGCAGACGGTCGATCAGCCAGCCTCTCTCCGGCTGATTAAAGAATCTTCGATTCAACATCCCCGAGAGAGCTATTGGTTAGACCGCTGCGCATGGCCGGTGCATGGATGCAAGTACTGCAATAAATAAGAACAATATTAGAGGAAATGGAATGGAGGAAGGAATTTTCGACTATGACTCACAGGCAGCACGCTCTCCACGCTAAGTCGCTCTTGTACATACAGTATAAACAAAAATGAAAACGGACACTAGGCCGAGTTTATTCGAGGACCATTGGGCAATGACAAGTGATGCTTTTGCCCTTCGTTTTCTTGGGAATAAATCTTCCACAAACTCCTCCTCTTTGGTCAGTTGCGGGAAGTGAGTTAAACTCCTCCCCAGCAACAAGAGGTCCAGCTTAGTTTTTTCTTTTTTTTTGGCCGCCCCAGTCTTAATATCTTGTAACCATTTCCACCATTTGGATGGTGTTTTGGTTGGAATGCCGAAGGCGGGTGCCTTTTTTCCCAACTCATAGCTAATGCCTATCCATTCCACAGATTTTGCAGATTTCGGATTTTCCTCTATCCGCTCTGCTAGCCAATCCCCAATTTCATTTCGGAATCTTTTATAGCCTTAATAAAAACAATAATGATGATTAATAATTTTGTAGAAGGATCCTGATATTTACGCTCTGTCAATGTCGGCCATACAATGGGTTGTGGCTCTGAAGTTAAAAACTGAGCTCTACGTCACATGATGTCAATGGTATGTTTAAATTCGTTTTCTTTTGTAATGTTGGGTACTGAGAATGTATAATTATTAATCGCTGTGTTAATAAATTCAATTAGGGTAAAGTCTGGATTTCGCTGTAACACTTTTCGAAATTTGTCTTGAATGTCCTTTCCAATTTTTCCTGGAACTTTTTGAAACAAAATGTTAGCTTTCTTCACTATTTCTATTCCCTGTTGTAATGTCATTCCTGATTCCTCTAGAGCACTTATGTAATTTGGATATTTTTCAAAGTATTTCCTAATAAACATTAAGTGTGACCGAAGTTTTTAGAGTTCACCCGCACAGAGATAGGTTATCCACTAATCGGTTAGGTCCTGCCAACTTGTTTTTTACAAACCCGCAAGCAGTGTCAGTAGACCTGCCAACTTAGCAGGTGGTGGTGGTCACCCGGGTCAACGACCCGGAATTTTTGAATTTGGAACAACGGAGTTTTGACTCCATGGCGTAGGGAAAAGAGAGGGAAGAAATTTATTTTTTTTTAAGTTTTAAATAAGTTTGTTTACACTTAAATTTTAAATCTCCTTGCAACGACATCGTCGGTTGCGCGGTAGCAGCCAGTGATATTTAAATAAATTAAATAATTTTGTGCCGATATAAGGATCCGGGAGAGTAGCTGGGAATCTGGATCAAGAAACCCCTTGCGGCTCGACCAGACCCAGTGAATTCTTGAAGAGATTAGCCAGGTCCCGACGACTCACCTGGCTCAGTTTTTTTTTTGTTGAGAACATATCCAGTTGGATGTCCCACGAGGAGTGGCCCTAACCTGGCACCCAGTTCTGGCAAGACGGTTACATATTAATTTTCGTCGTGGAAGACCGACACGCCTTCCAAGTGGCGACACCGGGAGCCAGAAGGCTTCAGTCATTTTTTTTTTAATTCTTAAGGATTTTTATATTTTTTGTATTGGCATTTATTTATTTATTTATTTATTGATTCTATATTTGTGGGCCTTAATTATATACCAACTACCAGAAATATCGCATTGAAGGTCACTCTGAAATGGCAGGTGGGTGTAAAGGCTTACTTAGCGGATACACACTGGTGACAGGTGGGAGTATCGGCTTACTTAGCGGATACACACTCCTGGCATTGTTGAAAAGAGCATTTCAGTTGTCGCAGTTAAAAATAAAGGTAAGAAAACAAAATAAAATTCAAATTATAAAACGAAAATAAAATGTATTAACAAAAATTATATAAAAAGCATTTATAATGTCGCAAGCAAACATTTTTTTAAACAAAAAACGCGGGAAACGTACGATCGATATCAAACTGGAATGTAACAAAAATGAATTGCAGTCAATATATATACATTTTAATATTATTCAAATAATCAAAACCTCAAAAAACTATTTACAAATTATTTAATTTTTCAAACACAGGCATCCTACAAAAAAAAGCTGCAAACCGTTATATTTCAAATTCTTATCTTAGAAACTGAAACTTTACAGCGATGTTAAATTGCGTGGCATTTGGCCAGTCAAAAGGTCCTTAAATTGGATTTGTGGTATTTTTGGTAGTGTATAAATACCGGAAAATCCCTGAAAAAACTCATAGGCAAAAGGTCCTAAAATTTGTTTGTCTTGTCTTATCGTTAATCGATAACTGGCGCGTCTTCCGTAAAATTTAATTTAAATTTATTTGTAAAATAGTTATTTATATTAGATTAGGCTGTCACTTGGGAACTAATTAGTCTATGGTAATTTTGGAATATTATTAAAAGTAGTTAAAAGTTGTTAAAAAATAATAATTAACCTAACTCACCAGAATAGTGTCGGTGAAATATTTGTATGTAAATTAAATTATCAGGGAAGCCATAAAAACCGTTCTGCGTTTTATATCCTTGTTCAAATGAATTCAGCCCTTCAGAAATCATTTCCTTGTCTTATATTTCTTAAAATGGCTGCAGTTCCTACTTTTGAAAACGATTCCATCTAAAACATTTCCAACATTCTTTCGAATGTGCCCAATTCTAATCCGTATCCGCAGGCCCCCCGAAGTCATTTACGTGAATTTCCTCAATTGTTCGGTCATTAACTTTTGCCATTTGGGACCTTAATTGTTGTTCTTTCTTGTTTGTGGCACAAAACCCCTGGAAAATTCCCCAACCCTTCGCTTATGCAAATGCACAAATTGAGGCAACGGCAAATGCAATGCAGTCCGCATTTCGGTTTCGTTTTGGTTTCGTCCCCAACGCAACGCTCGTAATTATGCGCAATTGTTTAGCGTTTAGCTCAGAAAGTTCAACTAACATAATTGATTTTTCAAGCCGCGCCACAAGAATTTAAAACAAACTGCACAGGTCATAACTAACAGCCGGTTCCTAAGTCGAAGAATGCATGTTTGTCGATTTTTTTTTTTAGCCGAGGGTATTATTAAGGGTACTTTAGATTTGGTTAAAGGTTTATTTTAAAAAATGTTGTATTTTATTACCAATTATTTTTGGAAAAAATCGAACGCTTACATAATTGTAATGTTTGGTTTCTTATAATCTAATCTCAGCTAATCTCTGATAATTTCTACCATATACTATATTATATATAATAAAATAGTTAATAAAGATTCGGTTTTCTGGTATTTTTGCAGTATTTATTAAATTCACTTATAAGTTTTAAAAATGTTTCTTTCTACTTTCAAATTTTTCTCATATATATTTTTTAATAAAATTACATTTTTAAAATATCAGAGTGTCTAAAGTTCACTCCCTGCTACCTATTCTTTTTAGCCCAGTTTTGGGCCGGCTATTGCCTATTTGAAGGGGCAGCAAATTGCACAAATTACGCTCGAAGTCGATTTTAACGTTTTTTTGTAGACTTTATAGAGAGGGACGGGCGAACAGTTGGCACTCCCAGAGGCAATGGGGTCCCAATATGGGCCTCATATATTTAATGTAATCAGTGTAATTGTCATGGCGATGAGCCGGGGGAATCGGGCATCGGGACACCAGGTCCTCGATATATGGAGCCCAATACGATCCAATCCCAAACCGATACGATACGATCCTCTCTCTTTGCGGGTCTCACGCATGGCAATTGTATAATTTATCGCTCCAGTTCTAATCGGCAGCTGTCAGGAGGACAGCTGACCAGGTTGGCCGATCTCGGGGGAACGATTTAATTCGCTGGCCATATAAGTCGGAAATTTGTACGTTGATTAACGCGCCAATCGTTTTACACAACAACGTACAAAGTGTCGATGGTCTCCATGTCGCAAAAGCCCCGCACTTTGCACCGATTTTCCCCACACTTTTTCAACGGCTCCAATCGCAGTTTCATTTTCCCCGTCTATGTGTGATTTCATTACACTTGCAGCTACACAGTGAATATAAGTTTGATTTGATCTTACAAGATGGTTATACAAATATTATATTAAATATAAAAATATCAATATTAATACAGAACATTTTTACAAGAAATGCACGAAATCTAAGGGAGTTTTAATTTAAGTTAGCTTTGAAAAATTAAAATTTATATTAATTTCTTTCTGTGCATCCGAGTGGCCAGGAACAAGACCAGGACCTATATGCGATCATTGAGATTCAAGTGCAATGCGTTCCCAGCATGATTACCACTCGCAGATAATATATAGAAATAGACAGCTGGAAACCTGCTGGGACGCCAAATGAATTAGCTGCCGTTAAAACTGCCAATGGGGCTCTCTTGAGATCCTGAGTTCCGAATGAAGTATACCTCTTGAAAAATATTGAACGAAAATTATAGATTTTTAAGATCATATTCATATAATCCTATCTAGAGAAAGCCATGACTTTGAAAATAATAACAATAAATTAAATGATATATGAAATCAATATACCCACTCTATTTATTTAAAGGGTATTAGAAATTGGCGAATGGAAACTTTATTTTATTATCTTAAAAATCACATAGCCGAACGTTTAATACCGACCAAAATCACTGTAATAAAGTTGTTAATACTATCAAATAATTACGGGCAATAAGGAAAATAAATTATTCTTTGATTTTGGTTCCCACCAGTTTGTTAACAGCTTTTGTTTAATCACGGAAATTATATTATTTGGGTTCGCGATAAGAAAGGCTTGATTATCAAAATATATGTGTAAAGATATTCCAAAGTATACTTATATTTTCGGCTACTGTTTAAAGTTCTTTTAACCCAAATCCAACGTATATGTCATTGGATTATCTCTGGATTATAACCACTTCCTTTGTTTTTTCCCTTTGATTTAATTGGATGCCACTTGCTGCAGAAGGCTGGGGATCCCATCAGTATTTTGAGTTTGTCATAATTGCCTCCCTTTCTCGTTTGTTATATTGAAATGGCTTTTGGGCCAAATCCAGTTGTTGGCAGCAGCAGCAGCAGCGGCGGCAGGCAGTCCCCAAAAACCGACGGCCCAATTATCTTTTGCATTCGGCGAATAATTAGGAGCTTGATTGACATGCGGATAAGGAGACATACACTTGGAATGCCATAGCAAATTATCGAACGGCTACCGTGCTGCTCTGCTCCTGATCCACAAAAATCAAAGGCCGTAACGACAGCGACAGGAGGATGGAGGTTGGCCAACTTCAGGGGAGTTGCAGAGGATCGGGATGCGGATCGGGATGCCGTTGAGGACGACAACGACGCCTTCCATTTATTGGCTGATGCTGATGCTGATGCCGAAGCTGATGATGCTGCGCCTTTGTCTGCACATAGAGTGGTAATCTGATGCTGGGACGATACAGAAGCCACTCCAAAACAATGACCAGACGGCCGGACCAGGCCATCCAGGTTGGATGGAAACCCGTTTGTGGCATCGCAGCAATTACAATATGTTTAACTACGTCAGCGCCTTATCGGAGGCCCCAAGGACCTGCACTGGGAGAAAAGTAGAAGAGTTTTATGAAAGAGATCTTTAATCTTCATATAAATCCAATTAATGCTTTATATTTGTAATTTTCTTTCCAGAAATATTAGAAATTGGTCACAAAATAATTATTTTTAAATTTTCCTCCATGGATGCGATAAATTTTACTTCGTGAAGAATTTCCAAATTAAAGTGCGTTTTTTAAAAAATTTTCCTACGCAAAGATTCTGAGCAACAGGACTTCGAAATTGGGAAATAGCCAAAAATGGTCAACTTTGCGGTCGTTTCTAATATCTAATATTTCATGTTTTGTTTTGCTGTCAAAGTATTTTTAAAATGTCACTCCTTATCTTTCAAACCTAATATTCTTAATAATTTAAAGATTTTTTTAAAGGAGAAACAATGAAATTGCGACCTATCCCTAAATAAAGGATATTGAAAATTGACATTAACAATAATATTAAATATTAATAATGTTTTAAATACCAAAATGTAGAACGTATCATCTTTTCATTAAGATAAAAAATATCACATTATTTTAAGTGTAAACCTGGACATTTTGGGACCCGCTCCCCCGGCCATTCAGAATCTCCCCCCGACCATGTCAGCGATTAATCCAGCCGACTGGCTGCCCCATCAAGCCGCTTGTTAGCCTGGATTCGGGCTCGGAATGGACTTGGGAGCCGCCTCATCATCGATTGTGTTATATCGATGGCGTTGCCGGCCTTAGCCACCGCTTTTGGGACTCGAACTGGCCCGGAATCTCATTTGCGATTAAGTTCTTATGGCCACTGTGCGCATTTCGTGGAAAGTTGGCCAGCAGATCTTTATTGTTCGATTGGTTTATTTATAATAATTAGGTGCGCTGTCCCAGCGACTTTGTTTTGCCTGCACGAGCAGAGAGCTCCTTTCTGCCGGCTTGCATTTTATTTTATTTGTATTTATTTTCCCCGGCTTATCGACCGCTGGCTGGCCCATAAATTCTTTAAGCTCGCACCTTTTTATTGTGCGCACTCACACACGCTGCTGCTGCTGCTGCTGCTATTTTCTGCTGGCTTCCTTCTGCGCAGATTGCAATCGGCGGCTGCGCATGCGCGAGGACCACAGAAAATGCAGGGAAAAAAGTCAGGGAAATACAGAGAGACGCAGCAACAGAACCTGCACCACCGGGCGAAGCGCGTTCCTTTGGTAAATTGCTCACATTAGCAGGTTGTACGACTTATTAAGTAAGCACAATTTGCGTGGCCGCCGCCCAAAAAAAAAAACGAGAGAGAAGAAAAACAAGGAGCTTCGGTTACTGGATACTGGAGACTGGAAATAATGGGCAGCCGTTAAAGGTGGCGACCAGGAGCCGCCTATCCCGACAAGTGATTGTTTTATAATTGCAATCGCAATTGCAGCTTGCCGTTTGCAGTTCGATCCGCTAAATTGGCCCCGAGGTGTATCGCATTGTATCGTATTGCATCGTATCGCATCCTATCCACTGTTGTTGTGGGCTGGTCGGCGAAATTGGCAATCCATTTGAATGAATAATTGCTCAATTACGAGTAGAGCCACCGCCGAAGCGCCTAACGAGTCGCACTTGCTGGGCGGAAAATTGTTTTCGAAATTTGTCTGGCTGCGGTCAGCATGGGTGCAGGTAAAACTTAATTGGAGCGGGCTGAGAAAAATCGTCGGCTAAACTGGAGGCATTATGCTGCCACCAGTAAGTAAACAGAGAAGTTTTTTTGTAGTGATTGTAAAAAGAAGAACTAATTAAGATTTATACTTTTCAAATCATATATTAAGTATGTTATGGTTTCTACGATTTTATTTTAAATTAAAAATATATATTTGATATCAAAATTAATAAATCAATAAACTAGCTCATCAATAAACTAATTCATCTTTAAACTTAGACCATGATTAATATTTGAATCTTTAAAGATGAGATTATTAGATTAATGTAAAATATTTAACTGTCTATGATAGTTTGTCTTCCTTTATAATTTTATAATACATTAATTAACATCATTTAATCTGGTCAGAAAAAAAACTGACGATCAGATTGATATGTGCAGGTCAATTTTATATTTTTTTAAAGATCATGTTATTCATATCAAAATTATATGAAGATAGATTATGTTTAACAAATTTAAAAATAAAATACGTTTTTTTATAAAATACCATGTTGTTATGCTTAAATCATATATTTGACATTAATCATATCGGATTTTTATTGATTAAAATAAGTTAGAATTGACCTCATTTCATATCAAATTTTTTTTTCTGTGTTTTCAAGGTTTTGTAAATTAGTTTACGTAACTAGGTATATTTAGATTATTAATTTATCTCCCACATAAAAGAACCAATTTAAAAATTTCGGATACCCAAACAATAATGTTAACATATTTACCTACAACTAAATAAAGTAACTGAGGCAATAGCCTAGTATTTTATACTGCCAAACTACTAATTAAATCTGATTGCCCGGTATTCGAGCTATAAATTGAACAACTTTTCTTCGCTGAATCGAAGATAGGGGCATATTTGAATTGAATTTTTATGTGCACACACTTCTCGAGCGACAAGAGGCTGCGGAGCAAATGAAATACGAAATATTTGCGGATCGGGCGATTTAAGCACCCAGATTAGCCAAAGTCAGAAAAGCGCGACAAAAATGGCGCTAAGCCAGCGGAGAGACAATAAGAGACAGAAGATATAGTCGCGCTGGCTGGTGGCTGCCTGGCATTAGGGTGAAATCGAGAAATGAAACTGGACCAGTTTAAGCGGAAGCCACCGATGGCCTGTGATGAGGATGGAGCTCTGGAGTTCGATCCCGAGTCCGTGGAGCTGCATCTTGGATCTGCGACTGCGACTGAGGCCGCTGTCTGCGGGCACGTAAGAAATTTCATACTAATTGGCATAAATACCAAGTGTTGGGGAGAGAGACGTTGCTCGCTTTGGCCCGGCGACACTGACAGACTGACGAACTGACAAACTGACGGACTGACATTGAGCCACAGTATAAAAAATATATACAGTCTAGCTTCAGTAAGGCAATCCAGCTTAAAAAATTCTAGATAAAAACTAAAGAATTAGTCGTACTTTAAAATCGGTTAAAAATTTATAGAGTTATGAGCTTTAAAGGTACAGATCGGGGTCACCTTTCTGAAAATTATCATAATCTTATACTTTGGTCACACTAAAAACTTAAAATCTTAAATTTAACCACTTTGGTCACATTAAAATGTAATGGCTTAAAAAACTTAAATTGAAATATTTTTAATTTAATGTATAATTTTACTTAAAAAACTTTTTAGCCAATTTTAAATCACTCTTCAAAACAATCATTTTTCAGAAATTATTTAAAATATTTTGTTTATATAAAAAAAAATTTAATAAAATTGCTTAAAATATTTCACTTATAATAAATTATTCTTATAGATGCTCGACTGTACATAAAAACAAAGACCGAGCGAGAGGCAAACGCTTGTCGATGAGATCTTCACCTTGGCAATCATTAATCGTCTGCCAGCGACATAATATCGATGATGGAGCTGTGTCTCCAGCGTCTCTCGTCTAAGCCAGTTTTATTTCATTTTTTTTTTACTTTACTTGCTTGGTTTTATTTTGTGTGTTTGTATTTCTTTCGATCGCTCCGCTAGTTGGCCGCGTGCAATGCTGGAATGCTCATCGAACCAATTGAAATTGCTGTGACAACAATAAAAATTCAACTTTGGGGCCTCTTTTTGCTGCGATGTTGCTGCCGTGCCGTGGATGTTGCTGCGGGGCAGCAACAGTTGCTGCTGCCATTGCCCATTGCCGTTGCCGTTGTCGACGTTTTCCCCGTCTGGTTGACTGACTGACAATTAGACGTTGCTAAAATGTTAACTGATCAAGCGATTTGTAGCTGTAAATTCATCTCTATTTCGCTCTGCAGAGAGATTTCATGTCCGCTGCTTGGGAATGCTGCTGGTTTTAGCTTTTTGTCATCTCTGCCCAACCTCCCAAACTCCCCCCAACGCTCGTTTTTATTGCCTTTGTCTGGTGGTGTTCATTGGCTCATTGGTTGTCCTGTCTGGCGGCTACTTGTCGCTGTTAAAATCCAATTAATCGAACAATTTACTTTGGTGCGTTTAGCGATGGTGTTGCTATTGCCCGGCTATCTGGGCACGGTCTTGGATGAGGGATACGGCTGTGGGCCTGCGATCGGGATCGGAATGGATATCCACATCCGCTGAAAAGCTTACAGGCATATAATTAAAATTATAAATAAATAAATATATATTTAAATATAATTATAATTATAATTATGATCAGTATTTATTGATTTGTATAAAGTAAATACAATTTAAGTATTAAATTTAAATAGACATATTTATTAAAATATTCAATTTTTTAAAGTACCTACCAAACACATTTATTAGAATTAAAAAGGTATATTCCGCCTGCAACTATTAAATATTATTTTTTATTAAAACTAAAAAGTTTTATAATAAAAATTCAATTTAATAGATACTAAAAAAATTTTTTTTAAATGTATTAATATAGCTCTGAAAAATTTTAGATATAAAATCTTAAGATCGAGTCTTTATGAACATACTAAATCACCAACATGTGTTCATATTTATTATCTAATTATGCCTTATTGCATACGATATCTTTCCAGCGAGTCCTATTATCTTCACGACTTAACCCCTTTCCATTTGGCTAACGATCTGTAAGTGTTAAGACATAAATTACGAACCGCCTGGAACATGACAGCGCTACAAAATGTGGACTCTTTCGACCCGGCCCCCAAAACAAATGGCCGGCCACCCCTTTGGCTGGCAACCGAGCATGATTAGTGTCAGTTTTTGTCACTTTAATAGCCTCGTTTATGCGCCCCGAGCCCTTACGGCTAAAGACGTTCGTTCGACTGCATTAAAAAAGGAAGTGTGCCCTATAAAATAGGCCAAAAAAGGCCGCACAACTGCAGCGCGACGTTTTCATTAATAGACGCTCGAATATCAAAGTGAAAAACTTCAGAGTCGAGCCGCTACGCCCGCCCCATTAAACCACAAAATTTATTGCGCCAACTAAAACGAAATCTCGGCATATCTGCCATCCAAAAAAGGGAACGGGGAATAAAGTGAAGCTGAAACGGCAGTTCGGCATCGGCATCGTCATCGGTATCCGTATCCCAATCCGCGATCCTTAAACACCCGGGCGAACAACTTAATTCAAGTGTTGTCACTTTGTCGTCCTCCACAAAATGCTGAAAACGCTGCTCAATAATTTTCAAGTGTAACTTTTATTAGGTATTTAAATGCGTGTGAGCATCAGGCCAATGGCAACATGCCATTATGCCGCATCCCATAAATTCGTCGGGCGCTGCATCTTTTTATGCCACTTCATTTGTACATATAGCATTTGGCTTTGGCCACATGTTGCAGTCGCCCCAGCCAGCGTGTCGCACATACTTGAGATTGCATTAGTCGGTTTACACCCCCCGAAAAAAAATATATATGCATGTGAATGGGGAAAAATCTCAGGAGGGGAAAACTCTGGATGGGTGGAACACTTCAGGGGCGCGGAGAGTGATCAATGCCGCCTCATCTGCCCGTTCACAACCCATTGCATTAATAATCCATAACGCCGGGATCGGGGGTTAGAGATGAGACTATTAGCCATGTCCAAAATATTTTTAAAATATTTTAAATAAGTAAGCGGGATTAATAAATATTTCGAAAAATTTTATATAAATTAAAAAAAAAAATTTTAAATATTGAAAAGTTAAGGAATGTTTCTTCTGATATCTAGAAAAATTTTCTAAAATAAAAAATATGCAAAACAATTTTATATAAATTGTAAAAATAATAAAAATTATAGAAAAATGTAGAAAAGTTAAGGAGTGTTTCTTTTGATATGTGGAATAATTTTCTAAAATTAAAAAATATTCAGAATAATTTTATATAAATTTTTTTTATATAAAAATAATATAAATTATAGAAAAATGTTAAGAAATGTGTCTTTTAATATGTAGAAAATTTTGTAAAATTAAACAAACTTAAAAAACCTTGAAAATTATCCATTGATAAATTTTAATTTTAGGGAACTGGGACATTTGAATTATTTTTGCTTACCAAATCCTCTAGTTTCTTATTAAAAGGTATGTCAATATGATATTCAAATTCTTCATTAAAAAAAATATTTATTTTATTTTGTATTTATTCTAAAGAAGTTATGTTAAAACACATCTATTCCATCTCTAGTTGCCACCCACGGAAGCAAAGCATCTGAACTATCCTGGCCTAGTGTCGATAAATCAAGACTCCGAGTGGATGGAAGCAAACGAGATGAGACACCTCCACTTCACTTCGGAATATGGAGCGTTCCTACTCGAGAATCGGGTGAAATATTGTCGCTGTTAATGCTGTTAATGAAACAACGTAATTATGTATTAGGAGGGGACGCAGGGATATATAGAGCACCCTACTTAGGGGAAACTCCGGGTCGCGGAGCACATTAATTATCCGCCGGCGAGCGGAAAAGTGAAAGTGCGGTCGAAAAGAAAATAATACAAGCCAAAAGCAAACAAACGAAAAACAAAGACAAATACAAATGTTCGGGGTAAGTGATGTGAATGTGACATTATGTATTAAAAGGATTTCGTGTGTTTTACATAATAACCACAACGAGCGGTTCAAAGGCGCCGACTTGGAGAGTTTTTTAAAGGGTGCGGAAAAAAATACAGTGTTTATTTCCATTAGGTGAAAGCTAAAAAACGTGATAAATTAAAGAAAAATGTTTGCAAAAATGGGTACTGCTTTGATTTCACTGCTCATAAATATAAAACTTTTCCTTTTTTGAATTTTTAATATTATTTTTGAATATAATGTCGTCTTTTCAAGCAATATCTACTGTAAGAAACCCCAAGATGAAGCTGTTTATCGAATTATTCGCAAATTAAGCAGAACAGTTAGTTGAAAACAGCAGGCGGTCGCCACGCCCCCAAAAATAGGGCGGAGGTGTTACGGTTGAACTCATCTGAACTCAAGCGAAAAGTCGACGAGTGGAGCATTCCGTCTGTTTTGTTTTTGTCCCGCGGCGTTTGTCATGCGCTTAGATAACATTGTCATTAATCGTTCGTAATTAATTATCGGCTCTGGTCGGGGCTTTATTTTAAAGTAGTTATTATTATAACGAACTGTCAACACCTACTTATACAGACCTGTGGAGCTGCTGCCCCCTCCCTTTCGCTCTTGCAGCCTCCTTCCTGGTTGGAGTTGGCAGTCTGGCTATTTTTTAGAATATAATTTTTTTTTTAAAACCTTAAAATGGTAATGTTAAACTTGATGACTAGTATATTAGTGTATAAAGCAAATTTTGTTGGTTTATTAATACCTACCGAATTCGGACCACTCAGTAAAAAGTTATAAGCAAACAAAGAATTGTCCGCCACATAGGTGGCGCCACTTTCAAATGACTGCTTGTTTTTTTCTGCTTGCGACTGCTTGCTTTAGTTGAGTAACGAGTATTTATGATAGTCGAGGCCATCGACTATAGACTATATTCAAAATTTATGTAATAAAACAAGGTTTTTTCCAAAAAAAAAGGTTATCGAAATATTATAAAAAAATCACCTATAATCTTTATTCATATTCCCATTTTATGTGGTGTTTGATACATTCTGTGAAAGATTTTTTTTCTTTTTTCACCCAAACCGACATCACTGGCTCTCCAACTCCCATTTGGGTGGTCGGACACTCTGACTGACGGTGGCCCGCCTCGAAAAGTTGAAAACTCGTTTGTCCCGCTCTCCGATTCCCGGCATGTGTAAATGTATGTTAATTTGCCGATCGTTAAATACGAAAATTTGTTGGTTTTATTGTCAGCTGGGTTTTGGCTCTTTGTCTTTTGCATCTTTAATTGGTTAACCATATGGTTTCGATCTGATTTGTTAGCGTTAACCTGTAACTTTGCGTTGGCTTCTTGTGTGGGGTTGTTAAATTAGCGTTTATCGGACGGACATTAAGGCTTAATTGCGGCTTATCCGTTGGCTATAGCAAGTTGGGGGTTTGAAAATCAAGAAACTACAAATCAATAGAAATTGAGTTGGTTTTGGTTCTTTAAGAGATATTTCTACTAGCTACACATTTTTTGTGTCAAGAAAGTGGAAGTAGTAAACATCAATTGCACAACATTGTTGCAGAAAAGCATCAACTTGGCCAACACTTGGCATTTGTTTTGGTTTTTACTCCCCCCATTTTAAGAAAACATTGGCACAATTGGAATTTAATGGAGTCAATTTGGTGCTTGGTGATGCATAAACTGGCCAAAACCAATGGATTGGTGTGAGTTCTGTTGAATGCAAAAAGATCCAGAAGTCGCAATGAAAACGGAATGCCGGAGATGCTACTGCACAGAGAAAAAATACTTAAAAAAAGGTTTTTTTTTATAATTTAAATATAATAAATATAGCAATGATTTTTCGAACTAATTAAAATAAAAAAGTAAGGAAAACCGTACATAAAATGAAAAATGTACAATATTATTGACTTAACTTGATATAGTATAGCTAAACACTATTATTGGATGGCGATGTATTGAAATACATTTTTTTTCCAGTGTGATATGGCTGAATGTTGCTCCTGTTGCTGATGTTGCTCCTGCGGATGTCGCTGCTGCTGGCCGCTAACAATGCAGATCAAGAGATGAGCGCGTCCATTTCGGTCTGCGGATCGGCCATTGTTCCATTTGGCATGTTGTTTTAGGAGTTCGCTAAAAAGACAAATGTGGTGTGCGGACGCGGATGCGGGGGAGTGGGTTGAGCTGAGCCGAGTTTCGGTTAGTAAGCCAGCCAGCCAGCCAGCGCGTGTTAGTTCCACTCGTTAAGGATTTACGAGCAATTTTTATCACTTTGAGGATCGCTGACAAATCCGGCAACAACAGCAGCAGGCCAACAGCAGCAGCAACATCAGCAGCAGCAACAATGCAATGCAACATGCGCATAATAATGGCAAGTTGTCCGGCACACACAGATATATAGTACATATGGCCCATACGGTGGATATATGCTATAAGCTATGAGCCATGAGACAGGAAGCGCACTCGGCTGTCTCATCGTTGTCGCTGATGTGGCCAAAAGTGGCCAATAAAACCCCAGCGACGATGTCACCAAACAGTTGCTGCAATGCAATTGTTGCTGTTGCAGCAGCAGGCAGAAGTTGCGGCAACGATGAACGACGAATTATAGCAAAGTAATCGCAGTGGACCTCTGCAGTTGCAACTGCGGCCTTTGTCCATTTTTATCATACCCTTACAAAGGATATTTTGGAAAATAACTACGATTAAAGAGGAAAAACTGAAAAATAAATATTAGTGTTTAATTAAGTTGAGTTGAAAATCCGTATTAATAATTCTTGTCTAGAAAAAGTGATAAATTTATTAAAATTAATTTTTTTAAACGGATAATTAAATATTTATTATTTTATAAGAGACATTTTAAATATATTTAATTTAATATTAAATCTTTAAGGGTATTCAAAATTTTCCCAGCCATTCCTCTCTGCTTTTCCTTCACTTATTTATTTCGCATCTTTCCTTTCTTTTCGTTTTTTTTTTTACATTTTCCTTGGCCAATATCGTTGGCGGCTTTTGGCGTTGATTTCCCTTCCAATTTATGTGACATATTGATTTTAAATTGATGATAGTCTATTTTGCGTTGGCCAGCCATCCGGAGAAGCGAACAAAGCCGAACGAAACCAATTTATTTTAGCCATTTTAAATTGGCATTTTTGCCGGGTACGCAGCATTGGCTGCATTTGGCCAATGCGTTCGAGCCGGGCTTATATGACTTCATCAGCGGTTTATTGTCGAGGCAGACGAGCTGGCTGGTTGGCTTTCTGCTCCTCTGGCCTTCTGGCTGGGAAAATGCCACTGGGCAGAATTCCCTGCTCCTGCTCCATTCATAGGCGCGCATTTAAATGCAAATTTAATTCAATTAATGATGCATCAAATGCAGCCAATGCCTAATTGCCATGCGATGATCGTCGTCAGTGGCTGTTGCCTGTCTGCCGTCTCCTGTTTTTATTTTTATTTATTTTTTTATTTTTTCTATTGCCCATCCTGAAGGATTCCCTGGCAGTCGGCAGTAACAGCAGCTGTCGTTTGACAATATTGATGATTTAGTAGTTGCTGCCGTTTTGTTGTCGTGTCTGTGGCACCATAGGCGTAATTAGACAAGCATTGTGCAAAAGCGTTAATTAAAAACCGCAAAAAGACACTGTAGCCGCAGTGGCAGTTGCCATTTTTCCACCGTGCATCGACTGCCAGCTGCGCCAGCGCCATGACTCCAATCTCACACTTGGAAATATATAGCCACAAGTCATTAAACTCTAGAAGTTTACTATTAATTTGGAATGAATTAAGAAAAGAATCACACTTAAATAAACGACATTTTTCTATTAATTGATAGACTGAAACTAAAACTAATAATTATAAAAAGGAGTTCAAGATTATTTACTTTGATATTTTTTTTTCCAAACCTTCTATATTTAAAAAAAAGGGCAGAAAATTAGAAATTAAATTGTTTTAAGGAAAATAAATTTTTTTATTGAGTATTTATTAGGGTGAAAATATAATATGATTTTTAGGAAAATACCCTCCTAAGTCATGGGATCCAATAAATATTTTTAAAACTATTATAATTCGTCTAAAATCCATTGAATTTTATATTCTCAGTGTCGTTTCCGTAATGAGCTCTCGCATCGATTGCGTAAGTTCTCCGCGGATTCATCTGCTCCCTGTCTTAAGTCCCCAGACCCGAGTTGCATGTCCCCAGGTCCTCGAGTCCCATTAAATACCCAAGTACTCAACAGCGGGCTGGCGCTGCTGCAATCAGCTAATAATTTCCTTTTAAATGATCTCCGTACGAAACTTCGAAGCTGCATGAATGGAGCCTCCATCTTCATGCGTATTTATGAGCCCAGCGATTTCTGTTCGCTGTCCGCCCAGCATTACTTAGGGTTTTCCGATTGATTTTGACGCCAAGCGGTGGCGTTAAGGGGAGCTAAATGGGATTCTGAAGAGCATATGGGAAGTACCTATATATCTTTAAAAAGGGGTCGGGGCTGAGGTGTAAACGTGTATCGTAAATTCTTAATCGCCTCTTTTATAATGTGGCACAAAAGGCTATAAATATTAGAGGTAAAATGTTTATAAAAATGATAAGGTTATATATATATTTTTAAAAACCTGGGAGCGCAATTTATTATTTAGGTAATGTCATATTTTATCCATAAAAATATTAAAATCATTTTTTTATTTATGAGAAAGTTAAAAAGAAAATCCTTTATAACATTTTGAAATATATTTAAACTTTCGTTGATAAGAGTGTCATACATTGTCTTTACTAGTATAGGAAAATACAAAAGTAAGTTTTTACATTTTCAAGTTGCAAATACATAACAAATTGAGATCCCTTAAATTTGGTCAGGATGATAAGCTCTTTGAATTTATCCAAGAATGCTGGCAAGCTGTTGCTTGCCCAAGTGCCAGTGATGCAATCCCAGTGGCTTCGTGATCAGAAGACCATGCCGGTGTACGATTATAGCTGTCCTAATCCTCCCAAGTGGGGTTACTCGGCCTTTGGGAGGGATCAGAAGACCTGGGGTGAGTGGACGTGTGCCAGGTTGGATGACCTCTTGAACTGGGGCCGCAAGGGATCGCTGTGGCCCATGACCTTTGGCCTGGCCTGCTGCGCCGTGGAAATGATGCACATCGCAGCCCCACGCTATGATATGGATCGCTTTGGAGTGGTTTTCCGGGCCTCTCCTCGCCAGGCGGATGTTCTGATTGTGGCCGGAACTTTGACCAACAAAATGGCACCGGCTTTCAGGAAGATATATGACCAGATGCCGGAACCACGTTGGGTCATCTCCATGGGAAGTTGCGCCAATGGCGGTGGCTACTATCATTATTCTTACTCAGTGGTTCGCGGCTGCGATCGGATTGTCCCGGTGGATATATACGTGCCCGGATGTCCGCCCACCGCTGAGGCTTTAATGTATGGCATTCTGCAGCTGCAGAAGAAGGTCAAGCGCATGAGGACTCTGCAGATGTGGTACCGGAAGTAGGGAACCGCTTTATAAAGAGTTAAGTCAATAAAATGCTAAAGAGCAGCTCTTCTGATATGCTTATAAAATGTTGATTTAACACATTCAATTAAGTTAATATACATTTCCTCATATCATATGGTTTATATAAAAATGATTTTATTTAAATAAGTTTTAAAGGGGCTCAACTTTTGGTTTTGGGTTCAAAAAATTCTACCCTTGATTATGTAAAAAACTAAAACCTTAGATTTTTGTTGGATTTAGGGTGGTGCAATCCCAAACTAGAGTAAGGATCTGAGTTTTAGAACTAAAATTGATCCCATCCTAAGCCGATCTGCTTCACCCAAAACAAAGTCAAAGAGTTAAGCGCATCAGTTCCAGCATCTCCTAAAGATCTATAGTTCCAAAAGTCGCTTAGTCAGCGAAACAGGGCTCGTGCTCACCTGCACTTGAAAGATTTTAAGGATCGCTTTCGGGACCCGAAAAGGATCTCCAGAGAGAGTTCTGCAGACAATGTCCAGAGACAATAAACACTTCTGGCGGCACTCACTCTCAAGTGTCGATGAAATATGAAGGGTTCTTGAGACATATGAAAGGATTTCGTTGTCTCTAATTTTTTTCGAACAAAAACCGAAAATCCTTTTTGCGAATCTACCGACACCGAGCACTTGAACTTGGTATTGGTGGGAACATCATTAAATCCTCGCTCGAGTGCGGTGAGTGCATTAAATTGTGGGACAACTATCGCATTAGTGTAATCCCGTGTGCGACACACCCACAAAACTGGGAGATCTTTTTTTTTTTGTGGGCTGAATGGGAAACTCTCGAGACTGAAGAAGACATGAATGAAGGACCTCCTCATTCATTGAGTCCCGGAGAAAGGGACCTGCACACTCGAAAATCCGAGACAAAAGCGCAGCAGGCACCGCGCTGATCCTCGGGGATCCTGGGAATCCGTACGTGACTCGGACAATTCCAGCGAATAAGAATAAGGCTGCGTGGAAAAATTAACTTGTCTCAATCGCACAGCAATAAAAATTAATAACAAAGCCACTGGCAACATGTTTGCCTCCATTGTGCAGGCATTAAATAAATTTAACAGCTCAATGACTTGTCGAAAGGTGCAGGGAGAAGCCGAAGACGGCGGAGTCCCCGGACTCCAGGAGCATCGAAATCAGTGGAGCGTTCGCGACCAGGCAACCATATCTTAATTAGCGGACCACGGCCTACATTAACCTTAATTTTTGCTCTTTTTTATTTTACCGATTTCTGCTTAATTGCGGCGCCGAGGCGCCAACGAAAAGGCTTCGCCATTACACACAGAAAATATGGATCCCCCTTTGATTTTTTACAAAAATATTAATAAGTTTTTGTAATTAATACAGTGGAAAAATTATTAAGGGTATATGTTACCCGTTTATTATATTAAAAAAAATATATATATATATAGAATAACTCCAAGAACCTTTGATATCTATCTATCCTTCTATCTGTCTAACCATCTATGTATCTATCAACCTATCTAACTATCTATCTATCTATCTATCTATCTATCTATCTATCTATCTATCTATGTATATCTCTATCCATCTATCTACATATCTATATATCTATCTATCTTTATAATAAGTACATTCATTTGTAATTTGAATTTTGTACTAGGTAATCGTATACTTTTTAAATTATATTTAAAAATATTATTATTATAACCTAAAATTAATTTTATTTTATGAATACAATTTTAACAAATTGATGAAAATTTAAAAATCATCCTTCATGAAGAACAATGAATATTTAGTTTAATAATATAAAAGTTATATTTTCAGTGGACTTTTTGTAAGTTTTTCGCTGAGATTTCCAGTGGAGTGTCCAGCGGCGCATGCTCAGGATTTGCACTTGAGTGAAAACCTGGTAATCTGGGGCCGGGGTGACGACCACCGAGGTGGGTCCTACCTGCAGATCAGCAGCTCGTCAGCGATGGTAACCCCCTTTTGCGGGGCAGAGGGTTCGGGCAATGTTCCACGGATCATAAATTACGTCAGACAATTTCGGGCAGAAATGCCCAACGAATTGTGTGTGTTTAACACCTAATCGCCCGTAATGCTCTCTAACCGATTGTGAGGTCCTCCAAAAAACAGACTCACCGCCAAAATGGGCCCGAAGCAGCATCTAGTTTTCATTCATTCATTCATTCAGTCTGCCCTTCATTCATTCATGGTCTCATAATGAAATTGTTGGATATGTCTGCCCAAGTTCTTTCTTATTTTACTCCAGCATTGTGCTCATTGGGAGATTTATGTTCATGAATGTAAATGCCTTCTTCAAATCTTTTTTATTGGCATTATGCGGAATTGATTTGTTGCCTCGTTGGACTCTTTCATAAAATTATTATCACACCTTGGGTTGGGAATTTGGACCTGAGTCTGAATCTCAAACTGAATCTGATCTGCTTTCTTCTGGGGAGAATTATTAAGCTGATTTTAATTGCGTTCCGTGCGTTTGGCCGCTTTGATCG
This sequence comes from Drosophila mimetica, assembly GCA_037075245.1. Classification (NCBI taxonomy): domain Eukaryota; kingdom Metazoa; phylum Arthropoda; class Insecta; order Diptera; family Drosophilidae; genus Drosophila; species Drosophila mimetica. The sequence goes on along the minus strand of JBAMCH010000023.1, from coordinate 9,419,005 downwards.
GGTATCGTAAATCTAATTTAGTGTTCTTTGGAATACGTATACAAAAGCGAAATTTAGACGTCTTCTAATTATGCAACGAACGATCTTCTTCTGAGTGGGGCGATGTTTTGTGTGTTGTTTTCGATCGGATTTGATTGAAATTTATCGCCAATGCATTGACTACAGATCCGTAATCTCGTCTCTAGGGCGTTGTCCATGAATTTGTGTGTGTTGGCCTGGTCCGCGATGGCTTACATAAATATTATCTTGGCCCTGACTCCGTGTTGGCCGCCAATTTCGGTCTCAAGTTATGGGAAGTCGTCAGCGCGCTAAGCCGTTATGGATACTTTACAAAGCCATAACGATAGGATCTTGATATTAGTTTTCTGAGCTTGTCTCGCTGCCCCGGCGATCATTTGTAAAATAAAAGTGAAAATTTGTTATTTGTTGCACTCGGTTTGTCGGTGTTTCCAGCGATAAGAATCTTGATTTATACTATGAGTGTGCCTTTATATAAGATCAGTGTATTTAAAACTAATCTAAAAATAATCTGAAAACTTTTACCTTTACAGGTTCAATGTCACAATGGAATTAGTAGAGTTTTTTTCGCTTTGTAATTACTTAGTATTGATTAATTAATTGTATCAATCGATTTGCTTTTATATATAAAAGTGAAATCATAATTTTCTCAAGTAATAAATAATGTTGTAAACGTTTAAAGAAATTACTTAACTTAAAGTTGACTAATGATCAATATTTTGAGACCCCTTTTTGAGTTCGCTTTTAACGATTTTACTTTACTCCTGCTGGCCATCATCATCAGTGTGTTGGCCCAAATTAGTCGCCAAGCTGCCAAAACGTTTAGTACGCAGCTCTCACCAGAGAGTTTCAGTTTCTCTCCCCGCCAATTGTCCATTTGTCCATTTGTCATGCGGACAATAAGGTTGACATACATTTGGCCAGGTCCTTTGTTTTTGCCAGTCCCAAAGCCAAATGCGAAACAACTTTGGGTTCATTTTTGAGGGGGGGGAACAAGACTCAGATCCGCTGCCCGGCTGAATTGCGCAATAAAACAGGAGTCGCCAAGGAATTGAGGAGGAGAATCCATCATTAATAAGCCCTAAAGTGGCTGCCCGATGGCCGCTCCAGGCGGGCAATAAAAACAATGGCCAAAATGGGCAATGAGCGGCCAACGCACAGCAGCAGCAAAATGTGCACTTGTTGATCTTGTTGTAGTTGATAATGCACCGGAAAAAATATTTTAATTATTAAAATAAAATATGAACTTTAATTATAGCTATCACGCAACTTTATTGCTATCATTTTATTAAAAAGATAATAAATATAGATCATTAACACTTTATCACACTTATTAGTTTAATGACTATTAAATCGATAAAAATTGTAATGGCCACAATTAATACATTTTTAAATTGTAATAATATTTATTGTGTAATATAACGTAATGTAAATTAATTTTTGAATTATTATTCATTATTTTCCTCAGTGATTCTCTGCTGCTGTTGCAGCTTGCAAACAAGCGAGCAGCAAAGCAGCAAAAAGCTGCAACAGCAGGCTCGCTGGAGGAGGAAAAAGCCAAACCGCTTTAGGCCATTTAAGGCAACGCAATTAATTATTTTTTAACTGTTTTGTCATTTCGGAATGCAGCAAGCAGCCATCGTTGGCCATCGATTGGTACTTGTATTGGTACTGGTATTGGCCCTCCTCCTTCTGGCTCTCAGCTTTTAGCCTTTTTTCCCCAGTTTCCTTTGGGCCTTCCTGCTGTTTTTAAAGGACTTTGACATGGCCGCATCACAGCAGCGGGCAGCTTTCGCTCGTTTGATCGCTTGATCGGTTGATCGATTGATTGCTGCAACCTGCAACGTGCAACCTGCGATGGGGCAAAAAAATGCGCCGAGATTGTAAAACGCGTCTGTAACAAGCCGTTGCGTTAATTTGCCGCTGCCGATTGGCTACCGAAATAAAAAGTAAAATAAAATAAGTGCCACTGCGGCGGACAGAAGCAGACATCTCGCATCTCAACGAAAATAGAAAGTTTTCGTTTTCGTTTTTCTTTATATATATTTTTCTGTTTTTTTTTTTTTGATATGGCAGGCAAGGCGAGTCGTATAAAAAATATGCAAAATGCTGGGTATATAACAAATTAAATATTAAACAACCAGTTGGTTGTTGCTGTGCTCGTGGCCGGGCAATAAAGACAATAAAAATTCATACATTTTTCAAGCAACCTCGAACAAGTTGTTGGCCGCCTGGCCGGGCTTATTTGCTTTGTCTGTTTTGATTATAAAAAGCATTCAGCTTTAATTTGTCAATTTCTTAATTGGCGTTTCGTACGTTCCACATGGCAATAGCCGTCTCTTTCGGCTGTTCGTTTGCTGTCTCTTTCGCTCGCTCAGACCCACACACAGATACTAAGCGAACACACAGTGATAGAAGAATTTTAACAAGCTTCGGTGTTTTGGAATTTTCGTACGTGAAGAATCCAAAAATGTTTTACGCAATTAAAGAATCTGATAAAATGTCTACAAGCGAGGATGCCAGAAAAAAAGGAGACAGGAGCAGGAGAGAAGAGAGATCCCGATTTCGCCAGACTTTGGCGCATATCGATCACTTGTCCGTCGGTAAATATGACAAATTTCGAGGAACCACCAGCACATTGGTGAAAAAAATCAGAAGCGAATGCACATCAATATCAGATGTCGTGTATCTGGGCTGCATCTGTATCTGTATCTCGGTTCTGTTGTGGCACAAACCAATTAAGCCGAGATTAATTGGCCATGTCAAGTGGCGTAATCGAGCGCGAACACAGGTTTGACATTTCATAATTATTTCAACTGCCTCGGCAGCTCAGAGGCTCTATAGAGTGGGTATACCAATCTGGTCCCGTCTCCCATGATCGATCAATCTGTATCTGTATCTCTTGGCTTCTCTGTGTATTTCGAGCGGTTGAACGAGTGCGCACGAGATGGCTTTGGATAGATAGATACTTTCGTACCTACGGGTTTTTTGTTTTGTTTTGTATAATTGTTTGTTTTGATATGTTGATTTCAGGCGATAACCGCATGGGGCCACTTTTGGATTATTGATATTTTTGTGTAATTATGTTGTCAGGTGAGTTCGGCCAAAGTTTTCTGGAAATGCCACAGAGATCTTACTCCGATTGTAGTTCGTTTGGGGGCGCACAAATGTTAATGAATTTGCCTGCTAATTATTTTTTATCCTACAATCACGGTTTTTTGTTCGGCTTGGGAACTAAATTTAGTACTTGTATGTCTGGTTTTTATGTATTTCTAATTGTGGCTGTGCGGTTCAATTATGCTGAAGTGTGAAATAAATTTTATTATGTGTGCTAAAATGTACATATAATATTTTTTATGATGATGAATTATTTTTATGGTTTTTAAATTAAGTTCCTTTCTAATTAAAGTAATCTATAGACTTCTCTGCATCTCCTCGTGAACCTGCTGATCTTTAAGCTTACTCTACTTCGAAGATCAGAACTTTCCATCTTTTAGCAAACTTCAGCATACTTTTGCAGACCTCGTTGATCTTCCACCTCTCAACAGATCATCAATCTGCAGATATCTATAGCATGCAGAATTGTCTCCAACGTTTTATTGTCGCATTCAATCTGATCGCCTTGGAACCACTTTGTTACCAGGGTTCAAACTTTCTCTGGGCCACTCCGCACCCAGTTTTATCACCTATCGGCCATCGCTCATCCCATCCTATCCAATCCCATCCTATCCAATCCCATCCTATCCACACCCACTCGAGCATTCAGGCACCATTCCACCATCCCTCCTGCTCATTTTGCCGCTAATTTGACAACAATTTACTGTAATCACAATCGATTCGTGTTTGCCAATTTTTTAATTGTTTTCAATCCTCTTTTCTTTGGCCAGCCCCAAGGCAACGGCCGTCCTCACCAGACACACGATCGAGTAATTTACGATGGCCTCATGGTGATTGGGTTCGCCGGCACAGCGCATGACACCCAAACCGAAACCCAAACCCAAAACTCGGGGAAGAGAAAAAACCTAAAACCCTATACTACAGTCGAGCAAAAAGCCATACCGAGCTAAACAAACGAACTCCATTAGCAGATCTTTACTGGGCCTCGATGTGGTTAATTCGTGCGAACTTCTAGGAATTATGTTGTTCCAATTAAAATAAAAATTAAAATAAAAGAAGACAAAACAAAAGGCAGCCCACAGTCGACACTTGGGCCCCCTTTTCCTGTCGTTGTATCGATTTGTGAAATGGTCGTCGATGGGCTGGCTCTCGCCTAGACACTGAGAAAAAATAGTTGTGGAATTTAAAAATATATATAAGATGTGTAAAATAATATATTGTATATTTTTTGGGGACATGCAAGGACATAAAAATATATCATCCCAATACAATATGTAATATTATTTATAAAGTTATTTAAGAGCTGGATATTTCAGATTTGTAAAATTAAAAGAGTTTGCAAAATCCTCGCATTCTAAAAGAATGTAATACTTAATTACATATTCCTAAGATGTGCTATATATAGATGTTTTGACGCTCAGCTCACATCCCCTTCTCCGGCTGATGATTTAGCGGTGACAACCTACCGAAATTTGTAAAGCCCGGAAAGTCTGGGGCTCACTCCCCTAGAGTTCGCAAAAATTCTCGCAATTCTAAAATATTTTCAGTTTTAAAATAAATATTAATTGAAATTGTTTTATCCAAGAAATCATATATTATTTTTTGAGTTTACTCAAGTTTATATACTTTTTATTAGTACTAGATTTATTTTCGAAATTAAACGAACAACTACCCTTTTTCCCCAGTGCATTGAGGGAGGTGAGGTGTGGAAAGTGTACTGGCGCTGGCTGATTTCCATTTAACCTGCTGCACCGCGGACACAAGGACCGCGAGACCGGGAGACCGAGGACCCAACGGCTGGGGACTGCAGCTGCACCTCGTGGATGCGGCTTGATTTCTTCGCGCACGATACGAATCGTGGTTGCCTTAAAACGACTTTAATATGTAAATTCGATTTCGGAAGCCAAAGTAATTAATACTAGAATGCAGCCCCGATCCAGAGGCAGACTGAATTTAAAATTAATCCAAACAAACGGATAAGAGGGAACCCAAAGGCAGCAGAAATGTTAATTTGCCTCTCTCTCCTGTCTTTCGGTTTCTTCGGCGGCCCCAGGAAGCTACATTCTTACGATCGGAGGTGAGAATATTTCTCAACATTGCGTCGATTATGCCGGATATTTATGTGCTGGCCAAAGGGATTTCTTCTGGCCCTTTTTCTTCTAGTTCTTCTTCTGGGGCCATTCGAATAAAAATTATGCTTGACATATTGGTATAAGTTTTGCTTTTAATTATGAATGACATTCTCTATGGGCTATCGTGTGGGTTCCCTGGCTCTGTGGGCCCCGCTGTGAAATCAGAGCTCTTCTTGGGTTCCAGTTTTTTTTCTTGAGATAAAGATAAAGATCTCCTCTCGAGTAGAGACAAAATACAAACACACACATACGAATAATGAAACTCATTGATGTAGGTAAATTATCGCTCTGTTCTTAACGTCGTGTTTTCGTGTTTTTTAATTGGACTTTGGGAATTTAGTGAAAAATGCTAATTAGTTAAAGGGTTTTTTTTGTTTTCTTCGTCGACGTTTTGGGGCTCGTTGGGATTGCATTTCATTGATAGTATAGGCAACGCTACGAGCGGATTCCCCAAGATTTACGTTGATGCCTTTCGACTCTTTTGAGAGTCGCCTTCAACCATTTCTCTACTATCTATAAAATTAGATTAGCAGTTAATTGGTTAATGTGCAGCCAGCAACGTTTGTTAATTGATTCTCGGAAAACCCAACGAGGAAATCGGTAGAGGGTCTAAAAATCCAGAATCTGGTTTTAATTAACAACTATTTAGGTGCTGGAGCTACCGACTCTCGCCTGTTGCATGTTTTCCCTGATTCGGTAACATTTGTGATTTTGATTTATTCGATTGTATATCATTCTCCAATACTCCAATTTTTTTAAGGCTTTCATATGCGTGCACAGTAGCCGAAAGTTTTTTGTTTGGTTCCAGAGAACTTTCGGCTTTTGTCCCACTAATTGGTTTTATGGGTTCGCCTTTGGGTCTGTCACTCTTCGCCGGTCATTTGTCGTTCGATATCGCTTTTGTAGATGGCCTGGCAAAGATTTTGAGATTGCGTAAGCTTGTCTTCTTTTTTTTTTGCCATTAAAATAGCTTATAATTTTATGCGAGATCTGGCATTGTTTGATTTCGATTTCCATTCCATTTGGCATATTGTTATCAAGGAAATATTTTGATCTGGCTGATAAGGCTGATCGCTTGGCTCGTAAAGCGTTTTGTCTAAACTATGGATAAGACCGTCGTTATAAGAGACCTCCGTCAATTGGGTCACACACACACGCATCATCGATAAATTCCCCAACAAAATGCCATTGCCACTTGGCAGAGGCAGAAACTGTGGGCCAGATGCAGCGTACATGTAGCACCGAAACTACTTGCCACGTTCAACGTCATCAGCATATGGGCGGCTGTTCGAGATCCGAACATGTTGTAGGTTGTCTTGTCGTTGCCTTGTAACCCGATAGTTTTGTAGTTTTGTGGTAGCGCACTCATAAATTTTGCTCCGCCGTCGCACACCTCGCAGTCGCATCTCAGGTGTTAAGCGGGTCGGGATATAGATACTCTATATAAACAATTTGGACATATACAACTGCACATTAACTTGGTAATTTAACATAATAAAAAATTCCATTAATTAACTCTAATCAAAGATTTTTTGTGATTTTTTTAATGACACCTATTAATATTTAAAACTCATTATCAACTAATATATTTTACTTATTAACAATTTAGTTAATGGGTTAAGAGTTTTTTGTTTCAATAAATTCAATAAATATTTAACACACTTATAAGCATTTTGTGGGCAGGAAATCCATATTTATGAGTATTTATTAAGCGATTATAACTTTTTTATGACTTTGATTATAAAAATGAATTTAATGTTTTTTTTTTTAACGGATATAAAATAAATCAAAAATATATTAAGTTTATGGATTGTAAAAGCAAAAGCAGGAACACATCTTTTTTATGATCTCGTTATCAAAAAAGCTATCAAAAAAAGCTAATATAATTTAAAGAGAACCGTAAAGATAATAATCTCTTATAAACAATATATAGAAGAGCATTTCCAGTTCGAACTAAAATCAAACCCTCGATTTCCCCTATTATTTGCTGTGTTTGTTATTTATACCTATTAGTCTCCAAGTTAAAAAGTCGATTTTGGCTTTTACAGTTTCGCTGCTCACTTGCTAGTCGCTGAATTTGTTGGTTTTATTGTCGGCTGCTCGCTGTTTTTGTTGCTGCCGGACTTGGCATTATTTATTGCACGAAAGTCATTCCTTTTAATAGTCATGCAAATTAATTTTTGCTCATTTGTACAACAATAAAAATGTTAACTAATTAATTTTGATTGAAATTTGCATGCAAAACGCGAAAATCAATTTGCACGCGTCGCGTTGTATTGTTTTTTCGCCTCCCCCTCTCTCGAGATCTTGGGGCTTTGATAAGTGGCGGGAGTTTGGAATTCAAAAATTTAATATTCAATGGGTATAAATAAATTTAGACTAAGCACAAGCGACACGCCATTGGGCCAACTAGTTCAGATTGAAAAGCGAAAGTCTGGGGATGATAAAGATGTTGTATGGGGGAGTCTTCAGGGGGACTTTACCAGGGAGGGTGGTTTAAAATCACTGGATTATTCCGTGAACAAAGGCTGCAAATACCCAATTAGCGGAGGCATAATAAGCATTTCGGCAAAACGGAAGTCATGTTAATTAATTTCGACTATAAAATCCGAGCTGGCAAAGTTTCGAGGCGACACCGATAGCAATCTTGCGAGGAAGCCGAGAAAACAAATGGAATTCCGAAATATTAACGATAGAGGACCCGTCCTCCTCCAAAGTATCGTGTATCTTTTATCCTCTCCCTTTGGCTGACTGTGCCCAATTATAAGCTAAAGACATTGAAATTCGCTTTATCGCGAAATTCGTTTGACCGAATGCGAGGAAGCCGCTGCCAAAAGGGAATGCGAATATATATCTGCCGCGTATTGTATTTATATATATATATATATGTGTATATATCTCAAATTAGCAAACATTTTATATCTGTCAGCTACTGTTCTCCCTAATTAATAACAAGATGCCTTTTTAATTCCATTTCGTGCGTTTTGCGCGCCGTTGCTCGTTTTAATTGCCCTCCACATTGCCTCAAGGAACTGTTCGACGAGATCTCTTCAGTTTGGTTCGGGCTCGTTACCAAAAGGGGGAGAGATATACCATCTACCATTCGCCATCGAAAGGAACCAGAACCAAGAACCATCCTGAACCGAAAGCGAACCGAACTGAGAGGCGCCTGCGTGCTATGATGCACTTAATCGCCGCTGCTCGTAATTATGGCTAATTCCTTCCGTTTATCTACAAAGAATGGGTTCTATGAAATTATTATTATTAATTTATGGGCTGCAGCGGCCGAGTATTTGGTATTAATGTGGCAGTGTAAACAAATTATGGCCATGGCCATGCTTGGCTGCATCTTGTTCGGAGTGGTTGAAATGGATGTTAAGAGCTTTGGACTCTGGGCTTTTTTTAACACGTTTGACCAATTAAAAATTAATTGATCTAATAAACAGGAAAAGGCGAGGGAATTTTTTTCATATTTCTATCTGTGGTATTGTTTGCCTTTGATTAATAATAATTACATTTATGGTTCAGATATTAATTAATATTTAATTACACTTTTTGAAGAAGACCACATTGGTTTTAAAAGTAAGAAGATTTTTTAGTGAATGCATAGTGCAAAAATATTAAAATGTATATATATTTTTAGTGTAGTTAAAAACGACAAAAGTTTTTTTTAAATTTAATTTTAGACATAAACGTATTCGATTTATTTAAATACAAATATTACATATCAATAAATCAAAATATTTATTTAGTTTAAATAAAATATATTTTCAGAAATGTTTCTGAATTCAACTTATTGTTTTCCAATTGCCACATTAGATAATTATTATAATATTTTAGTATCTAAAACTGCTTAAAAAAAATATATTTAGTAATAGTTCGATCTAAACTTTAAGTACATATTTTATTTTGTGGTTAAAAACTTCCACTCCCTTTTGTCACATTTAATACACTCTCAAAAAAAGGGGACACAAGAACCACACTGCGACATTTAGGAAGCCACAACAAAGTTGCAACTGTTAGTCAGTCACCCATTGTGAGAAATAGATAAACACTCCAATCGTATGACACAAAATTGACGCAAATGAGATCGAATGGTCAGGGTGCGAACATGTAACTGCCGTCGGCTAAATCGGGGCAGTAACTTGGCCAACCGAATGGCCAGAACGGTGTGGAAAACCCATTCGTACCTCACTGACCATAAATCCACCGGCTCCAGACATTTTAGCCAACATTTCCGAGCGGCTACTTCGCGAGTTGAGTTTAGTTTCCCGTTCCCATCTCGCCCCCCAGGAAACAAAACGAGGGGAAACCTGTTTTTGGCCAACAAGTTTTTAACCACGAAAACTCGTTTCGATCGCAATGGTAACCGCCTACCAGAAAGCCACAAGGAGGAGGAGCTTTGGCCAAGATGGTGACTGGGCAGAAAAATGGTGGCCAAAGCTAAATAGCGATCGAATTTATGGAATTATTTCATTGTTCTAGGAATTTGAATGCCCTGCTGAAAATGGCCACAATGGCAGCGGATTTTGATAAACGATCTTGGCGAACGAAGAACAGAGGGTTGAGATACATACACTCGTATATGGTCTGAATGTTTATTGGATGACTCGGGGCAATCGAGGGATCGCGGTCGGATAAGGATGTCAGGGGGCGTGGCAGCGGGACCCAATTTTATGGCTTCATTATGCGCAGTCAGTCGACGAACTCGCTTGGCGTTTCTCCTTACAAATTGACTGATTTAATATTTTTGCCAATTAAGTTGCGCTATCCCACGAAAAAGGCTGCCATAATTGGTTTGGCAGCATAAAAATCACATGAATTGTTCACTCGTTGCATACATTTCCGCTCTGCGGCAATTAAGCGTATGTGTCCACACGGTCCGAATGTATCCTTCGGATACAGAAATGCCGCAAAAGATACACCTGGTCCACTCCAGAGTCGAGATGATCGGCGCAAGTGCAAGTAAATTGACTGCTGGTTCCACTCTGCGGCTTGTCATTAAATGCTTGAACAAAATTATCTTGTTAAAATTACAAATAACACGAACATGAAGTAATAAAAACGTACGGAATGAATAATGTGCGCCACGTTAAATCGCTGCTGACTGACGACGATCAGAGGATCAGAAAACCAGTCTTTGGTCTCTTCGGACTCCAGTCTACAGGTCCCCGGTCTTCGGTCTTCGGTCTCCGAGTCTGCGGTCTTCCAGTCTTCAGTCCTCTCAACCGCAGGCATCCTTCAGCCTTCCATCTGCACTGCGGCTGGCTCAGCATTCTTATAACTTTATTTTATGTGTCGATTTTTAGTGCTCGCTGCGCGGTTGCAGTTTCGTGAACTTTCCAAGTTAATTGGTTAGCGATTTGAGAGCGCTTGTAACGACTGCAAAAAAGACGCTGATTTTTTCCCCATTCGCCATGTGAACTGTGAGTGAGTGCCTGAGATTGGTCACATAGCTTGGCCCGTAGCACTCGAAGTCTGCATCCGATGGATTGCCGCAGGAATTTTCCAAGAATTTTCGCAGTTCCGCAAAGGTGCTGGAAAAGCCGCCTAATGTTTTGGAAGAAGGAAGTCTTAGGATTAGGATTTTATTAATCTAATTTAATTTTAATAATTTTAAGAATATTATTAAGTCTTTTAGAATTTTTTAAATGAACTTTTTAAGTTGAAAATTTGGTGAAATATTTGAAAAATTAAAAAAAATGCTTCAAAGTTGTTCATAATTTTATAAAACAATATACACACATATATATCTAAATCTTGAATAAAAATGAGAAAATTATTCATTTTTTTACTATTGGAATTATTATAAGAATATTTTCATAAACATCCTTTAATGCATTTTCAAATGCATATTTAGCACTAAAAATAGCATGAATATCCGCATAAACATCCCTAGGGTGTAAACGAGTAAATCTTACTGCCAATTTAAGAGCTGTTATAACAGCATTAAAATTTAATGATATAACTAAAAATCATAGAAGTCGTGAGAAAAGTGTGGTTTAGCATTTTAATAAACAGCTTCACGCAATTTGCTCAATCGCACTCCCCGAAAACGGAACGGCACTCGTACTCTCACCTTTCCCCTCCGCTGCCAAAGCACTATCTCTGGGTCTGGGCTAATATTAAAGTTCCGTTACAGATTTTATGCTCTTCACGTAGCGCACTAAAACTTGCCCATCGTTGAAATGTCGAAAAGTCGGTCCCATCCTCAGGTATTTTACCAGGTACGTTGCCCTTCTTTCACTTTTGCCCCAATGGGCCGGGGGGCTACCTTTTAGTGCATAGTTAAAACTGCTTTATGTCTTAATTAAAGTTTATAGCGCGTTTTGCCCAAGGCGTCAAAAGAGAGTCAATGCGCATTGGCTGTTGGCCAACACAGCCGCCGCCCGTTGGGCTGCTGGCCAAGATCATCGACAAGCGGACCCAAATGAGTTTTCCTTCTGGTCGACTCTCTGCACTCAAAAAAAAAAGCATACTTAAGTATAACCAATAAGAAATGTTAAATTCAAATCAGTAATACAATTTTTTTTTACAGATGAATTTATAAAAATATTTTATAAATTTTTTTGGGATACAATTTTAACAAAATAGGTTCTAATTAATATCCTCACTTTAAGTTTTAAAAGGATAATGGTGTAGGAATATTTAAATAAATTATTACATTATTAAAAAGGTAAATTATTCTGATTTATTAATCAGTAAAAAATATTTAATATAAAAAAAAAAAAATAAATAAATAATATAAAAATATATTTTGACCTATAAAATTATTCCACACTATATTTTGCAGTGCATTTTCCATCTGCAGACCGAGAGCACCTTGGCATGTGTAAGTGTTGGGCATGTACAAATCGCTTGATTGGCTTGCACTTAATTGCCAATGGCTTGCAACTCCCACTTGAGCTGGCTTGCGGATCAGCCATGCTGTTTTTTTTGCTTTTGGCCCCAAGTTTCCTGGGCTTTGTTTTTAGTGCTCGATGAGGTCGTGTCTGCGGCTGCTGCAGCTCCTGCTAATAGGCAATTAAGCTTCAAGTGCTACCTGCCATTTTGTTGCTGTGCCAAAGGTGTTTTCGATCCGCGGCCATGGCTAACTAAGCCTGGCTAATGCCTGTCTCTAAAAAACGTCAACGGGTTAAAGTTCAATGTAAGTCATTAGCAAGGGAAATACTTGACGGGGCTTCGTCAGCATATCGATGGGAGAAGGGGAATTATAACAAATGAATCCTTTCAGGTCTTGAAATGTATATAAATTAGATGTATTTTATTTCAAAAACATATGTTAAAATTTAGAAAAATATTACTTACTTACTTAAAGAAAACTTTGAGTATATTATAACATATATATTTTTTTACCTTGTCGTTACTTTAGGTTTTTATGATGAACTCATCAGAATTCTACATATGTATAATATGCTTAAAATTTTTCAGTAGTTCATTATCGTTAAAATCAGTGCATAATACATAACCATTTTAATTTTCTAATAACAGTTTTTTTTCCCAGATAGTAACTGGTTAAATATATTTTCCAGAGGAACCTTTCAAGAACCCGTCGTCATCTTGGTAATGATGCAATTATTTTATGTTATTTGTCCATTACTCTCCCTGACCGAACTCTCAAAATTCCAAAAGTCCGGATCTTCCTGGACGAGGCTTCTATATCTCTGGAGATGTGGAACCTCCGCCTACCGATGCCCCACCATCTCCCCTCGTTACGCAATTAAGCAAACTTCCGCTGGACGAAGGCGAATGTCGCCGCTTCCGTGGAAGCTTTCTTCATATTTTGAATGCCTGGCGACGCTTTAATTGCGTATACGCCGCCTGTAACGGTCGTTGGGCAAAACGTCTTAATTAACTCGTCTCCGCCCAGCTTTCCTCGCTTTTTCCCTCCGCCTCCTGGTTTTTATAGCGCCTCTCGCTGCAATTATTATGATTACTTATTATTGCGGCCTTTCATTTCATTTCATTCCGTTTCGTTTCGGTTTGTTTGCCGGTCGGCTTTATTTTTTCGAGTCTCGCAGTCGGCAATTTAATGGCCGCGCAGCCAATTGCAAATATTTTCCAAATTGCATTTCATAATTTCGGCCCGGCCAAGTTATTTTCCAGCCAACTGGACTTCCTTTCAAAGACCAGCCGATGGTTTAGTTTATTGTCGCAAATTAAGAGGCTAAGTAGGAGGAGGAAAACCCCTCCTTATGCGGCAGCAAATTGGCAGGTTGAGCCTCCGATGCCGCTGGCTTCTCCAGTCAGCCGCTTCTCTGTTATTTCGGCCAATAAAATTACAAGATCGTATTAAAGTTATCCCTAAAAGCATATAATTTCAGTGGCCTCAAGTGCCGCTTATTGGTCGCGCAATGACTTTTAAATTTGATTCTGCACTTGAAAAATTGTGAATTAAGTTTATTTAAATTATAAATAAATTTTTCTGACTTCAGATAATTTAAAATATTTTATATTTCTAAGAAAGGGGTTTAAATTTAAATAAATAAGTAATAATTGATATTAATATTTTTAATTATATCGTAAATTTTTAAAAATATTTTAAAGCTATTTGAAAGTTGACACCTTAAAAATGTTCTAAAATGCAATTCCATTCCAAGTCAATTATCTGTTTTTTTTTGGGATGTACCCTTATCAACCGCGTTCATAAATCCATATGCAGACCGAAAATTGGTGGTAAAAAATTCCATCAATATGCAAAATTTTTCAATTAAAATTGGCCAGTCAAATGGCAGTTGCAGCACAAAGGGCCAAAAGATAACTTCGCCATATGCACAATAAGGATATCTCACAAAAAAAAAAACAAGAAAGGATGAGGAGCATCGGCGGCGGCAGAAGGTGAAGAACGCACAGCAATCGACGGCAATTTATGTGCAGTCAGCGCCATTTTCACTTCATTGTATCGCGACCAACGGCAGACAGCAAAAAATTAATAAAAAGCCAAGTAAAAAATGGAGCAACAATAAAACCGAAATGGCATCGCACACGGCCAAACAAAAAGCTGCAAAAAATCATCATGAAGAAGGTGTAAGGCATTGTGGAGCGTCAACGGCAACAGCGACTGACAGGAAATTAGTTTCCATTTTTTGATGAATGCTTCGACAGGATTGCTCCGCTGATGGCGTTCCCTTTTCCTTTTTTTTTCCCAACCCCCCACCCCTCTTCCTGTTTCGTGCTGCTTTGGGGATGCTGGGCGAACCGCTGGGGATGCGAATGGATGGCTGCCAGGATCGTCAGCGAGCGCATAAATTGCCAGCAAACAAAACGTGACAACCGCTAGCCACGCTTCAGGCTGACAACAAAAACAGAAAAACCGGCAAGAGCAGCACAAACACGGCTAAAAAATATGTGAAGGCAATGCTGCAACTTCCTTTCGTTCATTCATTCAACAATAAAATATTAACAGCGGCTACATAAAATAACAACTGGAAGGGTCTGTGTTGCATGTGAAGCACCTGGGATACTACGTCTTTATTAATTTAAAGTAAAATATATAAAAAAATATATATTTTTAGGATTTAAAAACCTTGAAGTGAGTTTTTATCATTTTTAAAACATAGAACTTTTTTAAAATTAAAAAAAAATATCTTAAAAAATTTTAATAATGTAAAATATGTAAAATGTTTAAAGAACGAATTTTAATAAAGGGAGAATTAAGTTAAGATACAGTTTTTCTTTCTAATTTTCTAAATTATTATTTTAAAAAAATGTCTTCTTTTGTTTAAGTTTATAGATCTCTGAAATATAAAATATTTAGTTAGTTTAATTCAACTTAAATCATTTAAGCGCTGAACATAAGCTTTAATTTATTTTTACAAATTAAAATGAGTTTTTCCAAGTACAAGTGTGATCATTATTCCAACACCCCCTGAAAGTATACATCGACGTAAACAGAGCAAAGTCCTTTCAGGAACTGCCAACTGACACTATCACAGGCATCAATTGGCAGCTCCATATATACACAACAATCAGAAATACGAGCGAAATATATTAAATATATATTTATAATCGCCTGTTGAGGACCAGTTGGTTCTATAGTTTCCTGGAAGTGTTGTCGAAGCTTTTCAAAAAACATAAAGCCTCACAGCTTGTCATTTTATATATGTGTGTGTGTGTGTGTGCCCATCATGGGGCATAAATTGCACCATGTGTTGCCCAGAGAGGAGAAAAACAAATTAACAAATTAAAGAAGCGGGTGTCATAAAATCATGGACTGGGTCCATTAAATTACTCGAATTTCATGTCACAAAGCCATGATTTATTTGCTGCCTGGCCGAGGCATTTAAATACGCTTTTGATTTACAAATAACAAATAAATGTTGTGATGAGTGGGATCTTTGGAATGCCGCCGGCCGCGTCTGCAGCAGCTGGACCCAAACATGGAGCTTGGATTTTTGGATCTCGAATCTTGGGTCTCCTCATTTTTGGTCACGCTCGTAAAACCCCAACTAAGCGTCGAGAGCCACCAAATAACTCGAACGCTGATTAAAACATCTTCGGCCGAGCGGCCCGTTCTTCCATGAAGATATCCACATCCACTTAATAGCCCATTAAGACGTTCGCCAGCTGTAAATTTCGGGATGCGGACGTGGATGTGGATGTCTTGCTCGTCGGCTGCCTAGCGGGCGGCATTAACATCTAGCGAGAAACAATAAATCCTTATTAAATGCCCAGCGAGCCCAGCCAAACTATTAACTGATTTTCTTTTGAATATTTCCCTCGCAGTGCATAAATCAATTTAACAGCCGAGCACCATCACAAAAGGCAACTCTTCCTCGGATTTGTGACATTTTAATTACTGCTTACGAGCTTTGATTTACCGTCGATTATGATCTAACACAATTCCACACGATGAATACGTTATAAAATTGGTAACGCGATGGAATTTTATTGGTTAATTAATTCTTACGATTTATAGTAGGTGGGGTTTTAAAAATGCCTATTAAATATTAAAATAAATATTTATTTCTATAGATTTTCTTACAATTAAAATCTTTGAATTTTAATTGTTTTTTAATGAATCACGCGATTGAACTTCTGTAGTAAAGTTGTAACATTTGTTAATTATTTGTAAAACAAGTTACGATTTTTAAAACCAAAAATATAAATGAGTATCGGAAGAAAAATGGTCATTAAAGTTCTTGATTTTTGATTGTAAGACAAGTCATGATTTTTTGCGAATTAAGCTGTTGAAAGATTGTATTCTAATTGCGACTGGATCACTAACACGATCTAACTGCTATTAAAAGTACTCCATTTGTTAATTAAATGTTAACCAAGTCATGATTGGTGGTTCGTGGAAAACCTTTATTGATCTTTAATTGAATTAAAATGTTCAGAGCTGTAAGTGTATTCAAATGTTTTATTTAATCGCAACGCCATCGATCTTTTAATCAAGTCAAATTTATTAGTTAATTAATTTTAAAATCGAAACATGATCGCCTGTTGAATTTTCCTCTAATTGAAACCGTTAGGAAAAATAATTGGCTGGGAAATTTAAATGTATGCCACGACTACTAACAGTTTAACTGTTCATTAGGCTGATCGAAAGCCGTTAGTGATTGATTTGTTGGCAACATGCGGCCAAGATAGTTCTTTAAGCTGCTGCCTGTAAACAAATTCATTTGTTAATTATGCTACCGAGGCAGTAATTATGCCACGATCAGTAACACGATCAAAGGTTAGACCATGGCCTGTTAGCCATGTTAGTTGCAATCGCTAAATACACTAAATACTTGCCCACAGCCCGCTGATCGTGAAAATCAAAACAACATAATCATAAAATGCGCACACTAAACGTGGCGTTCTTCTTGTCCCCGTTGTTGTTTTAGGTTGTTTTTCTTTCTTTCCTTTTTTTCTGTTCATTGGTCTCTGCGTTCAAATGGCACTTGGCCCAAAGCGTTGACTCTGGCAGGAGATAAGATCGGCCAAAAGCCGCGAGGATCGCCTTAGCCGGCTGCCGTCTAGCTGCGCTTTTATTATCTGCAGGATCGCTCGCTGGGCATGCAAATTTCCGATGGCAGCCCAGGATCCAGCTCTTTTCGGCCAAGAGCTCCCAGATCCCCAGCTTTCAGCTCCCAGCTCCCAACTCTTTTGGCCAACGCATGCCGTAAATCACCACTTTGGCTACAGCAACAAGAGCTGCAACAAATTTACAACAACTATGCCGTGCCGCGGTTGCACGATCAAAAACCTAAATAAAAAAAAACCATGAAAAATATAAGCAAAATAAAAACAAAAACAGCGAAGAGCAGGAAAAATTGCTTCCAGCTTTTTCGGCCTGGCCCAAAGTCATGAATCAGTTTTTCATAGAGCGCGCCTTTTGTTCCCCCCAAAAGCCAGGAGGCCAGGCGATAACTTCATTTTGTGGCTTAATATGCTTGTTGAGGGCCAGGTAAGTAGTTGTTGGCAAAAGCGTGAACTCTCCAACACCTTGAGCATTTTGTGTTGACACAAAACTGAGCCCGATACCGAGCCCAGGCCCGAGGCCCAAAGGCTTTCCCTGCACCATCGTAGTGAAGACCAGCGACTATGATAATAATTTTTCCAGCAGGCATTTGAGGTTGCCTGCTGCTGCTGCTGCTGCCGCTACTGCTGATGCTTTTGCTGACGATTAAGCGGCGCGACAATTTTCCATAGCTGCACATCGTCTTCTTGGTTAGGAAAGCACTGGGAAAAATATTTTACAAACAATTTAACAAGTTAGAAACATAAGAACTGATATTCCCTTTGGTCCTTCGAGCCGGATATATTTTGAAAAAAATAAGGTATGGTCACACTTGTCTAACATTGGCCCTACGAGCCGGATACATTTCGGAAAGAGTAAATTATGGTCACACTGCTACTAGTATTGGTCCTTCAAGCCGGATTATCCATTTCATTATGTATATTTCTTTTGAATCTTTACTTAAATATGGTTAGTTTTCGAGAACTGAAGTCACTCCCTCAAAGACCATTGGTCCTTCGAGCCGGATAACGCCCATTTTTAAAGTTAATATATTTCCTTTTATAAACTTTTAGTGCCTTTACCTTCAGTGTGGACTGATCCGCTGCCTGCAGCCACCCACTCGCGTTTTGGGTGCTGAGTGTTTTACAGCCTCCGGCACTTGCCTTCTTTTCTTCGGCCCAAAAGGGGCTCGGCGCGGCTCCCTCGATGGGCCCCCAGTTTCCTCCATCGCCCCCGGATCCGCCGGAGAACGGAGTCGTGAGCTCGGGGCACGATTTTCCATAGCACATGCTGCGTTCTGGTCGCGGAACGTGGCCGCTTGTTGGCTTGTTGTCTTTGTTAGTGGTAGCAGTTAGTTGACTGCACTTACCACTAAGTTAAGATGTTTTTGTCTCCGCAGTCTGTCTGGCCGAGGTGTATGCGCAATTATCGTGGACAGGCGAGTCCCAGGCTCGCGGATCGGAATCGGGATCCAGCAGCCAGAGCGACTCCATCGGAGCTTGGAGCTGGAATGCCGCTGCTTAGTTTTTCTTTTTATTGATTTATGATTTGTTTAACACAAAGGCGCATTACAATGCCCCGAGTGGGCTTTTACGAAGAATTTCCTGTCCCGTCCTGGCTGTCCAGCCAGTCATAAGCCCGGTCGGTCGGTCGGTTGGTCGGTTGGCCGGGCCATGCATTTAAAATTGTCTTTACCAAATTTGATGGCAGCCTTAAACTTCATGCCACATTTGGGCCGCAACAATAGTTGCAATCACGGAGCCGGTCCTCTGGCACTTTCAACACTCATAAACCAGGCTTAACTTAACATGAATGCAGCTCGGGTATCAAAATATTTTATATGCACTCTCTGGCTCCGTTTTCCCCCATTTTCTGTCCCCCCATTGTGTTGGGCAAAAAGGGGATTTGGTCTTTTGCGTTTTGCATTTGGCATTAAGCATTTTGCGTGGCTGCCTGGTGCATTTTGATTGGAAGGCCCAAATGCGGCGCGGAGGAGGGCCAAATGGGATGCTTTTATTTGGCCAATTTATTTAGTAATGCTACAAAAATTAGACAACTGAATTAATTTTCACAGCGACAAAAAGCTTGAAATATTGCCGGCCAGAGATTACAGTCGAGTGAATTGTTTGGCACTCTCCTACTTCGCGATTCGTTAGCAAAGGCTTAAGGTCTGGGGCTAGCCATACGGAAATGTGGTTTATAAGGTGAAAAATTGATTAATATATGGACGAACATTAACTAATTTAGGTGTTTTATAATTACATTTGACTTTATACTTCATTAAAGTCTTTGTAGAAAATAAACAAATTAATGAAATATATTAATTGTTCTACAATTTTATTTTTAAAAGACATATAGTAATGTATTCTGTATTTTCTGGAGCAATACTTTTTAATTTAAATGTATTTAAATGTAAAAAAAATGTTTATTAAAACCTTATAAGCCAATCTTAACCAAATCAGAAATCTAAAATATTTTTATAATTTTCTTTCGGTGCTTAGCTTCTGCTTCTTTAAGTCCGCCAGACTCCAATTGAATAGCTAACCCAGCAATAGCCTGACGAATTGCATTCAAATTGAACTTTCGGCATTAGTAATGCCCAAATGCCGGGCCCTCATCGAAAGCCAGATCATTAAGCCTGTCAATTCCCCACTTCAAAGTGCGCTGCTGAAGAAGTTCTATTGACATAAGCCCCTGCCACAGTTGCACCTTCGAGGGTCCCAAAACCCATGACCATCCATCCCCCCGTGACCGAAATCCCCGAAAAAAAGTGCCAACTAAGCATGAATTGTGATAAGTCAAATGGTAAACAAATCAACGATTGCCTGGTGGCTCTGGCTCCAAACTGTCTGGCATATTAGCCATATACCTTATACACCTTCTAGGGCCGATGACTTGGCCCAGACGCGGTGTCTGGCCGGATCGATTGCATTGTTGATTGATTTATTGAAGCGCGGATCGGAGGCTGGGAAATTGTAATGATGAAAAATTAACTCTCGTCAATGGGGAGATGGAAATTGTGAGGATCCCGCTCTCATGATGCTGATTCAATTGAAGGGTTCTCAATGCGTTGCCAAGACGGTGAAAAGGCTTTTCCCGATGATCTGTCGGATCGTTAACAATTATTTATTGCTTTGCCTATCATTTACCCCCGCCCTATTTCTTATTCATTATTTGTATTTCAGTTAGCCAGATTCTGATCGCACTTTCTTCGTCAAAGGCCAATCATCGTTCATTGAATTCGATGGGAAAGCAACTGCTTTGACAATCGCCGCCCCCAAGAGCGTTCATAATTCCCGAACTGATTAGGCATTCATACCGCCAAATGATTAATAACAATTGCGGCCAAACATTGTTAACCCCAGGTTAATTTACGCTTTAATCAATTGGGTTCATTTACACCAATTCGTGAGCCGAACTTACGGCCTGAGCCCCCGGGCAGCGATCATTTGTTCTGATCGATCCAGCGATCCATCGATTTATAGTCGGTGGATCGTCTTGAAGTTTCGGAGTCAAAACACTTGAGATAATTGCAAATTGAATTATTGCTGAAAATATATTGAAAATTACTATATTTTGTGCTACAACACATTCAAATTGATGACTTGATTGATCGTCCTGCCTCGATGTCTTGATTAAAGGAGCGCCGCTTTTGCTTTTCCTCGCCTCCCCGCTGAGCTCTGCCTGCTGTCTCTTTCTCTCCGCAGCTAACCGTCTCTTTCGCGGAGCGGCGCTCACTGAAATTAAGTTAAACAAATTTTATAACACCTTTGCTCCGGCACACTCGCCACTTACTTGGCCGCTCGATTGGAATGCAATCAGTTTGTGATTTTTTCGCTTCTCCTTTACAAATGATGATGATGCCGATGACGAGGATCGGGTCTGAATGGGAGGAATCGGGGGGAACTATTTCGTAGATTACTCGCGCACTTAACCTCACTCACTTATAACAATAAACTAAATTGCAGTTGGCCAACAAAGTATGTAGTATCTTGTAGTTACATCTGTGTAGTTGTTAACGTAGGCCCCACTTTTATATTCTCTCTCGATCTTACTGCGTATGGAGCGAGTGAACAATGAATGCTGTGATTAAGTTGAACGATCCCGGGAAAGATCACAAAACATAGCACCGATCGTTTGGATCATGGGTCGGTAAAGGGAGTTATTTATTAAAGAAGATTGATCAAGGGGTTTCTTTAGATAATCTTGGGATTTTATATTATATTAAATGTTTCATAAATTTATTTATTAACCATCAATTAATAATAATCTTCTGAATTTATATTTTTAATGTAAGAAAAATACGAAAATATTTTATAAACATTTGCAAAACTATATAATCAACCCTCGCTGTCGCAGCGCACGTCCCCATTTAATGATCGGCAATTTCAAAAACACCTCCAATGCAGCTAACAACGATGCTCGAGCTCAGAGAAGGGCAAGACGAAGGGGGTTTCGGGTTGGAAAAAGAGGCTTCGACACCCCCGCTGATCGCTGATCGCTGATCGGTGATCCACTGCAATGGGCTGCCCAGTAGGATATTTATCGTGAATTGAGTAGTTAAATTACTCAATTTTGATGCCGAGTGCTGAGTGGAGGCTGCCTGAGGCGGTTAGACAGCCCAGTTAGTTATCAGTTCTGAGATGTGTACAAATCTCAGGGCCAACAGGCCAGATACACTACACAATTACACTGGGTAACAAAGAAAAATCATACCACTATGAGTTTTTAATTCAAAATAGATAAAACTGAAAACTTTATCATTCAATGTCATCTAAATCCCTTTTTCGAAAAAAATCCCCCTATAAAAATTCCAACCAATTACCAAACATTTTTTTTCAATATACCCAAAAATGGGAAATAAATATATGGATTCTTAGTTGAGTTTATAAGATATTTTTTAAGAAAATATTTATTTTTCTTATTAAAAACTTAAAAACTAAATACTTTTAAAGCGTTAAAAATTTTTCTGAATTTTCAAAAGCTATTTAAAAACAGGAATATATATATTTTTGGAAAATTTGTGTTAAATAGTGTTCCCTTTCGCCGCCTTTTGGTCCATGGTTAAGATCTAAGATCGGTGGAAGATGCACAACTGCAGTTGGCCAAACCCTGCCTATATATATGCAGATCACGTGGCGATCATAGCTCCTAAAAGAACGAGGAAAAGAGACGGAATGTGGCAATTTGTGCGCTCTCTTTCTGACCGACTGACGGAGAATCGGGTCGCCTGCACTTTAATTAAAAGACGATAAATTTGCCAATCTCAATGCACAGGAACTGGCCTTGTTCGAGCTGCCGCGAAACTCCTTCTGACAGGCCAACTTCTGCGGGGAGTGAACGTGCAGTGATATTTATTTATTGTTTGTACCCAAAGTGGCAACACAAAAGCCAAGGTGTTAATTTGTTGTTGGCCCAGCCAGCCCAGATAATGCAGATAGAGAAATTTTCGGTTCCGATTTAAGCTAACAAGAAAATGTTAATATATCAAAATGATTTGTATTTTAATTTTTAAATACATATCCCAGTAAAGAATATTACTAATGGACTTTTTTATATTTTTTGTAAATAGTTGAAGACTTTTTAATTTCTTCGTGATACATTTTAGTCTATTTTTCACAGTGTGCTCCTTCGAATTGGAACTGCAGCCTGCCACAAGTCGCAGCTTCCATTCATGCCTCCTTTTTGGCCTTTTCATTGACGCTAACGAACATTTTTGTCCGATTTAATCCCATTTCATGGTGATCCTGCACAATTGCCGGCCGCGTTTGCGCCTCGCAATGGGCGGGGGGTGAATCAGGGAGCTGGTGGGAGAGAGGCTGGGCCAAAAGCCCGGCTAAAAACCCGGCCAAAAGCCGAGAGCCAAAGGCCCAAAGGCTGGACCTGAAGCGCTGGCAAGGGCAATTTATTTGGCGCGCATGCAGACGACGACAACAAATTCGAGTGCCAAATGATGCCAAGCTGGTTTCCCCGGCTTTCTGGTCTTCTGGCCTTCTGCCGACTGCCGCGGCTGCTGGCTTCCAGTTTAGGTTGACGTGATTTATTGGCCCACTGCCACTACCTGAGGGCGTTTTGTCGCAAATTAGTTGCATTCGGCTTCTGTTAATTTAGCAACTGCTAGTGCCTCAACTTCAGCGAAATGCAACGCAAATTGCGATAATTTATCGAAGGCTGGCCACGCAAAGTTAAACAGAAATTACGGCTTTTTGACAGTCCTCCTCCGATCCTCCTCAAAAAAAAAAGAAATACGGCAAAAACAGCCACGCTCAACAAATCAACGCCTCGAATTGCAAAATTTATGCGCCTTAACCTCGATGAGCAGCAGGGGCCACCTTCAGTTTAATATTTTATTAATTTGACATATCAACTCGATTGTGGCTAATTGCGCTAAACGAGCCTGGCCGAGCTCACCTTGAAGGTGTGGCGACTGCGAACACGAGCTTAAGCTAATTATGGTGGGGATGGCTGTGAATGAGCAGGAAACTTTGTATAAGGTGAAAAATATTGATTGGACACACAGGAAACTGATGAAGGATGAGGGAACAGGCTTGATCAGAAAATTAAAACACGGAATAAATTAATTTAAAGAATAAAATTATTAAAAAAAATGATTTAAGAAAGGAATATAATATATGGAAGTCTACATTTTATAAATACCCACCAATTAATTTTAAAATTAAATTATTTAAAAAATGATTTAAGAACGGGAAATAATCTATCGAAGTCTACATTTTATAAATACCCACCTATTCATTTTAGGCACAGAAACTCCTGGCACTTTCACACACTTTTCAAGGGGTTGGTACTACACCGCATATCATCCATGTTATTTACTTAATCCGCCTGACTTCCTCATTAATCACCCTCTACCAATGTGGTTATTTCTACAGGGGGAACTGGCTTCACCCATTGTTGGCCATTTATCTCCGGCCTGTTTGCGGTTTACTTTTAATTTCAAACACTGTACGTCTATTAGCAGGCCATTAAGGATGGCGGGAGATGCATCCAGCACATGTCAGTTATATCTGGGCATCAGCCAATGTCAGTCAGTTATGTAGAACGTGTGACATCCATTCGCCATTGTTTTCCCCCGATAGGTACGTATGTACATGGTATGTACCCCTCATCTGTTTCTATAAGCACTCCACCATCCGATTCGATTATTTGCTCAGGCATCCTCTTGTGTCTTAATTATGTCAGCGGGCAATCGTGTGTTAATAATCGTATATTTATAATCGTATTAGCTGAAAAGGAAAAAAAAAGTTCACAAAGCACGGTAAGAAAGAGCAGTGGATATAAAGATGAATGGTGGGAAGAGAGAGCAAATTTGTTAAATGGGTCGATCATAATGAAAAACCCTGCCATTTAGAACCAATTCATATTGACAACGTTCTCCATTTTCACTCGTCTACTTGTGCTCGAATTGTAAAAAGATAAAAGGTTGACAATTGATTCTGAACGGGTCATAATATTAATTTGTAATGGTAACTGCCTTTGGATTGAAATTGGAAATGTTCACAAGGCAGATGTAACATTTCAAAGAAGAAAAAAATTGAAAAGGTATGGGAATTATGTCCTTTCCATCTTTCATTCTCATAGCATACTTTTATACACGTAATATTAATCGGGATAATTGTTAGAAAATATTTTTTAATCAAAATTTATTTTTAATATTTACAGAATCATAAAATTTAATACATGTACATCTTTAGAAAATGTTTATATATTTTTTGATAGTTAAGATTTGATATTATAACCTTTTATCACAATCATCTAATTACACAATTATTATCATCTAATCTGAGTCTAAATAAAACCTTTTAGAACTGACAGCACCTTGCTGTATGGTTTCTTTTTCCGGTGTCATCCGATCGGATTCAGTAGGAGTTCTATCCCAACACTCGGATCCACTTCAAGGATCTCCCGCCGCGTGCATAAATCACAACAAAATCATTGGGTTTCCTCTTAAAAAACGAGGCGTCAAAACTCCAGGAAAAAATATCCGACACCGAATCGAAAAGGATATTCGGTAGCGGCAAAGCAGCTTTCATGTACCTTATCCTTTGTGTCATCCGATGCCAACTGTTTGTTCAATCATATTTACAAGCAGTTCAGGTCCATGCTTTCTGGGTCATTAAGTCCCATTTCATAAACTGCAATATACGGTTTTTTTTCGTAGAGTCCTTCGTCTAATTGTCCTCAAATGGCTCGGGGTACGGTGGCATGTGAAAGTGAAATCACGCGCTAACAATTGAAAGGATTCATTAATAAACTGTCTAATAGCATATCCATATCTCGAGTGCCTGCAGCCGCCGCATGTCCTTTTATATACACATTCATGTGGCTCCTTGTTAACCCTCCGAAAGTGATTCCCCTAAAACGATGCGATGTGCGCGGCGTAAAATGTTTTACGCTTCGTTGCATTGAAATTCATTTGAAAACGATTTTTCTTTCAGGCCACTTACACAAAGCCCAAACACACAGACACGGAGTGAAGTGAAGTTAATTTATTAGACGTTTTGTACGCATTAAATGGCAGAAGGACATCATCATCATTGGCATCGGAGTCGGGGCATCGAAGCATCGGAGCAGCGGAGTCTATTAAATTCGTGTTCTGCCCTTTTGTCTGGCTCGAGTGCTCGAGTGCCTGCTCATCTGCTGCTCCCGGGGTTGTTATTTGTTTGTCTGCTGTCTCTTTGGGTGACTCCGACTTCGAATCAGGATCAGGATAGCCACAGGATCAAGCTGAAACTGCACTTAAAGAAAATATACTGTTCTGTAAAGAATTATTTTTTTTTAATATCTAAATATGTACTTTGATTGAAATCATAATTCTAAATAAATATATATTTATCTTAATTAAAAAAAAATTTTTTATTTTGCGCCTAATTTTGTTTTTAACATTTTTGGCTTTCTTATGCTAAATATTAAAGTTTCAATATTATTTACTAAATAACAAGAATTTTTTTTATTATATTTATATAGATAGTTATCTATTAAAAAAAAATGTTATATTGTTTCGATTGTTTTTATCGTAAATATTTTTCTGTATATTTTAACACCTTTAAGTTAATCAATAAAAAATATTGATATTAATTTTAAAACTTTTTTTATTTTTTACACCTCGTTTCTCTCAGTGCAGATGTGGATATCACACTGCGGCTGCCGCTTTTTACCGCTGCCATGCATCTTTGTCGCCTTTAATTTCTCGTTAATTGTGAAAATATTTATACTCATTTGTGCATTTTGCACCTTTTGCCGCATCCCAGCCGAAAAATCCTCCCCTGGCCGAGGCTAATTTAACACTCGGGGGTTGGTCCGAGGACCTGGGTTGGCTTGGCTTGACTTGATTGCCCAAAACAATTCCTACATAAAAGTCATTAGGGGTTAACTAAAGTGGCGATGAATTTACGAAAATTTCGATGTGATTTATAATGGACTCCTCGGCCGGGTAATGAATTCCATTTAAATTAACATTGAAATTTATTTGAGTACTTGAACTGAGGGCAAGTAGCCAGCTTGACTTTGCATCTTTTGGCCATTTCCCATCTCATCTGTCGCATCTTGGAGATTGTCTAGCTGAGATAAACCAGAATGCTGGTCGAGCCTCCAAGGAAAGCGAGAATTATGGTTAATGAATGGAAGGACAATGGAGCAATTGAAAACTTGTAGTTAATTGAATTTCGCTTGATATTTGTGGGAAAACAATTCGAAGGATAATGAAAAAAAGGAAAAGGGGTAAAATATATGCTTTAAATATTAATCAGCACTCAAAGTAAAAGTTTATTTACTCGGTTACATTTTGAGTCAGAAAAAACTCAATTTCAGTTCTTTGTTAACTTTCGCTAAACATATAAGCAGCAAAAAACCTGTACTCAATGAAATTACTATCATCGAGGTTGGGGATTTTTTTTGCTTATATATTTGTTTATGAATGACAAATATTTTTTGAATAAGCAATTTAGTAAGAATTTTTTTCTGCTTACATATTTTGTTATGAATGAAAAATATTTTTTTTAATAAGCAAATTAATAAGAAATCAACGTTTTTTTTTATTTTTCTATGAAGTGGAATACTTTTTAATAACACATTTTAATATGAATCTCAAGAATTTAATTGGAAATGCTGACAAATATGACCTGGAATTTTCATTGCATTGACCTACTGATAAGCTCAAATGTGTACTGTTCCGCGAAATTTAACAATACTAATTTAATATTATATTTTTTTTTAATAATTGGACCATTGTATTCGAATAGATTTATTTCACTAGAAATGTAATAATTAAATTTCTAATAATTAGGTTTATCAACTGATTATATTGAACTCCGAGTGATCATGGGATATTCCCAAAGTGTCAGTTTTAGAAGCTATAGCTTCTGCTGACACGCCCGACATGTGATGATTTATTGACGCGGTCAAAACATGTGTTGGAAGTGACAGCTACTTGCGGCATCTGTAACGCCGCCGGCGCTGACGCCTCCAATTCCAAACTCATCCCATGGCTTACATTATATCCAGATCCAGTATCCTGGGCCCAAGAAACGCCGCGTGTGTTCGCCGCATTTTCACGGGAATTGTGTTGTTGCGGTTGCGCCCAACTTGTCTGCCACTAACGATCCCTAGCAGCGGCAATCAGTCTGATCTGATCTCAACCGATCCGATCGGAGTGCTCACTATTCCTCTCGTATTTCCGCCCTCGTGTGGGAATTTCCGCGCCACGTAATTGGATCAGGTTCAGGTTCGAGTAGAGCCACCATCATTCGTCCTCAGTGGCTCCATAATTATCAATTATTTTCAAACAATTAATAAACATTTATAATCGTTAAGAATTTGCTATGCTCTTCCTTCAAGCGGAAGCAGCTGCAAAAGTAGAAAAACAATTTCTTTCAACGAGGAGGAATGCGGCTTTAAACAAGTTGAAAGAAAATTGCTTAAGTTTATTAGCCAATTGATTTTTAATTATTAAGGAAAAATAAGACAATTTTAAACAACATTTATGTTCATAATACTTTGATATTAAATACATGTTTAAACTTCAAAACTATATAAAGAGCTAACTTTTTAACTATATTTTTTTAGATTTAAATATTTTTTGTAATTCTTAGAACTTTAAAATATCTATTAGTTCTTCATTTCATTTAGAAACTTCAAGATCTCAACAGCTGTAGACCAATTTAACTTCCTTCCCCCTCCTAATTAAAGGCATACATTATTAAACTGCAATATGGCAACATCGCTGAATATATACATATATTCAGTATATAGTACTTTGTTCCCATGCGGGGTCCAGAGTTCCGACTGAGATTTTAATCGCCCGTCGTCAGCTGCCCGCTGGGATATTTTGGGTGTTTCTGGATGCTCGGCACGCACAGTTAGCCGCAAACAATGGCGATGGCGAAATTTGAATGCCGAAACTATGGCCATGTCAGGCGGCCATTTTGCGTTGAAAGGATAACAATAATAATACCCTCAATCGGAGCTGCCCGCCTGACTGGATGTTAATAATGTCACTCTGGCAATTGACCAGCATGAATGTGCCCAGTCGAGTTGAGTGTGATTATACGTATACTTATTCCCCTCCCGAGACAATCGCCGCCATTAATGCAATTGCCGAAATGTCATTTGCATGCCGGACCTTCCCAGCCATTTAGCTCGGCACTCTCACAATAACAATAAATCTGATGAAAATTGCATTTCATAGGCATTTCATGCCTTGTGTGTCAGTAGTTTGATTAAATTGCCTCTGTTTTCCCAGCAGAAAATGTCACGATGGGAAATATCAGTTGATTAGAGATTAATGAACGCAGAAAGGGCGGGGAACTGTTTTGAATTTAGGGGAAGGTCAATAAAACTATTCTCTGAAGTGCAAATTTTGATGCTAAGGGTACTATAAATGGATTCCGTAAGGTCTATAAATGAAAAAGCATAAATTTAAAAGCTAAATTTATATTTAAGAATTACTTAAATGTATTTAATGTTCTAAAAGCTGTATCATAATAACTCTCATAATTTTTTAGATCCTCTAAAATTATTTAGAAAATAATATTGAGTTCTCTCTTTCCCTTTGCTAATGAGACACCGCCGAAACTCTTTCAGTTGGCGTGAAAAATATGAGAGATATTAATGAGCCGTGCGCTGGAAGGATAACTCCCCCAGAGAATCCATACTTTTCCCCATACTTTAAGTGAAATGCGATCCACAAAGAAAGCGACCGTGGCGGAATGTGCGACAAGTGTCCACCTCTGGCGCCAGTTATTATGGGTTTTGTGCCGACGCGAGCACGCTTCGCGGAGAAAGTCGTCTGGGAGGCGCAATATTTACCACTCGAGAACCTTTCTCTAATCGGACTAACTACCGTTTAATGTTTGCCCAAGGGTGTGGCCACGCCCCCTCTCATGTCCAGCTGCCGTCTACGAGGAATATCATACATCCATATATTAAGTCTCATATTTTCCAATGCTCGAGTAATTTCTCTCATATTCAATAATTACAGTGCTGCTCTGAACTTGGCGCCATAACTCAGGAAATTAGACAGGCAATTTCAATTTTTGGGAACCCGAAACTCGAACCAAATCGAATCCAACTGAAATCGAAAGTTATCAGCGCTAATTGTCAGAGGACCGAGTCTATAAATCTTGTCAGCTGGCAGACAGAGTTTTCCCCATTTAGGAGTTGGTTTTAGTTTCGGTAAGGGTTAGGGTTATCTCCCTGCCACATAATTACACGTCTTTTGTGCCAGTGAATCGGGTGGAGATAAGCATTTTGGGGCTAGTCAAGCGTTATGCCTGCCGATTAGATGGAGACGACAGCCTCAATTACATCTGAAGCAGGGGATGTTTGGACCCACGACTGCCAGTTCGTGGCGATAAGACTGGAATTGCTGTCAGCGATGTTATCCTTTTTTATGCTCAATTACAAGCGCTATGTTTTAATTTGGACTGATAGTGAGAGGAGTGGGTCCCGCGGGCCTAATGGAAAACAGTTGATAATTTTCATAGCTTATTAAATTAGTCGAGTGCCTGATTTGAGGGGTTTATTGAACTCGCAGAGAAACTGGGAAATATATTAAACACAATTGTTGTGATAAGGTGTGGGGAGATTGAGGAGCAGAAAAAACACAAAAAATATTTTTTCTTTAAATTTTTAAGTGTTAAAAACTAGTCAAAATAGGAAAATATTGAAAAGCTTTTTTGAAACAATTTTAAATATTTTTCAAAACGCTCATATATGATTAATGTGAGATTCAGAAGCAGAAAATTTTTAAAAATATTTTTTTCTTTAAATATATGAGTTTTGAAAATTAGTTAATATGTGAAAATACAGTAAATCTTTTTTAAAACATTTTTAAATATTTTTAAAAATGTCTATATGATTTTCGGTTTCGCTTACATTATAAAAATATTATTTTGCCTTGCCAAAAATATATGAGAAACACCTAATTGCTGGCCAATTTCTGTGATTTTTTCCCAATATATTGACTTTGGTTTTGGGCTGGGCCCGAAGTGATCTGCAATTGCCCTGGTGGACAATGCCGGCTCATTGTTTTTGCTGCACCTTTTCGGCGCAGTCGAAGCAGCCGAAGCAGCGGCAATAGCAGCAAAATCAGCAGCATTGTCTGGCATCTTGGCCCGGACTTTCGGCCATTGTTCCTATCAGTGGCCGGGCATTGTTGGCCGTTGCGAAATACAAAACAAAAACGGGCCAGGAAAAACAGACACAATTTTACACCTCTTTTGTGAGGCGGCCGTGTTTCGATTGTATTTTAAATAGGTTCAAGTGAAGCGCATCTAATTGCCAGCCGAGTGCGGAGTGCCAAGTGTGTTTTGGCCTTAACGCCTCCGGGCCATTGCCGTTCGATTTCGATTTCTGTTTCTGCTGCTCTGTTTTTCCCGGAAATCAAAAAGGTGCTGGAGTCCGGTCGTTGGTGATATATGAAGCGTGTCAACGGCATCTTTAGTGGTTTTTAATTTGGAAATTGTCTTGGTCACTCCCCCAGAAAGTGCAAAAATCGAAACGGGGCGTTTGCCCTTACGTTTGTCCAACAACTGTCGAGATCGAGAATTCATTCCCCCGAAAATGTGTGTTACACAATTCGGCGGCGTTTTGGACCCATTGTGTCAATTGCTTGTTGGCACTTTTAAATTCCAGCCATCAGATAGCCCGCATAAAAGTCCTGGCCAACAATCGGCAATTAAAGCATATGTTCGGAAGATACTTTCGGATCTCTTCTCATTACCGAGATGTTTATCTTTGTTTATCTGCTATCTGTTTCGCCAGGAAACTGTGAAAAATCCCTCGCAATGTATACATTTGTGCGGGAGTCCAATCTGCACCCTCATTATTTTTGGCTTTATGACGAGCTACAAGCCAATTATGTTGGGATTTTCGGAGTTCGGAGTATCTGGGCATCTGTCATTAATCGATTGGCAACGGGGAAATAAAAACAGAAATCGCCATAATTGGCAAACAAAGTCGTCAGCTGTCGTCGCTGCAATCTGCATATGAAATCGACTTCAGACGAATCATGTCCAGCTGGCAAATGTATCTCTTTTTTGGGCCTAGACTATCCAAACCGAACGTGTGTGTGGTCAGCTCACGTGTCAAGAAAAAGGCATCGGAGGCAAAAGATGCCCAAAAATGATTTAATAATGAACTCGTCGGGCACAATGGCTGTAGATCCGACTATGAAGTGCGATTCCCTCTAAGCGCTGCTCCCTTGACATCCAATCTCTGCTGACAGGCCAATTGTTTGATTGTTTCGTTTCGCCAGAATTTTCAAAAAAAACTGGATTCGAGTGCCTGTATGCAAAAGATACACACTCGAACACTTGAGCTCTTTCAGGCGTTTGATGGGTGTCAAAAAGGCAGCGTTCTCCTACAAGAGGATTAGCCGGATTTGGGCCTTTGTTTCGAGCAGATCAGCCAATTTGAAAGTCAAAGTGCAACGGCATTATGCGCTTATGGGCCATACAAGTTGCACTTTTTGATTGATCCCCTCAAATTCCCTGTACGCCAGCTGCCTGAGTTCTACTTTGTATTGTTTGGAGATGAGAAAGCAGCGTAATTAAAAGATATTTTTTGGTCGATTCGTCCCCTTGCTGAAAGCCAAAACCAATCCGATTTGCCAGTGGTTATAATCGCACATGAATTAGTTGTAGGAGAATATTTTTTCCATCGTTTTTTAACCCCTGGGTATTGATGAGAAATCAATTGTTCACTTGATAAGTTTTTAAATGGTATTTTGGTCACTTTTTTGAAGGTAAATAGGGAGAATTCATAGAAGATTTCTTCCTGAATATTTTGATTCCTTTTATTATCCAAAAATAATACCAAGATAATCATAATACCCTCAATGTGAATATTAAAAAATTATTAAATTATTTTTTAAAATATTAAGATTATTAAATTCTCATTAATATAGAATCAGTAGAACTACTTGGTATTTCTGGTACCTACAACACCTTGGTTTACACTCCTCATTAAAAGACGGATTTTATTTCACTCCTTTGGCATCGAGTTTCATTTATCAAGGACTCTCGCCCATTTGTAGCCCACTAACTGCTACCAACTGACTCCGGGTTTATTAATTAGCGGGCCATAAAGCCAAAACCAAGTAGCTCACAAATTTCAATCAGCCGAAGGAAAGGGGATCGTAAAGCGGGACTGCTTCAGTGGGTTAACCTTAACCTTAACCCTAGGTTCCACATTGTAGTCTTCTCGCCCCGGCTATTGATATAGTAAATTTCCAAAGAAATCTTAGAGATACGCGTCGGTTGATAAGCGTGCTGCAGCATTTAGTGGCAGATGCAACTGCGCTTTATTGTGTCGCTTGGGTTTCATCGGTTTGGGTTTAGGTTTGGTTTTCGGTTTGTGTTCGGGTCTGAGTTTTCTCTAGGATTGCTCCACACACACGCTCGCTGTGTTCATTAGCCGCCATAATTTATATGAGCCAACATATTTATTGAATGTTTTGGCAGTCGTTTTAACGGCTAGCTCGAGGCCCGGGGCTTGTGTCCAACCATTTGGCTGGGCCCAGCTGCCATCTAGTGAGTGTCATAAAAGTGCAGTGGAAAAAATCAAAATTTTTATTCATTAGTGTTCTAGATTAGATTTTATAAAATAAGATTTTGGGAGATTTTTTTTTTAATATTTGTTTAGGGTCTCTAAAAATCTAGAACCTCTAAAAATTAATATAAAATCGTTTTCACTAAATTCAAGTAAATAGTTAAACATAATTTATTCAAGATTATGTTAATTTTAGTATTAGTACTCATAAAGATAATAGGTAATTTTTTGAATTGACTAATATAGTTTTTACTATAACTATTATGGATTTTAGATTAAGTTTGTAACCAAAATAAGTGATCTAAAACCTTTAAAATATTTCTTTAAGTGCAGATAGCGAGTGCCATAAAGTTGGGACAGACCAGCGACAGTTGCCACGAGGTCTGGAGTTAGTTTCTGGTATTCCGGCCTTCTGGCACCTGGGCGTTAGGCGTATAGGAGTACCAGGGTGTGGTGCCTCGGAGTCTGCGAGTTTTGCTTTTTGAGCTAAGCTCACAGCATGCAATTATTTTCGTGTACGAGTGTGAATATAATAAACCTGCACCAATAGTGTGCAGAAAGTGTCCTGCGGTTCCAGTACCGCCTCCTGCCTCCTTTATCCGTTCAAGTGCGCACTTGAGATCCGCGGCAGGGTATCCAGCTGTCCGAAGATTCTGCAGGGTCTGCGTCCACAGGGACACCCTACCTGCAAGCGGTACTCGAGACGCTGTGGGTGATGCAAAGTGATGGATGAGCCGAAACGCTGGGCGAACGGCAGGATTCAAGTGCTTGTGGTGTGTCCTTTTGTTTGAGTTAACATTATTCTTCACTTTAAATACCAATTAATAACTGCAGCTGAAGCTGGAAACTGAAACTGGAACTGGAACACACAAGTGGACCGGGCCAGGCCAAGTGCAAATATCGCTCGATCAGCCCATTTACCTCTGTCCTTACACTACAAAAATGAACTGGTTTGGGTTCAAATTTGAAAACAATTTTTTTTACAATTAAATTGCCATTATGAAAACATGAAGTTTATAGGTTTGAATTCCTATCGATTTTGAAGTATTGCGTAAATTCTTTAAAAGTATTAAATTTAGCCATATATATTTAAATATTTTTAAAGAATTTATTATCATTTTTTTCAAAAATCTTGAAAATATTTTAAGTTTTAGGTTTGAATGCTAATCGACTGGAAATTGTATTAGAAGTTCAACAATGTATGGCGTCTAATGTTTGGTCAATTATTGGATACGTTATGGTAAAAATACTAAAGGTTTGGGATTTTTTATATAAATATAATTTAAAATGTAGATTCTAATAAAATAATTTTTTTTTTGCAATTTTGAAGAAGTTTTTTAATTTTGATAAATATTTTCGAGTGTAATTACCTCTCTTTCCTTTTCGATCTGGCGTGAATGCGTCATAATCTTGCCACTTGAAAATGATCGCAAATATTTGTAGAGCAACCGCTGACGACGACGTCGGTTGGTCGGAGTTGGGTTTGAGTCGACGACAACAACTTGAAACAATTAATGTGGCATTTGTGTTCCGCCGCATGACTTTCGGCTTCTGCGCTCAGATCCGCACCTCGGCAAACAAATGCTAATGGGTATGACAAGTCAGCCGCCGCCACCGCCACCGCCATCGCCACCGCCGCCACTTACTCAATTACTTTGCCAAACATGGAAGAGTCGGCGGACCTGGACAGATCGCATATTACCCATCACCCATACTCATCGTCCAGCATTCGGAGTATTTATGATTTGTTTGCTCATCGGCTGGGACGTTCCAACTACCAAGCGTCAACATTTGCCATGCAAATAAGCCCCGAGAAGAAGATATAGTAGAGGTCCGGCTTTGTCAGGTGTCCACTGGCCACAGTCGGCACTTCTTCTCTCTGCGGATACCACAGTGAGTATATATGAATAGCATTCGTATTCGTATTCGTATTCGTATTCGTATACCCCCTATTCAGAAGCTGGCTACATCTATTATGACTTCAAAGCGGCAACGCGCGCCAATTGTTGTGGCAGATTTTCTATAAACTTTGACTCACATTTGCCAATTAACTGCGACACTTTGAGTGTGTGTGCCATGGCACCAGCTACCGGGCTCTATAAATAAACTCTATCTAAATGGTGGGGATAAATCTGAAGCAGCTAGGCGGTACAGCAGATGCACTAACTCAGAAAAGGATTGCAAAAATGATTATAATAATCCTGGATTATAATAATCCGGATAAAGGTTTCTTTTAACTGAAAGATCAACACGTATTTTGGAGGTGATACTTCAGGATCAACCTAAAATATATAGTTTTGTGTAAATTATTAAAAACTAGTAAAATAAAAATAGGAATTTGATTATTTAATTTCGCTTTTAAACTGTTTTAAAATGATACTTTAAAGTAAAAAAAAACACGGATATTGATCTACTTTTTAAGCAATTATTTTTTAAATAATAATTATTTAAGGACTTTATCCGTTTGCAAGGAAACTCTTCCCAGAAAGGGTATCAAAACGCGCCGCGCGCGCATTCAAATCGCATCAATGGACCTTCCAGCCACGAGAACAATTGAGCAGCTTCAGCTTCAGCTCCGGTGTCCAGTATCCAGTGTCCAGTTTCAGCTTTCAGTTAGGATCGCAGTCCAGCGCAGAGAATCGACTTCAGTTGGCCTGGCCCACAGATACAAATGGCATTGGAAGGCTAAAACGCTGGCGGCTGTGTGCGATGTCAATTAGCAGCTACGGAATGACACTTTATGTGCGTCGCGCGAGAAGCTTCAGCTTGAGAGTCAGCTTTTGCTTGGACTCGGGAATCGGAATTGGCTACTGGCCGGCAGAATCGGAATCCTTGTGCAAAGTGCAATCAGTGCAAAGCAGAAAGCCAACGAAAGCCAGCGACCATGAACGGCCAACGCAGTTGACAAACAAATGTGCCGGGCCAAGGAGCCAGAGATCTAAGGCAAACAAACAATTGATATGGCCCAGACGGGCTCTGTGACTTGGAACCAGGAACCTGTACAGGGAAAAATATTTTTTAAATATTTATTTATTTTTAAATATTTTTTTCTTAATTAAAAACATTTTTCTTATTTTTTAGAACATTAAATTAACTTGACTTTTAGAAAATACATCGAAGTTTTTAGCTTTTTTGAATTAAATTAAATATACCTATCTAGGTAGTATAAAAATGGGTATCTTATGTCATGAAAAATTATACTTAAATACTTATATTATTATCCCATTTCTTGAGTCTTATTCAGTTTCATAGTTCCATACATTTCTCCCAGTGTAAACCTTGGTCATGAAGAACAGTAAGAGCGTTTGTCCATCCACAGTTTGGGAGCTTCTGAAGGCGAGCACAGGGATGTGGATATGCGAGCGGGCTCGTATCGCCGCAAAGTGACTTGTAAACATTTTAGCAACTTTTCAACTTCAACTTCAAGTTGAGGCCGGGCCTAATGAACTGCACTGTCCGTTTGCCGGGACATGGGATCGTGTGATTGTCAGTGCAGTTTGCAATCGCGTCTGCAAATTGACAAGATAAATACATTTAGCTAATTTGATTTTAGCTGCCCGAATTTCGGATTTCTCCGATTTGGCCCGGCTGCTGGCGTTTGACTCAAAGGAAGCTCGAAATTTGTACGCATAAAGCGCAATTAAGTTGTAATTAAGCGGCACAAAGGCAGGCCGACAAGTCGGCCATTTATGGAGCGCCGAGTGCCGAACGTCGTGTATTCGTCGTCCTCCCACGCGAAAAACAATCAAAATTCATTAGCCAAGCGACGACAAATAAAGCCAAGGGCCCACAGAGTCAGGGGTGACTGGGCACATCCACGAAACCCCCGGGATGCGATGTGAGTAAATATATGCGCAGGGAGGCGGGGGAATGGCAATGGTGGCACATAAAAGGCGACAGAACCGCACATCCTGCGCCAGGAAGCAGCCGGCTGAAATTACAAAAGTCAACCCCCAAAAGGCAGAAAGCCATAAAAACGCTTGAAAAGCGTATGCTCTCCATGGCCCCCAGCCTTCCAACCTTCCAACCCAGCATCCCCATGATGCTGGTGGCCAAAAACCGAAACCAAAAACCAAGCCCGAAGGCTTTTGAAAAATTGCAAATTGAATTAAGCCAAAGTTAAATGGCTAAATGACTCGAGCCAAGTATCCTCCCAGCCATCTTTTTCCGACCAGCAGCCACCAGCTCAGTGGGTATTTGGTTTGCCTGTCGGGTGGAAAATGTGGGCGGAGTGGGTGGTACTTGGGGGGTTGCGGTTTGGCGCATGATAGTAGCTAATATGCTGCAAAGGATAAGGCGCACACGGAGAGGCAGGACACCGTGGGCATGCGAGGATACCGAAAATCAATAGAATAAACTAGAATTTATTTGGAAACATTTTTTAAGAGGATTACCAAATATTTTTGAGGGTTTTAAGGAATTTACTTAGAATGAAAACAATGTTAGCAGAAAGGTTAAACATTTTTGTTAAGATTTTCCTATAGAAAAAATTTTAAAAATATTTATTTTATTATTTATTATTAAAGAAAGGATTTAAGAATTATAAATAAAATAATTAAACAAGTTATATAATTTAAATACACCTTTATTACCTTACTCTTCGCTGAATTCGTTGTAATAAATTCTCATTTCTTATAAAATCCATGCAAAAACTCAGTGCCTTTCCACTGTAACCATCCTGAAGAAAACGCGTAGCCCACACAGCCCAGAAAAGCCAGCATGGCACCATCTCGATCCCAGGCCCAACGGCAAGACTGCCGGGCCTGGTCGGGATTGGAGTGTTAGTGCTAGTGTTATTTACCAGGCTAAATTATTAAACGATTGTTAAACGAGCGGATAAAGGATGAGCGTGAATGATGATGATGATGCTCATGCTGGTCGGGTGGAGGAAAACGGAAAATGGCAGGGGAGGGCTGACAAGAGGGTGTAAAGTCCTGGCACCAGGAAAAATGCTAAGGGGGAAGGGGGAAAGGGAAAGGCAGGAGGCTGCTGCCTTGTTAGCTTGCCAGCTGAAGGGGAAATTTTATATTAGGTAAATTTATTTGATTTACATTTTTATGGGCCAACCGTTTGGCGCTCGGGGTGGGTGGATAATTCCAAGCTGGGTGGAATTTTCCCTGTTGTTTGCCAACGTCGTTGTCGTCGACGTCCTGCGCTTATCTCACATAATGCCGGCAATGAAGATAAGAACCTGTCCAGGGTGGGAATAATACGGTGCACACCGCTCCAAACCGAATAAATAGAGTAAATACAAAATGAATTAATAAAAATGGCAGCAAAAAATAATAATCATAAACGAGCTAGCGACGCACGACCAGCTTTTTTGTTGGCTTGTACAGAGGAAAAAATCTATATTGGCTTGTCATTAATTAAAAAATTCAAATATTTTTAATATTTATCAATTACTTAGACTTTAAGTTAAATAAGAAATAGGCAATAAGAACAAACAGTAACTAATTATATTTTAGAATATTTATAATTGATCATTAAAAATTATAATTACTGGTAAATAAAATAATATACATTATAATAATGATATAAGTAACGTTGGAAGTAATTAATAGATTTGTAAAAATTCCATATAAACAACTTCTCGATAAGAAAATTATTTCTTGCTCGTTTTAATATTTTCTATAAGCAAAGTGGGTGAAATAAAAAACGAGAAGGACGTCGCTGTCAATCAACCACCCAGCGATCGAATGGGAAAACCGCCCAATACACCCAATCCACCCACCCACCGAAGGCAATCAGTGCCAAATCAGAACTTTATTTATTTGCTTGTTGTTTGCCAAACATTTACGCCATCAGCAAAACGACACCCGAGAGCTCGTTAAATGCTCAGCCATGCGGATGTAATTCAATAAACGAGCGTTGTGCGCCATCATCAACACCCCATCGTTTAGCAGTGTGCGTGTGTGTGAGTGTGTAGAATGCCCCAGTATGGGTGTGTATCTGTGTGAGGCAGCCGCAATTGCCACAACAGCCGCTGTGACTAAATGACTGACTGACAACCGCAGGGTTTTTTCTCTCGATTTTCTGGGGGATGGTTTATTTACTCGCCAAAACAACCCCTCGAAAAGCATCCCGTATATCCCTATCCCCATCTCCTTCTCCATCCTCCTCTCTTCGTCCTCGGCAATAACGTTTATTGAGCAGAGTTTCGCAACAGCCTCGTCCTGCGTCCTTCGGAAATTTCTGAACTGTCAACATGTCAACTGTTTGTTGGTCGGTTAGGTGGCTCCCGGTTTGGGGGTGGGTGGCTTTCTCGCTTTTTCGGCCTGTTTAAGCGATTTAACGCATCGCAAGGATAATGAAATTTTGATTATGCGCCGCTTGGCTGGTTGTCCTGGCACTGTGCCGCCCTCTGTGGGCGAACTGGTTGCTGGGTTGCTATGAAATTAGCGTCATTTAGAGGTCCTTTGAAAATTGGGAATGGGATTAAGTTTGGCGAGCTGCTAATTATGGTTGTAAAAGGATGGATCCATAGCTGCAACTCATTTGCATTTATTAAATATATAATTGTAGGTATTTAATATGTAAATTACTTAAATAAATAAAGAAATTCATCATTAATTAAATATATCAATTAATATATCACAGTACTTCTCACCATTTTTATTTCCAACTGGTATAATAATAATCAATTTGCTGACTGGGTAATTGCTCACTCTCGGATACAAACAATTATGCAATTCAATTCTGAATTAATTGCACAATAAAACACAAAATTCTCATTTAATTGCCGGACAAAAAAGCACACGAAGCCATAGCGTCAACCCACATAAATATGCAACACCCACACACACACCCACTCAATCATGGCTAACTATACCCCTGCCCCACTCGGCCATAGCTTCTAAAATCAAACTGGAATCGGACGGCGGGAAATATAAATTCGAAAAATTATGAAAAACTATCAAAACATTTACATACAAGGGTGAAAGAGAAGAAAGAACGGTTTGCTCTCCAGCTATCCACGCACATTGTGGTGCCTAACTGGCTTTTAACTAGCCAAATCTGGATAAAAAACATTTCTCCAATTTCAAAAAATTGAATTTTAAATTTTCTGTATTTTAAAAAAATGATAATCCATTTATTTTTAATGATTTTTATATCTCTTTATGTAACATAACACTTCAAGATTATTTCTTTAATATTCGATACCTTAAATCTTCTTTAGGAAAATTTAAAAAAAATAAAAAAAAATTAAATCTTAAAGTTTTGAAATTAATTTTGAAAACTAGTTTTAGCTAGTTTTTCAAAACCATAGCTGTCATCACTGCACGCAACCAAATCGGCGGCCATTTATCAATTGACCAACTTGGCCGAAGCGTGGACTTTTGTTGGTGCTTTTGTTATTGGCCGACTTGCTGCTGCTTTGCCGGTTTCGTTTCATCTTAGCTCGATGGTCGATGGGGGGTGGGGGAATCGAAGTGGGCTGGAGCTCGCTTATGATGTTTATTGAAAAATTAATTTGCGCCTCGTTGTTGTATTTCTTTTTTCGGCTCTCATTTGCGTATTTCAAAGCGCAATGAATAATGATGGTGGTTAAGTAGAGGAAAATGAAAGAAACGCTCGACGTGCTTGGCCTGAGAAATTAATATTTGTAATTGGCTATAATTGTTTATGCCAACGGCACAAAGTCTAGAAAATGAGACGAAGACAATGATATTAATGAGCGGCAGGGGCATCACATTTAGCTGCCATTTCGAAATGTTTAATTGAAAAGAAAGCTGAATTGCTGGCACCCGTAATGAAGTGCTCAAGTTTGGGAAGTGGGAAAATGTTTTAACGAAGGGGCGTTGGAAAAGTGGTAAGAGATATATATCAAGTGTTAATTGAATGGCTGGGAAATGTGTGAAGA
Organism: Drosophila mimetica; assembly: GCA_037075245.1. Taxonomy (NCBI): domain Eukaryota; kingdom Metazoa; phylum Arthropoda; class Insecta; order Diptera; family Drosophilidae; genus Drosophila; species Drosophila mimetica. The sequence continues at coordinate 9,377,859 of JBAMCH010000023.1, read as the reverse complement.
TTATAAATGGGTTTACTGCCGGGGTTTCTTTCAAGTGAAATTAAAAATAATTGTAGGATATGTTTAAGTACATGATGAAATTATTAGATAATATGGTAACTTCATCTTATTAGTTAATAAAAAATAAATTATGTTCCCAGAATTTCCCTAATTATAGAGCTTTGTTGCTTAAAATACCCGAAACGTGCCTCGTCTAAAATCGTTAGCAACTAATTAAGGGAACCACACAGCCATTCGTCAACTGTTCTAATTGAGCTCTTTATTTTCCCCCCACTGGCAATTGCCATTAAAATCCTTTCGCCAACTTGCCGCCCCGCAAAGCCGCCCTGCTAAAAACCCCGCCCACCCACACAATCCACTTTGCCATTTCCCTGAACTTGGTCCTTCGAGGAGCGGAAAACAAAGGAGCTGCTGAACAATGGCTGGCAAAAGTTTTCAAGCCAACAATTTCACATAATAATCCTTAAAATGAGTTTAATTTGTAGAGTGAAAATTATAAACAGAGCGGGAAGGCAAGAGGGTTTACGTTTTCGTTTACGTTTTTGTTTCTTTTATGCAATTTATATTTCTTTTTCCTTAGCTTTTTTTTGGGGATTATGGGAGGATGGCCAAATTCCACATAATCCTGCATATTTCACATTTATATGTATCTGATTGATTTGCCCGGCTTCCCAGGGATGCTCGATTTATGCGCCCCGATCCGATTTTTATGGCTTATCTTTCGAGGTGGAGCAAAAAGGAAGAAAAAACATAATTTCCTGACCGAGATGGCAGCTCTGCGATAATGCTGCTCTGGCTCCTGTCGTTTGACGATTGTTTGGTCCTGATAACGATGGGCTTATTATTTATTATATTGTTTATGCCCGCTAAGGACATGTAGGAGTACCAATTAAATTCACAAGCCCCTTTTGGGTACACTTATATACATATAAAGCTATATATAAAGCTCAAAAAATCACGCCAATTTGGCCAAATGAAGTCATAATGGGCCGGGAGGGGGCGAAAATCCCGAGGAAAAGCCAGAAAACCAAAGTGGAAATGGACAAGCGTTTGCCGCCGCTGCTTGTTATAAAATGCTAATACGCGCAGCAGCTCGAAAAAAAAGTGGAAAAACGCTTTGAAGATTGAATTATTCAATAATAATTAGGCGTGCGACAGGGATGGCTATATACGTATGGTATAGGGGCAGCCATATACCATCTCTTTCCGAAAGACTTGAAAAACTCACCACACCGCAGCGAGAGCGAAAGAGAAAAGAAGGCGGTACGAAAGTCAGAAAAGTGGAGAAATACGAGACTCACACAGGAAAAAAAGAGCGAGAAGGCTTGCTATGGAAACCAATAAAAATGGTGTCGTATGCAGGGGTTTATAACTCGGGATAGAAAGAGAGGCACGCTCTATACAGCCGGTTTTCCACCACCAATCTTTCCGCTTCGAGTGTGTTGGTGAGTATCTGTGTTCTTCAGGGCAGCGGTGCATCCGAAATTGCGACTATAGTTTCAGTCGCAGAACAGACGTGATCTCAAGAGGACGTGTCTCTCTCTCTGGAAAATATAGATTCAACTCTCAGAAAAAAAAATATATATCGCCGCGTGTGCTACAGTGTGTGTGTGTTTTAAAGCGTGTGATGAACGAGCGCATTAATTAAAAGATAATCAAAACAAATTAACAGCAGGCCATGTCTCAATGAAACAATTAACTGGCGGTTTTAAAGCAAAGTATTAAGCAAAAAAACACGAGTTTTCGAGAAAACGATCGAAGAAGGCTTTATGTTAAAGCTCAGCCCAGCGAGCATGACAGTTACAGGTCTGCGCCAGACGATGACCAGCCCCACGGTGCCGCCGAGCAGCAACACTCCCGCGGGCAACATCAGCAGCAGCAACAGCAACAACAGCAGCAGCGGCAGCAACATGAGCGGCGGCAACAACATGGCCAGCAGCAACACCATCACCAACCTGAGTCCCAATCACCCGGCCGGTCTGAGTGCCCTGGCAAGTCCCACCTCGCCGTCGGCACTGCTGCTCGCCCACCAGCAACATCTGCTGCAGCAGCACCAGCAACACCAGCAGCAGCAGCAGCAGCAGCAACAGCAGCAGCAACAAGCGGCCCTCCAGCTGGCCGCAGTGCATCCGCCGGCCCATCATCTGCACAAGACCACCTCCCGACTGAGTAACTTTAGCGTGGCCTCCCTGCTGGCGGATACCAGGCCCCGAACGCCAACCAATCAGGCGGGCGATGGACCGCAAAACCTCACCAGCTCAGCAGCAACGTCTCCGATTTCCCAGGCGAGCAGCACACCGCCGCCGCCGTCGGTGGCCACATCGGTGGCCCAAGTTCCCGCCAACACCTTCCACCCGGCCGCCGTGGCGCACCACGCCCACTTGCTGCAGGCCGCCCATGCGGCAGCAGCGGCCCATGCCCAGCACCAGGCGATGGCCGCCCAGCTGCGGCAGCAGCAACAGCAGGCCGATGCCCGGGCCAACTCGCCACCCGCCTCCACCACCTCCACGCCCAGCTCCACGCCGCTGGGTGGTTCGGGGGGTCAAGGATCCCAAGGAAATGTAGCCTCCACTCCCGCCAAAAACGAACGCCACTCGCCGCTGGGCAGCCATACGGACTCGGAATTGGAGTACGATGAGGAGATGCTGCAGGATCATGACGGGGAGCACGACGAGGAGGAGGACTCCATTGTGGATATCGAGGACATGAACGCCGACGACTCGCCGCGATCGACGCCCGACGGTCTGGACGGAAGCGGGAAGTCCATGGAGTCGCCGCATGGTCCACCGCCGGGCTCGCACGGCATGCCCACGACGATACTTTCTCCGGCGGCTTTGGCCTCCGGTCATGTGCCCATCCGCCCGACTCCCTTCAGCGCTTTGGCCGCCGCGGCGGTGGCCTGGACGGGAATGGGCGCCGGAGTGCCGTGGCCAGGAGCCAGACAAATGGCGCCCTTCGGACCCCCGGGAATGTTTCCGGGCGCAGGATTTGGTGGAGGTAAGTGTCGCTACTTTGTAACTCAGTAGGGTTTTTAAGTAGGGTTTTTTGTAAGCTTGTTTTGGGTTTTTGTACTTCCTTTAGAGGAAATGATAAACCTTATCTGTTACAAGTGCTTAACTGCTGTTTAAAAGGATATTTTAAGCCATTTTGTAGGGTGATATAATAGAATATAATATAATAGATTGAGGTACATACATTCAGTAAAGTATTAGAAAGGGGATATACAAATTTAAAAACTTAAATTTTCTGTAGAAAAATATTTAATATTAATTTTTGTTACCTTTTCTTTCGAATATTTACCTTACGTTCTACCTTGCCTTAGTTTAAACCCATAAATATATATTTTTTCTCCACCTCCGAACAATAGAAATTCGTAAATTTTGCTACAGAGCAAATTACCCATTAGCCACCTACGAGAGATACGTATTCAAAAACGATTTATTTAATGGAGGAATGGAATTCGCTCAGTACTCCCTTTCACACCACCCCCATTGTTTTATGTCGCATTCGCGGTGGCAACTTTATCTACACCATTTTGTGTCGCATTTTAATTCAATTAACTGCTGCCCCTCGCCTTAATTGGCATCGATGGTGATGATTCTCCGCCCGGCGAGCCTGAGCTGCGGGTGCTCCATCATGGCCACCTCGTCGTCATCATAATCATCATCATCATCATCATCAGCGCAATGAAATGGAAATGATCGTGACTGCAGCTTGTAGTCAAAGTGCGTGGCAATTATTGCGGGGCCTTAAATAAAACAATGAAATATGCCTGATTGCCGGGGTCCCATTATTCGATGATGATGATGGTAATGATGATAGTGATGGGGATGAAGCGTCGCGTCGGTTTTGATTTGACTCAATTGGCCGCCACGTCTGATTATTCATTGCACTCGCCGTTTTTCGGTGTTTTCCGGTCTGACAGCCAGCCCCCCTTTTTCTATCGTCCCGAAAATCTAATAATAAACGCATAAAAACCGGACAGTTTAAGCGACTGGCCAGACTAATTGAAGCGAGTCTGGCCAGTCGGTTTAACTGGGCGATCTCTATCTGCATGCACAGTTCACACTTTGCCTGCATTTCCTGGACAAAAAGCTGTGCTACAAATACTATAGGGAAAAACCCAGGGAAAGCCGGGGAAAACACTCGCTAAGTCACACTTTGATGCCGGACTGACATGTGAACTTTACTCGGCCATCGCGAACTTTGCGTTTCCGCTTTTTAAAGTTGCTCAAACACTCCGAAAAAAAGGGCGGTGCAAAAAAGTGTAATTTTGCTTTTTATAGGCAGTCCAGCCATCACTATTGTTGCTGTTTTTGTTGATTTGCGGTTGTGTGTGTTTTTATTCGCCAGTACAAGGCATTGTTTTAGGGAGCTATTGGATTGCTAGAGAGAAAAAAGAGCTTTAAAAGGGTGTCGTCTGAGGGAATTTGGGTCTTCAAGTGGGTTAAGGATTTTGAAGGAATATTACATAATATTTTCTTTATTTTTTTTTTAAATAATTACAAATTTTAGGATATAAATATTCCCATCTTTATAAAATGTTTCCTAAAATGCCAAAATTAGTTTCAAATAAATATTGAAAAATCCTAATAAATCAATCTCGATGTGGGCCATCAATTCCCTGCCCTTCATCAACCACTTGAGCTATCTTTTGTCCGTCTCTATAAAGAGGCCATGCAGACAGCCCAAGATGAATAAACTATTCCAAACATTTGCCGCTTATTTTGTCATTTGGCTGTCAACTGCTGCATGTGTATAAAATACCGCCGAACAACTTCATTTCGTTTCGTTTCATTTGGCAGCTGTTTTCGGTTGGTTTTTTTTTCCTTATTCTGCCTCTGGGTTTCAGTTTGAGTTTCAGTTTCAGTTTCTGGTTCCTGTATTCAGCGTGTCTCATTAGCGCAGCAGGTTGCCGTCTTTTGTGGACTGATGATCCCCTGGCTTTCAGGGGCCGCACTTCAGTGACCTGTGCCGCTATCTTCTGCGGCATTATGTCAAGTGTTAGGTACTTAGTGCCTCGGCAACTGCAGATAGAGGTTGCAGTATCTCTCGGTTGGTCGACTACCGTTTGTCGGCTCCTTCATGGCCTATTAAATTAAACTGCCTGCGATTAGACCAAGGGAACACACACACGGCGAAGGTGGTGTGGGTCTTTAACTCGAATGTTTTTATTTTTTTTGCCCGCCTGTTTGATTAACATTTTCGTGCTGCAATATGCGGAATTCCCTTTTGTGCCTTCATAATTTAACTAATTGCAAGCGCAGCCAAGTCACGTATGGTGCACATGCCACCCATTTTTCGCCCCCCCCATTAACCCTCCTTTGGCCCCTTTTGATTCAACCACCACGCATTGCAGCTGCAATTCTTGGCAGCCATTATAGAAATTAATTTTCAAGCTGAACAAACGAGCAACAACTTGGGAGTCATTGCATAAATACATAGAAGCAAGCACACACACAACTTCTCCTTGGCAAGAGAGAGAGAGAGAGAGAGTGGGAAAGAGTGAGAGGGCGAGAAAACCTGGCCAAAACGGTGGGTGTGGCATGTCAGCAACGCCCACCCAAAACACGCAATTTTCAACAGGCCCGGCAGCAATTTAAACGTTGACAGACGGCTGCTGGTTGGCAAAAAGGCGAGAAGAGGGTTAAAGAAGACCAGTGGCAGCTGGTTAAGGGGGGGCTTCAGGGGGTTAAGGGGACTGGGGGATACCGTTTGCATGCGTTTTAACACCATTTGCAAGGCTCCAAGCCGAGAGAGTCAAAAGCTAAAATAATATTTGCATTCTGCACGCCATCTAACGTGCATAAGCTGTACTAAATACACACATGCAACACATGAACATGGGTTAAGGGGGGGCCGTCGTTTTCCATGGGGTTTAAGGGGCTCTGCGCCCGGGGGGCGTGTGGCGGCGCAGACATTTTGATGTATGTTTTGGTAAATAAAATTTATTTGCATTAAATTACCAAGCCAGACAAAGCGGAGGTGATGGTGATGGTGCTGCCATGGGTTAAGAGATGGGGGTGTTAACGAGGGGATATAAGTGTGTGTGTCTGTGTGAGGTTGAGAAAACATTTGCTAAATATTTGTAGACAATTGGTAGTTCAACTAATTTGAGCTGCTTGCTGTTGGATGTTGCTGCTGTGCCTGCTGATGTTGCTGCTGTTGGTGTTGCTGCTGTGCACCTGAGTAATTAAATAGCGTTTGGAACCTGTCATAAGAGGCAGCCCAACCCACGGGCTATCTGAACACTCTTATCTTGCCCAGAGGCAGCGAACTTCATTGCAAAACAGTCCAAATAGATATATGGCCAGCACGCAATGTGCCAAGATTTGCAAAGAGTCAGTGGCAGTGGGCAGTGCAAGTGCACTGAGAAAAAATCGTACGAATATTATTTCAATTTAAAAAATAATATTAAAGGGTTAGACAACAAAATACAAATATGCAGATATAATGAAAAATATTTAAAAATTTTTAAAAAGTATTTCAAAGTGCAAATCTTTCTCATTTATTTATAGAACTTATTCTTTCTTTTCAACCTTAATTTTCTGTTTTCAAATCATCATTTAAATCCCCTGTGTACGCTTATCTTAAGCAACTGGTTATTAACACGCTACTGGGCTAATTAATTGACTCGTTTAACCGGTGTTAGGGCAGCGAGAAAAGTTAGCAATTGAAATTCCCTTCGCGCAGGTCCTTCCATCCCATCCATTCCATTTAATTCGCAGCCTAATCATTCATTTAGCCGGTAAGCGCCTATTTGGTGCTAATTAAAATCCCTCATTATGAAATCGGCCTGAGGTCCCAAAGCGGTTGCCGTTTTGACCGTAAGCGTGTAATTGCATTAGCCATCCGGCCAGCGATCTGCCCATTTGTTTTCCACATCCACATCCAATCCCAATCCTCGTACTCCGTTCGTACACCATATTGCTCAACGGTTTTCACTGCAAAAACGCTGCTGCGATCGCTGCCACTGGATGGTGCTATGCGAAAACGCTTTAATGAAGAATTAATTGCCAGCAATTTGCACCGCAAATCAATCGAGCGTTGTCACCGTCGGCTATATAAAGCGATTGCTTTGGATATTTGGTATTGCTGTTGCTCCAAGCGATACGCGTAAATTTCACAATTGCTTGTTGCCTGTCTCATTTAGCTGCTGCTGCTGCTGTTGTGGTTGTTGTAGCTGCTGCTGCTCGATGGTCTTATACGATGTCGCGTCTACAATACACCGGAGAACTCAAATTAATTGAAAATCCATTACAAACATAGGCTAAATGTCACAATTGGCGTTTGTGGCATGTATTTGCGCTGGCAATGGCGATGCTGGCGACGTATTGCCCCAGCAGCAACATCGCAGCAGCAGCAGCAACATCGCAGCCAACAGCAGCAACAGCAACAGCAACAATGCCTATAAAAGAGCAAAAAGGCGAAAACAAGTCTCGCACTCTGGTTCCAACGTGCGTCTCTGTCGCTCCCCTTGGGTCTTCAGTTTTTCCGCAGGTTTTGCAACAGGCCAACGGCATTCGGTGGGCGGGGCAGCGTGGGGGGCGGGAAAGCCAGCTCACTTGCAATGGAAACCCCATTCCAACAATTTAGCGACAAATGAGCAATTAATTTTGAAATAAATGTAAAGCAAACTGAGACGAAAAGAAGGCGAGATTGGAAAACGATATAAAAGTGATACAAAATTCGAAAAAAATATTATATTAATTTTATGTCCATAAACTATTTAAAATATATATATAAACAGCAAAGCAAAGCAACTAAAATCAACTTACAACCAAAGTTACTGCCATAAATGGCATATAAATATTAAAGCCATGCAGAGTATAAATATTATTGTAACGAAAAGATCGTAAAAGCCAAAAGTCCAACCTGTGACAAAGGCGAAAAAGGGCTGTAAAAGTTTGGCCGCCTCGTTTATATGCTAATTTGGCAACTAATTTATGGCCAATACAACAAGAGCGACAACAAAATACCAAACAACAAGACAAGACAAAACAAAATCAAAACTTCACACGGAATGCAGGGCGAATGAGAAAATATATATATTTAAAATACATATTTATAGAGGCCGCGTCGGAGTCGCCGAGTCTGTAACAAATTTTCTGAATGCAGCGCAGCATCTTCATTATAAAGTCCGTCTGATTCTGGTGGCTTTATCGGGAGTGTTCACATTTCGTTTCACCTTGTTAGGGGCTTTTACGACCTGCAGCCGCTGCAGTCCAGAAAACGGAGCCCCACAAATAAGTGAAATTATATGCATATCGGCCATATCGATAAGGCCGGAGCATTAACATAACTCCGGCATGTCACACTAATTACTTAATGAGCCAAGTTCCCCCGTAAGCCTGGCCTGATTATTAGTTTTGATTCCATCGCGAGTTGGATTTTTATGGTCTTATGGCAGCCAGAGCGACATTTATGCGTTTATCGAAAACACAACATCATAAAATGTGTGTGAATACATGCAGTTTTTAGGACTTGGGAGCTTGGGAAAAATACGAAGTTGAACGGTAACAAATGTAAATATCTATAAGATGATATATCCTGGGATTTTATTGGTGACTTTTCGGGATCTTCGAAGTTTTTCCTTTCTGTTATTATTGTTTAATGCATCGTTTGCCATATGCAAAGCATAAAAAGCAATTACAAAAGCATGCAACTTGGCCACGTTTGTCACTCGGCAATTTCAATTTGTGCAATTATGCGTAAAATTAAAGCGTTGCATATCATTTGCATTTGTCTTTATTTTGATTCGACTGCCGTCTCTGTTTTTGCCTCGAAACAAAATGCCCAATAAATTACGCGTGCCTGGGAGAAGGATTTCAGGGGGATTTCAGGGGGATCTCAGGGGGATCTCAGGGGATATGGGGACCTTAAAGATCTGACCCGGACTGACTGCATCTTTAAAATGCCATTTGCATCTTTGTGGTTTTGGCGCAGCCCCGATGGCAAGCTCACTATTTTCATTAACAACACTCCCGGCATGCAACTCGCAACTTGCAACTTGCAACAGCTGCTGCTCAAATCCCCCCGCTATCCACAGATCGCCCGTCTTTATAAGGCCTGCACGTTTCTTTTTGCTTTGTTTCTCTGCTTTTTTTTCGTCTCTTACTTATTTGTGCGCCTTTGTTTGCCAAAACAAAATGCCCAAATTAAAATTGTTTTGCCGTGGAGAGAATCGAACTGAGATATTGCCGGTGGGGAGGCGGTGGGGAAAAGCAGGAGGAGGGGATTCACTCGGGGAATGCATTTCCCGTCGCTACTGCTGCTGCTTTGTCTGACAAATAGTTTAGACAGCAAATTTATTGGCCACTTAAAGGAGTAATTACCGTATATTGTTGCCGCTGCCGCTTTTAGCCAAATTGACAAGGCCAAGGACAGCGGCGGTTGACAGCACATTTCATTCAGCGAGCGGCTGGATTTTGCATGCTTAATGGTACAGTAGAAGTACCTTAATGCGGGATAAAAAAATGTTAAATTTCTTTATTTCTTATTTATTTTGTCAACAAAATGAATTATAATTTGAAAAATATTTTTTTTAGGTTAGGTTTCTCTCTTCAACGGACAACGCTTTTAACGGTCAAAATATTTTGAAAATATTATTTTCATTAAATAAATACACAAAAGTAAATTATTCAGGGTATTATATTAATGTTTATAAGCACTGTAATAGATGTTTATCTATAGAGGAAATATAATTTTTTGTTTGAGGAGAAGACTTTGAAGACCTTGTCCGATTAAGAGAATTTTCACTAGACACTTCGCCTTATCTTATATTACCAAGACAACCAGTGAAACCTTTGACTAATCAAGACTTTTCCTATCTATTTTCCAGATGCCAACGAACCGCCACGGATCAAGTGCAACTTGCGGAAACACAAGCCCAACCGGAAGCCCCGCACCCCCTTCACCACACAGCAGCTGCTCTCGCTGGAGAAGAAGTTCCGGGAGAAGCAGTACCTGAGCATCGCCGAGCGGGCCGAGTTCTCCTCCTCCCTCCGGCTGACGGAGACGCAGGTGAAGATCTGGTTCCAGAATCGCAGGGCCAAGGCCAAGCGCCTGCAGGAGGCGGAGATCGAGAAGATCAAGATGGCGGCATTGGGCAGGGGAGCGCCGGGCGCCCAGTGGGCCATGGCCGGGTATTTCCACCCCAGCCTGATGCACCTGGGATAAGTGGCGGCCCAGTTGGTGGGCCACCACGATCGCCATGATCGGGTGCGACACCAACGGCCCCTGAGCCAGAGTCCCCAGAACCACCATCATCGTCATCATCCTGGTAACCAAATAACCGCTGTCGCCGGTCCTCGAGCGGAAACCCCCAAAATTTTGCTGTGATGTTAGCGCATTTTACGTTACGATACTTCCAAATGTTGTTTCAAATGCACACCCTGTAAATAACTATAAGAAAACTAAAAAAGAAGATGCACACCCGATTTAACCAATCGAACTTTGTATATAGCGAGAGCAAAAGCAAGCAGAAAAATGTTTCCTAATTGTACATAAATCTAGCATGTAAACCCAATCAATTTGAATCCATTCGTTCGTTCGTTTGTTTCGTTCAATCAGTTGACAAATGGATTGAACGTAATTTATTTGCACAACTCAAGTCAATAAGCGTAAAAACCACATTAACTAAATTCATATTTGATTGTATTGTATTTTGCAACGTATGTAAGTCAGTCTAGCTAATGGATCGATCGTGTATTTAAAAAATACTTCTAAGCATCTAAACTAAAATAATCTAATGCTATAACTATGCCGTTAAAAGTACTTTACGATAATACCACAGACCTATACATATAGTTCATACATGCATAATATATTATGAATACCATATAGCGTTAATCCTCTGTAGTTGTTTAATCGTAAATCATAAAAACAAAAATGTGAAAAAAATAATACAAGAACATGCAAGAAGAGCAGAAGAAAAATCATACAAAAATCATTGAAAAAAAATATATAATTATACAAAAAAAAACTGTTACAAATTGTTTTATTTTATTTTATTGGAGGTAAAATGTTTTTAAGAGTAAAATGACCAGAAAAGCGGCGTTCTTAGCATTACTGACGCAATATTCGGATTATTTGCTTAGTTATAAATAATTCTTATTTTACAGAAATGACTAATTTGTTTTCTCAACTAAAAGTATCTGATCTCACTGTTCACTAGTAAATGCCAGAAAAGCATTATTTTGTTTTTATTGAAACGTAAAGTGTTGTTTTCAACGAAGTGATTGCGTAAGTTCGATTGGCAGCCATATGTTGTAATACATTGCTATTGCAAAGCCATCGCAAATCGGGAATGGGGCTAGAAAAACTGAACTAAAAACGGTGAACGCAGCGAATTGATTAGGAAGAATTTGCCAGGAAATATTAGCAGCTTACGAAACGAGTAGCATCCGATATTCGCATGAAATTGGAGTAATAATATTAGCCCCGTCGCACTTAATAAAAACTAATATAATGAGTTTAGCCGATGGTCATGGACATTTAACCATTTCATCATTACTCATTATAGACTTTTGCGAATCCAGAATTCAGAGTTCCAGCTGTATCATCATCTGCGGCGATCGTGGAGAGGCGATGGAGCATCCTTATCGGCTGGCAATTAATATTTAATTAATCAGGCAATCGGTTGCTGAGGCAATCGGTTGCTCGGCTGGCCCACATGGCGTATACGTATCGCTGGCAACTCGCTCTCCGCTTCCAATCTACATACATACACATGCAAAGGTTAGACTAGCAATCGGGCGAATTAAGATTGCAGTTGAGTGATTATCAAATTGTTTGCATTATAATTTTTATTCCTGCGCGATTTGTCGAGTGTCAGGCGGGGTTCAATAACGAATTTATTTTTTCCTTATTTCTTGTTGACAGTTGGCCGAGCGTCAATGGCAATACACAACTGCCTCTTATCGCCTGGAATTAAAACCCAATTAATTTAATTACAAATGGAAATAACACGCCGCCGACGGCGGAGCAGCGAGCAACACGTCAAATAATTTAGCTATTTTGATTTATTTACGAATGGCAAACAACTGTGTTGGTGCGCCGCGCAAGTGTCTGTGTGGAGGTATTAGTGCGTGTGTGCTCAATAAATAAATTAAAATATTATTTGCCACTTTATGGCTGATAAGGAAAGAAAATTTCCGAGAGCTTTGGGCGAACAAATATTGGTTTAAATGTTTTTTGCCGCGGGTTTTTCCTCTGTCGATGGCACTGTGATACATTAATCGTGGTTGTATATTAATGGTGAGAGAGAACAAAACGGTAAAAAGGTAAAACTATAGTTAATTGTTATCAGTGCCAGCAAAAAATTGATTTCAAGAAACTATTTTTTTTATCAGTAACAAGATTCTAAACATGAATTGACGCAAATTACTTACTAACCCATATACTAACTACAAATTAAGCAATTTCCGACTTATGATCCATTCCCACATCACCTGTTTGCCATTCATACGATTTGAATATAATTTGTTAACAATTAAAATGCAATCGTGTAATGTTTTATGGGGTAGCAATAAAACAATTACATTAATTTTGCATTTATTATTCATCAAGTATTGATAAATGTGTTTGCCAATGAAGGCGAATTCTCCACGGCAGCCGCCTGTTTTTATCTCGGATGTCAAATCGATTGTCGCCGCAATTAATTACGCGTATATAATTACAATGCCTGCCTACGCTGACGCCAACGTCTGACGCCCAGTCCCCAAGAATGGGGATTTCATTTCGAATAGGGCGATCGGGGAGTCGGTAGATCGCTGGATCGCTCCCCGAGTGACTGGGACTGCTGACTGGTGACCGGGGACCGGGCCCCTCGTCCGTTTATTAATTAGGCCCGGCTACGCCTTCAGGTAGCCGCAGGTGGCGCTGCATGCAAAACGCACCGCGCCGGAAAGTGCAATGCGTTAATCAAAACGTAATCAAATCATTTGGCAAGCGGCAAACAGCCTGAAACAGAAACCGAAAAGAGACCAAAACTTAGGCTGAAAATGTACTGAGAGAAATGATATATAAGACTTTGTATAAATAAATAAATATAAATAATTCTAATATAACAAAAATTATATAAAATATTTTTAAAGTCATTTCATATTAATAATAAATATAAATATACATTATATCATCTAAACTAAGCTTGATATAATACAAGAAATGTTAAAGCGTGTTATATTAAAATTGGAAAAAATTGCAAAAACAATTTTGCATTTGATTTTTTCTAACATTTATATAAGAAACAATATAAAATATGATTTTATTAAATTAATATTTTCGCCAGTGTGGTCAGCATCAGGAAAATGAGCTTCATCGGCAGCCTGGTCACATTGGTAGCCTGCTGCGATTTTGGCCGAGTCCGGCAATTAAGCTTTATATCGGGCCTAATGGACCGAGCGCCGCCTGCGCTGATTGCGGGCATTTGTTTGGCGTCCTCGTCTCTTTCTCTTTCGCTTGCCGTTTCTGTTTCTCTTTCTGTCTTTATGTCCCACTGCTCAGTGCCCAATCAAACGTATATATGTCTGTATATACCTATGTCGGGACCCCCCGCCCCCAACCGAAATCACAGCTTGATATTAACGCCCAACTGTGAGGCGGCGCATTTACAATGATAATATTTGTGTTCAAAGTTATCAATGGGCCAGCCGCCAACGGACTCAGAATGGGAATCGATCGAACGTATAGACGGAGGGGAGGTGGCAGGGGGACCCAATTGAGGCAGAGCAGTTAAGATCTGCTTACAACTTGATTTCAGTTGTTTTCTGCTTAATTGATTAACTACAGATTAAGGTTGATTAACTACAGACAAATGTTACGTCGTGTGTACACAGAGGAAAAGCATTCGAAAGTTTAGGGGTAAGTTTTAACTTAGAAATTTCAAATTCTTTAATATAAATATTAATCATAAATATTAAAAATATTTGGAATAGAGATTTTTTAACTCTAAAAAAATAAAGCTTGTGCTCTGAAAAATATTTTTATCCAAGATCAGGCAAAATTCAACATTTTTTAAAAATTATTTTTGATTGCATTACACTTCTCCCAAAAACAGAACTTAATTCACAGAAAAACAAGCCATTTAAGTATCACCCTCTGGGAGTGCAAATCCAAGCATAACATTTTTTAATTAACACCCACACACGGACACATGCAAATGAGCTCATTATGGGCTGATTATGCAAGATTTACTGGATACTGGAGAAGTGGAAAAACTCCCCCGACTCCCGGACAGTTTGTAGTTTTTCCAGCCCAACACCAACAACTTCATCAGCAGACGCAGCAAGTTCAACAAACGAAGATTGCCCATAGACAGATATACATATTTATTCACAGAAGATTCATTCATAAAGTCAAGCGAATTGGAAATCCGTTTACTTAACCCGCTTTTCGTCTGGCCAAAATATATGTGTATAGTCGAAAAGACTCCTCGGCAGACGGCATAGCGATCCATTAACTCGAATGGGAGAGCACTCACAATTACCGCGAATAAATTGAGGTAATTAGGTAATAAAAATAATGTTTTCACCTCGTTATACGAGGCAGCAGCTGTTCGCCGTAATTCCCGGAATCGTTGCAACCACCTGATGGAGAGGAAATATACCAAAGTGCAAGTGCTCCAGTCTTCAGTGTTTAATCATCAGTCTTCGGCCACAACTGGAGCAGATAGGGAGGCAATTCTTGGATTGATAGGAAAATCAACAAAAGTATCAGAGAAATTTTAAATGTGTTTCGTATATCAAAGCCTTACAAAAATCCTACATTAATTAAACTATTTCAAATAATTTTGTTAATATTTTATTATAATTTTTCGATGTCGTTATGATTATACAAAATTTTCCAATCTTGTACTTATCGATTAGATTTAGATTTTTAAATACTGAATTATTTTAATGACGTTATGGTAAAATGATGATAATACATATTTTTTAAACTTTATTTATAGGTACATAAAAAATTATTCATTAAAAAATTATAAAATATTAATTTTTGAACATTCCTAAAAAGAGCATTTAAAATTCTCTTATATATTTTCACTAATTCCCCAGACAAACAGTGTCTCGAAAAAAATACCCGCCATTTCCCTCAACTTCGCTTATGCAAATGATTCATTTTCCACCGAATTCCCTTGCCGTCAATTAAATTTTTTGTGCGCCTCTCTCCACTTTGTTCGCACTTCGGGGCAGCCAAAGCGAAAATAAAAACAATTCCGCATCCATTTACTTTTCACTTAAGCCGAAATTTCCCTTTTTGGGGTTACGGACTTCGGGTCAGGTGAGTTAGTTACATTGTGCGGCTTTTATGGCTTGGCCTAAGCACTCTTAATTGGTAATTACAATTTGAATTTCATAGTGGGTGAATAATGGAAAATATCCGTAATAATTTTCCTCGGTTATGGTAGTTAAATGTTGGGTTGTGGGATCACAAAGATCAACGGCTGCTCCCACACAAGGGTATCGGGGTATTAATTTTTTTGGTCAACGCAGGCATTCCTGGAATTGAGTTGTGGGGAATGCAATTAAACAAAATAGCGTGAGATACGCGGCCGATAAACCTGGAGGACGAGGAGCCAAAGAACATTGTCGTGTCTGGAAACCTAATTTCCAAGTTTAGAATTCTGCGAAAACGCTCCAAGAACTCAACTCAGCCAGCAGCACCTCCTCTCCGCTCGGGGACTTTACGTTTTTGAATACTCAATTAAATTTTCTTGCCCGCTGCTGTTGGGTTTTCCCTTTGCCCCCTCGCCGGTTTCAGTTCAGTTTCGCACTATTTTCAATTGAATTAAATGCAGTGCTGCCTCTTGCATTTTCATGCGAACAATTTCAAGGAATCGCGCATATCAAGCGCGTCGTCGTCTACGTCGGCACGCTCCGTTTGGGCGCACAATTAATTTGCGCCCCAAAAACCGAACGCACGTACTCTCGACGGTTTCGTACCGGTATCCGTATCTACGAGATACATTAGCGAAAGTGTAGGTCGCCGCTGGCAGATACAATTTAATTTCAAATGCCCTCACATCGAGGAGAAGTCCTGATCTGGAGTTTCTTTAACTGTTAGTGGTTTAATTCATGAATGGTTTTATAAGTACTTTTTGTCCATACTGAAAATTAAATTTAAAAAAATACTATTTTCGATTTATATAATTTTTTACATTTTTTTTTAAAGAAATATGGTGTTTTAATATTATTTTAATATTGCAATTAATAAACACAAAGAGAATAATAAGTTTTTAATTTGTTTATTATTTTAAAAAATTTCTTTTATTTTTAATTCTTTCTTTAAAATCAGTTTTAGGGTATTTTACTCTTCTATTTGGTGTTGACCACTTCACATTGCCATGGCTTTTAATTCATGCGCCCGGATTGTGTGCGACAGAGACGCCAACAAAATGCAAAATTTGTCTGAAGATTTTAATCGTCGGCATGCGCGCCCAAAACGGCCCCAAAACAGCCTCAGTTCCCATTGATTCGAGCCGGGTCAGAAATGTTTTCCAGGCTGCTGGAGACCCGGGAAAATAGTCAGAGATAGTGTGAGAAAGAGGGAGGGAGATAGTGAGAGAGAGATCTAGAAAGGGGCGGCGGTGGGAGTTGTGGGCGGAGTGGAAACAGAGCCACTTCTATATGGCCACATCTATAGACCCATCCACATCTACAACAACATCCACATCCAGAGTTAAGGCCAGAGCATGTAATGTTTGTCCGTTTCTCTTGTGCCATGGTTGTTGTTCCTGTTTCTGTTTTTGTTGTTCTCGTTGTTGTTATTGCTGTTGTTGTTGTTGCTGTTGTTGCAACAAGACAATTTACTTTTGTGCGAAATTAAGTGGCATCTGCAGCATGGCATTCCACTTGACTCCACCAGCAGAAGTACACTCTGAGAAAATAATTTCAGATACTAAAAAGAATTTAACAAATATTTTATTCTTTCGTCTTCTAAATCTGTTTCATTCTTTTTGACCTTTACGTCCGGAAACAAACATTACTTATAATAAAAACGATAATTATACTTTGTTTCCACTATGAAGTAAAATTCTTCTGAAGCCTGTAGACTTTAATATCATATCCTTTCATAGCAAAGGAGGTACATGAATGTTTCTGTAAGATTATAAATAATTTTTAAAATTTTGTTTAATAGGTTTGTTAACTAAGCTAGGAGAAAAAAAAAAAAAAAAAAAATATAAATATAAAAAATAAATAATTTTCTTATAGTGTGATCCATGCCAGTCACTCCCGCAGTCTCATAGCTGTTGCCCCTGCATTCCCATTCTGATTCCCATTCTGCATCAGCATCTTTGTGTCGCCCCCTTCTCCACCTCCACCCTTCCCCGCCCATGGCCTTCTGGCGTCTGTCTCGCTCTTTGTGTGTGCGGACTTCTCGCTCTTGTGGGCAATAACTAATTACATTCGCAATTATTTCATGTTTTGGCCAATTTAGTGGGACAAATTTATCTGCGCGGTGTCATCTACTTAGAATTGATGGCTTGCCATATGAAGCTGTTTGCTCGTCGTCCCCGTCGTCTTGCTGCATATTGTTGCTATTACTGGTTACGGGGGATATACATACATAGATATGGGGGCTATGATGGTGGTGCTACCGATTCTGGTGGTGCCATTAGGCGCCCAAGGGAACCACTGAATGACGTTGATTGTTGTTTGGCAAATGGAAGAAGGCGATCCACTGTCCGCCGGATTGCCACTACGACTGCTCTAATGCCAAATGCAATTATTAAGCAAATTAGCAGGCATTTAGATATTCCAGGCAGATTGCCCCACAACGAGGGGCGCCATTGATGGGCTCCATTTCTCATTCATCAATCCGAGTTCGAGTTGGACGGCAGGGGGAGTTCTAGGGGCGTGCCGAGAAGGGGGAGCCACTGCTCAGTTGATTAAGTTTGATTGCTTCCGGGAGATAGAAACAGCAAGTAAGGCCATAACAACGGGATCCACAGACAGGATGCAGAGTAATGAATATCCTAAAGCAGGTGGAATTAAATTGATAGTAATTTACTAGACTGATAATTAATTGAGATTACTTTATTGTCTTTCATTTTCAAAGGATTGTTATTGGTAAATATCAAGTTTGCAAACCCAAAAGCGTTTTACTTACCTATGAAACCTTGCTTAACCAATGTAAACCACTTATTTTATTGGTAATATATATTATATTCATTATACAAAATGTTATGTTTTTTATAAAAAATTTTATTTTGTAATATACATTCCCTAATAAATCCCTAACAATGTTATCTTGCTTATAATATTCTTAAAATCGTGTAAGTTTACATTCCAAAGACAGTCGAAAATGACAGTTTTTTCAATTTATCCACTAGATTTCCACCGAACAGATAAATCGTTTGCATATTTTTTCCGTTTATTTGATTTTCTCATTTGAAAACGGTAAAGGGTTTTCTTTTGTCTCTCCCCAATTTTTGTCGGTTTCTGAAGAGTTACATTTATTGCTTTACACTTCCAATTATAACTCAGAAATCCATGGCAAGTGGAGACAATAAAATTCACCAGCACGTAGATTTATGCCCACGCACACACACAGATACACTGCAAAAAAGGGAGAAAAAAACACTGGCAAACAAATATGTATATAAACTGGCAGACAATTCACCTTAATTCAAGTAGAAACGATTTAACTCCCACGGCTGCACTGCCATTATATTGTTGCTTTTATTTTATATGAACTTAATTTCGCTCAACTCAACCACACACACACACACAAAGGCACAAAGTGCTTTACACCACAACCCCTTGGTGGAAAAAAAGTAACGGTAAACGCAGCCATTTATTACATTTTCACTGGTGTAGAGAGGGGGGATCAGAAAGAGAGCGCAGCAGTGTGCGAGCGAGAAGGGTCAGTCCGGCCAAAAGGATATGACGTTTTGCTTTCCTCCTCGGCAAGTGAGTGGAAATTTGTTTCATTATAATTATTTTCCACAATTGGACATATTAGTATGGTCGACGCCAGCCGCGGCAGCGACTGCGACTGCGGCGCAACGGCAGCGCCGCCATTTTTGCAATTTTCCCGTGCAAATAAACCCAGCCAAGTGTTAAGAAAATTGCCGAGCGACAAAACAGGACAAAGTGGATGTGGATGAGAGAGTGCCGTCTCTTTCTGGCCACTTCTCCATCCCTCTCTCTTTTCAGCCTGCGCACACTCAACACACCTGCAAAAGTCTTCTTCAGTGCGTGGTGAGTTCTCGCATCCCCACCGTCGATTTCTGGGGGTAGTTTTTTATTGATTTTAGTTTATATACTACTACCCCAACTTTCTTATGTGCCACATGCCATCATCTACATGGCCATCTCTTTCGCACTGCCGTACGTGCCTGGAATGACAAAACATAAAGTTATAATAATTTTTCTTTCCGCTTAATTGTGTTCGGGTCTTCGGAATGGGCAGGAGAATGGGGGAGAAATGTCAGACAGATAGTCCGTGTAAGGACATTTTGACTGCTATTGCCCCCACTGCGCTCTCTTTCTTTCGGGCTGCCACCCCCTGGTGCCGTCTCTCTCTGGCCCACACAAAATGACCTGGCGTTGGCACTTTTAATTTGATGCTTTTATGTATTGAGCACAAAAGGAGACCCCGATGAGACCCAGCTTCCCAGCTCTCTATATAGTATCTGTCTATATACCATCTATATGGTACCATGTACAGATAGTTGGCTTTCGCCGGAAAGTGGGGGCCGGAGGGGTTGGAAAAGCTCCTGCTTGTGCGTGTGGACGTAGGAAATACAGCAATTAGAGCCATATTAACCGTAATTAAATTTAATTGTTTAATTAAGCGCGAAAAGTGAGGAAGACATTTTGTGAATCTCCAACCCCCTGGCCAGTTATTATATACCATATAGACCCGATTGTGGAGGTCCAGTCTGGGGTCCTGGCTTCAGTGGGTGGGTTTGGTGGCTCGGTGGTTTAGGTGGCCTCTGGTCTCTGTGCGTGCGAAAGGGGATTGCGTGCTTTGGCCCCCTCTGATTACATTGTCGCCCCCGCTCCGCTCCGCTTCGGCCGTTTCTCTCGTTTTGTCTGGGTGTTGGAGTAACAAATAGCCATGTGATTTGATGCGACGGCTCTGATAGTCGGCCAATTAAGCATTCAAACGTAAATTTTTGCACAGTTCGCATTAATTAGTGGGACGCTGGAGAGGGGATTTGAGTGGTGTTTGAGAAGGGGGCACAATTTTTGGGTTCAGTTAATCTGAATTAAAAGGAAAACCAATAAATATTTGAAAGTATCGCAAGAATTAAAATAAAATAATTTAAAAAAATATATAATTTGTGGCGTAGATTATAAGTTTATTCCTAAAAAAAAATTAAACAATTAAAGAAGTGTGTTTTTATATGTTTTCCTTATGTTTTTGTAAAAATAATACTTAAATATTCTAGTAATATTCCTAATATCAACTAAAACTTAATCGTAAAAATGTATCACAAGCTCTTAAATATATTTCCTTCCCCTATTCATATGTATAAATGATTATTAATAAAGACATTTACTTCAATTTCCAAAAACTAATCAGCTCATCTGCTTTAGTTACAATATCGCCACCACATCTACTTATTACCATCCTAAGATAAATGAGCAAAAACTCAAGGACCCACCAGAAATTCCAGTGCATCTGTCCCCGATCTAATGAACATATCTAGTGGTTCCCATCTTGTTTCTGGCTAAAGAGGGCACCCACATCTATTAATTACAGAGGCCAAAAGCAGCAGCAGCTCTCGGGACATCAGTCATCTCTGGGACTCTAGACTAACTTGCAATAATGTCGTGGAAAATTAGCATCAATCAAATGCAGGTGCAGACGGCCAACACAAAAATGAGCATACCTCAAATCCAAAACGGAATCCAAATACGAATCCCAATCGAAATCTCAGTGACAGCCAACAGATGTCAAGTGGCCCGCATGAATAAGTATGAATGTGGAGGAGGGGAAGGGGGAGGGGATCGGTGGATGGTTGGTCACAAATGTCAACCGCAATGCTGACATCTTAATAATGATGAATTAATGGGCAAACAGGCCGCCTGACAATGCCAACAAGCAACACAGCGTTTAATAATCTTTCTATTAGTGGGATGGATGGAAAATCGGTTTTCCATTTTCCATCTCCATTCCCATTTTCAGCTGTGGGAAACATCCGATCATCTATGGGTACTTGGGCATTGATTGAGAGCACTGGCATCAATTACCATGGCCAATCCAAAGACTCCACTTGGATTCTGCGGAGCTGCCAACAAATTCCGAAATATCACTTAATTTTTCACATGTTGCTGCCGATGCAGCAAAGCCGACCAAAACAAAAAAAAAAATGCAGGGAAAAAGAGTAAAGTGAAGTTAAAACGGCAAAGGCAAACGACATTCCATGGCTGCATAAATCATCCGCCATCCCAATCCAAAGTGAGCATGTCAAAGGTGCAGCAAGGATTTGAATGCGCCTTCGGGAGAGAGGAAAATATGAAGCCATTGTTGATGCCGCATTTCCATATAAAATCGAAGCCAATAGAGCGACAAAGATATAGACCGAGGGCCCCATGGGTCTTCCCAGGGGAGTGGGTAGTGGGGAGGGGGTTTCGGTTTGGGCCGGGTTTATTATGCATGCGGTTAATGTAGTCATCGCTGCTCTGAGCTGTGCTGACTGTGCTGGCCGGACATATGCAAAAAAGCCGAGCCAAGCAAATAAGAAACCCATCAGAATTTCTCACTCCGGCCAGGCGCTACGACAAATAAATATTTTAACTCACAATAACAAAAGGCACGACGGCGAGGATCCGGACAACCTTTGGGGACAATTGGGAGCGGACGAGATGCTGATATTGCTGGGACAGCGATGACCGAATGGAAACGAGGGCTGGCTGAACTAATGATACCCTGGAAAACTATCATTTGTAATATATTAAATTATAAAATACTTGACAAAGTTCGAATTTAGTTGCATTTTAGATTATTATTTATTTTTTAAATTGTTTTTCTCAAAATATTTCTTTTAACAATTGATTTATATGTATTCAAAATTTAAATATATTTTTATTTACTTGGAGCAATATAAAGTCAAAAATATTTAAAAAAAAATAACCCCAACAAAAATTTCTTAAAAAAAAAATAATTTTGATAATTCTCAGCCTACACAAAAAAAATCTGAAAAATATCAGATTGATATGAGCAGGTTAACTTTGTATTTTTAAAGATCAAGAATTCATTTTATTTTGAATAAATAAAGATTATGTTTATAATATTTTTTATTAATTAAAAAAAATTAAATTTTAGTTTTTTAAAATAAAATAACAGATATAAAATAGTTGGTATGCTGATCCCATTTTATATAAAATTTCTTTTCTACTTTTACTAATTTTAAGAGTTGACTTTAGGATAGGATTCCCAGGTCCTCCGAGAGTGCAAGTCCTCGATCCACCCTCGCTCTCTGCTCATAGAACACCGAGATGAACAATCTTTTCAGTGCAATGCCGCTGCTGCAGGGCAAAAGCCGCCAAATCTGGCCATCATTTGTTTAAATATGCGCCTGCAGCAATCCGCCAACAGCAAGAACAGCAACAGCAACAACAACAAGTAACAGCCATCGACAACAACATCCAAAGTTGCACGTTTAACAATTCAATTTATTTGCAACATCAAAATTTAACGAACATGAAATTGCGAGAATTTTAAGATTTTCAGCAGAAACAAACGAGCGACACGATCCTGCGGCCTCTCGAATGTCTCAGTTCGCTTCAGTTCACTTCACTTTGGTTTTAGGCTGGCTTTTAGCTTTTAGCCAGGGGTTTAGGCCGGCTTGTCCAACCCGAAACCCCACCCCCAGGGGCCCCTTAACCCCTTGAAGGCCCCTCGCTCCCCGGACGACTGTGTGTTTGCTCTGGGTTTTGTTTGTCGCGCGCTTTTGTTCTTTTTGTCTTTGTCGTGGGGTTTGCTTAGCTGGTTTGTGCGCCTCAGCTCAGACCCACATATCCACGGATCCACAGCTCCACAGTGCCCCAAAGTTCCACGGTGCAAAGAGTCAACAATTTAGCATTCAAAGAAATATTTTAAATTAAAATTTCTGAAATTTTCGTCAATAAGCAGCCCGGAAAACAATGCAAGCCGGGCTTGTAGCCAAAAAAGCAAAGAAATAAAAGCGGGAGAAACCGAAGCCATGAATAAATGGTCCAGGGCTCTGATCTGACCATCGAGATTCTGATTCTCGTTTGGCTCTTTTTTAAATACTTGCACATAAATATTTGTAGTCTGTGATTTATAGGCTGGGTATCTGGCGAAAATCGGGATGGTCCACATATAAATTGATCAAGCGGGTGAATTAATGTGGGCGAGTATCAATGGAATTGTACAAAAAACCTGAATACAAATATTTTAAATAGGGTGGATATTAATAATATTTATAACAAAATATTTTCTAGTTTAAGAATTTAAAATTGATCTATTATATAAAAATAAATTATGATATTATATGTGATATGATATTATTTATGAATTTTGGAACTATCTAGATGCCATATAAAAATGACTAATAATATTTATAACAAAATATTTTCTAGCTTACGAATTTAAAATTAATCTATTATATTAAAATAAATTATGATATTATATGTGATATGATATTGTTTATGAATTTTGGAACTATCTAAATACAATATAAGAACAACTAAATCCTCCCTTTCCAAAACTCCTTTTCCTTTTTGTCCCACGCTCTTTTTATTAGATTTGCCATAATAACTATCGCCTTGCGGGCATTTTTATTTATTGGACTTGCTCCTTTTGGAGATGACAGGCTCATCACTGCGCATCAGATTCAATATTTACCTTTCTCATCATGCGTCTGGTATTACTGGAGGATTTCAGTATTCTTGATTTTTTTGTTTTGTTTGGCTAATAGGCTAATCACACATCGGGCAAAAAGCGAGGCACAGAACAACAAACAGGAGTCGCAGGATCAACCCCTAAGTGATTGTGATGTGAAAGTCAACAATCCTAAGCCGCTTACCGCTTGTTCCAATGACAGGGAGCAGGCGCAGGACTCTCAGGACCCCGGGTTCGGATACACAGGACTCTCAGGATTACAGTAACTTTTTCGTAATTGCTTGTAGCCTCGCACTGCCATTGTTGCCACTGGCGATTTCTTTGCGGCACGCGGCCAAAATAAATTAACAAAACTCGTGAGAGTGCGGGAAAAGTTGGGCATAGTTCAGAAGACTTAGCATCGGAGATGGGGCAACGGATGCCATGCGATTCTCAGCTGAAATTGCATATTTGATTTGGCTGAAAATTGTCAGCGCATCGATTTGCATATTTGCATGTTGTCGCGAATGTTGTCCTGTCTTCTTCGACTCGTTCGTTTTCGTTGCGTTGTCGTTGTCGCCGTTGTTGCGTTGTCGTTGTTGCCCCAACACTTGTCAAAAATTATAGAAAGAATTTAATCCTAAATATTTTATAATTTAAATATTACATATATGTAGTATTTCAAGTGCACCATAAATAATTGAATATTTTTATTTTAATTTTGTATCTTTGTATTCTGCTTTTATTTGATTTAATTATCATTTAAAACCATGCAAACTTTACAAAAAAAATTAAAATAATTTATACAGAAAAATCTACAAACTTTTTCCATGATTTCTTTTAATTTAAACATATTTTTTCGAGTGCTTGGATGTCTTTGGCTCCTTGAATCAACTCGCTCGTCTCCTCTCGGCTTGCAAATTGAAATGTCAAGCCTCCTGCTTGATCGCTTTATGACAAGCAGCCCGGCTGGATGGTTGCATTTGGATTGGGATTGGGATTTGGATGGTGACTGATATATCTGCATAAGAGCCTCGTTGTCGTTGTCAACGCATCGTGCACTAAATTAACATTTTTTTCCAGGCGCTTGTCAGCCATCCCATCTTATTCCAAATGCAAATCTCCGCGCGCGGGAACCTGTTGGCAGTTGCCAGGATATTTCCACGCACCCGAATGTCTTGCCGGCATTTTATGGCGGCACATTATTCCAGCGATGGAAGCGGGAGAGAGGTGGTTTAAGCAGCCCGCCAGGACATAGTTTGCGCCCGTCGCATAAAGGCTGATCCTTTTTCATTGCCACGCCATCATTTACATAGGAAAATCTTGACGTACTCTTTATGATTCACCCGCACATAGACATAAATTTCAAGTGCCGGGCACAGCATGAAAAATGGCAAATTAATGTAAATCGCAGCGGCAACACAATACTTCCATAGGCCGAAAGCAGAGGCGCGCGTAGGGGGGTTACCTAAAATTGAGGGAAAATGTTAAAAATATATATAAAATGAAATTACTAATAATTTCTTTATAATACTTTCAGTTTAGTCTTCGAAAAATATAAATTTATAATATTAAAACGAAAATATACAACATAAATAGATTTAAATATATTTAGCAAAATGGATTCGATATTCAAATTTAATTTTTTTTTGGTGTTTTTCTATTTTTTTACCAGTTTTTTAAATTTTCTTGCCATGCAAAGTCTCCCAAATATGTAAGACTTAAGTTTTTAGCTCCTTTGAACAACAAAGTTCTCAATTTTTCCACCTCCACCCCTGGCTGTGCGGAAAGTCTGCCATTTTATGAGCTTCACGACGAAATTGACACTTGAAGTGTGTGAAAACGCCTACAAAACAGTTGCAGCATCAACATCTACTTCAGATCCTTCGTTTCTCCCGCCTTTGGGGGTGGAAATAAAGCTCTGGAATCCGATATGGGTTGTTTGCTTTGAGCTTTCAATATGTTTCGAACACTTTTGCAATAATGTTGTCGTTGTAGCCTGGAAGCGATAAACAAACCGACAGCAACAACAACAAGGACGAAGCAAGGACCTCGCCACAAGAATCCTCGGGCAAAAACTTTGTCCTTATATGTGTGCAGCATTTTGTTGCTCGAATTGCGGTCGTTGTGGCTGTGTGGAGCTTCCTCCCCCTTTTTTGCTGATATGTTATGTAAACGGAAAATGACAAACGAATTAGTTATTGACAACAACAGGAAACAAAAAGTTTCGCCTGCGTTGTGCGAAATTTCCGTTTACTATTGCAAAAAGTGAATATCGAATTTTGATATTGAGGTTGTCTAGAAGGCACTTTTGACGGGGCTATCCACCGTTTGCTAATGAGATCGGATGAGGGTGCTGTTGGTTGCAAAAGTTTTCCATGTTTCACTCTTGTCACTCTTGTGTGTGAATCGTTTGACACTTTTGTCAATAACGTAGCAAATTGTGGCATCGGTGAAGTTGCTAAACAAGGTGTGGAAATGCGGTTGGGAAGATGGAAAGATTATACCATTTTTAGACTGAAAATGAAATAGTAAAATGATGATTTTATTGAAGATAATCTAGAAAAATATTTAAAAATAAATAATAATTCATTTTAATCTGTAATTTTAATTAAAATGAAATAGCATTACGTTTAATAATACACTTTTTATTACTTTAAAAAGAAAAAAATAATTAATCACACAAATCGACACGAGAAAGGTTTACAATGTTCCCATTCATTAAACCCTTCATCTTACGTATTTCGAGACCAATCGACAATCTCAATTTCTCGTTATTCTGATTAGACCCATTTCGCACTCTTCCTGCTAAATATATGGAACCCCTGAATAATCACCAGATTCACTCCCCCGCCTAAAATTCTATAGGAAGTTCGTCAATCGCCAGTCACGTGTCAGCAGTCAGTCAAGGTCCAGCGATATCTGGGAAAAAAAAGGCGAAATACTGGAATTCCGAGCTGAGCCCAAGGAGCTTCTGATCATTCATCAAGCTGAATGTCAATGGGACACGTTTTTTCACGTGCCTTTTGACAAAGGACACGACAAGGCACGATTGCAGCTATCGGAATCGAAATCAAAATCAGAGCCAGCAAAAAATTAAGCCTCTTAATGCCTGGTTGCTACCACCACCAAAGGGGCCTTAATTGTATTAGGACGCATTTGACATTTATTGTGAGAAGCGAAGATATTGGACTAGTTGTTTGCCCGATCAAATGATTGATTGTCTAGCGGGGATGATGAGGTTGCGCATACGCCCCGGTGGCATATGAAAAACTACCTCAAGATTGGTTTGTTTAATGGTCTTTAACAATTTTAGATTTACAAAAAATCAGTAAATAAACTGTTTCGACTTCAATTTATTTTTGTTTTATTTTAAAAAATATATAAAAAGTATTTTAATTTAAATAATATTTAACTTAACCATATAAAGTGATTTTATTACCTTTTATATCTTGAATGATTTACATAAATAAAATATATTCGTATTTAGAAACCAATTTATGAATATAATAGAAGGTATTCCTTATTTTAAGGTACTACCCTTTACTTTCTCAGCAGATTCTACACGGAAAACCTCCAAATTGGTGATCAAATTCTGTGTGCTTTGCTCTCTGCAAACATAGACTACACTCCTTAGGCGCTGGGCAATGACTGAGTAAACACGGAGACTAAAGGAAACCGCCAACTAATCCGCAGGAAGCGTCCTGCATCAGGAGACATCAAAGCGGGTGGAACCCGCATCTTGTTACCCGGCCAACGCCTAATTAAATATTGACAAGTCAATTTGAGTTAAACGATTTGTGAGCAGCTGGCAACGGAGGCAGTAATCATACGAACGCCAATCCCGATGGAGACGGGATATCCTCTGACTTCCAGCCGGCGGACTTGGCAATGATTTGGCCATTTGCCCGAAGGCAAACAAAGCTGCGATTGGTTTGCTGATTGGATTTGATTTCATTTTAATCGATTTGCATGCCAAACGACGTTTTGATGGAAAAGCCAAGCTTTTCACATGCAAATTTCCCGGGCAAACAACAACATCACGTCCCGATTGATTTCACTCGGCATTTTTTTTTTGGGTGGCATTTGATTGTCATGCGATTTTTATTCCTTCGGCGTTACTATTTTGCATTTCGGTAGCAGGTATTTGAATTTGATTTGATAAATTTTTATGCTGATTGAAAAACGTTGGCCAAATGTGTCCCCAGGTGGCTGTAGCCTTTAGCCCGTAACTGTAACTGGAAGCCAGTAAGCCGGATTTAAATGGGATCGCGTCGCCATTATATTACTTTCCAAGGTGGCCCATTACACGCATCCGTGCAGTTAATAATGTGAGCCTGGGAATGCCGAATCGCAAATCCCCAGTCGACTCCATCGATGGCTAACAATCTTGGCCTGATGAATGCATTCTGTGCATGCTGCCATCAAATTGGCATAGTCCACCGCCGAAATCCCCTCGTTTTTTCTGCTGCTGTGGCGTCCCACAAATTGCCATGCGCCTCGCCTGATGTCTTCATAACCCGCGCCCACGGAGCGAAAGAGAGGGGCATGGCATCGCTGAAAGAGACGGGGCTAAGAGCCAACTTGGCTAACTGGCTGCTCCTCGACTCCTCCGATCCCACTGGTTTGCTGCGGATTTTTGTTTTTATTTTTGGCCTCACCATATACAGCTCGC
Source organism: Drosophila mimetica (assembly GCA_037075245.1). NCBI lineage: Eukaryota > Metazoa > Arthropoda > Insecta > Diptera > Drosophilidae > Drosophila > Drosophila mimetica. The sequence continues at coordinate 9,349,385 of JBAMCH010000023.1, read as the reverse complement.
TCAATTCGATTACGTTTTCGTTAAATGTAAAATTTATACGCCCCACGTCAATTGTGACAGTTCACTCACTCACGGACATCACCACAGAGATATAGACGAGCGATCGGGGACTGGAGGAAGAGGAGCCAGGGGTCTCCGAGTTGGCCACGGAGCCAAGCCACTCGTTCAATGGCCAAAAACAGGCCATGGAAACTGGCCAACGAAATTGCGAATATACGAGTACCGCCACATACAGTGGGCGCTACTTCAGGAAAATATCCAGTTTTCTAGACAGGAAGCTATAAAATGTAATAAAATAAATGTATAAATAACGTATAATATCATATAATCAACAAGATTTCTTAATATTAAATTTAATATTGTTCTTAACAAATAATAACTAAATAGTTCTAGTACTGAAAAATTATATTTTAAAGATCTTCGTAAAAAAAAGTATCCAAAATTAATATATTTTATATGCCCTTCTGGCTAAATAATAACTAAACCAGTTTTTAAAAAAAATAAATTTTATTTAAAATGTAACATTTTAGTTTAAAAAATTCTTAGAACAAAAATTCCATTGGAAATAAAACCAAAGAAAAATGCAGAAATCAAAAAAAAATATTTTATATTTCCCTTTCAACATGATTTAAATATATATTATTTATTCTTGGTCATTCCTTTTCTTGACAATATATACTGTATCTGGGCCAGGTATTTGCCCTGCTGCCATGGCATTCATTCAGCCGAACTCCTGGTCTAGGCCCTCGGCGACCCTCTTCCGCGCCAGTGTGCAATTTCGCATGCGAGAGGAAATTGAATTGAAATGCACAAAAAAGGAGCTCGTTATGTGCGTTCTGCAGGTCTGACAGGCGCCGTTGCCATTCGCCAGGTTTAAAAGTCAATTGCAGAAATTAGCGTGCCTCGAGTAGAATCGCGTATTACGAACCCTTTTCGTTAAGCAATGCGATGCCAGGCGATGCTCGTGCGGAGCTGTAAAAGTATCAAATTACACTTCCGGCGGAAACAGCGTCGACGCCTGGGAAGCGACATGGCTGTCATTGTCGTCCCTGCGGCACTTTTATTTTGTTATCGGACATCCTAGCCAGGTTTCGATTTCTGTAAAATTTTTAAGCATCATTCCAGCCTTCCTCCGCCTCCCCCTTCCCCCTGCCTGCTGCCTGTGGTTTTTGGCCATAATCCGCTTGTGACAGCAGAAGAAGGAAAGCCCGGCCATGTGATAAGCCCGTGATGCATTGTCCGCCGACCAACCACTAAATGACTATAAAGTAGCAACTTCCGCGACTGTTGCGCAAAATCATTCAATTTCCGTTTGGCCACACGACCCATGAATATATCCTTGTTCTCCTCACCCGGCCTTTGGTGATATGGGATATATTTACAGCCACGGTTATGGGAATATGACCGAAAGTTGTGAATTTTTTATTAAATCAGTAACAATGTATTAAAAAAAAATTTAATACGACCTATTTATTCAAAATACTAAGTTATGTAAATATTTTAATTGATAGAGCATATTTGCTTTTGATAACTATTAAATTTCTAGAAATAAACTAATATAATGTATATTTTTTAATATTTGTTTAACTTTAAATATCAAATCATTTCTAAAAAGTTGTATTATTTTTGTAATATTAATCTTATAAGAATGTATATCTTTTTAAAATAAACTCTAAATTGTTAAACTTTTCAGAAAAAAATTAAAAGACATAAAAAATAATTATAGATATTACTCTAAAATCTTAACCGCAACTGTACCCAAATTTAGGTGGGTGCTACTGTGCACATCATAATCGAGGGTGTGATTTGTCCTTTTTCTGCGTTTGTCGCCTGCCTTTTGCCAGCCATCCTTATGAAACATCACCGCAATTTAGTTGACTCTGCGAACCCGAAACGAGTCCCTCGCCCACCACCCTGCGAAAAATTTGAATAATTTTTATTACGTGGCGCGTTATGAATTTTTGATGAGCCCTCGCAGCCCAGTGTGGCTGTTGTTGTTGTTTGTCCTCGCCGGGCGTGTGGCCAGTTATCCTTCACTAAGCCAAGTGACAGTGCCACAATTTATTAGATTCTCAGCCTCCGCCTTCGTCTGCGTTTTCCTTGGCATCTCGTCTCTCCTCCCCCTAAAAACGTTGCCATTTTTTCTCAGTTTTGTTCCATATCATCAGCGTCTGCGCTGCAAGTTTCCGGTTGGAAAAGTGGGCGGCAGAGGAAAAGTGGGCGGGCAAACTGGCCTTCGACCAGGGTGAAACTGGGCGTGCTGTGTAATAAAAGCAAATAAAATATTCTTTAATATGCGACACTCGCCACAGTCTGCTCGCTGTCATCCTGTTTTCCCATTTTCCCCTCCCCTTGATGGGTGTGTGTGTGTGGGAAATTTGCATATATATTGCTTGACAAGCATTAATGTATGTAATCCCATAATTTTTTAATTAAATCAAATTGTTTCGCTCTCGTTTGAGGCTCGTGGGATAGTGGAAGCGATATATTCTGGGTGTCTCACAGGTCAACTGAGTTCTCGAGGAGAAATAATTAAAAAATTAAGCAGTGATTTAATACAAGATTTGTCATAAGGTGGTGGAATTTTTTAAAAGGATCTAAGATGCATCTTCTTTTAAATTGTATAATAAAATAAAATAAAATGAACATACATTTATTTTTAAGGAAAGAAATTCTTCTCTCTATTAAAAAATAACGGGTATAAATATATTTTTGCAATAATACTTTTTGAATGATCTAAGCATCCTTACAATATTTTCAAAAATATTATTTTCCCAAAGAAACTATAATAGAATTTTCTCAAAACTGTTCCCAACGCCCTCACAATAGTTCTCTAATGTATGTGGTATATTTTCCCCAAACCTCAGCAATCCCAATATTATTAAATTTAGAACCAATTTAGGTGCTGTCACAAAGCGACAGTTACCCAGTTTGCATCAATCATAATCAGCGGGCAGTGACTAAATGCAACTAAACCGGAATTATTCGGACCGTGTTGTCCAAATGTAACCATTTTGGTGCAACTTCCTTCCCTCTGCTCCTCCGCATTTCGAAACGATTAAGTGATTTCGTGCGCAGTGCATGATAATTGGATTAATATGCGTCGACAGCCAGCAGAACAGAGCATTGGAGTCGGTTAAGCGGGAGGATGAGGTTGAGGATGGGGAAATGGCAGCCACCACCGGGGGAAATCGGAGAAGCGAGGGTGGTTTGTGGGTTCTTGGGATTTGGTCCGGAGACTCGTTAGGCGGGCAAATTACAAGAGCATCAAAGGAAGCTCTTCCTACGCAGAACTGTCAAGTTAGCTTTTTTCTAGCTGCCTTTTAAAATGGGTTAAAAACCAGATGGAGGAACAGGAAAATTATTTTTAAACAATAGGAAAATCTTAAAACTAAAAAAAAACTAATCATTAAACTCAAGTATGATTTTTTATTAATTCCGAAAATATCAAAAAATGTATAAAAAACATTTTTATTGAATAAGAAATTATAATTTTTTAAAATTACAAATTAACAATTTATTTTGAATTGATGAACTAATTTTTGTACATTTATTTTTAAGATATTTAGTTAACCTATTTTATTATGAACAAGAATTTTCACTTATTTCTTGTGTTTTTCTGTTTTAATCTATTTTCTTTGGTTTTAATCCCTCTATTGCCCCTTTTAAAATTTTTCAGTACACATCACTGCTTTCCCACTCCACCCTTTGTGGGCTAAATGCTCCCGTTATCAAAATTACATATATCATAGCTCATAGCGATGAGGGGTGGAACGAATGGGATAAACAGAGAGCTGCCGCCTTTTTCTGACTACGGGTGGTTAACACCCCCCTTATAAGGGGTGTAAGTCAAATCAATTTCAAAGCAAACATATTCTCAGTGCCGTAATTGGAAAAGTCGGGGATTAAGCGATAAAGTTGTATTCTTAAATTGATAAGCGAGAGGTTGCCAAGTGGGGGAAGGGAATTACGACCCGAACTTTGTGTATTTAACCCTTGGCTTTTATTATTTAAAACCAGCTTACCAGAAAAAGAGCCAACCAGCCAGCCAGCGGAGGGTCAAACAATTTGTCAGGCGAATCCGGCTGATTGGTAAATAGGCCCTTGGTTAAACAACTGTTGGCCACTTAGCGTTTCATTACCAAACGCTGCCGCTGCACAAACAAATTTAACCGTTTCGATCGTTTTTTTTCGGGTTTTCTGGTTTCAGAAGCCGCTTCCGAAGTGCTTTGTCTTAAAGGCGGTGCGATCAAAAAAAAAACGAAGAGAAAAAAATTAAAGAAAATAAAAGGAAAACAGGCAAAGACTATTTGACAAGCCAATGGAGCTAAGTGCGATGCTGGCTTTGATCTCTGCTGCCTAATTTATAAAATAAATCATATGTGAATTAGCGGTCAACGGTGGGTAACTCGTTTGCGTTCGACGTCGATTTCCTTTTGATTAATTTATTTGCCAAGCTTCGCTCCACTGCAGCCCATTATGGCCGCGTTGTTGTTCTCGGCGATCGGTAAACGATTTTCACACCTCAGCAACGGGTTTTCCTTCTGGCTTTCTGGCCATTTGGCCAGCTGATTAGTGGATCGGGCTTTTGAACTGGCCGCCGCTATTTATTACCTCTCAGGCACTTGTTGTCTAATTGCCAAAGCCACCCGCAATGGCACGTCTCCATTTCGTTGGGAGATGACGATGATGAGGTTGCACTGGGAAAAAAGGAGTTTATAGGTTGAATATATAATATCTTTATTAATTTATATTTTTTTTTAAATATTCAGATATATTATTCCTATTACTTTATCACTGCAATATCTCCTTTGACCTTTAAAAGGGAGTTTAAACATCATAGCATTAAAATCCTTGCAAATTGTAGGCAACATATGAAACAAATAATTATTTGGGAATTTTTAAATATTTTTTTCTTTTTAATAAATAAAAATATTTATAATTAAACAGATCTTAATTGTTAAAACATTTATAACTAACAGAAAAATTTGCTTTTATTTATACCTATTTACACAATTTTCTTTATTTATACCTACATTTTTTCTAAGTGCACTTCTAGTAATGTCGCGTTCTCCTTTTCTGTGGCATTGGCCAATATGTGGCACTGGGTGAAATCATTGGCATCGTCCGGCGAAAGGAAAGTTTCTCTTCGCGCCTCGATGTTAATTTCGGGCCGCCTTTGATGCGGCGATCGACGGATCGCCTGGCTGGAGTTTCTTCTCCGTTTTCGATTTTATTATGATTTTGTTATGATCGTGATCATGATCTAATGATTTGTTGTCGCACAGTTTTCGGCCTGAGCAGCGACAGCCAAACAAAAAGGTCCAATCCGCGCTCCGATAATGATCTGGCGCAATAAAATTGAAATGCGCCTGTTAATCGCTCCGAGATACATAATAATTTTGTGCTCCAAGCAGCCACAATGGCCACGATAACGAATACCGAATAACGAAGTTCTGTCGATGGGCCCGCCGCATATCGATCACTCTCTGGATTTCGGATTTCAGGGGGACTCGCATTCGGACGGAATACGCAAAAATCACAGCGGCAGATCGAGCGAAAAAAAAGGTTTCCTTAAGTCGACTTAAAATTACACTAAGAAACCCATAACTTTGTGTCTAAATAAAACTTATAATAAAATCATTATATTTATTAATTCTATATGTAAGAAAATAATTTATTCTGAATTTATAATCAACTAAAAGCATTATGTATTCGTTTTAGTATATAGATCTTACAAGTAAGATTTTAGTAAATATTTTATTTTGATTTTATAATCAACTAAAAGCATTATATATTAGTTATAGTTATATTAGAAAAATATTTTTTGTAGATTTCTTAATAAAAAGAAAAAATTTGTTTTCTCAATTTCTTGTCAATTATGTTTTAATTCAGAAAACTAACTAGAGACAGCACCAATTACTCGATCAATTACGGGTTGTTTGTATTATCACTTTTTAGATTATGATTATTATTCCACGTGCTCTGGGGATTGTATAGTATCTGTTTAGTTGAGTGTCTGCGCAATTTTGGGAGATAAGGCGACCCAGTTCAATGTACCGCCAGATTGCAGGGCATTGGGCGTAATAAATCTTGGGCTTTTTGGCCGCGGGCTCTGGGCCAACGCGAATTCAAATGGCCATTGTTTTGGCCAAAGGGCCGACGACAAATTCGGAGAGCAGACTTTTGCGGCCCGGCTCCTGATAAAAATCGGCGGGCGCAAGCTGCGATCAACGGTCTCCCGATCGACAATATTTATGGCTGAGACAGAGGCAGCCAGAAAAATGTCTTAGCTAGAAATTAGAGCAATTAGCTTTGAACCGCGGCTGCCACATAAAAAAAAGAACACAAAAATTCCGAATAAAAATGTAGGAAACTAATCAATTGGAATAGGAATAGTTGATGATGACCTTTTTCTCTTGTTCTATCGTGTGGCTACTGTGGGTGTGCCTGTCTCGAGTCTGGGCTTGTAAACAGTTTCACTATCTGATGATTATGTAATTTATAGGGTTCCTGGCTGCACCAGCAGCTACCTGTACCGATCCGTCGCGAAGATAGTGCCACATAAATAAGTGTGTCTGGCATAAATGTCAAAGGGCATTTAATGAAGTTATTAAACGCTCGGCCCGTAGAACCCGGGGCTACCGTTTTCTGGACGGGGGCGTGCTCTCCGCTCAGTTCAGTTCAGTTTTGGTCGGTGATCATAATCTCAGGACCACTGAGATCCCCGGGTTCCTGAGTCTCGAGTTTGAGTTCGATTCCGAGTCTGCTTTGCATGGCGACCAAAACTGGTTGGGCAATAAAACGCTTGCTATAACGAGCAACAAAATTTGTAACGATTCAATTTAAGGCTACATACAACATGAGCCGTACGCCGTCGGCAAAAGATGAAATAGTCGGAATAGGTACGAGTATATCCTAGCCCCCAGACTCCCCCCGCCCCTACCCCCTTTTTTGTGTGTTTTTGGCGCATGTTGAGGAGTCCGCTTGCCATTCCAACTCCAACTCCGAGCGGCGGTTCAATTCAATGAAATTTATGAAGACATGACTGGCAATTGTAGTCCCAGTCCCAACGTCGGCCGAAAACCAGCTCCACAAAAAAAAATCGCCAGAGTTCGACGATCCTTCGACGCCTACTTGTTGGCCATTGCGATTACAACTCAATTGTCAATTGCAATTGATTTTCCAGCCAATATTTCACAATTAATTAAGCGCAAAATTTGTGAACAAAGTCTGGGTGTGTCGGCAGTCCTTCAAAGGGAGCGCCTACAAGTACGCGTATCGCAGGTCAGCACAACAAGATGCGAACTGATTTCCGTTTACCTGTACAGGTCACTCGATTTTTACTTCTTTTTTCCTCTTGGGTGTGGACAGGTCAAAGGATGGCTGGTGAACCATTGATAGATGCCCCGATATCGTCGAACATTTCTATCCAACTGTGGGAAAACTGGAGAAACTCCGTGGGACTGTCGTTAAATGCGGACATAAAAGAAATTAGCTGGATAGTTTCGGTTTCGGCACTGATATCGTGCGGCATTTCGGGTGGTCTAGGTTGGGGTTTAAAATTTCGATATTTCTTTGACCTATTTTATTCTTAATCATGTTAAAGACGATTAAAATTAACTCTTGATTGAAGTATCCATTTTATTCCGAATCCTGTGTAATATACATAGGTATAATATCTTAAATACAAAAATAAGTATAATATTTAAATGGCTATTAAAAATAAATTCGTTTATACTTTTCGGTTCTTATAAAACATTGATTTTAAGCATATTAATGCATGGTACTTTATAGATAATTTGAAATAAGTAAGGACATATTCTTCAGGCCAATCTAAATATTTTTTTTATTTTTTAATGATATAAGTCATCAACAGTAGTCTGCTGTGGAATAGGTACTCCACTGAGGCAATAATTTAGTTCCTCGTAGGTACTTGCAGTGCCCTCCACATAATCTCTTTCTGCTAAATTGTTACAGCTTTTCAACTGTGTCTCCAAAGTCTGAAGGTGGATCTTGATGTTGCCAGCTGCTTCGGTGGCATTTGCAGAGACTTGGTACATGGTCTTCGATTGCTCAGCTCCCTAATAAAGGAAATATTATAGAGTTATATATAATAAGTACCTAATTATCTGTTTTTTTCAACTTACCACATTGGCAAAGCATTCGAAAACTTCAACGTAATCCACAATAGAGGAGCAATCGAAGAAGGTTCCACAGCCTTGATCCCCAGCCGCCTGGATGTTATACAGAGTTTGATTCCAGGCCTTTTTCACTAGCTCACTGCCAGTTTCGAAGTCTTGCGCGCACTTGAAATAGTCCAACTGGTATTGGTTGGTGAATCCGTTTAGAATGGGTAGGTAGTAATCGAAACAGGACTTCGAACTGCCAGGATCTCGAGCAGCCAGCATTTCCGTCTGTTGCTGAAGTCCAAGGATCTTCTTGTTAGACGGCAATTTCAGCTTCGAGGGAGTTAACTTAAGTGTAATGCTAAGGCCAGAAACCAGGCCAAAAGCAAGAAACACTGCCAACAGAGAGGATCTGGAAAACATTGCTTAAAGTCTCAGATTCAACTTCTTACTGGATACCTTTGATAGAAAACCCATCGCTTTTATATCCATTCTCCAAGCTTCTTATCTCTATCGGCAGTAATTGCCTCTTGTCGAAGGAAATGTCATGTTGCCAATGTTCTTGTTAATCGATTTCTGGTAATTGGTAAATAATTTTTAATTTAACTGCGAACAAAGAAAATGGCATTGTTCGGAAATTAATTCTCGAAAAACTCGTTAACAGTCACAAGCTTTTAACCTCCCAGGCTTTTATATTCGAGCTAGCAAAATCTCAACCTAAAATTTTTTAAAGAAAATTCTACATTTTTAAAAAATAATATAAAGTTTGTAAATGGATTTAAAAAGTGGATATTCAAAAAATAAATATTCCTAAAAAGGATATAGACATTTGGGTTACATAAAGTTTTCTAAAAAACTGGACATTTATTATTAGATTTTCAACGATACAAAACAGTACGTTTTTGATTTTGGAACATTTTTGATCAGTTACAGAAGAAAAAAAACACTAGGAAAACTTATTTTTACCAACATTCCCGATCCTGGTTTATTACCAAAATAAATCAGTATTTCGGGCAAAACAATGAAAATAATAGCCCGAATGAATATGTAATATCCTGCAAATTTTAGTTTTTTTTGACATTTTTCGGAAAAAAATAGTAATAGTAATAGCACCCCTTTTAAAAATGTAAAATTGGCCACCAAAATAATTTACAAAAATTAGGCGGAAAGGGATGTGGATCAATTAGCTGTTCAAAACAGTACTTATTTCTGATCAGTATATGACTTTTTTGACTTATATTTTGCCCAAGCTGTAGAAAAAACACACTTAAAAAGTCTAATTGGTTTGTTCCATTAGATAATTGAACAAATAATGATGTCTAATTCAGGTACTATTCCCTTGAATTTTGTTTAATATTTAAAAACACCAATAAGAAACTCTCAATAAAACTCAAAATTAGATGGCCTGATTTTTCTTTATTGAACTCTTGATTATATTACATATTCTATCCTGTCCTGTCATCGGACCTTGTAGTCGTTTCAGGAATATCAACGAATCCGTACGTAAGGCAGTAGTTCAACCTTGTATAGGCGTCGGCGGTATCCTCCACATAGATTCGATTGGCCTCATTTGTGCAAACATCCCTTAGATTTTCCAAAACACGATATTCCTCCTTGATCTTGAGTGCAATCTCCGTGGCATTGGCGGAAATGCCATAGAAGGTTTTCGAGCTCTCCGCAGCATTGATAGAGGCGCATTCGAGGCGCGAGACGACGATGTCCAGTTTCTGTTCTTCAAATGTCCACACCTGGCAATTGGTACTGGGATACGAGCAGCCGATACTGGCAGATCTCAGAAGAATCTCGCGATCCCCCGAATACTTTCCATTGACCAAGGCAGTGGAATTGCTAAAGTTCGAAAGACAAGCAGCATAGTTAATCTCGAACTCATCCGCAACGCTGTTTATAATGGGCTTGTAGGTCAGGAAGCACTTGTTGCCGAAATCCGAGTGGGTGGCCAGTTCCCTGCTCTCCATCTGCAACTCTTGGAGGTGGACGTTCGGTCTGATGGGAATATGCAACTTGAGGGCCAAAGAGACGCCCAAAACAAGGCAAAACACCAGGAACTTGGTTTGCTTCACGAACATCTTGGCTGGATAACTTAGCGGAGATGGTTGAACCAGCCAGTATTTATACGCAAAACGATCCACTCTTTGCTATCTTTTTAATTACGCTTTAATGTTATGTGGGAGTGTTCAATTACCTGCTGATAATAACGGGTTCAATGGTTGACAATGTTCTATGGGCTTCGGTTCAAAAAACTCCCAAAACCTGATGTTGATTAACAATTAAAAGCCGTTAAAATAAAAACAAACTCCCCCTTAGAAAACGTATTCTTTTTATCTCAAGTTAAGCCACTTAAAAGGAATATAACATAAGTAAATAAGGTGAAATTTACTTAAAGACTTTTATTTACAACGATGAAAGATCGCGAACACAGAAATATTATATTGGATTGCATTTTAACTTGACCTTTACAGCTAATAGTTGGTGGAGGGAATGATCCAGCTTGGATCATTCAGACAGGAAACCATATCGGAGTAGCATTCGCCGTGATTGACGCTATAGGTTCGGTAGGCTTCGGTTTGGCAAATAGATTGAGTCGCTTTAATTTCAGTCACTTTTCCTTGCAGGCTAGTGTTGCTATCAGTGGCCTTGTAGGAAGCCTGTTCCAGTTCCTTGGATGCGGAAGGTCCCTGTTATTGGATAAGAAAAAATAATTTTGAGAACAGTGAATGAAAAATATAATAAAAATATTATATTCGAAACCATCTTAAACTGCGCCTAGAAGTATACGTTGAAAAGCAGAAATTTGTCTCATAATATTTTGTTGCATACTTTTAGTCACTCGTTCAAGAGATTTAAAAACTCAAAGGATTAGGAAGTTTCAAAACGCAATTGCAAATTGTTCTAAATTTGTTCACCTACCCCAGTGGCCAGGCATTCGAAGGCTTCGGAATTCAGGGTCTTTCCATCGCACGTAAGCAGGGAAACGCAGGTGTTCCTTACGGAAACGGTCAGATCTTCGCGGGTGCCCCTAAAACTTTCATCGATCACAGAGCGGGCGTTTTCGTAATTGTAGTTGCATGCGTTGAAATCGTCCGTGTACTGATCGACATGCCCCTTGAGGAGAGGGGAGTAGTGGTCCACACATTCAACGTTAAAGGAATCCGATCGCATGACCGGAGAATTGAGCAGGAGATCCACGATCGAGGTCTCTGCCTCAATTTCCAAGGGAGTGGGCACCGCAGCCACGTAGACGGCGCCAATGGCCAGGATAAGAGTCACAGTCTTAAACAACATTTTCACTTTCAGCACTTGAACAACTTGACAAGAATGTGAAGCCCGAAGACCCAGATTTGGCTTTTATACTACCCACTCCACCAGAAAAATAGATTTCTGAGATTTACAATCCAACAGTTATCGGGTGTAGTTTTTTATTTAACATTTATTATCATGACGCTTTGCCGCAGCTCGTCATAAAAGTAGTATCAGTAAAACCCCCAAAAAATAACTTACTGGATTTAATTTTTTTTTTATAAAAAAAAGGTTTTATTTGATAAATATTAGAAACAATGCTCTTTTGGCTAATTACGTCAATTGCACATAAAAAGGTTTATATATCACGGTTTTAGTACTTAAATCATACTTAAATAATCGGACATCACAGGGTCTATTATTGGTATTTATTGGTAACAAACGCTTATAAATAATTATTATAATATTTGATTATAATCAATGAATTTTAATCTTTGAAATGCAATGGGGTTTTTTCAAGATTTTACTGATTATTTTTGATTAGTCATTTCAGTTATTTAAAAATGCATTCCTTTTCAGCCTTTTACTGACAAAAATTTGTGTATTTAATCTATCAGAAATATATTTGTATATATTTAAGATGAGGTTCATAAATTCGTGTTCATTATCAGGTTACGTTTTCATTTTCACACCATTATCATGACGGTGATTGAAGTTCGCCATAAAGTGGTGTCAATAAGAACAATGAAATTCTGAGAATTGAATTATCTACGTTAATTTAATACTTTCTTAAATAAGACTATAAATACTTAAAATAGAATCAATTATTTGGGTTTCCCCTTTTAATTATTAAAATTAAATAAATAATAAATAAATAATTAAATATAATATGTTAGGTCAATGATTTTTAAACATTTACCTTCTTTACAGTAAATTAAAAATAAAATTGTTGAAGTTTTAAATTTAGTATTATTCTATTTTAGTGCAAAATACGTGCTAGCGCTACCTGTGAATATTTTCGGTTGAGTTGTGTTGCTTGCTGCAAACCCTTCGTTTTTTCTAATGAACTTCCATGTCCTAATCGGGTTCCAAGTAGGCTGCCACATATGTCTAGGGAAGAAAAATTTTCGCCTTATCCCTTTTAGATGTGATTTGGTCATTTTCATTTCCAAATTAATGTAATAATCATTCAATTTAAAATGCATCCCCTAAATATAAAACAAGCAATAATAATTTAAATTCATTGTTATTTGTATTAATAAACTCACGTCAACGCCAACAATTCCACGCAATTCGAATGGTGGATGAACGTTAGGATCCCTTTGAAGCTTCAGACTGTTCCAGATGTCTGTTACATATTCAATGCTTAACAAGTTATAGTATTTATAGAGAGAAGTCGATCTCAGGCTTTGGCATGATTCAAGGAGCGCAGGAAAAAAGTTGCTTTCATTTTTCCTTGCATAATGGGTCGATGTTATTTCCAAGTCTTGCAAATGTTTAAGTGTGATCAGCATATGAATAAATTTCTTTTCAGCGAAACCCAGTCGTAGTCTGGTCAACCAATTCATTTTCGTTACTTCAACAACATCCAAAAATTCCAGTTGAGTGTCATTCAAAATTAAACTACGAAGACTGCATAGAACTTTAAGTTCTTTGAGTAACTCCCACATTGAATTTTCTAGACAATTATGCATTTGCAATTCTGTAAGATTTCTGAGTGGTATTATATATTTAAGGTCTTCCACTTGGTAGATAGGACATTCGAGGGACTGCAGTTCCGTAAGCTGAGATATCAATTCTATCTTATGAGTCTGAAGTGAGAGTAAGCGTAGTCTTCCAGTAGATCCTAATATTAAAGTCTTCAACAAATTATCGACAGATTCATGTGCATAATCAAAATGAATACTCAGTTCCTGGAGGTTTGGCAAATTAGCCAAAAGTTCCAAATTTGATGGGGTGTCATGTGCACCCGAATAACTTTTACTTAGGTTCGATGGGTCATTACTGGATATAATTTCATCGTCGGTTAACTGCCCCCAAGTTATGTCAGCGGGTATTCCAAGTTGTAATCTCTTTAACGATTTTATCGCAGAAAGCTCGACCAATTCTTCGGAAGTAAGGCTCTTATGTATACTCAGACTTTGAAGTCCTGTTGAAGAGAGGGATTTTAAAAGCATTCTTAAAGAACATTCAATCGAACATCCGGTGATAGTTAGTGTCTCCAGATTTTTTAACTCGCCCAAATGATGAATGCTTTTGGAACAACTAAACCCGCATTTAAGAATTTTTAGGCTTTGAATTTGTGACACCTTCATGACGTCTTCGGTGTCAAGAAATTCAACTTCCAATTCTTGTAGATTTTTTATTAATTTAATGAAGTTTGGCACTTTTATGTTACCCTTAATCACAACAATATTCAAGTCATTTAGTTTAGCTAGAGGCTCGAAATTTACATCCTTGTTCTGTAGCTCTAAAGGTTTAGATCGATATAACTTTTCAAAGTCTAGTATTAATTTTACAGAACTTTTGTTATGTATAATGGTAATATTAAAGAGGTCTGATTTCATTCGATCCCTTCGGCCCATTAAGAATATTAACTCTTTTAGGTGCTTTTCATCAGTTATTTGTTTCCAATCTTTATGTCTACAAACAATTTTCCTTAATGATCGAATGCCCTCTAATGCATTAGCATCGTCTATGGTAATTATCTCTCCCTTAAATAGCAAACTTATAAATAAAAGTCCGATATTTGAAAGGTAGGCAATGCGATCTATGCAATATTCAATGTCGTCGACATCTTTAACATTATATTTATGTTCATCGTAAAGTGACACTTCTAGTCTGTCAAATTTCTCGGCCAATTTGATAAGAAATTTATTTCCGATAATCTTCACTTCAAAGGTGGTTAGTAATTCCTTTAATTGGCCGACCGATAATTTTTGATCATGAGGAATATTTATTTCTACGTATTGGAGTCTCCTAGAATGTGCAAAATTCGACATGCTCTTCTGATCACTAAAACCGCTCGAAAAATTTGTTAAAGTGCTTATTTTTGATATCGCCTGCGCCTCTGGTTTACTGAGAAAGGTATCCGGAATATATAATCTATTAAGGATCATTCCCTCAAAGCTTTGAAATAATTTTACCAGAGTTCCCTTTCGATGGTGTCCACCGAGTGATAGGATCCTAAGTTTGGGCAATCTTGCCAACGCAACATATTCCGTAGCATCTATTTCGGGCTTCATCGTTAATTTAAGTTCTTCCAGCCGATTACAATATGGCACAATATCCGAAAACCTTCCATTTAGTTCGGTATTGGTGAATATGATCTTATATAAATTCGGATTAGAACGGCACAACTGAACCAAGTCTTTGGCATCCATACGAACATCCAGTACGAGAGTTTTTAATTGACCAAGCTCTGGCACATCCTGGAAGCTATATCCTGTAAACTTAAAGTCCTTAGATCACAAAAAAATTATAAACTCTTATAAGAGCAAACTTACCAGCAATATTAAGTCTAAAGAAGTCAAGAGTTCTCTTATGTCTCATGGCATTCATCAGGGCCTGAAATCTCTCCAAATGTTCTGGGTAGTATCGGGTAGGCTTGTATTCTACAAGAAATTTTTCCATTTGATTATTCTCCTTAATAGTATTTACATACAAGTTCCAATATATTTCACTGTCTCGTTTCGAAACCTTTTTCAATGATTCGTATATCTCCACCAAATCGATTAATATCTCATCAGACTCTCCCAATACGGCAAACTCAATGTAAAGTTGCTTGTAAAGGACCATGTTCCACTCCTTAAAAGCTTCGACGAATCTTTTGCAACTAATTACAAAATGTATAAGGTCCCAGTAATTCGCGGGAACTTGTCTGTTTGATAATGCGTTTTCTGACTCGCAATTTTTTTTTATTCGACGGAAAATTTCGCTTAAACAAAAATGATTTAATTTAAATATTGCAGTGCTGCTGTTATTAATCATTCTCTGGTGCAAAATTCTCCTGATTAATTAAATCAGTTTTAAGCAAGCCACTAATTAGTTATTAGTTATTTTTTTATATATTTCTCCGTGTGTTTTTTTATTCACGATTGAAGTTGTTTTTATATAAATATTTATACTGATAAGATTTTGAAACTTTTTCAGATTTATCACATAAAATTTCTGGATCCCAGTCAAAAGTCCTGAAAAAAGAACACTATTTTTAGTATTAATTATAACTTGAGGTGTTGCAAAAAACTTATCACTTGCTTCGTCAATATTTTGTTAACAAAATAAAAACTACTTGAGTTGACTCAGATCTCGGGAATGATTAACTGGCGAGAGCAAATTGAGATTTTTAAGCTTTGCTTTGGCATAAACAAACCAAAGCTTGCTCATGAGAAACGTTTTGAGAACACCTGGTTTCATATGTGAATACATGTATTTGTTTTAATATACTGCCTGCCAAAAATATAAAGCTATAAAATAGCTGATAGAGCTTAACAGGTCTTCAACGTGTCAATTTGCAAATATATATTTTTTAATTCATTTCCATGGAAGTGTAAAACTTAAATATCTTGCAGCAAATAAAACATGTTAATTTTTATCATAAAAAATTTGTTCAATATTAAATATAAATATTATTTATGCCGAATGCGAGATCTCAGGTCTGGACCAATTACACGACAAGGATATATTCCTTGTGAAAGTTTTAGGTGTGTGTCAGCAGAACAATTTACATACCCAAAGTTTGAGGATAATTAAGAAAAAGAAACTGTTATTTTTAAATTCGAAATACCTCTTCGATTGCCAATTAAAATGGTGACCAAAAAAGGTTTGTGTACACGCTAAAAGTAACCACCAGCCCGGAACTGCCAACTGAATTTTTGCCTTTTGTTCCACGGTCACACTGGTCACTTTGTATCGATTTCATTAGTCCAAACCTATCGACCTATCGATTTTTTCGCGTAGTGTGACCGCGGCTTTGTTTCGAAAAAACGCTACTGTAGGATTACTAATATTATAATATTAGAAAACTCCGTTTCCGCCTCGAAAGTGCAGCTCGGGATCGTGTAAAAGTGTTAAAGGACGAGCGATCGGTGCGGCCATCCAAAAAGCGCTCGGGGGCGATGAAAATCAACCTGCAACACACAGTTTTTCGTTGTTGAACTTTTACTTACGGCAGACACGCACACGCACGCACTCACCGACGCACACACACTGACACGCACGCGGAGAGAAGAGCGCCAGCAGCGAGAAGAAGAAGAAGCGGAGACCATCAACTTAAAATTTGCGAGGTGAAAATAACGAGAGCGAAGGTTTTCCCGGCGCCAAAGTTCATAAATCGCGAGTGTGTTTTCATTAACAACATTTTTCCGGATTTATTTGGCCCGCCAGCGGCCCCCCCTGCTCTTGCAGACATATATTTTCTGGATGCTGTCGCGCGCAATTTTTCCGATTTCCGTCAATTGTATTTAACGCCCACTATCGAGGGCTAAATTTAGTCACCCAGGCGGAAGGACGAAGGCGCGTCCTTGATAAATCGATGTGCCAAAAGGGAATGCAAAAGAGGCGAAGGGCGCCAAAGGAAATAGCGGTGAAAAGCGTGGGCGGCGCGCTGCCTCGAGGACTTCCGCCCCGCCCCCTATTCTGTTTTTGTTTTTCGTGTCCTTGCAGGCGGCTTACAAATTATTGTTTAGAAAGCACTGTAAACTGGCCAAGGAAGCCGTATATTGTCGGTACTATGTATTAATTATGTAGCGCCAGCTGATTTGACTTCAGGGTTCCCATGTTTTACCGGTTTATAAGTGTGTAGTGCTCTATACCATCCTTAAGTCCCAAAAGTTTGGTCTAAAATATGCTTGGGGCAGGTCCTCGAAAGATATATCACCTTTATAAAGTCATTCGATAGTACCACACTCAGAACTAGCATACAAAACAAAACATTTCTTATTTTTATTCCTCTAAAAGTGAAGATATGATAGGAACGGATTTATTAACTTCGATATTATGAAAGAGTTTCCTCAATAACTCCTTCACCATCAAGGTAATCTCACGACTCATTCCAGTCAAGAGTTTCATAGACCATTGCAAACGCATATTTCATATTTGGCTGAAATCAAAGTACTATGAGTCAACTTAATTTCCGAGGAACTTTCTATGATTTGAAATTTAATTGATCTTGAAAAGCCAAGACTCGCACTTCCGTTTAATGTCGGAAAAATTTAGATACAACATATAAGAATTTTATTAGTATGTCATATAGAGGAAAAATTATGACCTATCTATAATCTTAGGTGTGGAAGGAATAAGAAAAGATTTAACTTCCTTCCGTTTTGTACTCCCCTTAAGTTCAAGACTATGTTTACTGATTGGTCCCATAACCTTGCATCCTCCATCCACAGATTCCTTGGCACCGGCTGAGAGGACGAATTGCACCCGCCCGGCACACAGCACACAGCATGTTCAGTGGACATGGGCGGATTCCTGGATAAGCCGAAAACCGCCAAGCACAATGACCAGGGCGAGGGCAACAAGCTGCTCTTCGGGGTCAGCTCGATGCAGGGATGGCGGTCGGAGATGGAGGACGCCTACTACGCTCGTGCCGGGCTGGGGGATGTCCTGCAGGACTGGAGCTTCTTCGCCGTCTTCGATGGGCATGCCGGCTGCAAGGTGTCGGAGCACTGCGCCAAGCATCTGCTGGACAGCATCGTCAGCACCGAGGAGTTCATTGGGGGCGACCACGTGAAGGGCATTCGCACCGGCTTCCTGCGGATCGACGAGGTGATGCGGGACCTGCCGGAGTTCACCCAGGAAACGGAGAAATGCGGCGGCACCACCGCCGTCTGCGCCTTTGTCAGCCTCACGCAGGTGTACATCGCCAATTGTGGCGACTCCAGGGCCGTCTTGTGTCGCCAGGGAGTTCCGGTGTTCGCCACGCAGGACCACAAACCCAATCTGCCGGAGGAGAAGGAGCGCATCCACAATGCCGGCGGCAGTGTTATGATAAAGCGCGTTAATGGCACCCTTGCCGTATCGCGAGCTCTCGGGGACTACGACTTTAAGAACGTCAAGGAGAAGGGACAGTGCGAGCAGCTGGTGTCGCCGGAACCGGAGATATTCTGCCAGAGCCGCCAGGATAGCGACGAGTTCCTGGTGCTCGCCTGCGACGGAATCTGGGATGTGATGACCAACGAGGACGTGTGCAGCTTCATCCACTCGCGACTGCGGGTGACCAGCGACCTAGTGAGCATCGCCAACCAGGTGGTGGACATCTGCCTACACAAGGTTAGTCATGGGTTTAGTTAATATTTACTGGATTCTAACACTTTTATAACTTTTAAACTACAGGGCAGCCGCGATAACATGAGCATCATCATCATTGCCTTCCCCGGAGCTCCGAAGCCTACCGAAGAGGCGATAGAGGCTGAACATCGGCTGGAGAAGCAAATCGAGAAGATCACAAGAGGTTGTCTAAGTCGTCTACTCTGTTTATAACTAATCGTAAACTGTTGATCCATGGCGTAGTGGTCTCCTCCGACTCCGTGTCTGAATCAAACCGAAATACGTATACATTGTACCTTGAGCGCCACGGGCACTTTTACCAAGGCTCTTTTATGGCCAACAGTCCCGACCCAAAAGTCCTTCTAGAGTTGTATTTTCCCCCACTTTGTCCAAACACGATTCCAACAAAATAGTTCCTTCCAAAGTAGTAGTTCCGAAACGAAAGCAATACCAAAACGAATACCAAACCATTGCCATTACTAATGCCAAGAAAAAACCCTCACATACCCACCCCAAGTACAGTAAAAGCTCTCGAGAGGATCCTCATAAGCATACAAAATCGTATTAAAATATTATAATTCAAATTACGCTCAGGTTCATATCATAAATCCTTCAGAGAATATTCAGTTGTATCCCTCTAGAGAGCTTTTAGCGTACACCCGCTGTATAAAACTGTAAGTGGGGCGTGTGTGGGGGTACTACCAATATCCTATCGCTAATGCATAGAAATACCTACATAGCGTGTTAGTTTGTCATATCTGGTGGCTGTGCGTGTGGCTGACCAGAGTTCCTCTGCAGAGTGTGTGTGTGTGCCTGAGTTATAGTATTATTTATACATGCCCGTGTGTACTACAGCCACTGCCAAAAGCGTTCCATGTATGCGAAAATTCAGCCCATTTAGCTTTAGTCTTACATATACACCTAAATAATAACAATTATCGACGGACCTGCCCGAGCTAAGTAGTTAAATGACCCGTCAGCCAGTTTGTATATACATTTACGAATACGTACACCCCATTTGATACTAGCCACGATGCAAATCAATCAAACAAAATTGCAATATTTAACGTACGCAGGTATTGACACTCAAAACAAACACTTGGAATTGATGTAACTAGTAGGAATAGCGAATTAACACTTATTTACTAAGCAAAAACGGTTAGGAGAATGTCTTCAAAGAAGATTCGTTGTAGATAGATTGTAAATAAGCTGACAAGCTGACAAACCCTAGAAAAGCAATGAAATCATATATTTTACTAACTAGCAACCGCTCAGATGAACTGTAGTCGTATTACATGGATTATGTATAGAAAGCAATAAATTCTAGAGAGGTATTTCTCCGAGACTTCAGTATTCGAAACACCAAAGTGAATTTCGGCCGATATCCAGAGGCCGAGCTTCAGACGTGACCTTGTTGATATAGACAAATACTTTAGCCCCAGTTCGTACGATTTACAATTAGCGAATTAGTGAATAGAACTATAGCATGCATTGCCCACCACTGGTCATACATAGTAGATAAACCAATAACGAAATTACCTAGTTTAAGCAATTAACCAATGATGGCAAATACTCAATGTCCAGACGAATTACTTAGCCTAGAGTAGACTAGCCAAAGGGTTTTGAATGTTACGTATACCTAGGTTAATCGAAACCGAATTGTAAACCTTATGCTCACCAACTGTTGTGCTTGTTGTTAACGAATGCAAACGATTACTTTACCCGAAACGATCAAACATATTCCACACAATCTAAGCAATTCTCCCGAAATGTTGTACCCGGGCTCCTTGGTCCTTGGTGAATTGGTGATGCAGCCAAGAGTGTAAAACACACACGATCCACAGCCCAACATACACGTTTTATAGTGATTAATAAACTACCACGGATGCAAGTCGAAAATATAACTTACCGAAAGATTCGAAAACCAAAGCAAAAGTGTTTGTCTGCTGTTCTATTGGATTCATTTGGTTTTCATTTGCCTTTCATTTTCCTTTCACACTTTACAAAGCGAAAAGTCCAGTTTCTTTTACTATATTTTGTACTCATTTCAAAATGAAAACCCCTACAAATCATTTATTTATATTTATTTAATTATTGTTGATTTCTTAAAAGTAATTTGTCAAGAGGAAAATTTTAGCCATTCGCTGTCGTTGTTTTATGGTTGTTGCTCGCGCCTCGTTCTACAAATCCCCAATTTCTAATACACTATTGCCAAATCAAAGCGCGAATTATCCGGCCAAATGGGCCAAATGTCAATGCAAGAACAAGAAACAGAAAGCAATTCAAATTTAAGATGAGTGAGCATAAGGTACGTCTATAATTTTGTAGTTTGTAAATTTTCGAAAGCCACTTTGCCATTTCGTTATCGTTTATCTTATCGATTGATTGGTTTGATTTTGTTTTGCCCACACCCCAGTCCCGCCCGCCTCCAATAAGTTGCTATCTGTGTATTAATTGTAAAAAGTGATCCACGCAATCCAGAAGATAATCGAAATTGCATGCCCCCGTCAGCCACAAAATTGATTAGGAATCCCCTTGCTTAATATTTTTATTTATAAATTAATCAATTAATTGGACATTTTAAAAAATTAAATTATTAAAATCTTTTTAATTTTATTTTCTAAAAATTAAGATTTTCAAAAATCACTACAAAATTGCAATGTTTTAAAACATGTTTAATACTTACGCAAATTAGTAGAAAACTTTCTTATAGCTATTTTTCTACCCATCGACCTGCATCAAGTTTATTATATTCGCTTGAGATGGCCACACATTGAATTTTAGTTGATATTTTATAACCCAGTTCATATCTATATAATGCATTTGATTTACAGTAGCCTAGCTATGTAATTCGTATTTCTATGTACATACATATTTATTTATAAACGTCTTTTTCAGCTAAGATCTGGCCATTAAACGACGTTACTACTAATCGTTGATTTTTCTCTGATATTGTTGCAGACTTTATAGAGTCTTACGTCGGTTATCTTGACTACGTGGAGCTGCTGAAGTGTCTGCGGAACAGAGACGACATCGAAGGTCTTCCACTTCCACCCGGAGGCGGCCTGCAGTCCAAGTGAGTGGATCATGTCCGAAAATAGCGGCCGGCGATTGCTAATCGATTGTGTTTACCTTTGCAGATATCACATTATCGAGCGCACATTCAAGCAAGAGTTTCCGGATCGACCATGTGAAGTACGAAATCTGTTCTATAATCTATAACTTGGTTCGCTGCGCTTTCGCCAATGCTAACACACATATATTTTTTATCGCTTGCATAGCACCGTTTTTGGTCATTATAGCCTTCGAAATTGCCTTGTTTTTTTCTGATACAATTAGTAGATCGACACCAGAGGATTTGGTAATGATTGAGCTATCACAGTTTCATTCGATCGTCACCATTGATCACTGTTATCGTCCCATGCCTAGTTGAGGCCTCCCTCGCCCATGACTTGTAACCTCTAATCATGGCTACCTATTCTCTTTCTTTTTTCTAGCTGTATGCATATGATGATATTTGAATTTTGTAATGCTAATTGTTCATTTTTAAACCAACCAACAACCAACCAACCAGCAAGAGAACAAAGATAACTAAACACCCTTTGCTTCACATACTCTAAATGTAAGGCGATAATTCATCATGTTGCTTGTCTCGGCCCTCCATCATCGACCTCCCTCCATTCTGTTTCGCTTTGTTTCGTTTCGTTTCTTTTGTTTCAAGACTCGAGAGTACCGCATGTTTGTGCCTGCATGTTTCATCTTTTTCTTCAACCCGCTTCCGTTTCCGCTTCAGCCGCAAGCCTGCAAACTACATGATAAACGTGCTAACCAACCGGCTCCCCATCATGGTCAATAATCGAGATATTTGTTATTCTTGCAGAGTCCAACGCATTAGGTTGCAGTCGAAACACTAAACAAAACCAGTTAAACAAATGCAGCAACCAGATCAGAACAGAAAGCAGAGCCACACAACTTGAACGAAGCAAACAAACAAACAAACAAGAACACACACCAAACAGTTTTCTACTTTGATAAACACAAAAGAAAAACCTACTAATAATGATAATAATAAGAATAACGATACATTTATAGTTATACGAAGCAGTCCTAAACACAACAATACGAACAGCCGCGCCCACACAACTCGAAGATATAGGAAAGATCTAGAACAGAGCGTACCTGAGCAGACCTCAGAGCACCCGAAAACGGATCCGAGTCGGAGGATCGCTGACAGCCAGCATCAGGACCATACACCCAACAGATTTATCCGATCAGATTCCTCTGAAGACCCATCCATCTATGTGAATGTTAACCTCTGTGTGCCCTATCGTTCCGTCACTCCTCATCAATCAGCAATCACCAGTACAACCGCCAGAAAAAAAGAAATATTAGAAATGTGGAAACAAATGTAATTTAAACGGAGGACAGTTGAAAAACGCGAGAGTCTCTCGCTCGAATTTTTGTGTACAAGAACTTTTTATTTTTTCAAAGAAACCATGTATTAACTATTGATTCCGAAACGAATGCGGACTTTTGTAAGTTGTAAAATGTTTGTTACCGAAAACACTTTTTGTTCACCTTTTTTATATGTATATGAGAAGATGTGTCGACAAGCCTGAAGCGAAACTTAATAATGTAAAGTAAAAAATGTTAAAACAAAACCAGAAAAAAAATGGTAAAAGAAAACCAAACTCTAAAAACCTAAAGTAAGCAAAGCAAAACAAAAGCAAATCCACAATAATGTCCGATCTTAAAGAAACGAGAATGAAACTAAGAACTATTAATTTATAAGAAGCAAGTTGATGATGAAAATCTTAAGAGAGAAAAGCAAAATTACCCTCGAGTTTGTAGTAAATGTTGAAAAAAAAAAAAACAACCCACATTTTTAATCAGTCAATTGATCCATCGTTCAGCTGAACGGTGTACCAGTCGTATCATCTCCAGAATCGGCAGGTGTTATCCTTGGACGCAGTCAGGATGGCATCTCCAGTGTAGCTGTAGGCACAGCTGAACACCTCTCCCTCATGCCCGGCGAGAACTTGGGAGCATTGCCCGGTTTCTGTGAGCCACAGGCGAGCCGTGTTATCCGCCGAAGCTGTGAGCAGCATGCAACCACTGGGACTGAAGCACACCTTGGACACCTCATCCGCATGGCCCGCCATCAGGGATAGCATCTCTAGGTCCGATGATCCCTCCAGCTTCCACACCCTCGCCGTGCAATCGCTGCTGCAGGTGGCCAAAAGCCTGCCCGCCGCATCAAAGCTCACATCCAGCACCTCATCACCGTGCTTGGCAGCCAAGTGGAGTTCCCGATCCAACTTCCGGATGTCCCATATCCTGGCTGTGCTATCCAGGGAGCCAGTGGCAATCAGGGATCCACTGAAATTCCAGATGCAGTTGGACAACTCGGCGCTGTGGCCACGCAACTGATGGCTTAGACTGTAAAGGGAGTTGCTTATGAAGATATTATTTCATATTCACACTATCTAACCCACCTCTTGCTCCTCACATCCCAAATAGCTGCCGTATGATCGAATGAACCCGTCAGGAGCAACTGACCATCGCGATTAAATCGTGCAGCAATCACCTCGGCTCCATGATAACTCAGTTGCTGGAGTTCATGGGACGTTTCCACATCGTAGATCCGGGCTGTTCCATCCATGGAGGCTGTGGCTATAGAATCACCATGCATTGGATTAAATTCAGCCGCCACCAGCTCTGCAGTGTGTCCATAGAAGGTGCACAGGCACTGGCCACTGCTGGCGGACCACGCTTTTGCGGTTCCATCAAAGGATCCAGTCACTATCTTGTCGCTGAAAAATAATCAAGATTATTTTATAACATTTATTTTGTCTTCAAACCCACCAATGAGGAAGATTGAAACCCACGGAGAAGACCACGTTGTCGTGTCCAGTGAGGATGTGTTCCACCTCTGCCGTTTGGGTGTTGATCACGTGGCAGGTGCGATCATAACTTCCCGTGAGGCAGCGTTCGCCACCGCGATCGAAGGATACGTTGGTCAGCGGAAGGATGTGCGAGTTGTGGCACTTGTGTAGATAGAATTTCTTTTTCACTGGCTCACGCAGCTTCTTTTGAAGTTTTTCCAGAGCCTGTTTAAGGGCGCTGAAAGTGTTTTGAGATCTGGAGACACTTCCGCTGACAGGACGAGGTGCAGCATCCTTCTCCGTATCCGTGGGTGATTGATCCTCCTCCGCCTCAGCTACGGTTTGAAGTAGAATCCTGTCTGCCAGAGGTTCAATGTTTGTTCTGCAGAATCACAAACAGTTTACAATCTAAATGAGTAATATCCTTAAGAACTACACTTACTTTGAATCTAGGTCAAGTAGATCAAAGTGTCGCAGCCGTTCATTGCCCTTTGTGGTTCTATAATTTATGGCCAATCCTAGGATAACCCAAG
Source organism: Drosophila mimetica (assembly GCA_037075245.1). Taxonomy (NCBI): domain Eukaryota; kingdom Metazoa; phylum Arthropoda; class Insecta; order Diptera; family Drosophilidae; genus Drosophila; species Drosophila mimetica. The sequence goes on along the minus strand of JBAMCH010000023.1, from coordinate 9,324,308 downwards.
AAAAATTGATATCTATTTAAGCACTTGGTTTAATAACCTTTCCCACCTGGCGGATAGTAGCGCAAAAAGATTTTGTTGGCACTCATTCTGAGGTTGTTGTGACTCTGGCAACCGCGAAATTCCTGCACAGCGAACTTCGCTGGCTGTCAGTTTGCTGACCTGCTTTAAGTCAGCCATTGTTGATTTAACTGGCTGCCATGCCAAAAGCGCCGTTTGATCGATTCACCTTGGGTTCCTTGTACTAGGTCTATGTCGAGGTCTCGAGGGTGAGCGGTTCAAGGATGTAGGGTAATGTATTCAGATTATATGCAGGAATTCGTGTCTATTTTGTAGACATTTATTCAAATTTCCTTCAAAGCTTTTCTAACGAAAATAAAGCTTTTTCACTGTCAGGTTTTCTACTTAGCCATTCATAAAACCATATTAAATACGTAGAGTTTTGTTACTCATGTAGATTAAACTAGTAATCTCGTAATTTGCTTAAAAAATCATTTTTAAATTTAAAATTAAAAGAAAATATTTTTGGCATGCTTTTTATTTTAACTTTGGTGGGAGATTTCTAAGAAAAAAATATTTTATTATTTAAAATTAAAAAGAAAATATAATCTGTTTATATTCTCTATGCTTTCTATTACAGTCTTTGTCTTTGGAGTTTAAAAAATAGTTAAAATCGATTTGAAATTATTCTTCTTGCATTCAAGAATTTGTTGCTTCACATTTGCTTTAATATTTAACAAATTGGCCTATTGATTTTTGATCGACATTTCGTTTACATGGTCTATCCTTATAGGACAGGTCAATTTAAATAACGAAAAGCACATGACTAATTAACTTTTGCTGCCTCGCACTTGGGCTGCCGACAGCAACTACTCTGTGAACCCTTGACCTACGATTGTCCTTTGGGGAACCCCTTTGGCATTTGACAGGCAGCAGGCACCAGGAGCTACCAGCTAAATGGTCTCTGGCCATTAAACCTAATTAGCTTGTTTAAGATGGGAAAAGGAAGCCCCGGGACCCCAGAGGCCAATTGGCTGCCAACACCTGGTCGCATTTTTAGCAGATTTAACATATGTCCCACGTGGGCGGACACCAACCCACACCGCAACTACAATTAGATTGCTTCACCTGGCTCCTTCGCCTCGTTTCGGCATTTTCACTAATTTAATTTGTTCAGTAATCGCTGCTTCGGGTTTGGGGCAAGGAAGTGTACGGAATTGTCTGGCAGCCACAGGACGACAGTCGTTGAGAGGCGAGTCAGACACCCCGGGAGCGGCCATTAGCCAGCCGAAAAAAAGGCAAACAGGAGGGATTTTTGGGAAGGTGGGTGGAGTACCAAAGCCCCCCTGACCATAGCCAATAATGATAAGTAATGATTAGATATTATCGCACCCAATTTCGGTGCACAGCAGCAGCAGAACTGAAAGCGACAGGCGGACGTTGAACAAATAAAAACTAAATGGACAGGGAAAAAGGTGAGGAAATCTTAAGGGTACTGAGAGAAAATATGAGACATATTAAAAAAATAAATATGAAAAATGCACAATATAAAATGGAGAACTGTGAAATATTTTAAAAAATTGTTTAAATATATTTAGGGGCTTGGGTTTTAAACTTTTAGATGAAGCGATTAAAATTAAGTAATAAATATATTTCATTGTTCAGAGGTTTGTAAAATCTTTCAGTTCTTCTTATAAACATACAAATTTCCTTAATTTTGATTTATTTTTATGAATTTCTCACTTTGTTAGGCTTAAAAAGTATTTTTATGCTATCATTAGATGGTACATGGTAGGGATCTAAGGATATATGATTTAGGATAATAACATTTTCCTCTGAGTGTTAGAAAATTGCGCAGAAAACTTGTGTGGGTGGGGAAAAGTGCGATAAGATGGCGAGAGTCTGTGTCTTTGTCAATAATAAAACATTTCATTGAATGTCGATTGAATGGCGAGCATGGGGGAGATGACAGCACACCGATGATGGAAATGGAAATGGAGACACACGGAACTTTGGATCGCTTCGAGTGGGCAGGAGGCACCTGGGAGGTCATCCCTCCTCCAATCACCACCCCCATGGCCAATCAAACAAAAGCAACAGCTGTGCTCCAGAATTTTCATCTCTTCATTTGTGTCCCCAGTGTAATTGGGACGCCCAGAGGACTTGTGGCAAACGGAAGCTTTAAGGAAATCAGAGACGAATAAATGAGAGTACGAATGGGAATAAAATCAATTTAAAAGCCCATAAAACGCTTTCATAAACAAAGCAACAGTCGGGGGCAGGCGAGCAGCAGCGGTCGGATTTGAATTTATGCTCAATAAATTTCTGTTGATTTCCGGCAGGCGGCTTCAGAGCCATGAAAATGCGGCGTTGCATAAATTATAGACACACACATGAGCCTTCTACCTTTTACCAAAAGCACCAAAAAAGGCAGAGGCACAAAACAAAAATGATTATTGCCGCATTTTATGGGTGTTTGTTTGAGAGTCGGGTTCCTCGTTAACCATTTTCGAAAATACTGCTTGAGTGGCACAAACTGCGAGAGACAACCGCATTTTCTAAGCCGATAGACCAGTCGAATTAGAGGGATGAGCTGCTGTCCCCCAGGAAAAGGACCCGCATTGAGCGATTTCTAAACAGATTTTCGGTTTGTGTTTGGCTAAGCGACATAAAATTCGATTTTTGTTGGCCTCTCCGCCCGTCCTGTTTGTTTTTCTATGTTTTTTATTGACGTGTGTGGCCGGTTTTCAGGTTTTTAGCTAAAAGGAGTCGTTAGTGGCTCTCTAATTGGAGAGGGAGACTGGCTGGCTGGCTGGTTGGCAGGACATCAAACGGTTGGTAATCGAATTGCCGTGCCAAGCGGCACTAAAATCATTTTCACAGATTTCCCAGCGACAACATAGTCCACTGTGTGGCAGTTAAATGGGTGGATGGTATAGAATTTAATGCATATTTGTTTACAGTGCTCTTTATTTTCGGTTTTGACTCCTTTTATCACTAAAAATAAATGAAAGGATCTTCGTTTGGTTATGCATTTTTATAGGATTTTATATAATACTCCTGTTGACCACAAATAGAGCATTGTTTTTCATCCAATAACACTCATTTTGCCAAGCAAATCCCAACTTTAATAAATATCTAAAATTCCAAAAACTAAATTCCTGTAGCTTTCCCATTTTTTGAGTCAATAAACAACCTACAAACCTGAGCCTGTGCGAATCCCCATTTATGACGCATTCTGCGGCTTGGCCATTGAAAAGTTTATGACTTTGATAAATTAAATTGTGCTTGGCCTAAAACACACAGCCAGAAGCGCGCTTGCTCAGCTATCCCTTCGGTTTGAATATATCAAAATCTGAGTTGGCCCGGCAGCCAGGCAACCGGCCAAAGTTTATGGCCAAATTGTGTGCAGGCTGGAAACCTTAAACCGTTTATGCCCAATTGAAATGCAGACGCATCGAAATGTTATAAAATTTAATAATGGCTCCGTGTGCAGGTTGTGTGTGTGCGTGTGTGTGTGCTCATGTTTTGAAGTTTTATTGTGGGCTTTATAAAAAATGGCCGGAGGAAGTTCAGCCGGCAGTTTGTGCGGTTTAGCGGCCGCATCAAGTATACGCACCATAAATCAGGGTCAGCGCCGGCAGAAGCTCACTTTTTTGGCCCCAACAACGTATTAAAGGCATTAAACTCGCTCTTAAATCGCCAACATGGCCGTTCGTCATAACGGTAAGTGGTGCTTAAAATGAATTATGCATTGCCGTCGGTTGATATTATATTAAATCATACATACGGGTGGCCAGCAGTCAGTTCTCCACCAACGTGTGTGTGTGCTTTCAAGGAGGCCCACATTCGGTCGCCGAGATTTTCCTGCCATTAACTGCTCCCAATTCAACTGATTCCTCTGGAGCCGGCCGAAAGATGAATGGCATGTTAATTTGTGCGCATTATATTGGCCATTTATCTCCACTGATTTCTGCGGGGCTTCGCTTTTGCCATCAACCCGGACTTTAACTACGAATGCCATCGATTGGCTGCACTTGACACCGAATGACAAAGTAATAAACAATTAATTATGCAAATGGTCGGACGTCCAAAAAGCCATGTCTTAGCTCCGGGCATTCAACAAGTATCTCAGGGAAAATGTCTAAAAAAATTATACAAATATTTATTGCATTAATATTTGGAGTTAAATTGATGAATAATTATTGCAATAAATTTATAAGCTATTAATAAGATCTACTAAAATAATTACCAACTACTATTACTTATTATATTTATTGTTTTTCAAGAAAAACTAAAGCCATTTGTTATTTTCCAATCTCATTTTCATATTTATCTTTTACTTGCAGGGCGGTGGAATATCATATTTTATTCCTTTCTAGAGGAGAAAAATCAATTGAACCACATTCACTTGGCCTAAAGGTGAGCACTTTTAATTATACGTTTGTGTTGCCATTCCATATTATGTATTCAAAATGTTATCGTTGTAAATTATAAAACGGAATCCATTAATGCAGCCAGATATGTGTACATTTAGTGTGTAGTTGCAGCCACACACAGCGGACTGGTGGACCATCTATGCAAAATTCATTTTCCCCAAATAGCATGCAATGGGAAATGTGCGTGAAATTTATGCAAACAAGCGACGTTGGCCAAAATGGCTGCTCTCGGTTGTCGGTTGGCTGGCTGAATCCATGTGTGCAAATGACTTTTGAAGCTGCTTATGTAAGTCGCTTAAGTTCATGCATAGTGCATCTAAGGAGAGAATTCCACTAAGCACTCAAAATAGTTAGTTATCCACAAAAAATATAATTTTAATGAATTATTAATTTAGTTTTTTAAACATTTCTTACTTTTTTTTGCATCCCCTATATTTATAAATACTCATTAAATATTCAACTGATTTATTCATGAATCCATTTGTGAAATCAGTGGCGGAATATTTATTAAAACAGTGTAGCTCCCTGCCAATATTCGGTTGAATTATTATTACTCAAGGAAATTGAAACACTTTTGGCCCTCAAAGTGCACAAATATGAATTTAATTAACATCAATTGGCAACATATTTTCAATTTGCACCTGTGCCAGCAACAAAAGCGAAACATAACCGAAAGGAAATGGTCGAGTTAATTGCATATTGCGTATACGCCACGTTGCCTCCACGAGAGCCACGAGTGGCAAATGCCAAACGTTTTTGTTATTCCGTTTACCAGTTGTTTGGCACGAGTTTGTGATTTTATTTTTTTCCTGCTTTTTTGTGTTTGGCTTGCTCTGTTTTGCCATACTTGTGCTTATGGGTAAAGTTTTCTGGGTTTCGGGCTGGCAAAGTTCCTCCATTGCCGTGGCATATTGGGATTTTTGGGATTCTGCAGGGCGGTGAATTCAATGAAATCCGTTGGACCGCAATGACCACAACTTTCGCCAGCAATCTCAATCTGATGTGACTTCACTTCACCCAGGCTGCAATGCAGTGCAACTCAATCAAAATTTATTACACATACGCGCCGTTGTACAAAGCGGAGGCAGGGAGAAGCCCTATCATCGGGTTTAAGGAGTTTCTGTAGTTCCAGACGAGCTGTTGTTCATTTTCAATTCGTTTAATGGGTCACTTGGGCGTGCGGCCCGAAACTTTTCACGAGCTGGCAACCAAGCCATAAAAGTAAATAGCCAGCACAGTAGTTGGGCTCATGTTTTTGCACAGAAACTAAAGGCTAGCATTCATAATTTCGAAAATCGGGTAAAAATATAGGAAAAAAAATTTAGCCCTATTAAAAGGCTTGAAAAATAAAATATATATACTAGAGTTTTAAAATCACTTTTAAACGTGTCTAAAAGTATGCAATAAAATATTTAAAACTCAAAAGTTGAGTTCATATTTATTCATTGCCTACTTTTAGGCACCTATTTTTATTATATTTTAAATAATTTATAATATTATGCTTAAAATCCTAAGAATATTTGTTTGCTCACTGCACTAATTTAGAGTACCCACAATTTTTGGCTGTGTGCAAATGGGCAGAAAAGTGGGTGGTCCTTGGTTTCCTCGTTGGTCCTTTGGCAACCACAAAAGCGCACGCAACCGCACACCTGCAACATTTGTGTGCGGTCTGCACAGCGACCAGGCCCCCATCCCTATGGCAAAATCAGCGCCCACCATCACAAGGAACCTTAAATATAATCGCGGGAAATTTAGACATTGTTGGCATTCGTGCAAAATGATATTTGAGGAAGATAATCGCCATAATCCAATGATATGGCACACACCCACTCAGATTGGCAGAGGGGTTCAAAGGACATCGAGGAAGATGGCGGAGTAAGTCATTCAACCGCTCGTTCCTTGGGCACAAAGTTCCTCTCACGTCGCCTATTAAGCTCACTTTCAAGTCAGCCTTGGGCGTTTGTAAAATAAGCTTAGCTGCCTGGCTTTCCCTTGCCTGCGCGTGTGTGTGTGTGTTATCCTGAATGTCCTTTCCCGCGCGAGTGTGTGTGTGTGTTTGCTTAGCACCCGCACGTTTGCCTTTTGTATTTTCCGAGGCACATGCAACACCTCAGCACGCAGATCCTGCCCCAAGTCATTCAGTTCGTTCACCCAACGAGGTTAGTTCGGAGTTCAGATTTTATGCAGGTTTCTTTATCTGGAATCACAAGCCAAAATGGTGGCTAATTTTATAAAGTACCTACAATATTGTTTTAATAAGGTACTAATAGAAATGCTATAAAGGGGACCATAAAAACATTTGCGGTAAAGTTTTGGCCAAGATAATCGTATTTCCATTTTAGTCCACTGTATTAACATATTTTATAAATTTAATAGATACTTTCTCTCTGCATTTCTGTTAGTAGGATCCTTTAAAATACCTTGACAGACCATATTCTTCGTTCTTAATAAGCTTCTCAACAAAACTCTTGACATCAATTCTTATCTGCTATTAATTTGAATTACTTGGTGTTTTGCAGAAAATCCAATCATATCGTTGGCACGATTTGTCTTCTGTTCATTCGCATTGCAATTTAGATAAAATCGCTTTCAGCAGAAACACATTCCCCCAAAGAGCGGGAAAAAATATATAAATTTCTGCCAATCTTTCAGGGGGCATTTCAGTGCGAGTGGGCGTGAATGAAATCGCTTTGTCACGTTTTAATCGCTTTCCAGATTAAAATAAACTCAAAAGTGCAACGAGGATGTGAGTGCGAAAAGCTACAGAAATGGGAAATATATATTGCATGGGGATTACAATATTCTGCGATAAGTAGGGTATTTTAAGACTTCTTAACCACCCAAGGGGAGTAATTTTTTTTGTTTTTCTTTCTTTTTTCGGGAATTTATTGCTTACCATCAAGCAGGTGGCGGTGATGGTGGTGGGGATTGGCGAGCGCCACGGGAAGCAACTCGTTCGTGTTGGCACGTTAATTGAAATTCGTGGATCCCAGGTGGGGCATATTCATCCATCGACAAGGCGAACAGCGGTTCCTGGGACAGGGGCCACAATTTATGCGGGCACTGATAAAAATTCGACGACATAATCGTATTAATACCATTCTTTAATTTTTATTGAATTAAGGATAAAAAATACAATTATTTTGAAAACTCAAAAATCAAAATATATGAAGAATTAAGTATAAGTCTTATCGTATATTAAAAGTAAATTTGTTTAAACATCTTTATTTGGTATTCCTTGTTTAAAATCATACAATTTGAATAATACAAATAATTTTGGATGAATATCGCTCTAGTTTATACTTCGATTTGTATTTTTATTTTTTATTAATTTTTTTTTTAATATTTATTTAATGTTTCCAATTAAATTGTATCTCGAATTTTTCTTGAGTGTACATACTTTGTGTCCCGAGTGTGTGTGTGCATGTCCTGTCTGCCGTAGTGCGTTGCATGTTGCATGTTGCTCCTTGTGCATTGCTCGTTGCCTGTTGCCCACTTGGCCGCCCTTGCTTTACCGCCCCCTTCAGCCCCCTGGCAACGTGTTGAATTACATAATTTAAAGTTCGCTCTGCAGCTGCATAATCCCGGTCGCTGGCTGCTCCACAAGTGTCACACACATGGCGCCTGCTCGTGGTCCTTTTATTAGATCAGTGGCCCACCGGCAGGACGAAGTTTACCCGACACGAACTTTTCTCGGGCATCGGGCATCAGGCACCGCCTGGCCAAAGCCAAAGTTGGAAATTAAATTCCTTGCGTAAACACACTTTGCTCCCATGGAAAACAGGGGAGAGAGGCTAAGAGGGGCTAACCCTTGCATCGATATCCCGGTCGTATACGTAATATGCAAATGTAATCAGTGCCCACATTTTATGTTCCTGCATGTATGGACGTGAGTGTGTGCGCTCTAGTTTTATGTGCGCCTGCCAGCGCAACTTTGTGGCCAAGAATTACCAGATCCGTTGCCAAGCCAGCTCCTATTTTAGGCACCTGTGTCGGTTATTTTTAGCTGCCAAACTAAAAATAACAGCTAATAGTTTTATATTGATTAGGGATTATATTTAGACAAGTAAAAAATAGTACAGCATTATCAATTTTTACCAAAAACCCAGATCCTGATGTATACCTTTAAAAAAACTCAAGATCCTTGAAACAATTTTTTAAATGCAATATCCTAGAACGGGGACAGGAAATCAGTCTCGCTTTTTCCCCCATTTTTCCATTTGGCATGTAAAATGAATTTTCCGCTGCCGACAAACACATGACGTATCCTTACGGATATTTTTCCGCCTGCTCTAAATGAAAAACATCCGTATATGGAACTAGTTTGGCATCTGAACAACAAAGGCATAAAAAATGCGGGGAATATCCCCCAGCTGGGTATTTTTGTCTAAGCGCGGCGGGCATTGTTTCCATTCGAGTGCCATCCTCCAGATTTATTTCGATTCCATTCTGCACTCGCGGCTGTCAATTTTAATCAATCCAACACGAGGCGTCCATCAACTAGAATAATTTCAAAGAAGAAAACTTGTACTGGAAAAGTGAGAAATCGTACATTGTATTTTTTCTAGGATTTATATTTTAACAATTTACAACTCCTTAAAATTTAAAAATTGATAAAAAACTCTTCAGAATCCTTGTAACCTGCCCTGTAAAGTTTTGCCAATTCCCCATTTTTTTTGTAAAGTTCTTTTTTTATAGCCATGATGGAAAAACTTTGCTTGAATACGGATTTTATGCTCTCATCTCGAACTGCAAAAAAATGCTGTATAGAGGTGTGTGCATTTGTCGCCTTTTCAGTAATTGAATGCTTGGATTTAATTGGAACTGCACGCCCTGTTGATTTCACACACAAACTGAATGCATACACATTATTGACAGGGCGCTGAGTTGATTCGAGTTGAGTTGAGCCGCGCTCAGGTGCTTGACACCTACCACTACACATGCCCACACTGAGCGAAATGGGGGTGGCTAAACTTAGATATTAGATTGAGCACTAGAAGGAAAAATTAAAAATGTGTAAATTTAAATTATAAAAAGATTTTATTTGAATTTTTCAAATTGGTTTATTAGTTTCAATGATTTGCACAATTTTTCTAAAATATTCAAGGCAACTATTCGATGTTTCAAATATATAAAATATTATAAAATAAAAGAAAGAAAAGTGAAAGAAAAAGAAGGAAATATTGACATCGATTTTAGACTTTATTCTAAACATTATTAAAACCTTACATTTTTCTTCAGTTTTCAAATATGTAAATCAATGATTCTGATTCTAAATTTGATTATTTAGTTTCTACATATAAGCAACCACTTTATTTTTATATTTTGGAACCTTATTCAATCTTTGTTTAAATAATATTCCCAACTTGATTCTCAGTGCTGCGGGTCTCCTGCTCCAGGCCATCGAATCCAGTGCAAACCGAACGTTGACTTATTCATATTGTGATGACTTGGCGCAACTTTTTTTTTCGGCAGCTTACAATTCTTGCCAATAAAATATAAATGGAAAAACCTGAGGGCACACCTACACACACACACACACACACCTGCCGGCGGTGGAGGGGGCGGACTCAGGCCCAGACTCCCCGCCCTAATTGCCATGGCAGCTCGTTAGCTTCAAAGAGCCCGCGGCGGAGCTGGCTAATGGCAGAGCTAATACTAATACTAATGCTAAGACTAATACTAATGCCGATGCTAATGCCATTGGCCCGATGGCCGTTGTCCGTTGGCCACTGGCCGCCACTCGACCTGGCCCACACAGAATTGGCCAAGCGGCCAGGTAAACAACACGAAAAAATATTAAATGAACCGCAAAATTGTGCAGCTGGCCGAGCTTGGAGGCGAAAAAAAAAAACGAAGAAAATATACAACATCATAGCGAAAGAAGGGCGCTTGTCTGTGGGTGAAGGGCCCCCGATGAGAGGCTAAATATAAATTGGCATACTTGCACCCATTGACTCGGCCTTGGATTTGATCCCATTCCCGCCATCGAGATCTCGAGTACGCAGCCGACACATTCATAAATTTTTAAAGCCCAGCTTGGCTTTTCTTTTCCACTAAGCAGACCACTTTCAATTGCCACTTCCCCTGTTTTCCTTTTCCCTATGTACATATATTTTCTGTGTGTAGTGCCCCACGAAGCGCGTCCAGCCGCAGTGTAATGGTCTTTGTCTGCCTCATCCACTCCTGCGTGTCCTGTCCCTCCCCCCCTCCTCCGCGTTTGTGTCCTTTACTGCAGGCAGTTTGCATAGCAGCGGATGGAATAAAGAGCGTTGCCTACTTATGGGCTGAGCAATTGCCGAGCATAAATTGGCAGGCGAGCGGCGCGGCCATGGCTAAAATGTATAAAAATTGTCAACAAGAACATGACTATGACACGCCCTCTCCAAGGAGCTGAGATTTCGAAAAGGGCAACTAATAAAGCTATAAATAGGAGAAACCTTCAGGGGTTTAAAATAGGAAAAATACTATAATATACTAGAAAAATATTAAAATGAAATCCTAGGGCAACTAATAAAGCTATAAATAGGATAACCTCAAGGGGTTTAAACGAAGGAAAAATATTAGAATATACTAGAAAAATATTGCACTTAAATCCTAGTTATTATTTATTTTTGGTAGAATGTTTATCATTTAAAGTATATTTTTAATTGTAAATAAACTCAATAAAATAAATAATTTTTCTAAATTTTGAATTAAGTTTTTCTATAGCTGACAGACATATTTTAGTTTTCCTTTTAAGCGGGAAACTCTACGAATGGCAATCAGAAGCACCCAGACAAACTTCCCGCCACCCACCGCCGATAGGACCACCCACCCAATCATCGGGACTTCCCCGTCGCTCCCCAATCGACGCAATTTGTATTATGCGCCTCAGCGCCTTTGCACTTAATGCCTTATTTGTATTTAATCGCGGCTTCCGTTTCAGTGGCATTCCCATCCACTTTTCTCCTTTCCCCTAGAAGCCAGTCTTATTCAATGGGAGTTTGAGCAGCAAACTTACAGACTACAGATATAAACGGAAAATGACACAATTTGCTGCTTTTTTGCCAGTCTCTCTGCCACTTTGCCCTCCCAATTACCAACTGCCGATGGCTGTGCTTGACATTCGTCAGTGGGACTCGTTTCTGGGGAGGATATTTCGCTACTACTGATTGCGGACCATGTTCGATTGCCCCATGGAGACTGTCTGCCTTTGACCAGTTTTTTGGGGAAATAACATGGCTTTAAGTTCTCTTTAGTTGGATGTACTAATGCTTAATCGATAGCTTGGTATTTCAAGAAGTAGTTAGAAATAGTAGTAGCTTTAATTTTGTAAAATGTAGTATGAAATCAAGATATAATTTCGTTGGTCTAAGGATGTTATTTTCTCCTACTAAACCAGTAAAACAAACAAGTGCCTTAACCGCACTTAAATCCGTCAAAGGGGCCACTCGGGGCAGACAAACCTGGCCATTCGTTAGTCGGTACTGGCAATTATTATGTGCGATAATGCCCGGATGACGCGACGAATTTGGGTAAAGTTTTTCATACCGCGGCCCGGAAGGTCCCCATTTGTTTGGGCAGTTTAAAGTTTTCGCATTAGCCGTATGACATTTACATTTACCGTGCCTCATGGCACGGAAATTAAGGCGGCCGCAGGACACAAAGGAGCGCAGGAGGCGCAGGAAGGACAGGAGGGCTGGCATCCGCCTTGCGGTATGCAATAAAAAGCAAATGTAACGCAAAATGTTATTACGCATACGCCATGTGTGCCGCTGTGTCACCGTCGTGCTGCCTTGTTTGTCTTTAAAGGTTTTGTCGTCCGCGCATTACTCGCTATCTGCACTGGAAAAAAATATGTTGTAAAACATAATAATTAGAAATTAAAAAAAAATTACATTTTGGTTTATTCCAAATAAATAAAAATAATATTCCAAAAATATAAATATGATATTTAAACTAAATGAAGATAAATATTTTAGACATCTGGGACTTCTTTCACTGCATGTGCGATCCCCTTAGAATTTTTTCCCACCCCCCTCCTCTGTGTCTGTCTGTGGCTTTGAGGTCGAGCAAAGAGCCGGAGCTCGTCCTGCCCTGAGCTTTTAAAATGCCATTGTTTGCAGCTGCGCTTGGCTTCACCCGACCCCCAATGACCTTCCCGACCCGCTCCAGGCGTTTAACTTTAAGAGCAGATTTCCCTCTATATTTTCCTTTGCCGCACATTTTTTATGATTTCACTGCAGTCCGCCCCGATCCATGGTTGCCATGCTTCATTACGGCCTTCTAATTTATGTGGCTCAAAGTCAATTCTCCATTCGAACCTCTTTATGCCGCAGTGGGCGTGGCATTTAACCAATCTGTCGACATATGTTACTCGGGGCCTTGATTGATGCGCTCCCAATGAGGCGGATGTGGCTGGGATTTCAATAAAGTTTTATGCCATTTCAACGACCCGAGGATGTGGCCGAGGCGGCCAGTACTGAGGATGGAAACTTTCGAAACAATAAATCACCGATGACTGCGACGACAACCATGTCTGCTGAACCTGAACTTCTGTCCCGGCCTCTTAAAGCTGCGAGCAGGAAAAGTGGGGGAAAACGAGAAAGAAATGGAGAAAGTATAAATAGAGAGAGTTGACTACGCAGACGAATACCCTTGGGAATGGGGGGTATGATACGTTTTCGTGGCCCAGTTGAGCTGGACTCAAGGATGGCTTTGATGCACGAGCCATGATGGATTAGCTGGTGTCATCACTTTTACGCTTGGCCAAGTCTCTAATATTTGTGTTTATTATGTGGATTATTCTCGTGTATTTCATACTCTCGAAAAGTTTCGCTTCGTTCAATCTTATAGAGGGGTTACAAGTTTTACTCAATTCATTTAGAATAAACTTTTGTATTATGTGTCACCTGTGGCGACAAGTGTCCATAAAAAATATGCTAAGGTTATTACATGTTTTTTTAAAAAAACACAACGGAATAAAATCTATATGCGCATAGTAAATTTTTGGTATACACATATCTTTTTTACCATTAATATCCGATAAATCTCTTTTCCGAAAATTCTCCGACTTTGAAAGAGAAGAAAAAGCAATATGGCGACTTAAACTATATGAAAGGGAGTGAGATAGACACATTCGTAATTCGAACTACTTATAACGTGTTGTTTACATTTCAAACATATCAAATTGATATATGCGATATTAAGTCCCATTTTTTTTTGGTGTAAGTAAAGAAAAAATTCGTATTTCATTGAAAAAAAATAAAATGTTTACTTAAGAGATTAATGTCAGTTCTTCTTCTTAAACCTTAAAACACAAAGTAGAGCATTTAATATTTCTCCTCCTTATATCCTTTCTCTTTTCACCGCCATGTGAGAAGACATTTCGGATTTGCTGCGAGCTTATTGCCCTTCATGGTGCAAAGTGGTATGCTGAGGGTCCCGAATTGAGACACTCAGAGACCCGCACACATTAGGTTTCGCCCCAGGACCTACGCACACACACACACACTCATCCTTGGAATTAACACCATAAATTTTGCAGCCTAAACTATGCCTGGCATGCTGCCTTTGCCATTGACTTCCAGCGGGGGGTGGGGAAAAGAAAAGCGAGAAAGTGGGCAGCCAAGTTGTTTTTCCCCCATTTTGTTGCTTGTTTCTGTCGCCCTTGGTCCCGGTTTGTTTGTTCTTCTGCGTGTTGCCCCGCTTGGTTGCTGTTGTTGTCGTGTCCTCTTTTTTGGGAAAATGGGCGAGGGAAATGTGGGGAAAAGTGCTTCGGTTCGGAGCAGTTGAAAGTGGTTTTTGGCCGCCCGACCGCATTTATATAGCGCAAAGTTGCACCCGCAGCAGATTTCAAGTTTTTATCTGAGCCTGACAATGATGCTGAACCGACTTTAGTTACACAGTTGAAGCCACAGACATTTTAGCCAAGTGGCTTAGTTGTTCGGGGCCGAGACTGAGCTGCTTTTAATTTATATGGCCAAAAAGGTTGACACGCAGACAACAAAACGGAGCCGACCGAGAAGAGTTCCTGGCTCCCATCCTGAGTATAGAGTACAAAAAGGAGCCATAAATTTTCGTACTTAATCAGCGGGCGGTGGCTCTTGATGCGGATGATGAGGAGGCAGCCTTTGAGTGGCTGTGGCGTATACGTAATGTGGACAACGGGGCGGATGAACGTATTTTTCTGCGCTTACTAACAAGCGATTTGCCCTGGACCTCCAGGTAATCATGAGGTGGCTGACAATGGGGAAACAAAATACAGTGTAAAAAAGAAAACAAAAAGTTAGGGAGAAAAATTGTGTTTTGCTAGAAAGAGTAAAGACATTTTCCCATTTTTTCATACAATTTAACCTCATATAAATCAAAATTTAAATAATAATAACAATAAAAATGGTAAAGATTACATCCTAAAAATTTAAAATGGTTATTAGAATTTAATTTTTATCCGGTTTCTGTTCCTTGAATTTAATAAAATAGTTCCCAAAAAAGAAGAATATGTTTACGCACTAACTTTATTACTTTTGCCATAAATATCTTATTTCATAACTTTATTACTTTGATTGAACCACAGTTTTCAATGTTTTTATCTGAGTTTTAAGACTTGTACTTAAGTCTTTAGCGTTTCAGTGGTAAACAAGTTTTATGTACTTGATAAAGGAGTTACAATTTTATTTTTAAGAATTAAATTTATATTTTTTTCTATAAGTATACATTTTTTTATTTTTCTCTGTAACGAGAGAGATGAGAAATGTTTTAGCAAGGGCAGCTGGAGAACAATTAACTGTCAGCGCTGGCTCCCAATAATGCAAACTAATTTCAATGTCGCCCAAGGAGCGGACAAAAGGGCGTTATCCACATGGCAGGCGACCCAAGGAACAATGCAGCGTGTACAGCACGCATATAATTTTTCATTGAGCTGATGCTCGGTTATAATCCCCGACCTGCGAGCAAATGGAAAACTGAAAACAGAACACAGAAGCTGCAACAGCACAATGGCCCTTGGAATCCGCTTGGCATCCAGCGGATGATGCGTCCGTATCTTGGCCATTAATGCTGATTATACGCTAATGTCAGAGGGCTCGGACCCGTTGAATAGAGAAGCTGTGGTCGCTGCAGCCACAATGCAATTTAGCTGCTTTAAGTGGCAAAAAGTTCGCTATTCGCAAATCGCTGGGGCAGGTGGCTGCGCCTCTCCCGGGGGATAATTATAATGCCATTAGCATGTTTAGTCCACAATCAGATTCGGTCGCGCTGTGCCCCTTAGGAGTCCGCTTAAATTGGCTGCGGCCGCGGTAATCCTGTCGAGCTCTCGTCCTTTTCGCCTCCACTCCCCTCGCCTTCCCTTCTGCCAATTTTCCCTCGCTTTTCATGCAAATCCTAATAGAAACTTAAATGTTTATTTACGCAGCCAAGGCAGCCGAGTGGCTGGGCGTGGCCGTGGCCCCCTCCAAACTATTTTGTCGCATTTTGCATATTGCAAATAGCCAAAGGACACCCTCGGTTAACCCATGCTGGCCCTCCGTTCCACTGTCCTTTCGGGGCAAAGCAATTTCAACTTTCCATTCGGCGGGGCAGGGCAGCCGCTTCTTTTTTCCGGCTTTATCCCCACATGAATTCCTAAAGCGGATTTCATTACTGAACGGAGGATCTCTGAATGCTGTTCTAATTTAAGCGGCAGTCAGCAGAAAAATGTGTGTTTGAGAGAGGGGGGTTCGGGATAAGTTGGAAATGCCCTAGAACAGATGACTCATGTGCCATGCACGCTGTAAATTTAGAGAACTTTTGCTGAATTTTGTATTAGATTTATGTTATTTTTTATAAGAAACTTTAGCAGGATGGCATTTTTCAACATTTTAACATCGTTTTTCTTGGATGTTCAGGTTTAAGTATGCTACGCACAAAAAAAGCACGTTCCCGTAAATTCGATATGGCCAATGTAAATGGCATGTAATTCATACCCACATCGTTTTTACATGAAATACTCATCAAATTTACATTATTAAGGCGATTTTGCCGAATTTTCTCTCTCGGAGACTCTCTCACTTCGAAAAAGAGAGCAATACCCCATATGGAGAGCAAAATGACATGAGTTGGAACGAGAAAGACAGATTCGAAAGTCGAACTGACGTACTTCGAACATGATGGTAACATTTCGTCCATATCAATTTTAAACGGGTCCATATCAAGTTAAAATTGATCTTAAAAAATGTAAAATTGACCTACGTTTCGTATCGAATTCTTGTTGTGTGTATAGAGTTTCACTATTTCTTTTACTCCCAAGAAGTACTACCGAAAATATTCCATTTAAATATTATTTACTTTTAATTTGTTAACCCATTTATTGGTTCTTCATAGTTTCTGAAGGTAAAGAGCCTTTACTTAACTTATCCTCCCAAGCTTATTAATTAAATGTCCAAAACTCAGCTTGAAAATCCGTTTTCACTTATCTAGTTGCACCTTGAAATTGTTTATTTAAGTGGACTCTGTCGGAAACTTGCTTGAAATTGAGTTTGCCAAAACAATTCCTCACTTCAGCTGCTTCCATTTGCGTTTCCATTTAATTTGGCCTGCACTTCTTGGCCAAATGCAATGGCTGCCGGCTGAGTCATGCGGCATTTCTAGCCGGCTTCCAATTGTTCGACTTCCTTCTTCGCCTTTTGGCTTTCCAACACGCGCCGGGGCGTTTCCTTTTGGCCATTTTCAGCCGTCTTGGCCATTTCCCCGCCGGTTGGCAGTGACACAAATCGCCGAATACCTTCAAAAGGAGTGCGACCTTTGTCTGAACTTCAAGGATCCCTATTTATTCGAACCGGAGCCAAGAATAAATGTTGGCAGACAGGAAGGAGTGCGGCCGAGGCAACTTATTTTCGTTTGCCAACGCATTGAAGTCTTCCACTCGATTTGCAGTCCAAGTTGGTTCGTTGGCAAAACCAAAAACCGGGCCCCGCTTAACTGAAACTGGCTGAAAGTTCCACCGCCCGTAAGCTGTTTACCCTAACGCATCACTAAGCGCGCGCTGCACAAAAATAAATGTTCACAAACTTGCAGGTGAACTTCGCTGGCTTTCAGTTTTCTCCCCCCTCTCTTCTGGTTTAAAATTAGCAGGCGACAAACTGTTGATTCTGCAAGGGAAAATATGTATATATTTATTTATCGAACGACCCTATCATGTCAGCCTTTCACACAAAAGCCTAACCAGATCCCGGGGCCATGGACTCATTCAACTTTACGCTAATGTCACATGCTTTGATTACTGCGCCGTGAAATTTTATTGATTGGCCAGGCAGCGTCACATGAGCGATGGAAACCAGTCGGGTCTTGGAGTCGACAAACCCATCCACCTCCCCATTAGCATTAACATCCATATCCCACATCCCATTTCCAGTTCCACCTTCCTCGTTTACATTCCCGGTACCTGGCAAGCCATCGGATTGAATGCACTCGCTGAGGCGAGCAATTCGAAGATGCCTCGAAAGTGCAGCTGATAAGTGGGCATCATCTCAAAGGGTTCCATTCCCTTTACTCGGTGCTGAAATTTTATTTTGAGCTGAGCGATTTCGAGGGCTGCTTTTACACATGACATTTTTGTATCTTTAAGAGCATTTAAGACGAATTCCAGATATATTTATATCTCTCAGAACTTGTTATTAATAACAAAGAATTCTATAATTCAAAATCACATAAAAATATAACAAATTAAATTTTTTTTTGTTTATTTCAGGTTTTGGTGAGAGCTAAAAAAAAACGCAGTTTCATAACCCTTTTTTAAAAAAGATTTACACTGAAAATTTAAATCCTGATTATTATTTAAATATATATATTAAATTTCGCAAAATATTGTTTATCCGCATGGATTGTCACCATCGATTCCACATGGGTTATATACCTCAACGCCTCTTTTTTTTCCATAAGTCCAAACGTTTAATTTCTTACGATGTCCTTCACACTGGTTGCTTCTTTAAACAGTAGCAGTAAAAGTAATATCAATAAAAATAATAATTTAAATAATAATATATATTTTTAAGAATTTTAAAATATTTCAGTTATAATAATAAGGGTTTTTTTTAATATCACTTTCTGTAACTTGAATACTTAAAATATATGATAAATATACTTAAAATATATGATATATATGATAAAATAAATGTGTTTCAGAAATACCATTTTTAGAGGAAGTGACATTATTTTGACCACAACTGTCGGATGTAGGTGTGCTGCATATGTATTTGTTCGAGAGTCTGAGCCGTAGGAGGATATTAACCGTGGCCGGGGGGTCCGTTCCGGTCGTGAATGGTATGTATGTTGGTATAAGTCTGAGAGTGAAAGCCAGACTCCTGAAAAAGTGTCCTGTACGGGAGGTAGTTTTTATCTACAGCCCCGCTTGACAGCTGGAGATTTCGCTTTGCCCCCTTCCTCCGCTGATTGCTTACAATATGCTTGGGAACCGGGCACCACACCCACCTCCTCCTGCCATTTTTTACAAAAAAAAAAAAAAATGCGAAAATCCCTGTTGGAGCAACCGTTGTCGCCGTCATCGTCATCGCAGCTAAAATTGAATTGGAATTGCTTCAGCTCCACTGGCAGGCAAACGACAGGCAATCTGTTGAGTCGCCTCTGATTGAATGAGGGGGCCGGGACCAAGGTCGTCCCGGGAGGTGGGGGAGTGGCACAGACACAGGAAGGGGGCGGTGGGTGGCAGCAGGAGAAAAGCGGAACGAATGCGCGTAATGCGCTTGGATGGATGAATCGAATGCCGACTGAGATACGAGTGCGATTTAATGATAACATGTTGTGCGACAAGCCCCATCGTCATTATCTGTCATTTTCGGTAAATTCACGGTAGCTATTGATCCGGGGAGCGTCTTTCAAGGCACCACGGCCTTGTGAAGGTTGTCGAATGTTGAGAAAGCCATAATATTTGCTGGCGTGAGATCATAATTGTATCAAATTGAAAATATTTATCTTAGTAATTAGCAGTCGAGAGCTAAAAATACAAAACGAAAACAACTATATTACATTTCCTTACAACAGAATTGATTACAGTAAATATGGGTATAAGTATATATGTACATAAGTTTAGTTCTACAAAATTTGTCCCAAAATATTCTAACCCAAAAAAATTTTTTTTAGAATTTAGCCACCAATCTCGAAAAAATAATTTTATGAATTATAATATAATTCATTTAATGTTGAATAACATGATATTTCTTCTTGAAATAAGAAATATTTTTCTAGATCATATATTTGTAATTATCATTTTACCTTAAACCAGGTATATACTGTAGTTCCATTAGCAACCAAACGACTGTTTAAAACGAATCAGAAACGGCACAAACCCAAATTGGCCCAATTGTGATTATAATTAGCGCAATTACGATAAAAGCGCTGCAAACATTTTTGGGCGTGCGTTGATAAGCAGATTCCAAATAAAGGCAGAGATCGCGATAAAGAAAACATATGTACGCAAAGGTGTTATTCTGTGAAAAATCTGGCGAATTCGACTTGTGAGTGGGCGAATCAATTGTGTAAACAAAAAAGACAAAGATACAAAGATACCGAGGAAATGCTAATTGAACGTTGCGCTCTCTAATTTGAAAGTGCGGTCAAGGCGCTCATCTGTATGGCGTTTAACAACACCGTTTTTGTTTTTCAGGGGGTGTAGTGGGTGGGGGAGAGAGATGGGCAAAAAACTAGGGTTGTCAGGTGAAGACAGAATGTGATATATAGTTTTCACGGTCTTTCATGTTATTTAGTAACTTGACTTTCTGCTTTATGAAAAGAGGAATAATATTATTTATTTGTTTATATCGTAAAAAGTGTAATATAAATAAAATTTAAAAACTATTAAAATAAAAAAAAAATAATTACGATTAATTTTTAAAAATATGTTTAAATAAAAAAACAATTTTAAAAATCCCACTCTTATATTTTGATTATTTATTTTAAACCTTTTCTAATAACACCTGACAACCCTGCTGCTCTCTCGCGCCGCCGCTCTCGCTCTCTTGCGCACACGTCATCAGCTGTGGCCCACAAACAACAAACACAGCGTCAGCAGATGTGTTTTCGTGTTGTTGCTGGCTGCATTGAATTTCCCAACAAAGTGCAGGCTGAAAAAAGCGAATAAATAAAACAATCGGTGCCAAACATTCCGCGGTAACGCAACAAATAGCAGCCAAGCAGCACGTGCCACTTGTGCCAAAAGTAAAAATAAATCGGTGGAAAACGGGGGCGCCGCATTTGACATTGAACAACATTCGCGGGTGCAAAAATAAATCTAGGAAATAAACCGCACACACAAACATACATACATATAGCGATATCAGCTGTTTGGCAAGTGCGTGCGGCGGAAAAAATTCATTATTAATTGTGCCATCGGCGAAGAGAGGTGCTTTTCCATTTCCCTCGGCGCATTTTCCTCGCACATTCCCCCCGCAGCGGCGAGTCGCGAGTTTTCCGGGCCAGCTAGAACTGGAATTTGCAAAACATAGCAGGCATTTATTCAAGTGTTGCGGTTGTGTAATCAGAGTCCGGGAAAAATGAGCGCTACAAACGTCCAGGAGGCGCCCAAAAAGGCGGTGGCCTCCAATGCCATCAAGTTTCTGTTCGGCGGTCTCTCGGGAATGGGAGCCACCATGGTGGTGCAGCCTTTGGATTTGGTAAGCTATAACCCTAAGTAAACCCTATACCAAAAATCTCAACGGAACCCTGTGAATTCTGATCCCCAGGTCAAAACCCGCATGCAAATCTCTGGAGCTGGCAGCGGCAAAAAGGAGTACCGCAGCTCGCTGCACTGCATCCAGACCATAGTGAGCAAGGAGGGACCTCTAGCCTTGTACCAGGGCATTGGAGCCGCGCTGCTGAGACAGGCCACCTATACCACTGGCAGATTGGGCATGTACACCTACCTGAACGATCTGTTCCGGGAGCGATTCCAGCGGAGTCCCGGTATTACGGACAGCATGGCCATGGGAACCATTGCGGGAGCTTGCGGCGCCTTCATAGGAACCCCAGCGGAGGTGGCCCTGGTCCGGATGACGTCCGACGGCCGGTTGCCGGTGGCCGAGAGGAGGAACTACACGAATGTGGCCAACGCCCTGGCCAGGATCACCAAGGAGGAGGGCATTACGGCCCTGTGGAGGGGCAGTCTGCCCACCGTAGGACGCGCCATGGTCGTCAACATGACCCAGCTGGCCAGTTACTCGCAGTTCAAGACGTACTTCCGCAACGGACCCCTCAAGATGGAGGAGGGCATCAAGCTGCACTTCTGCGCCAGCATGTTGAGTGGCCTGCTGACCACCATCACCTCCATGCCGCTGGACATTGCCAAGACCCGTATCCAGAACATGAAGATGGTGGACGGCAAGCCGGAGTACCGCGGCACCGCCGATGTCCTGCTGAGGGTGGCCCGTCAGGAGGGAGTCTTCGCCTTGTGGAAGGGATTCACGCCGTACTACTGCCGTCTGGGTCCCCACACCGTGCTGACCTTCATCCTGCTGGAACAGCTCAACCAGGGCTACAACAAGTATGTCCTGGGCGTGGACAAGAGCACTGGCCTGTAAAATATATATCCATTTGTATGTGAATACCATATGAAACGATCAACGAACGATGAACCATGCGTGTGTATATACAACGTTAAGTTTAAAGAAAAACATAGGGCATTTAAATGTCGGCAATTCCGGTGACAATATTACATGATAACGATTAGCTTGAATGTTGAAACAGTTTTTTGTAGCGCCATAAGTATAAAGTGGATTCTCAATAAAGCACAAAATGTTATAACAAACCTGTTCGATTTGACTTGAAATATGGGGAAAGTTAACTACATTTAAATGTCACTCACAACTTTTTAGTCAAATAAATTATGTTATTTGTTTGTAACGTTTTTTTTTTCAGTTTTCTCAATTTTGTGAGCTCAACCAAAACATTTCGTATAACTATATTATTCTTTAAGAAATTATAAGCAGGTTTCCTAGATTATGCTGGTTTATTTATAGAATGTCACCTGTATATCGCGTGGGTCTGGCTATTCAACCGCTATCTAGTCTTCAAAGTCACGTCGGGTTGCCAACTTTCAAGTTTGCTTGTGGTTCGTCATGAGTGTGAAGTGGGTGGTGGCTGCTAGCCCATATGTTGTTATTGCAAATTAATTATATTCTGTATGTTTATGTGGAGGACACCTCTTCCACACCCTGCTCCTCACATAGCTACTGTTTGCTAATTCCCCTGATAAACCTTATCACTGGCTCACTGCTGTTCCTCGTTTGCCGGTGCAAAGTATAAATCCCGACGATAAACTCCGGGGGCTGAAGATTGCATATTTGTTTTTCCAAGCCCCCTTCCATCGACAGATTTCGCTTTCATTGATAAGGAAAAAACACGCTGATAACCTTTGTTCAAGTTGTAGTTTAATAAACAGTGCGACCATAAAGTTAGCACTCGGATTGTATTCCACTATGACTGCCATATATCTTTGCGTTTCATTTTGGTTTTGATTGGTTCAACTTTATGACTGCCGATAATTGGATTATTTCAATTGTTTCATTTGATAAATTCCAGCAGTCGGTCAAAGGAATCCGAAGGCAGACCACAAAAAACTTAATTTAAATTTGTTTGGCCACCGACGCTTTTTTTGTTGGTGAATTTTTATTTATTACAAGCTGGCCATAAAAATCCTCGCGAGAATTTATTTAAAAAGTTTTTTATTATGCCATAAGTTTGTTAACTGGAGCGTTACAGTTTTCGTGTGGCGGAAGTGGGTGTTCGGGGGGGTGGGGGCTTTAAGGGGGTTATAATAAGCGAGAATTACCCCGAAGAAGCCGAGGGCAAGAATCGCATATTAAATTTATTTTATTGGGTTTTAGTGGAAGGGGGGAGGGGGTTTTGGAGCCTCAGGAATAGTATTTTGGGTAATAAAATGTTTTCAGCTTGGCCGGCATTTAACCACTTCTCCATCCACGGCCTTTCCCCTCCAGCTGCTACAACAAATCAAAAGTTTATCTCGTAAATAAATGAGCAAAATCTTACTTGACCACAGGGCCCAGAGTTTGCTTATATTAAAAAAAAATGTGCCTGCACTTGCTCACACAAAAGGCTAAGCTCCCTACTTGGAGATACTTTTCCGGGCCAGAGTTTTCCGACAAAGTTTAAGCTGAAGCAGGCTAAAGATTTTGAGGGATATTAGTTATCCTTTGGCTCCCAGTACTTTGGGGTAATTAAAGGCAGCCGAGGGCTGAGCAAAGTAAGTGGCTTCATTAGGGGTAAAGTAACTTACTTGGGGCCACATTCGATTTATGCCAGGGAAGAAAGGACTTTAAAAACTAAAAGTTCGGTAAGAAAAATTTTTAAAAAATTTCAGAAATATTATAATTTAAAATATTAAGATATTTTAATATCAGAAATTTTACTAAGTATCCTTTTAAAATAACATTAGACATTTTGCTAAGTTTATTTTTTTTGTATCCTTTTGTATCCTTTAATATCAGGTGATTTTCTCGATGGAAATTCGGCTTTCAATAAGCTCAAACCAATGGTTCCGCAAATGTCAGCGCCTATTTAACATGCAATTTTTAATTAACACTCAAAACATCAGCCTGTCAGCCAGGAAAATGGAGAGAGGGAAACCGGCGAGGCCCGTGTAAATGTAATTAATTCAATGTCCCACACGAACAGCCAAGCCAATTCATCCATAGCCACCGATTTACCCATCCACCCACTTCCGACCGCCCACACATTCAAACGAACTTCAATTAGAGGCCGTTACACTACACAGACCCATCGACAGACTATCTTTGCTTTGCTTTTGCTTTAGGTCGGTGGAAAATCGCTCCGATTTTCGTGAAATTCTTTACCACGGCCACAGCTGTGACCATTTTCAATACCCTGCAGGATTATCGGCTATGGTATATCAATTAAATATTTACCACGTGTTAGAACTTACTTTACGTAACTATCCTTGTTTGATTTTAATGTGTTATGAATAGTTTTTAGACAAGAATACTCGATTATTAAGTCTTATGGTTCGATAAGACTCTGAAAAGGTAAAATTTTTTATGATGTAGAGAAATATTATATTATATGTTGGAGTTGTTTTCTCTTAAAAGGGAATATTTTAGTTTATAATTAACAACAATCAAAAATTTCAGTTAACTTTGAGTATTGGAAACGGAAAAAATCGTTGTTGAATATATGATTGTAAAGCAATCCTTAGTATAGTAATCCCATATTAAAAACAAATAAATTTTAGGTCCTATTCCTTTTCACCGATATTTAGATTTTTTGTTCAGTATAAATGGTTTAAGGTTTCTTATGATTTTAAAATATAATATTATATTATATATAATATCTGGCATTCATATTTAAATATATTTTAGGGTATTAAGTGGTACCCGAGTCCAATCACATTTCCGACAAATGCTTGTTTTATTTTTCGAAATTTGGCCCGATTGATTTTGGTATTAATGCGTTTTCGACCGCCCAAGGGAGCTCCCCCATCGATCTGGATGGCGGATGACTGAAACGGAGTGGGTGCAGTGGCTGTGGGATTGGCGGTGGAATTGGATTTGGGATCGGCGGGCGCCACGCAGATGTGGGAAAATGGCACAGCGGGCGGAGCATTTGTTCCCCTGTTTTCCCGCGGTCATGGCTCATAATTCAGCGTTTTCAGTTAACTGGTTGGTTGGTTTGGTTTGGTTTAGACTCGGTTTTGGCCCGGCCCTGGCTGTTTGGTCTGGTTTGCCGGCCATTTGGCGCTCGTATTGTTTTTCCTTTGCTCTTTAGTTACGCTAATTGCAATACGATGCTGCGTGGAGTGGAGCAGATCTCGCGGCCCGAAGCGTCAAACTAATTGCTTTTGCGAAGAGCATTTGAAACGCGCAACTTTTTCAATTTATCTATTTAGCGATGTGCGGCCCGTCGTCCTTCGCCGTTTGCGAATATTTGCCGACAATGTCCCCCCACTTGAGTGTTCTGTTACATGGACGGGGATTTATCATAAGCAAGGACAATGCCAGTGCACTTTCAGATGGCTACACTGGGAGAAAGGTGTTGTATCTAAGGTAAAGTATTTAATATCTGTAAGGTAATCAGCTAAATAATTAACTTTTATTAAAAATGAGAATGATTATTTAATAAATTCATATTTAAAAACACCTAAAACAATTTTTCAATATTTTTTACTCTACAAATGTTAATACAATAAAAAAAGGTGATGAAATATTATAACTTTTCTCACCCATAAATATTCAAAGACATTCCAAATGCCAAATGTAAATGTTTTTGGTAAATACCATGTGCAAATAAATAAGCAATAAAATGGTACACAAATGCAGAATAATCACTGGGGAATTCGAAAGCAATCTCGTTCTCGTTGTAAATCAATTCCATAACTTGTTAAATAAATTCAAGAAAATTCAGTAGGAAGTGGTCTGCGTTTTACGGGCTTTCTACCGAGTTTATTTCTGTGTGCAGGTCCGCCGAAACGAAGGGATGCCGTTGGCGGAGGGTGGGGGAGCAGCAAAACATCGACAACGGAAACGGAAATGCAGAACAACTGCTCGCTGTGTTCGAGCGCTGTTTCTATATTTTTTCCCCTGGCTGTTTGCTGCGTCGCCAACCCGAATTTCCTCTGCAACTTCCGTTTTCCCCATTAGGCGTGTACATGAAAACGTTGAACCAGCGCTCGAGATTTACCCAACTAGAAGGCAGACAAGTAGCGCTCATCGCACGCAAAACTTTGCTGTTTCCAGTGGAAACTTTTTAAATTGATTAGTTTGTAGCCATCGCAGGAGGCTGTTGAGGGATCCTCTGGAACTGGAACTGCATCCTGGCATCCTCCAGACTCTAATCCTTCCAATCCCTGCCCACCGACATTAGCCAAGTGGCTGCATTTCAATTAGCCCGGCCCGGCAAACATGTTTATCAGGGGAATCGGCGGGAGTGGGAATCTGGACCACAAAGTTTGCCGAGACTTTCAGCTCCTTGTCTGCTCAATTGAATGCACTGGAAACTCTCGAAAGTGTTGTTTTTCCTTCGCGGTTTTTAAGGGATTTTCAGGGATACAGTGAGTGTTATTTTAATGCGATCATATTTATTTATATATTTATTTATATCCAATATTTCCTTTTTTTAACAATTAAAAATCCTAAAAAATATATAAACTAGAAGGAATTACTTAGATATATCTTAATACATGCTTTTCCACATATAGCCATTCTCCTCTGTATTTTAAGATTACCCTTAAGTACTATAAGCGGCTGATTTCCTCAAGGATCACGTA
This sequence comes from Drosophila mimetica, assembly GCA_037075245.1. NCBI lineage: Eukaryota > Metazoa > Arthropoda > Insecta > Diptera > Drosophilidae > Drosophila > Drosophila mimetica. The sequence goes on along the minus strand of JBAMCH010000023.1, from coordinate 9,297,605 downwards.
AAACCAACTCTTTTGCTGCTTGCTTAGATAATTCTTGAAGTGGTTTTTAGGGTGGCCCATCTAGGCAGGAAGTCTTTTAATGTATTGGTTCCCCTAACTTTATCAAGTATCCGCCCCGTTCACAAGTTTTCCGCAGGATTCCCCAAGCCCTCTTTTGTTTTGACGTGTCCTGTCATTTGTGGTGACTTCTTTTTACGGGGTTTCCGTTTGCCTTTTTGTATGAGTTCTTACAGTTATTTAGTGAAAATTGTCATTTGTCAAGTTGGGCGCTTAGCCACGCCCCCGTAACCCAGAAACCTCAAAATATATACGTTGTAAACGCACGAAAGGGAGGGCCAAATAGGAGAAAAAAAACTCCGAGCGAACTTTTCTATTGACTGGCAAAAAGTTTTCAACATGCTCAGCTTTTATTAATGCGCACTCAAGACCTTGCACACTCTTATTTATCTAAAAATCCCAGTTACCTCGCCCATTTTCCCCCACCCCCCTCCGTATTTTCCCCCTGCGAACTTTCCCTTGTTTCAAGTTTCGCTTTGATTTTGCACTCGCTCGAACTGTAAATTGGCTCACGGAAAGTTGCAGATGAAAAGTGGTGGGTGGCGGGAGGTGGGATTTCCCCAGCTTCCCATTTTCGAAAGCAATTTTTAATTCAGTTTTTTTTCCGCTTGATTCCATTTAACAGTCGCGCTTATGTAGAATGCATTTTAATTTATTTAATTGAATTCAATTTGTTACAAATTGCCAACGGGTCGCGCACATTTTTGTCGCTCGCGGATTTATTGAAGCATAAAATTTAAGACTTGTAATTTAGTGTGGAAGCCGGGAGTTTTACGACCCGGCGGGAAATGGAGGCGTGGCTGCGGGGGGAAAATCGACAACTACCAGTGTCAATGTCGATGTTAAGCCTGCGGCTCATCATCCCCGCTGTCCTTGTTGTCCTCGCTGTGTTTGTTGGCACAGGACATGCTCGGTACGTGTGAATGCCGGCGAAGGCCAACTGCACCAGCGGGGGGTTTCCACAGCAGAAGCAGAAGCAGGGCGGCCCAACGGTCCGCAAGAGCAGAAGTGCGCGACTCATGTTTCCCGCTGCCAGGACACGCCCCCCTCCTTCCATCCGCCCACCGCCCCCCGCTGCGCCAGCCTCCGCCTTTTGGCCAACTGAATGAGCCTGTAATTTGTACTTGCATTCATGAACAGCAGCCAGCTCTCCATCTCGCCTTTTTTACTGCACTGGAAAAAAAGAAGTAATTTCTTTAGGGGTTAAAAAAAAATGTAGGTTTCCCTTTTGACTGGATTGCTTAATATTTATTTTGATAACTCATTACTGAAATTAACAACATAATAATATGACTAATATTTAAAGAGAAAGTAAGAGGAAATGTGGTATTCACAGAAAGTGCAACAAAGAATTTGTTTTGGAGTATAGTGTGAACCATTTAATCCGTCTAATTAATGATTGAATAAACTACTCATGTGAGGAAAGGATAATTATCCAATTAAAAATGACAAACTTCCGTGCCACAAAGATGAGCAGTTAATTTAAAGAAAATTAATCTCAAGTTCTAAAATTAATAATATCAATTATATATTTATGATTTATAAATGTCAAAAAAATGTAGGTAATTAAGCGAATTGAAAAGAGCATTTAATTTTGGCAGAACTTATTTTTTTCAGTGCATGTCTGCGTGAGTGCGTGAAGTTATTTAACATATACTCTCGGAAAGAGCGGCGAAAGAATGTGCGAGGCCTTTGGTGGCAATGCGAAGGCCAAAGCACTGGAAGTCGCCGCCGCCGTCGCCGCTGCCTGTCCTGCCGTCTGTCAAGGTCAGCCCAAGGATAACGCAAATTTACGTGCTGCCCTCAAACTTCGACACTTTAGAGGGGCGCCTGTTGTTGTGATGTGTTGTGTTTTCTGTTTTTCTGCGATATTTCATCCTTTTGTTTCGCTCCACTCTCACATTCACACACACGACGAGTCCTCGGTGTGTTTTATTCAATTTTTTATTCCGCACAAAGGGAAAAGGATATGAGGAGGGCAGCAGGAGCAGGGAGCAGGAGCAGGAAATTGCTTGGTTTATGCTCCCCCCTTGATGTCGGCGATAATCCACTGATGTCATTTGGCCTGCTTCACTGCATATCCTTGTGCTGCCGAACGGCTCCTTCTGCCAACTAAACTTCATATCTCTATCGACAGCTTGGAGTTTGCAGATATCATTTTTTCGGGGCTCTCCGCTCTGTTTGTCTTGGCTGTGGAAATTGTTTACGCATCCGGAATTGGGCAGGGCAAATTCACGCTTCAATTGCAAATTCCCCAGTTTCGGGCGCCATTAGATGTTTAGAACAATGTGTTGCCATCACAGCCGTCAGGACACCGGGGCCAGCCAACTCCAATAACAATAACCCCACCAATATGAAAAGGATCTCCCACGCCCGCCGGAAAGTGTGAACCCTTGGCATTGACACGTCGTTGAGGGCTTTTTACAGGTTTTTAAAACAGTAGATAGTCGTTTAAAGATACCTATATTTTTGAAATTTTAATTTTTATATTTTCCTTTTTCTAATTTTCTAATTAAATTGATTTTGGATCCTCATGTGATATTTATATTTTTAGAAAATAAAGTTAAATATTTTTTACTTTTATTAAATTAATTTATAAATTATAAATAATTTTTTTTTTTATCGGATCACAGGCTTTAAATAAATCATACAAAATAATATAATAATAAAAAATAAAAAAACTTAATATTTTGTATTGTTTTTGTATTTAGAAAAAAATATATTTTAAATTAGCTCTTTAAAATATCAAAATATTTTTTTCCGCCTTATCGAAGTACACCTATAGATCTATTTATTTTTTCCCGTGGGCTGCTCATTTTTTGGCTCCCAAATAGCAACGACTTATGCCGAAGGACATTGTCATTGCTGCTCACACATATTTATAAATGGTTAAATATAAACGCACAATGGCAAATTGGCAGAGGACCTGGCACGCCCCCTCTCGCGGATCCTACGAAAATAGCTGGGGCATTGTGTAGAGATATGGAAAATCGAACCGAGAACGTGGAGCACAATGAAGCTGCGCTTGAATTGCCACATCAGGTGGGCCTCTTTGCAGAAGGTCCTCTGCTCAGTTCATTGGGTTTGACTTGCTGTTTGTTTTATTTCCAGACGCGCTTTAATGTCGTTTATATTTATACAATTTGGGGCGCCTGCCCCCTTTTTGTGGACCTTGGCCAAGGCAAGTGCAAGTGCCTATGGCTCACCCCAAAAAATGAAAGCCCCTGAAAGTCGCCGGTTTCTGTATCGCAACACAATGAAAGGGTCGTCCGGTCGCATTTTTACAACAGGAAGGGAACGGCGCCTTTCACGACAAAAGGCAGTCAGCCAGGCAGCCATCCATCTCGTCATCCTCGAGCCGTTTTTCCTTGAGTTTTCCCCCCACACTCGACCACCCATTTTCCAACCACTTTTCCGGACTGCGCCTTGCCGCAGTTCATCAATTTATTTAGCATTTTTATGCGCTTCGCTCCGTCGGAATTGTTTAGAGCGGCTATATTGATTTCATTAGCGGGCTTTTAAGGGCCAATAAAGACAACGGCAGAGCACTAATTTTGCCCTGCATATTCAAGGGGACTTCCCCGAATCGCGCTCACCAAAGGATTTGCATTAATAATTCACATTTCGAATGCAATAAATCGCTGTTAGCGCACCGAACGACATATTATTAAAGCATCCTTTTTTCCGAGCACGAAAAAATTCATAAAATGGTAAAACACACACTCCAGAAAAACAGAAAAAACAGAAAAAGTAATCACAGAGGCGGGGGCAACTTTTTACTGCTCTTGGCAAATTTGAACACAACATTGTGACTTTTCAGCTTTTTGCGGTCTTCTGATGTGGCAGTAAGTGAGTTTTGATTTCATTATGGCGTTCATTTGTGACCATGTTTTACATCGATTTTTATGATGGCTGTTGGTTTAATGAGGGTTTTCGATTTCATTATTGGCGTAGCATTGCGGAAAATATATTTCAATAGCTTATCGGGAAATTAAAACTAATCTAATTATGGAATAATAAACATTTTACCTAATTGCATAGGGGATATGGCTAAATTATATTGCATAACTAAAGGAGTTAGTAGTTAGGATTATAAATCTATCTTTTGATATATTCCACAGACATATTTATGAAATTATATATAAAATTATATCTATTTGATCTATAATTTAAGAATTATTTTATATATAAACCTAAAATTAAAGTTGCAGACCGAATGACTCGACTTTCTGGTTCTCGTGTAATTAAAGACATTATAAGTTGGCCAAGCGGAAATGCCAGACAGCGATTTGTAATTGCGTGTGTGTCTGTGTGTGTGAGACAGCCACACACAAAAGACACAACCATAAATAGAATCCGATTCCAGAACATAAGCTACCAGCAATAATCCAAACAACCGAATAAAATTCCCCCTTTCTTCGCGTTCCTCGGGAGACGCGAATTTGACTTTGCCCAGCAACAAAGTCATCAAAACAATGATTGCAATACATATTTGGGGCAACACAATTTCGCCACCATTTCTGGCTAAAGGATGTGGAGCAAGGACGAAGGACGAGGGGGTGGGGAGCGGAAGGAGCTGAATAGAGCAGCGAACTCCAGTCGAAATGCCACAAAATACAAAACCCGAAACGTGGGAGACAAACACGCATTTCGGTTCATTAACCAAACCCAACAAAAGGAGGAAAAAGGACGAGATAGTCGAGGAATGGGAATGGAATGGGAAAAACACTAGTAGCTAACGGAAACAAAATTACCAGCGAGCAAATAAAATGTCGTCGAGGGTTTGACGCAGCCTTCAACTCCAGTGATAAGCTGAAGGGGGGGTTTTCAGGGGGCAAGGACCTCCCCGAAGGATGAGCTCCGGTCGCAGCTTATTGTGTGCAGCGTGCAACGTTTCCTCTTTTTATTAGTTCCGCGCTTATCCACCATTTTGGCAGTCGTTATTTGGCTGATTACGGACGAGGACACGCTGCATCCACAACTGCGGATGTGCTGTATATTTACTACTATACAACATCTGGAGAATGGATGGTGGAGAGTGGAGAAGGAGCTATGGCTGTTGCGTTGATGTCCTGTAACCTCCTTTCTACATTTTTACAACGCTCGCACAACAAAGTTTTGCGGCAATCGAAGGTGTGGAAGTCGCAGATTGCCAGTTGAAACTAAACTTCTGCACTGGAAAATATTTAAGTTTTTTTTAAATCCTTAACTTGACTAAAATAAAAATAAAATACATTTTCGCTGATTAAATATCTATACTATTTTAATAAATTATCATAGAAACTAAACTATTACTACATAAAACTATTGAGTTTCAAAAATATCTTAATAAGATAAGATGAATGTATATATTTAATCTTTTTTTAAAGCATGGCTAATAAATTAATTTAGTAAGGAATGAACTTTAAATATTAATTATATTTAAACTATAATACTTCTTTTAGTAATTTTTAAATTTTGGTTAAACAACCTTTAAATATTTTAATATAAGTCCCAATTTTTTCCAGTGACTTTTATGATGTTGCACAGTGCCCTGTGCTTTGTATCCTTGCCTCCATCTGTGAATCCCTATCTCCATTTGTATCTCTGGGTTCAACTGTGGGTCATTAGTGCGCTGGAGCTGCGTAGTTTTGCTCCGGTTTGCTCCGCTGCTTTCTTGTTCATTTTCTCATTAGTGAGTCAATACACGCAGCACGTTTTGTCCCCACATTGTTACTTCGGACACTTTCGCCAAGGGATGGTACTCGGTATCCTTTTGGGTTACAGGACACAAGGATCCTAGGAAAAAATAAGGAAAAATGAGGCACACATGCAGCTGGCCCCCGGAGAGTTGTTTAAGATGCGTTGCATCGCACTTTCGCACTTTGCTGACTGCAACTCTTGCAGCTGTCTATCCATCTTGGCCATATCCCTTTTTTCCCACTGACTGACTGACTGACATACTTACCCTCCTGAACCTCCTGAACCCCCTGAGGGGGCAAAGAGTACAGGGCCATGATCCGAAAATGTAAAGTGTAAACTTTTTGCCAGTTGTTTGCTGAACTGGCACTGCACTTTGTCTTCTTGCTTGGCTGGCCATCAGCCATCAAGTGTGGCAACTCATGGCGTTTCCAGTCCCTGAAAGCCATCCTGAAAAACCCAAACCCAACACCTCCCCTTTGAAAGACCGCAAATCCGCAAAGATTCCCTTAGTGCCCGGGGGCTGAAATTTAAATAAGACCAAGTCATCGGCAAGAGTTCCGTCTTAGTTGTTGCTTTTTAATCTCCTTGCGTAGCTTGTATATGGTAGTTACAGTATAGTACACTCAATATATAAATCTAAGTTTTGCAGTTTGCAGCTTAGCCTAAGATGCGTGGCAATCAATTGAGTTTGTCCTTCTGTTCTGCTTCTGGTTTCTGTTGCCAATCTTGCTCGGGAGCTTAGGGATAATGCTTAAGGATAATGCATTTACATGTACACTTAGGACTAGACATGCAAGCACACACCAATACACAGACACAACGAGGACTCTATGAGCTATATGTATGTATGTATGTATGTATGTCACTTATGCGCTACCATATTCAATATTAATAATTGCCATTTGTTTGCTTTTCCCGCTGCCTTTGTTTTCCATCCGACGACGACGACGACTTTCCATCATTTTCTACTTCGCTTTGTTTGTTTTGAAAACAATGAGCAACATTTTTCCATTCTCTCAACTTCGGGGGCCCTGAATGATTTGTTCCTACTCATCCACTAAACTGACGTCTCGCCATTGTTATTAGTTTCCCTCAACGGGTTTTTCCTCCCATTCTTATCCTCCATTTATTTCCTGTTTGTGGGGGGAAATCAATCCTAATTGCACACATTAATTATTGCAAAATCGGAATCGGATGAGCTTAGCCATCAAAGCATACGTGTAATAGTACTGAAAATGTATGGGGGGCCGAAACCCTTTGAAGGATTAATTCATTAAGCTGCCGCAATCAATTCTCTAGTTATCAGCACATTTAACATTCACTCTATATGTGTGTATTGCTATAAAGTTCAAAGAACGTAATGGAGGATGGGCAGATTCAGATAATTACCCGAACAATTTGCAAGTGCTCCTTCTGTGATTTTGTACTTGAATCTCCTGCGGAACTGGTCTTGAAGCCTGTGGTTGCCTGATTGTTCGATTTCGAGTCCTTACTGAGGCTATGTTTAGTTGGTATAAATTCATATTGCACCCGTACAGTTAATTTCAGTTAATAACAAACAAGTATCGAGTAACAGAAAGCTAAGTAGTTGTTGAGCGATATAGGGGGAGTAGAAGTCAAGCTATATACAGTTTAGTATTTAGGTTTTACAGAGAGATAGAGAGTCAGGTACTTGGACAGGTTGAAGACGTAGCTTTCAATTCAATTGCTAGACGTTTGAGACATTTACAAAAACAGAACCGAATACATCTACATAATGGAAGATCTAAGATATGACAGCTAACAGTAACACTAATTCCCACTATGCAACCACCGCCGGTGACTGAGGCCCAGTAATTATTAGGGGCGATACAGGAGGGGTTCCTTGTTGCATAGTGTTCTATCACCGATCGATAAGCTAATGAGTGACTAGGCGAGACTAGATTGCTATGTACACACTTTGGATGGGTCGACTTATAGAGGGGCAAAAAAATCAATGGACGTTTCTAAGCCATTTTGAAGAAAAACCTATTGTTGGTAAGGCGATAATATTGGTTTTTATAATATGAAAAAAATAACCATAACTTACTGGTTATAAAAAGTTATAACTTTGGTTAAAAGTATATGATTTATAAATATTAATATAGATTCAGATTAAAGTTGTATTAGGTTTTTAAATATTATAGTTTATAAATAAAATTTTCTTCAGTGTAATACTTTGAATCCTCAATGAAACCTTAAGAAGTTTTGGAATATAGTGGTTTTTACAACAAAAGGGCTTAGAAATGTCCTAAAGTTTTTTCCCCATCGACTTCCTCTGCTAAACACACTTATATGGTTGAATCTTAGTACTAAGGCTTGGGCTTTGTTTCTGCGGTTCTGGTGCCGAGTTTACTTGACCGAGGAGCTGGAGGAACTCGATGCCTCCACCGGCTGGCTCTCCAGTTGGGGCGTGGTCTCCACCAGAGCGAGTCCCATGCTCTCGCTCTCACTGTCGCTCGCCTCCTCCTCGTCGTCGTCCTCCACGTCGCCCAGAGTGGTGATCTGGCTCTGGACACTCTGGCACTGCTCCAGAATCCTGTGGTGGTTCCTCGCCTGAACCTGATCCTCGCCAGCATCGAGGATGAGCGAGGGGGCCGAAGTGGTGTCCGCTCCGCCGACGACAGTGCTGATGATTCCATTTGGCGAACCCAGGGAAGCGTTGGAGCTGCGCAATCGCTTCATGCCGGTCATGGGCATGAAGGACACATGGTGACCCGATGAGTTCGAGGGTCCCGGGGTCAAGGCCTTCAGGCTGGGGGCCAGCGGAGTAGTGGCTCCACTCAACGATCCTCCACCACCTGATCCACTAAGGTTAGGCGGCACCGAGGCGATCGTTAGGGTGGAGACCGAGGTGCGTCTCCCTCCGGCTCCCAAGTGCAGCGAACTGGCCGAGGCAGCCGCCACTGGAGGAGCACTGATCGTCACGATCGTCTTGGCCAGTGCACTATTGACCGCCGTGGTGGAGTTGTAGTCGCCGCGCAGCTGCATCCCCGAGCTGCGACGCCTGGAGCGATGGTGGTGGCGATGGAAGCTCTGGCATCGGGTGCAGGATCGCTGCGAGGATGAGGGCGTGGCCGTGCCGGAGGAGTGGTGCTGGTGGTGGGCGGAGCGCGATCCGCCGCAGTTGCTGCCACCGCTGCAGGTGCTGCAACTGCTCAGCTGTCGTCACATGAGCGTGCGGTCGATCTGGTTCACCGAGTGGTAGCCAAAGGAGGTGGAGGCGGCCACCATTGCAGCGGCCACATGGCACTGTTAGAGAAAAAATAAATCGAAAATTTACAAAAAAAAATATAAAAAGAAAATAAAACAGAAAAAGTATTAAAACAAATATTAAGTATAAAGAAAATAAATAATAGTGAGGAATAATAATATTTTTAAAATGTTAAGTAGTATTAAAATGCAGATAAAAATAAAAAAAAATTAAAAAAAAAAAATTGTAATATAAATAATATTTTTAATATAGAAAACAGACAATACGTAATAATAATACATTTAAAATAGTATTGCCATTCAGTAAGAAATATGGAAAAAAATAGCAAGAATAATCAAGAATATATAACATTGAAAAATAAATTATTATTTTCATAACAATAATAATTGAATTAGTAATAAAATAGGAAAATAAGCGGGAAAATAGAAAGGAAAATAGAAAACAAGCAACAAATGAATTCACAAAACAAGTCAAAAACGGAGCAGAAAGTGGGGTGAAAAAGTAGAGAGGCGAGAGAAAAGCGTTTAATTAACATTTTGTTGTCTTATTTCGTTTCGAGTGTTTGCATACAATTTGCAGGCAGTGTTTTCCGGATAAGTTTGGGTGTTTTTTTATTTTCTTTTCTCTTCTTTTTTTCGGGTGTGAGTGTGGCTGTAAACAAAATTGCCGTTTCAACGCAGCAGCCGCAGCAACAACAAAGCAACAAAGTGAAACGACAACAACAACAATGAACAGCCAGAGCAACAATAACAACAACACCAGGTGTGGGCGGGAAAAACTGAGGGGGCGGGACAGCAAGAACAACAACAACAATAACAAGAGAGAGACGGACGAAAACTGTTGCGGCTTTTGCTGGCAGATTTCCCCTTGATTTTCTTCCATTTTCCCCAGGCTTTTCATTTTTTTTTTTTGGGGTGCAGTAAAAGTCAAAGCAAAATGCATGATTGAAAACAACAAAACAATGAACGTGGGGAAAAACTAGGAAAAGAGCAACAACAATCAGCCATAGCAACAACAAAAGAGTGGGAAAATAGGAAAAGAAAAGCGGTAGCTGAAATTTCAATTTCTGGTTTTTCGAAGAATTTTCAGATTTCTTTTTTTTTTTTGTTGAGGGGGCAAAGAATAATAACAGTAACAACAACATTAACCAAATTTTGTGAGTGTGCGTATGTGTGTGTGTGTTTTGGGGAAAATTCCAAGAGCTCATATAGACTTTTCCGTATTTTGTATCTCCGCATGTTGCAAATGGCTTCCGTCTAACGTGATTTTATATTCTCCTCCCCTCCTCCTTTTTTTCCACAAAGAACCCATCATCTTTGGTTTGGCCAATTCAATTACGGGCTTACAGACGCCTCCTTCAGGTCGTATAAAATTCTAAAATCCCACACCCATTTGCGTGCCATTTGCATTGCGTATACGCCGAGTGGTCTGCTGCCCTTCGGAGGGCGGCCGCAATTAGCTTAAATAATTGAAGAGCCAGACCGAATGGCCCGCTTAGCAGACGCCCCAGGCAACTGGGTAATTTGCAATTTTTATAGCCCCCCGGCGATCCCAAAAACGGAACAGCAGGGATGGGAAAGTCGAGAGCTGGCCAAATAATCACCTCTGTCAATTTGGTTTTAACCATTTTTATGGGTATGTTAATATTTCGATCAAAAATTAAACCAATTTTAAACCGAAGTTTCTGCCTTTTGCTACTTCTTAAGTTTTTTTTGTCTTAAAACTTATATAATAATATAATAATAAAAAATAAAATGATTCATAATTATTTTTTTTTAATAAAATTTAAAACAGTTATGAATTTGTCATAAAAAATGCTTAAAATTCAAAATTTCCCTTTCTTAAGTTGTCAGTATTTTTTTCTAGCATTTTCTTTTCCTTGTCCTCTCATAAAACCGTGTTATCTTGACCTATTAGAGCCTTAAGTATTTTTATCACAACGTTTTAGTGACTCATAATTCTGCCCAGGGGCTTGTCACCCAAAAAAAATGAGCCTTTCGTGTGATTCCGCCAAGAGGTCAATGGCACCGTGAAGTTCCAAGTGGGTCTTTTTCGCGCACGAACTTGTCGCGACCACGCCTCTTTTGGTAATTTATTGCCTGGCACTCAATAAACCTCTTCGAGAGGTCCTGGGACCCTCACTTTGGGTCGACCTCAAAGTTTCGCCAAAGGCTAAGCTTCTGCGACACCCTATCTTGCCAGCTTAACCGGCGACCTTGCAGGCTGACAGTCAGCAAATGCCCGATTGCCAGGATTGCCCCGCTGCCCCCACCCCCTCTATTTCAGATCCTGCGAAAGGACATTAAAAGTTACATGACTGCCTACACGGACTTCCCACGGACTGGAACTCGGACTTCCGCTCCAGCGGCTCTGTCACATAATTATAAACGTTAATTTCACGTTCACAGTCAATTAGGGATAATTGATGTTTGCGCAACATTTGTGGTAAATTACATTTTGATGTTCGTCCTGCCCGAGAAATGAGCCATTATCGACTCTATGTATTAGGCAGCTATATATATATATACAGAGTATTTCCCTGATTATTGTTCCATTTAGTTCGCCTCAGTTCGTTTCGGTGGCATGAAATCAGTTTGATTAATCGGTTAAACAATTTCGTTTTCGAATTCAATTTAGCCGTGCTCCTCATAAATAGCACAAAGGCTCGTCCAATAATTGATGCAATTAGCAGCGATTATAGCAGTAGCAGCAGCAGTAGCAGAAGCAGCAGCATTAGCAGCCAGGAGGAGCAAAATAGTATACATTAAGGATTGATTCAAGTACGTGCTATTTTCCTTGCAGTTTTCGCCTGCTGGCAGGCTACTCGAAGGCCCCGAATCGAAGGAGTTCCGATGTGGGAGTCGGCCTCCGGCTGGCCACCGGTTTCCTCTGCAAACAGTCAGAATCACAAATTCCTGGTTTACAAGCTTACAAATTTATGCTAAGCAGCCCCAGCTGCGAGTGTGTGCGGTTGCAGGGTTTTGTGGGTGAGTGCGCCTGGTCTGACTGGCTGGCATTTTCAATCAAAACATCTTGTTGCGTTCAGGTGCACGGGGAAAAATTGGTAGTTCATCGTTGCTTATTTATAACATTTTAAAAAAATTTTAAAAATATTTTTTTGATTTTTAAAAATATTTTTCATATACGAAATATTATAGAACAACTTTTTACTAAAAACGATTAAATGTTAATATATTTTTTAATTTATTAAAATATATTTATTATTATTACTTTAATTCTGCAAAATATATTTGATATATCTTAAAAATTGTAGGTAAAATGACATATATTACATGCATACATCACAATATTTTTCCGACCATTTTAATGCACCAAAGAGCATTGATTTTAATGTAATCAGTGTAAATCAGTGGCTTACACTTAATTTTATGACATTTTAAAATGTCACAATGATATGCCATAAATAGAATCATTTTCGATATGTTAAGCACTGAATGATTGACCTTTTTGCGATTTTTCCCCATGTGCACGCATACTAAAGATGCCAGTCGAAATGGTATGCAAATTGGCCCTGGCAGCCAGAATGCGTATGTATGGACGGGCTGTGGGTGGGGATGGAATCCTTTACGGCTCATTAGGACACCGAGTGGGCGGTCACAGTGGGCCTAAATGTCAGGCGGCCCACAGACGACGACAGTGGGCGATTAATCAGCGTGCCGAGTGTGCATGGGAAAGTGTTTGTGTGTGTGTGGGTGATGGTGGTGGCATTAAAGTTGAATGAAACTCCTGTGAAGTTAATTTTTAAGTGTCGAGAAGGGACGGACGTCCCACTGGCACACAGACAGCTGCAACTTGCGGCTGACCGCAATGTGCTTGAGGTGGCACAAAGATGGCCAACAGTGCGGCAGGCGAGTGCCAGACTTTTGAGGGCGGAAATCGAGTCCTTTGGGGCAGGGACTTAACCACACGTCTGCAATATCCTCATTTGACCGAAGTCCATTTCCATTTGCCGTAGACCAGGCAAATTGCGGCTGCCGGAAGTCGCCTCATTTGTCAGCCAAAGGGCAGGGTCCTTCCTGAGCGAAGGATTTGCAATAAATTAGACAAATCGCAAACAGTTGGCATTGCGACCTCTGAAGCACAAATAGTGATTTTACTTTTGTTTCTGTTTCATTTTTTCAAATATAATTTATAATATAAATTCTTACGTACTTTTTAGTGTTTTCTGTTCAAAATGACTCAATAATTCAACTAATGTCTTTTTAAAATATTTATAAAATATTTTTGCTCAACGAGTCGTATACGTAATATGCGCTTTTCTTGATTTTCCTTGATTTTATTTTGCCTGCCCATTTTTCACAGTTCCCTTGCGGGCCATAAAATCATTTTAACCCGCTTTTAGTTAAATTAAAGATTTTTGAAATAACTTTCTATTACATTAAGTGCTTTCTTGTTGATTTATATTGGCCATAAAGTTGGCTGGCAAAACGCTTTACAACTGACAACAAAACTAATAAAATGCACAAACTTTATCCTTTGACAATCCATTTACCTCTGCTGTTGCTACGCAAAACCCCTAAGCTTTAAATCCTGTAATGTTTTATTAAGGAACTGAACAATGCCATGAAATGCAAGGCATGCCATTCAAGTAACATTTTAAGTAAGCCTGCCCATTGAACCTGAATCAAGGAATACCCTGTTTGAATGCTTCGAGTATGGACTCAGTCGTGCTCGAAACTTCACATCCGCGTTCAGCGAATGCCGCTTTCAATTGGCTGTGGAAACACTTGGCAAATAAATTGGCATGCTCTTGGGTGTAATTGATATGATGACAGACACATATCGCAAAGGAAAAACCCCAAAAATCCTAAAGAAGCGGATACGGAAAAGGAACGAGAGCACACCCACACTCACATCCGCACTCGCATCCGCATCCTTAAAGCCCGCACACACATACGCATGAGACCACCAAGGCCAGACACATATTGACTGTTGATTGCTGTAAATAACATTTTCATCAATACAATTACATGTGGTATGTGCGAATGTGCGGGTTGTGTACGCTTATCGGCGAGGCGAAAATTGAGTTGGAAATTTTTAAGTGCAAAAAATGTTTATGGTTCACTTGATAACATTTCTCAAGTATCGGGTGTGCGTGACTCCTTTGTGGGTTCGGGTGAGAGCTTGGGGTCTCCCGAAAAAACCTTACTCAGTTGGCATGAAGAGAAGGTCAAAAAGGCCGGCCAAGTATAAATTTAAAAATAATAAACATCGAACTAAAAAGCGGGAACCCTTCCTTCTCGTCCATAAAACACAGAGAAAAGCCGACTTAAACTTTACACACATTTTATGCCCAACTAAAAGTGTATACAAAATATATATTCTTGTGTGTAGACCTTAAGGTACCTAACAAATATTTTTAAAAAAATTTAAAAATTATTTTTGAACTATTTTTTACTGCTTTTACTTGGACAATTTTTAAAGTTTCATTTGTTTTTATTTTCAAAACAAAAATATTTGTAAAATCATAAAGGAAATATTTAAAAATACCAGAAAACCTTTCATAAATTTTTTCAGTTGTCTCACTTTAAAGTTACTTAAGTCTTAAAGCAGCTTTAACAATAACTTCCTAGCTTTGACACCCAAGTGTCCATATCTGTTAAAGCTGATCCAGTCTATATTTAGGCCTTTTCATCTGCTTTCCTCAATCATATACACCGTTTTTCCTCTGCCAAAAGCGAGTATAAAAAGATCAACAAACACTTTATAGGAGAGCGAGGCTTGTGTTTCGGTTTTTCCTTGTTTCGTCATTGTGTACACTGCGAAAATCTTTTGTGAGAGGCGACAGCAACAGTAACAACAACCACAACATCAACATCAGGAGCAAGAAGAACAAGAACATGGAGAGCAAAAACAGCAACGGAAACGGTGACAAAAACGATGAAAGGACATTGTGTCCTGCAAGTGTGTGCATGTGAGTGTGTGTGTGCCCGGAGACTTTGTGGAAACTTTCGATTTTCTTTTTTCTTTGTTTGTGCTCTTTTCATTTTTTTATTCAGCTTGTCTGCCACAACATACAAAAAAGCAACATCATCAAACGGAGAAGGACTCAGGTGTTCGTGCCCAGGGACTTTTTTTTAGCGTGGGTGGACATCTTTGTTAGTGTCTCAGGGTGTGTGTGCTCTTCAGATTGTGTGTGTGTGTGTTGGTGTTCAGGTGCAACACATTCAACAGGTGCTTGAATCAGAGACTGTTTTCGCTTCGTGTTCTTTTGCAGTAAAGTAAGCAAGTTAAGAAAACATACATAAGGGGGTGTTCCAAAAAACTCCAGAGATTTTAAAAGTTGAGGTTTTGGTTTAAAAATAAGTGCATTACATTTTAAATTTTAATTTATTTATGTATTCATAAGCCCTGAAATTTTATTTGTTTAATTCTTAGAGCAATTTACTTTTACTACCATTTTGAAAAATAATAGCATTTCATTTTAACGACCAAATTTTTTTTTGACCGGAAAAATTCATTTAAATTCAGTTGTTTTAAAGCAATAATTCCATTTTTAAAAGAAAAATTTAGAATTTATGTTTTGATTATGTTTAATACATTTTAATCTCAAGTAAATAAAAAAATTATTTTCCATAGCATACTTTCTAGCACTCAAAAGCCATTTTAAAATCTTAGGAGATTTTGAGAACACACCGGAAAAAAAAAGGAAATAGGGACACAAACAACAATGCCATGGCCGAGTCAACAAACAGGAGTGAGTGAGGGTGAGTCAGCGCCGTCACAGACAGAGATGGCAACAGCAAACAGCGACAGTGAGAGATGCAGAATCCGAGAAACGGAGACAGGATGCTTGTGTTAATCCCCCAGTTCTTTATGTGGGTGCCTTTGAAAGGACAACACATAACAGACAGAGAGAGAGAAAGTCAAAGGACACAGACACCGACACAAAGTCAGAAGTCGCTTACCTTGCCATTGACTTACAGACAAATGCAGGGCGCTAAGGGGAGCGGGGCGGCGCCTTAATCATTGTCAACTAAATCTACGCTAAACTATATGTAAGTCTGCTCGCAGGAGTTGTGTCGCACGTGCTGAATGCCGTGCAGCGAGCAGGTCGAGTAGCAGCGCCGCGTCGCGAATCTCTGCAAAATCAAGAACGCCGCCAGAATCACAATCAGCTCGATTCGCCAGACAGAGCGATACTATATATAGGATATGGGGTGTATGATGATATGTAGGGCCCGAGGGGAATACCGTAATGACTTTAATGCCGCGATGACAGGAGATATTTTGGGACAGGCCTTTCTTTTCCCCAAACTGACACTTTAAGTGTTTTTGATGGGTTAGAAAATTACTTGCCTTACAGGTGAGTTGGAAAACTTGCTGACCAAAAAATGTATCCTAAGTGCTTTGAAAATAAATACTATTTTTTTAAAGTTATGAATAAAAATAATATCTAAGTGTGTAGAATAAAATCTCTATTAATTGGTTTTTTTCTTAAATTAATTTATAATATTAAAGATTGTAGGAATAAATATGATATGGAAATATTATCACTCATACGCCATGTTGTCTCAAAGATAATATGCTATGTTGTGCTAAAGAAACTTCATGATGTGATTTTAAAATTTAAAATTCTATCTTTCATAAGTGCCATTAACTATCTTTTAAGCTTTTACTAATCTATCTTTTAGTTTTCCCTAATTTATTTAGCAGTTGAATGTATTCTTAAGTTAAGACAAGTTCGACTGCAGACCCGAAACCAACACGTGACTTTGGCGTAATTACTTAGAGACCCTATTGTCAGTAAGTCCCTGGAAGGACGACAATGGATCTCTCCATCTGCGCACACCGGGAGCAGTGCTCCCATTCGACTCAACCCTCGACAACCCCACGCAGGTGCAGCCAGAGTTGCCAAACATTAGAAAATTATTCATTAAAATCACGCAGAGGGTCGACGGTCGACAGGTTGAGTGATGCGCCCCCCAGATGATTTATGCAGGGAGTCCTAAATGTGAGGATGTCAGTGGGTGAGGATGAATCCGCAGCGGATGTCAGGAAGTTTTCATGTCTGCTGCCATGTGTGTGTGTGAGGGGGAAGTCGCGGGGGCAAATGTCAGTTTTTTAGCATATTCATTAAATTTGTAAATTAATTTTGCCGTTCGTTGAGTTTCGTTTTTGGAGCGCACCAAAGTGGAGACGGCCGGCAGAACATAATTCATGGTGGCGATTTCCATCAACCGGTTTTTGTTAGCCCGCCAAAAAAGAGTGGATGCAACAACAACTCGGGCGAGTGGAAAATGCGGAAAATTGCCAAGTTTTCCAGTTCGTAAAAGCGAGAAAGAGAATCAATTCGAATCGCCTGGCGGGAGTCTGTAAATTCAGAGGGCATGGGGACACTCACCTGCGACTTGGAACGCATCGTGGGCTGGTACTTCCTGCGAATCTTCCGAGGACAGCACATGCACAGCAGACGCACAAAGGCCCTGTAAGAAAAAAAAATGAAAAGAGAAGCCAGTTAGGGTTAAGGAACGGGGCAGCAAGGGGTTAAGCTAGCCATTCAAAAGCCACAAAAAAAGCAGGGGCAAACAAAAATAGCGCACAGAACGAGTACTTCTAGTGATTTTGAGGATAGTACTCGAAAACTAAACGGAAAATAAATATATTATTTTTATCCAGAAAAAAATAAATCGAAGTTGCACTTTGAGAAACGTGAAATTGATTTAGAACCCTAGGAAAAATATTTATAATATTACCTAAAATAAAACTTTATGGGAAAGATCAAAATATTTATAATCTCAATTTATGTTGATCGGGAAAAATTTATATTTTTCGTTTCTTATTACCTTAAAGTTAAGATTAAGGTTCTTTAACCATGTGAATAAATTAAAATATACCAAAAAAGAAATCATAAATATTTATTAGAAAATTAAAAATATCAGGAAACCCTTTAATAAAACTGGATTGTTTTTTGTGACCATGAATACTTAGCTTTTAGGATCTCCAATCAATGCCAAACTCACCTGCGGAAGTCCCTGCTCCAGCAGGCGTAGATCACAGGATTCATGCAGGAGTTGATCCAGCCGAGCCAGGTGACGATTGCCGACACGATCTCCTCGTGCTCGATGCACTCGATGCAGAACCCGGACAGCAGGTTGACCACAAAGAAGGGCAGCCAGCAGATAATGAACACGCCCATCACGATGCCCAGCGTCTTGGCCGCCTTCTTCTCCTTGGCGAACTTGGCCAGCTTCCGCGACAGCGAGAAGTTCTTGCCCATGTGTCGATGGCGGGCCAGTCCGTTGTTGTGCAGAGCGGATAGTGGCTCATCATCCGGTTCCTCGGGCGTCGAGGTCGTCGTTCCGCCGCCATGATTGTGATGATGGTGGTGCGAATGCGAGTGTGAGTGGCTTAGAGATCCTCCTCCACCACCTCCTCCTCCTCCTGCGCCCCCTCCTCCCCCTCCCGAAACCTGATTCGCCTGATCACGGGTGGTGCCACCACGATGTATACGCAATGTAAGCTGCAGTTCCCCCGAAGCCATCAGCACCTGTTTGGTTCCAATCTTCAGGGATCTCGTCTGTATGACAGCCGCCCTGTAAATGCGACAGTAGGTGAACACCATCACCAGCAGCGGCAGGTAGAAGGATATTGTCGACGAGAAGACCAAGTAGCCCAGATGCTCGGTGAATGTGCACTTATACGCAGGCATTTCGCCATCCCTCGCCGCCCGCCACCAAACGATGGCCGGAAAACTGATGGCACTCGAGCAGATCCACACGGCGGCTATCAGCCCAGCGGCCCTCTTCACCGTCATCCGCATGGGATAGCTAAACGGATCCGTTATGGCCCAGTAGCGATCCAGCGAGATCACGCACAGATTCAGTATGGAGGCGGTACTAAAAAGCACGTCCAGGGATCGCCAGATGTCGCACCAGTCCGTGCCAAAGAACCATGTGTTCTCCAGGACCTCATACAAGGCGGAGAAGGGCATGACCACCAGACCCACCAGGCAGTCGGCCACCGCCAGACTGGTGATGAAGTAGTTGGTGGCCGTGTGCAGGTACCTCTCCCGGATGACGGCCAGTATGACCAGGGAGTTGCCGAAGACGGTGGCGAAGGAGAACAGGAAGAGGAAGGCCAGCAGGCCCACGCGGTCGTTGGGCAGCGCCTCCAGGAACTCGGAGAGATCGGGTTCGGGTGTGGTGGTGCCACCACCACTGGTAGCCACCACCGTCGCAGGCGGCGTTGTACTCAGAGTGGTGGTGGCATTCAGGACGAGCTCCGTGCTCGTGGGCAAGCCATTGAAGTAGAAGTAGACGTCCTCGGAGATGTTGTAGCTGCCGAAGAAGGGTGGCGCGATGGAGGGCGAGCGCGACTGCGTCTGATTGAGCCCATCTACGCGGAGGAGCGCCAAAAGGGGGGATACCACACCCCCGCCACCCACTCCTTCCGCTCCTTCCACTTCCGCCGACGACGACGCAGACGAGCCATTGTCCTCCACCATGGCAACTCAGTGCTGTGTCGCTGCAGCTGACGCGAGTCCCTGTTCCAGTTGCAGTTGCAGTTGCAGTTCCTGTTCCAATTTCCCCGGCAGTTCCTGCTCCTGTGCCTCCTGCTGCTGCTGCAGTCCGCGGCTGCCAGCCAAATTAATGAAGCGCATTTTCATGTCCTTGGCCAGGACTCGCCGCCGGGCTGCCAAGCTGTCGACGAAAAAGAGACGAAGCGACTGGTGAACACAATGCAATCAGGACAAACTTAAGATAAAGTTACGCTGCTACAAGGTCTATCAGAGTTACTTGGGATTTGTACTTATTTTGCTAACCAGTTTGGCTGATTTATTGAAAAGATTGTAGTACAAAATAAGTACATTTTTAAAAATAAAAGTTAAAGAAGTCTTCTTTAAATAAAAGTGAATTAAACCTATTGTATATAGGGTTTTTATAGAGATGTGATATAATTTTATTCGAAATATAGGTATAGTATGTGCTTTTTTTAAAGATTAAGTCAGCTAGCACCCTATAATATTCCTTATATTATTACCCAAGATCAAGTTCTGATTTGAATACTTCATCAAGTTTAGATGATGCGAGTAGAACAGCGCTTCTTTTGGCCCAAACTTTTCGCCATTCTAATGAAGCGATTGTAATTGAATCGCTCTCGGCTCGGGCTATAAATTTCATTCAATTAAAATGTTGACTCTCGCCTCCCGCAGGTAACCGAGTTAAGCAAATTTCGCGCGCACAAAAGCTAAACAAACACATTAATTAGAGGATTTTTTGGGCTGCCTGGCCTGAGAATCAGGAAGAACTGGGGAGCTCCACCTGCTGCTTGCGGCCCCCAAAAGGTGCGCAATTAATTGGCAAGCAGACACGCCAGATGAGGAGGATTCTGCCAGGAGTTCCCGGGGGGGTAGGAGGTCCTGAGGAGGCGAGTGCCACACAAATAAACAAATTAAATTACATTTCGAGTGCCAGGGTTGGCAGGAAGTCAAGCGTGCGACCACTAGGAACTTGAACTCCGGTCGCAGGATGGAGAATGGAGAATGGAGGTTGGAGGATCGAGGACGCTCGTTGGGGGATGACTAAGTGGATGCTGCCTTTGTCAACGGAATTTGACTGTGCAGCGCATTATTCAAGAGTCCTGGCTGAAGGAGGACTCCTGTCGGCGCGAGTTGATTGCTAAGCTCCGTACTTAATGTAAACAGCCGGCGACTGTGTCGCCAGCTTGGATTGCACCGGCTACTCATGGCGAAATCCTCGCTGCATTTAAGTCCTTGGAGCTTTCGCACATCTGTCATTGGCACTCTCCTTTCCCGAGGTCCCTGTTCCCATTTAACAGCACGAATTTCGGGTCGTCTTAATCGATGCGATGAAGATGGAAGCTGAACAACCACGGTCAGCGGATTGGGAATTAGGTTCTGGTTCCGCCTTTATTTTGAATGTGACCCAATCAGCGATTTAGTGACGTTTTGCTTTATTTTCTTACAATTCTTAGCTGGGTTCTTTATTTAAAATGCTTCAAAAATATTTATTGTGTAAGTAAACCAATTGAGAAATATGTTAAAAATATTATTTAGCATCCTCATACTATTTCCGTTTAAATGCCATTACTCTTCAGGATTTTGTGGACAATATGGCATGAGTAGTCATTTAAATGCCCAATTATATTGAGCTTAAGTTATATAATCATCAAAACATCCTTCACCTGGTGACGAAGCACAATTAGCTGGAAATTCATTGTCCCGTATTTTGGTCTTAATTTGCGCCTTTAAAAACAGGGCTTAATTTGCAAATTTGAGCTCTATAGTATATCATTTGTAACTTAGTTACGTTTCGGCTGTGGTGCTCGATTATCACCTGTCATCATCAGGCGGGGAGTTACGCTGGATATGGTCTGCAGCCAATCGAGCGGCGAAGGACGAAGGACTCGTGCCTCGTGCCTGCTGCCTCCACATCCTGGCTGCTCATTTCCGGGTCGCGTATGCCATAAATTCAGCTGCCTGCTGTTGTTGGCTTATCTCGACCCCCGAGAACTCCTGCCCCTCCGTACACAGGGTCCAGAACAGAACAGAAACGAGCTGAATCCAGACTTGAGCCGAACCTGACACGTTTATAGTTTATGTTTTCTTTAGCCACATTGCAGAAACGGCTGAAACAGCAGAGGCAGCGTCTTGCCTGCGTTTTTTGTTTAGCTGCTTAGCACAATTTCCTGGCACATTTCTCACTCGCCCTGGCTAAAAAAGCAAGCATTTTTTTCACTTACTCGCCCGCCTGATGAGGCTGTTGATGTGCAGTAAGTCAAAATGCGAGCACGGGGCCAGGGAGCTGGCATAAAAACAGGGCAACCAAATGAGAAACACGAAAAATATGTGTGCACTGGGAGGAAAAAATTGTGAAACAAAATTTGTTCACTTAAAAAAGGGCTTGCTTTTCTAAAGGTTTAATTCAATTACTTTAAAAATTAAATTAAATTATTTTAACCGGCAGTTAAAGCGAATATTTTCTTTTTTAGCTGTTTTTTTTTATCACAATAAATTGTTTTTATTTTTTTTTTGCACCTGTTTATATATAAAAACCAATATTTTGGGGCTTGTTTTTGTAAGGGTTTAATTCAATTACTTTAAAAATTAAATTAAAATATTTTAAACGGCAGTTAAAGCGAATAATTCCTTTTTTAGCTGTTTTTCTCATCACAATACATTTTTTTAAAATCATTTTCTGTACCCTTTAGTTTATAAAAACCAATATTTTGTTTACAAAAAGCCATAACGTTTAAAAAAGTGTAATTTTCCGCTTGTAGAAGAAATTCATATGAACAAGTGGGCGGTGCCCTGCAGCTTTCTGGGCTTTTCTCTTCACTTTTTGTGTCTGGGCCGAGAAATTTAATTGAGGCAACCTTTAAGGTTGCTGCTAAAAGCGGGCCGAAAACCAAAGCTGGCCGAAAGCCAAGTCTGGCCTCTATGCAGAATGCTTTCGACCAGGCCAGCAATTTGTATATGTGTGAAAAACCTTTTGACCCTTTTCAGTTAGCCGTTGTGTGCGTGCGTGGCTGGGAAAAGGCAGCGGAATGGAAATGGTTAAGTCATTGAATGGCCTCATGAAAGTTAAGCAAATGCCTGGCCCGCATTTGTATGCGGGTATAGCCCCATTGGCGAGGAGTTGGCCACGCCGAGAGATTTCCAGGAAAAGCGGTCGTGCAAAAGTCGTGCCCAGCATGATTGCGAAAATTCATTTAGTTGTTAATTTCAACATGAATTTCATAAGCTCCCCCAGTACAGAGTATTTCAATTTCAAGGGGCCCCAGGGTCCCCATTCGCTGGCCCCAAAAATTAATTCCCTGCATTGCCGTTTCGTCTACACAATTGAAATAGATTCGGAACGCCCAAAACCACTGCAGCATCGAATCACGCCAAATCACAACATAACATTTCAGATTCAGCCACAGACTCGCATGGCCAAATGGCCGAATGTTTGGCATGTATCTCTGTTTCGGTGACAGCTGCAATAACAGTCTTTGAATTTAAATTGAAGTCAAGAAGACCTCTTCGAATGGTAGACATTCTTATTGAATGTGCCAGCCGCCGGCCATTTGTTGAGTTTTTATGCGAACCGTAATTATATGAAGCGATTTTCCATGTCGCATTGTTGCCTATTGAATTATTAAAACTTCCGAGACGAGTCGATGTGTTTATTGAAATTGCCTGCCAACCGGCAACTGGCAACTGGCACCCGAAAAAGCTTAGGGAAATGGAAAAGTGGCCTGCTACGGCCAGTACAGGCCAACTTCTCGGCCTTGAACTTTGGCAAATTGAATTTTTTTGAAGCTCAACTTCATTTTTGTGTTTCTCACCTACAGTTGATATAATAAAGAAAAGAACAAGTTTCAAGTTTTTTATTTTATTTAAATTGTGTGGAATTTTAGGTATTTAGGGATGTGAACTTGCAAATTAATTTAAGGAACTATTATATTTAAATTACAATAATAATAAATAAATGTAATATTGGCAAATTGAATTTTTGTATAGCTCAAATACTTTATTGTTACAAGCCTACAGTTTCAAGTTTTTTATTTTATTTAAATTGTGTGAATTTAGAGGTATTTAAGGATCTAATCTTTCAATTCAATTAAAGAAACTATAAAACTAAAATTCTAAATTTAAATAAAATAACTTTTTATTGATATGAAATACATTTCCAAGTAGTATTTTATTTGCCTTACATTTAGTAGAGTACATTTCACAAGTTTGCCTGTATTTCCGGTGCTTTCATAGCGCTGCCCCCCTAAGTAGGCAACACAATTTTTACGGCCCCACGAAGCACTCCCCTGATGTCAAGTAATATGCCCGGCTTTGAGTGCCACGCCCCCCCGCCATGGAAAATGGAGGCCTAATGCCAGAATTTATTAGTGCCGCTGCCATTGTTGTTCACGTCGATAAGAGGAGCCAGTCGACGAGCAGTGACATGTGCATATAATGTAGCTAGAAGTGGAAGTGGAATAGGGACTGGGATCCCAACATCCATTAATTCCGTGCACTATCGCCGAATTGGAATCGCATGGCGGATAGACGAGCAAAGCCCCGGTGACATTGAACAACCTTTTCTTTCTCGGGGCCTTCGTATTCAAATTAACTCGATGGTGAGCTGGATAGACTGCTATCTCGGGGGCCTAAAGTATCGGTGGCACCCACTCAGGAGCTGAGCGATAAATCGCCGCCTAAAATCTTCCAAATTGCTCCCCGAGCGTTTTTGGCGTTTTCAGGGGCTTTTCGGTTTTTTTGTTCAGGTAAACCAAGCGAAACAAAGTGAAGCGTTCGGCGTTCGAGTGGCTCCCACTGGCGTCCAAATCTTTGACAATCTTAATGCGAATCCAAGTCAAACACACGCACTCGGGGCGAGGGGGGCGGAGAAGTCGGTTGGGAAAGCGCCGTTTTTCCGACTAACCCGAGCGAGGCGAGGCACTAAAACGACGGTAAATACGGCGAGTTAAGGACTCAGGATCCGTTTTGCCGGGGTCCACAAATGAAATTTAATCACGCGCGTGGCGAAAACGCTCCGCCATTCAAAGCGCCAATGTTTGCTTTATTTTCGGCTTTGCAACTTGTGAGCCCGATTTGATAATGCCTGCTATATCTGGTGTCCCCGAACTCAGAGCCCCTCGGTGCTGGGCTGCTTAATTATGTCACAAATATTTACACCGGTGGCAGAGTGTCATGGCACGCAAGGAATCTAGCCAGGGCAAACAGAAATCAAACGAAACAAACGAACGGGGGGGAGTGGATGTCCTTTGTTTTTCTGGATATACTATATATATATATACAGAGTGCACAGTTTTTTGTTCGCTATTCGAGGCAATCAAGGACGAATAAGGACGGCGGCGGGGTGGGCATGAAAGTGGATTCCGTGATAATGGCTGGCATTAATTTGTGGCTCGCACAGACAGCTCGTGAGACGGAATCGACAGCCCAAACTCCGGCTCTCAGGATTGGCACCCCGAACTAAAAGCGAAAGCAGGCAAAAACACGAGAATTATCCTTTTTATTATGCACTCGAAAAATGGCAAGGACTTAAAGTACAGAGAAATAAAACTATCAATTTTATGTTTTCTAAAAATAATTATTTTATTATTTTTTTAAACATTTTTTAAAGATATCCATCTGATTAAAATATGGAATCTTTTAAATGTATAACAATTTGTGACTAAAATTTCATTAGACGTACCACGTGACGTATACGTAATTTAATAGAAATTTGCTACTTAACCTCTATTTTTATGCCCAATAAAATGCTAAAAATGCTTACTAAACGAAATTCAATAGACTTTATTTTATTACCCAGGCCTGAAGATTTTTCGAGTGTGCCTTCCCCTTCCCCTCGCTTCACGACTGTTATTGTTGCGGAAATACCTTTGGCATGTTAAAAGTTATTGCCAACTCTGGCACACTCACACATGCGCCCGGGGAAAGACACATTTAACGCGCTTGTCACGCAATGAATAATGATTGGACAGGACGACAACCGGCAAGGACAAATACAACGACAACTACAGCGAACTCTTCGCCAAACAACAAGGTGAATGACAACGGCAACATTTCAGGACATTCAGGATATATGTATCAGCCGTAGGCAACGTTACTTATGCCAACGTCTGCCTGCTGTCAGTGAGCCAATCGAGCATCGGGCATTACTTTAAGTGGCATATTGCTCATGCGACATGTGGTCCCCCATCAGCATCTTGCCACCCCTTGCTCCCCGGTGTGTCGTGATTAATAATTAAATATTGTCACAAATTGGAAGTGGGTCACAGGACTCGAGATCTCTCGATGCACGGGGAAAAATTCTTCTGGTTATTTCTTTATTTATATCTTATCAAATACCTTAGATTTTGATTTATTAAGTTGCTTTCGATTCTCATCAACTATTTAGTAGTTTAGTAGCCAGAGAACACCACCTTTGATGAAAAGGATATATGGTATAAGAACCCCCTGCAGTTGAAATGTCATGCTGAAATGCCAGTTATTTTTGATTGGCGAATCAAGCCCCCTTGATGACCAATTTCGCTGAAAGTTTTCCCCGTGCGACTTCCGTTTTCCCCGTCCCTCTTCCTGTCCTTGTCCTGACAAATCAAGTTACCAAGCGGACACGGAGTGTCCTGGCAATCCTGACAGCCGTGTCAGCCGCGGAATGTAAAGCGGAATGTGGAAAATTCAGCTAAAAATGCTAAACCCTGACGTCATGCGAGCAAAAAATACGCCAACTAATCCGAATCTCGTGAGCTGTCGAGCTGAGCACACATGAGCGAATCATTTGACCAAATATTTGCATAATTCGAAATCAATACCAAAGCCACCCCAACGACCTGAGCTTTCGAGTTCATCGCATGCGGATTATGATTAATTTGTTGCAGTCGGCAGATGAAATGTTTACGGCTTTCACTCTGTTTTCCGCTGCTCTCGTATTCTGTTTGCCTTTGCCAGTTTTTTCCCCGGAAAGGCGGATTCATAGAGAGGGGGAGGGGCTACTAAACTAACGAACTCCCACTACAAACCCTCTCAACTTCTGCTCCAGTGACTCCCGGGATATAGGTTCACTTTCATTTCATCGTCTCAGGACGACGCACGCACGCACTCATTTCATTGGGACCCAAAGGACATATTTAAAGTTAGTTTTTGATGAGTTGGCATGAGTTTTATTAGCGGCGCCCAAAGTTTCCCTTTGACGCAGCTCTTCACATGCCGAATGAGGCAGCTCGATGAGCATCGGCCTCCTAAAAGCCATGGGGCAATAAATTAAAAATGTATCACATCACAAGGAGGTACTGGGAAATGGCATGTACTGTGTGGGATTCCTTGCATGGTTTGTATACACCCCATCCGATTGCCAAAACTTAATGGGTTTTGCATAATTTTCGGGGGCGATTCGCGCCGGGTATGAATTCCAGTCACATGACCGCATGAGATATGTGCGAGCGCCGCCTAATATGATAATAACATAAAGAACTCTGTCAGCGGATCCTCGAGCGAGCATGAGCAAATTACAAATCGTCTGCACACGCCGTCCGCATCCCCAATTTCCAGTTCCAATAATGAAACCGAATCCTCATCGGAGTTCTCAACAGTGTTGGTGGATTCGACTGAGGAAACGAGCCAAGTTTCTTAATTGGATGAAAATAAGAGCTTCAGAATGCTTTATAAAGCCAAAAAAAACGTATACATTTCATAGTATATTTATTTTTACTAAAAAGTTAGTAGAAGTTGGATCTACAATTTATTTAAGTCAATTATTTTAGGTATCGAACTAACTATCAGTTAGAACTTTCAATTTAATTATCATTTAAAATGGTAGAGTAAAAATATTAAAAAAAATATATTTATAATTCGTAAGAATGATATGATAAATAAATAATTTAGGAAAATAAATAAGTATTTTAATAATATTAGATCGTTAAATATATTTATATACTTCTCTTCCCAACTTTTCTATAGCCAATAAAAGTCTATAAATAATTTAATTCAATCTCTTTATTAATGATTGACCAGAAAATCTCCAAATTAGCCCCACTGCCAGCCACCGAAAAACTCCCAAATGACCTCGGCACGTGTGACTGTGAAACAATTTCAGTTGCAGCCCGGATAATTCCGATATAATAACAAGATGCCAAAAGTCACGTTGTTAGGGGGTGTGGGCCACTCCTCCGAGGACGAGTGAAAGCGAATTCATCAGCGGGCCTGTCAAAGTGAACTGAAATATTGACTGCAGGAAGGCAGATAAGGACGAAAGCGAAAGCGACAAAGACAAAGGACACAAGGAGTTGCCGCAGGCAGAGGAATATAGAAAGACAATGACTGGGACTACATTACTTTTCTTTTGTGCTCTCTTTTTCCCTCCCAAATATCACTCCTCCATATCAGCAGCTATCGACTGCGCCTAATGGCCACGCAAAACGGCCACTTATAGTTTTATTATGGCCTCGTATCAATTTTGATTTGCTGGCTGACGGGAAAAAACAATTTCCTACGAATAATTTGCCAGCCATATCTGTGGAGGCGTGTGCAGTGGAATATCAATTTTGTGTTTCGGGGTACTGAGAAAAAATTAGTTCTATAACTGGAAGAGCAGTATACTAAATCTGAAAGGTTTGTGTAAGGAAATTATTAACTTACACATTTTTTAAAGTGATATTTCTTGAACTTTTTCTTTTTTAAAACATAATTTATTTTTATTATTGATTTATTTATATTTTTATTAATATTCTTGAACTTTTTTATGTAATAAATATTTTATTTGCTGGGCTTTTCAATTAAAATTTTTAATAGAACGAAAGAAAATAAAGAATAAACAGTACAAAATTTATTTTATAACTAGGAGAACAAAATACTAAATCTCAAGGATTTCAGTTAGGAAATAACTAAGTTATACAATTTTTAAAATGATATTTCTTACACTTTTTTTCTTAAAAACATAATTTACTCAGACTTTTGATTTATCTATATTTTTATTCAAATTCTCGAACTAAAAATTAGGGATACGACCAATAAAAATCAATATTAAACAATAAACTTAGTTTGGATCATAAATTTGCATTATCAAAGATTCAAACTCTACTAAATACACTATTTTCCAAAATGTAAACCCCATTTTAGTACCCCATTTTAAGTGTAGCCGTACTAACATGATTTACACAATAAATGTCATGCTGTGGCTGTGGCCAGCGAGCACGCAAGTCCTGTCGGCACATAATGCACTCCGCTGGATTTCACTATATTTTACTATTTGGCCAGACAGCCGGAGGCCTTGGCCATTTTGCTGGAAATCTTCTGGCCGGCGGCGGCTTATCGTGTTTGTGCCAGTTTGCAGCTTAATCGGGGCATCTTGGCCGCACAGCAGTGCATGTGGGCAACTTTGGAGTGACATTCTAATCAACTGCACATTAGCATGCTGGAATGGTACTTCAAACTGGGTTAAGATCCGCATGGCAGTCATGCAACACACACACACTTTCCTGCAGCTGATTAAGTTTCCCCTGCTGCTCGAAGCAGATTTTATGGCTAATTAAGTCGCAAAATTAACATTAAATGGCAATCTGCGAGGCACGGAAGTTGAGGAAGTTGGCGGATGGCAAGGATATGGCACACACACACTATATATAGTGTATAGTGCGGATCTCAAGACTGCGCTTCGAATCGCCAAGGTGGCTGTGAAAAACTCATTTCGCGATAATTAGTTCAGGGAAGCGGCGCAGTCGCCTGAACCCCGAAAAAACCCCCGCCGACGACGACTATGCTTTTCAGCATTTCTCATTTCGTTCGGTGGCGAAATAAAATGAAAATTGCTCATAGTCACCGGCAATATTCCTTAGCCATCTCTTTTTCTGCCAACTCAGGCAGTTTATTAAGGCGAAAATAATAAAAAAAAGGAGGAGCAGGCCAACAAAAAGTCCGGGTATTAAAATACAACCCAGCTAACGCTGCACAAAAAGCACACGACGAGAGCCGAAAAAGCCAGGAGGTAAAACCAAACAAAAAGGTGAAAATTAGAAATATAAATAAGTATATATATTTATGGCGATGTGGCCAAGAAAAACAAAACAAAACGCGGGAGGATGGGGCCACAAAATCTGCTTGGCTGAGCTATTTGCAATCATGAGAAATATTATTTTAATTTTGGTGTAATAATTTGCAAGAGAACATCATTTTCATAAGCCCCCTCCCCCTCTGCCGCTCTTCCACTTGGCCCCTTTTCGCGTAAAGAGGCCAAATGCGAGATGTCTATCCTTGGCATGAAATGAAAATGAATTTAAATACCTGAGCGTGGCTCGCGCCCACGTGCGCCCAACCACCCACTCCCGGTTTTCCGCCTCGTAAAGCTACCAGGAAAACACGCATCTACATTCATCCGCACTCACCACCCAGGATCTGCTGGGACAGGACCTCATCCCATCTTCCTTCCAACTGCCACCGGCGAATTGTCATTCAAATCTGTCGCATCGCCCACGGCGCCTGGTGGGCGGTGGGCGTGGCAGGGGGAGGGCGTGTCAAGCACGCAGTTTACTGCAAATTTTATTTGTTGCTGTAATTTTGAGCGTTTTGCGCTTAGCGGCCGCCTGAATCTGTATATACACTGCTACAAAAATATGAAAATATTCTGTTGCGAAATTGTACATTAATTTTTAAATAAAATTTTTAAAAATCTGTGATGATGTGAAGAAAAATATGAAAATATTCTGTTTTTGGATTCAAGCTCAATTTCTATATTTTCAAAAATCATTCTGGAATTTTTGAACATCAGAGATTTAAATTTAGAGAATTTTCTATGCCCAAAAAAGGGGATGGAATGTTAATTTTACATTTTTTTGATAATTTCTAAATATTAATATTTCAATTTTATAGATTTTTTCCTGTGCATTTGCCACCCTGCCTTTGCTCCCTTGTGTGTGTGTGCGTGCTGAATCTGTGTATTTGGCACTGTGCGAGTGTGCGTGCCATTCATTATTTTCAATTTTTCAATTCAGAAAGTTTCCATTGCCCGTTGCTGGCTGCTGTAAAGTGTTTCGTCCCTAGCGGAGCCAATTTTCGTAAATTTTTTGCAATTTATTACGATTTTCGTTTAATTTCGTTGTCGCCCGGCGTCCCACCCTCGGGCGGCATCCCCTGAACCGCCGCCGAACCACCCACACGGGCGCCTTTTTCCATGTGGCATTTCAAATTTGTGGCATAATTTCCAGGGCGCAGAAAAAATGGAGAGTGGTGGGATTGGATTGGCAAGAAACAGGCCACTCCATCGATTACTGCCTGTTAATTCTTCTGGTTCAGCGTGGGTGTGGAAAACTTTTGCAAGAGGAGGCAAAAAGAAAAAGTCAATTAGACCAATTGAACTGACGCGCCTGAAAATTGCAGGACTCCAGTTCGTGGAAAACCAAAAAGTTTTTCCCAGCTCCCCTAGAATTCGAGCAGAGAATGGACAATTCTAAGTGACAGCACGTGTTGGGAATTAGTTAAGTAAATGACGGGGCCTTATAGAGCTTCTCTGGGAGTCTGTGAGGAGTGAAAGTGAACAGCCGAGTCCTTTGGGAGTTTCCCAATGAGGCGGCAAAGTAATGGAAACCCATTTGACGGCTGAGAGAGCTCAGTGTTCCATTGAACTCGGGCTTCAAAGAGAACACTGGCTTTCGTTCTTCATTAGCACACTGATATACGATTATTTCGGGGGGATCACATTTACGAGTATCTCTACGAAAAATGTCTGATTTTTCCTGGCTTACCTTGAAGCCACTGCTCCGGCCGGCGGCCCATCAATTTCCCAGGCCTCAATCCTTTTTGGCCAAGTGCCCAAGTCGGCCAGCTGCTACATTAATCATCCCCCGTTTGGTCAGCGGTGAAAGCGGTAAGGGGGTAACAACCACAACAACACACTCACACTCTCACTCTTTTGGCCAGGTGAGCTTCGCCTCGGACCCAAACTGGTAGCCTGTCATAAGTTATTAACAAAACGACCCTTTAGCCCACATACGCCAAAGCAATTCGTAAAGTGCCATCACAGGCTTACTCACGCCCCCAACACAGATACTCACATCGAAACACACCAGTATACGCACACACACACACACACACATCCTCGGGTGCCGACTGCAATCCAAGACAATACTTTAAGCACACACTCGAACAAGAGAGA
This sequence comes from Drosophila mimetica, assembly GCA_037075245.1. Taxonomy (NCBI): domain Eukaryota; kingdom Metazoa; phylum Arthropoda; class Insecta; order Diptera; family Drosophilidae; genus Drosophila; species Drosophila mimetica. The sequence continues at coordinate 9,266,003 of JBAMCH010000023.1, read as the reverse complement.
GCATTACACTGGAAACTCATTTTGAGGTAATAAAAAAAATATACGAAATTAACCAATATTCCTTAAATAAATTTTAAACGAATTTAAAAATGAAAATTTGTAATTTAATTAATTATTAGTTTATAATTTACTCTATTTATATTTATGACACTGATTTTAATGTATAGTGAATTGATAAAATGTTGTTAAGAATTTAATATATTAGCTCAAACAATGTGATATTAGGAAAGCTTAAATCAAAACAAGGCTCATATTTTTAAAAATATAAAAGTAAAAATTATACATTTTTATTTTTATTAAAATATTTATTAAAATAAATATTAAAATATTTTCTAAGGATACCCATTTCTCTCTCTGTACTGATTGAACAAACAAGCGTCAGTAGCATTTTGTAGATTTCGTGTGGAATTTCAAGTTCGTTGCATTCTGTTACATTTTCTCCGGCCGCAAGAGGGGGAGGAGGCGGAGGATTACTGGGCGTGGCCGACTAGGAGGCGGGGTGCATCCGAAATTATGACCACTCGGACCCAATTTACTGGCAGTGTGCCAAGGACGCTGACGTCGCTGTGTGGCGGCTGACAGCTCATTGGAATTTGGAATTTTCATTAGTGTTACAAGTGCGCCGCCATTGAGACGGGCGGCCAAGTCGCCAAGCCAACAAAGGCGGCGAAAAAAACGGAAAACGGTGACCTTTGCGTATCCAAATACTCACGCATGGGACGGGGTCACCACCCACTGTGTGTGTGTATGCGTGTGTGTGCAACTGAAATATCCAAACAAGCTCAAGATTAATGTGCTGCGGGCAGTGCAAAAGTTTTCGAATGTTTGGCATTGCATGGTTTCAGGGGCGTTGCTAACAGCATTCAGACACATGTGAGCCATGTAAGAGATTCCATATTCGAAGGAAAAGGACCTTAAAGCCGAGTCTAAATGGTCCAGAGATTATGAATCGATATATGGTATGGCTTGGTCGAAATAAAAATTGTATTCCCTTTAATATTCATATTTTCCTGAATTACTTACTAAATTATAATACATATTTTAACTTATAAATGACTTCATGTTTAATTTGTAAACACCTAAATATGCATATAATGATAGGAAATAAACCATGGAATGCTAAAAATGTCTCTTTAATCAAAATTGTATCTAAAAAATTCTCTACAATCATTTATTAACAATTACTGGAAATAGAAAAGTATATATATATATGAATATTCCATCCTTTTTTGATCGTTTTAATTTTATTTGACTTTAAATAAAAATCCATTCAATAAAAGGAAATATAATACTGAATATAACAGATTATTCCTAAATCATTTTTTGGATAAACAGTTCGTAAAAAACTGGCCAGGGAAACCCATTCGAAAAATCCCTTTAAACTACATGGAGGCCTTGAAAATGTTTCGTCCGCTGCTATTTTGGTGGCCAGTCAACTTTGGAGTGGCGCTAATGTGTAAAACTATTTAAGTGCCCCCTCCCCCAACCTCTTCCAGCCACCACCCCCTTAAAAACAATGTTGCAAATTGCTGCTTGCGTTGTTGCTTTTGTGGTAATTGCACTTGCTGGTTTATTACCCACACAGCCATAAAATGTAATGCACATGATGTAAGTACTTAAATATGGCGAAGGCTCCGTCGATGCGTAGCCCCAAAAATTTTGACTGCTGTCAATGTCAGTAAAGCGTGAATCTACATAAATGTAACACCCATTCCCCACTCCACTTCGCATCCGCATCCCCATCCGCACATCCGCAAATGCCAAATTATTCCACCTGACATTCCGTCGACGTTTATCGGGGATTTTTGGTTTCGCCAACACTAAGCAAACAAAAGTGAAAGCGGATTTGTCTGTGTTTGTGATGTGTTGTGTTGTGCATACACACTGTTGTCCTTTGTCCTTTGTCCTGTGTCATTGTTTGCATGTGTGGCGGCCAAGTAAAAGCGAAACAATCAAGGAATGCGGCACGAATAAATCGCAATGCTTTTTGCATTTGACGCACCGAAATATCCACAATGAATGAGGGGCAACACCTCAGGAATTTCTTAGTGCTACAGTGAAGCTTCAAGAAACCAGAATTTATTCCCCTAAAATTTATTGACATTCTAACCTACAAACGACTTTCTTTAAGTACCAAAAGATCTTTAAAACTAATTCTATTAGCTTAAAAAATATATAATATAATTATTTAAGCTTTAAGTGCCAAAATATTTTCGTTGTTGACCTGTCCAAGTTAAAATTCAGCAAAATACTTTGCCAAACTTAAGAGCTTAACTATATTTTCACTACATCTTAATTGCGTTACAGAGAATTCAATTAAGTTGCAGCCGAAGAAGTTCATCTGTATGCTCGTAAGGATATCAGAATTTTCCAGACTTGACTTAGGTGCTCAATACCGAGTGCAAGTGAGTGTGGGTAAACAATTCCGCTGTGGCAAATGGATTTCCCTTTGTATTATCGAAAGCATTTTTAGCCTACAACACACACACGCTCCCCATAAATATCCAATTCACAAACTATTTCAATTACAAAGAGGAGAAAAGTCGACTGGAACCAGCGGAGGTACACAGGTACTTGTATGCGAGAGTGTTCTTGGGGAAAATGGGGAAAAGGGGCTTTTCTATTTCCTCTGCCAACGCACAAGTGCCGTTACATGCACGCGGTTTTCCACTGTGGCGGTAAAGATTGTAGAACTGAGATTTTTAAATTTAAAAAAATTATTTTAGGTTTTTTCCTAATGTGGAAAATATACTTTTGTTTTAAACTCGACTTAAGTCTCTTAAACTTTTCCAGCAAATTTAAAACCTGTGAACACCTCAAATGTTTACGAGCAAATATTTGCCGAATAAATATATGGATCTATAAAACCACCATCACTTTTTCGCAATATATATTTGTAAATAAAATGGCTTTTCAAGCACAGTTTATTTAATTTCTTAACTACCTCAAAATGTTTATGTGCAAATATTTGCCAAATGAATGAATTCAACTATAAAACCGCCATCAATTTGAGTTGCCAAATGTCGTGCATCAACTTTTAGCTGCAGGCTGCTATTATTTTGGCCGCAGCTGTGCACACACACTGTGTGTTTAGACCTGTGCTCCGTTGCTCCTCGCTGAAATATTTATATGCAAATAAATAGTTTAGCGAGCTATCAACTTCAACATGGCTAAAACGTGTGTGTGTGTGTGCGTGTGCTGGGGCGTTATTGTCATTATGCGTAATGTACACATATATCAGGGGGCGGTACTCGGCAGGGGGCGTGTCATAAACAACAGCACACACACACACATTGGCTCACAGATTGCCAGCTAGCGAGCGAATCCTTCGAGCTCGGCGTCTTATTACCCGTTAATGGTGTGTGGCATTTAATTGCTAATCTATTAGTGCGAAGACAGGACCTTGAGGTGATATCAGGACATCAGGCAGTCAGTTTGGGCCAGGTCGTGGCAGGGGCAAATTGATTTAATTGCCTGGAATGCGTCTTAATTATAAAATCAATAGGAAAACAAAGGCTTGCGGAATTCGCACAAGAATGAGCCGCTTAATTAACCAGGATGTCTGTTTCACTTCAATGGAATTTACTTTTATGCCAGAATGTGTGTGTTGGCTTTTTGTGATGTGGTGAAGCCGATACACATGTGTTATGGTTTTGTTACGCCCTAATCGACCGTAATGTAATTAAATGCCGGTCCTGAAAAAAAGCCAATCCAAACAAACACTCGAACTATGGCAAAAAGCAAGAGATGGCAATAAAATTACGCAAATAGTCGGCCGCATAATACAGAAAAAAGCATAAAAAAAAAACTTAAAAGAAAAACAACAGACTTTCGGAATAGAATTTGCATCGGCCAAAGCGGCGGAAAAAAAGGAGGAAATTCTGTAAAATATTTATGTACACAGCGACATAGTGACGCTGTTGACTTTCATTACCTTGCGCAAATAGAGGGAAAGTCATTAAAAATTTTAATGAAGAAAGTTTTTTCCTTTGTTTCCCGTTGTCACCGTCATCATCATCATCTCATCCGTCGTCTTTGGCGCCGCCTCAACTTGATATTTAAATTTTATTTTGTTAGCAGTTCTCCGCTTTATTGTTAACAACAAGCGGGGCATTCGCATCCTCATAAGCGGCATGATTTATTGGAGCGATAAAGCGATTAAATTAAAATTGATTTATGTGGCAGGAGAGCAGCGAGCACAACTAGCAGACGGATGCCGCTTATATCCTGATTATTTTCCCTTGCTTTCTCCGCTTCCCCCACCCCCCACACTCCCAAGAAAAAAAACCAAAGTAAAAACTTACTAATTTATGCAAAGCAGGCAGACTGCTTGAGGCTCTGCCGGCGGGACGACATGGCGTATGATTAACCCAAATGTTTGGCCCTGATTTCTCCCCTGCTTTACATTTAAATTACCCAACTAAAAAGAATATCGCTCGAGGCTTAAATTATTTCCCGCTGAGAAAAAGGTCCTGCTTTCATATCCTTGTGTAGCGTCCTGTATCCTGTATGTTTTTGCGGCTTGTTTGTTCTGGCCAAAAAAAGGACATCAACGCAACTAATTTGCCCAGCACAAATAAAGAGCCAAATAAATAAAAGGGAAATGGACGAACTTTTACCCAAAACCAGCTTCGATTTTAGCCAAGTTTATTGGATTCCCAAACCCAATGGGATTCGTCCTGCCGCTTAAACTCCTTTGGCTTTAGAGCTGCAACACTGTTGCCAAGAATTTACGGCGATGATGGCCCGCACTCAACTCACCGTCGGATGCAGCAGTTCCTCCTGCCTCCTATGTTTTTATCCCCTATATCGATGCCACACTTTCGGTTGCCCGCGGGGCTGTCCTTCGAATTTTCCGGGGCTTTTTATTTTTTTGTTGGATTTTCTTATATTTTGCTGTCGCCTAGACGGCTGTTGTGGTTCTTGCACTGACGTTGCGGTCCAAATTGAATTTCACTTGGAAAATATACGAGCATGATTAATCACTTAACGAAGGCAGGATGGTCGCAAGCGGGACCGAGGATATAACCCGCACAAGCCGATCCTGACATGGGGGACCGCATTCCGTTAACTCGTTTACTGCAGCTGATTCCGTTTGGCAGATTCCGGTCGGCCATTAGCTTTTAAGTGTCTTTATACAACAATTTTTCAAATTTTCTTTTCACTATTTGTTTATCCTTTTTTTAAGTACTGAAAACCAATATTCAATAATTTAATTTAAGCACTTAACATTTGATTTCCACTTAATTGGCTTACAAATTCTGGAAACTTTTTTGATTTAACATCTGAATAAAGTTATTTTCACTGGAGAGGCGAAAGTTATTTGATACTCAACCAATTAAAAACCAATATTTAATGAATTACTGAAGCGGAAAATAGCATTTTTAAATATTTAAGGAAACATGAAATAAAATTATTATTTGTTGAAAAACTAAAAAAAAAATGTTAAGCTTTTTAAACGCATGTGGACTATGTTAAAAATTTGTTAAATCTTAAATCTAAAATACACTCCACATATTAAAAACTTGTTAAATCTTAAATTTAAACTGCAGTATTAAAAAAAATCGAAAGTCCTGCAAATCTAAAATCATTTTTGATTTCTATACCGCATTATTTTTTTTAACACTCAAAATCACACCATTAATATTTAAGATTTTTAAATTATTGTGTACAATTTTTTTTTATATTAAAGTAATTTTATTTTTAAACACTTTTTAAATTTAATCACTCCGTAAGCGCAGTCGACACCGTGTTAATTCATTCACTCGCTGAGTTCGCTCGCGAAATTCATTCACAAAAACTCGATTTTGGGCAGTTGGCGGACCAAAGACCAACGCGACCAGAACGCCACTGAAAGCGACTGAAGGCGGCCGAGAACGGAGGAAAGCACGCGGCCAGGACCTGCCACGAAGGCTCACAGCACGGGAGTGACGAGGCCGCTCGGTCGCGGACTTCGTTTCGGCCAGCGTGGAGTGACGAGCTGGCAGGATAACACACGAGGACGATGATGGCAGCTCTGCCTGCAAGAATCTACCATTGACGGTTCGCTGGGAGGCGGCAGCAGCAGCAGTAGCAGCAGCCGACCCACAAATACACACACGGCCATTTGTTGCAACTGCCAGGATAACGCGAATGGTGTAGCACACTTTTGCGGGCCGCTCGTTCGGCACAGCATTTCGGCCCTCGGAAAGGGGTCCAAGCCAGAGCCCGGCATTTTGGCCCAGCTGTTCGCTTGGCGCCAAAATTCTTGGCCCTCTTCGCGCAGACGCCAGATTGTTATACTGGTTTCAGCCGCCGAACGGTATAACAGTTTCTGCCAGGAGCGGTTCAAAAAATTATAGAAAAAATTACAGTAAAATAAAAATTCTTAAAAAATTATTTTTTAAAAATTATTTCAATTAAAAAAAAATTAAAATCTTTAAAACAAAGTCATAAAAATTAATATTAAGTACCTACATGGTTTTCCATTTTCACCAAAGAGTTTATAAAATATTAATAATATTTTAAGATAATTGTTACGATTCCCTTTTGCTTGCCTTCCAGCTTTTAAAATAATTTATTTAGCAATAACTTTCCTTAGTCAATCCACATACTTGTGTGATCCTTGTTAGTGCTCTCTCCTCCGAATTATGCCATGGGAAAATGTTTGGCAAAAATGTGGCACATGAAATACTTGTCTACCAGTTTGGCACATTAGGTATTTAAAAAGTTGTTAGGCAAACTTTCAAATTAAATACTCCGAGCTTAAATTGTGCGAGCTGCCCGTGGCACACGAAATACATACATATATTTCGAGGGGGTCACGAGGATTTCCGGGGTGTCCTGGCAGCCCGGCCTTTGGTACTTGATGCTTGGCACAGTGCATTCTCCGCCCATTTATTGCATTTTGCATGTGTAAGGAGCGTTTTTATTATTTCGCCCACGTTCAGGATGTGTGAAGAGCACCAAATTAAGGAATTCTGTCTGCGAGAAGTAATTAAAATTGTGAAGAAAGCCATAATGCGAGTGTTTACAGTTGAGAACTGCCCAACTAAAGCGAGTTGAGCACCCGGCAAAGTGTTTTAATTGAGAGCTTAAGTGTTATCCTTTCCTCCTAGCAAGTGCTCTAATATACATACATGTATATATACATATATTTTGATAAATTTTGTGCTGCGAACCGAAATGAAAATAGGAAAATGCAAATGGCAGGCCGCCTGGAATGAGATTAAAAATGCATGACATCAATTATAAGAAGTTTTCTTAATTTTCTTCCGCCCATAACTCACATCGGGTTTTCTCGCAGCAACTTTTTTCCAAAGCGAACAACTCGACAAGGGCAAACGCACATGCACACATTCTCGCAGAGAGCACATTTGTTTATTCCTCGATTGCGTACAAACATTTGCATTTGCATAGACAAGTTAAAAGCATCTTCTCGCCTCCGTCTGCCCGGCAAATCCCTAAGACACTGAAAAAAAATATGGCAAATCTGGATCATTTTAAAACATTATTTTCAAATATTTATTTACATAAACTTAAGGTATACTGATAAGGAGAAAAATGATATTATATCTATTGTATTTAAAGTTATGATATAAGTATGATAAACATGAAAATAAATATTTCAGGTATTTGGTATATATGTATATTTACTATAGCTTTACTTAAATAATATTAAAAATCGATGTAACATTTCAAGCATTTTTCTAAAAAAATGTTGAAATATTTTAAATGAAATATGGTGATAAAAGTATGATCTTAAATACAAATTCAGTACTGAAAATTAATACTTTAATACATTTTTACTAAAGCTTTGCTTAATTAATAGAAAAAAACGTTTTAACATTTCTTACATTTTTCTAAAAAATATTTTGGATTATTTTACAAATACTCTACATGACATATGTAATTTACATATGAGAGAAGAGGAAATAATATTTATAAGAATCATGCATCATGATATTCAATAGTAAATAATACATTTTAACGCAGTATTTAAAATATCTAATTATTTTTTTTTTACCAAAGCGTTTCAGCCACAATAAATTTTTTTTGTACTGCACAACCGAAGGACCAGAATCAGGAGCAGAGCGAACTTCCTGCTGCCTGAATGCGTCTGAGTCAATGCAGCTGCCGCTGCAAATGTGTGGAAAAACTCCGGCCACCCCCTTTTCAGCATGCGAGATTGCAGATTTCATATGCAAATTTTGCACTTCTTCAGAAAATTATTCAAATTACTTGCGAGCGACAAGCGCCGCTCGGCAGAGCGAGTCCTTGCTCGCTGGCTTTTATCCTGTCGTGGATATAAACAAAGCACCTTTTCCGTTGGCCAAACAACAGTCAACAGCCTTGGCCGTTTGACAGCCGCCACCCATCGATGGCAAATCTTTGCTCGGGGAATGAGGCTGCGGAGGAGTAAATGTTGGCCCATCAATCAGGCAAAATGGCAAATGGCGGTTCGGGTTCATGGCTTGTAATCCCTTAATATTATTAAATAATTAACACGCGTTACTGGCAGCTTAGCGACCGGAAGTGATGGCGCCCAGACTTTCGTCTTCTAGGATTTGCCCATCAAAAGATAAACGCAATTACGGAGCAGTTTTCGGGCATTTTGAGCATTTTGGAGCTGTACAAAAGACAAAGCCGCGCCGCGAAACATGCAAATTAGCGTGGCAGCGAACGAGTTAAAGTTCGCTTTTAAAACGAATTTGCATATTTAAATGGCATTTTGGCCCAGACACTTGACAGTCTAACTGGCAGTTGGCAACATTCAGTGCTTCTACTCCGAGTCCTTCGTCCTGCTCCTTGATCCTGTCACTCCACGGCGACGGTGACAGTCGGTGCCTCGTCACGTTTCTGTTGGCTCATAAAAGTGAGATTGAATTTTGAACGGGGTGTTTGCCGGAGCCCACGAAACTCCTGCGATTCGGAATTGCCTTAACTTTCTGCCATCCTATCCAGGGTGTCTGTGCTTAATAGGCCACATGAACTTGAACCCTGCCACCAGGAGATGATGACTGCCACGATGATGATGATGATGATGTTGCTTGATGAAATTGTTGCACACGCGCAGGGACAGCAAGTTAAAGTGAAAGTGTGGCAGAAAGTTTCTGGCGAAAGCGGAAGTCATTAACGTCTGATTTAGTGTGTGTTGAGTGAGTGTGGTGGTTGTTCTGGAATTTTATTTATAACTACTCATCAGCAGACTTGGGTTTGCCAGTGTTTCCCGGTCACTGTGCATAATGAAGTGCGATGGCGGATTTATTTCACGGCCCGAAGCGATTTAATCAGGCGAATCGAAGCAGTTTCAACTTACCTTTCAGAGTTCAAAGTCACGATGCTACAGCTCAGATTTCGACAGTTTAGCTTTGGGCGATCTGATGTCTGAAAGAGGATAGTAAAATTACAATATCAGATGTTTTCCAAAGCTTATTGAATATATACGAAAATAACCTTTAAATAAATAGAAAATCGTATTATATCAGTTTAGCTTCACAAAATAACCAACTAATTTTAAAGTCAAACTGCAACCTACAAAATATAGACCAACTAAAAAGTAGTGCGATTCATATATGTACATCAATTCCAATTTAGCTGGCACTTTTGGCAGTGATATACCTGAATTAATGGTCATCAATCAATGTTGGAAATTCTGAAATTATGTCATTTCCCCCCAAGCGGTTTGGAAAACCACCTGAAACCCCTGGGCAAAACCGAAAAATTGAGAGCGAGCGCACAAATCAATTGACATTCAGATTCGCAGCTGTGAGACGGGATGTTTGATTGACACAACGCTAATTGGCGACCATTCGGGTTGGCCATAATGCCAGGATTAGCAGGCTTCCACGTGTGTGCGTGTGCATTTCCATGTGTCCTTGTGGGTGGTAATCAGCAGCGATGCAGTGCAGCCATTTTGTCCTTTTTCTGTATAGAAAATATGGGCGTTGAAAAATGGTTATTTTTTAAAAAGCGCTGAGATCAACTTGATAACTAAATTTTTGGGAAAAGAATAAAATTCCGAATAAAATTTACTTTAAAAGCAGTTTAAATATTTTCTACTCATTTTTAAGGGCTAGTACACAACCCAACAAAAAATCGTCCAAAACAAAAAACTTCATATGAAAAAAACGTCAAGAAATTTTTTTCATATGAAGTTTGTTTGTTTTGGACGACTTTTTGTTGGGTTGTGTACTAGCCCTAAAGCAGGTTCTTATACAGACACAAAAATTTATTTAATCGAAAAATAATAAAAAATATTTAATAAAAATCGAAAGCTCACGCTCCCCAAATTTCCAAATTGTTCTTCCCAAAATACAAAGTAAAAACACTGAAAAATAATTATATATTTTGAATAATCGTAGAAAGTCTTGGATTAAATGTGAAAAAGATTTAGAAATCTATAGTTTCAGTCATCAGCTGAATATCCTTTTCCCTGGAAACTATCTCGACTTTTTAAATTGGCTGATGGCAGCACTGAAACTGAGCCATCTCGCATTCGAGACGCCATCATCCGCTTTGCCCCTAAGTCGACTTTAATCCCTGGCGCTAAGCACAAGACTCCAGAAAATCAAATCAGAAACTTGGGCCATAGTTTGTTGGCCAAATAAATCACGCAGCCAAGCCACCGAGATGCCGGCAATCGAAAATCGAAGGAGACAGTTGACAAGGACGGGGAATGCACGCAATGATAAATCGAAAATATTTTCACTTGTTTACACAAAACAATTCGGGACGACAGACAAACGACTGAAAGCTTGACAAAAATGTCCGACATCTTCCCCTAACTTTTCCTTCTGACCAGACCAGCACTCAATAAAAAGTAGCACAGACTCCTCCAACCACCAGTCATTGTCTCTTACACTGAAAGAAATCATTTCAAGTATATAAATTGATATATTGAAAAAACAAAATATAAATGAAAGTATACAAGATTTTTTAATTTTATATTATTTTAAAAAATAAGCAAACTCTGGTCAAAAGTGTCTTCTTATGAATGAAAAATGGTTTTATATTTTCCTAAAAATATTTTTTCCACTGTAGACGCAGCTCCGTTTAATGAACGAACAAACAGTCGAGCCAACAGAGGATTACGCTGCCAATGGACAGTGACTTGCACCACTTTCCCATCCCGCCGTCCTGCCATCCTGAATCGAGTTGGGTAAACAACTTGCGCGTCCTTGTCCACTTTTGGTCCTACCACCCGCGCCGACCCCTTCAAGTGTTAATTGTGTGCGTGATTTAAGCTTTGTCGGGGCAGGAGACGCAGTCGGGATCCCGAGCCACCCTCTTGACCATTTCGAATAATTGCTTTTTGATTGAGTTCAATTCTGCGATGGTTTTCCTCAGCGCCCAACTTAAATTTAAATGTTCAATATCTTCGCACCCGTCGAGCGAAGAGCATCTACTATATTGTTCTCCTTAAGAGTAAAGTGATGTTCTATCCACTAGAACTTCCAAGGCCACGACGGCCACTTTACAGGGATTATGGCGGAAAATCAGGACTCATTCAGACGCAGCAGGATCCCAAGAATAAGAAGGGTGGGTTGGGAAAACTTTGGAAGTTTTTTCTGCCTTATCTCAAGGACTACGCAGCAGAATCCTCTGTGCATGGCATAAGATATCTGGCCGATCCCAAGATGAGGAAATTCGAAAGGTAAGAACAAGATTAAGAAAAAGTTTAGATACAATTTCCATTTGTAAGATCAGGTTTATCTGGCTGCTGATCCTGATAACCACTAGCATTGGTGCTATTTTGGTCTACGTGGACCTGAGCGAACTTTATCAATCGGTGCGTATTCAGACCACCATCAAGAACACCATGCTTCCGATTTTCCGGGTGCCATTTCCCTCGATTGGCCTCTGTGTCAGGAACCGTCTGAACTGGAGGCTACTGGAAAACGGGGCAGCTGAGCACTTCCTGGGTGCCAATGTTTCTGCTGCCCAAAAGGACGTATTCATCAAGTTCTTCACAGCCGCAGGCGATCCCCATTTGGCCCGCATGAATGAAATGTCCAGTTTTTTTACGAATGAAACTCTGACTGCTGATCTACACATGCTAGATGGTCTGAATCTTCGTGAGGTATACGAGTACATCCAGTTCAAGTGCGAAGATCTTATTCACATCTGCCGATGGCGGGGTAATCCAGTCAATTGCTGTGAGATCTTTGAATACCAATTCACGGAGTCCGGCTTGTGTTTTGTCTTTAACACGGAAATTAGTCCGGCATCGCGAAAAAGAGCGGTATGTAAAGTTATACTTTCTAAAATATACTAAAAATCTATAATATCAACTTTAGGAGGAAGATAAATACTATCCCCTTCGAACACCCCAGTACGGCGAAGGTTCCGGCCTAGATATTTTCATTAGACTCCACAGATCCTTTATCCGTCCCGGGAAACGGGGCGTAAACGTGATGCTTAAACAGCCACAACAGTGGAGCGATGTAGTGCGTCATGTGCCACATGAAGCACACACCAGGATCAGCATGACACCCCGCTATACCATCACAGACGAACGAACCCGATCCGTAACTCCAGATGTCAGAAGATGCATTTTTCCGGATGAAGTAGACAGTCCGCTGTACAAAAACCTGCCGGGATTCGAGTACTGGGTGGGAAACTGCCGCACCAAGTGCCATCAGGAACATGTCCTCGAACTCTGCAATTGCTCACCATCCATATTTTTTCCCGTTAATGAAAAAGGTATCATTTTTACTTAAATAAATAAAGTAAAATGTATTTTTTATATATCCTTAATATTTTCCAGATAACTTTACAGTCTGCAAAGCTTCGGACTTCAAGTGTCTTTATGACAACAGACGTGAGGAACTTTATAGAATTTTAATTTAGTAACTATTTTATTTTTAAATTTTAATTACAGTTACCTTTAGCATTGAACGTCATCCCCAAGAGAAAGAATATGTTAAAAATGCTTATAACGAAAGCATGATCTGTGACTGTTTTACTAGCTGCACTCAACTTATTTTTGAGCGGGTTTACACCACTACTACACTAGAGTAAGCTCTTTTTATGGTTATTTAATATGATAATCTACAAAAATATTTTAAAAATCCACTTTAGTAATAATGAAACGGATACAGAGGCAGGCACAATGCGCATAGATATTTTCTATCAATCTGGTTGGTTTATCCAATATCAAACCGTCATGAGATTTACCTTCGTGGAACTGTTAGGTATGTTATAAATTATATATCTTTTAAAAACCAACCCTTGAATCCTTGAAAACAATCATATCTTTTCAGCCAGTTTTGGTGGCATCATCGGACTTTTTCTGGGCGCCTCTTTACTTAGCGCCTTTGAGTTGGCCTACTACTTCTCCATTGGTCTTTATTTGTATATTCATGACAAGAGAAATAAGAAAAAACCGGAGCCGCGAATTATAACTATACCATTTGGTCAGAGAAAAATAACCCCAATTAAGTACATTCATTAAATATTTAATAAATAAAATATCAATTTGATTATCCTTTTACCAAACATTTTTTCTGTTGTTGAAGGGATGTCTTAGTTTAACTTCCTTTTGGTCTGAAGGCTGCTCTGCTAGATGGCTCACTTCGTTTTTAAGGTAGCTCTTAAATTTTCGCCACTTCATTCTCAGTTGTTTGATTAAAACCCCGTAGTATTTATTATCATATAGATGCATGGCTAGACCCACAGTTAGATAGTAAACCAATTCGAAGGCACTGACCATAGAAGCACCCAAGCAGAGGCCAAATATTCCGCCCAGATTGGCTGCAAATATATTGGATAGTTATATACTAGACTACCTTCGATATCTCACCTATCAAATCAATTATGGTAAACTCCAAACTTGTTCGATACAAAGGAGTAGTTTCCACTTGATAGTGCACATCCACCCTGAAGAGTTTCTGATGCGGATCTTTGGGGCTGCAAGGAATGGTTTCATATATCTCAAGAAATCAAAGAGAGGTTCAGCGTTTCTATACAGTCTGCGAGCTGACAGGGGCAGAGTGGTTGTGGCCGTATAATAATCGAGCAGGTAGCAGTTCACCAAACAGGAACAGGTCATTCCCGGTTTCGTGGCACTGAAAAGGGCATCCTCGTCCCTTCGCTTATCGTAACTGAAAATGTCTGCAACGAAGGGCTATAGTTTACAGAATTAATCTCTTCGAATCACTCTCACCATTGTGACGAGCTAAGCAGCGCAGGCTAGCAGCATCGCACTCTTTAACTGAAAGAAAATATTTTTTTCAAGCACTTTAGATTGAAGGTAGGGCCAAAATAATGCAGTTAAAATTATGTTCTATAATCTAAATTAAGTAAATAATTTTTTAAACTATTTTAGACTAGCCAAAACTTGTTAAATAATTTTTTAAATATTATTATATATTGTAATGAAAATTTTCCTTATTTATTATAGTGTATTTAGGACTTACCCCTGTTGTTATATAAGAAAAAGATGGGCAGCGAGCAGTTGCAGAGCTGAACCAAGTAGGATTCATGGCATCTATTCAGGCAGTTGGTGAGCTGAAAGGGTTTCCCATATTTCTTGGCCGCATCATGGGAATCCAACTCACTCTGCTCGTCAGCAAAAAGACAGTTCCTTCTCTCTGGCGGAATACTACGAGTGGTCTCATCCGTCCACGTGAGATCCGGACGCACTGTGACATAGGTCTCGGTGTTTTGGGTCATCGAGTAAACCACGTTCGTTAATTGATCTGGCTTTTTTATCATTACCTGTGGGTAGTTTAAATGTATATTTATTTAGTTAGTTATTTAGTTACTAAATACTTACATAGACATTATCATTTGCCTGAGAATCGGGTCGCTTGAAACTCTCATTGATCAGTAAATCAAAGTTCAATCCCGTACTCTGACCAGCTTTGGCATTATGCCTGGGATAGAATTTAAAGCCCTCCTTCTCCCGAATTGCCTTGGAGCGTGGAGAAATCTCCGAATTGAAAACCAAACAAAATCCAAACTCCGTCTTCTCCAGCACAAAGTATTCGCAACAGTTGAAGGAGGAACTGCGCCACAGGCAGGAGTGCGTGACTAGGATATCCTCGCACTTGAGGGTCAGGAACAAGGCCAGTTCGGTCAGGTTTACAAAACCCACCGCCTCCAGGTTATCGTCCTCCAGCTGGGCCAAATTGGCCAAATAACTGCCGAAACGGAGAGTTTCCAGTCGGGAAACCAAGGTGGTGAAGCTCTCAACCACTTCCACACTGGAGTTGGCAGGCAGAAACTGCTCCCTGGCCGCCTCCAACTTGCTCCAATTAATGCGATTGTCCGTGCAAATTCCGACGGCCGGAAATTGGACCAGAAAAACCGGGTATTGTGGATCATGGACCACTGTCTGTAGTTTTTGGGACACAAAACGCTCGGAGAGTAGAAGGTAAAAGAAACAGGACAGAGCTACGCTGATGATGAGCAGCACGCACCAGATGAGTCTGTGGGTGAAGTTTTACAGAGACAATATTGATAAAAATCATGGAAAAAGAATGGGATATACTAAATATAAAATAAATCCTTTGTTGCCTTTTACCTGCAAAGTTATTCTTAGAGATGTAAAACGTAAAATAAAAAACAAACCTCTCCACATTGTGCAACTGTGGATCGTACAGATAGCGAACACAGTGAATCGTTGACTTTTCGCAATAGCTCCGAAAATGGACCCTCAGCAAATCCACGAGGCACTTGTCACTGCTGCCACCGAAACTAGTTGCCGCCACCGATTTATCTCCCTTGGCCATTCCGAAACCGAGTCACTCAATCACTGAGCTTTTCGCCGGAATCCGGGGAACCCTTTTATGGCCAGCGTCCAACTGGCTAGTTGACTTGTAATTGCAGCGGGCAAAGTTTTACCGTATAGGCCATCCATTATGGCTCACAAGCTTTGTAATTGAGTAGTTATGTTTCCTGCCAGTGATAAGCCCGCCGACAGAAGTGGCTATCGAACTCATTGATTAGCGGGCAGAACTGCCAATTAGCCATGATTTTCCCACAGTCATAGTTCAGCCGCTGAGCGAAATGAGTGCTATTGCGTGGAAGTCCGAACCTTCCTTCGAGGATAATGATGATGACCAACGGGAGTCGAAGAAGCAGAAGAAAAAGGGGCAGAATGGATGGGCTTTGACCAGGAGGTGAGTGATTCCGATATTTACCTAAAATGAAAGAGATGAAAGAGAAAGAGAGATGAAAGAGTAAAGTATAGAGTAAACTTCAAAAAATACCAATAAAAAACAAATTCTTTATAAAAATAATAAATACATTTTATTATATTTTTTTTTGTATATTTATTTATTTTCCTATAGATACGCTAGAGTCCCACTTAAATTCATAGCTCTTTTAGCCACAGTCTACGTGAGCATTTTGTCCTCGGAGCGGTATTTCTACTACTGGGTGCAGACCTCCATAGAAAGGACCGATGTGCATGTATCTGAGATCTATTTTCCAGCTGTGACTATTATCCCGATTAATTTCACCAGTGTTAATATCTCCAAGAAGTCGCAGCGTTTCGCCAATGCTTATAATTTGGTTCAGTCCGTGATCTGGCGGACTCCGAAGTCAGCTCGCCTGACGGAGCAGGACTTTGCGGAGTTTTCCGACTACGATAATTGGAACTTTCAGACCTGGGGTCTTCTCGAGTCCTGGCAGTTCAACTGTAAGCACTTTTTCTCCGAATGCCAGTGGCGTCACAAGCCAATGAACTGCTGTGATATTTTCCGTCCTGGAAAAACAATGAATGGATTCGCGTTTGAGTTCAATACGAACCTGTCGAAGTCTAGAGATCCGACCTGGCCTTGGTCAGTGGCTGCATCGGGATCCAATAGCGGTTTAAACGTGAAAATAAAAAGGCAGCACTCCCAGTTTACGGTGAATACTCTGGGGGTGAGTATGATGAAGATTACAGCTCAGTATATAGAGTACTTTTTATTCCTAATATTCACCAGGTTATAGTACACGAACCAACTCAGTTTCTGGGCATGAGTATTGACTATTCCTCGGAGGATCGTATCGTTGTTCCTGTAGAACCCCTTCGTTTTACAGCTGAACTAGATGTCAAAGCACGTCCGGTTCAAATGCGTCGCTGCTATTTCAAGGTCACAATTAAGGTCGAACAATTATTTCGAACTCAAATCCCTAATTAATTACATTTTTAGAAAGAAGTTGAAGATCTTGAGCAATCCCGTTCGGAATGCATCTACAAGTGCCACGCTCATTACATTCTCGACAAGTGCAACTGCTCCATAAAGTTACCAGTGGCCACTTCTAATGAAGAAAATATTACCCATTCAAAGGAAAGCAGTGAACGAAGGCTTTGCAATGTTAAGGATCTATACTGCTTTAATAAACACAAACGTAAGTCCTTACTCTGAAGTTATATTAACAATTTTCCAGCTAAAATAATATTTTAAACCTCCTTGCCATAGTTTCCCTGCTTTCTATGAGCAACATCATAGAAGAGTCGAGGGATAACGTATTTAACACCTTTGATTGCGGATGTTTTCCGCAGTGCGATCACACCCAGTACCATACCTCGACTTATACAGAAAAATTGAGCACCCATAGCGCCCACGCTACGGAAATCGAGATAGATGTGTATTTTCAGGAGGAGACCCTGTTCTCCTATCGCTCCATGCTGCGTTTCACCCTCATCGATCTAATGGGTAAGTTTGGGGCTCTATCATATCTCTGATTTTAATTACTTACCCTTTTAATCCACAGTTTCCTATGGAGGAATAGCAGGTCTGATAATGGGCATCTCGGTTCTAGGCTGTTTCAATAACCTCTTGGATCACTTTGCCTGTTGTCGTCTACCCCATGATTCCTAATGTGAAGAAAGGAAATCCATCTGCAGTTGCGTTCTCACGTTTCCTCACTTACCTGTAATCGAAGCACACACAAATACACTAAACAGCTGGTTCTTGGGATACAAACATAAATAAATTGAGAACAAAAACGCATTAGGAGAGTCGTTTCGAGTTTAACTACCTGCGTAGACAGTGGAAAATTTTCAATCGCAGCCCCAAACCAGACATAACAAAACCCAAGGGGTATCGAATGTATAGGAATACAAATCCATAGGATTTGCTTTACATGCACTTGGAAAATATATTTATATAATTTTATAAAATGGCAAAAAATTCGTAGGGGTTTTTAAGTGTATTTCAACAGTATGATTTTAGTTAATAATTAATTTTTTGCTTATTTAGAAAATATAAGTACCACAAAAATATCGAATCGAAGACCACATTCAAAAATAAATTCAAAAATAATATTTAAATATTACAATAATTTTTTCAAAGTGCACGTACACGATTCGCAGATGTGCTGCGTTTGCTAAACATTTAAATACTTATATTAATCTCTTAAAAAACGACAAACTTGCCAATTTGACAGAGATTAAAGGGGAGCAGTCTTATCAGCAGCTCAGCTCCTATGGAGGTTATTAGGCGGCATCCAGAAATTCTTTGTTGTCCACTTGTCCACAGAAGCATTAAATGCTTGGCGTCACAAAAGAATCAAGTCTGCCATGTTTGGAACTAAGCATAAAAACGGGATGGAGAAGCATAATCTTGCTTCGCGAACCCCTCAGGTACCAAGTCCAATCCCCGAACCCAAATCAGTTCCCTCGCAGGGGTATAAATAGCAGCTGTCTGGCCCTATTTCTGAACAGTCTTCACTCGATCGTTGGACAAACAAGTTAAGGAAAGCAAAAATGAAGGTTTTCGTTGCCATCTGTGTGCTGATTGGTCTGGTGAGTGTTTGATACCGATAACCCGGGACCCGGGAGACTCAACTCCAGAATTCCCGAATCTAATTAATTTCCCTTCTCCGGGTTAAAGGCCTCCGCTGACTATGTCGTCAAGAACCGGAACGACATGCTGTCCTACCGCGAGGAGTGCGTGAAGGAACTGGCCGTTCCCGCTGATCTGGTGGAGAAGTACACCAAGTGGGAGTACCCCAACGACACCAAGACCCAGTGCTACATCAAGTGCGTGTTCACCAAGTGGGGCCTGTTCGATGCCCAGTCCGGCTTCAACGTGGAGAACATCCACCAGCAGCTGGTGGGCAACCATGCCGATCACAACGAGGCCTTCCACGCCACCTTGGCCGCCTGTGTGGACAAGAACGAGCAGGGATCCAGTGAGTGCGAGTGGGCCTATCGCGGAGCCACCTGCCTGCTGAGGGAGAACGCCGCCCTCATCCAGAAGAGCCTGGCCCCCAAGGTTTAGGAGCTGTAAATGTGACTGATAAGCATTAATTTAGTTAATAAAGTAATTGATTTTCGAGAAATTTTCAAACTCAGAAGACGCATAATTGATATTACTATTACTGACTTTATAGGGTAGGAATCACAGCGTTACGAACCTCTGAACGAAACCATAATGCCCCTGCTAGGGTATACAAAACGTATAACTTGCCAAATTGCCAGAGATCAAAGGCATTCAAAATGTCTTTGTTGTCCACTTAAGAAACATGCTTAAATTCCAATTTAAATGAGCCTGCCTAGCCTCTTTTCTGAACAGTATCTGCGCGATTCTTGGTCAATCAAGTTCTAGAAAGCAAACATGAAGGTTTTCGTTGTCATTTGTGTGCTGATTGCTGTGGTAAGATGAGTAATATCCTGCAAAAAATATCCTAAATATCAAATCAAACCCTTGGTTAAAGGCCTCCGCTGACTATGTGGTGAGGAACCGGAACGATGTACTGAGCTACCGGGAGGAGTGCGTAAAAGAACTGGGCATTCCACTGGATCTGGTAATGAAGTATCAAAAGTTTAAATATCCCAACGATACCCAGACACAGTGCTACCTTAAGTGCGTCTTCACCAAGTGGGGACTTTTCGATGCCCATTCCGGCTTTAATGTGGATAACATCCACCATCAGCTGAGCGACCAATCCGATCACAAAGAGGCCCTTGAGGCCACCGTAGCCTCCTGTGTGGACAAAAACGAGCAAGGATCCAGTGAGTGCGAGTGGGCCTTTCGTGGAGCCACCTGTCTGCTGAGGAAGAACGCCGTCCTGTTCCAGAAGAGCCTGGACCCCAAGGTTTAGGAGCTCTTATTGCGACTGCCATACTGATAGGCATTAATTTAGTTAATAAAGTAATTCATTTCCGACAAATTATTGTTCGTTTGCCATCAGTTCACTGGTAGAAAAGAATTGTACTTTAGCAAAGTCCTGTACATGAAGATTAATAGGTTAAATCACAGGAATTATAATACCTTTTCTTAGTAGCAATTCGATGAAACCTATACTTTTATCCTCAAGTTTTGTTTCTTCAGCTAATGAATCCAGTCCAGCTAACAATAACTTTAGCAAACTTTTCCCATTCGTCATGTTGCTGTACACCAGGGAACTTGTGGCTCCGCGTCCTAAACAAGGACTCCTCCGATTCAGGATCAAGCCACCTGGGATAACGTACCGGGATAGACTGCGCAGCTCTTTCGCCCACTCGTCCATCCATGGAATGCAGCACGTCTTCGGGGAGCGGCATCTCTGGCAGCGCTGCCTGTGGCTCACCATCGCCTTGGGAGCGGGAATCACAGGATTTAGTCTGTACTCCGTGCTGAGGCATCGCCACAGTGAGCAGCTTCTGGTCAGCCTGATAGACACCACCCAGATGCCAGTGTACCACATAGATTTTCCAGCGGTGGCCATTTGTCCATGGAGCCACGTCAACTGGGAGAGAGCTCCATCTGCATTACTTCGATTTCTGCCCAAAAACCCGGACGCAGAACTCCAGGAAACATTCCGCCAACTGCTTGTCGTTCTGGATCTCACTTCTTTTTCAAATTTTAAAAGAGCAAAGGATTTGAGCAAGAGAAATGTCACAGGCTTGGGGTTTCTGAGAATGAAGCAGATGATGAACTTCTTGGCCTATCGATGTGATGAACTGTTTGTTTCCAATTCCTGTGTCTTTGACGAGACTCCTTACGATTGCTGCAAGCTTTTTGTGCCGGAACAAACGGAGAAGGGTCAATGTTTGGTCTTCAACTCTCTGATTTCGGAGCACTCCCGGAAAAAACAACTAACAAATAAGTATTATCCCTATAAATTAAGCACCGCTGGAGAGGATTCCGGTTTAAAATTTACTATTAATGCGAGTTTTTCCTTTGCGATGGCTGGCGTCAAAACGCCCTTCGGAATGAATGTGAGTACTCTATA
This sequence comes from Drosophila mimetica, assembly GCA_037075245.1. Lineage (NCBI taxonomy): Eukaryota > Metazoa > Arthropoda > Insecta > Diptera > Drosophilidae > Drosophila > Drosophila mimetica. The sequence continues at coordinate 9,244,865 of JBAMCH010000023.1, read as the reverse complement.
AAAATTGTAAATCAGTTAATAATTTCTCAATATATGTATTTCTGAAAGCTAATGATTAAGGAACCACGACAGTGGTCGAATCAAATGATGTACCATCTCTATCCGGATACAGAGAACTTTGTGGCCGTGCATCCGGTGGTCACGGAAACCTCCTCAAACACTTATGAAATGAGCCCCAGTAAGAGGCGTTGCTACTTTGATGTGAGTAAAGGTACCTAGCAATTAGCACAGCCCTGTAAGAAATACTATTATTCGTAGAACGAAAAGAACCCAAACTTCCAGGACACCTCATTGACCTATAATCGTGAAAATTGCCTGGTTGTCTGCCTTCATCTAGTCGTATTGAAAACCTGTAATTGCTCCACGCCAGTTTTTCTGCCACCCATTGGTAATTATTATAAAAATATATATACATAACTTTAGTTTCCCTTTCAGAGGGCATTCGAGAATGTGGAATTGTGGACGCAGAATGTCTGGGCAGTAATGCCGATATATTCAGCTATGTCAAGATGGGGGAGCAGGATAAATACATTAACGACTCAAGACGTGGACACTTTTGTGATTGCCCGGATAACTGCAACTCGCGGCAGTACAAAATGACGCTCAATGTGCGCAAGTTGGATTAGTAAGTCAAAAGTATAACTTCTCAACCTTAAACTAATCAAATATATCTTTACTAAAGCCCAAAAAACTCGACAGAGACATTGATAAAAGGACAGATTTATTATGGCCAGCGTGTGATGACCAAAATCATAACGAAACTCAAGTACACTAATCTAGATCTGCTGGCCAACTTTGGTGGCATCATAAGTCTTTATATCGGGGCCTCTGTCATGAGTTTCATAGAACTCTCGATTGTGTTGAGCAAACTGATGCGGGTATTCGTTAAAGATGCTTACGCGAAAGTAAAAAGAGTGCATTAGTAGCTTACTTGTAAAAATCTTGTATAATCTACGGCATAAACAAATAAACGAAGAGAGTTCGCGGAAAAACCTTATTATTTTTGTTTAGTCTCCTGATCCGTCGGGTAGCGTATATAGATGGCCGGGTGTGGCACATTGGCCGGTGTCTCTGGCAGTTGGTCCAAATAGGAGCAGCCGATGGCCAGGGCGCTGCCATCGGAACTGAAGTTGAGCGTGGAGATGGAGGTATCGTATTCGTGGAACTGGCAAAGTCTCTTCTTGTTGAAGCCATCCCAAATGTTTACAATGCCATCGGATCCGCCAGTGGCGAATGTCTGGTAGACATTGTGGAAACTCAAGGCATTCACAGGGTAGATTTGCTCGATGTTCTGCTCCCGATTCCGGTGGCACTTGAAGGCGAACTTGCGGCGCTGCACCTCGGGATCGTGATCCAGGTACTCCACGGCCACCCGGCCCTCGATGGAGGACATCACGTAGCCCTCCTTGTTGGGGAACAGGCGAATGCAGCGGGTCTGATACTTGAGCGAGGACTCGCGCTTCATGATATAGCTGTCCATTTTGCGCAGGTCCCAGATGAGCACCTTGCGATCGGAGGTGGCCACGACTATCTTCTCGTCGATCACAGACATGGAGTACACCTTTCCGTTGTTCTGCTCGAAGGTGCCCACGCAGCGCTTCTCACGCATGTCCCACAGCTTCACGTTGGTGTCCCAGCTGCCCGTGAGAATGCCATTGACGTACTCGGCGTGCTCTACACATCTGATGGGCTTCTCGTGGGCACCAACTATACTCTCCGTCTGGGTGTTGACATCGAAGAGACGCAGTTGGTTGTCCAGCGAGCCACTGACCACGTGCACGATGTCCTGCAAATCGGGGGTTTAGTGGAGGGATCGGGAATACATATACGCGTTTCTTACCATGAAGGCACAGTCCAGAATGGGAGCATCCTGCATGAACTTCTGGCGCATCTGGTTCGCCGGCACGTCGTAAAACCTCAGTGTTCCGTCCCAGGAAGACGCCGCCATGTACTGATTCGATTTGGGGCCAAATTTCACCGCGGAGATAAGGTCCTCCGGCGGATTGTTAAGCTTGAACTCTGGAGGACGCATTTTGTCCAGTTTTAAGTGGAGTCTATCAGTTAAAAGCTAAATTATTTTAAACAAAAACTGATTTAATGCGATGGCGGAGGAATTTGCACGGCGTCTAGGCTAGAGATGAAACACTTTCGATAGCACTATCGATACATCACGAATTGTCATTAGGGGGATTCCTAAAACTAAAAATGTAATCTTAATTAATTAGAAAATTAAAAATAATATTTTTTTTTAAATAGTTTAATATTCTGTGAGTTATAATAATGTTTTTAAACCACTGTGTAGCTTATCATTATTGAGTTGTTAAGAAATATGATTAAATATTTTATAAATAATACATTTTTAATGAAATACTTTTGAATAAATTTAAAATTAATTTTACTCTTAAGTACTAGAATACCTTTATTGGAGTATGGTGGTCACCCTAATAACGTGCCACCACCAATCAACTATCGATAACCCCAAACGATCGTGTTGGCGGCGAATATGTACATCTCTATAGACGACGCCGCTTTTTAGAAATACAATTCCTTTTCAGTTCGTGTAAATTAGGAAAAATAACTCGCGATGGAGGAAACGCAGGACTTCCAGTTCGTCCTCCCGCTGAACGTATCGGACCTCATCAACTCCAGCGGCGATCAGTACTACGTCAAGGAGATATTCGGCAGCGCCGATATTCCCGCTAAACTTCTAGGTGAGTGGGCGATTTCGCGGTTGGTTTTTAAATGCGTACAGTTTGTGGAAAACTAAACCTCATATTAATTCTCTGCAGAATGTAAGCGCAAAGTGCACCAGGGAGACCCCTTCTATATATTCGAGCACTTCGATCTGTACTACTCGATCCTCGAGGATCGGGGGACCAATGCCGCCGCCTCACAGAACCAGATGAGGTCCTTTGACCTCCTCTACTTGACTGTGGACAAACTGTTCCAGGATCTGCAGCCTCTGCTGACAGCCAGTGAGCCCCTGTCCAATCAGCAGCGCGTTCGGTACTTGAATTTGACCAAGATGACGCTATTCCTGATAGTGAGCACCGTCAAGAAGATCAACAACAGTGTGCAGCAGGCGCAGCGCGATCAGCAGTTGAATGTCCAGAAAAAGCGGGCCAAACAGCCGGAGGGACTGGAGCAATTCCCCAACTGGGACGCCAAACGCGGCAAGTTCTTGGTGCAGCTCTTCAATGTGCTCCAGTGCCCTCTGGAAAAGCTGTGGAGTCCGCCCGTCGCCGAGGAAGACTTCATATCGTAAGTAGTTGACCTAAGATCGTTCCGTTCAATATGTAATCTATTCTGCCTTCGTTAGTTTGCTCTGCGACATCTGCTATCGAACCCTCGAGATGCTACCGCTTCGCCCGGACAATAGACATATCTTCGACACAATCTTCCAGATCCTGGGAACCTCGATTAAACGCTTTAACCAAGCCATGACCTTCCCGGTCCGCATCCTACAGATCCTGCGTGGCACAGAGCACGCAGCCGCTTCCGTGGCCACTGGAATCCTACTGCTGCACGAAGAGTATGGAATCTCAACCGTCTTCTCGATCCTCATCAAGAGCATCGTGGACGCCCTGAGACTGGATAGCTCCGACTCAACGGTTTCCAAGCACTTCTCCAACTTCCTGGCCGAATTCTCGACCATAGCGCCTTCGCTGATCGTTCCGCATCTGGAGAAGCTGGCAGATGACCTGCTGGACTGCCAATCGCACACGCTGCGCAATTGCGTGCTGCAGATCATCGGGGACACGGTGGTCAGTGAACTGACCTCGGAGGATCTTAGCGAGGAGCTGAAGGAAGTGCGTAATGAGTTCCTCGAGCACCTGATGGCCCACATCTTGGATGTATCCGCTCATGTGCGCTCCAAGGTACTAAGCATCTGGCACCACTTAAAAGTGCAGCACGCGATTCCACTTAACTTCCTGATCAGAGTGCTGGAGGAGGGCATCGGGCGACTTGAGGACAAGAGCTCGCTGGTGCGGCGTGCCGCCATGCAGCTGATCAAATCCGCCCTGGAGAGCAATCCCTATAGCAGCAAACTATCCCTAGATGAACTGCGGGCCAAGCATGAGCACGAGGTGCAGGCCATGGAGAAACTAAACGAGGTGCTCGAAGAGGAGCGCAAGCAAGAGGAGAAGCTCAACGACGAGTTTAGCACTTTGGCGCCCGAACTTTTGCCTTGCATTGAGGCTAATCTCAAGGAGTGTGAGTGTCCAAGTAAATTTCTGTATTTTATGGTATTTTGTAAAACTTACTTGCATCTTTTAGTTCCCGACATGCAGTTCGACAAGGAGGAAAGCGACGAGACTTTGCTAGAGAGGATCGTGCCGCTGATGCGCGAAAAGAACTACAAGGATGTCATTGTTTTGGTGCGAAAGGTGGATTTTCTGGCTGGGAATCAGAGTATGAGGTATGTAGCCAAGCAGGGATGGTTACTTTTTATATTAAAAACATATACTTTTTAGCTCTTTGCTGAAGCACGAAGAGCACTGCGTATATGTGCTGGCTTTGCTAAAGACATATCACTTGCTGGCTGCCGGATTTAAGCAGAGCGTAGGTGTCCGACCAAGCACATAGAGTATCCCAACTAACCAAAACCTCACTTACAGAGCGAGCAGATGCTGCAGCAGATCAAAACGGTGCAGTTCCTCAAGGACAGCATTGACTTTGCAATGCTAATGACCTCAGCGTTTCCCAAACTCCACGAGATGCTTATGTCCAAGACAAACACGGATGTTTTCGAGGCAGTGGATCTGTTCACCACCGGCTACATGTTTGGCATTCACGGCACGGAGTCGGGAATGCAGCGGATGCTGCAGTTGGTCTGGTCCTCGGACAAGGAGAAGCGCGATGCTGTGTCCGATGCCTACAAGCGGGTTCTGTTCTCCACGGACCAGACGGGACGTGCCCACGCCATCCGCGTGGTGCAGAACCTGTCCAAGTTCATTTCGGAAATCGAGTACGGGCACTACACTGCAATGGAGTCGCTAATGGCCGAGTGGGTGTCCGGTGGCGACATTGACTCCGCAGTCATAACGGTGCTCTTTGAGCGCTTCACCCTAAAACTGGAGGGCACAACTCCCAATGAATCTCGTCTGTCGCTCCAGCTCCTGATCATGGCCTCGCAATCGAAGGCTAGCATTGTGTCGGCCAACACCACCATCATAGAGGATATTGCCACCGGAGAGCGGGTTCGCCGCGATCCGCGCATTTTCACCTCCTGCTTGCAGCTGCTGGTCAACTCCATCGATGCCAATAACAACGCCAAGTATTACAAACGCCAGAACAGCGATGCCGAGTTTGTGGGAAAGATCACACGGCTCTTTCTTGACTTTTTCTTCCACAAGAACTTATCGGACTTTGACGGTCTGGCCATGAGTGTCTTTGAGTACTTCTACAGGATGTGCCAGGCGCCGGATGTGATTGCCCAGCAGCTGGTGGTGGCTCTGCTCAAGCGATTTAACGAGAGCTGGCTGGTCAAGGAGGCAACTGCATTAAATACGTCCCCAGAAGTGGCAGATAAGGAGAATCACATTCGGGATTCGCAGCCTTTGGAAATTCCCTACTCCCAGACCCTTAATCCCACCCAGACACAATCTGATGTCCTAACCCAGACACAGGGCGGTCTGATCCCCGTTTTTCTGGTCTCCCGTTTGGTCTTCTGCATTGGCTATATGACCATCAAGGAGATGATCTTCCTGGATATGGACATCTACAACAACATGAAGTATCGCGACGAGCTGACGGCGCTGGAGGAGCGTAAGAATCGAAATCAACAGGCGGGAAATTCACGCAACTCGGCCAGGCAAACTCTCAATCTGTCAGCAATGGAGGTGCGTAAGAGACTGTCGGGTGTGGCGGCTGAACCGCAGCAGGAGCCGGACGACGATCTGGTGGGGGCCACTGCCGAGGACAACATTGCCGAGGAGATCCACGGCATCTGCGAGGATATGCTGCTATACAACCCGGATGCCCTGCTTTCCAAGCTGGCGCCATTCATCATAGAGATCTGCAAGCGTCCGGGAGAATTTAAGGATTCCAAGCTGCAGCAGTCGGCCAACTTGGCACTGGCCCGCCTGATGACCGTGTCCTCCCGATTTTGCGAGAGTAATATGAGTTTCTTGATGAACATCCTCAACCTCACTAAGAACATCAAGATCAAGTGCAACACAGTGGTGGGCCTGTCAGATCTCACTTTCCGTTTCCCGAACATTATCGAGCCGTGGACGGGACACTTTTACGCCCAGCTGCACGAATCGAACACCGAGTTGAGGCTGACTGCTGTAAAAATGCTCTCCCATTTGATCCTGAACGAGATGATACGGGTCAAGGGTCAAATCGCCGACATGGCTCTTTGCATTGTGGACGGAAACGAAGAGATTCGCAATATTACCAAACAGTTCTTCAAGGAGATCGCCAACAAGTCGAACATTCTGTATAACGTTCTGCCGGACATCATCTCTCGCTTGGGCGATATTAACCTTAACCTGGATGAGGACAAGTACCGTATCATCATGTCCTACATCTTGGGACTCATTCAGAAGGACCGCCAGATCGAGACACTGGTGGAGAAGTTGTGCCTGCGCTTCCCGGTGACGCGGGTGGAGCGTCAGTGGCGCGACATCGCCTACTGCCTCGGTCTGCTCACCTACAACGAACGAGCGGTGAAGAAGCTCATGGACAACATTCAGCACTTTAAGGATAAGGTCCAGGTGGATGAGGTCTATCAGTCCTTCAAGCTGATCATCAGCAACACCAACAAGCTGGCCAAACCGGAGCTCAAAGCTGTGGTCACCGAGTTCGAGAACCGACTAAATGAATGCCTGCAGGTCAATCCGGATTCTGCAGCGCAGCCTGGCGATCAAGCAAATTCCGATGGACAGGCCAATAGGACACGGGCTGCGAGGCCACAGAAGGGAGGTCGAAAGCCAGCAGCCAGCAAGAAAACTCCTGCGCGGGGACGCGGTAGACGTGCTCGACAGGATTCCACCTCAGAGGAAAGCCCCTCGAGCAGTGACGATTAAGTCGTCTTATGTCTAGAATAAGTCCTTGCAATGGAATTTTAATGATATGATGTAATGATATTAATGAAAATAAGAATAAAGAGTTAATAGAGTTAATTTAAATATATTTATTTTCCAACAAACATCTAATAAACTCTACTAAGATCCGTTTCCACATCCACCAGACAAAACGGAACAAATATTTGGTTACACTAAGCTACTGGGATGGGAAACAAACACACGTAAATGGCATAACTCTAGACGGTTTGGAAGTACTAAATTTGGTGGTTGCGTTCATGTTGTCTATGGGTCTCCAATAGATGAGCATTGGGCACTGGCACTGCATTCACTTGATCTTCTTGCGAAAAGTGCGCTGCAGCGCAGGACCGTCGTCGGCGGTGCTCAGCGCAATGGCAAACTGGGCGGCATAGTAGGTGATCATGATCTGAAGGCGGGCGCAGGGCAGTGGCACGCCCACAAACATGGTGACCGCGATGAGGGCGTCAGAAATCACAAATAAAATGGCTCCGATGGCGCAGAAAATGGTGAGGAAGTTCCTGGAATCCACAGCTCGGGCTAGGGATCTCCACAGCATTGTGGTTATCAGGAAACAGTAGATCGGCACTCCAATGATGAGAATCTCATCCAGATTCTTGTGCACAAAGTAGATAACTGTAAAAGAAAAGGATATAAAATATTATATAATATTATTATATATAATATATAATATTACTTTAAGAACTTACAAAGTGAAACGGCCACATAAAGAGCCGATCCAATGATCCACTTTACAGGCTTCCATCCAAAGGCGCTAATATAAAAGACATGCGCCACTCCAAAGGAGATCATTCCGAATGGAAAGAGATTTATATTGAGCAGAGCATCACCGCCGCAGGAAAAAACCAGACCCAAAAGAATCCAAAGTGAGCGACGGTACCTAATAAAAATATATTTTAGTTTCACTCTATCGTTAGGTTTTCTTCAAAAACGTACTCTTTTTTGAGCGAAATTCCCTTGGCCACCACATAGAACATTAGAGCCACAATTGGCAGACATTTGAGCACTGTGGTCCATAGTTCTCCTTGGGGATCCTTTCTCACCAGCGAGAAGTACAGGACGAGGGTCACCAGAAATGGCACCAATTTTGGGGCCTGCGCCTTGGTCTAAAACAGAATTACATTGTAATAATACAATAATTGTCGATTTTAGTAAAGTATTTGAGGAAAATCGCAATTATGAATAGAACATGTTTATAAATATTTTAAATATTTTAATTTAAATAATGTACCTATGTATATCTTTAAATTCAAATTTTATCGTGACAAGTACTATTCCACAATATATATATATTTTAAGAATTTGAGAAAAAAAAAATATTTCCAACAACCATACACAATAGATTTATTTAAAAGATTTTATTGGAGTAACATCAGGATTTCGGTTTTTAGTAAAAATTTATAAGAAATGTAAACTTTTTTGAAAAAAAATTGAAAAAAATTAAAATCTTTAGTTTTAAATACAAATCGATTAAAAATTTTCATTTCGAGCTCAACGAGTTATGACATTCCATATTTGGATTAATAATTTTTATTTTGTCAGCGAATATATTTTTTTTTTTACAAATAATTGCTATTAATAAAAAAAAACAGATTTTACCCATTCTGTAACATTACAGAGTTACAAGAAAATGAATTTAGAATCTATAAATGCTCCACATGTTGCTTGGACCGAAAATAGCCCAAGTGATTATCGCTAATCGTACCACGGAGGTCCAAACTACAGTCAAACTAAGTGATTAAGTAAATCGAACCGTTTCGGGGCTGATTAGATTAAAGTGTTCGTTCTGGGGTTCTGACATGGCACCCTCGTCAAACATTTATGGGTTCTATGGAGATGTAAATTTGCATGGAATTATCAGTTGTTTGGGGGGAAAGTGGGGTATCGAAGGGCCTTCAAACTTTCACTTTCCACAATGCAGGAGCTTTCCGAGTGCTCCAGAGAACCTGAGAGATGTGCAAGGTCAAGGACGAAGCTTTGTGTTCTTTTTATAGTTCCACTTTCTGCGGTTAGATAAAGCATCCGCAGTGCACTCACTGCACTAGTATTACAATGATTTATGTTTTTTAAGCTGAAACTAGAAACCCCCATTAAAATTCCAGAACCTGCGTCACTTACGAACTGCCCGAAATCGTTCATCGCGGCCGTAATTAGTGCAAATTACAACTATTAGAGACGGTAAAAAGTCTAGCCAAGCTGCACTTTCACACGATGCGAGCGCAGAATCGAAAATAAACAAAAAACCGTATAGCAGTTCAGTCGGTAGCCACCCCCCCAAGAAATGAAAACAATGGAAAAGAACACGTTGCGCACGGGCGGCCAACGTCAATAAACTGAGGCGTATCATATACTTTTTCGATTCGCTGGACTTGAAAAGTTTCCGATTTCTGGAGAGTGAAAAGTTTTCAGCCGGACATGTGGTGTGTGCAGCATATGCAGCATTCTGCAGATACTTTCGTACTGCCGACGCACAGATACAGATACACGTTCTGATACTTACGGATACAGGAGGGCAGATTGATTATTTTCTACCTTTGTTATTAGTTGAGAGCGGGCACTACGCAGAGAGCGCTGCTCACGCAACAGGTTAATTGAGAAGTGACCGTTGGAAAAGCTTTCCCAACAGCATCAAATTCAATCCGAAAGATACTCATGCGCAATCGCTCTTTCGCGCTCTCTTAGTATCTTCAAAACAATGCAACAATCTCTGCACACTTTCACTTGTGAAAGCTTTCTCCGGAAAGCTTGTGGGCTGTCTTTGGACTTTTTCGCCCCACTATTTTGGCCAAAAGTTCATTCCGTTTCGAGTTGTGGCATTTTTTAGGCGTGCTAAAAAATTCCTCCGCTCTAGAGGAATTTTTACAACAATTTTAAACCACCTTAAAGCTGAGAAAAAAGAGAAAAAACCCTAGTAAAAAATTGTAAATATTATTATCCAAGTAAGTGCTAGCCCAAAAGTATAATATGTTTAAGTGTTTGGGTGCCCCAAGTGGAAAATCCTTGTGAAAGTGCTGGAAAATTGTGTATCCATGGGGGCTTGGGCTTCCTGAAAAGCAAATACACACTCCTGTAAGCGAGGAGGTGGTGAAAATTAAAGCTGACCATAGTGACACACATATAGGACAGAACAGCAGCTGGCGGGGAATGTGGGAAAGGGAACCTCGTAAATTATGCAAAATAGAATTATGCTAATGCGGCTGGCCAGAAAGCAAGAGTGGGAGCCTTGCCAAGAAAGAACGACTGCCACACACTCTTGACCTCCAAGGAAAGGCACTCGAGTTGGCCACAAGACACTGCAGGGACATGGGCCACCAGTGGGTGGTGCACGTAGCAGGCCCACCACCCAGCCACCCCCTCACACAAGTGCACGTTGAACTTGAGAAAAGAGCAGAGGAAAGCCCCGGGCGGAAAATGCACGATACACATCGAATCAATGGTTGAATCTCCAAGGAAAACCCATCAAATTAGAAGCATCTTAGTTTGAATTTTCATTTAGATTGATTGAAAGCTTTTAATGGGGGTTTAGTTAACTAAGTAGTGACATTTATGGGTTAGCAATTATACTAAGAGCTTCTTAACTAACGCCTAAACTATATCATGGCTCCTTTTATTTTATTAAATTATGCAACAATATGAAAAAAAATATGTTTTTTCAATCTCTTAAATTGCTTATTAAAACCAAGTACAATTTTAATCAAAAGTACTTCTAGTTTAGAAGAACTTAAGGCGCTAATTAACCAAAGCTCCTTGTTAGGAAATAGGTTTTAAATATTTAATGATTGATTTATGGCTAATAATTGAATTGTTGATATAACCCATAATACCCTCCCGTTTAATCCCCGAAATAGATCGCGTAGAGGCCACTTGAGCAGCGAGCACGCGACATGGCGTGTCCTTTCTTCAGGCGAGCGGACTCGCTGACACGCCAGCCCTCGGTCATCGCCGAGCCCGGTGGCCACTGGGCGCTCGAGGACGAGGAGCTATCGGATGACGCCCTGACCCTCACGCACCTCCAAATGGCCATTCAGCTGCTGACGGCGCCTTCCAACGAGGATCTCAACACGGCAGTCACCTCCCTGGTGGCCAAGTACCGCCAGAATTGGCCCAATATTCACAAGCTGTGAGTAAAAAGTATAAGATTAAGGATCAAGGAGGATTATAATGTTAAGTAAAAACATTGGGAAATAAAACTAGTTGAAATTCTGAATTAAATTTGGATTAGATAAAGTTCTCATTTCAGACTCTTACCTAAAAAATATCCTTATAAATTCAGTACATTTCAAGATTTCTATTTTTTCGGGTAATGATTAACCTTAGATAAACCAATAATCCAATTTTTAACAACCCCTAGAAAACTGGATCCCCAGACCTTCAAGAGCTGCGCCAACTATGATTACTTGGCGGACATTCAGGAGCTGCTTTTGAAGATGGACGAGGCGAGTGCCAGCGAGATCCTGGTGCTCCTGGGCGAGGAGCTGATCACCTGCTGCTGCACTGGGATTATAGAGAGGGCCTTTCGCTGTCTGGGCACCGATCTGCAGGAGTTTCTGGGCTCCCTCGATGGGGTTTACGATGTGCTAAAGCTGCAGGAGGTGAGCAGTGATCATATATAATAATAGGATTTTAATATATATTTATTATTAATAATAATACTAATATTTAGGAGGATGTGACCGATACCGGATTTGTGTGTGCCGGCGAGGGCGAGCTGATCTTCACCTCGGAGCGACCGGTGATTGCCTGGCTGCTGCTGGGCTCCCTGAAGGCCCTCACCCGCATGCTCTACAAGGTGGACGTGAACATCAAGATCGAACCCGTGGAGGGAGATGCACGTCGCTATCGCTATCTCTTCTCGCTGGTCAAGGATAATTCGCAGACCATGCTGATGGGTCGTCCCACTTTTGTGAGCAAAACGATTCCCGAAACAGTGCAGCGGAGCAACTCGAGCAATGCCTCCGATCTGCAAATGAACTCGTCTAGCTTCTGCAAGATGTTTCCCTGGCACTTCATCATGAACGAGCAGCTGGAGCTGGTGCAACTGGGCAGGGGATTCAGCAAGTTGTACAAACCGTATATGGCAGACTTTGGCTGCCAGGCGACGACCTACTTTGATTTCAAGCGCCCCAAGGGATTGACCATGAAATTCCGGGACATTGTGCGGCGTACGTACACGCCCTTTCTGATTGGCCTGAATAATCCACCGGGAGCCGTGGATTTCCCGGCCATTGGACTGGAGATCAAGGGGCAGATGGTGCACTGTCCCGAATCGAATTCCCTGCTGTTCATCGGGTCACCCTTCCTGGATGGTCTGGATGGTTTGACCTGTAATGGGCTCTTCATCTCGGACATTCCGCTGCACGATGCCACCAGGGAGGTGATCTTGGTGGGCGAACAGGCCAGAGCGCAGGATGGACTGCGGCGGCGGATGGACAAGATCAAGAACAGCATCGAGGAGGCCAATTCGGCGGTGACCAAGGAGCGAAAGAAGAACGTCAGCCTGTTGCATCTCATCTTTCCCGCCGAGATCGCCGAGAAACTCTGGCTGGGCTCCTCCATCGACGCGAAGACCTATCCGGATGTCACCATCCTGTTCAGCGACATTGTGGGCTTCACCAGCATCTGCTCGCGGGCCACGCCCTTCATGGTGATCAGCATGCTGGAGGGTCTGTACAAGGACTTTGATGAGTTCTGTGACTTCTTCGATGTGTATAAGGTGGAGACCATTGGAGATGCCTACTGTGTGGCCAGTGGTTTGCATCGTGCCTCCATCTACGATGCCCACAAGGTGGCATGGATGGCTCTCAAGATGATTGACGCCTGCTCGAAGCACATCACCCACGATGGTGAGCAAATCAAAATGAGGATCGGCCTGCACACGGGCACTGTGCTCGCTGGAGTGGTGGGCAGGAAGATGCCCAGGTATTGCCTCTTCGGGCACAGCGTCACCATCGCCAACAAGTTCGAGTCGGGCAGCGAGGCGCTGAAGATCAATGTCAGTCCCACTACGAAGGAGTAAGTTTTAAACTAGCTATAAATATTATAAAACAGAGGAACCTTAAATTTAGAGGTTCAATGGATCTACTTGGTTACCAAACTGATCAACATTTTTTCTTTATTTTCCAGTTGGCTAACCAAACACGAAGGCTTTGAGTTCGACCTGCAGCCGCGGGATCCCTCGTTTCTGCCCAAGGAGTTCCCCAATCCCGGTGGCTCAGAGACCTGCTACTTCCTCGAGAGCTTCCGCAATCCCGCTCTGGGCAGCGAGCTGCCGCTGGTGGAGCACATCAATGTGGCTATGAAGACCATATCGGAGGGCGGAGATGCCTAAGAACCCAAAACCGGAACTGGATCCTTGATCCGTAACCCCCATCCTCCTGTAGACCCACACACGCTCAGTAGTCGTAGTTCGGTGCACTTGTATTGTGGTTTTGCCTGTTTGCCCCTGCTTAGCCTGAAAAAAACAATAAACTAACCAAGTTGCATTCCAGCACAAGAGATGAACACACTTTATTGTTTTTGGGGATAAAGGATCTTAGGCGGCCTTCTTCTTCTGGGCCTCCTCCTGCTTGGCCCGCACAAAGGCCTTGACCTTGTCGCCGATCTTGCTGGCCATCATGCACTGGTGGCCGCGGAAGGCCCACACATCCGTGGGACTCTTCTGTGCGTTGTCGTCGACGCAGCCCTGGGCGATCTGGAGGGCCTCCTCCTCGGTGAGGTCCATCTTGAACTGCTTGGCCAGGCGGTCGGCGTGGTAGCCCTGCTGGTCGCAGAAGATGCCCAGCTTGGTGGCCGTGCAGGTCAGGTACTGGCGCACATCGGGCTCGTCGGGGAAGACCAGGTTCTTCAGCTGGGCGATCTGGTCGCCGCTCAGCGGAGTCTCCTTCAGGCACTCCACGCGGATGCCCCTGATCTCCTCGCCTGTCTTGGGCGTCCAGTCATCAGCATGGGCCTGTTTAAAATGCGATTAAAATTTAGTTTATTTACAGTTTAAGTTCTTAAAACTCTATCTATAAATATATAGATATATAATATATAAAAAATATCGAAAACTTAATTTTAATATTAATTTTCCAATTAAACTGCAACACATTCAAAAAATCGAAAGATAATAGGATGTCGTGACTAATTAAGTCTAATTAAGTCTCTAAGTTTACAATCACAAGAGCTATTTCCAAATTTTTAATTCAATTATTAAATGCTTTGAATTTTAATGTGTAGGTATTTTTTTAACCACAATGTAACGAGTATCAGTAATTTCCCAACTTGCTTTCAATGCAATCTAAATTATGCAAAACTGTAGTTACAATATGAGCAGACAATGTAGCAGTGTAAATAAACTGTATTTATTATAATCCTATCATGATGATAGTTAGATTTATAAAATTTCACAGTTTTCGAAAGATTATACAACATTAAATTATACATTTTTGTAATGTCACTTAGTTAAATTTGAATGATATATTCAGTATAAAGATCCAGCTAGAGCAGTTTGCCTCTGTCACAATTTTCACATATATTATATACGTAATATACTATACACACCACAGCACACAGGGCCAGAGCGACAATCAGATACTTGAGCATATTGTAATTTAGTTGCACGATCGCGGCGTAGTTGAAGTTCTGAACTGACGCGCCGACGGCTGAGTGCCTGGCTTTATAGCTACGCCACCGCTAATCGGAAATCGGCAATCGCTCGATGTCTATATGTCTATGCTCTCCTCAGATTCTCTGTGCCAAGAGTTCAACAGCTTATCTCTCCAGTCCAGTTCCCAACCACACTGTCTAATTGCATTCCCCACAGCTGATAAGTCTGGATGGAAACCCAGACTGGGACTGAAATCGAGCATTCGCTCAGCTCTATTTGCTATGCAAAACTTGTTTGTTGATTAACTTGTTTATTGAATAGATTCCTAGATAGTCCCGAGTTTACTATAATATTTCCAATAGTGTGTTGAACCGAGTTTTCACATTGCTAGCTGATAATGAATCACCTGATAGAACTTATCATCACTCATTAAATGTAATCTTTCAGTTGGATGAAAACTATTTCCTGTATAATAAATTAATTGTGCTCATGCCTATAAGTAATATGATGTAAATTGCAATGAATCTCAGCCTAATTAATTAAGTTTAATCTACACTTTAACTTTTTTGGAGTTTAGTTTTTCAATTTTTATATGCATTATATTAAGTCTAAAAATATTGAAAAGGCAAAATGTAAACCCCTTAAAATACTCAGTTAAAAAATAACGAAAATGAAGGGAACATTTTTTTTTAAGATTTCCTTGAAAGAAAGTTGGTTAATCTTGTCTTTTTTTTAGAAATGTTTTACATCCTATTTTTTTCGAGTTTAAAAAGATATGATACTGTAAACATTGACCAATATATCGTAAGATTTTCCAAAGTATATTAAAAGCGATTTTATAGTTTCGTTTTAAATCATACTTCTTTATATTTCTCTGTATTATGTAGATTGAAAAATCTGCCTTTAGGCATGACATTGCACTTGACCTCTTATCAGTTCCGTAAGTCAAGACAATCCAAACCGAAATCCCCCATAAAAGTACTCATATGTTTACGTACATAGCTTATGCTGATAACAGGAGTCACCGGGCGCTTTCACCCATTTTGAAAGGCCGCGAGGAGCGATGATCCAAGTGGCCAACTGTCAATTCGACGGCCATTATGCAAGCCCATGCAATCGTATTTAATTAAATCAAATAAAATTCACAGCTGGCCGTCGAGTTTGAAATTAAATTCGGCCTCGGGCGACAGAGAGATGTCATTACTATGGGCTTATTTCGAGCACTATATGGTTGTATGGCAGTAGTAAACCCGATGGTTCGCTGGGAACCCCGCGCCCCTCAACTAATAACAGTTGCCTCAAAGGGGCGTTGTGCTCCGCACAACTATTATAACTATTCAAAGGAGGCGAGTCCTTAACTGAGGGTTAGATAGCAGGGTTAAAAAACACTGAGAGCCCGTTGAGTAGGTCGCAATCGGAAACAGTGTTTATGCGAGCAGCCCAAAACAATGGTCATGATTACCATCGCTATAGAGTTCTCAATTTCTCTCCCCCGGCATTCTGCGTTTTGTTGTGTTATTAGGAAAAATTATACGAAATATATACACACAGGCAGTGTTGGGTGAAAATTATATTAACACCCTGAGAGCGTGTGTCAATGGGCAAAGTCAGGAACTGAATCTGTTCCATATCTCAAATTACCGTGTTAAGAGTGGGAAATGGGATTGGGATGGGGATTTAGATTGGAAAACTGCAGTTAACGATTACATAATCGGCCTGTTGGAGGTGTCAAATGCTTGGCTGCCGGAATTCGCAATATTGTATAAATTGTGAGCTCCTTGAGCCATTTATTGTTTGAAATTCGAGTTTCCGGCTGGGTTTCGAAACGAGAATGCGATATGATGTTTTTGTGAGTCTCGATCTGGGGTACTTTTCCCTCTTTGGCGTGTGTCATATGAGAGGATGGTGTTGGGCAAATCCTTTAAGGAAATTTGTGGTTCTAGGAATTCTAACTTAATATTAACTAAATATGTTCTACATTTTTTTATAATCTAAGAATCTGACTTCTAGAAAATCTAGCATATTTTTTGGGAATTTTATGATGGTTTCCACTAATTATTTAATTTGTTTAGTCCTATTATTTTGACCCCTACTATGTTCATCTGCATGTGACACATCACAATTCTAGCAACTTGCCAGCAGAGATTTCAGCTAACAAAATGGCAGACTGGCAGTCGCACACAAAGTTTCCTTGAACTTTTAACAAAATTTCACGTTTCCATGGGTTTCCGGTCGTCGGTGTGCTTGCTTCTTCTTTACTTTTTCCGCAAGAGGAAGACTTCCGCCGCAAGAAAAGCAAAATGTAATTTCATGGCTCGCTGAACGAATCCGAATACATGAGAGTTCAAAGTTTCAGCTTTTCGTCCTGCCAAGGAGCAAAGGAGAGAGAAAGGGAGCGAGAGCCAAAGACTGTCACAGGATGCTGGCAGGACTTGAAAGCGCAGGAAGTTATTTAATGAGATTTTCTTTGCGTCAAAGATAAGTCGAAGGAGCCGCTTCGAAGCCTGCAATCTTGTAAAACAATATGCAAAACACGCGGGCGGGGTGTGTTTCTGTATCTGCGATTGTTATTCTCGAGCGCCGGCTGAGTGAGAGAGAGCTGAAAAGGATAAGCGCAGGACGAAGGACGAACGACAATTGTTGCACACACTCGAAATTAAATTAACTTTTTTCGACCCTGTCCATTTTGGAGTGCCGCCGTCGCCTGCATTGTTCACAACCAACTGCCGCTGACAGTTCCAAGTTGCCAGTGGGGGAGATGGGCATTGGTATGGGCATTCCGACCTGGCTAACCCACCGAAGGCCTTACAGAACTAGAGACAATCGACTCCAGCCGATTGCTCAAATATTGGCTTGGGGTCGCGGCACCAAAAAAGAAACCAATCCAAAAACCAAAAACCAAAACCCAAACACAAAGCAAACAAATCGCAATCGAAACGTATGAATGGGGCAATGACGCAAGGAAATCTCATTAGCCGCATGGGTTCAAGTTTCAGTTTTAATTGTGTACAATATCTCCATACACACATGTGTGTGCCTGGGTGAAAAGATCTTTCTCTGTATACAGTTTTTTTTCGGGGGTCTTGATCAAATAATTTTGCGGCCACTGCATGTTAAATATTTGTCAACATTTTAAGGCACTTTTCCATTGTTCCCCCTCCAGATCCTCGTTTTGTTTTTTTTTATTTTACCCGTTTTGTACCCACTGAATCAGAAGCAGTCGAGTTGGCCACTTGAGATGTCCAGCCGTCGGAGTCATCAAAAGAGCACCGAGCTGCGAGTATGTGGCACACCGAGCGGTGGTCCAGTCAAGACCCGGGTTAAGTAAAGTAGCAATGATCCCGGAGTGATTCCAACTTTCCTCCTCGAGGGCTTCAGCCAACGGCTACTTATTACACCGCTGCCAGCACATGCGTGTCTTCAATTCATGCCCAAGATCGGCATTTCCTTTACGTGATCAAACAGTTTATACTTCTTATGGGGTTCCACTTTCGAAATACCCTTCTAGTTATTTATAGATTCGTGAATTATACAAATTCAGAATTATTTATTCAAACGAGGAATAATATTAATATTTTTATTGCTCTTTTTAAAAGAATTGAACATATATTTGTAAGAGATATTATAATTCCCAGCGATTAACAAACAATTTTTAGCAATAATATATAAATAAAAAATTGTATCATACCACAGTTGAAAGATGAAACATTTGAATAACCATTTTCATTCCATACAAGGTCCTTCAAGGATTACTTGACTATTTGCTTATCCCTTTTTTGAGTTCCACGTTTTTGTTTCTGTATTTCTGGTCTGCTAAGTAGAGTATTTATAATTCCCCAGAGCTCATTTGATTGATTTCCATTTCTTGCTATGATTTTTTGTTGATTTCATTTCCATTGTTGTTGCCATGCTGCGCATGTTGCCTTGGCTGTTGATTATTATTGTGTGCCACTGTGTGCGCGCCTTATATTGTTTGTATTGGACCGCCGCCTGTTCACCTCCTCACCCCTCTGCCCACACCTATCGTACCGCCAACAGCTCCACCTCCCTCCCCCCATTCGCCATCAGGGGGCCGCTCAAGCGTGAAGAGAGCCAGCCAAGCCGACGACATAATGGACATGTTTCAGCTTTTGTTGGTGGCAATACACGGAAAACAAAAAATGTTTATTGTTTAAAATTTAGAAATGTTATAAATGTGTATTAAAAAGATAAGTAAAGGTTCCAACTTATTCAAAAAAATTATTTTTAAAGGATTTTTATTATTAAACCCAAAAAAAGAACAATAAAATTGGAACAGCATTTTTAAATGTTATTTTTAATGTCAAAATATTTTTTCTATATTTTCTAAGTTACCCCAAAAATGAAATAAAAAATAAAAATTTGCCACAAATATTTTTCTCAGTGCAGCAACAACAACAAAGTAAGTTGTCATCTCCAGCGCTGCTCAACTAATTTGCATATTTGGTCGCAGTAAAAACACTTTATAAGTGGCCACCCAGGGCAGCTGTCTCCGTGTGTGTGAGTGTGTGTATATAGGCGCACTTTAAACAAAGTTAAAATGCGAGAAATTGGCCCTGCGCAAAACACCAGTAGCTCCACGGTAGCAGCAACATCACAGCAGCAGCAGCAGCAACAGCAGCAACAGCACGGCAGCAACTTCTAGCCATTTACTGTTGCCAACAACTGTGACCGGGCCAAAAAGACGACTTCAGCGGAACTGGAACTGCCCCTATTCCATGTGTGTGTGTGTGTGGAGGTCCTTAGGGCACTCACAGTGTGAGTTTCACACACACACAGAACCACAAACACAGACAGACTGGAAACTTGTTTCTTTTGGCCAACTTGGACAACATTGTTGCCGCTTTATGTTCTTCTATTTTCACAGTGTGTGTGAGCAACATGGCTCCTCCTCTTTGTGGGCGGAGTCTCTGAAAGAGTGAATCTCCCGGAGAGGAACTCGGAGAAACAGAGAATCGGAGAAAGAGCAAGAGGCAGAGCATTTCCGGCGGAGAGCGAGAGATTCAGGCGCGCGCAATGTCGCTGCTTCTTTCGCACACGTGACTGTCTCGTTTGTCCAGCACTCGCACTCAGTTTGTTTCAATTGCAATTATTTTGTAACATTCCAATAGGCCAGGTCAACCCACCGCCCAAAAAAAAAAAGGTAATATAATAAACCTCTCATTCCAACGCAGCAGGATATCAACCACATTATATAAAGGACTCTTTATGTAAAAGGAATTTGTTCTTTTATACTTTTATTTTTTCGAATTCTTTATGTTTCAAGTTTATAACAAAATGTATTTATCCCTTTATTTACATTACATATTTTTGTTTATTAGTCACTCAATTTAATTATTAAATTTTTAAGAGCCTTACAAATCATTCTTATAATATATTTATGTAGATAGAAGTTTTAAAAGTGAGTAATTTCAGATTGAGCATTTAAGAAAATACTTTACACTCAGGAAAAATAAATAATCAGTTATAATATACCACGGGTTGTTTAGAATGTTCAGGAGATAACCTTAGTAAAATCATTTAGAACATTTTTTTTGACAATAAAAGTTTGAAATAAAAAATAAGTACTTTATTTTAAGACATCTAAAGAATTTCTTTTTGTAAAACCTTAAGTCATTTTGTACCTTTGCTTTGCATTACTTCAATAATAATGATAAAATAAGCAATTATTTGTGTACCTGTACTTTTTTATTTTATTCATAGAGATTTTAGCACACACTTCAGACATTTTTGAGCAGCGGCAGCTGGAAATGTGCCAAAAACCAAAGCAGAAACTTTAGTTTTGCCAACGAGATGGGGTGAATAAAATAGGGGTGTGGGAATACTCCCCCTCTCTAACCAAAAAGCAACAACTACGCAGAAAGCCACCTACAGTGTCTCAGTTGAGTGTGTGTGGCAGAAGTGTGTGTGCGTGTTAGCCATGCCAACCAGCGGCGAGGTCGCAACAACAACGCTTTTGGTTGGCTATTCCATTAGCCCAAAGCCCAAAGCGCTCTCACATACAGCGGGGAAAAAAAGAAATTGTGAAACAAAGGCAACAAAGAAAATGAAAGAAACCCCAAACAACCACCAGTGCACCACCACCACTGAAGCACCACCACCATCGCAGAGCCAACCAGTCCGCAGTGCGGAGTGCTCTGCCGCCTTCCTCCACATTACTCATACGCCGCGTCGCCGCCTCGAGTGCACAATTTTGTATACAGTACCAAATTAGATTTGAAACTTTTTTCTTAATTGCCAGCCCTCTGCCGTCGTCGACGTCGGCATCGCCTGGAGGCGACAGAGCAGCCGACGCAGACGCCGACGCCGACGCAGGCAGCTGCGCCACACAAAGGTGGTTGCAACACTCTCTGAATCCCTGAATCTGAACCCAAATCCCCCAGCTCTACACTCCATGTACACACGCACTCGGGCACTTTCAACCCTCGTTTGCCGTTTGCCGTTCGCCGAGCCGCCTTTGTATTGGTAAATGTTGCCGCTTGCCGCCATTGCTGAACGTCGCTGGCTGCCGTGCGCTGTGGCGTTTTGGCCAAAAAGTTGAATCAGTTGCAATCGAAGGCTCAGTGTGTCATGTCGTCAGCGCGCGTGGTTCTCAAGAATATGTCTCATCTGTAAACTGCTAAAAAACGGAATAAATTTTTAAAAATAATAATTAACAAAAGAAACAAATATTAAAAACTAAAAATAGAAAAACTAAACAAAGTTAAAAACTAATAAGTGTAGTGTGTGTGCTTGGAAGTTGCTCTATAACTTCAAATAAAACTGAAATAAAAGGTTTTTAAACCGCAATCTCCAACATGAGTCTGCCGTCGGGTGTGGACATGCAGAATCTGATGTCCCAGCATCCGGTTTTGGGAGCACTGCCACCTGCTTTTTTTTTACGCGCCGCCTCTGAACGCTATCAAAGGACGCCCAAGTGCGCCCGCTGCAGGAACCATGGAGTGGTACGTCCTTTGAGGCTCTACCATCTGAAATTTGGGCACTTTTTACTGAATGGATTTTTGCTTTTTTTGAACCCTTGCAGGTCAGCGCCTTGAAGGGTCACAAACGCTATTGCCGCTGGCGGGATTGTGTCTGCGCCAAATGCACGCTGATCGCGGAACGCCAAAGGGTTATGGCTGCTCAGGTGGGTCTCACTTAGATATAGAAAAAATTTCCTACAGACAATTGGAAAACAGACTTAATAGAAAGAGAATAATAATAATACAGCGACGGAAAACTTTTAAATAAATACGATTATTTGCATTCCAGTATATATTTTCAGGTTTTATAAAAATGATTCCGAATTAGGATCGATAGAAAAGAACCTTAAATATTCTATTTGCTTGAGATTAAAGATAAAGCCTCTTACAATATTTAATGTAGAATTATATTCAACAAAATGTATTTTAAAATCAGACTAAATTATTCCAAAAGAAAACGTTTTCTTAATAAGGTTTTAGATTAGGCTACAAAGTATTTAGTATTAATCGTGTTCCCTGTCACACTTTACTGATCAAAGATTCGTTTTCCGCCATTTCCCTCCCCGTTGCAGGTGGCCCTCCGTCGCCAGCAGGCCCAAGAGGAGAACGAGGCCCGTGAGCTGGGCCTCCTGTACACCTCCGTTCCTGGCCAGCAGAATGGCAGCGATAGTGCCACGCCCACACCGCACAGTCCCAACCACAGTGGCAGCGGCGGTTCGGCCAGCGGAGGATCTGGCCAGAATGGCGTCTTCCACGGCGGCATTCCCTCGCCACCGAGCGACGGCTTCGAGGCCAGCTCCACTCCCAATCACCACCAGCAGTCGCAGCAGCAACAATCGCACCACCAGCAGCAGCACAGCCACCAGCCATCCCAGCGATTCAATGGCAATGAGTCCGACACGGATCTACGCACCCGTTCCGAGCACCTCAGCGTGGGCTTCTCGCCCACGAGAACCGAGTTGGACGAGAGTCCCGGTAAGTTCAAGAAATAATATTACAAAAAAGATTGCACTTTGAAAAAGTGTGTGTGAGTGCTGAAGAATATAGAAATTTTAGCCACGAAAAATTTAGAGCAATATAATATTCGGAAACCATTATAAATATTTTGAAATATAGTTTTTAGTTGCTTATAAACTTCCGTCGGCCTTACAAAGACAATCTCCATATTTATTTTCAATACTCAAAAATTTTAAAAAGTGAAACACTTTTTTTTATAAAATTTCCAACATATTAAATGTATAAACCGCAAAAAGGATTATCAAAATTAATCGTTTTTCAGTGCAGCCCCTTAAAAAGCCCTTTACGCCTGGCCTCTTCGGAAAGTGTCGTTCAAAATCTTTGGGGGGCAAGTTAAGAGCGCGTTAAGAAAAATTTGTTTTCGATTGTTAAAAAAGCAGCGGTGCATAAAGTGCCACACTCGCGGTTGCATGTGCATACAGCTGCATATGTGCAAGTGGTGAAGTGGTGCTAGTGTGTGGGGCGTAGGTGTTGTTTTGACAAAGATTTAGCCAGCCAAGCTGCAGTCCTGCACTTTGCCAAACGGCGCGTGAAAACGTTGGGGTTGCGATTAAGTTAACGGGGGAGCCAGGACATTAAGGAGCTCAAATTGCAACAATTAAGTTAAAGTCCTCGTTACGGAGTCAGTACTGGATTCGGAACCCCATTAGAGAGGTGTTTTTAAAGAAATAATGTGAGATTTTAAAGAGCGAAATGTAAAAATTGCCGAGTTACAACAATTTTATCAGTAGAAAAGTTTTATTTTTGGTACAAAACTTGTAGATTGTATATAAAGGTATCCAAAAAAAACTAGCGTAATAAGAATACTTTCCCACCAAAGTTGTTTTTCAAAATCAATCGGCAACATCAACCGTTTATCTATTATTTACCTTACAAAGAACCTTTTCAAGAGCTGAACTACAAAGGTTATTGTAACATTATCCAATATTATTTGGCATTATCCGAAATAAGCCAATCAATTCTTACCAGATCATCTCAGTCAGATTGCCTTACCATCCCAACTCAAACCCCTGCCTCTATAAAACGCCAAACAGTTACAAAGTCTGTTGAGAATATCAAAGAGCCTTCTCCCTCACCCACTCATTAGGACTATCTGCTGTCCTGGGGGTAAGGAAACCCCATGCTGAGGGTCCTGACAGGGGAGTAATGTGAGATACTTCCCCCTGGTCTCACCTCACTTGTCTTTATTTGTTTGCCCTTTTAAAGGACGATGTTTTTTCTGCCCGAGAAAGAAAAACACACCAGGATTCTCACGCGAATCAATCGGGAAAACCTGTCCGTTTAAGTACCAGACTCTTTATTTGCAATGAAATCCAAGACGATTTCACGCTTGAATTTTTATTTTCGGTTACAGAGTTCAGAGAGTATTGGGTATTGGTATCCACGCACCCTCGACTTAATTAAATTTTCACTGCGGCTTCGTCAACTGCAAAATCAAACAGACTCGAAAAAAAACCAGAGGTAGATGAAAACAAAAAAATATCATATAGCTTGTTTCATTTGTAAAAAAAAACAGCAGGTTGTCCCTTGTTGGCATGTCAACGCATCCTGAACTTCCCAATCCAGCCACCACTTTTGTTTGCGATTCGCCTGATTACATTCTTTCCCATTTCTACATTTGATACTTTTATTTGCTCTGAACTGCCAAGTGAAAAACCGCACAGTTTCCACTTGCTACCTGATTCCCTCGCAGAGGGGAAAACGAAATCAGAGTTTGAGAAACCAAATGGGTAATGGAAACTATCTTAATTTTTAATAGAATAATTAGATAAATGAAACTATAAATTATGGAAATTATACTTTTTTTAGGGGTTAGGTAGAAACAGATCTTAAGAGCTTAATCTTAATTAAACAATCATCTCTTTTAAACTGATGACTAATTTGTACCCCTTCGATTTGATCTTCTCTTGCAGTTTCCAAGCGTGGAGCCGCCTTGTCGAACGAAACCGACCAGGACACGGGCTCTGAGTCGGGATCTCCGAGCAGTCCGCGGCCAAAGGTCGCAGGACTCTTCAATCTAACCGCCAGCTTGTCGCCCGCCCGCACAGGACCGCCCAGCTCTCCCGAATCCGATTTGGATGTGGATTCGGCGCCGGATGAGGCCACCCCGGAAAATCTCAGTCTCAAAAAGGAAGACAGCCAGTCGCCGCCCAATACGCCCGCCGAGAATCTGCACTTGCTGCGATCCTTTAGCAGCAGTCATGCGCAGGGCTTCCTGCCATATCATCACACGCAGTTCCTGGCCGCTGCCGGTTTGCCCGCCCACCACCACCCACCGGCGCACTCGCCGCACCACCAGCAGCAGCAACAACAGCAGCAGCAGCAGAACCACCTCCCACAGCACCACCAACAGCAGCAGCAGCAACAACAACAGCAGCAGCAGAGATCTCCCATCGATGTCCTGATGAGGGTGTTTCCCAACCGACGGCGCAGCGATGTGGAGCAACTGATGCAGCGATTCCGCGGCGATGTTCTCCAGGCCATGGAGTGCATGCTGGCTGGCGAGGATTTGGGACAGACACCGCCACAGGTGCCACCCTCACCGCCCTTTCCCATGAAGTCCGCCTTCTCTCCGTTGGTTCCGCCCTCCGTTTTCGGATCCCCCACCCATCGGTATCATCCCTTCATGCAGGCGCACGCCAAGCGATTCCTGACTGCTCCCTATGCTGGAACTGGCTATCTTCCAGGAGTCCTCAGTGCGGCGGACATAGAGCAGTCGGAATCGAATGGGGCGGGGGGCATAGGGTTGGATCGCACCAGCAACGCCGGGGACTCCCAGGATTGAGGCAGCGAGGTTGAGGCCAGCGGCACTGCCGTTTTCAGGCCTTTCGAGTAAGATTTTCATCCTACACTGCGGAAAATAAATCACTTCTAAATTAAAAAATAAAATGTCAAAATTTGGAGAGCATAGTTGAAGTAATGTTAATTTTTTAAAGACATTTGTTGTCAAGATGTGTTATTTTATAATTTTTTGGAATTTTTTTCTCGAAAAAACTTATTTTTTGATTTTAAAACCATAGTTTTCCCCAGTGTAAGCACCCGATTTGTCCTAGCTATGCCTAAAACTAAGTGTAAATTATATTTACCCTTCAACTTCTAGCACAAGTATTGTAATATAGAAATCGTAATAATAATAATAATGTTTAATGAACTACACACTAAGAAAAACATACACTCGATCCCAGTTAAGAGCCATAAGATGTATTTGTTTAGCTGAAATTAATGTAATACAGACGATGAGATTATTGTGTAAGGGATTGTTTGATTGCAACCAACTAATTGAGATATTCGTGTGTACCATATTAATACGAGCATATGTATTATATATATTAAATATCATATTATGTCTTAGATAAAGTACATTTCAAACACTGTGTTAAAGTATTTAATAAATCTACGAAATAATTCAATAAAATTAAATGAAGAAAATTAAATTGCTATCGTATTTTCTGGGAAATTTTTGCGGGAATAATTAGGTTTAAAAAATGATTGAATACAACACCAATTAAATAACCTAAACTCGATGATAATAAAGTAGGGAATATTACAACATAAAGATACAGCATTGTATTTTTATCATTTCAAAAACTAATTTTTTTACGCTTAGTGCTTAAATACCTGATTTTAATTAGAATTAGTAAAATAATAGTTCAAATGTTTTGCGCATAATTCCTTCCTTTATTATTCTCAATGGCTTAAAGGCCCAATTAAATCGTTTCGGCCTACTCTTAATGCCTGACTAAACAGATCAATTAATAAAAATATTTAATTTAAAACTGCTATTGTTTGCCTATCGTCCGAGGCCCAAGGGATGGCTAAGTAAATATTTAATTTTCACAGCACGTAATTTATAATCGTGAGAAGTTGGCCCGAGAACAATGGGCTTCCCACAAACACCCCCAACAAATACGAAACTACTGCAATTATAGAGGCCACCCACGAGTCGAAATTCCCAATTGGTCATCACAATGGACAATGGCCAAAATAATAATGCGAAGCGTTAATCCGTATCATCATTATCTATTTGCCACTATTTTGAGGGCAATGCCACACGACTCCCCCCGGAAAAACACCAGGGAAAACTATGCCGGAAAAGTGTGAAATCCTTTTACACATAAACGGGTCGAGCGGTTTTTGTTTTGCCCATTCGGACACACGACACGATAAACAAAATTATAATAAAACTAATGCCCACACACACACACACACATGACCAGCACATTTGCGGAAATTTTACAATGGCCAAAGGAGCAAAGGACTCGACTCACACCCACGAAGGGACAATAATATCGGTTACACACATGCCGAGTGCAAATTACAAAACTATTTTCCAACATGCGACTGAATGGATAACAAAATTAAATTATTGGATATCAATTTGTCCATTGTGCGCCTTGCCAAACTCGAAAAGTCAACAGCAACAAGGATGGCCAGGATATGTGTGGCCGGCTATCAACTATGGCTATTGCTTTAGCCCATTCTCATTCCAAGTCCCATTCCCCCTGTATTTATGTGCCCAAACCGAACAATAGCCTCTATGTACCATTGTCAGGGACCAACAATGCCGGTGGGTTAGGATAGCGCAGCCACAGGATCCTCAGCTCGAGTGGACAATGGCCGGCACAAAGGCAAAGAGGACGAGCAGAATGAAGAGGGGAGTACAGGACTAACTGGTGAGCCCGGCCAGTCAGTCAGCCGCTCGTTGGAGGACGAGCTGTCGATAATATCTTAGAGTAGCAGCGGCCCATGTAGTTATGGACGAACAATGAAGCTGGAGAAGAGCCAAAAGGAGTGATGCTACTTTGGCTCTTTTCTGGAGAGATATATTCCCCTTCCAAGAATGGAATAGTATCTGAAATTAATCGTTTTTATTTCAGTTTAGTTAAGGATGTACATATAAGACGAGTTTTAAAATGATAGATCGAATTCCATTTCTTATGTTTTCATTCCAAGTTTTTTTTTTAATTTTATTGGTTTTTTTTTTATATTTGAACTTTTTTATTTAATCTCAAGCACTTCCTTTTTTTTTAATTTTCTTTCCTTGGAGCCCTAAAAAATAGCTAAATCTCCGCTGAAAAATGGGCAACACTGGCCCAGACCAGGAAACAGGAGCAAAAACGGTACCAGAAGCAGCAGGCAACATGCATATGCTCCTCGAGTGGCGGCACAAAATGCATACAATGTCAGGCATGGAAATTCTTGATAATAGACAATGAATTAATAGCAGGCGATTACCAGAGGGGGTGACACTGAGCCAACAAACAATCCAAACCAATCCTGCAAGCAGAAAATAGAAAACCGACAGATCGAACCTCAGATACAGCCCGAAGGCAATGGGAACAAAGTACAAAAAAATAGCAGGAGTTATCCTAAAAAGGGGTTTCTGCTGTTTCTGCCGGCAGATGGCACATGCCTCTTGCGGCCTCCAGAAGTGCCGTCAATTAAAAAGCAAAGAAACGCCCAAGAAGTGGCCCACCCCAAGGCCACTGAGCGATAGCAGCCCAAAAGGGTTACTTAACAGCTTAAGATTAACCGGGGCATATGTTTTTCCTGGCTAATTCGAGGGTGGTCCGCCGGAGATTTCCCCCCGGGCATTAGTTTCACTTATTTGTTATTATTTGCTATTCCACATCTCGGATGTGGAAGACGAAGACCCGGGATCACAAGATGCAGCGACTCATTGGGCAATGTAACCCAACCTGCGGCTTGTCAAACGGAGGGTCAGAGGCCATATAGCAACAACTAATTTGGCAGCCCCCAAAAAACGACTCCTCCCCATGGAAAAGTGAAAAAAAACCGAAGCTGTTTTGTTTTTCCAACAGACAGCGCGGGGAACAGCCGAAGGATGAGTGAAAAAAAAACCTGGAAAAGAAAACAAATGCCATTTCAAGTAGCAAACGTGTAAAGTAGGTGGCCAGACCTATTTGTTAAGGCTCTATAATACATTGGGATTTTTGAAAAAGTTTTGTTAAACTAATTTGATAAAATAAATTTTAAAAAGGTATTATTTTCTCTTTAATAAATATCGAAGAAGTAAGTTAAGGTGATTAGTTAAATCCATACGCGGATCCACAAAGTAAAAAGTGAACGGAAATGTGGTATTCAAAAAGTGCGTAACAAAAAATTTGTTTTGAAAAATTATTAAAATAAAGTAATAAATTTAAGTAATAATGTTGTTCAGAAAGTTTTAAAAATAAAATACTTTATGGTAGTAATAATTTTAAAAAGATCTGAAAATATGTAAAATGGGCATACATTTCTGGAATTAACTGAGAGGAAAAATCGCGGATGGTTATTTTAATAAAGTCATTAAATTTAGAAATTTAAATAAATCCCAAACCACTGTTCCTTCATATTTTTTGGGGGTCGGGGGGCAGTTTGTCAGTCAGTCAGCGTCACAGTCGGCTAATAAGCAGAGAGTCCATCAGAAATAGTGAAACCTGCGCGGTTTGTTGGGCAACTGCCAATGCGATGAGAAATCAATTTTTTGGATTCATTTTCGGATCGCCTGGGTTTGTTTTGCTTTTGATTTTCGGGTTGTTAGTTGTTGGTTGTGTTTGCCGCCCAAGCAGCCAACACATGATACGGCCGTTTGATTTCCATGTGCGCATCTGTGAGCCGTGAGTGCGGATGGGCATCGCATATGATTTAATACAGTAGCTGGGATGGCTGCCTAATGGCTCACCCCGAAGACCTGTTCTTTGATGCACTCACTCTGCGATTTGTTTACACAAAATTCATAATTTACATATTGTGTGCGTGTGTGTGTGTGTGTGCCTGTGTTTTGGTAGGTGTTTTTTGTACCGATGATTTTTTACATTTGCTCGGGGGCCCGTTCAATAGGAGCTTGTTCGATTCTTTTCATCCCAGCCGACATGTCAAATTCGGGTCCCCCTCTTTCGGGAAATATTTGTCGCTGATGCTGATGGTAACTGTACTTTAGGATATTTTAAAATATTTTTTTCAAAACCCACCCAAACTACGGGAGTGGAGAGTAGAGTGCTAAATGGTTTTTAAATAGCGTGGGATGAAACCGGGGTTGTTGCACTCCATTGTTTGCATATCAACGATCCTCGTCAAACGTTTTGATTTTGGTTTTTCAACTGCCTAAATGTCACGTGTAGTCTGCGGTTGACATCGACGTGTGATTCCGGGAGGGAGGTGGTAATGGTTGGGTGGATTGTCAGGATTCAGTCCCAGTGGTTGCCATTGGACTGGCTGCGTTGGGGTTAACCGAGTTAAGAGTGCGATAAATATCTAAATGCCGTGATTTGCCTCATCAAGGGGCGTTGATGTTTATCCAACAGTGTATTTGTTTGTTAAATTGACAACGGATCGGGCTGTGAGTGTGTCGAGTCCTTTGTGCAGGACACGTGGAATGCTGCGGTCTGGTCAGGAACGATCTGACTTGGGATTGCGAATAATTGGCACGCGTGAATCAAGTGAGATGTGAGATGATATAATAAAGTTTGTTTGATGTTTTTAAGGGGATTAATGAAATAAGAATAAAATAAAAATGAAGTCTCCGATATTTATAATCCATATTGTTATAGTTATCGATTATTAATTTTAATTATTCATTCATATTCATTATAATACCCTATACATATTTTAAAAGTCTTATTAGCTACGAACCATTTTATAAATATAGATAAGTTAGATGTTGTTAATTTATTCAAATTACATTTCAGCCATTATTAAGCAACAATGGCGCTTAGCCCCTCGAACACCTTAAAAAATAAACTGCAATACAACACAAAATGCCCGACACTAAAAAGCAATTCTCTCCACTATATCCCTGCACTCGAGCCACAAAAGCCGGATAAAAAACAAACCAAGTACAATATGCAAAATAAATGCTCAAATAATAAAGAGCCAGGAGCAACCGGAGCACAGAGCACGAAAATGGCAACGTAACTCAAGAGCTACTCCAAAAAGCGAGCGCAGGAACAAAGGAGCAGCCCAAAAGTGAAAAGGACGAAACAATACAGACAGCTGACACACACGCATGCAAAAAAGTGCAAAAAATATTATTTAAAATAATATTAAAATAAAGCGTCCTTGTGTCAGCCAGTGAAAATAGTCAAAGGAAAAGCCAAACAATTTACACGTTCGAAAGGGGATAGAAAAAAGGAATGCACTGAAAAAATAGGGATATTTGACAATGGATATTTGTAAATAAATATTTAAATGTCTCTTTCATAAATTACTAAAATATTTGCCTTGAGATAATATTTTTAACTCCAAAATATTATATTTTTTTAAACAGATTTTATTTCAGAACTGAAGATTACTATCTTTTAAATACGGTCCTTAATAAACCGTTTTTAACAGTATCCAATTTTTTACTGTGTGAAGGACTGGGAGGATGGGGGCGTCAGTGAGGCGACAAACGGCCAGCGGACTAAATAAAAAATAATAATGGAAGTTATACATTTTATTCCACAGACGAATGGCAGCAGGACAGCCAAGGACTCCGGACTGCGAGTCCTGGACTGGTTGGTAGCCAACCCCTTTGGAATGTTGACAAGCAGCAGCAGTAGCAGCAGCAACACAAAAAATGAGAAATAATCAAATAAAACTGAAAAGGATTCGCTTTTGTGCGCTTTGTTGTTCGAGTAGTTTTCTGTTTCCCTCTGTGTGCGTGAGCTCAAAGGAAATAAATGTATTGTATTTGGAAGCGCAGCTACAAATAAAATTTTAATCAAAATGTAGTTGAGTGTTGAAGGGTTGTTCTGCGATTGTGTTCCAAGTTCTCGCCGTCTGTATGTGTGTGTGTGTTTTTATGTATTCCCGCTTGTGCTTGTGCGGATTGTTTCTGTCAATCAGCAGCTTCAGCTTCTTTTGTTGCTGCCGAAGGATACAACTGATATTGATTTCGAGTTTGCCGCAAGCACAAAGGACCCGATGCCCAGAAACGGCAGCCAATGGGAAAAGTTTCGAAGATGTGGCACACAATGGCAGCCGGAAACGCTCACCAATACTCGTGCGAGGAGCACTTTCAGCATAGTTTCATAATTGCGAACAGCAATGGCGCTGAAATGGAAGTCCGCAGCATCCTGACCACTTGGCATTACAACGCCCCCTTTGGCCCGAAAAGCACACACTCCCGTTCATATAGGGATGATATATAGAAAGTAATTATATTCCCAATTTTTTAAATTAGTTAATTTCTTTCAAAAAAACTTCAAAATATGTAAGCTTTTGTTTGAATGCCAATAAATTGAGAATTTTATTATAATGAAATTTAGAAATAATATTTTTTGGAAAAAAACGAATGGAAGTTTTTACACTTTTTATAATAAATAAATACTATTTTTTCTTGCAATATTTTTTTAAAAACTAAAATCTTGACCATATGTGTGGGTGCAGAGTTCTGTACATAGTTTGCGTTGTTACTTCGTCCTGTGAGCGGCATGCGACATGTTTCTCTACCAGTGGCAGGATATCCAGCTTCCAACTCGCCCAGCTGGTGGCAAATTTCATTTGAATGCCGTCCAAACTGCTTGTTGGCATTGCACAGCAGCGGGGGGTAAATGTGGACTGCCGATCCTGCCTGGCTGAAACTCAATTAAAATGGTATTTAAATCATGCGAACTTCTTGTTCTGAAAGCGCCCAACACCCCGATGGAGAATTCTTCGGCAAGTTGCCCGAATCGACTTGACTTGCGGGCCTTTGTTTGGCATTTTTCGGTCTGGAATTGTTAATAATTTGTAATGACATGCGCAGTTTACCGAATGCCCCCTGCTAATGGTTATCGCTTCCCAAAGCGTAACCGATTTGCTGCGAGCACAAAGGATGCACTCCCAGTACTCCCAGCAGCCCCTGCATCCTTTGTCTCTAACTCTTGCCCTGGAAATCGGCACATGTCTGCAATTTACGCTGATTTTTATTCAAATTTAGTGTGTAGTGTATAAATTGCTGTAGCAAAAAAGGGAAAAAATGAGGAGAAGAAACCCAAAAAGAAAGGAAACGGTTGGGAACAGAAAATATTTCATATTGAAATTCAATGCCGTCTTAGTGAGAATTCTTTGATAAAACCAAAAACAGACTTTGAAATGCACTAAAATGTTAGTTATTCTAGAAAAAATATTTAGGACTTAACATAGCAGTCAGAAATATTTAATAAATTTTTTTACTTTAATGAAACCACATCTATAATAAATGAATTTGGGGAATATCCATAATTTCTGTACACATCATGTTAAAATTAAATTTTTACATTTTATATTAGATAAATGTAATGCCTTACAAGCATCTAATTCCAGTTCTGCGACTCTCACAAAGTCTTTCGAATTAAGAAATAAAAAAGGATATCAAGGACATTAACGACTCTTCATATAGCGACCGCAACTATGCCAAATGGGAGAATAGAAAGGAGGCAAGACAAGGAAAAAACACATTTGCATATTTATCTTTTTTCGGTTATAAGCGCTGCCTGGTAGCTGCTATAACATTAGCATTTCTCAAAAGGATAATGTGCCACCGAACTCCCCTTTCCCCCCAACACCACACCATTCCAGCCAAAGTCGTTTGGCATTTTTCCGCTGGCATCTCCACGTACTCCAGCCTCCATTTTCCCCACAAGGGGTAAAGTCGAGTGACAAGCATTTGTTTTTGGGAACGGGAAAACAGGGCGTGTGCATGTGCTTAAGGGCCTCGTTAACAAAGTTATTTTGTCTTTTATCGCCCGCTGCTCAGTTCCCAGATGTCAAAACATAATTCGCCATGTGCGGCATTAACTTCTTCGCATTATCAGGCATTTCGATTTGACGTCATGCGTGTGACATAGTACAATTTATATCCTGGCTCGTGTTGGCATCCCAGGCGTATGAGCAATGTGAGTGCTAGCTGCCTTGTCATTCTGTTGCAGCTGCTTCTCACTATATATACGATATATATAAGGGAATATATATAGTAAATAAAGGAACAATTCTGCTCGTACGGCCTCGCCCACACGCACAATTAATCTTTTGTCGAAGCACTTAATTGAATTGCCCCCGTCAGCCCAGCAAATATCAATTACCACCACAATTATCCGCACAAAGGACGCAGAGAGTAGGAAGTACTCCGCATTTAATTGAATTACAATTTCATAAAAATCCCCAAGAGATAGATTCTGTGGAAATCGCTTAGTTTGGGTGCAGGATGCGACTGAATCGAGGGGAAATTTAAGATGCCGCCGCGCCTGCGCACATTCGAGACCCCAGTTGCAATTGGCATCGCTGGTATCGGTATCGCTTTCGGTAGCGAGTAATGAACAATGCTTACAACTTTTTAACACATTGCACAAAGGAGGCGAACAAAGGATCGATCTCACATACCACACAATAAATACACATATATATTTATCGCAGTTCTTTGTGGGCACTCGCGTGTTCATTGTGATTTCGATTATTGAAATGCGCACATAATGCCAACAAAACGAAGTTATGTGTAAAGTATACATGTACAATGCCCAAGTTTATACGTTCAAGTGATTCGCGCCGGTCCTCCATTGTGCTGGCTCCTCGAAACCCGAATCGCCGAGTCGCCCCGCAACGCAGGCGCAGCCCTCGCGCAATGGCCGACGATCCCAAGTTAAATGTCACTGAGAAAAAATATAACCAATATTTAATCAGGAAATAAAATAAGAAGGAAAAGTATATAATCTTAAATGTCTAACCAAAACATTAATTTGTATTTAAAGGTACAAGTAAAAGTATCTTACTTTAACGATCATAATGAGATACTTTAATGCTC
Source organism: Drosophila mimetica (assembly GCA_037075245.1). Lineage (NCBI taxonomy): Eukaryota > Metazoa > Arthropoda > Insecta > Diptera > Drosophilidae > Drosophila > Drosophila mimetica. The sequence continues at coordinate 9,210,467 of JBAMCH010000023.1, read as the reverse complement.
TATTACACCTTTTTAAAATACACACCAAAACAACAATTGAATCTAAACACCATATATTACAAAATCAGTATTATTATTTATGATTCTTAACCTATGCAAATTGTTCCTAAACCTATTCAAATTTATTTTCAGTGCAGAATTAACGGCTTGGGAGAGCGGGGGCTGGCAGTTGAAGTCGGAGATGCTGTGGAAGCTCCGGGAAGTACACTCAATTCCAGGAAATTTAATCCTTAAATGCTGCATATAATATACATTAAAATCGTTTTGTGCTCGAGTCGCGTCCACTTCAGATGTGACTTGAAATTCAGGCAGATGGAAAGACGTTTTATGTAGCTAAATGAGAAATTAAATTGTGCAGAGTAAGACCCTTACTTTAAATACGTTAAACAGTTGTGGCTTGAATTTAAATTAAATTCTTTTTTTTTCAATGATTATGCAAACATATGTATATTGATATATATATATATGTATTTTAAGCTTGGAGAAAAATACCTCTTGTAAGATATACACAAAACTATCTACAGTTAAAAAAATCGAAACATTAATTATACATTTTTGATAATTCAAAATTATTTTAATACAATATAAGTTATTTGTTAGGAAAACAATATAACTAATTGTGGCTTAAAAAGTTATATTGTATTAAAATCCATCCATCATCCATTGTCTTTAAAAATTTTATTTTATTTGAGTAACAACGCTTAATTCAATCATTTAAACCCCAAGTAGTCCTTTCTCCCCATTTTTAACCTCCCCATTTCAGCACTGTCACAATCTACATTCAATAAATAAAAGACAAATTTAAATTTTCAATGATACGCCACCAGTCGCATTTTCCACCGCCCCCAATCGCCGCCTTTCCGCAATACAATAGCACTCGAGCATAATTCAAAATGCCAGTAAAACATATTTTCCAAGTTCGAATTCAGTGGGGAGACAAGGCATTTGTGCAAAAGTATTTCAAGCGAAAAATCACACTTTGACATTGTCTGCTGGCCCCGTGGAATTGGGGTCGCTGGAGGGTTTGACTGGCAACTTAACTGGGTGTTTGATCTGCCGGTGCTTGGTCGGTCAGACGTCGACGGCAGCCCGGCATAATTATTGCCAATAAACGTCGTCCCGCTCCCAGGACTTTCCCCCATCTCCCGACAGACAAATAGAACGCCCCTTTTGTGGGTCGCGATGCCACGGGCGCAAAAACACTTTGTAATATTTAGGCCGGGAAGAGAGGTGGATGCCACTCGATTCTGGAAGGGCTGCACTGAGAAAAAAAATATTGGAATTAGAAAATAATGTGTTTTTCTAAATGTAAATAATGGTCAAAAATTTGATTTGTATTTCAAAAACAAAAAAAATAAATTAACTATGTTTCCTTATAAATATTTTGTTACAATTTTTTTTTAGCTAGGTAGTTAAGTATTAGATATGGTATTTCATATATAGTTTGTTTAGAAATATGATAACATTAATTATTATATGATATCATTTTAAACTGTTTCACTGTGCACTTTCAGGCTGATTTGAAAAATTTGAAAAATTTTCAAATTTTTGAATTTTTTTTAAGGGGTAGCATCACAATTTTTTGAAAAAATTGTCAAAAAAATAAAATTTTTAGCCTGAAATGCCAAGTTGTAGGAAATTTAACTACGAGTTCGGGAAGGTATAAACAAATAGTTTCAATACTATGGACAAAATACTGAGTTTCTTGTTGGCGAAAAATCGCGATTTCGATTTCTGGCAAAAATTGGATTTTTCGTATAATTTGTTTTTGCTACAACTTTTGCAAAAATGGTCCCAAATTAAAACGGCGAACTGTTCTGAGCAGATAACAACCTTATAATTAATAAAAGTGCACTTTCCGGCTGAATTGAGTAATTTTAAAATTTTCCAAATTTTTGAATATTTTTTAAGGGGTAGCATCACAATTTTTTGAGAAAATTTTCAAAAAAATAAAATTTGTAGCCTGAAATGCCAACTTGTAGGAAATTTAACTACGAGTTCGGGAAGGTATGCCATTCCATATTCGGACAAAAAGTTTCAATACTATGGACAAAATACTGAGTTTCCTATTGTTATATGATATAATTTTGAACTGGGGATATGTTGGTACTATAAAATTCCATCTTTCTCTAGGCATTATTATCCCCAGTGTGGGTGTTCGTGTCAAAAGGCAAAAGCCGGCAATGATTGGTGGGGTGTTTGTGGGTGTCTGGCATATTTCTGGTGGTGGATGGCTGCTCGGATGTTCGGATGCTCGGCGTCGTCTGTGGGTGACATTCCCGAATTTCATTTGCCAACTCAGCTCAACCGCAAGCGCCCATCAAATTTCATCACGGAAAGTGTGTAAATAAGTTCATTACACACATTTGATTGAGATAGAAAGAGAGAGGTGGAGCTCCAGCTCCCCATTAGCAATCCCTGTAGTCTGTGGCCAGGTGTCTCCCTGCCAATTGGTAATTAAAAATCCAGAATGTATCTCGACTGGCAACACAATCATTTAATTCAATTTGCCCGCCACGCTCAACTGACTTTCCCTCAAAACACGAACTGGAAAAACGTTTGAAAAGGTTTAAGGATCGAGAGGATGGGTTTGCGGCGGATTGGGCATTGTGTGATCGTGCCCGATGGCCAAGGATAACTGTCTGAGGTTGGCAAGACAAATGGGGGTGCAAATCGTTAACTCACTCACTCATCACTGACCCGAATCGCAGCCCAAAGCAGTTGCGGATGCATTTAATTTATTATTAGAATTATTTATGGCAAACGCTCGGGGAGGGGTGATAAAAAAGCGGTTATTGTTAAGTTTATTAGAGCCGCCCGGCGATCCGGAAAAGGGGTGCGACCTCGCCAGGACTCTGGCACAGTGGTTGCCATTTCGCATGCAGATGGTCATTGGGTAATCGAAGGGCTCTTTGAGAATTATTCAACTGGAGATGGGCGAATGCTAATCAGTAGATCGAAGAAGAAATGATTCATTTTTAAGCTGCATTCGGATTTAAAATTGAATGATAAGTTTATTTTATATTTAATTGTATGTAAATGATTATAAACAAGAGAAATTGCTATAGTCGAGTTCCAAATTCCCAGTACTCAACTGTCGCTTAAAAGTGGCGCCATCTATGTAGCGGATTATTTGCTTATAACTTTATACCGATTTAAATTATTAACAATAAAAATTAAACAATTAAAGTCAAATTAATTCTGAATATAATTATTTAATTGCATAAATACATTTAAAATTAATTCTAAAAAAATAGAACACATTTGAATTGGATATAAAAATCAAAATATAATAAAAATATAAATCTCTTATTAATTTTTTAACTCTTAAATTTATTTCCCCACTGTATGAAGTTTCTCATTTTTGGCAGACACATTTTTTGGGGTAAAAATTACGGTTCGGTCGCAAAAAAATGATCAAAAACAGCCAAAACGCATAATTCATGCATCAGATACATGGTACTTCAGATAAATTGCAGGACCAACGAGGAATAACGAGCCAAAACTGACCACCGACCGCAACAACAACAATGACTTGACGCACACTTGAGCCTGTGAAAGGATAACAATTTATCAAAAATATACAAAAGGGAAAAGAAAAATATATGCACACACCAGCACACACACATTTGTTGTATCTAACAGCGGGTTGAATTTGTTTTCGATTTGGGAAAGTGAAATATGTTTTGGTGACATTAAGCTGACGGAATCAGGATTAGATGCAGGATACTGCGAGGACAATGGGACATCGCCGCCCTTTATGTGCGGCACGTGCCCATCTTTTCGCTTTCAATAAGTAGCGAATTTTTTAAACATTTGAAAATGTTGTTATCCCCTCCGCTGGAGAGTTATTTAAAATTTAATTTGGCATTTGATTCTCTGGTGTTGGCATATGCCAGCATTTCGGCCTGTAAAGGATTAGCGCCTCTCACCTTTCTTCGCTTTTTATCCTGCGGGAAAAACCGGAAAACCATCACGATGCCAACTGGCAAATAACTTTCCTTTCGGCTACAAGGATATGCAAGGAAACGCGACAAGTCAAGACATTTTTATGCAAATTTATCTCATTACGTCGCTTGGTTGGCACTTGCTCTGTTGCCGCTGCAAAGTTATTTTCAGAGTGAATTTAATTAAACTAAATTAAATATTCAACACATGGCAGCAGCGCAAGGATAACTTTTTCACTTGCCTTCATCTTGGCATTGACTTCAGCCTGAAGTCTTGGGTTTCCATCGCGTTAATTAATATTTATATTCAATATTTGTGCATAATAACTACGTATCCAGAAGAGATTAGGCAGTTCGAGCACGTTTATGGTGCTTGTGGTTGTCGAGTAATTAAAACAAGATGAACCCATAGATCAACCAAAAAAAATGGAAGGGAACAAATTGGAAAATATTTAAGTAGTTGAAAACAAGTACGGATTTTGGTGGGTTTGGAAAATATCTTAATTTTGATGATTGCTAAATCCAATTGTCCATTAATTGAAAATATTACCATTAAATATTATCCATTAGAACTGCCTATGGGATTACACTCAAAATTACAAACAATAAATTTTTTCGTTTTTAGTAAACTTGTCCTAAAATTACAAATTTTCTAAAAACCGGATTTTTTTGATAATTTTCTAGGGTTTTCGATTTAAAGGCGAAGTTTTTAAATTTAAGAGTGAATTTTTCATGAGTGTAGGAAAAAGACCCAAAATCGTACAGTTTAAAAACAGGTAATTTATCATTTTGAATAAATAAAATAACGATTAATCACAGAATATTAAAGTGAAAAAGAAGTTTGTATTCAATCTGTTAGGATTATACAATTAACTACAACTAAAGTAAATTTCTAGCTCTTAATTTCGTTCGTTAAAGAGACTTTAGTTAATGCCATTTATAAGATAACTTCAAGAAAGAGTACTTAATGGATCTTGCTTAGCTTAAAGCAGTAATGGTGGCGTAAAGTTTAACCATTGATGGATAAATCGCGATTAGAGCACCTAGCTCAAGTGCCAGCTGCCGCTGTTGCTGCCATTTCCGCAGGACCTCTCTGGATCCCGGGATCCTTTCTGCCCCCGAGAGTCGAGACAAAAGCCCGCGGCGTAGCAAGGCCATAGCAATTATTTGTGGCATTCGCTCAAAGGAATTGTTTGGCTTTTGCTATATCTTTTAAATACAATTTATAAAGCACGCGCCGCTGCACAATGTTTCGTGTAGGAGGGAGCGGGAGGGAGGAGCGCTGCACAATGGGCCAGATAAGAAGGCGGCCATTTTGTTTATGCGCCGCGCACAAAGAAATCTGAAATAACAGGAAAGTCAAGAGGCGGGCAAAAGGAGCAGGGGGAGGGGGCGTGGCGCCTCTCTCGCTTTTTAGTGCGAAAATAATTGTAAAATCTGCAAATGCAAAAGGTTTCCAGTGTTATTTCCTTTTAGCCATGGCCAACACAAAGGTGGCACAATGGAGGCCGGCTCTTCAGGGAAAACTGGCGAGGAAAACTGACGCCTTTGTGAGGAATCTCGGCCGCAGACTCTGTGTATGTGTGTGGTAAAATTGCAATTTAATTGCAGTTAAATTGCTCGCAATTTGCTGAAAAACCTGGGAGTTTTCCTTTTCTGTTTGTAAAAGAAATCAGCAAGGTAAACAAGCAAATAAAAAAATATAAACGTGGGGGAGAGAAGAACTAGCAGGAGAAGACGAGGCACTCGAGTGGTTTTTCATTTCGCAGGCGATTCAGTCGAGTGGAAAAAAGGTTCCACTGCATGTGGAGAAATGTATCTAAAGGATACACAGCGCTCCTTTTCACCGGCTTTGTGTGGGAAGGTTGCACTTGAGAGCCCGGCAGTTGATATCATTATTTGTTTGCCATTTGAACATGTGTGTGGAAATGTGTCCCCGCAGCGTTTATTTTGATTTTCTGCCGGGATAAACGCAAATAAACAAATTGGATATCAAAACGATGGACGCCAAAGAATAGATACGCATTTCTTTCCCAGGCCATTGTTGAGTTATGATCCGCCGATAAGTATCTATTAGTCGATGTGAGTACGCTAATTGCAGCTCCTGTGCCGCATTTAACCCCTTCGCTAAGGACGAGTCGTCCTGCCTGCAGGCAGCAGATTTATGGGCCTGGCTGCATCACCTTGGTTATTTAATTTGGTTATTGTATTCATTGACACAAAAGCCAAACCAGCCAGCCGCCTGCTGCGTGTTTTTTGGTGCCTTGCCAACTGCCAGCAGCAAATAAGGCCCGGAAAACAAAACATCCTCTCATTGCCCAATGCACCAAGCAAAAAATACAAACTAGGTTTTTTTAGTAGTTAAATTATAATAAATTTATAGGATTATTACACTTTGTTTGGTTGAAACATAATTTTTAAATTATAGAATCTAAATTTTAATCAAAATATAATTTTAAATATTATATTTTAAACAAATATTTATATATTTTATTTTAAGAATTTTAAACTTTATTTTTGTTTTAAATATAATAATAATTTTCAAGTTTAGGTATTTCGCCTCTCAACTTATTTCAGTGCATCCATCCTCACTATCTGAAACACCACACAAAATCCAGGACTTAGCCCAAGCCTGCAATGTGTTTTAGTCGAGTTTATGAATAAAATTACACAGAAGCAGCGGAGGTCAAAGGGGGTGGGTGTGAGATGGGTTGGAATGGGGTGGCGAACTCATATCAACGCCAACAATGGATAATAAGCGTATCCACTTAATGGTTGCCAAGGTGCCGAGGTGGAGCAGGCGGTGGGATTAATAGCATTGTGGACCTGCGAGTGCCAAACCCGCGGTCAAATGCCAACGAACAATGCCGAATTGTGGGTGGCGATGGTTGTGCGGTGGGTGTGAGTACGTGTGTGTGCCAAAAATCCTTTGGCCGTAATCAAGCGGAAAATAGCACAATGACTATCTACAATATATCTGGGACAATGGAAGACACAGGCTGCAGGCAGGAGGAAAACTGGCGATTGTCAGTTGAAAAACAAAAGGGACTTTACACCCACACACACACACAGTGCAAAAAGGGGTGGCGAATATTACTGGCGGCGTGGGGGGCGTGGCATTGCGTACAAGCAAACCAGATCAAACTGTTACAAGAAGGCAGCTAGCGATGAAATTCCAGGCAATCAGCGGGGGGATTGAAAAGTCCTAAAAATATGAAAATGAATATAAAGTTGGAGGATTTATTTTCAATATTTGTTTCACAAAGGATCTAATATATATATTCTCTAGGTATTAAACCCTAATATTAAACCCATTCAAATTAATAAATGATTGTATTTTATCATATTTTGTCGTATTTTTTTGATTTGAAAATATTCTAAAAGAATTTGTATTATTCAGATACTTATTTTACACCAGTATCACTTCATTGGCAACCCTCTTTGTGGGCAAAATATCAATAAGTTGCAGACAAATTGTAGCTATCTCACTCGCCCTTCCGAAAAGCAACGCCACTTGTCTCCAATTTGCCATTCACATTGCGCATACGCCACGTAGGTCCTTAAATATATATATGTGTATACATGCAAGCACATAAGTGTGTTTGCTTCTGACTGCAATTGTTGCCTTTGATTTGGAATGCAGACATTCAAAAGTCCATTATGCGGGTGCATAATTGAAATGTGATTAGGAAATAATTGGACTTTTATGCTGGATTAACTTTTCACTAAGATTGCTTGATATTGATTTTGCTTTTATTGTTTCAAAATTGAAAGATGAAATTTATTTAATCTTTTTATAAAATTTAAGTTTAAATGCATCTCCATATTTGCAATTATAAATTAAAAGGACCAGAGGACGAGATAAAATGTTAAGTTCTTGGGAAAAGGGCAGCATTCTTGCAAAGATATTCCGGGAATTGCATTTCGCTGCCAAGTTCTGCTAATTGCTCGCCCGCTAATGACTCCAAGCTGAAAATACTGGCCGCTAACTACCGGCCACGCCCACCCAGTAACAGGAGCCAGGACCCGGCCATATGCCAACTGCCATTTGCGGCAACTAAGCGCAATTAATTAACAACCCAAGCGATTGAATTAAAACGGGACAAGGAATAGAAAAAAATTATACAAAATGTTGGTACTTCATAATGGAGAGCGGCCACGAGTGCCGCTGGTGGTCATGTCCCCGCCCACGATCACGGGGAGTTGGCTAAAGAAAATGCGGCTTAATGCTGAATTAATTCCAATTACCACATTGCCCACCACGTCCACCATACTTCATCCTTGGCCATCTCGACCAGTGGACGAGCACACTCGGCGGACTGGCCAGTAATTTAGCCGCTAATGCGCGGAGTGCGGCCAACAAAAGCCGTCGCACGCGCTGACCTCCAGCTCAGTCCGTGTCCAGCTTACCCCAATGCACTGCCAGAAAAATCGTGGTTAATTTTAGAATTAAAGAGACAGTTAAAAGCAAGTTATGTGTTCTAAGTTTGGTTTAACCTTGAATGAGAACGTTTAAAAAGATCCATTACTCATGTAAAGTTATATTTCTTGTTATCTAAAAAAAAATTAAATACTTTAGAAATTATTCTGAAATTTAAAAATAAATTTAAAATGGATTTTAAAATTTGGCTTATAAATAGTCTTTCCTAGAAATCATAATCGAGCATCTATTGTCCTAGTTTGGGTTAAAAGTTATAAATACCTTTAAAAATAGGTTCAACAATTTTAATTTTATAGTTAGCTTGAACATTTTTTTTTCAGTGCAAGTCCCCTCCCAGTTGCCACTCTGCATTGCCATGGCCTTTTATGCGAGGTTTTAACATGAATTTATTTTATATAAAAATTTTCCTTTTTCCTCCAGTCAGCAGCCACTTGTTTGGCTTTCAGAAGACTCACTAATTAATTATTAATTAAGTTGGAAAAATTGCCAAACACCCCGCTACCTCCCCTCCTTCCGAGCGAAATGAAAGATGCCTTTGCATTCAGTTTGAAACTTTTGAAAGTATTCCAATTTTCTAGCATTTTTCTCGTCCGCTTTGCGCAGAACTTTGTGGGCGGAAAAGTTTTGAGCGAGCAAGGAAAACTTTCGGCGCAATGTGTCGCCTCCCGACGACCATGCCCCCATTTTCCCCTATTTTCCCCCATTTTCCCCCAGAGCCAAAAGTTTTTACTGTCGCATTTCTCCGACTCCAGAGAAGTCGGCACTAAAATGCAGGCCTTGAGCGCGAAAGAAAGCCCCATCGTTAGCAGGTCCTTGGAGGGGATAGCAAAAAAGGAGAAGTCCTGGCTTAAACAAAAAGCACGTGTCCTGTGAAGCGCCTTTCATCATGCGAGCCATGGAATTCAACTGACCTTCCGACTCGAACACTGGCCATGTGCAAATTGTAAACTGCAAAAACATACAAGTATGTACGAAAAAAAGAATGAGAACAGAAGCGAACGCAACTCAGAAAAGCGCAAACATTTATATTTAATTGGTGGCTCATGCTCGAGAAGTGGCCGCCCCCTTGTGGCCTTGTGTCTACCCAATTGAGTTTCAAAGTTGCAATTAGAGCAGCCTGAATGAACGGCTGACCATTTTAACAGCGGATATGCAAAAGTGGGTGGGGTGGTGGTCAGGTGAACTGGTGGCCGCTTTCAATGGAAACAGTCGAGATCGGGGAGGTCCTGAAGTGGGTAGTGTGGAGTAAGGGAGCCCCCGGGGGAGAAACAATGCACATTGAAAAGAAACAAGTCGCAGACCATTAAACCCGAAAAGCAATATAGAACGTAGAATGTTTTTATGGTCAGTGGACCTCATTTGAATGGATACTGAAGTATGCTATAAAGGATGAAAAATATTATTAAGAGAGTTATTAAGAGAAGCCTTTAAGCTAAACAAATATAATAAATGAAATATATGTTTTCCTTACTTTTCATACGTTGGTTTAAAGTCATATTACCTGATTCCTTTACCCCTAAAACAAGGCTTTTCACCAAAACACAATCACCGTAAATTCAAAGGTATTCATTTATTTCAATTCACTCTTTTTTCGATTCATGGAAACTCTTTGAAACTAAGTACTTAATTCTGCCTGGCAAACTAACGCAATCTTGGCAGCAGCAAAGCTAAATGGAAATGAAAAACCAAATTGAATTCACCTTACCTTTGACTATTTCGACACTCGTGCAATGCCACGCCCCCTTTTGTGGATCAGGCAAATGTGCCAAGTGTTTATGGGTGCACTGGGAAAAATATATTTGGAGTATAAAATATCATATCATCAAAGATTAAAAAATAATATAATCATATCATATTGATAATATTATATATTGGTTTAAATGTTCTGAAAGCTGAAATATTTTTAAGATTTTTTATATTTGAGAATTTAAAAATGTCTAAAATTGATATATTTTAAAATAAAGTTTAACTATGTAACTTAGATTCAAATATTTTATATCACAAAAAAAATGTAATAACAGATGGACAATATTTCAATTTCTCTCTGTTAGCTGGCTGATGGCTTTTCCTTCGCTCAATGACGAATCCGACTCGATGATGGCTTCTTTACACGACATTTAATTGAGAAATAATTGAATAGGTCGTGTCAAGTGTTTGTTTGGCGTTTGGCTGGCTGAGGTCTGGGATGCGGAATATGGATATGGAGAATGGGCGGTACGGAACCCGGGGGACTGGGACTGGGACTCGGTTCCCAGAGAGGTCTGGCTTTCGGAGCGAAATTAGCTTTGTCAAATGCGGCTGACATGGGCACGGGTTGAGTGGTGCGGAAAGGTCTATTGCAGCGTGAAAACGCCACTGCGAGTTGTTTAATGAAGTAGTCACAGTCGGCGGAGAAAGTCGAAGGCCCTTCGATTTCCGATTCCCGATGCCCGATTTCCCACCACGGCAAACAAAGCCCAGTGGCGCAGTCAAAGGATAGGTGGAAAAAAACACACATCCATAAAGGGGAATTCACGTGTGATTGGAATGTTCCTTAGTCGTCCTTCAATCGGGCTGGGAGTGGGCGGGTCCTGGGAAATTGTCGCCCGGTGCAGTCAGCCGCGCACTTATAATTGCAGTTGCAGTTTGGCCGATTGCATTGTGCATTCAGAACGGGGGGAATTGCAGCCAGTCAAATTAAAACATTTTTAAATAAAATAAAAATTGAATATTTTTTGTTAAGTTAAGGTAATATTTACATATATTTATTTAAATATATTAGTTAAATGTTTCTTTTATTAATTTAATCCTAAAAACGATTTAAAAATATTATCTAACATCTAATAAACTTAAGTATAGGTAATCATCATCGTATTCGCCTGACTGAAATCAAAATAAATATTAAGAAGTATTTATGAATTCAAGAGGTAAACTTACTTTGTCAAGACTATTAAAATTCCACACCCCATGCAATTTTAAGGGTGGATAAATTCTGGGGTCTCTTAAGATTTGTATGCTATTCTTGATAACTTTTGCGTAGTCTTTTGTAAACAAGTTAAAGTATCTATAAAGAGAAATCGATCTCAGGTTTGGGCAAGATTCAAGAAAGAGAGGGAAAAAGTTAAATTCATCGATCTCTGCATGGTGAGGGGATGTGATTCCAAGATCTTCCAGATGGGTTAATTGGTTCAATATTGGAATAAATTTCTTATCGGCGAGTCCCAGTCGTAATCTGGTCAGCCCACTTATTTTTGCTACCTCCACAACATCTAAAAATTCCAGTTGTGAGTTATCCAAATACAAACATTGAAGACTTCATAAAACTTTAAGTTGCCTGAGAAGCTCCCACAGTATATTTTCTGAGGTATTATGTATCCATAACTCTGTAAGATTTCCCAGGGAGATTATGTATTTAACCTCTTCCAAATGGTAAATAGAGCACTCAAGAGACTGCAATTTTGGGAATTGTGATAACAATTGCCAATTATGAGATCGAAGTGAGAGTAGGCGCATTAGTGATGTGTTAATGGCCAAAGCCCTCAAAATCTTATCGACAATTTCCTCATCATAATTGAAGAAAATTCTCAGTTAATTAAGTTTACGAAGATTTGCTATTAGTTCCATATTGGCAGGAGTGTCAGAGGAAGAGCTCACAGCAGAAGATTTTTCCCAATCTTTTTCAGGGGGTATCCCTAGTTGCAAACTCTCCAAGGACTTTATCTCAGCGATCTGAACCATTTCTTCAGAAGTAATGCCGCTGTGAATGCTAAGATTTTTTAGCACTTGATGTTCTTTCGAGGCAAGAGCTTTGATAAGGGTTTTTAAGGATCCCTTCGGATGGGAGGAAATAGTTAGTGATTCTAGATTATTTAAGTCAGCCAGGCAGTCAATATTCCTTGAACAGGGGAATCCGCATTTAAGGGCTTTTAGGCAATGTAATTTTGGCAGTTGTGAGAGTTCTTCGGGGTTAAGATCTTTAATTTCCAATTCCTCTAGACTTGGGATTCGTTTTATAACTTCCATAAAAGAAAGATTTCCGATGTCACCCCTAATCAAAAGAGTTTTCAAGTTCTTTATGTTAGCAAGAGGTTTAAAATATTCGACACGATTTACGCTATGTTCTATTAAGAAGTCTATTATTAGTGTCACAAAACTATTACTATGGATTATACAAATATTGAACGTATTTGCTTCAATTTTATCTACACGCTTTGTAATCTCCGCAATCCCACTAAGTTGATTGAGTTTCATTGCGATTATGGCTTCCAACTGGGCATAGTAACATTTAATGGTCGTTAAGGATCGAATGGATGCCAGTGGATTAGCGTGTTCTAGATTAAATGCAGAACAGTATATGATATCAAGCTTCTTAAGACTCCTTGATTGATGATCTGACAAACCTTGAAAGATGGTTTGTAACATGCTGCTATTAAATTCCCCAGTTAAGCGGAAATCAGCAACAACTAAAAGCTGGAAAGTGCGAACTGTGTAATTAACAATATTCCAAAGGTGTTCTTCATCTTCTCCGACATCCCTTGCAACAGTTTCATGATTATCTTCATTTTCATCAAATTCGTTACATCCAATTACAGGCTGATAATACACTTCTAGATACTCATGTTCCTCGACATACTTGATTTTCAAAGTCGGACAGTTTTTTTTGGTGAAAAGTACTTGAGACTTCTTTAACAAGTCCCTCAACTCATCCATTACGGTTACTTGGCCTGGTTTAATATATATCTCAACTTCCCTGGGATTCTTGAGATGGGCCAAATAAGCAAGATCACTGAAGCCGCTTTTAACGTATTGTAATGAGTGAATTTCCGTCATCGCCTGCGTCTCTTCATTACTGAGCGAAGTGTGTTGAATTTCCAATACATTGAGGTTCGTTCCTTTGAGACCTTGAAGCAACTGAACCAATGTTCCCTTTCGATGGCATCCTCTAAGTATCAGCCTCTCAAGTTTGGGTAATTTCGCCAACGCAGCATACTCTGTGGCCTCTATGTCGGTCTTCATTGTTAGCCGTAGAGTTCTCAGTTGGTTACAGTATGGCACAATACCGGAGAACCTTCCATATAAGTCGGTACTGGTGAATGATAGCTTCAATAAATTTGGATTTGATCGGCACAACTGGACCAATTGCTCTTCGTCCATCCGAATATTTAGGCGAAGATCTGTTAATTGGCCGAGTTCTGGAACATTTTGGAGGCTATAGCCTGAAAACTCAGAGGCTGCAGATGACAATGACTTATAAAGACGACGTAGAAAAACTCACCATGAACAATAATGTGAAGGCGTTGAAGACTGGTCTTGTATCTAATGGCATCCATCACGGCCTGAAACCTATCAAAGTGTTCCGGATAGTATTGCTTTGGTCGGTATTTCATTACCAAATCATACATTTGATTATTCTCTTTGATCGCATTAACATACAATTTCCAATATATTTCCTTGTCCCTATTGGAAATATTTTGCAAAGAGTCGTACATCTTTCCGAAATCGAGAACAATAATTTGAGTAGATCCTAAAAAGGCAAACTCGATAAGAAGTTCTTTGTAAAGATCAGAGTTCCATTGCTCAAAAACTTCCACAAATCTCTCGCTGCTAATTACGAAATTAATTAGATCCCAATAGTTCAATCGGACACGTTTGTTTTGCAATCTATTTTCCACATCGCAATTATGTTTAATCTGCCGAAATATCTCGTATAAAGAATAGTCGTCCAGTTTCAATATTGAAGTTGTACTCATATTTGCAATTCCTCAGCGATAATTCCCACGACCACTTCAATCAGAGTTCATTGCATTACTGAGTGCCTCACATTTGAGAACCACTTCTGTAGCTCTATTCTTATCTGGGTTGTAAAATATACTTACTTATACTTAGTATACTTTCACCACGTTGCAGATAAGAGACTTATACTAAAAGATTTGTTTTAAATATAACATACTATGCGTTTTTAAAAATTGATATTAATTTTGACTAACTTTTATATTTATTTACAACATTCTATAAGTCAAAAAATCTCAATGATATTGCTGTGAGGGTATCAAAACATCGTTGTTCCAAAAGTGCTTTCTCTTTTTCATATTTGTATACCCTTCATTAAAAGCCCAAAGGAAAAACACCTGTCATTTAAACTTTATCGCGCTGTTTATGGAAACGTGACTTTTGCTCTTAATATACCAACCAATATGAACTTGAACTCGCATCCCAGTACAGGTGTACTAGTATTATGGAACATTTGCTCACACCTTTTGTATAGAGTTTTTGGAAGACTTTGATTACGTCAGCAACAGATGCTCCCGCGATGAAAATAATTACACCGGCCGGCAGACCCATTTTCCATGAATTCTAGGTTAATGCCAATGTCGCTTCTAGAACTGGTTTTCTCACTCGGATTGTTCTATAAAAGAGCTGTATTAATCAGAGCTTGCTCCATTTATAAGCCCAAAGCTTTCGTGTACGCAATGAATCATTTAAGTCTGGAGATTATCTGCTGGAGCTGTCTGCTCATTTTAATAGCTGCGAAAACGGAAGCAGTTTCAGTTTGGAAATTACCAACGTCGGAACAAGTGTACGAGGATCTTGAGACCTGTCGCCTGGAAACCCAGGAGGAAAATGCTGCAACCTTGAGGTGTTTGGTGAAGAAACTGGGACTGTGGACCGACGAGAGTGGCTACAATGCCAAACGGATAGCAAAGATCTTCGCTGGGCACAATCAAATGGAGGAGCTGATGCTGGTGGTGGATTACTGTAACCGGAGGGAGCAGAGAGCAACGCAACTGGATGAGTGGGCTTTTGAGGCCTACAGGTGCGCTACTTCCGGTCAGTTTGGCCATTGGGTGAAGGATTTCATGAGCCAAAAAGATAGTTAAACAATAAAATAAAGGTTTGTTTTAAAAGAAAACTTGATGATTTTAACGTTTAAGTAATATCTCACAAGAATATCACAGTTTTGGGGAAGGTTGTTTTGAACACAGAATTTATAGAGCTTTGAAAGAGTTTACCAGAAAATTTTCTGTGATTCTAAGACCTTTTTTTTGGCCCCCAAATTTATAACATTTTAAAGATTGGCGCCAATTATTGACTGTGAAATGTTTCGTACACTGGCGCCATCTATTGATAAGTAGAGGGTACTAGTTATATCTATCAAAAGCTGACTGGTGCAAAACTCAACGAATTAGTTTCGCTGCCTAAAAACAGATGGCGCCAGTGTCTATGTAGGAGCGGCTTAAAATCAGGGTTCGGAAAATAACACACACTGTAAATAACTTAAAATGGGCTTCGTAGTGGGCGTGTCACCGAAATGAAACAGGGACGCCTAGAATCTGCATGATTAATACCACTCTGGAATTTCAGCGTTCATACGGAGAGACAAACAGATTCCGGTTCAAGACTATATAATATTATACATACTTTATAGGATCGAAGACGCTTTCTTCTACTTTTTCTTTTATTTTTTGACTAATACAATATACCCTTTTACTTCACGAATAACAGGTGCAAATATATAAATTTGAAATTTTGGTACATTTGAAAAGTCACGTCATATTCTTATGATAAGCCGCGATTCAGACTTGTTGACAACCGAGCACTCGGAATCTTGCATCTGGGACCTGGCACCTGCTTCTATCGTTGCCCGGCGACCTTTGGCCTCTGATAAGGGTAATCGTTGGGCCAGTCAATCACCCGCAAATCCACACAATAGAAGGTTAAATCAATTCCGATTGCCTGCCATCCGAGACTTCGGCTATAAATGCGGCTGCTGAGCTGGACACAAAATGCAGTTGCAACTGTGACACACAGAGTAAGAAGACATCGCCATGAAGGTCCTCATCGTTCTCCTTTTGGGCGTGACCTTGGCCCTCGCCGATCACGATCACCACCATCACCACCACGAGTCCTATGTGGTGAAGAGTCACGACGATCTGGTCACCTATCGCTCCTACTGCGCGGAGAAGGTCCATGCCAGCGAAGAGCTCGTGGAGAAGTACAAGAAGTGGCAGTATCCCGATGACGCGGTGACCCACTGCTACCTGGAGTGCATCTTCCAGAAGTTCGGCTTCTACGATGCGGAGCACGGCTTCGACGTCCACAAGATTCACATGCAGCTGGCCGGAGCCGGTGCGGAGGTGAACCACTCGGATGAGACGCACCAGAAGATCGCCCACTGCGCCGACAGCCACAAGGAGGGCGACTCCTGCTCGAAGGCCTACCACGCCGGCATGTGCTTCATGAACTCCAATCTGCAGCTGGTCCAGCACAGTGTCCATGCCTAGAAGGACAACCATACCTGGCCATCACCAGACCCATCTGATCGCATGTCTGCAGTGCAAGAAGTAAATAAAAAGTACTAAAAATAAACTATTTTACTTGTTACTTGTGTTAATTGGAGATCTTGGTATTATAAAGTTACTTTAAATCTCTACTTACGACATTGCTTGTAAATCGGGAATATATTATCTAAATAACATAAAATTTAATAGCAAACATCTAAACTCGATTGGGTCACCGAGTTCGTAGACTCATTATGCCAATCAAAACAGAAAAAGGGAAAGCGAAAGTTCGGACGAAAGGCAGGAGGTTCCGCCCACCACGTTGGTCTATCAAGCAGCCCCAGCAGATCTTCAAGTTTTCGGATTGACCCCGCAACTCTAAGAAAACCCCACAAGTTGCAGCACGAGTGTGGGTGGAGACCGGATCGGATCACTCTTATCACCTCTGACAGTGAACGTGACTGCGGCAAATAAAAACAAACTATCATGCAGGAGATGGAGGCGTACACTTGGAATAAATATGATAGCAATAGGAAATATTTTTCAATAATATTTCATATATATTCTAATAAAAAATTAATATTTACATTTTGAAATTTAGTTAGGATTCTAGATATTTGTAGGATTTATTTATTTTTCTTGTTTTAATTGAAATCAATTCTTATAAACATAAAGTGAAATAAATATATTAAACGTCCAATTTTTCTCCCAGTATCTAACCATCTAAAAGCATTCTGGTTAACAACAATGAGCTGAGGGCTTGACAGCCAGTTAAGAGTGACTAAAACCCCCGCCACGGAGCAAACTGAACAGCCGTTCTGAACTTGGCTTCGCAACGAAAGTGAAACCCGGTAAACCCATTTGTTATGGCCGAGAATAAAGACTTGTTTTGACCGAAGCTGACAATTGCATTTCCAGAGTGTCGAGAGCTGAACAAATTCCTAGCCCAGTTTGCTTTTTCACTACGCCTCTATTCTACACTTTCGCCCGGTTTATTGCATTCATTTAAAGCCGCCGAGCAATTAAATCGAAGCCTAATGAAAATTCCTGCTCCAATGGGAAAGCATTTGTTTGTATTGTACTTCGGTTTCATCTCATTCGAAGTGGAAATACGCTGGAAAAGTATAACGCGGTTAGAAAAAGTATCTCTTTAGTAATAACTATAATATTTTAAAATCGAACTTTTTAAATATGAAATAAAAATTCTTTTAGAGATCAAGTATTATTATTTAAAATTTTAAAAATAGTTTGGTCTCAGAATCTTAAATGAAATAACAATTTCCAATGTTATAATAATAGTTGTTCACTAGCTTAAAACTCTAGGTAATTGCTAACATCAAATAGTATAATAGATAATAATTTATTATTAATCTACATATAAAAAAGCCGTCAGGCACAAAGCAAGGCTTACTGAAACTAGGCCAACTCCAAGAAGTTCCTGTTCGTACGCCCATAAAAGCCCCAAAGCCACCACAGATGTCTATTTGCAAGCCTTTTGGCCAGCATTTCATTGCCACCACTGTGGCCACCGTAACCTCTATAGCTAGAGCTCCAGCTCCACAACCACCGAAGGTATAAAAGGTTGCCCGTGGAGCGCGCCCAGCGTTCGCTTAAAGTCCCCAGAAACAGCAGAAAGCCAAGAAACGCGCGTGCGCAGCCGCAAAAAGAGTCAGTCGATCGGCGGCAGTCTCCGCGTAAAGTCAACTCAAATCGTGATCTGTGTTCTCCGGACTGCACTGCATTTCCATACACAATATCATTTGCAGCAACTTGTTTTCAAAGTCATTACGTGTCGGCCAGTCGCCAAACAAATTGTGCATTTATAAAGACAATCGCACGGATCAACAGTGCAAATCAGACAATTTATGCCATATTTCTGTGGGTTTTCTGGAGCTTCCTGACACAAAGTGCCGCCACCTGCATACGAAATCCAAGGAAATACTTGACTGCAAAAAGGGAAATCGAAAATATACATGGTCAATATGCAAATGGAAAAGGTAAGCGGCGTCTGTGATAACTTAATTCATTGATCCATCAACGAATTAAATATAAATCAAGTGATCATTTGGCGCCCACACTTCTCGCGGAACTTTCACTTTCGTTGGCCAGACTCCCCATTAGATTCCGATTAAGATTCAGTCAAGACTCAGGTTTAAGGTTAGCCATCTAGCCATCTATCGCCTTTGAACTGGTCTTAGCCATGAATCCGACGCGAATGGCGGCTGAGTCAGCCTCTAACGAGCCAAACTGGCAGTGCAGGCCACTAAAACCCAAGCGAATGGGATGAAGAGTGGGTCGGGGCCAGAACTTTGCTGGCTGGAATTGCGATTCCAAGAACACCACGATAATATAGTAAGATTCAAGAGCGAACTTATGAGTACTTTGCAATTATTTGCTATCTTTCAGGAAGCTACTTTATGGAGTTTTTGATTGGATTAGGAAAGATATAGGCTATAAGTGTCACTCTTTAAACATATTTAGATAGAATAATTATATTAAAACAAGAAAGGAAGCTAACTTCGGCCAGCCGAAGTCTATATACCCTTGCAGTTAATTCCTATTTAATTACAAATTACAAAAATCTGAATTTCGATTTGGAACAAACCGAATTATAGCAATTTTGACAATAATTGATTGATCATTCCTATGGGAGCTATATAATATAGTCGTCCGATATATGTAAAATTTATTTCGAAATTCTGAAATATTAAAATAAAGTTATATTCAAGAGTAGAAGAGAATACAATAAAAATTAACAAAGCTATAATTGTTTTTCTATTAATTTCCCATTAATTTTCCGATCATTCCTATGGGAGCTATATGATATAGTCGTCCGATTTTTATAAAATTTAAATCGAAAATCAGAAGTATTAAAAAAACGATATTCCAAAGAGTAGAAGGAAATATGTCAAAAGACACCGAAGCTATAATTTTGTTCATATTAACTTGCCATTAATTTTCTGATAGTTCCTATGGCAGCTATATGATATAGTCGTCCGATTTTTATAAAATTTAATTCGAAATTCAGAACTGTTAAAAAAATGATATTTCCAAGAGCATAAGGTAATATGTCAAAAACCACATAAGTTATAATTTTTTTTCAATTATTTTTCCGATTATTCCTATGAGAGCTATAAGATATAGTTGTCCGATCCGGCCGGCTCCGACTTATATACTACCTGCAACAGAAATACGACTTTTGGTAAAGTTTCAGCTCGATAGCTTAAAAACTGAGGGACTAGTTTGCGTAGAAACGGACGGACGGACGGACAGACGGACAGACGGACAGACGGACGGACAGACGGACATGGCTAGATCGACTCGTCTAGTCATGCTGACCAAGAATATATATACTTTATAGGGTCTGAAACGTCTCCTTCACTGCGTTGCAAACTTCTGACTGAAATCAATATACCCTCTGCAAGGGTATAAATGTGAATTGTTATTTACAATATCCCATCGCATAAAACTAGTAATTGTAAGTCATGAAAAATAATTTATGGACAGATCTTTTAACAATAAAAGTTATAACAGTAGCTTTGTAAATAGAAAAGCTGGCAAATATGGGCCTTGTTATCTGTGTATTTACTGAGTACTTATAATGTGCACTAATCAAAGTGAACTACAGCTATTAAAATATAAATAACAACAATTAGGCAATTACAAATAGGTGCAAAGATCAAGGGATCAGCTATAGGAATTTTAGATGTATTATTATTTAAAGTAAATTATGAGATGTATGAAAATGAATTGTGTTTTGTTTTGAGGGTTTGGAGGAACAGTCTATGATAACACTACACACTTAAACACGCTTATTTGACTTTATTTATTTATCAATTAGTTAAAGTACCTAGCTCTTTGGGAAACACTGCAGGTCAATCCACTTTTCAAGCCCGAACTCCATTGACACCTCTAAGTGACCACCCACCCCGATTTCTCGGGAAGCCACTGAGCCTATGGAAACACCCATGGCCAAGAGTGCGAGTGATCCATTGAACCACTTTGAACTATCACTTTTAATGCGGCCATTACAATGGCACTCGAGGTGGCCCAATTTCGTGGCTTGAAGTGCACTTGATCAACGATTATTGTCTGCTGATTCGACTCAATTCACTACACTCAACTCGAATTCGAACCGTTTAATTTCACTGCCGCCAGATGCCGATGAAATCGAAAACGAAATCAAAGCTAGAAGAGAAAAGGAAAAGCGTTGAAAATTGCTCCCTCGAAAGCAAGATCATGGCGATCGCGAGTGGGTGAGCCCCAGTCCGCGTCCGCAGAGGAAAGTCAAAGTGAAATGCTTGGAAAGCAAGGCAAATTGCCAGTCAGTCAGTCAGTAAGTCAGTCATTCAGATGGTCCGCAAACAACAATAACCGATCCAAGGAGGGCGGCCCAGCCCGTCTTGGATGTCTGGGTAATCCGATAGTGGCAATTAGAGTGCAGAGCCCCAGGGGATAGGGGATTGGGGTACTGGGGGATCATGATAGGAAACGCGGTCACAGTTCCGCAGATCGCTCCAGTGCATTTCCATGCTCCAGTACCAGGCCACGTGAATGGGCAACTCGTCTAACCGGACCTAGGCTCCATCTCTACGAGGAAAAGGCCTTTGCCGCAGATCCATTTGAACCCATGCACTGGGGGAACTTATTGTTCTAAAGTCTATAAAGAAGAAATTTGTGATCAAGATCAATGATTTATCAGTCTTATATCGCAATACTTCTTAAATATCAAGGATTTATGATTATTTTTTTAATAGAACCAAAGTTTTCTAACTGATCTATCTATGTTTAAAGGTATCTATTAAAATTAAAAGTCAGCTGAATTTATCCATAAAAATCGAAATAATAAAAACGTTGTAACTTCCTAAATTACGATCCCAAAAATAAAAAGAAAAACCCAGAACTCAGTTCTCAATAGATTTTTCCCTTAGTGTGAAGTGCCCCCGTCCGGTTCGATCGGCTTCTCCGTAATCCAATTAAAGGAACAATCTACATTTCAATTCAAAACTAATGAAGTGTAGAGAATTCGCAACAATGGCTGACATGTGTTGATTGTTTCGGCGACTGCAGTGCTGGTATTTGAAAGTCTCGGTTTCTTCTGGCGGGGAGCCATTCGATCCATTGCTAACAAGCTTCCCTGTAGCGCTGCTCCAGCTCCCCAACTTCCGTCAAACACACAGCACACAATTGTGCGTAGTCCAAACAATTCATTGATTGATTGTCGATATGGCGATCAATTAGACAGATTATGGTTTTTCATTCAGAAGTGACAAAAAATCAACCAGGGACAGCTGTCAATGGAAAATATGTAGATACTTGTGATACTTGTTTAACTCCCCGATTACAATTTCAATTACCGGCAGCACACACTTCTGATTCTCGTGTTACTGGGACTTGTCTTGTGGACGGGTTCCTCGCAAGCTGCCCGCCGACTGAGGAAGAAGCCGAAGGTCTACAACGCCCTCATCACCACCGACGACAATCTGACCTCCAGCCGGGCCTATCCGGTCATCCAGCCCACCATCCACGAGCCGGGTTACGCCCCCTTTGGACCCTACAATCCCTATGGCTTCTACAGTCCTCCAATTGTGCGGTTCGGGCAGCCGATTGTCCCCGGACTGACGCCCAATGAGAGGGTGAGTGTTCTTGTTGAGATTTAAAAATAATAAAATACTTCAAATAAGTTTAGAATATAATTTAAAATATTTTTTATCTGCAAAGACTGTAGATTACAAAAAATTACAACTGTTAATTGTTTAATTAAGATCTATAAAGAATCAAAATCACTAATTGAAACATTTTTTAATATACCTTTGCACTCACATAAGTATTTACCTAAAAATATATATCTAAATTGGTTGGGTTTATCTATTTCTTATTTTCAGCTCCCATACCCCCTGCCATCTGCAGCCCAGTATCCAGGTGGCTATGCTCCTTATGAGACCCAACAGCCGGTGGAAACCCCCGTGGAGCAGCAACCCCAGCCAGAGTCGCCACCGGGATCCGTGGAGCCACAGGAGATGCCCAAGGAGCAGGTGCCTCTGCCCCTCAACCAGCAGGGACTGCCGCCCGTACTCATACCCCTGCCCTCCCAGTTCAGGGGTCAGCCCATGCACCTGCCCCCGTATCCGTATAGCCAGTATCCAGTGATCTACGATCAAGCGGGTTACATTAGGCAAAACTATCTGCCACCCTATGATTACTACCCCAGCCAGGGTTATCCCCTTCGCGGGGCAGCTCCTTCAACTGCTCCGCGGGCAGAGGAAACTCAGCCTCAGGCTCCTAATCCTCCCCAGAGTGCAGCCGAAATACAGCCACTACCACTGGACAATCTAGAACCAGCGCAGCCCAGCTTCGAGGACATCCGCAACGGATCGGAGAGCAAAAACAGTGCGGTTCCGGATGTACCACCTCCGCCGATACCCTCCGGACCCAAACGCCCGCGACCCGCGGATCCCGAACCGGATAACTGATTGCCAGCCGGATTATTCCGGTTGCCCGGATTCCACACACGTATTTATTACCATTTCGCTTAGGCATAATATCGATTCGATTGTACAATGTCGCTTAACCCGTAAGCTAAAGTAAGAGTTCATTCAGAGATAACGAATAAATAATACAAAATCGCCAGTGCGGTTAATGAACTTGGAGGGATGACCAGTTCCCTTGGGAACTACGGGATGATTTCGCTTTCATCGGGGAATCGGAAATGCTTTTATCTCAACTTGGATGAGACTATAAAGGCATTGAAGTTGGTGTGAAAAGTTACAGTTTACATTGAAAGAGGATCGCAGAATGAAGCTGACACTGCTGCTGATCGTTTGCTTTTGCCTTTTTGGGCTGGGTGGGTCAACTTTAACATTTAAGGAGTTTTTTAATTTCTAATAAATAATATTTACTGATTTACAGCTCTTAGCAACACAATTGTGGTCACCAAGCTACCATTTATTCGCAGTCGCTATAGCTTGCGTTGGCGAAAGACAACCACCGTGGTTCCGGAGGCAGCGGTTCATGTAGTAACCACTACCGATCATCCCAACTTGGCCACCTCAACCGCCAATGCGGACTACGATTATTATGGCAATGGGGAAGCTGAGAGTGTTCCGCACAAGTAATATAAGTCAATAACCAAATATAAATACAAGTTTCAACTATCATTTAATCCAATGTACAAACGGATTTAAAGTGAACTACATTTTTAATACGAAAACTTTGTACTTAAACATGTTAAATATAAAACTAATGATTCAATAAAAGTTAATTTGAATTTGAATTTAAAAGTAAATGACCGTTATTTGTCTAAAAAGTTTTTAGGACAAGGTGGCATCCCCGAAAAAGAAATCGATATGTCCAATGTTAACTCGATGTTAAGTTAACATAAAACAGAAGTCAGCTGTTCCTTGCCGACAAAAACAACAACAGTAAACAACAAACGAGTTTTAAAACAAAAATGTTATTAACAATTAAATGCGCTCAGAAT
Organism: Drosophila mimetica; assembly: GCA_037075245.1. Taxonomy (NCBI): domain Eukaryota; kingdom Metazoa; phylum Arthropoda; class Insecta; order Diptera; family Drosophilidae; genus Drosophila; species Drosophila mimetica. Next base: position 9,186,341 of record JBAMCH010000023.1, on the reverse strand, counting down.
GTGATTAAGCCGAACTTTCCGAAAGTGGCCAATCTGCTCGCCAGTCGCTGTAAATCTGGTTTATCCCACGGCACTGCAACAACAGCAACGAGTGGCAGGTGGGTGGTAAAGGGGGGTTAAGGGAGGTAAAAATACCAAACTCAAAATCTGAGCTTTATTTTTTCGCGCAGCGGTTCGCAAATCTCAGTTCTGTATTCGCCAGCAGCGAGAGAAGCAGCAAAAGCAGCAACTGGTGGCAGCGCAAATCTCCGGCGATTCTACGGCACCCAAAACTCAGAGGCCCCAGCAACCAAAACCCCAACGAAAAAGCGCAAAATGGTGGTAAGTACTAACCAAAGTGATTTTCAGATCAAGGGCAATCGAATCTGAGTGAAATCGAGAGGTTTTGTTATCACCGCGAAATAGAAACGAGCCCCCAAGGCCGAGTTCTTTAGGTACTACGAATTCGGGAGGAATTTACCTCTCTATGCCATAGGAATTTGTCAGGAATTCTTAGGTTAATTGTCCTATACTGCTACTATAAACCCTATAATACTAGTCCTTTCTCAATGTTGGTACACAATGAGAGCTAAAAATGTATCAACATATACAAAATTACAGTTCAAGGTCCCTAATAAGAATTTCCCCTAAAAGTAGAACCAGTTTTACTGGAATTTAGGATACAAAACACACGTATTTACTTTTATAACTGAAATTCCATGCAAGTTATTCATTTCTGTGGTGATATTAAGTGATTCAAACCTATGTAATTGATCGACTTTGAAGGATTTGCATTGTGGTTATTGATAAATTAAACCCAACTCTAGTATCACACGTATCTCTATTAACATATGCACTTGTTGCTTGTTTCCAGGTGCGACTAAACGAACAGGAGCGTGCTGAAAAGCTGCAACCTCTCCTGGATGCCGGCTGGACTTTGGTGGAGGGTCGCGATGCCATCTTCAAGCAGTTCATCCTGAAGGACTTCAACCAGGCCTTCAGCTTCATGACTGGCGTGGCCCTGCTGGCCGAGAAGATCAACCACCATCCCGAGTGGTTCAACTGCTACAACAAGGTGGACGTAACCCTGTCCACACACGATGTGGGTGGCCTCAGTTCGCAGGACATTCGCATGGCCACTCATTTGGAGACCACGGCCAATTTGTTGAAATAAACGCATTGTTATACTAGTTGCTAGTTGTCTATAATCTCTGGAGTCCAATAAACACTCAGCTCAGCATCGATTTGCTGAATATTTGATAGTCGGCCTCTTCCAGGACATCAGGGGATATCTCGTCCTTGACGTAGCCCAGTTGCTTAAAGAAGGTAATGGACGCATCGTTGTTGTTCAGGACGGTCAGCATGATCTTCTCCAGATGCCAAAGACGGGCGCAGTCTTCTAGAATGCTCATAATAAACTTTCCTAGGCCTTTTCTCCGGTGCTCCTCCGCCACTTGCATTTCGTAGCTGAAAGAGGAACCCGATTAATAACTATCTCATGGTTAATCTTAGAGTTTACTTACCAATACAGAACACAATCCCCGTGATCCATATCAAAGCGAAACATGGCATAGCCTACGTTCTCCTTCTTCTCATTTTGGGCCACTAAATAACGAGCCCAGTTCTTGTTTAGTTCGGCTTGTTTGATTTTTGGCTGCCAGCCCATCTTGAGTTGCTTGTAGTAGGGTCCCACATTTGTTTCCGCCAGTTTAAATGCCCATTTTAGCAATTTGGGATCGGCATCTGCCTTTGTTCTGCATATTAGTTTGAATTCTTCCCCGCTGGGAGCCTTGTAGCTTTGGTAGTTGAGAGATTCCAGTGGATTCTTGGCCCTCGCTGCAGTCTCCACGAATTTCTGTTTCGCTCCCTGACTTAATTCGTCGTTATTCGGCATAGTTTAGGTAAAATCTTATGAAAATATAAAATTGCCAAAAAAAAATAGCGCGCAAATTAGGGATGGCAAAGTGGGATAAACAAACCATAGATCATCGATTACCGATAACTATCGCCGTCGATAGTTTTATGGTCACCCTGAACAGCCAAGCTTGCGCTTAACAGCACACTGTAAGTAATTAACAGCGCAGGGTTAGCGCGCCGACCTTAGTTTCAAAATCTACCGTCGGCGCTAATGGCGCGAAATGTTAATGCAGCCCTGGCTTTACAGTTATTTCCGCGATAATTTTTTTCATTCGGAATTTCACATTTTGCAAGAATTTGCAGAGTTTTCGCTATTTTAAATTACGCAACATGTCCGAGAAAGAAGAGGAATCGATTGAATATCTCATGGAAAATGGGGTTTTCCCCCGACTTCTGGAGATTATGAAGCAATTGGTGGAAATTGATCCATTGCCAGCGGATCCCCTGATGTACATTTTGCACTTGCTGGGCTGTCCGCTGATTCCGCAGGTTAGAATTACTCAAAATTTTACGTAAATTATATATAAATTAATATATGTTTGGGGATATTTTCAATGTGCAGGCCCAAATGAAGGCCTTGGAGCGAAAAGTGACTCGGGCGCACGATGAATTGCGCTATTTGCGCCGTTTAATCATCGACTTGGATGGCGACGATCAGCTTTACGACAGCGAAAGCGACGTGGGAGAATATGTGGGCGATGTGGAGGACACCAGTTCATCGGCCAACGAGATTTCCCTGGTGGAAAGCATTGAGTCTCAGGAGGGCTCCTCCACACAACCGGAATTCCTAGTGTCCTCTTCCAAGAACTCGGATTCTTCGCATTAATAGAGCCCTTCAATATCATCGTATGATTATCACATTCGCCGTTCAGCCCATATTATGTTCTGCGAACATATCTTTGGGAACTGCATGTGAGTCCTGGTTTGATTGCCCCCTTATTACATTTTGTTTATCCAATGCATTCTGAGATCCATCAATCGACTTTTATCATTCTTACATTGTAACTTGTAGGGGAGTTACCTCTACCAATATTCTATTAAAGCTTGTTCGGCATGAAATTGACTTTGTATATTAAAGAAAATCGTTTGCTTCAATTCAGCAATCAAAACCTAAATTAATATTGTTTTAAAGTTTATTTCATATCTGTAAAGATATGGTACAAAATTACTCAATGAATATTCTAAACATTTTCTAAAAACTCATATATTTTCCAATTTTAGATATTAGTATCTCATAGTTCTTCCCTATTTCCACATAGACAGTTGATTAAAACATGGCCTGAGCTTTCGAGTCCTGTTCTTCACCCATTTCGAGTTGATGGCCATTAAACTCCGCTACCTGGGGGAAATCAATAACTAATATATGGTACATGTTTGCTGGCAATATCTAGAGCCAAACAAAACAACAATTCAATTAACATCAACATGGTGAGATGTGTAGCTGCACAGTTTGGTTGCCAAACGGGGAAATTTCATTTGCTGCTAACACCATCGATTCCGAACCAAAGGTGGGGATTGTGGGTCGTGGGTTAATTCATCATTATCGAGCTGTGGATAAGCTGCACCTAATTAAGTCGGGCCCCAGTAAAATGCACTGCATTCATTTTTGTTTTTGACAGCCGAGCTGTGCTGAAATACATTTAAAATAACGAAAATTACACAGAATAAATTACTCAGAAGCCAGCTCATCAAATTAGTTGGGGCATGAGTGTGTATATTTAATTAGCTTTAGCGACAACCGAGTTGACTTGAAAGGGATGTGTAATATTAATGTTGTAGCCACTAATTGACTTCAAACTATCTAGAGTGATGGTTAAATTACATCAGCTTGCCTTGTATTATTTTTGTAAAATATTTTTTAGCTGTGAAAACTAGTTATCATATGGATTTTAACCATTTTCATGACAGATAAGCCTCAATGCTTTTTGCCCAGTCGCATATTTAATGCACCTTTGCTTGCATAAATTGAACACGCATGTAACTGGCTGAAAAAGCAGCCGGCCAAATGATTTACAGCGCATATTTGTCACAGTGCGATAAATCCATCTAATCCCCCGACATCTGCATGTCCGGCTTGACAAATAAACTGCAGCAGAGCTTACATAAATATTTCTCCCAAAAAGAAAACATATTTTGCCACATAAAATAAACATGAACTTTCAAAAAGGGGGCGGGGTGGCTGGCGGAAATAGGGCGTGGCCGGGCAGCAGCTGCTTTTAATTGCTTTTGCTGGTTTTTCAAACGTTTTCGCAACTTTTTAGTTGACATTGAATAATCGCTGCGGAAATTGTCGCTTAACGGGAAATTGTGGTAAGAGCGAAGTGGACTCAACTTGATAATTGATTGGAGCTCTTTAAAATTGTTTGTTTGACCACCGCCGCTGCAGGCCATTCTAGTTGGTTTCTTTTTTCGCCCGTTTAATCCGTGCACGCGTGCCGACTGCAAAGTGGCCAACGGCCTGCTCTCTTCTTTTTGTTGGCCCAAATCTGCTCTGCATGTCAGTTGGCCCGGGAACGTACAACTTTGACCACGTAAAATACGAGGACCCTCGGGCACTCAGCCGCAGGCCAAACCGACGGAAAACAAACCGGAGACGAAACCAAATGAAGTGCAGTCGAATTGGAAATGAGCTACGATCGGTTGTAGTTCCTTAGAGGGGATTACATATTAATTCGGAAATAGTATTTCAATGTCTAAAATTTAATATTAATTCGGAAATAGTGTTATAATATTGCAAATAGAATTTTTTTGGAAGTGTAAAATATTTTATTTATAAAATAAAAGATGAAACTTAAGCTAAACCAAAACAGAAGTAATTCATACTCAGTTTTTACATTTATAAATATTTTAAGGACCTTTTTATCTAACTAAAATTACATTTTTAAAGTATTTTTAATTCAAGTTTTGAATTTACCTTTCCATATTTATTTAATCTCTTAAAAATCTTCACAGAAACTCACATTTTATTCACCTCCTGTAGTAAAATGCAATAAACTGTCGTCGAGAATATTTATTCTCCTCCTGGGCAGCAAACGGTTTAAAATAATCTTGCAATAAAACAGCTTTGCATATCATCAGGAAATTAATTTAATCCCCCCCAACTCCCCCATTTCTTATCAGAAATTAATTGTTCAGCAAAATGCGTACAACCCGGAATACCTTTAAAAATATATTCCGCAAAATATAAATATTTATTAATGCCTCTGCTCTGATATTTCAGTGGGGACTGCATTTGCAATCAGATTGAATGGATCCACCAAAAATGGATGAATTTCCACTGGCGAAAGTAGGGGAAAATGGAAAATGGGAAAGGGTGGCAAGGAGCAGCGCGGTGCCGCTTCAATTTCATGTCGAGTAAATTTTAATTTACTGCTCTTTTGTGACCGCATGCGAGCCAACAAAACTTTGGGTTACTGGGTTCGTTTTTTTTTCATTTTTTCCCCCATTTTTTTCGGTTTGACTGGAGTTGTGTGTGAGTTTTGTTTGGCTTGTTGGTCAAATGATATATCTGGCTTGGTGGTGGTCGGTCCATTCGGCCCGAGGGCAAATGTGGAATTTTTAAAGCCAACCAACCGCCGAGCTGCCATTAGTTTTAATGACCGCAAAAGGCGGGCGAAAAAAAAGGAAAGTGCTCGAAAAACAAAACAGAGGGCGAAATAAAAATTTCAGCCATTGCTGGCAGGCTAATTGAAGTCTGTCTGAGTGGGCGGTGGGCTGGGGGCCGAGTGTGGGCGTGGCAAATCTCAAAACTATGCTTCATTAGCCAAGCTGCAAACTCTATTTGCCTAATGGGGCACAGCCCACCAGAAAATGCGAGCAAAATGAAGAAATTTCTGCCATAAAACGTGCCCGGCTTAAAGAATGAGCCTGCCCCGAAAATAGGATTAAAATATATCCTTCGACGGCAATTGAAAATTCAAAACACAACAATTAAAAAGCAATTAACTATGCAAATTTCAGCGCTGTTAATGAGCCGGAAAGTTAACGATATATATATGTATGTGTGTCTTGCGTTTTATTTTCCTGGGGGTTTTCCCTTTTTCCACACAGCATCTCGCTGACCCAAATACATCAATGTCTGGGAAATGTTTTGGCCAAATGCTTTACTCACTCACACTCACGTCCGAAAACATTTTATCATTTCCTGTCATTTTTCATGCCACCAAAAAAAGGGTTAAACAATTTTTATGTGTCAACAAGAATAATTTCTGTCACTAACACGCATACAAAAGCGAAGCAACTTGGCTCAAATTCCAAGAGTGGAAAGTCTCTGGGGGCGGCAAACAAAAGGCAGTTGGCGTATTAATAATGAAAACAGGACGAGCTACATAGAACTGACAGCGATACAAAACTGGGACAAACAAGAGACAACAAAGTGCCACAAAATGTCAGCAAAAAGTGCTGCAAAAGAATCAACAAGCAGCTTGGAAATTAATACTTCCCACCTGCATAGAAAGGTGTAAAATAGCGAAGCGCCCACATCTACGTGCAACTATTTGCTACGTGTCATTATTCTGGGCCATAAAGTGCTGAGATATGTGAGCTTGCACTTGGCCAAGATGCCTGCCAAAAGGATGTTCGGCACGAATTTATGAAGAACGACAAGAAGTTTGTTTGAGTGGGATTGTGTTTACGTCGAAACAAAGTGGGGGTTGTGAGCATGTAGTTGGTTTTATTCAAGTACTGAATAACCTTTAAGAAATACTTAACGGAATGGTTACCATTTGAAAATCGATTTTAAATTTGAAATATTTTTTACGAATATTCATTAGTCTCTTCTACTCTGGATTATAACTTTTTTTTATTATTTTAGAATTTCAAATTTATTTTAATATAAATCGGACCACTACATCATATAGCTGTCATAGGAAATTCGATTTTAAATTTGAAATATTTTTCACGAATATAATTTTTTTTTATTATTTCAGAATTTCAAATTTATTTTAATATAAAAAATACAAAAATTTCCAAAATAATACGAAAACTTCTATATTTTCGTTTGTTGCAAAAAATTCTTGTTGAGTTTATTTTTGGTCGAGGCCTAACTATTTGAGATAAAACTTTACCTTGATGAAAACCGCAATATTAAACCAGAGAGAACGCTATAGTCGAGTGCTTCGACTATCAAATGCCCCTTACCCACATGCAAGGCAAACCAAGCAGTCGCTTGATAGTGGTATCATTATTTGCTCATAACTTTTTAATGAGTGGTTTGACTAAAAAAATTTCCTCTACGTTTTGGTAGGTATTACTAAATCCAACAAAACTGCATTTACAAAATCTGTCAGGATTATTTAAGGTCCTCGAAGGCAAACGTTGGCTTTAGAGTAGGCGTGGCTCTCGGCTACAACAAACTTGCGCTGCGCAAGAACCCAATGAATCTCTGTGGCGAATTTCAAGTTTATATCTTTTGTAGTTTCCGAGATCTTTGCGTTCATACAGAGAGACAGGCAGGCAGACAGACGGTCATGATCCTTTTACTCTACGAGTAATGGGTATAACAACCAAAACCCAAAACTAACTGATATTAAAATTTCCTAGGATGAAAGATAACTTTTTTTGTTCAAATAATTTGAATTGGCACAGGTCCTGGCATGCAATCCTTTAAGTTTTAGCAATACTTTGAAATTGGTGTATCACTTATTACGATCGGAACAGATTTTCATTTCTTCATTTCATTTCCTTCTGGTGCGCTTCGTCACTACGTGGACACAGTAATAAACTTAATTTACAGCACTTGAGATTTCTATAGAGACAATAGTATTTTAACTTGTAGTTATTTGCCCTCTTAGGGCCAGATTTGAAATTTGCTTACAAAGAAGCTGAAAGGCTGGCCAAGTGAAACAATGAGAGCAGGGAATTAAAGGGGGAAAAGGCCAACAAAGAAAGCCCTCGTCTTCATTGTGCTAAGTTCCTGCGATATATATATGCTGTGAGCTATAAAATTGCAACGTTTATCAAGGCATTTGCACTGCTGAGCATGCCAATGGCAGAACTAAACTACTTAGCGGTGACCTTCACAGATGCTCTGCTCTGCCACCCCCAACCCATCGTGCACTCAGAAAAAAGGGAAAATACTTTGTTAAAACATCTTAATTTAAATATATTTATAAATACCTCTACTTTTTACTTCGGATTCAGATATTATTTCTAAAATTCAAATACAATACCTCCAGAAAGATGCATCTTTAAAAAAATATCCTTTCTTCATTGGATATTTTTATTTCCAGTGTAAGCTCCTTCTAGCCTCTCCAGAGGCACCCACCCCTTTCTGTAGCAGGTTGCACGGCAACAGCTTGGCCCCTGGACCAGAATCATTATTAATACCAATTAAATGGGCTTAGGTCTTCTCCGCACTGCGTGCCCAATCATTCAATGCTTATTACGCATACGCCCCGTAGCCGCGCGGGGCTGGGAAATTTATTGCGTAACCATGACAAAGGCGAAACTTTTTAATTGAAAAAAGTGAGTGGAGATATTGGCGAGCGACTAGATAAGCTGGGGATAGAGCAAGACCTCTAATTATTCGGCATAACGCTTCATTAGAAAACCGCGTTAAGAAAATGGCCTCTTAGTCCGTGGCCGCCGCCTGATGAATGACTTAATCACCCAGAAAAGCGCCACACAAATCAACGGGCCCAACAGGATTCCACTTTTGCTGTCACAGAACTTTTGCCGCCCAAAGAACTGGGCTCGCCTGGAAATTAATGGAGCAAATCAAACGAGCAAAAAGCAGACACCAGCGCTACGCCGCAAAGTCCAGCTTGGGGTTGAGTTCGCAGACCGGAGCCCGTGGCCTTTAATAATGACAAGATTTGTGTGGGCTGCATACAAAATTAGCGGGAAGTCGCCTTCGCATCGCAACGCTTCAAACTTTAAGTTTCATGGCCAGAGCTCATTTATTTTCCTCTGGACGAACATTTCATGGCTTTCCCGGGCCGCAGTTACCATTTTTACTACTTTGTTTTACCTTATACCCTGTGAGAGGAAATGGTGGATAAGAGATGGGGAATAGTTTTAAGCGAAACAATATTTTATATTACATTTTTCTTGATATATTTTTAAAAGAAATTAAATTGTCTTAAATCTAAAAAAAACAACAGCTACACTTAAATAAAAATGTTGATATGAAATGATGATCGATTTGAGATTGTCCCCCATCAATTCGATGTGTTCGAAATGTAAACGACATGGTTTAGTAGGCCAGTTCGAACTTCGAATGCTTCTTTCTCGCTTCCACTTACGTAACTTAAGCCGCCATATTGCCACTTCCTCTCTTTTTCGAAGTCAGAGATTCTCTGAGAGAGAAAAATCAAAAAAATTACATTTTTCAATATCGATTTCACCAGTACTGCATGGTAAAAACGATATGTGTATGTATAAATACCAGAAATTTACCTTGCGCATTTAGATTTGATGGGTTTAATAGAGTATTTAATATTCCGAATAGCAGCGAGGACTAGTTCCTCTTTTAAATTAAACCCAAGCGAAATTGCAAAAATATGAACTTCCTGTGCAGCCAGCAAACAAACAGCCGCGAAGCTGGGTCATCAAGATTTTAAAACTTCATTTTGGTGGCACACTCGGTGGCGTAGCTTAAAAATTATGGCTTCCATTTTCGACTGAGGTCGGTGGCTTTAATTAAGGCAAGACAAACTAAAGTTTCCTGCAGTCTTCCCAGTTTGGAGTTGGAGTTCAGGAATGCACATGGAAAATTCGCTGAATTGGCATAAAATGTAATAATAATTTCGGGGCATCTTCTTGGGTTTTCGCTTTGGCTCGGCAACTGTGTCTGTGTAAAGGAAACAGCTGCTTCCGCAGGGAAGACCGGATGTGGGGTTAGTCGGCTGGGGTTTTCCACCCAACGAGAGGGGGAGGGGGAGTGGGAAAATGTTCGGAAAAGCCTTTGTGGCATTGCGCGAATGAGCGTGTGCCGCAATTTGCTATTCATTTGAATTTTCGGCTGGCTGCTTGTTTCCCACTGCCGACCATAAAACGCAAGAGATTATGAAAAGTGCGCTTTTTGGCCACCACTTCCTTGTGCTGCCACAAAAATATTTGGCTTTATATATTTTTCCGCTGCCCGCCTTTCTTCTTCTTCTTCTGTTATTGTTGCGAGTGCGGCGGCCACTGCCACAGCCAGGATAATAATCATAATGCAAATACGTGCTGCATTCCGGGGCCGCTCATCCGTAAAATTTCAATGTGCCACAGCATTCATTTCGCTGTGCAATCATTGTTGAAATTTAATCAAGTCCTTGGCGAGTTTCATTTAAATTTTAGATTGTGTTGTGCGGTGCAACAAATGCAGGTGAGCGGGTGCAATTTGAAGTGAATTTGGAATTCGACTAAAATACAATTGGATACGAGCATATATATTTGTTATTTTATGAATCCATAGTTTCTAATATATACATTTTATAATGTTATATGTAAGAAAAATCTACATTTAATATTATTTTCCCCTTTGTAAGCTCCTAAGGTATTTTCTTGTATTTTTAAAGAGATTTGTAATTTCATTCTTGTTATCCTCTGCCTTATTCCCTATTTTAAGTCATCTTCCTGCCTCCGAGTTCTTATTTCAGGCCGCTGCATTGTGACCAAGACACTTATTTCATCCTATTTCCAGAGCTTAAGTAAAGCCAACGGATTTCAGAGGGAGATTTTCCTGGGTATTTGCCCGCTGCCAAGTACATCCGAAAGCTGAAAACTATTACAATAATTTTTATATTTATTTATGAGCTGAAGGACCAGGAGACTTGAATCCTCTGATGTTGTCGCTTGTGCATTTATTTTAAAAACACACTTCTATGCCTGCATTCCGAGTGGGAGCTGAACTTTTCAGCTTAGTAAGCATTACTTGAACTTCACTCGGCATTAGTTTTTGTCCTGGCCCACCGAGAAATTCCGGTCACGTGGCTGTCATTGGATATCGAAAACTACGTATTTCCCCAATGGGAATTCCGAGAGACTAACGAGCGTGACAAATGCAAATGAAAGTAACGGATCCGAATTTCATGCTGACCCTGTGGACATGACAGAGCCGAAAAGTTAAGAGACCGAGACTAAAGGCCAAAATCTAATCAAGTGTTTTGATTGCATTAGTAATTGTTATGAAAAGTAGTGAAAACATGAGATTTCCTGGGAAATTTAGGTATAAAAAGCAATTTCCAAGTTACAGCAGTTGTGAATTACAGATAAAGCATGTTTTGTAGCAATTAAAAATTTTTGATATATTTATTTTTTGATGACATATATAAAATTCTAAATTTAGATAATAAATCCTTTATTTTGCGTGATATTTAAAAATATTTAATATTTAATTTTGTCAGCAAAAATGCCTATTTAAATGAAATAATATCCATTAAATTTTATTTTCAGCGAAAACCAATTAAAATAAATTTAATGAAAAATCATGGAAAATCGAAATCATAACTATTTTTGGTTCCTAGAAATTCGAATTCTATTTAAATGCTTGACTATTGCCAGTATGTCAAAATGAAATATAACTATTAAAAAACTAATTATGGATTGGTAGAAAAACGAATGTTATTTCGCTAACATAAAATTTAGCAAACTAGAAACAGCAGATTTTAAATTCCAAAAAAATATGTGTGAGTTCCCCAGTCAACGAGTTATAAATGAATTCCGTGCTTTTGCCTTTAACTAAATTTTTGCAATTTTCCACATGCCAATTTTTTTCGGGGCTGCCTGTCGTGTGGCGCCCCCAGGGACCGCTGCAGTTGCAAATGCTTGAAATTACATTTTTCGCATTAATAAAAATGGAATAGAAACAAAAAACTCAGCTCCTCCGGTGCTCGCAATATGCAAATGTGCCGCGTGCAGCGCAGCAGATAAAACTGAGCAGGAGACCCATATGTGTGAGCTTTGGTCCTGTTTGCTCTATTTCTGCTGGGTGGATTGGAGTTGGAGTTTTTGGGTGTCATAATGTGGAGCAGCTGTTGCAGGCAGTGCCAAAAGTCACATAAATTCGGGCATTAGTTGCTTCCACTGCCGTTGCGTCCAATCCGCTGGCCTCCGAAATGTTTTGAATATAAATATGAGGTATAAATAAATTGAGAAATTGCGTTTAGCATAAATAAAGCTCGGCCTGGCTTAAATTTAATGATGCGAAAATATTTATTCAAAACTTGAAAGCGCCGCGAGTCATCCCCTCGAAATGTTAATAATGCCCAGGCTGAAATTGCCTTTGGCTATTTACTTTTGTTTTATTTGGTAACAATTAATTAGTTCTTCATGACGCTATGACAACAAAGATACGGGGATGGATTTGAACGGCCCTCGCCATTTATTATGAATATTTCAGCAGACAATTAGTTGGGCCCGGCATGAATCAGGAATATAATTCTCGGTTTATTACATTTTAAGCAGATTGGCTTTGATGGAAATGGTAGCTTTGTCTGATCTGATTTTCTCTTTGAATGTTGGTAACTGAAAAGTAATTTAAATGAGTCATTTGCCATTTGCGACCATTACTTATGCAATCATTATGATAATTCCGTTCTTGTTTAAGAGGAATTTTCAATATGGTTTATGTGGAATTTGGAATTTTAAGTTGGATCTTTAATTTTGCATTACTTATAGTTTCTAGGAAATGATAAAGACAATATTTGGACAGAAAACAATTTTATATTTTGAAAAATACTATATATTTAATACAGTTATTTTTTTATGCCAACTTGTTCCACATGTAAAACTTATAGAACTGTACGTTTATATAATCTTCATTATAATAAAAAAAATATATTTTATTTTATTTGATATCTTACTTATTTATAACTAATTCCTATCTAGGCCTTCTTAGAATTATATAACCTTAAACTAGAAAAACTTTCCCGCTGCTCCGAATGCCTTGGGGCAGTGGGCCTTGGCTATTTGGATATAAGCACACTTATCCTTGGTCTTAAGCTTCCATAACCGTGAGAACTTGTTCCAAACATGTATCACCGGGGACTTGGATACTTTCTTCATGGTCACATTGACTTTATTGGGCTGAAAGAAGTCCTTCCACTCCTGCCACGAAACCGCGTAGAAGGTCTTTGTGTCGTAAACCTTGAAACCCTTACAACGCTTGGGATCACTGATCATTGTCCAGATGCTGTCGGTGCTGCACTGCTTTTTGGCCACGCGGGTGATGACAACGGGTCCATTGCTGCCCCATTTGTTGGCATCGAAGTTGGCCTGCAGGTCCTTCAGGCACTGACTGGCCAACTTGTGGCCCAAGCCGGTGGAGGACATCTTCATGACGCCACAGGCCAGGGTAAAGTTGCTCTCGGCACCCGTGTAGTTCGGTGGCAACTTTTCCAGATTCTGCTGAACCACCACATCGAGATCGAGGTATAAGCCACCGTATTTATATAGAGTTACATACCGCAGCAGATCGGAGACGTGTGGAAAGAGATATTTCGATTTGAATAGCTTTCCAGTTTTTAGCCATTTCTCGATGGGAGTTCCAACCACATAGCGCCAAATGTTGAGATGCCTTAATCGTATGTTCTTGTACTGATTCAAAGCCTTGATCAGCGCATCTCCCTTTGGAAGGCGATGAGTGGCGCCTGCGAAGAGCACAAATACAGTGAGGCGTGGATTGTAACGGGCGGCCGATTCAATGGCACACGCCTCCCTTGGAGTCAATTGCATGAGACGGATCTTCTCATTCCGCTGGAAGTTCGTGGTCTCATGGAAGAATATACTTTGTCCACGTCTGGGCTGATTTTTGGCCTTCAAGACGTCCAACAGGGGGATGGCGGGAATTTTCATTTGCTTTTTCGTCTTGATTTTAAGAGGATGGGCCATCGGTTTAGCCTTATTTTTGGGAATACTTTTTTTCACCGGCTTCTTGGGATTGTTACTCTTCTTTGGGATGGTTTTCTTAGGAGGGGAATGTGGCCTATGTGTCTTCTTTTGGAAGGGTTTCTTGGGAAGGGGATGTGCTTTCTTCGGCCAATTTTGTATGGATTTTTTAGGAGGGGGATTCCCTTTCTTCGTCTTCTTTGGGATGGGTTTCTTAGGAAGGGGTTGTGCTTTCCTCGTCGTAGTTTTCAGTTCCGTAAGCTTTTTGGTTATATAACTAGACTTCTTTGGACCGACGTTTTGACTTGACATCCATCTGTAGAAAAATATTATGCTGAAAATGAGAGCCAGTGAACCTACAACGGTTAGCGATCGTGAGACTTGCATTACGAGAATATTTGACTGCACTTAAACCACGTAATTCCTCTTTCCTAAAAGCTGCATTCGTTACACTTGACATACAAAATTGTGATTTTACTCGCATAATACATGACTTATTACAACAAAAATATTCCATAAATTACAAAGTGTTTTATTTTAAAATTATAATACATATCCTAATTAGAAATTAACTTGAACTACAATGGAATGATTTTAAAAAAATTTGATTTCTTTCTTTATAAAAATATTTATTAACCTAGTACCAACTTTTTTTGAGGGAATATTATTATTAAATGTTTGTGCTCGATAAACTTATCTTAAAAGTCCACAGAATGTATTTATTTGATTCAATTTATTTTTTTTAAATGACCTTGGAATGTCTTTCTTTGATTATATTTAATTTATCCATGGAATGCTAATTACGCCAAGCTATAATTGTAACATTCTATTCTTATCACCTTTAAAGGCTTTTTGTTTGAAATCGCCACGTTCCAAATGTCAAGCGTGGTTAATGATGAAATTTTCCTCACTTGACGATTAACTTTGCCCACATATATAAATGGGGCTACTCAGCTTTCACTTTGCTTTCAATTCGAGTTCCCACAAGCAGAAATGAAGTTCCTGGCTCTTTTCGTCACTTTGCTGGTTGTTTTGGCGTTGGCCAGTGGCCAACTGGTTAAGGATAAGAATACAAATCACAATGTGATCGTCATCGGACCAAATTCTGCAGCACCTACTGCCCCTGCCGCGGATGCCATCCCGCCAGTCCCATAAACCGATCCTCCAGGTTTATTTATTTCCAATAAAAGAGAACCCTTGTCACTATTCATGTGCTGAGACGTTCTGTAATACATTATACATTTAATCTGCATTTTTTATTCACTGATATTTTAAAAGCCATCAAAATGTTATGGACTCAAGGGATTTTAATAAATATAAATTATGGGATTCCTTTAAAAGAAGGATATCATTTACGGGTATCTGTAGTTTGGCCACATCAGTGTTGGGAATTATGATCCTCCATTCAGACATTGAAAAGTTCACTTCTGCACCCAAAAAAATATTCTCCCTGTATTTTAAAAAAGTTTGCATCACTGGCGATTTTTTTTGATATTTCAGAAAATATTTCTTTTATTTAGTGAAATTTATTTATTTTAAGAAAGTAAATCTTTGCAGTAGAAAATATATTTAATTTTAAATAAAAAATCTCCAGTGAAGCAAAAATCTTTTGAGTGTGTTTATAATCCGTCTATAATGTCAGCAGTTCACTGAATTAGTTTCAGTTATAGTGATTTTGAATGGTTAAATTTTCTGATAATTGGGTTAGCATCACTTACGCAACGCTGGGCTTATAAAGAGGGGACTCAGCAGGTCTCGTACTATTTCCGATCCCCACCAATAGACATGAAGTTCCTCTCTGGCATTTTCCTTCTGTTCGCCGCTGTGGCTTTGGCCAATGCTCAGGATGGTCGTAACGTCAACGAGAACAAGAATGCTATCCACATTAATACTGCTAATGCCGGTCGCGCATCCTAAGGACAGGATATTTGCGGAGTCCGAATTCAATAAAAAGATCACATAATTGTTTGCATGTAATGCGAATGTCGTTTTTATTTTAATAAACATATAAATCTTCTAGATATATATAAAGTATGAAATGGATGAATTGGTTGCTCGTTGCAATAGTCCCAAGAGACCGAGCTTATGGCGTAACAAGTAAATTGAGTCGACAATACCTTATAATGTATTCCAAAAATCAATACCTAGTAAAATATTAAGCAGCTTCCTAGTTGGCTTTGTCGATCATGATGATTTATAATTATGATGTTGTATAAAATGTGCTTAAAAAAATAAAAGGAAAAACACAAATATTTACTGAATAAATTTGTCTTCTACCTATATTTTTTCATTACAAAATAAGTAATGCCAGTGAATGAAGGAAGTTAAGTTCGTAACTTATTTCTTGGATTTACCTCTTTTTTTATGACGGCACAGGGAGTCGTCCTCATATACGAATATCTAGCTTTTTCTGTTTTCAACAAACTTTTTATTGTTGTTTCAAGTGGCATTGTTGTTCCAGTCGCTGCCATAGATAACTACGTGCTAAGAAATGTATAGCAAACTGCACAGGCACAATATATAGGATATATTGTATATGCTCCTGCAGAGGGCGATAGAGATTCATGGAGAAGGCAGCCAGACAATGGCTGGCGCCCACGTCTCCATGGACACATTCTAATAAAAAGCAAGCACAGAGAGTGCGCCGTTCTGTGTGTAGCCGTTTCTAGAACTGCCCGGGATGTTTTCACAGTTTCTTCATCTTCCTGCCATAGTTCGTTATTCCCTACGATAGAGATGGGACCAGTTTTAGATAGTCCTTGGAATTTATAAAGTAGTTTGCTTAATAAATGCTGTTTAATTTATTTATTTTTATGTTTTACCAAACTATATAGTGACTTTTAATTTTTTTTATATATTTATTCTGACCACTTGGCCATGATTTGTTGGCCATCACTAATCTTCCGCCACTGTTGAACTCCTGCTGCTGCGCTCGAGTTTTTAGGCTTTTTGTTACTTGGGCCACATTTGAGTTATAAATGCCGCACTACTTGAATGAATCTCCTGGGCGTAATAGTTTTCAAATGGCTTTCCGTATATGACTGTCTTCTGCCCTGCTTTCAGAGATTCGTTTCAGTCTTTGTTGCAAACGTATCGCACACAAGTGGCTCGCTGTCTTTGGACCAAAAAACGCTTGCCAATGCAAAAATGACCGGCGTGAGCTGTTGGTGGGCAACAAATTTGCCATTTTATGCCATTGAGTGGCCGAGACTCCTTCAGGCCCATAAATAATTAAAGTTCGCCTTATTTCCGATTTAATGGGAAATTCTAGTTGATTGGGCTATGGCCTGTTAAGCATTTGCTGGCTAAGCAAAATGACAGAAATTCAAGAAATAATTATCTTTAGTTTATAGAGCCATGAATCGTATTTTTCCTACCCCAAGTAACTAATCAGAAAAAAATGTTGGCAGAGTTTTTAAATATGGAAATAATAATAATAAACCTTTAAAAATATATTAATTATTATTTGCTTCTAATCGATGTTTTGCCTAATTTATAAATTGCCTGGCTTACGGAAATCACTTTTATCACAATAATGAGCCCGTGACGGCCTTGAGCCAAGGCAAATAAATCAATTTTTCTCGTTTCCGGTCAATTAGTGGCGTCCAAAGGTTGAGAAGTTGAACTAATCGCCTGGATTTTACGGAGAAGGCAAAGCAAACAGAGGGCAAACGAAATGTTTACATTTCTCCGACTCACTTCATTGCTATTTATTCTTCTCGCTTTCAACTTGTTGCAGTTTACCCATGCCTTGCAGCTGGCCATCTCCCTTTGAGGCGGACACTCGGGCGTATTAGCAATGTTAATAATGCTCCTGGCCCTGTGTGTCCCATATTAAATGCTAATTCGCATACGGCACACGATCCCAAATGGAGAACTCAACTCCCCGGTTTTTTCTCCCATTTTTTGATAGGGGCCACGGTTACGCTACATGACATTTACAAGATATTATTATGCAAAGGACACGCTGCGGAGTCTCTTTTCCATTGGCACCACCACCACCACCACCACCACCACCACCACTCCGCTTTTCTTTCGCATATGTGTTGCAAAATCTGCTGCGGCGCTGGGAAATTTGCATTTATTCATGGCATAAATAAAGCATCCGCAGCATAGAGGGGAAGCCGAAAAAAGGGATATATTTAATCTGGTCACCCCGCACAAGCGAGGAGCTTATGTGGCGTTCAGCAAAATCATGACAGCAGCACTTCGTGGGATGTGCATGTGGATAGTATGGTGTGGTACAGTATGGCAGGGGGATGTCGATGTGTTTTATTTATAATTTATTTGCTGGAAAGTGCAGTTCGCAGGGCGAGGAAAACACCTGCCGCTGACGGCCGCAGGTGCAGCCGCAAAAGTGACGCAAATTTTGTTTGCCCAACGCTCTCCTCTATATAACAATTACATGCATTTAAAATCTGGTCTCGGTTTAGAGATTCGCGGTCTGGCTCAACTCACGCTTGCCACGCCATTCGCGACAGGTAAATCAGGGATGCAGCGCTGATTTTCCAATGAAATCTGCTATATATTTTGGGAGAATATGCATAGAAAAAATTTTTTAAGCATGTTGGATCCTAAAAACCTTGCAAGCACAAATGTTTTTACTTTGTGTTTAATGTTCTTAATATCAGAAAAAAATGGAAGGAAGGGAAAAGGTAAATAGTGTTTATTAAAGGAGTTATTGATAAATTTAACTAATTGCTTAGTTGTTGAGATAATATTGGAAATTCTGCCAAGTTTATTTAAAAACAATTAAAATATTTTAAAGTAAATAAAATTCTTATTTTAAAAACATTTTTAACACAAATGTTTAGAGATCTCTCTGTGTAGCTTAACAATTTTTGAATTAGTAATTTTATTTGTATTTTATTTTTTAGAATATTCTTATTGATTTCATTTAAATTAATAATATTTTTGAAGTATGTGATAGATTTTTCCATTTTTTCATAAAAAGGATAAGTGCAGTGTGATTTTTGCAGTTAATCGCTCGAATTTCCCATTTAGTAGCGCATCCCTGGAAAAATCAGCATGTTGAGCAGTTTATTCTGCGGCAGCAACATCGCTGATTTGCATGTGCAATGCTAAAATCCCAGATTGAATTGCTGATAGCAGCGAGTTGCGAATTACGTTCCAATTTGTTAATGGCTCTAATCAACGTGTATTGTTGACAACGGGCCTCCCTGTCTAATGGAATCCCCCATTATTGGGCTGGAAAAGCATTATCCAGGAAATAAGGTCAAGGCACAAAGTACATTTTATTTGCCCACAAACCTCAAAATAAAAGCGGACAGCTGCTTCCCTGCAAGAGCTCAACCCCAAAACCGGAACATAATATAATAATCTCATAATGTGGAATTAGAGGAGCGTAAAATTAGCCCCAAGCCGATGTGGGCGTACCACCTTCTTATGCATGCATAGGAGAGTATGAAAGTTGGGAGAAATAATATTAAAACCAAATAAAATAAAAATACAAAAAATATGTATTGCATTCTTACAGGAAGGGTGAATATACAAAATTATAATTTTCAGATACTTAAAGTTCCTTTTTAATTTTTTAAATCCAATAAAAGTGAATAAAAGTTTTAATATTAGTCTTTCCCAAGTTGTTCCACCTTTTTCACGTCAGTTGGTCATTAATTTGTTTGTCCCTTCCCCCCAGTATTCATTTCCCTTTTTACCCCTCTCGCTTTGCTTATCGCTCATTACAGTGTTCCTTATTCCTGCATACGCCTCCTTTGAGCCAGTTTACTTTCCCGGGAAAGCGTCGTCCTTTGTATGGAATGGCACCGAGCGATTCCTTTTCCATTAGCACTTTAATATTTAATGACTTCTGTTTATCGCACATAATTGAATCCCGCTGCGGTCTCGGGGCAGTCGAAGCTCTTTCTGCAGATGGCCTTTATTATTTGCCTTTGGCTTATTGCTCATTATATTATTATCTTTTGTTTGTAATATCCGCCATATTGCTTGAGCCCCGGCATTTTTATTTGGTTTTTATTCTTATAAATAATGCAGGCGAAAATCTCCTCGGGTTCGCTGGCATAATTCTCAATCAGAATTCAGACACACATGGCCCAGCATGATTTTCTTTATAGGTCTTTTGGTTTCGTCCGCCGCTCCCCTGAGATCATTACCACCGCCAGTTCGTTAGCAAAAGTTCCAGCGCCTTTTTCAGTTTCCTCTTGGCCAAAAGGGAGAGAGAGTGGGCATTACCAAAAATTTAATTAATGTATTTTCTTCGTGTTTTCGCATATTCATGCCTCAAAAATTGGGTGCATGTGTGGCACGTTTTGCTCATTAGCCATTTAGGTGGTATAAATATGCATTAAACCATCTCGCCGAATCCTTCCTATCCCGAGACGTTAGTTACAATTTATGGCCAAGACATGAAATGGACAAAAAACACACAGAAACTCTGGCGCGAATTCAAGTGCAAGGCAAACTCAAGGAAGCCGAGGGGCCAAGGACACTGGCCTTTTGTCCTAATGAAAAGACAACAAAATGCGAAGAATAAACGAGTGAAGGAAAAAGCTTCCACGCTGCCTTCTCCTTTTGGCTCCAAAGCTTGGCCCAAAAGCTTCGCAACGCAATTGTCGAAATATACATTTGACAGCCCCATAATTGCCCCTAAACATGGGCTCTTGGGCAGGGGAAAAAATTTGCAAATTTAACCTGCATAAATTAAACGGAAAACTGTTGTATCAAAAGGGAAAAAATGCACATCCACAGTTATTTATTATGCGGTGACCCACAGGAGGAAGTATAAAAAAATAAAGCAAAAGAGTTTTGTTGAAAGCTAAAAACGGAAAAGAAAAAGGTATAAGCCGCCCACAGCCATAATTCAAATTTGTATATAAATTCTCTGCTTTTTCTAGAGCGTGGCTTCCACCGCAAAATGGCCAGCGACACACAGCGCCCCAGTTAACTTTGCCTTCAAACATCATTTGTCAAGGCGGCGGCGGCGGGCCAACACACAAGGCCAAAGGGAAAATGGCCCGCAGGGAAATAACTAGCAAGGCAAATGCGAATTTTCACGGCTCTTTAAGCGGCCGAGACTTCGATACAAAAATGTGTTTTGCTTATTAGATGAGCCCGGCAACCCTGGCCATCCATCAGGCGTGCGGCAACACTGACGCGCGCCTGACGTTGATTGCCCACCCACTGGTACTCGCTCCTCACATAAGTAAGAGATCGCAACAGAGCAATCTAATCCGGTGCCGGGCAAATTGTCCAATGCTTTTTTGTGTTGTGTCTTGCGGTTGACAGGCGGGCGAACATTTTGACAGCCCCCCAAAAACCAGGCGAAAAATTGGTTAGGGAAGCACTAACCAGGGATGCAATGCGGTTTGCTTCGTTGGCTCTCAGAATTCGTTGCCAATTAAAACGTTTTTGGTTCAGTTAAGTGATTTAGTTATTATATTTTTGTGAAATATTTTAAATAGTGGTTAGTGGTGAACTTATATAATATAAACCAAGCATGGTTTTCAGCTAGAGTTTACTAATGAAATAATTCTAATTTAAAAAT
Organism: Drosophila mimetica; assembly: GCA_037075245.1. NCBI lineage: Eukaryota > Metazoa > Arthropoda > Insecta > Diptera > Drosophilidae > Drosophila > Drosophila mimetica. The sequence goes on along the minus strand of JBAMCH010000023.1, from coordinate 9,165,106 downwards.
TTTAATTTAATTCAGAGCGAAATACATTTGTTTCTAGTGTTTAAAGGAATTTGGAATTCCTTGATTCGTTTTTGGAATTTTTGCCGTCAAGTGTGTTGCTGCGAGCGCACTCTGAAATGTATGCTATGCTTTTTGCTGTATTTATACCCGTTACTCGTAGAGTAAAAGGGTATATTAGATTCGTGCAAAAGTATGTAACAGGCAGAAGGAAGCGTTTCCGACCATATAAAGTATATATATTCTTGATCAGGATCACTAGCCGAGTCGATCTAGCCATGTCCGTCTGTCCGTCTGTCCGTCTGTCCGTCTGTCTGTCCGTCTGTCCGTCTGTCCGTCTGTCCGTCTGTCCGTCTGTATGAACGCTGAGATCTCGGAAACTATAAAAGCTAGAAGATTGAGATTTGGCATGCAGATTCTAGGGGTTAATACGCAGCGCAAGTTTTTCACGCCGATGTGCCACGCCCTCTCTAACGCCCACAAACCGCGAAAAACTGTGACCCGTTCTGTATGAACGCTGAGATCTCGGAAACTATAAAAGCTAGAAAATTGGGATTTGGCATGCAGATTCTAGGGGTTAATACGCAGCGCAAGTTTTTCACGCCGATGTGCCACGCCCCCTCTAACGCCCACAAACCGCGAAAAACTGTGGCACCCACAGTTTTGAAGCTATCTTAACGGGAAAAGAAATGTGTATTTGTTTCATCAATACATATTGATAGACCAAAGTTAGAAACCCCCCCTCCCCCCTAACGCCCACAAACCGCAAAAAACAGTGGCACCCGTCTGTATGAACGCTGAGATCTCGGAAACTATAAAAGCTAGAAGATTGAGATTTGGCATGCAGATTCTAGGGGTTAATACGCAGCGCAAGTTTTTCACGCCGATGTGCCACGCCCCCTCTAACGCCCACAAACCGCGAAAAACTGTGGCACCCACAGTTTTGAAGCTATCTTAACGGGAAAAGAAATGTGTATTTGTTTCATCAATACATATTGATAGACCAAAGTTAGAAACCCCCCTCCCCCCTAACGCCCACAAACCGCAAAAAACAGTGGCACCCGTCTGTATGAACGCTGAGATCTCGGAAACTATAAAAGCTAGAAGATTGGGATTTGGCATGCAGATTCTAGGGGTTAATACGCAGCGCCAGTTTTTCACGCCGATGTGCCGCGCCCCCTCTAACGCCCACAAACCGCGAAAAACTGTGGCACCCACATTTTTGAAGCTATATTAACGGGAAAAGCAATGTGTATTCGTTTCATCAATACATATTGATAGACCAAAGTTGGAAACCCCCCTCCCCCCTAACGCTCACCAACCGCGAAAAGCTGTGGGGCCCATAGTTTTAAAGCTAGAGCAAAAGTGTAAACGCAATTTTGTTTGGGTTATTAACGCCTACCGAAATGTAGAAGAAATTTTTTAAATTTTTTGAAGCGGCTGCTTGGTTTGCCCTGCTTGACACTGCTGACCTTAGCTGAGTAACGGGTATTTGATAGTCGAGGCACTCGACTATAGCGTTCCCTCTTGTTTTCCCGTATTTTGCAGCTAATCAAATGCAAGTGTGGACGCCGTGAGGTAGAGTTGAGCCAGAGAGCACCATAAAATGCACACGTGTTGTGGATGTGGAAGTGGAAGTTGCCAGTGCCACGCCCACCGTTCAGAGGAAGCCTTGACATGTTTAGCATAAATTTTGCTGATGACCTCAATACCGGGGCTCAAAGGCAAAAAGCGAGAATATTCTGCTTATCCGTCCAGAAGTTCGGTGCAATTAATGGCGAGCATTTGCTTGGGCATTTTAATAAAATGATTAAAACTTATTTGCCAGCTGACAGCTCAATTTGTGACCTCTGCTCAAAGGCATTTTCCATGAGGCTGACCTCTTCCTCCCACCCCCGAGCTCTTAATTTGCCCCTCGGGCGGATGGCTGGCCATAAATAAGAGCCCAGACCCGTGCAATTATGCGCTTGAGCTGTCACTGCAGTGGCCCTGCCCGTTGGTGTGAAAATTGCATATTGGCATAAATTAATCAGCAGCGACAGCGCCTGCGATTGCGAGGCCATCAGCTATCAGCTGGCCATGATTGCACTACTGGCCAACAGGCCAATTGGCCAACTGTCGTCGCCGGCGGGCTGGCCGAGTGACTCACGGATTCGATGGCTGCCTGCAGGCCTTGGCTGCACCGGAATCGATATACGCACGGTTAACTGCGGAATGTGGATAAGAAATTCGCATTCGCATTGACGACAGATTGAGTTGTGTTTGATTTGAATCAATCAATGAATTAATCACGCCCACAGCCATGGCTTTGGCCCACGGACGCTGCACAAACTGAATATTTGATTGACACAATTAAGTTTGCTCCTCGTCATGCTGTTCTAAATGCTGTCATGCAAGTCTAAATCATACATCATCTATTGACTTTTGATATGTTTATTAATTCATTATAATTTTTTATTTTATTGCCTTCTATAAATCTTTTGTCTTTTAACTACGAAAATTCATATTTTTACGCTTGAATTAATTTTCGCTTTTTAGTTTTTATAAAAGTCGTTTTCGCGCTATTTTTCACACATTTTAAACTATTCACTTAAATTTTGTTGACTGCTAATTTTGTTTATTAATTTTGTGGTAATTAAATTAGTTTATTAATTTTATAAAACTTTGCTTACAAAGCAAGCTTATCTATTTATAACATAGATAAACAATTTTTAATAATTCTACAAAAAATGTATACTATTTGTTTGTAAAAACACAATCCTCAAACGGTAGAAAAGCAACATAGTTTTGGTGTAAGTTGGTTATTCTAAACCGATAATCCGATTAAAATCCTTTTTTTCGTATAAATAAATTATATTTTTGTTTCATTCCCTTAGTACTTAGCCATTTTATTTTTACACAAATACTTTGAATATTCATTTTGCAACCAATCCAGTTTCACAGTTTTTGCCCCAGATTGCCTACGTATGATATATGCCTTCTGAAATTTCAATTTCCCAATCGACGACAGTTACACTCTGGCAGCTTTTCTCTTCAATTTGTGGTTGGCTCAGCTTAATTGATTTGCTTTAAGGCTGTTACAAAAAACTAGTTGCAGTAGGCAAAAAGGGAAAACTTTGCCCCCGACAGAAAGAAAACGGCAGACAATTAAGCCAGGGGCTTTTCTGTGAGTGTGAGTGTGTGTGGAAAAAGGGTGGGATTTTCCGGGTGCGATGGGGAGGAGGGGAAGGAGTCGGGGAAATTGAGAACTGCAGCAATTACTTACTCGAAATCTGTTGGGCGAATGAGTCCCGGGGTCTCGAGTCTCGACTCTTGTGGCTGCGGCGTGAAAGTGAAATACTTTGCCAAGGACTTTGCCATTGTTGCGGTTTGGCTGCTGCATCTGTTGTTTGTGCGAAAAGATTGCGCCATCTTCCCCCGACCGCCGTCATTTATCGTGAACTGTGAACTGTGTCAAGCATTTGGTTTCGTTTTGATTTGCGATTTTAATGGACCATTTTTTTTCTCTCCCTTTTTTCGGTTGAGTGCAAATTGCGTAAGGTTCTTCCGGAGCTTCGGTCGCTGTGGCTTTAATTTATAATTACAACAATGCCACCGAAAGTGGCCTGCACTTAAAACTCTTTTTACTTTCACCCCTTCACCCAAAAAAAACCCCATTTTGAAATGCACATCGAATTAACAATTTTAAAACGAGGCGTGGAAATTCCATTGGTTAAGTACACAAAAAAGTACACAGCAGACAGACAGCAACAAAAAGTGCGGGGGAAAATCACTTAAAAATGTGTGAGAAATTAATTGCAATTCCGAACCGAATTGGATAACCGCATACAAAAGCGCGGAATGGACCATTTTATTGTGTGGTAAGAAGCGAAAAAATAACAATTGACAGCGAAAAAACTGAACTCAACCAGTTGAAATTATTTGAGACAGTTTGATTGCAGTTATATTGATGATATCGACTTTACAAGAGTAATGGTCACAGATTGAAATCGGAAAGGCGAAATAAAAAAGGTTGACATGCAAAAACAGTAGGCATATTTCAAAGGGAAAACAAGGAAATACTTCACTGAAAATATAAATAAAATAATTTAGAATTCATTTATACCAAAAACATGTAAGTAATTAAATTAATTCTATTAAAAATCTTACATTTCCTTGATAAACATTGAATTTTGGCTAATATCCTTTAAGCTGACAAATTTCTAGCTTTGTCTTAACTTAAGTTCTCCGCACGTAAGACATTTACCAGCCAATCGACATTGTTTATTTATGGCATCGGTGGGCCAAAACGGAGGTAATTTGAGTTAACCAAACATCCAGCCCACGTTTATGCAAACGATTTCGAATCAATTTAGCCGCAGATGTTTTTAAATGGCTCGATGCCATTAGAGGGCTGCCATTCCAGCGACCTCTTGGCCTCGTCCCTTGGCATTCCGCCAAGGAGTGGCTGTCGAGTCAAGTTCCTGTCTTTTAAGCGCCTGCCGTGCAATCACTCAAAGTTGTCCGCATTTGCATAAACACTTCTAATCCTAATGCCATGCAGGCTGCAGCAGCAGCTCGAGTCCTGAGAGCCGAGTCCTTTGCCGGTTCAACATCCGGTTCCTGATCTACTCCTGCTCTACTCCTCCAACAACAGGTCCTGCTCCTGGCTACTTACAGTCAATTGCCCCCGGCCCCCGTCCTTCGAAGTTGAAGTGACATCGCTAAACTGACAGACAGCCAACCAAGTGTGGCTCCTCCTGCTCCTGCTCCTCATCAGCGGAATTGGTCTGCGGTGGGACAAATGTTGCGTGCCAGGACAGCGTTTCCCTTTTCCTTTCGACCTCCATCGCCACTCGGCAGCGATTTCGTCAAACAAACGTCGAGTGGGCTGAATGGATCACGCACACAACAGACTTGCATGTCATTCATTCTCAGCCGGACGAAGAGCTTCAGCCGGACTCAAGTCCGGAGTAGACTGAAAAAATATATTATCCAGCCATTTATAGCTCTTCAGAATATTTAATATTGTCTCAGTTAAAGTTTATAAAGAAATATTTTACCAAACACCAAGAAGCTTATATGTTACCCATTAAAAAAAAGAATTTTCGTCGAATCTAAGGAAATAATAGTATAAATATAAAATGTGATACCGCGTTGAATTCGTAATGAATTCGTAATAAAATCGATTGGAATTTAAAACGCAAAATTTTAATTTTTGTTGATTTTTTGTAAAAATAAATATAAATATAATTTTTCTAAATTAGCCAGAAATGACTGTGATTCAATTATAAGGTTCCTCGCTGCTTAAATCTGTTAGTGTTTTTGATTTGCGATCATATTTGGCCAAGTAACAACCAAAAAACCACTAGAGAAAATCCTATCTGAATTTTCGGATCCTGACATTCTGAGCAAAAAAAGGTGTACTCTGAAAAAATTAAATTAATGATCTAAAATGAATTAAATAATTCATTAAAATTATAATGATAATGCCCACACAGATAAATAAAACTCTATTAAGTTAAGCTACTGCTAAAATTTTTTCCTCAGTGCAAGGAGCAGGAGCAAGAGCAGAATCTGGCGGACATCCTGGCCAAGGAGCCATTGAAGCTGGTAGCTGGGGAAGCGCTTAGGCTGTCAGTCAGCGTGTCAGTTGTGCGGCATTTCATTGGTTTTGGCTCCCACACGATGGCCTCGGCCGAAAGTTGCGGACAATTGACAGCCGGTCCAGTCCCCTCCAGAAAGTGTCCTTTCTCGCCCTTTAATTTGCGACCCCGTCTGCCAGGGGGTCCTGTCTTAAAGTGCGAAACTAGCCCGCTTTTTGCCCATTAGCTGGCCTTCAGTTGCAGCTGCTGCTGCAGCTATTTGTTGGCTGCTTATTAAAAAGTTTGGCGCAGCAAAAAAATGTTGATTAAGTCTGGCGAACTGCGGTGACTTTCTCATGGCTATACTCTTTCTAGAACTTCTTTTTAACGGGTTTTATTTATTGTAGGATTTAATAATAAACAGAAATTAAAGAGTATTTTTAAGCTGTATAGTTAAGTTATAATATAAGTTTTTAAATTATAATATAAATTTCTAAAACATTTATTTACAAAAATATTTTTGATTAACCATATAATTTTGAATATATTTTAAAGGTACACAAATCAGTTGTTAAGAGCATTTAGCCTTCCTCTTACTGACATTCGTTTATCCTAATTTTTTTCTAAAAAACTTTTCCAAATAATTCCAGTTAGAGCTCGGCATTCGCTCTCGACTGAAATTACAATGCATTCGAAGTGCCTTGGGTGGGAAAAGCGGAAAAGCTCAGAGGTCGGCGGGGGAGTGAAGTTGGGTTTTCAGCAGTTGGCAGTTGGAGGACTTGTCCCCTAAACTGGCGCACTTTGCATAAATTTCAACTTGAAGCATTGCACTTACTTGACACATTTCGTTTACCCACCAACCTCTCCCACCTTTCCACCCGCCGCTCACCTCATTCAACTTTGTTGTTGTTCATTCGGAAAAAGATGGAAAAAAAGTTTTGTCTTTTGGTCCCTGGCTCTAGCAACAATTTACCGTTAAAAGCTCAACATTGTTACACTGGTTTTTCACTTTTCACTAAGTACCGGGTTTGTGTTACCTGTTAGCCATAAAAAAAAGGTGAACGAGAGGAAGATAGCCGCGGGCGGAATGGTATCCACCCAAGTGCGTTGAGTAATCTGCTCAAGTTTTGCCGGCGTCTTTTGTGCAACGTGCGAAGTTTGTCACTCCGTCAGTGAAATGGCAAAGGCAGCGCAGCAACACTTTGTCCCTGCATCCCTATGTAGTATATACACCCACCTGCACTTTCCGTAATCCACTTTCCTGCAGAGACATCAGCATATACACCTGGCGAGGGATCTGTAGATGGACTGAGGGCGGGGCAGTTGTCGTGTCAACACAAGTTTTGCATTTGGCGATGTGTTTTTCTCGGTATGTCGCATCGCCCTTTCTCTACTTTTTCTGTGTTGCCCCCTGCAAGTTGTTAAATGAGTTTTCATAGTTTTTCGTGGGTGGATATAGCACACACCCTTTCGCTGTCACTGTTTGCTGAAAATTAATATTTTCCCTTAGCCCATTTCACTCTTTATAAAGTTCACTATTGCCACTGGGGTGCATTTGCTTAGCGTCAAAGTTTTCATTTTATAGCGGATTTTTATTAAAACCCCAGGAAGAACGTAGGGTTCTCTGAGGGAAAGTTTTCCAAGCATAATGGAAGTTATACTTACCAGAGGGACTCGCAATTTATTAGGAAGGAGAGCTAGCAGTTCGGTAACATGTGTTCAAAATAGTATGCACATGGGAGCGGAAATAAAGTTGAATTCATTTTAATGAAACGAAGTTCCTAGTTCAAATATGTTGCATATATAGTATCTAAGTAACTTGAGAATTTATAATGATACTATTAATACACCGAAAAAAAATTCGATACGAAACGTAGGTCAATTTTACATTATTTAAGATCAATTTTAACTTGATATGACCCCATGTACAATTTACATGGTCGAAATGTAAACATCATGTTCGAAGTACGTCAGTTCGAATTTCGAATTTGTCTTTCTCGTTTGAACTCACGTCATTTGGCTCTCCATATGGCGTATTGCTCTCTTTTTCGAAGTGAGAGAATCTCCGAGAGAGAAAATTCAGCAAAATGACATTAGTTAATTTCAATTTGATGAGCATTTCATGTAAAAACGATGTGGGTATGAATTACCTGACATTTACATGGCCATATCGAATTTACGGAACATGCTTTTTTTGTGTTTATTACTATATAAAGAAATCTAAAACTTACTGGGGAACTGAAATAATCATAGTTCATTTAATTAAACTAATCATTGTTTTAGTTCCGCAGAGATCAACCAGTTAAGCGGGGCAATAAATCAACATATTCATAACCTTTAATCAAGCTAATAGCCACCACCAGATGAACATTGGCCATAATTAATCAGTGGAAATATAATAACCGTCATTAAACTAAACAAACACATTGTGCCATTCAGAGTTCGGCGTTCGCATAAATTTCAATACGCAACCAGGTACATAACACTTAACCCATGATACCCCCGAAAGCCACCCCTTCGAAACACATTTTCCAATTAACTGGGGGGCAGTGGGTCCGCACTCCCCGACTTCCGGTGGCCGTGTACCCACTTTGGTAAATAATAATACCCGGCCAAATGTTTAATGATATGAAATTAATGCGCAAATATCAGAGCAGAGGCTCCATTGCCATTAAAGCGAATAGTAAATGGGATACGATTTCCCGGATGGGACCATCGAGAATTTTCACAGCTGCGGTGGCGCCGCCAGGTGAAAATGTAAATGATATGCGATGATATCGGGCCTCAAGCTGAGCGGAATAAATTGACTCTTTGACGGGGCCGAGTATTTTCTGGCTCTGACTGCGTTCTGCAACATTCGTATTTGTTCAAAAGTCAATTTAAGACCCAAAAACTTGATGCCATTGTCGAATTTCATTTGCATGCCAGGCGCACAATCAAAAGAACTGGGGGAACCTCACAGCAAATTATGTTGTTGCCTGAGATTTTTTATGGTCTTTGCCATACACACACACACTTAACGCCTATTTTCCCCCCGAAAATCAACCATAAATACAATATTTCCCGCAACTTTTCGGGGAAAACAACAACAGATTTGATTTTACTCAGTTTCGGTTTCGATTCGAGGCCGGCAATTTTTATTGTCCAGCAATATTGAGGAGGGAAAAGTGTAGGAAAAGCGACGGAATACGCATGAAATTTGATTTGCTTCATTGAATTGATTTCATTTCATTTGTTTTGATTTGTTTCCCCCATCACCGCTCCGCAAAAACGCAAGAACGCAAATTGGAAACCGGACCCCGGATAACAAAAACTGGCACCATCTGAATTGGTGAATGCGAGCGCCGAAATGAATACATTTCGGTTGAGTTCGAGGCGTGTCTGGGGGGCAGGCATTTGGATTTGGCTTTGGATTCGGATCGGGATGGGGGCGGGAGTGGGTGAGGGGGCGTGGCAGCATTGTGGTTTATGCTGATACTGTTGACTGACATCGGGGTCTGGGCCTGACTTTTAGTAGTAGTTTATTTAGTTGTTGGAGCGATCAACACTTGCCAGATTGCTTTGGCATTAAAGTGTCAGCAAATATTCCGGATTCTGGCTGGCTGTGGAGTGGAATGTTGGGCCTGGCATTTGGCATTTGGCATCTGAGGGCCGCATGTCCGGACTGCGGAGTGGGGTAAATGGTCCTGTTCCGGTGATGATTTGGCCACATGCGGCTTAATGCCCTCTAAAAGCCTTGACTCCGGTCTGCAGAGAGAGAAAGTTAACTCACCAAGCAGAAATATGCAGAAAATTCGACAGAAAATAATATTATTTTAATTATTATTATTAATTAAAATTAAAAAAAATTTAGGTGATAGAAATTTTTGGGTTGCGAGTTGAAAAAATATTTTTCAAAATAATTTTAGAAATATTTTAAATTTAATACAATATAAATCTCTTTTTTTTACACTAAATAATAATTATTTAAATTTCTTTATCAAATACTAATTTATTTGCTATCCCCTTTTTCTTTCAGTGATCCAATAGGGTAGGCTTGGTAAAATCCCTGGGCCAGAATGCCAAAACCTGCCTCTCAATTGAACCCTTTTTGTCCGCCTGTCAGCGGCGAATGGCAGGAGGGCTCTTAGAATGTAGCCAAACTATAAATTGGGTAGTTACTCGGGCTCAGTTTGCCATCTTAGAGATACATTTTATTGGGCCAGATCATAAATCGAACTGGCGATAGCTTCCCTCGATTGCCAGTTGATGCCTGATAACTCTTGTCTCAAGTACCAATCGCTTGTTTTCTCTTCGGGGAATTCGTGTCCAAATGGACGCCACAAACAACCGAGAACCCGCATCGTTACTTTAACCGTTCCCCGGCGTGCTTTTTACGTATCGAATCCTTTGGCTTTCGGGGGCAACTTTCACGATTTCCCAACTGATGACCCAATTAATACGCTGACAACCAACATTTATTTATTGCCATTTCATGTGAGCCAACTTTTCGAAGGCGACCCAGAGCTGAAAAACTTTAAACTTAATGTTCTTGGCTCATCCTTTGTCGATTCCCCGATGAGAATACCGAAACTAATCATTATTGAAAACGTGTGGTGCAAACTTTTGTAATGCGCCCCATTGTGTCACGCCCTTTTCCACTGTCTCTCGCTGGGAAAAATAAATGGAAGAGGAAACTGAAAAGGGAAACAACAAAAACAAAAAAACTCAAAAGTTATAACAAAATAGCTTTGGTCAAATTGTTTTACAAGCCAATTGGGTTTGGTGTCCTTTTTTGGCACTGTCATGTTGCCTTTTCGGAGTCCTGCGGCTCCTAACGCTTCGATTGGCGCAGCAAAGTCCCGCAGGCGTTTGGCAGAGGAAGTTGTCCATCGCTCCCTCGCTTTCTGTTCAAAAAAAGGTTATGCTTCTGATGAACTTTAAAATAAAGTTGCTGCCAGAATGGAATTGTTTTTGTAGGACGATTTGAATTTGCGTGGGATAAAGTATATTTTGGGGAACATTTTTATTAGAAAAAATGTTTTTTTTAATATTTTCTTGACTTTAAAAATAATTAAAAATTTTATTTCTTTCTATCAAAATTCTTTTTTTTAATAAAACTTTTTTATTTTTGCAATTTTAAGCATTGTTTATATATTCAAATACATGGATTTACCATAAAATACGGATTTTTTTAAACAAAATAACATTTATTTCAAAACGGACTTCAATTAGAAAATATAGCTTTACCCTGTTCGTTGTACTCCCATTCTTCCGCCCTTCCTTTGACCTCTTGCTCCTGTTCTAAGTTCTGTCTTTGATGTTCCTGCTCCTGCTTATGACCGGAAGTTCCTTCGATTTCGCTTTCCCCCCCGGAGGATCTTCGATCCCTTACAGCTTTGTGTCGGGCTTCGGAGGCGGCACACGCTGCTCTGTAGGCGGCCTTCTTCGTATTGGTGTAGTCCAGCTTGGCGGAACGCAGCTGCTGCATTAGCATCTCCGCCCGCTGACGAGCGGTGTCCACCAACTGCGTTTTTTCGCACAACTCCTGCTGGGCACCGGATGCAGCTGCCTCCGCATTGTTCAGTGCATCCTCGGCGATTTTCACCGAGTTACGCAGCGATTGCAAAAGCGTTTGAGTTTGCTTAGCCGTGGCAACAGCGGCATTAAGATTTGTCTGAAATGGAGTTTTATATTGTAAAATTAAAAATTTGAAAAAAAACTAATACTATCTAAATAATAAATAATTTAAGAGGACATGGAATGCTTTTAAAAATAGCCAATATATTATTATTATGATAAAAGCTGAGAAAAACCTAATCAAATATATATCTCTAATGTATCTCTTCTCATAGAAAGTTAGGTAAAATATATGGGCACTCAAATATGCTTTTTTAATTGTGGCTTAAATATTTTGACAAAGAAAACCTGTCTTAAAGGCTAGTAAATTAATCAAAACTGTTATCAAAATATATTTCAATAAGCTTTTTGGAGTCTCACCTGTGAGCCCACCAAGGAGTAGCTCTCCTCCTGGACGATAATCTCCGCCTCATGAACCTCATCCTGCAGCTGCTCGAGTATCTGCTGCTTGCCCGCGAGCGCTGCCTCCGCAGCCTTGGCAGCGGCCACAGCCTTCTCGGCCAGCTGGTGCTTCACCTGGCGGGCGGCGGCCAGGGCAGCAGGAGCCTGGGTATCCGAAGCCTTCTTGGCCTCCTGGGCCGCTTTCAGGGCGATGTTCGAGGCGGTCTGCTTGGAGTTGGAGCCGTGCCTCATTCCCATGGTCAGGTCCTCGGATCCGAGGTCCTGCGATCTGGAGATCTGCTGCTGCTGTTGCTGGCAGCTCGCGGAACGCTGGTAGCTGGCTGAGAGGCTGGTGGGGATCAGGTGACAGAGGAGCAGTTGACTGAGCAGAAGGTGGACCAGGATCGCTGGCGATGCAATGCGCATAATTATGTGAGCCTTCAAAGTTGCTGCCAAGTTTGCCTTTTCAACTCCGGCTTGAACATTTTTACATTTCAAGTAGTTCCGCCCGGCCAACGTGGCGAGCTTTCGGGGGAATAAAATGTTTAACAAAGTTTTTTTTTTGTTAGAAAAACTCTCGGCGTAGCAGGGCCGCATAACTTTTCCGCGCAATTTAACTTAACGTTCACGAGTTTCTCATTTTTATTTTCTTTTGTACTTTATTCACTTAGTTTTTTTCCCCCAGCCTCGTTCGCTTTTCCTTGACATGAAAAGTAGACTAACAATGCATGTGGCAACATTTTTTTTTCGGCCTGTTGTTGAACAAGAATTAATTGGGTCGTCAAAGTCCTTCAGTCCCGATAAGCTTTCAGCCTTATCGAAATGGCAGCTACAAAAAAAGAAGAAGAAATGAGAGAGAAAATCAGGAAGGGAAAACTGGGAAAACCCAAGACGATTGCTTGGGTCATTTGTGCGTTGATCTGTTAATCCGAAAAGGGTTTTTGCCGGCTTCCCATGACGAAAGCCCCGGCTTTTCCCCCCATTTGATTGAGGGCCCGAGAAAGCTCCGCCCTGCCATTAAGCGGCCAAGTTTGTTATGGCCCAAAAAGAGAAACAAAAAAAAAAAAAGGACCCTGGCCACAGCCACTGGGCGTATGCGTAATAAAATCAACAACTTAAAATTTAAGCCCCCCAACACGCACACACATTTCTCTCTCAATTAGAGATAACAGATAACTTTAACAGTTTAAACTGTGTGTCTATGTGGCCAGGACCACAGGCCAAATTTGACCAGAGCGCCTGGGTGTTCGGAAAAGTCGTCCACTGGCCGCATTTCGAGCAGGACACACACTCGTCCTTGTTCATGGACCTCGTCACTTGCATTCGCCTTTTTGCGTATTCAAGTGGCTGTGCGGAAGTGTTCCATCCCCCGATTCCCCATCTCCATCCCACCACATGCAATCCCATTCCATTGCCGCCCAAAAATGACACTCTGAGTGCGGAACGTGGGTGGTAAACCGCATAAAAAGAGTCTTCCAGAAGAAATCGATGTGCATGGAAATTCAGCCAGCCGAATGCCTGCTCTTTTTCATACACTGGAAAAAATATAATGAAATTTAAATAAATTATTAATATTTGTTTTAGAACATTGAAAAATTAGTTGAAAACTATTTTTAAACCATTTATGATACCTTTTCAAATTTATAAAAAATCCAAGGCGAATATTATCAGCTCATCTTATTTTTAAAAAACTTATATTTCTATTTACTAATTAGAATTTCACTTTATTTTTATTACAAATAAAAAACAATTCAGTTTGTAGTTTTTTCACAGTGCACAGAATGAATCAACCAAAACGAAGTTGAAATGCTCTGATGAAAAACATAACGCATAGTCTTAGTGGGGAATCTTTTGCAATTTGATGCTAAAGGAGCTAGAGAAATGAGTGAAAACAAACACATCAATTTTCTGAATGTCTGGTCTTCGAGAAAAACACATAGATCAAACTCAAAGAAAACTCTGGGATTCGATGTGATTTCTTCTTTATTTCTGATTTACTTGCCACTCAAATATCCTGCCCTGCGATATTGCAGGGCCCCCAAACCATCGAGGGGGTAGAGGGGGAGGGGGTCCTGCCCACAAATTCAATTTCCTTCGCAGCCAGTCGTCCATCGAACATGTCCTGTGCCTTCCACTAACTGAAAACTGCAAACTGCCAACTGCTAACCGACCCGTCTATGCGGCGAGGTGGCGAAGTGCCGATGTCGTTCTGGTGTTTGAACCGCATATATAGACACATACTATATATTTGCCAGCTCTCGAGTATATATAATATTTATGCCACTGTAAGTGCTTATTGATGTCAGATCTGAAATTGGAATCTGCCTGGGCTTTTGTTCTTATTCCATGCGGATGCACATTGCAGTTAAGGTCTCGATACTCGGTTCTCCTTGTTTTGTGGACTCTCAATTAAGCAAGTTGGCATTTTGACATGAGCTGAGCTGAAACCGAAACTTGTACCCCGAAATGAGAAAAAAAAATTGGAAATTCATATAAGCGTGTGCGGAATACACACGAAATATTTATAAAGTCAGACCCACGAGCCTCTCTCGGCACCCGGGGGAGATTCGTTCTCGCCCATGCAGCATGGAGAACGAACCGGGGCCGCTGAGGCCACAGTAAAATTTAATTTTAATGCATAAGCAAATTGAATTTAAGCAACAGGAAAATTGTTCGTCTGGCCACAAAGGTGCCGTTGCCGCATGTGGAGGCAAAAACCACTTGCCAGGGAACTGAAACCACGCAGAGTGCTCCATGCTCAAAGTTTCCACCTGAAGGCGGGCGAGCGAAAAGAGCTCAAAATTCCTTAAACCAACCACAATTACGGAAATGCGGTGCTTTCATCAGGAATTTTTAGGAGTAGGATATGCTCGAAAAATTTCTGGTCTCCAAATTAGGCAAAGGATTAACTAGCTTGCCGCAAAATTAATTGGAAGTATTACGGGTGTTCTAAAAGTGTTTTAAAAACAGTAAATACCTACCACACTCAGAAAAGTTAATTTCTGCTTAATAGAAATGTTAAAAAAAATGAAAAAAAATTAAAATATTTTTGCAGTGACCCCAAAAATAATATATTTAATTTTCTCTAAATCAAAAACAAAGTTATTACTTTTGGCTGATCATCCAAACGAACTCCTCGTAGTTGATCATGCCATCACCATCAAAGTCGGCCTCACGGATCATCTCATCGATCTCCTCGTCGGTGACCTTTTCGCCCAGATTAATCATCACAAAACGGAGCTCAGCCGGTGATATAAAGCCATCGCCATCGCGATCAAAGATCTTGAAAGCCTCGCGCATCTCCTCCTCGGTATCGGTTTCCCGCATTTGCTTGGCCATGATGGCACAGAACTCACTGAAGTCCAGCAGTCCTTCGCTGTTGTTATCGGCCTCGGCTATGAGGTCCTGTAGCTCCGCCTCCGTGGGATTCTGGCCCAGAGTGCGCATCAAGGTGCCCAGCTCACGGGTGTTTATCTTCCCAGTTCCATCCTTATCGAACTGCACGAAGGCATCCTTGAACTCGGCTATCTGCTCCTCAGTTAGCTCGGACATCTTCAAAGAATTTTCAGGAATTTTTGTTTTCAAATATATATCAAGATTTATCGAGATGCTTTCAAGGCCAACGATCGTTTGAATTTACCAGCCAAAAGGTTTTCTAACTGAAAGGTTCAGATCTCAACACCCAAAGCCTGCTTATCCTCATGTAGTTGACATCATGTTGACAAATCGCACATAGTCTATGTTTCCCTCATTGTCGGAATCTGCATCGCGGATGATTTCCTCCACCTCCTCCTCTGTCATGTGCTCCCCCATATTTTGCACTATGTGACGGAACTCCGATTCGGATATAACACCGGTTCCTTTCTTGTCGAAAACCCTGAATGCCGCTATAATCTCATCCTCGGTCGTCATATTCTCGTACCTCTGAGACATGATGTACAGGAAATCGCTCAGATATAGCTCACCGGAACCATCAGCATCGATTTCCATGCATATATCCTGCAGTTCGGCATCACTTGGGTTTTGGGCCACAGTTTGCATCAGCTGTCGCAGGTGCTTTATGGGTATGACCTTGAGGTCCTGATCGTCGAACAAGGAGAATGCCGTCTCCAGATCCTTGAGCTGTTCCTCGGTTAGATTGTTGGTGCGAATGATCCGCTCCTCTGGCGGCGGAGTGAGGAAATCGAAATCCATGGCCGAAAAAGGAGTTGGGGCTGCGAAATTTTGGGGGTCACTTTAGGTTTGCTACAAATTTTTGAACTATTTTATTTCAGAATTTCATTGTGAAGTTTAAATCAAAAGTTGAAGCAAAAGCTTCAATTAAATTTTTTTATGTTTTACAACATCATTTATTCATTTAAAAAATATTTTTTTTATAAATTTAAATAATTATGAAAGTGAATTACAATGTTGAATCAGACATCGCAGGACCTGGCAGGATAGTCAAAATTTTAAATCATCCTGGATTATTAAAACCATCAAATTAATAAAACCATGAAAAAGATTTCATTGTAGTTCCGAGGAACTATAATCCATGCGTAAAATAGAATTACGTTTCCATCATCATGGTCACAAAGCGAACGTAGTCAATTTTTAATTCCGTATTGGCGTCTGCATCTCGAATCATTTCCTCAATCTCATCCTCCTCCATGTTTTCGCCCAAGTCGGTCATTATTTGGCGAAATTCCGTCTCGTGTATGAAACCCGTATTATCCTTGTCGAAGACCCTGAACGCCAGGATAACCTCATCTTCGGGGGTCGAATTCTCGTAGCGCTTCGACATGATATAGAGGAAATCGCTAAGATACAGTTCGCCCGATCCATCCGTATCGATTTCGGTGATATAGTCCTGCAACTCGTTTTCCGGCGGAACGTGGGCCAAGGCTCGTAGGCAGTCCTTCAGTAACTTGATGGGAATTACCTTGGTATTCTCGTCGTCGAAAAGAGCAAAGGCCGCCTCACAATCCTTGAGCTGCTCGTCATCCAGGGTGTGCGTATGAATGGTACGCACCTCTGGTGGCGGGGAACTGTAATCGAAGTCATCCATGATCAAGGAAAAATCGTTCGCGGGTTAAAAATTGTAGGTTCCAGTAAACTTGCACATAAAATTTAGTTTAGTTGGAATTTGGAGTTTGTTAAAATTTTGTCTTTCAATTAAAACCTTGTCATTTAGACTGAATTTCTCTTTTGGAAAACAAGTCAATGACAGCTGGAAAAAGGAAAAAAGGGGTTTTTAAATTTTTAAAATCATTTTAAAAATACAATTTTTTTTTATCTCAAAATACGGATTTTTGGAACGTTTTTAAATTTTAAAAATTATTTTAGAAATCATTCTTTAAATTTTTTCAAATATTTTAAACCAATAAAATGAATTCTAAGTGTAAGCTAATTGTGAAAGTGACATGGTTGTTAAATTATTTTCCCCAGAGCACCAATTTGTGACGGTGGAAAAAAATCGCATGTGACCACATCACGGTAATATAGTAACACCCCAGTAAAATATAACCGGATTTAACAATTAAATTTGCAACAATTTCCCGAATAATGTTTTTATAGCCTTTGGCTGCGGGGCTTCAGGCGCTGCGGCTGTTGAAAAGCATGGGTAATTACATTTTTAATTAAATGCGACGCAGTTTGTTTCGTTTTTATATTATTTTTATTGGTATTTTTGTTGCAGCATTTATACAACTGTTGAGTATTTTTTCTGGGCAGCCATTTAATGCCATCCTCGGTCCCTGGGGCCATAAAATGTTTTTTTTGTTTTTTTTATTGAGCGTTACGGGCAAATAGGAAAATTATCCAATGCAAAATTTGGAGCAATTTGCATAATTTGGGAGCAGAGAAAGCGAGAAGCGAATTGCACAAACCCATATCCCTGGCCATCCTTTCTCACACGTGCGCTCCCCAGTGGAGCCAACAATGGAAACTTCTTGCTAATGAGAAGCAAATCCTGGCCACGAAGGACACGAAGGATTTAGGATTGGGGCCAAAGTTGAGTCACACAACAAGGCATTGTCAAGCATTTCTCCGCATAGATTACAGAGGACTTTTCGGACCACAGATGCAGGAACACGTATATAGCTGAACTGAAAACAATGGCTCTAAAAGTTCTATATTTTTTTGTGGAACAATGCAATTACAATTACAAATTAAATATCTAATCAAAAGTTTTTAAGCGAGATCATTACGTGAACAGAAAAACAACAAACTGAAAGTATTATATTAAAACTTTTCTTTAGCTAAAAGTATACAAGAAAATATTAGATTTAAATGCAATATTGTATTAATATATAGTAAATTTTTAAATTTTTTTTAAACTAATCTATTTAAATGAAGACAACTGTTCAAATATGTTTATACGATTGTCTGGCAAATGCAGCTTGGAATATGTTTGTTGTTTGACTTTAATCAGGCGTAAACAGGACGAAAGGGCAACAGCCGAGTCGCAATCGAAATGGCAACAGACCTCTGGGGGATTTGGATAATTTGCATTTCTGTAGTGAAGTAGGACACACAATCAAAGGGTTGCCATGTGCGAATCTCTTAATGTCTGAGTTGGGGCAACGACTTTATATGATATTAGATTTGTGCCCGGGTGAGCTGCTCATTGTAATAGTAAAATGCAGATGAGGTTCTCTGAGCATTTCATGTTCTCATTTAGATCAAAAACTGCATAATTATTAATTTAAAAAAAAAAGAAAGTAAAAGTAGGGAATTCGTAACAAAGAGATATCAATCCAGAACTCATTGATGAGTTGGCCAATCCATTGAGTGAGTGCTTTTGACCTGGCTTCTCCCACCCGTCATTTCAATTAGGCATATGAGGATGGCCATACCCAATGGCCGCACAATGAGTGCCTGTGAAATCCAATTGAGTGGCCACTGGCAGCTGGGCATCCAGCAGCTAGGAATCGCAAACTACCAGTCGTCAGTCGACCAGTTGCAAAGTAATGCCATTCAATCACCGCGGGTTGCAATTCCAGTCGCAGATTTGTCTATGCCAAAGCGTTTTCAATATGCGCATCCCACGTAGCATCCATGGCAGCCGGGCAGTCACAAGTGCGACGGCGGAAATGAATTATAGCCACCGGTTGCAATCAGTTGTGGCCCACAATGAGCAGGGGAGGCATTTGTGAGAAATGAATGCCGCAGGAGTTTTCTTTTGTTTTCCGCCTGCAATCTTGTGCGTTGCAGCTGTCGGTTTTCATCAATGGCCGGCCAGGGAAAGTGAAGTCCAAGTACGAGAGGTCCTTGTTTATGGATATCAGCCTGCCTGTCTCACCTTTGGCAGTGAATGGTCTATATATATAGACACCAGCACTCGGCGACTGGGCAAACAACGCACTTAAGCCAGACGGCAAAGAAAGAAGTGTAGAACAAACCCGGCTCCTTGGGATCCATACCATACCATCCCATCCCAAGGGATCCTATCGCTTCTCCTGTTTGTTTCTATTTCACTTTGATGGCACGTGCGTGGAGTGGTTTCGAGCCCAGGTGAGGTGGCTGACGGGTTGATTCGACTGGAGTGGAAAGGCAAATATGCAAGTCAATAGCAGAATGTGGCCCTGAGGCGAAGTGATGGGCGGGCTGCACAGCCAGTGAAAGCCACAGGAAAAGCCGTCTTTAAATCGAGAGCAAAAGGAATATATATTGTCTATGACTCACATTCCTGCAAGTCATTGGCATCTTAGGAAAGTGAATACAATAAAATGTAAAATAAAAATGTTAGTCAGGCAGTATAAATAGTAAATAAGTGGTTCAAGACTATTGTTTTTAAATATTAGTAGAATTAATGGAATTTTCTATTAGTGTTTTTGTCGACCTGTTAACGTAAATAGAAGGATTTTTGCGAATAAATTAATAAATAAAATAATAAAATTTTCAGCTAAAATAAAGTTGATTAAAAAGGTTAATTAGCCAAAATAAAAAAATTAAATAAAAAATATAATTTCAAACATTAATGAATAAATTGGTATAAGTACAATGTGTTCTTTTTTTCATCCCGATGATTTTTAAATACTTTTAAATATTTTACATAAATATTAAGTATTTTATTTTAACATTTTTTAAAGGGCACCGCAAGGTTTAAAATCATAGTTTAGTTAAGCACATCTAAACCAATTAACTTATATTAAATTTCAGGGACTTAAGCTTAACGTAGGGGTTATAAGGAATTTAGTGCTCTGTAAATATTCCCTCTATCCTGCTTTCCTGCTTTGCTGCCTTTCACTCTTATTATGCTGAAAGCATCTGCAGAGCGGCAACTAATCCAAAAACTTAAAATCCAATCTGGAATATAACTTTGTTTGACTTTTGTTTGCCGCCTTGTATTTTCCCCCATTTTCCAAGATTTTCTTTGTTTGTTTTTGTGGCGCAAATTGCATTCTGTGGGTGTCAACAAACGCAGCTCTCTGGACCGCCTTCTCTCTTTTGGCCAGGACAGCATGAAACATGATTAAATTACTCATACGCCTCGTGTGTGCGCTTGGACAACAACTTCTATGGCGATTTCTGCTTCGGCTTTGTTGCTGTTGCTGCCCTTGCTCTCATTTAGTTAATTAAGTTTTACAACAGCTTGCCACATGCCCACCAACCCGTCCGTCCGCCCCTTTAATTAGTTTTTAATTATTTCAGAGTTGAGCGTTTTCCAAAAATTTTCCGGTGGGCTTTCGGCCAAACAACAGCAATAGCAAAAACAACATGCCAGAAACGGATGGGTCTTGGCCTGTGTTGGACTTTGGCTCAGAGTTTGCCTTTGCGTTTGAGTTTTAGTTAATTTTATTTGTATTCTGCAAGTATTTGCACGCCCCCTACGAAAACGGAACTGGGGCTTTGTTCATTTAGCACATTATTTCTACACGCTTTGTTTTTACTGCAGTTGGTTTGTTTGTTGGCTCGTTTGTTCTGGGCCCGGCTAAAGTTTTGTGCAAGCCCATTAGCCTAATAGCCCGAGCAGAAGTCGCCGTCAACCTCAGCTTATTTATATAGTATAATTAACTTTTGTTGCAAATGGCCAGAAGCTATATGTGTGCCACATTTAGCCAAAACTACTTGGTTACTCTATTTTATAAAAAATGATTAAGGTTTAAAATGGAATATATTAACAAAATAACCAATAAATATTCAGAAAAATATTGTAAATTATCTTTGACTTTATAAATATACAATTTCACTTATCAATTTCACAATGAATATTAAAGAGTACAAATTTGCCATTGCAAATTGAACGATTTTTTATTTTTATTCACTTTTTTTTTATTATCCCATTTCATTGTTTTAAAACATTTATACATTCATATTTTTCACTCAGTAAACAAACTATCATATTTTAAATATGCTTTTACTCTGCAGACATGTTAAAAAACAGAGTATCAAATTAAATTCTCCCAACAGAATCACACTTTTCCCCAAATATAGTAATCTGCATGGAAATTGATGATATTACTCAGCATTCATATGCCTTCTGCCTTTTTATAGTTCGGTCATCAGCACAACACTGATTGAAATGGGCCAGCAAACATTTCACTTTATCAACTTGTGCATATTTAAGCATGTTTGTATCCCCGAGCCTGTGTCTGTATCTGTATCTGTGAAAATTGGCTCAAAGGAAAAGCCCGATGTAAGGGCGAATGTTCGGCCTAGAACAAATATTTACACGGCTCGGTGTATGGCATTTGCCATAAACTACCGTAAAACAATAAAATTCGCAATAAACCAAATGGAAAGCGGCAACTGCCGGCTCATGTGAAATGCATGCAAAGCAACAACGCAAACAAAAGCCACAATACAGCACGATTCAACAACAAAGCCAAACGAAACGTTTTTCATAACTTAAATTGCAAAATGCAACGGGGGGTTAAGAGCAGTGAACACAAAAAAAAAAAAAACCCCGAAAAAAAACAGAGTGTGCGACTGCCTGAAACGTCAACAGAACAGTTCGGAACAAAGCCGAAAAAACAATGGCTGAAGACGAAAAGGAAAACTTGACTCTGATATATCCTGCGAAAAAAAAACACACAAAGCCATTTCATTTGGATCTGGTGGCAGATATGCCTTATCGCATTTAATATTTCAAATTTATCCAAATACTCAAGACCTGCCAAAAAAACTTGAACACCTTGATTATGGTTTGGAAAATGGGTTCCTGAACTTCCGTTTGCGACTGGCTAGTTTTCGCCTTTGGAATAGTCGATTCCTTTACAAATGGTTCATATTCTATAGAATCCACGGGATCGTCTTCAAGTATAGAACTCCGTGACGAGGGTCTACTGCAAGATTTTTCATTCAAATCCGTATCATCTTTCCAGAGATCTGCACCACAGTCAGCTATAAAGTGGAATTAGATATCTTATAAAATATATTTGTAGACCCTAGGAGCCAAATAAAACTAGTGCTTATTTTTAATATTAGCATATAAAGATATAGGAAAAAATAAAAGGTAATTTCTATAATTTGTTCATAGGTATAATTACCATTTGCCTGCTGCTGACCTAAAAATGCATAACCAAATAGTACTAGAAAAGTGAACAATGTTAACATGACTAATTTAAACTGAGTACTTCTGGTATTTTTTGCTCCTACTTATATAGTTTGTAATATATGATTAGTCTCGCTTCTGGTTCTCAAACTGGAACCGATTGCAATGCCCCGGTTTCGTAGTTAGAGTAAACTTTATGGCTAACTTTCTGCAGACTGCATAATCTTGTTAGCCTTCCGCCTGGCAACACTCTATTTTTAGCTGCTCATCTTGATGCTGATTTATCTGTAATCCAACTTACGTTTCAGCCACTTAAGGCCACAATCTGCCTTTTGCCACTTGCCAACTTCCCTGACCCCGAACCCCCCTCGGGTTACGGGTTACAGGTGGCTTTTGTAACAAACTTAGTTCAATAAAGTTCGCCCTCGTCGGCAGCCTTGCGCTTTGATCATCGCATCACATGCGTCTAAAGTGGCTTTCCCTTTCCGTTCGCCCTGTCTTTCCAGCACTTTTAAAGCCTTTTTTTCGCAACCGGAGCAACATATTCAGACTTAGCGGCTTTTCCTGGCAATCTCTTTGAAGTGGGCTTAGCCTGCGGATTGGCACGCCCCCGTCGAGAGTAGCAACTGTATCAGCTGTTTATATTTAGGTCCTTTAATTTATTGCCTGTCAAGCTGCTGGTCAGTTCGGTTGATAAACGGCCTAAGCCGTTGGCCAGGATTTTCTCTCTTTCATTTGGCTGACCATTCGGCATTCAATAATTTGCCTTTGGCCAGAAATGCACAGGGAAAAATATAAATGTTGTCGGTCTCAAAGTTAGTGCCTACCTTAACTTGATTAATAAAGATGAGAAAATCACTAGGATTTTTGAAATCACTTATGAAGGTGCCTAAAAGTATGCAGTAATATGTTAATGATTAAAGGAACGACGTCGTTTTTCTTTGCATACTTTTAGACACTTTTATAAAAAATTCTATTCTATTCTATTTACAATTTTTTTAAATTAAATAAGTTAGTATATTTTTATAATTATTAATTACTTATTTGCAAATAATATAATCTGTTTTGAAAGCAACATTTTTTGTATTGTATTTTTCCTGTGCAGTTTTCCCATGTAAAACTCGCTTGCCTTTGCAGAAATTAAAGCCATGCAGGTCCCACTTTATAAGTAGGAAGTTGTTAGTTGCTGGCAACATGAGAAACAGCAAGTGCAACAGAAGCAGCAACACCAGCAGCGGCAACATCCAACTTGTAGAGCACTCACTCGTTGTTGCTGTTGTCGAGTGCACGACGCCGTATGCAATTATCACCCGAAAAAATACTACAGGGCCAAGAGTGCTCCTGTTGGTCACAGGTAGCAAAAATAAGAGAGGGGAGCAAAAAAAATAAAACTACTAGCTACAAATTCTGCCAACATTATGTGCTCAAAATGTAAATGTCATTTGTGTGCCGAGCATGGAGCAACAGCGGCAACAGCAAGTGTTGCAGCATTTGAGAAATGTGTGTTGCCAGTGAAGTGGCGCCACCAGGACAAGCAGCCCAACAAGGACAACCAGGACACGGTCCACCGTCCACTTGCCCACACTCCATGAATAAATGTTAAAACACAATCGAGAGCCGTAAATTCTGAGCAGTCATCAGCTCCTGAAATAGGTGTAAGAAAAGGCAAAGGCGAGCAAAACCCGAGAATAAAAACGGCCAACACAAAGGAAAATGGGGGAAACGAGAAAATTCCATCCGGAGGGAACAATGGATCCGGGGAAATGTCTGTCACAAGGCAGCAGCCTGAAACAATGCAAGGGAGAGAAGTCTAATTGGTATAATAAAATGTCATAAGACGAAAGAGCAATGCAGCAGGTTCAGGCTCCAATAATTCGCCGGGGACAAAGGGAATCACTGTATTGACGAGGCCCCCTGAAGGACCGATTCCGATTGATTGCAGTAACTACCTACATATTGATTTGGCCCCGATTAGACAGCTCGGCACAACGGAGGTAATTCCGCCCGACGAGACAAAGAGATTTCAATCAATTAAAGATAATTTCACAACAGCTACATTTTCACTGAACATCTCACTTGAAAGGGCACAGAATGAAATAGGAATATTGGGGAGATAGTCTATAAGACTAAGGAATACCCAGTAATAAACATTATTTTTAGAAATAATTTTAAATATTGTAAGTATGTTGAAATTTTTAAACATCTGTTTTAGCAGGAAAATATTTTAACAAAAGGATAATATATTTCTTTCTTATGTAATAAATATAATTTTTTTAATATTTTTAAATATTTTAAGTATGTTAAAATGATTAAAGAAAAATGAAAATGAGAAAGAAAATATTTTAATAAAAGGGTAATACATTTCTTTCTTTTATCAATCCAACCGAACTTACCCATAAAGTAAGAGGTATATGTACGAAAAAAACAACAAGAAAAGATTGCTCTAAACTGGCAGCAGCCACTAAAACCCTATGCCACGCCCCCAACCGCCCATATATCAACTGTCGATGGCTATAAAGCTTCGCATCCTCGCATCTGCTGGTGCTCCATTCCACCAGCGCGAGTGTACAATCAACAAAATTAGTTTCATTTGGGCAAATGGCATGGCTACCAGTCGCAGCATTTCGACCCACATAACAGACTTGGCTTAGATACGAACCCCCGCGTTCCCCGTGAGAAATGCCAAAGTAGAGCCCCCACCCCCACTATATATATACTATAGTATATATCCCTGCTTTTGATGGCTCGCCTCGCTTTTGATCTTCCCCCGACTGCTGATAAATGATAAGATGCCGGAGCTGAAAGAAAAATGCTGCAAAGTGTGGAAAATTACGCCGCAGGTGTGTGGCCCATCATCAGTTTTCATCGTGCTACTTCAAGGATACCTACTGCAAAAGCAAATAATTAAAAATTTCTGAATCTTTAAAAGGAAAATGTAATTCAATAGAGGGAACCTCAATGGCCGCAAAAGTAAGCCATTGCCAATTAGCGGGGGAAATGAAAAAAAAACAGGAAAAGTGCGGTGGGAACTGTCTAACCTGTGGACCCCCCACCGACCACCGGTGTCCTGCAAAGCAAGGACCCTCTGTAAGCCAAGCGAAAATGGTTCGCGAGAAAGGGGGAAAACTGTCTGTCAACCCATGGCCATAAATTATGGCCAGCTGCTGGCTGCTGCCGGCAATTTATAAATCTGTTTATTGTAACATCCTGTGACTCGCGCCTGTAATTTATGCATCTGGCATCTAGTTAAGTCCGCTGAAAATCAGCTAATGAGCGTCCGATTGCAGCTTGAATGGGTTTAAAAATATTTGCATAAAAAAACAAATTACCATGTATATATGTATATATGTTGCCATGTTGCCCTACCAAATAAAACTCTTTTGTGCTGCTGTCTTGTTTTCCACTTTCGTGTTTACACAAAGTTTTCCGTTGGCTACGTTTTGGTCAACTGACTGTCAATATTTTATTGGCTGCATTTCGCTTTTTATATTGCAACCAGGCAAGGACACATACATCTGCATATATGTATATGTATGCCTTTTAGTGCAGAGGGGGCCGATGTATAAATATACAAGCCCACAGAAACGAATATTCCCGGAACCGACCAAATGTGCAATTTAATTTATGTCAGGCAAAAAACGCTCGAAAAAATGTGGGTAAGCAGGGAGAGGCAAAAATATTCGCAATATACGGTGCTCAATGAGGCGACGAAGGACAAGGACGATGATCATGGTGGTTATGCGGTGGGGAATATCTTGAGATACTTAATTGCAAACTGTATCATTTAATGATTTTTTTTTTTAACTATTCAACTTGTTATTTAAATCCTGGTTTAAGCAAGAACGAAACTTGAACCAATACTTAAAAATGCTAGACCAAATTAAAAGAGCTTTTCCACACATTTCCCTTTCCCAATTTTACCCCCAAGTTTTCGTATCCTTCCACTTTCTGTTTACGTTTGCCCTCTAATTGTATATTTTTTCCGCATTTAAATGAAAAATACGTCTTCTCCGCACACCCATTTAACCCAATTTATTTTTTTCGGTACGCTTTCCATCCACGAATTTTCCGGGCTTTCTTTCGGTTTTGCATTATCTTCTACTCGTTCTGGTTCTCCGCTTTTGTCGAGTGCATTGCCACTTCGATGCCCCTCGTTTCCTGTGTCCTTCGTCCTTGGTTTCCATCAACACTCTCATCATTTCTTTTGTTTTGTGCTGTTTTTTTTTTATGTATTTTTAGTCATGTCATTCAGTAGGGTTCTTCTTTATCACCCTCCGCCCGAGCGACCCTACATTTTTTATGTCCTCTCATTGTCCTTTTTGGATGGTGGAAAAATAGGAGGCAAGAACTGGAGCACTTCTATATGATGATGGTAGCCCCCCGGTTGCAGCTTCTGTTTTACATTGGCATACATATTTGCATTTTTTCGAATGCTTTACAACCCTTTAACCCTCCTCAGTTCCATTTCCCTGCTCCTGTTTCGAAATCCTGCTGCTTGTTTTAATTCCTTTCGCCAGAGTTTTATTCCTGTTTGCCGCATTTTTTTCCCCGTTTTTTCGGGGGGCGTGGTTTCGATGACAGCCCCGCCCACTGAAGTTGCATTTCAATTGAATTGTCAGCGTTTTGCAGTGAAAAATGTGTCATAAAATGTTGGCTCGTTAGGGCTTCAGTTGAAATGTATTTTTTGGTAATGCAAATGAAATTCGGAATTTGCTGATTAAGTGATTAAGTTCGAATGATAAGTTACTAAAAAAAATCCACATAATCCCCATCTAGTGTTTGCCTTTTCATTTAACTCATAAATTAATTAGTTGTCTAAATGTAAACAACACTTTCGATGGTTTTATAAAGTTCTTCCGCTGCCATTGTTTGTGGTTTTTATTTCCCGCCCTTTTTTTTGCCCAATTGCCCTTCAGAGCCACTCAATGCTCAATTAATTTATAATTTAAATGCACATTGTGTGGCTTAATTATGCTCATTATAGAGTCATCGCCGGCATTGTTCGCCGCCTGTCATGAAAGTTGGTCGGATTGGTGTTACAGCAGAAATAATTAATGTTTTCATCGGCGAGAGGGGGGAGTGGGATGTGCGGCAGTGCTTATCTATAGACCTGCATCGGGCTGTCAGTTATTGGCCAACTTTTCCGGGGCGAAACTTTCGAGCAATTGAACACCAAACAAACTTCCACACAAATCCCAAGTGCAGCTGTCAAATCTTCGCCCCCCCGAAAATCGACAGCAAAAATGCTATCTCGCAAAAAGTGGCCAAAAAAGTGAGAGAGAGAGAGACTGGCAAACCAAGTGTCAAGTTGAAATAAACTTTAAGACAGACTTGACATATTGCCAGTTGCTCGCTTCCAGCTCACAACATAATTTTCCATTAGTTGGATAACTAGCAGAGGACATGGAAGCAGAGCAGCCGGCAGAGCTGAACTGACATTCGGTGGTTTACTAGCTTGCCACATAAATAAGTTAATAAGCGCCAGCTGAAAAATGGTCAGCACTCCGGACCAGGTGCTTCTGCCAACTTGAACCTGGCTAAGACGCAGCAGCCAAATGGCGACCACAGACGAGAAGCTGGCTAATCAGAGAACGGAGCAAATGGCACTCTGGGCAAAGTGGAATTTCCCACCTGCGAAGCAGCCAGCGCCTGTCAATTTCAAAACCATGAATTAAAGATTATATTGCAGTTGCATATTGATTCATTTTCTAAGGTTGAAAGAGGTTTAAAGAGTGAGGCTAGAGAATACTTAAAGATGTTCTATAGATGAACTGAGAAGTACAAATCGATTTAAAACAAGATCTGATTATAAGGATTATAAGAAAATCAGAAACTTCTTTACATTAAATAATATTTAATATTTTACAATATTTATTTATGTCTAAAAGTATGCAACAAAGATTATTAACCAAAAAATAATATGAATTCTTTCAGAGAAACGGCTATTTTTTATTTATTGCATACTTTTAGGCACATATTTTTAAAATTCCAACCATTTCAGTAACACATCCTAAAAACTTGAATAAAAATCAGGGGAATCTAGTTATTATATTTTTAAATTTATTTCTTATATCCCATGTTTTTGAACTTATTAATTAATACGAAATGTTTATAAGTGAACTAAACGCTGATAATGAAACAGGCTCCTCTATCAATCATATTTACCCCGTGACAGTGATATCTTAAAGCCTTACTTTAAGTGGCATTCGAATGGAAATCATTTGGAAATTTCAAACAATTGTCAGATGTAAAACAGTTATTCATGCACCGAAGCGGACATGCACAGGGCCCACACTCGCATACTCACACACCATCACACACACGCACTGGCATAAATCACGGCAGTATTTGTGCATTTCCGGTCAGCGCACGGATGTTCCGGTGATCAATTTTCAAATGCGCTGTGTCAGTTCGGTTCAGCCCCCGCTTGCAGAGCCCGAAACCGAGTCCTGCAACTCATCCTGGCCGGCAGGACTTGAAAAGTGGACAACTGGACAGCAACTGCTCAACCTGTCGGTGAATCCTGGCCATCGCCATCGCAGTCCACTTGGCTGCCATTTTTGCGGCTGCCCGCTCGCTTGCAGAAATTGAAATACAAATTCACAGTTTTTGCATATTTGCCTGTTCGAGGGAACGGACATTTCCTGGGATCCTAACTAACCTGCCCCTCTGCCTTTTCCGACTTGCACGTTACGTGGCTTTTATTTGTGAATTTTAAGCACAATTTTGTTTTTTCCCCCCAAACGTTATCGTGTATTTTTTATTTGCCCTGCAATTTGTATGCTCTGGGGATTACTTCTATTTTTTTTGGTTCTACCTCGTTTTCGTTTCTCTGACTGTGCAATTTGTTGTCCGGTTTTTTGTCTATCGACTTCGATATTTCGGGGGGAAAACCGCAGACATTAGGGTTGTGGGCAAAAGCTTTAAAAATTTATGGCAATCATTGCTGTGGAAATCATAAGCAAATAAATGCAAATTTCAAGAGCAAAAATCATTTGGCAATTATTGCGGAAATGAATTATGCAATGAGTTTCAGCATTAAATCGACAGCAGTATCGCTTACTTTCAGGGATAGTGCACTAAAAAAAAGGTCTTTAGCTAAAAGAAGCTGTGAAATGTATAAAAGAAAATTGTAAAATCTTGAAGATAGTTAAATTTTAAAGAAATACCTATAATTTTAAAAATAAACAAATGATTTTTATTTCTTAAAATATTTCTAAAAATATTATTTTTATTGGGAATAGTGTCAATTCAGTCGCTTAAAATAGGATAATAAAAGTTTTGATCATGATAAAATATATTTTTATTATGTTTATATATTTTATGGATAATATTTTATTTTTTGATTGTACAATGTACATATACATATTACATTTTCCTCAGTGATTCACGCAAATACTCACCGAATTTCTGACAATTTCCGTTCGCAGCTGTCGGAAAGTTTGGCGAACTAATTGCGATGCCCCGCCCATCGGCGGATTCCCGATGCTTGCCTTGTCTAATAATGAAATTAATTAACGGTTAATCAAATTGGCAACTAGAAGCAGTTGGCCAACTGCCATTCGAGGAGCAAGAAGCGAGTAGCGCCCTCCTCTGTCGTTGGCAAATTGTTTAGCTCAACTTAATTAGCCTCATTTGGGCCATTTGCTATTTTTAGTTGCTTTTAAAATGTTTGCCAGCATCTTGGGCGCGGAGACTGTGAATGTGTGTCAGCAATTCCATTCGAGTTGGCTAAATTGCAATTTTTCGAGCAGCCATTTAGTTAAAGTTGCGTTGCCGGAGGCCCACAGACCCATTTCGCTGATCACCTCTGTCATTGTGCCAAATGAACCTTTTGTTTGCCTGACAGCCGGCGCATACGGGGAGTTGCAACAATTTGCCTGACAATTGTTTAATTATGCAGGACAAACATTAAGCAAAGTGCTGGTGGAGGACTGCAGCTGCAACTGCCATTGCAAGTGAACTTTGCATAGTTTCCCAAGGCATTTGGCCAACAAAGGGAAAAGGTAAATAACACTTTTGGCTGGCCTCCGGCGAGACACAGAAGCAGACGACGCAGACGCATTCCTCACTCCCTCTCCCCATTCCGCATTCCTCGGCCCATCAGCGCCATTTTCACCGGCCAAAAGAGGAAAACTTTCCACTAAGGAACTTGCTCAGATTTATTTCAATGCTTCCCGCGCCCAAGGCAACGAGCAGCGAGCGGCAGCAAGGACCTTCAAGAAGGACGAGGGAAAATCGGAGGGAAAAGCGAGGAAAAGCGGTATGAGCTCGGTGGAAAACTATGTCAGTCAGCTGCTCGGTTTTTCTTGCGATTTTCTCCACATTTTCTCAGCGCTTCTTGCCAAGTCTGCCTTTCACTCGGGCTAAGCGCAAAGAAAAACACATAATAAGTAAAGTGTTTGGGGGAAGGAAGCGGAAATTTATGTTATTTCACCAAGTGGTTGCATACAAAAAAGTGAAGCTGAAAATAAGTAAAATATAAGTCATCAAACAATGAAATCTCAGAGCTTACATCCTAGTGAGGGAACTCTTTCAAATGCCACCAAAATATTCGGGATAATAATATTAAAATAGTATAATATTCCATTATAATATAGAAATAAATTTAAAAATATTTTAAATCATTTTAGTGGTTATAAAAAAATGATTGTATAATGTTTATTATTATTAAATAATATTATTCTTATAAAACTCCCGTGGCAAGGTAAACAGAAGGATAAGAGAGGTCCTTTGGCCGGGTAGCCAAGTTGTTTATGGCGCTACAAATTGACTTAAAGTTGCATTCCTTGTCTGCTGGAAGCTGGAAGCGCTTTCCGTATCTGGCAAACATTCAATCTGCAACAGGAGGAGCTGAATCACGAGATCCTGGCAGCTTTCCGTGCTGGATGATGCTGCCAGGCTCCCATGGCTTTCGCTCAACTCATTTGCATGCAACATGACAACAACATTGAGTCACTATGACTCGCTGCTTATAAATTATGCTCTTTACTGTCGCTATCACAACCACTGCTTCCCCCACTGGCATTCCTTTTACGGCCAGCCCATCGGGTATTCAAAATTAAATCCAACGCTATGGATCCTCCCCGAAAAAATTTGCATCTGCAGATGAAGTTGAAATTTTTACAAATTTTACGCTCTTCTTTTTTGGTTGTTGTGCGTTTTTCGTCAGCAGACAAAGGAATTGACTTTTAATTAGGCAACTGTCAACAGTTTTCGGGACGGCTGCCTCTCAAACTCCGGGCCTGCGAAACTTCTATCAAAATCTCATTAGCACAACGCGTGGCACGAGACCGCAAAATGGCTTCTGTGAGTTTCCGGTTTTGGTGTGTGTGTTTTGGGTGCTCTGTTCTCTGCTCTCGGCTTTCTGTGGCATCCATTTCGCTGTGTGTATTTATTTAGCCCAAAAATGACGGAACGCCTAAATGAGAGGGATGCCAAAAAAAGTTTTTTTTAATTAGTTCGCCTGCTATTGTTTCCCCCATTTTCACTCCACCTCACTCGCATACCTGTTATTTTGCATCTAATTGCATAAAGTAAAAAGAACAAAGTTCGACCAGGTGCCAGTTACAATATTGCATTACTCATCCGCCCCGTTCACCCAATCGAGTTTGCAGGTGAATAATTTCTAGTTTTTCCACCGTTGCTTTTGTCTGCGTTTTGCAGGTTTCCGGTGAAAGAGCGTGGCTCTTGTTTTGCTGATATTGTAAACCAGTAATTATCGCCAGTAAAGGTTGGCAATGGCCACTCGATGCCAGAAACTAACAATGATTGCTCGTTGTTCATTTTTGTTTTTGAAAAGTTCAGTTTTCCATAGTCCAATTACTACAAAAATAAAGTTTTTGGAGAGTCTTATCTCTGGTTTCATATAACATCATCTGATTTCTGGTACCTAACGTTTAAAAAAGTTTATTATAAAGAGGATATTTACTTATTTATGCTTTGGTTATGGAAAAATCTCATTCTGTTTTTTAAATCGATTCCCTAGGTTTTCCTTTCTTTAACTTCAAACCACATCTCTAGTTAGCATTGTTGTTCCTGCACATTTTTTTATGATGCGCAACGAAATTAAAAATTAAATTCGCTCTCCTCGTGCTGATGTTGATCTCTTTGGGGGAACGTCGGTTCTGGGTTTGGCCAAAAAATAAAGAAGAAAAAACACCTAAATGCGGCAGTAACAACAATCAGAGTTTAGGGGGTTGGGGGTTGGAGAGTCGAGGGTTCGGAGGTCGGGGGTCGCATCCCCTTGGGCGATGCGGCCGTGGGAACAGCGCAATTTGCGAGCCGCAAAATGTCTAAGGTAATCACTAGCCGCAAATGGTTGTTGTTTCTCTGCCCCGCTCCTGTTTTCGTATTATTATTGTGCATTATACGGAAATTGACAATGAAATTTTCCTCTTATTGTTGCTGCCGACTTGAAAATAGCAAAAGGAAAACAGGCAAAAGGCCGCACAAAATTCGACTTCGAATGCCACTTGAGAATTTAATAAAAGAAAAAAAAAGAAGGAGAATAAGAGTGGGGATGGCAAAGGAAAAGGAATATATAGCCAGGGAACTTGGAATTGTTGTGCACAAGTGCCGGTTAAATATTTTAGGCAAATGCCCCAGCCCCCGAACCCCCAGCGCTCTTTTGGCCCGGAAGAAACTGACGAGTTGCCAGCGCAAAATAAATCAGCTGGGGCGTAGGCACTTGAGTTGATTTATGGCAATGGCAGGAGGAGGAGCTCCCTCATCATGGCGTAGAATCATCAGGTAGGGATGTTCCACTCTCCAAATTGCCTGGAGCCCAGCTTTGGAGCTTCTTCAGCCATTGACAATGGATATTACACTTTAAAAAAGTATTTCAAGCAAAGAATTTGATGAATTTGGAAGAAAAATTAAAACATAATACAATTTAAAGTTGTATTTGGAAGAAATATATAAAAATATTTAATTTTTCTGTCGACTAAAAGCTAAATTTACTTTTTTTTTACCATAAATAAAATATTATATATATATAACATGCTGTTATATTAATTTTTTCTTTAAATAATTAAAGAAAAAAAAATTAATTATTTCACAAATAAAAAATATTTTACAGTATATTCTTTCATTGAAATTATTTCATATTTAGAAATAAAATGTTTAATAAAGTTGTAATATTTTTGAATGGTGAATATCTCACTTTAGTCACGGTTTTTAATCTCAGTGTGACTAAAGAGTGGAAAGAAAACCCATTTTAGCTTGTTTTGAAGTTTGAGTCTCTGCGAATTTCCAGCCTGAGACGCAGACAACTCCCAGCTCAACTGCAGTTCATCAGTCTGCTTGAAAGCCACTGAGTCAGCCAGTTTGTCACTCAGGCAATGCGACATTCAGTCAATCAAAGCTGCTGTCCTATTTGGCACTTGAAGCTTAAAATTGTCTTTGATATTCTGTAGCCGTTTCTGCAGTGGCTTCGTCTTGCACACTCCGAATTGTGCTACCTTAATGTATCGCACCTTCTCAACAATTTGGCCCATGGGTCCCTCCGTATTTTAATTACACAGCCATTAAAAAAATAAAACAAAACAGAATTACCTCTGGCAAGAGGCTAAAAAGGTGGCCAGGTAAGCTTACAAGCTGTCGGCACGTGGACAAACTTGAGCCGAAGTGGAATCGAAGATTACTGAGGGTACCTACGAATTTTAAATGCACTCATTTTAATTGTAAATAATTTAATGAGGGGTATAATTAATAATTTAAATTTTAACTGAAGGTTTAAAAAAATTTTAAATTGTAAATAAATTACTTAAGATTTTTTTAAAAAAATCTTAAACCATAGAAAACTGAAATACTTCTTCAAAGGGCAAGCTATATATTTATGGCCGCAATTAAACTTGAATGTTTTTCGTGGGCCACCTGAAAGTAGGCAGCACTTTTTAATGGCCCGCGCGTCCCCGAAGACTCAGAGTCGAATATAATTAAAACGGTGAGTTGTGGGCCAATTCGGTGACCAGGGCAATCGGGAAATTGTGCCAGCCAGTCACTAAAGCGTTTATGGGATGGAATAATGTAAAGTTGTAATCCTTGGGTGGCAATAGAGAGTGGAAGCAGGCAACCCTTTTTCGCTGGCATCCAGAAACATGGAAAAATTTCATTAGTCTAATGTGTTACACGTCGCATCAATGTCAGGCGGTGCACTGAGTGCCAACTGCATGTGGCAAATGCGAGAATCCCAAACAAGAAGCCGGATGCAGATGGCCAGGACACGGATGCGGATCTAGACCGGGGTGAGTGTCGTCTGTTTCTGTTTGTGGCTGTCGCTCAGGCTTCTTCCCAGCTCGTTGTCACTGCAGGAAAAACAGGGGAAAGCCAACGGCTCCTCCACCTGCTATTCCCTTCACACTTTCTTTCGAGCATTTCCCCCATCTTTGTAACTATACATCTTCGTCATTTCATTGCAGTTGTCAGCCCTACAATGCAATGCAAAGTGCCGCAACCTCCCACCTCTGACAGGGTGATACATGGTTGTGCTACATTTTGCATACCCTCCATTTGTCTAAAACTTAAAGTGGATATGATGGACCAACTCATCAATTTTTTAATATTAAATATTATATAAAATATTAATATTTTTTAATAGAAACATTTAGTTTAAGTCTAATAAAGCAGTACTTGATTTATTTTTGTGGGTTCAATGTAAAATTACAACAGTTGTAATAAGATGGTACTTATGTATAGTTGATACTCTGTCTTGCGTATTACATTTTGGCTTTTCTCTTGTATTTTTACTATTTCATTGAGGATTCGTGTAATTATGTTGGTTATAGAGATGACAAGCAGGGTTCGGTGGATCACATACGTAGATATATGGAATATTCATATCACCAATATTCTGAGGTGCGCTTAAAACTCCAACAATTCCAGCAAGGATGAGAGCCACGTAAAGATTCATCTTGGTTAAGTAGCGATCGATGAATGAGTTCAAACAAGTTTTGTTTTAAGGTAATAGGAAAATGAGAACATTGAGCAGAACTTATTGCATTTGATATATAGAAATTTAATTTGAAATGGTTATTAATGTCAAAAGTAGCTTATTTTTAAGGCGGGAAGGCATTTCAATTTTCCTAAAGATAGATACATCTTAAAACATTAAATTAAATTTTAGAATATATTATATTTACTTGTAGAAAATAATGATATAATAGTTTTTTATGTCTCTAGTAATCTACAAAGTAATAGAGCTTAAAAATATCGACATTATCGAAATTTTCGCGATATCGATTCGATAACCCTCTATTAAATATCAAAAAATATCCAAATGTCAATTCTTTTCAAGCTCTACTTTAGGTTTCTTGACCAATAAAAACCAAATCAATTTAAGCAATCATTTGACACTTTCCCTAGCGAAACCAAACGACTTCCTCCCGCTGAAATCAAAACATGATTTTTTGCTTTTAGCCAAAGTATTTCGCTTTGATCAATTTATGGCCGGCACGTTTCCGCGCTAACTGACTCAAAACAATTTCGGGGGCCCACGTGCTCCGGCTGCCATGACGAAACTAAACCGAAAACCAATTGAGATCCCGGGAAAACCGGAGAAGTGACCGCAACTAAAACAAAGCCGCCTACCTGCAGGGGCCAGCAGGTGGCTCGATTTTTGGGATAGAAATTCTGGATGGGTTCGCTGCCGAATCCCTGTTGTCTTTATGGAGCCACGTGCTCGTTTTGCTGGCAGCCGATGCTCACTGGCCGGGAAATTCATGGCCACTTAAATGCTGTAAAATGGACCAAGCTGCCGGCACTAAAAACCAAAAGTTGCTCTACCAAAACTTTAGTTTAGCTTTCATAGACACACACACAGACCCACACCACACACCTTGGTTGCTTTTATGACCCATCTTTTTTCTGCTCCTCGTCATTATTTTTTTTTTGCTGCTTGGGTCAGTCATGAAAAGTTAAAGTTGAACTTTTTCTAGCTGAACGGGTAGCCAGCGGTAAATCAGTTTTTATTGTGCATAAATTAAAAATGTTCAATTAAAAGCAGAAGAAAGAACAAGTTTCTGGTTGCTTTTTGGCCAAGTACACGTGGCTGGTGGCTCAATTTGAGCTCAGTTTTCCCAGCCAACTTTTCCGGGCTTTGTGAAACAAAACACGGGAAATTATAACAAACTTCGAACACAGATCGAATGGTTGTTCAACAATTTAGTTACGTAAACATGTTAAAAACTGCGTGGATATCCAAACATATGGCTGCCACACATTTCGTATGCGTAATATTCAATGCACGAACAATTGTCCCGGCAATTATTTATACATTTGTTGCGCATTAATGCATAATTATTGTCAATAATTAACACAATAAAAACAATGAATTCTGCTGCGAATTACAATTCTGCCTTTTTCAATGTGTGTTTCAATAATCAGTTGCAAACACATTACGCTTTTTATTATCTTCATTATTAATGCAGGTTGAAATCCTACGCTGGCACTTAATTTTGTTTATACTCGTTCATTAAATGCGTTGAGCTCAAAATGGATGCCATTTCGTTGATTAACAAAAGAAGAGCTCGATCTGTGTGCATTATAAAGAGTATTGCAATGATGGGAAAACGGACTTACAAAATGCATGTAAAAAAGGGCAGCAGGGGAAAAAAGTTCAAACATTATGATAATTATTACTGAACATAAACTTAATGAATTCGTACTTAAGGGAATAATCACTATATTCAAATTATAGTTGTTAGTTGGATTTTTCAAAGGGGATATTCATACTGAGAGAATATTAGTTTCGAATTTATTTTTCAAAAATTTTAGGTTTAGTAAAATTGACAAATGGAATTTATATTTACTTTTAATTAACGACATTTATTGCAACAAAATCGGAGCCTCAAGGAAATATTAAACTGACATCCTTTTACAAAATCATTTCCACATAAAATGCAGTCAAAAATGGTAATTAGAAAATTCGTAGGAAATTTATTTTCCTCTTCAAAGCGCTCTTACATATTTTTTTGACATTTTCGGGCCGAAACTAACAAACTATAAAATTCAAGCTGAATATCTGTCAACGAGTCGAATGCATGTCCCCAAGGCGATGAAAATCAATTTGCAATGCAGCGTAGCAGCAAAAAAGCCGATGGCAAAAGGAAAATATCCAGAGACACATGCCGAGGCGCACAGGCTTTGCATTTGAATCTGAATCTGAATGTGAATGCGCGTCTGAGTCTGCATCTGAATCTGCTGCTGAATCCGAGGCTGAATCGGATGGAATCAAGGAGCAGGAATCAGCGAGCAGAAGGAATGCCATGCAATGCAAATAGCTCTAAATGCATTTGACGATGCTGTGATTTGATTTCGATATTCCTCCTATGTGTGTGTGTTGACTTTCAATTTCTGTTCGCGAGCGTAAGTTTTTGCCGCTTTTCTCGCTTTCCCCGGTTCTACCCAGCCTGATTATAATTCGAATGCAGCGACTTCTGGCTTTGGCGAAAATGTCATTCGAAAGTTGGAAAACTCAGAGCTGCTGCCTGCCAACTTCCGCTTCCGTTTAATCATTTTCCCCCACTGTTGTTATGCCGTTGGGCTGATTGCCGTCGTTCACTTAGCTGATTGCAGTAGCTATCAAAAATTCGCAGCGACAACGTGTCGTATGCGTGATATTATGCCAGGTCGTGCTTATTCGCACTTGTCTCGCTGGCATCTTCATTCATACTGGGAGATGCACTGAAAGAAATACTTATACAATTGTCTACAAATATTCAAAATATTGTTATTATTATTTATGCGTTTTGTTGAAGTACCTTCGTACCTTAAAAAATAACTTTAACTCGAAAAATCTTTACAAAGATTTCTTTATTTTTTTTAGGAATATAGGAACTAAATATTATATATTATATATATAATATTATATATTATTATATAGTATAAATAAGAATTAAATATTTATTATAAAAATACGCAAGCAAAAATACGGTATTCTTCCCAAAGTTTTCTAAGGTTTCTTGTAAAAATATTAACATATAAAATTAAAAAATTTCTAAATAAAAATTATATTTAAAAATTAAAAATACGCAAGCATACGCATTTAATATTCTTTATGGCAACCAATAAATTCCTAAAAATACAACCTCCACTTTCTCCCAGTGCTCCCCGTAGAAATGAAAAGAAGGAAAAGTGAGGAACCTCGGGGAAAAAACTTTGTTAATTTTCGAGCAGCTCACGCAATAAAGCAAGCGCAGGCAGCGCATCACGTGCGCATTTAAGTTGCAAGTTACAACGGCAACGTGCCGCATCCAAAGATACACAGATACCGAGCAGCATACCCCCGGTGAAACTCACAGATACGCGCACTCACACCGGCATAAATACAGGACTAGTTAGCTCATGTCAGTGTAAATTTTACACACAGGCGAAACCTGATGCCGCATACAAAAAGCTCACCTTTTTGCGGTTTATATTCAAGCGCGCGTGTGCAATAAAAAGATATACCCAGCGTAGCCGGCATAACGGAAGTCGAGGCAAGTTTTTGGCCTCCACGGCGCATGCAGGCGACCAGGAGGCTCCCGGGAGGGGGAGAGTGGCAGTCGGGCAGCGGGAAAACACATAGCTGGCTGCGCTGCATAATCAGGCAAAGGCGACGGCGACAACGACAACATTTATCAAATGAAATGCACGTGCCAAGCGTTTGCCTGGCCCGCTTCCGTGTGGCGCCCCTTCGGCCGGGATAAGGTCCTGCGCGGAGGTGCCATGCCTCCGGGGCCAGTTTGTGTACGAGGTGTGCCAGAGAAGTTGTCCTAAGTCAACTCCGGAATATTTAATCAATTTAAAAAGTGTACAATACTAAAAAGTTCTTATTTCATGAAGAATTTCCAATTATAATAAAATATAGAAATTATATATATTTTTGAAATATATAATATTAATTTCCTTTGCACACCTGAATTAAATTTTATTATCATGCCATACACTTCTCCATTGATTTTATGCAACTTTCTAAAATATGAATTATCCGAAAAATATTATCTGAATAGTTTGGATATTAATAAAATAATTTATTTTATTGTAAAATATTTCATAAAAATTATATTTATAATTTTAAATGATTTTCTGATGATTTGTCTGGGTTTCCTATTTAAAATTACTCTATTTAGTTTTTTTAATTATTTGTGAAAAATCCATTTTTAAAAAACCCATTAATAAATGCACCTAATTAATTAGGCTTCCCTCGTTTTGTGAGTATTCATTTCATTCCATTATATGTATGCGAATCTATCGTATATACGAGCGAAATCAGCTGCCAAGTGCACTGCGTCTCTGTAATTATAATGAGCAAAGTTACGGGATTCAGTTTCTTTTTCATTGAATTAACAGAGTGCAGCGATATGAAAGTGAGCCTTCAGAATGGGTTAAGGATGGATGACTGCTTCTTTGTTTATCTTCCTCGGATTCATTACGCAAACACCCATCCTGGGATTTAAATTCTACTATTTGATTTAATAGGAATACAAACAAATGCCTTGTAGAGGTAAAACTTGCAACTGAATGGGATCATTCGATGCCTATAAAATTTGATTATAATCCCTTCGACATACCGATGTTTGCCACCCTTTTGGCGCCCGCCCAGAAATTGCACTCTGCTGTCGTGGAAGTTTCTGCACCTTGCAACCAAGTGGCTGCCACTGCTGCCGCTGCTCCTTCAGCTGCTTAAGTGCCATGCATTGAGATTGAGTTGTTTTCCTTGTAGCCACATCCCCACCGCCCCACCGCCCCTCAGCCCCGCACATGGCAACCTTCGAGGCGCATTCCACTCGAGAAAATCGATGATGTCTTGGGTGCTTTTGTTTTTGCAGCCGCACTCCAACTTGAAAATGTTTTGATAAACTAGCGCTCTGGCTATGCAAAGAAGGAAAGAGTGCTGATGCTGCAAGAAAAAAACAGTGCAGAAAAAAACCAACCGGCAACTTTAAGCTGCAACAAATGCAGCAACAATGGCAATTCAGCCAACAACAGCTTAAGCAGTTGTCAAAACGTTGCTGCGAACGAAGAGTACAAACTTTTTGGCCAACTGTCGAAAAACAAGCGAGATGAAATTGCTAAAACAATTGTCAATGCGTCAATTTGAATGGAATCCAGTTGCAGCAAAAGAAGCAGCCGCAGCAGATAAAAACATCAACAAGAACCAGTGTCGAAAGTTTGGCCAAGAAAGTTTTGGAAAACAGTACACAGAAAAAAGGGTTAAGTGGTTTCGGAATTATTATTTCTTATTATGTAAATAAATATACATAAAGCTTGTGGAAAACTATTATAATAAATATAATTTCTTAGTTATATATTTATCAAGTAAGTTATCGCAGTAACCAGCTTTATCGATAAGGTATTAAAATATATTTTCCTTCGTGTGATAGTAGTCCTTGACCCAAAAATCAGTTTATAAACCAGCCAGACAGAGTGAGATATCCGACGAGCAAGAAACAAGGTGAAATATGAACTGGAAATTTCTTATTTGCTGCCTGCTCGGCCACTCTTTCGGTAAGTGGACTTCAGAGCTCTAATTAACCACCCAACTCTAACTCAAACCCCTATCCCATCCGAGCAGTTATAGCGATCGAGGCCAACTGTT
Source organism: Drosophila mimetica (assembly GCA_037075245.1). NCBI lineage: Eukaryota > Metazoa > Arthropoda > Insecta > Diptera > Drosophilidae > Drosophila > Drosophila mimetica. The sequence goes on along the minus strand of JBAMCH010000023.1, from coordinate 9,124,488 downwards.
TGCGGGGCACGGGCCACATGTGGCAGCAGAAGCCCACCACCGGCACAACCAGTTGCCATCGACCGTCATTACTGCCCAGAAATGCAACAGCAAAGCGGGGTGGAGAGCCAGCAGCAAGGTCTGCAGTCGACATTGCAGCAGCAGCTAGAATGGGAACAGCCGAACCGGAGGTTGGGGGCACCCTGAATGCCCCTCCTGCGGTGTCGCTGGCCAACTACGTCTATGAGTGCGCCAGTCGCCGGACATCGAGCAGTTGCAGCCAGCAGCCGGAGCCGGAATCGAAGCCGGAATTCGAATCCGGACTGGAGAAGCCGGAGGTGCCTAAGCCCCGGACTGCGACACTGGCAGCCGGCGAACTGAAAGGGTTCGGGCCAACTGGGTGAGATGGGTTTTGCATGAGATTAATACTCAGCTGATGGGAAGGGTGATGGAAGCCCGCCACATATACACATTTGCATATATTTCATAAGGCAATAAAGTTGGCCAAAGCAATCTCACTTGTCTTTACTGAATGGGGGAAATTGAAGAGCTACACAGACTAGCGGTGTGTTATTTTCATAGAAAACTAAAAACTTTACTTTTTAGAAAGTAAAAATGATTTCAAGTATTTATTTTTGTAAGTAAATTATTCAAAGTTATTTCCTAGAAAATTCTAAACAAACATTTAGCGTTTTAAATTAGTTTTTGTAAAAGATTTATCTGTTATTACCTCCGATTGCAGTTGCGAAAGCAACAGTTGTCAGTTATTGTTGATTACTTTCAAAAGCTTCTTTTCAAAAGCAAGAATATAAACAAAGTCATTTTAAACACAGAGGCAGCTAGTGTGCTCATAAGGCGATAAGAAGTGGAATTATTAGTCAGTTGTAAACTGAAAGCTTTTCAGTTATCAGTAACAGCTGCACATCTCTGGGATTAGGTTTTAGCTTTTTAGAATCTCAGTCCGATTAGTTCAGTCATGGCAGACTGGCTCACCTCTGAATACCTGGAAGCAGCTCTCCGTCGGCATTACCAGAACAACCAACTTCAAGTGGAATCGGTGGATATAGAGTCCACTTTGGGAAAAGGAGAAAACTATGGTGCCATTCTAACACGTATACGCCTAGTGTACAGTGATGGGTTGGGCAAAAAAGTAGAGGAACATCTGATTGCCAAGAGCATTTTGGAAGACGAAGATGCGGAGACCAAGGAAAAAAAAGCCCCATATGATATATACAATAGGGAGCTGGAGATTTACGAGCAGGTGTTGCCTAAACTTCAAGAACTAGCAGGCGAGCAACTGTGCCCTAAAGTTCTACACATAGATCGAAAGAATGGAGCTTTGATAATGGAGGACTTGAGCAATAGAGGATTTTTGATGGCCCCACGATTTCAGAGATTGGATGAGCAACATGTGAGTCTGGTTCTCAGAAAACTGGCCAAAATGCAGGCTGCTTCAGCGGTTTTAGAAGAAAGTTCCCAGAAAAATAACTTCTCCCTAACCAAATACGATCGTGGTTTCTTTAATCGCTATACGGAGAGCTTCAGTGCCTACTTCTTGGGCTGTCTAATGTCCTGTGCCGGCTACCTGAAAACTCAACCGGGCTACGAAAGTCAAGCCAAACTATTAGAGCAACTTAAACCGCACTACATGGCACTGGGACTGCGCTGTTTTCAGCCCGAGGCGGCGCACATCAATGTGCTCACCCACGGCGATCTGTGGACAAACAACATGATGTTCAAGTACGAGGCGGGCGTGCCGAGCGATGTCCTTCTGATTGACTTCCAGTACGCCTTCTGGGGCTCGCCCACGCTGGACATCCATCATCTGCTCAACACGTCGGCCGTGGAGCAAGTGCGAGGCGAGCTTCAAATGAAGATGAGGTGTGGTTACCACGATGTCTTCGTTGGGGAGCTGAGCAGGCTGGGCTACAAAGGTCACCGGCTGCCCAGTCGAAAGCAGTTTCACCTGGAATCGGAGCAAAAGCGCTTCTACGGTGGGTAAACTTGAAGTCTTAATCGCTGAGAGATTGGTTGGATTCATGAATAATTCATATTTAAAATTTTCGACTTCTTTTTAGTCACTTTTTTAGGAAGTGGAAATCAGGTCTTTAAAGCTTAAACTTTTTTCATAGATTTAAATAATAGTTAAAATGATTAATTGCTTAAAGTAATGTATTTCTTGTATAATATGAAAGATTAAACATATTTTTTTCACTTTGAACATCATTTTGATACTTTTCTTAAATATAAAGAGGTTTCACAAAATGTAGATTTCCTTTTATTAATTATAAATATTTTTTAAATACATCTACCATTTTTTAATGAATATATTCAATCACTTATTCATTCCTACAGCTGTTCACTGCGGCCTGCTCCTGCAACCCGTGCTCTTAAACACCGATGAAACGGATGCGGACTTCGCGGCCTTGCTCTCCGACCAGCCCCGTGGAATGAACATGAAAAGACGGCTTTATCTGAATCCCGGCATACAGGACTCCATCAGGCAGCTGGCGGAGCAATTCGAGCTCGAAGGACTCCTGGACCCGCGGCAATACGAAGGCATGTAAACCTGGCCGAAGCGGATTTTCAGCTTTTTCATAAACTCCCCCATTAGACATTTCAATTAGACGAGCTAATAAACATAAAACATGGCTGCCACAGCCGCAGGCATTTTAAAGCCAGCCGTCAGAAGCTTTTTGAATTATGAACCCAGAGAAAAAAGGCCAGAACGAAAACACATTCAGTTGGCCTAGACAAAAGCGCAACACATTTAGCTGCTGCCAAATGGGAAAAACGAGGAGAATCGCAGGCGGCAAATGGAAGTGGAAGGGCGAGAATAGTTACACACATTTTTTGAATTGTTTAGCATTTTGAATGAGTGAATGAATGGACGCCATGCCGAGCTGTGAGTGCGTGTCTGCCGCAGAAAATGGGAATAAAAAGAAATGCAAAATGTGAATGTTGATGGCTGATGGGGAAAGTGGTTGGAGGAAAAGTGGGGAATCCTGCACGTGCTGCTGGCCTCTGCTTAATTAAAACTTTAGTGCGAAATGGCAGGCCAAGCTGTTGGAAAATTAACCAAATTATGACGTGTCTGCCGCTGGCGTTGCAGCATTCAGAACTGCATTAAAGACGAGTGCAATTAGGCTAAGCCTTGCCATTTAGCACGGCCCGCGCCTAAAACTAGGCAAGAGTTTTTTGTAGTTAAAAGAGAAAGAGAAAAATAGATAATAAACTTTCATAATGAGAAAAAATAAAATACTGAGAAATAAAAATCTTTAAATAAATTATAAAAAATTACAGATTTAAAGTGAAAGAAGATTTTCTTCAAAAAATAGGTGTTAAATTTAGTAGCAAAATTTATATTATTAAAAAAAGTTCTTTTAATGGAGGTTCCACTGCGTTGGTGCTTAGGAAAATTCTGAATAAAAGACTGAAAACCAACGATGGCGAATTCACCGCCATAACATTTCGAAAATGCCAACTAAGCCTAATGCATGCCATTAAACGATTGTCTTTGTGTGCAACTGTATGAGTGTGTGAGTGGGATTGCATGAGTGTGTGTACCTACTTGTTTATGTGTTTGCTATCTTACTAAGAAACGTCCTCGAATGAGACATAAATGTTGCGCGTAAAAAGCTTTCCGATTCCCCAGTTTTATTCCCGTTGCCGTCGCTGTTTATTGTCCTTTTTTCCTGTATTTCCCTGCTCCTTTTTACCTTGTTTATATGTCCGTACATGTGTGTACCCTCCAGCAGCAGCCATGCTTGTCAAATATTTATATGTGTTGGTTGCTTTCACTACTCGACAAACATTCGGTAAAAGAGACAATTTATGCATTTCGGAAAAAAGGCACCAATGATATTTTCAAACTATTTTATTACGCGTCAAATAAATATTTAATGAATTTTTATTTTGCATATTTCGAATACACTTTACTTGAAAAACAGCTAAAATTGATTTGGATATTTTTTTCATAATGGAAAGGTGACTCACTAAAAAAATGTCACGAATGATTTAACTTAATGGAATGTCTATTAGTTGTTACTTTCTGTCAAATAGTTTTAATTATTAGCTTTAGTCACGCTTTCAATATGTTGCACTTTTTCCAAATGAAATTACGAACTTGTTGCTTTTTCACAAAAATAAAATGCGAGCATGTAAACAACATGCATTTTTAATAGAAAGCTCTTTTAACTTGTTAGCCAATTTTATTTTATCGTGGGATTGCATTATTCCAACGGGCAGAGAGGTTTTTTTATTTATTCGTACCTTGTTTAATTATATTTCTGCTGAAATGACAAGCTCAGGTTGCGAAACTTTCTATCCCAGTGAGCCAAAATTTGATTTAAGCCATTCCATAGATTAAAACTTTGGCTTGCCAGAGCACGAAAAAAAGCACAGAAAATCCAAAACAAAATGAAATGAAAATCAAAGTTTACGGGACGCTGGAGTGGTTGGGGGAGAAGGGTGCGGGGGGAATATTAAAATTGCTGTCCAGCCATGCCCAGGATTTATTTTCTTAATCCAAATAATGTCAAAAAGCCACAAACAAGCGACAGCCACATAAAACAACTTAGCAAATGAGCACACTCACACACCCATTCGTACTCACACTCACACTCATACCCATACTCATACCCATGCAAGGGGGAAAACCGAAGAAAAATGTAATTTATTGTTATTACGAAAATAAATAAGAAAGGCAAGACACAGCCAGCAACGAAATGAATCGGAGGGCCTGGAAAAGGGGGCAGGGCCACGCCCACCCCCACACACACACACATCTACATTGCAGTGCTGAAATTGTGGCAAATAAAAGCGAAGAAATTAAGCAACTGACCGCTGGCAAATAAACCGAAAAAGCGAACACAGACAAAGAAATGGAGAGAGCACAAGAAATGGCAACGGCAGCCATTTTATATGCCATTACATTGTAAATAAAGTATTGTTTATTCCCGGTGTCGTATGTGTGCGTAGGTTTAGTGAACTATAACAAGTGAATTTATGGCAAGCCGAAGTTGTGCCAATGCCACACACTGACTTAATAACTCAGGTTGGGGTTTGGCATTACGATTTCGGTTCGTAATTTTGGGTGGCAATCTAATCAACTCGATACCGGAAATGTTTTTGCGCAAATTGCAAAACTTCATCGTAGTTGCAACTACATTCTATTGCATATTTAGCCCGGGAATTTCCCGGCCTTTCTGTGTACAGTGCACTGTGTGCGACCGGAAAATTTCAATTTATCTGCAGCCAGCTGAGCCATCGAGTTGATTTCGCCCGCCCGGAAAAGCCCTTCGGGTCAAGTGTGAGTAATTACCGCAGTTAGGCCGATCCGGGCGAAAGGAACCTGAGCAGCCGAATGAAATTTCCATGAGTCCAAGGGCCAAGCTTTAAAAATAGCTGCCTCCAGGGGAAAATGGGAAAAGCGCTTGTTTTCGTACGTATTTTCTGCTGCTCAGTTGGGCATGTGCTCTGCGTGTGTGTGAGTATGTCTGTGTATGCAGGAGGTCAGGCAACACTTGACTAAACATTTTCATTTTGGCCAAGAGTGGCCAGAAGTCAATGAATTCTGCCACATGGCGTATGCTTGATATTGCGTGTTGTGTTTTTCCAGCGCTAAATGATTTCATTAAGTGCGAACTCCAACACGCCGGCAAATCGATATAACAAAGTTCTGAAGCACTAAGGAAATGGAAGGATGATCCTGCTTTTACCTGCTAAAAGTCTTTAAATCAAATATTTTCTGATAAATTAATGGCCACTAAAATCCTTAAAGTTACACTTTCAACTAAGATTTAAGTATTTCAAATGAAAGTACATTTTATCTAATAACAAGATACTCAAATTTCTCTTTGTCCCTCTTGCATTTGCATTTTCTTTAACTTGTAATTACAATTTTAATTGAAATTGAATATTAATAATGCAATAAGTGAGTTTCCCATGCCGGACTGAGTCAAAAGTCATGACCTTTTCGTCGAAAGGCGGCGTCAATGACACATGGAATGCGACTTACATGTCGGGCAAAAATGTAATTTATTCAGTGCTGAAAGATGGAGCCGAAACAAAGACACTGCCACGCCCCAAATGGAAAGCCCACATAATGAAAGACAAACAAAGCATTCTTTTAGGTGCCGCTGCAGCTGTTTGACATGGACAGCCGTCTTCTGTTATGTTAGTATGTGTGTCTCTGTGTCTCATTGGGTGTGTCAAAGTTCAAAGGACGAGGCGTAAGAATTAAAACGGATTAGTTGAGCAACGGCAACGGCACACAACCGACCAGCACAGCCCCGATCCATCATCTTGGCACCAAGGGGTTAATGGCCTAATTGCATCAACGGTGTGCGTTCGAGGCTCGAGATAAATCCATTTTCCAGACAGTTATCGAAAACTTATTAGCCTGCAGGCCGGGAAAATTGTGTAAACAGCAAGGACACTTTTGTATTCCCAAGGAAACCCAGTTCACAACTTGTCAATCGAGTGGAAGGTAGACAAATATGAAATTGTCTAAATGAATGGCTACCGAAACTAATTGATTTAGTCGAGATGGATTTTAATTGCAGACAAATATCTTAAGGGTCTAATGGGAAATAGCTGGAGAATTAATAATTGAGATGCCTGGCTTGTTTTCGCAATTGCTGTAACAAGTATGGCATAAAATGCTGGGAGCTAAGAGCATTGGCCAGTAAACAAAGCCGTTTAAAGAGAAAGAAGATTCTGTTCTCGAATAAAGAGTGATTTACTCTCATTCGCTCTCCCGAAATCCCTTGCTCTCTCTCTGCAGAAAAGCTCTCTCCTAGCAGCTTTTCCCTCTCTCTTCACTCAAAAAGGATGCTGGGGAGAATAAGGCTCAAGCTCTGGGAGAGTGAGTCCTGCCATTGAGTGCTTATTGAGTCAAGCACTTTTCACACTAGATATCCTTTGGCATTACTCTTGTGTGCTCTTCCACTTGGCTTAAATTTCATTTTGCCATGTCCTCAGCATTAGCCAGCACATTCCTTCCATCTTTGCCCGCAATTCTGTTTTTGTTGCCACTTCGTTTTGGCCCAAAGAGCCAAAGAGCGCCGGCGAAAGGACTTCCCAGTCCTTCATTGTTTTTTATCTCGCTGTTTGCTCTGCCTTGGGTTACCCGTTTGCCTTCTGTTCCTTATCGCTGCCCCTTTATTTTCCCCTTTTTTTCCTGGCTGTTTTTGTTTTTATTGAACAGCGCTTTCATTGTTTGATTTTTGTCAACGCTTCCCTGGCTGGCTGGGCCTCACTTTGCTTACATAAGTGCTCGTCTCCCTATCCCTCCTCCTATCGTCCTGCTAACTTGGCTAAGACGCTCCCGGCTCGCTGGAGGACTGTGCCATTTGTTTCTGCCTCTTGCGTGTTTGATTTTTTCTGTTATTTGGCCTGGCCATTGTTCATTTCTCGGTTAGTTGGTCTTTTAATCGCCTTGCTTAGTTATCCTGCCAGCTGACTTTGGTCCTCTTTAGCCGGGCTTTTCATTTCAATTAGTCGAAGAGCAATGCTTAAAGTGATTTGTTTTTCCTGCCAACCTAATCCCTCGGCTGCTGCTGTTGTGTCTGAGTTATTAGGTTAATATTTAATTGACATTTTCCCCCAGCTCAAAGCTACTTTATTATTTTTACCTAGGCTTAGCTAGTCGACGTGCCGGGGACTTTGTTTTATCGCCATTGATACGCTAATTACAAGCGATAATTTATCAAGCATACACACACACGCTCGCCTGGCTGCTAAAAATTCAGCTGCAGTGGCAAAAATTGCTACTTAATTATCCCATCCTTTGTACAAGCCCCTCCCCCTTTGCAATCCTTGGCACATCCTCGTCGTCAATGTCACGACTGCATGCCGTCATTCCGCCTTCCCCTCACTTGGGGTAACTTTACAATTAACTACTAATTGCTCATACGCCACGTTGCGCGGATAGAACAAAGTCAGGTGTGCGTGGCGGCAGCAGTTTTCCCACTTTTCCACCCCCACCCCCTCGTATTTTTCTTTGCCCGCCTTTTGCTCTAATTATCCGCGTTGTCACCCACCCGCCGGCAGCATTGTTGTTGTCGCCATCGCCATCGCTGTCTGGCATTTACTGAATTAAGTTTTAAATTTTTATTAAATGCCTTTGCGCATTTTTCGTCCCCGGCTTTCAGCTACTGTAATTAGTTTTTAATTGCTTTTCAGCTAACGTAACTATGCGAGACTGCGAGCCAAACGTAAATAGTTCACGGTTTCTTTAAAGATTTTCCCCACTTTTTCCCCCCGCGTTTCACACAGCTTTTACACAGCCCATCTGCGGCAAAGTCAATCAGCAACGGGGGTCTCGATCCACATCGACATCGGCTGGCTGGGAAAATGGCATGAAAAATATGCGAACGAAAAATGAAAACCAGCAAAAAGCGGCAGCAGGGATAAAAAGGAAAGTAATCACAAAACTTTCGCAATAAATCTATGAAAATAATGAAAAACCCAAAGTGCTAGCCCGCATTCACCCTCACTATTAGGTTTTCAATATTTCACACATAGCGAAGGATGTCAATATGGAAATGGATAGGTCGGCCAAGAGGTCAGTGCGACAATAAAATACTCTCGGTGTGAGCTTGACAATGGGGAGTCAATTTGGATAGAAAAATGTCGTTGAATTTATGGTTGAAATATTTTATTTTATTTTAAATATTTTTAGATTTTTTTTGGCAACCGCTTTAAGTAAAATTACTTAATTATTATTTTATTCATTAATATTTAGTTTTTGCGACTAATTAAAAAATATAAAATAAATAAATATATTTCTAAAATTTTGTTTCTGTAAAAAAAAACTAAAGCATTAATATTAAAATTTTAAATCGTCATTTTCTTAACTGAATTTGTAACTAATTTAAAAATATAAAATAAATAAATACATAACATTTTTTAATTCTGTAAGAAGAAACTCTGTTTTTAAATATTTTTCTCAGTGTGTATAAGCTAAATTTATTAATTAATTAATATTTAAATTTAAATTAGCATTTAATAAGTGAATTTGTATCTAATCTACACATCCAAAAGCCTACATTCTGATTATTCATCTCATTTGTTAAAAACTTTTTCCATCTGGAATAACACCCATCTTCCATCACCCCCGCATTAAATTCCGCATAAATCAAGCCGGAGCTCAAATTCCTATTATTTATTTTCTTGTCAACAAATTATGCTCCGCCAACGCTCGCTATCAGGTAGCTTTAATCACATAAGGCAAATACTTCACTCCCACAGAGTATCAATCAGCAAACATTGTATCCGAAAAGGTCCTTCACACACACACACACACACACAGCTCATGTTCGTTCCAATTTCTGTGCACAAACACGAAATGCTACCGCCACACACAGACACACGCAGGCTCACCTCATGCAAATTGCAAACACATGTCGAAGGCGCAAAACATTGTCAAGCAAAATGAAAAATTTATGAAAACGAAAATGAAACAACAACAAGACGAGCAGCGAAAAATATGTCGCGCCCGGCTGCAAAAAAAGAAAGTGAACCAAAAAAAAAATAAATAAAACATATTTTGCAAAGGGGGAGCTGTGCAAAAAAAAGTAAAATTTTCGTTTCGTTTACGTGAAACTTCCAACTCATTTCGCCCAAATGACAAGCCATTTTGTGTGCCAAGTGCCAAATATTTTACATGCCAGCCAGGCAAACATATTTTGGCACACACAGCAGCCCAACAAAATGGAGAGAACTCGTAGGAAAATATCCCAAAAAGCGAACGAAACGAGCTGAGCAGCTGGCTCGCATTTGCGAAATCACTCATACGCAACGTTGCCGCCAAGCATTGAACAGCTTCAATTGCCGTTTGATGGTTCATTAAAATTTTGCTTGCTGCATTGGCTCCGAGCAATCGAGCACAATAAATCGAGACCAGGTGCCGAGCACCGAGCATTTAAATGTAGGATGCAATGGCTTTGGAGCAGCTCAAGGGCCCAAGTTGGGCAGGTGGAAGAGCATTTGCCACTGGCAACCATGCTAAATTAATGTTTTGCCGCAAGCTTAGATAAATAGCAAAATAAATTAAAGTGTGCAACTTGGCCTGCACCTTAATTGCGGAGTGAAGTCGGGTCTTGAGGGGATCTTAACCTAAAAAGAACCTATTCCCAGGCTGGTGTATAATATTAATGGGATGCTTGGCACACGTGCGCCAGTATTCACAATCATTACTTATCCCGAAGTTGCAAAATTAGTCAGTATTTTTGGTATAAAAATGAAACTAATTGTCCGAATATGGAACGGCATACCTTCCCGAACTCGTAGTTAAATTTCCTACAACTTGGCATTTCAGGATACAAATTTTATTTTTTTGACAATTTTCGCAAAAAATTGTGATGCTACCCCTTACAAAAAAATCAAAAATTTGAAAAATTTTTAATTTTCCCAAATCAGCCGGAGAGTGCACTAATATTATTTATGGGATTGTTATCTGCTCAAAACAGTTCGCCGTTTTAATATCGGAGCATTTTTGCAAAAATTAGAGCAAAAACAAATTTTACGAAAAATCAGATTTTGGCCAAAATTGAAATCATCATTTTCCGCCAACAAAAAAGTCAGTATTTTTGGTATAAAAATGAAACTAATTGTCCGAATATGGAACGACATACCTTCCCGAACTCGTAGTTAAATTTCCTACAACTTGGCATTTCAGGATACAAATTTTATTTCTTTGACAATTTCCGCAAAAAATTGTGATGCTACCCCTTACAAAAAAATCGAAAATGTTTTAAATTTCCCAAATCAGCCGGAGAGTGCACTAATATTAATTATCAGGTTGTTATCTGCTCAGAACAGTTCGCCGTTTTAATTTCGGAAAATTTTTGCAAAAATTAGAGCAAAAACAAATTTTACGACAAATCAGATTTTGGCCAAAAATTGACATCTTCATTTTCCGCCAATAAAACAGTCAGTATGGCTATAAAAATGGAACTAATTGTCCAAATATGGAATGGCAAACCTTCCTGAACTCGTAATTAAATGCTCTGCAACTTGGCATTTCCACATAAAATTTTTATTTTTTTGAAAATTTTTGCAAAAAATTGTGATACAACCCCTTACAAAAAAATCGAAAATTTGAAAAAAAATAATTTTTCCAAATCAGCCGGAGAGTGCACTAATATTAAATATCTCGTTGTTATCTGCGCAGAACAGTTCGCCATTTTAATACCGGTGCATTTTGGCAAAAATTAAAGCAAAAACAAATTATACGAAAAATCAGATTTTGACCAAAAATCGAAATCTTCGTTTTCCGCCAATAAAAAAGTCAGTATTTTGGCTATAAAAATGGAACTATTCTAAATATGGAATGGCATACCTTCCTGAATTCGTATTTAAATTGTTCACAAATATTTAAACTAATTTTATATAACCTTAAATTGATATATTCATTTAATCTGTAGAGTCTCCCCATTTAGATCTGCAATTTTTACATTTGGCTTTGCTTTTTGTTTTCTTTTTAAACTTTTAAGTCCTGAAACCCCCTTAGATTGAAAGATACGCCGAGGTAATGCCCTGTCGAGTATCTGGGGTTAAATAAATTTTCGTTGGGCTTTTCATGCGTTTACATGCCACTCACGCAGGTGCTTTTCCTGGCCCGAGCCACGCACATATCTAATTTTAAACATTTTTCAAACTCAATTACATTCCAAGAAGTCGCGCCCAGGGAGTCTGCAGGATGTGGGATGCTGTAGGAGAAGTATGTGTAGGTGGGTGGGCCCCCTGCCCAGGTAATTGCTTGCAAATTACACAGTAATACTCCCCACCTAACCCCGGGAAATAAAAACCGGAGGTGGAGACACAAACTGCGAAAACTTTCCACGGCAGCTGCCTCTCGTAATGAAATCAAACAAAGACACCGAACCCGAGAGCTCGCTGCCATTTCGTTGGGGGGAAAATCATCTTAAATTAGCAGCAAAACTCGGCAATTATGCGAGAAGTTGGCCAAAAGCAGTTGCCAACTCCGCAAACCATTCTCATTTTTTGTGTGCGTGTCTCCCCTTCTCCCTCTGAGAACTGAGCACTGAGCAAATGCTAATGACTTGGAGTGCCCGCACACAAAGTCAAAGAGAAAGCGAAACGAGAGTGGGAGAAAGTCAAGCCACAGGTTGACTGGCTGACTGACAGACACATCGACGCCGCCGCCGCCGAGTGGCTGCCGGAAATGGCAGCGCCGAATGGCAGCACAAAATGGCTGTTTGTTTGCTTCCGGTCTAGGCCAAAGACGGCAAACACATTTAGCCACGAAGTGAGGAGAGTCCCGCCCCGCCCTCGTACATATTTTATGCAAACGAAAAGCACACTGCCACTCTCGACTTCATGGCGCAAAATAAAAAGGTAAAACCCCTCTCTCTCTCTATAAAGGTGTGTGCAGCCCCGCCGCAAACTTAAAATGGAAAACCGCGACCTCTCCACCTTTTTCCACTGCCGCCCCGGCCGCATTCAAAATGCTTAGTTCATATTAATAATTCATAAAAATTTATGCGAAATAGACAACATTCGCCGCTGCGGTCTAAACCTGGCTGACAGCTGCCATTTTGCGGTCGGCGGGCCGATGAAGTCGACTCCGGCCAGCTGTTTCCTATATTTCATATGCATTCGCCGTTGTTTTTATTCCGCTCTCTGTTTACATAACATACAGCTGCTGCGAAAACACCATACTTCGCCCATGTTGATGTTGCCCGTTCAGTCCATTGTTTTTTGTACCAATTTATTTTCTGCATATAAGCTTACATTTTTAAGCAAGGTTCCTGCCTCGTGCCTCGTGCATGTTTCTGGGTTATTTCAGCCAGGCTAAATGGGACGAAAATATGAGGAGCTGGTCTTAAAGTCTCAAATATGCAAAGACTGTTTGTTACTCTTAACATTCCAAATATATTTGCAGTTTAAAAGACTCAAGCTATTTATTTTGATAAAATAAAACATTAAATGTATGAATTAAAAATTGTCCCAAATGGTACGATTTTTTTTAAATATCTAACAATCCAATAAATTTACACTTATCACTTTAAATTTACAAAAACAAAATTTTTAACCAATTTTTAAAACGGTCGCATTTATATGGTTAATATAAGGTGATTTTATGGATTGGTTTTAGCTACAAAGGTATAAAAACATCGGTTTGTTGAAGTTACCTTCCTTTCTTGTTATAAAATGTCTTATAAGCCACAAAGAGCCAGCAATTATAAAAAGTAATTTCGCATTAATCCGCTTAGAAATGAAAAGAAATTGAATTTCAAACCTCTCACCACTGGCAACAACCATTCAATGCCAAATTTTTTCCAATTCGCTGATTGATGCGATTATGCCAGTTAGATACGTACTTCCAAATCAAGGCAGTTCTGGCATCCAAAGTCCATTAAATAAAAAATAAATTATATTTGTTTCTAATTTTTCTTTCAAAGTTGTTGGCATAAATGGTTCGAATCCGAGGGGCTTTAAGAACTGCCTGCTGTTGGAGTCGCAGGATGTGTTTTCGCGTCGAGGAAGGGATCCTTGGTTTTACGCAACGACATCGGGAGAAATTTGTGCACTTTCTTCATCCCTTTTCGGCTTTCTTTTTGCTCAGTCTGATTGGATTTCTGTTTGTCTACGAATTGTGCTACGTCTTGCCGTTAATAACCGATCCCCAGGGTATGTGGCACAAGTTGAACTGGCTGCTGGGCATTTATGTTGTCTTAAATATATTGGGAAACTGGTGGCTCGGCTTTGCAAGCAATACGACGGTGGAGAGCTTGTCACCGAAGCGACAGCATCCGCTGGCTGGTGAGGCACACCTTTGGCACTATTGCACCTCGTGCCAAAAGCTGGTGCCACCGAGGTCCTGGCACTGCAGATTGTGCAACCTTTGCATCCTCAAGCGCGATCACCATTGCACTTTCACGGGAAACTGCGTTGGCCATAATAATCAGCGGTACTTTCTCGGCTTCCTGTTTCACCTGACTTTTGGCAGCGCACAGGCCCTCGTCTATAATGGTCTGTTAACCTGGGAAAACAAGGCTTTCATGGTCTCTGATCCCCTGTTGTTATTGGGCCAGGATCACACACAAGATGCTGATTTCGACTGGAAGTACTCCATAGCCGCCATCTTCAAACTGAATTTCTTCCTCTTCATGGTTCCACTCGGCATGTTTGCCTTGCAAATACTGATGGTCCATCGGAACAGTACTTGCTATATGATTTTGGATCGCAGCTACGATGAGGGTTGGCGGCGAAACTTTGATTTGGTGCTGGGAAAACGAAGGTTCTGGGTCTTTCTCTTCCCAACCATTGCAAGTCCTCTGCCCACCGATGGCACCCAGTGGATACAAAAGCAGACAGTATAAATAAATCAATATATGTAAAATCGGGAACAATATAATATAGTCGGCTTAGACTTTTTTGTTAATATATTTTACTCACGTCAAGTTCTTTAAAACTTATATCAATACTTATTTTAAATCTTTCGTACAAACATTCAAATATATTCAATACTCCACATCCCAAACCATGTGCTTCGTCAATTACATTTGCGAATATTATGCCAAGCGCTGGCCAAAGAAGTTCGTGAAGATAGTGCATCCACTCTCGACACTTATGGTACTGGCGGGAACTGTATTTTTCTTCTCAATGCAGATGTTTGTGATTGGACCTCAAGTGTACAAGGGCCTGGCTTACATGCTATATTGGATCTTGGCCATCTTCATAACGCACAATATCCTGGGCAACTGGCTGCTCTGTTATAAGAATACTTCATCGGTGAAGAATTTGCCCAAGGAATCCCGAATTCCGGTTCCAGAAGAGGAGCACCTGTGGCGTTTTTGTGACACCTGTAAAAAGCTGATGCCCCCGAGATCCTGGCACTGTAGACTGTGTGAATGCTGCATCTTGCGTCGCGATCACCACTGCATCTTCACGGCCACTTGCATCGGACACAATAACCAGCGGTATTTCATCTGGTTCGTATTCTATTTGACTTTTGGCCTCGTCGTCAGCTTCGTCACCTTCTGCATTTACTTGGCAAGAACTGGCTGTGAGGCGCTTTTCTATCCGGACATGGTTACGAACGTTTTGTTGAATTTCATTTGCGGCAAGAGCCCCGAGATTTCAAAAGCCAGCTTTTTTCTGACCTCAACCTACTTACTCAACATTTTGGCCTGCACTATTCCTGGCTTTATGCTGGCCTATCAAATTCAAATTGTATTTCTTAACTCTACTTACTATGAAATTTACGAACGCAACTACGATCTGGGTTTCTTAAACAACTGTAAACTAATCATGGGCCAACGAGGCCTCTGGACATTCTTAACGCCCTTCATGAAGAGTCCTTTGCCACACGATGGCACCAAGTGGCAGATGAAGCAA
The DNA here is from genome assembly GCA_037075245.1 of Drosophila mimetica. Taxonomy (NCBI): domain Eukaryota; kingdom Metazoa; phylum Arthropoda; class Insecta; order Diptera; family Drosophilidae; genus Drosophila; species Drosophila mimetica. The sequence goes on along the minus strand of JBAMCH010000023.1, from coordinate 9,109,137 downwards.
CAATCCCATTAAGTTCATAATCATAAAGTAACTTTATGGACTACAAAATGTTCGTGTTAAAGTTTAAGCTGAAGATTAGTGTAATAAATGGCCAAATGATTCCCTGCAAAACACTGTTTATTTGACAGTTTTAAATAATTTACTTTAATAAAAATACGAAATATATAAGAACATTTTGCCTAGAATTTTCCTTGGATAAAGGCATAAAAGTAGGAAATTTAGTTACTTAATTTCATATACCCCAGTACTTCATGTAAAAGACTTTTCAATAACAACATTTTCCATTTACGTCAATTCTTCTAAAAAATTTTATATTATTTCCCAAAAACCCATGTTTATTTAAACATATTATTAATACACGGAACCATGTGCATCTTGAATGAAGTGTGTCGCGAATATGCCAATCGGGATCCGAAGAAGTTCGTGAACATAGGACATCCGCTATCGGTGCTTTTGGTATTGGCAGGCACTTTTTTCTTCTTTACACTGCAAATGTTTTACGTGGTGCCCAATGTATTCGGAGCCGGATCCATTATGCACAAACTCGGCTGGGTAGTGGGCGTCTTTATAACGTACAATATCCTTGGCAATATGCTGGCCTGCTACCTCACCAGCTCTGCGGTGGAAAGTCTACCCAAGGATAAACTGATTCCAAAACCGGAGGAGGAGCACCTGTGGCGCTATTGCGATGACTGCCAGAAGCTGATGCCTCCGAGATCCTGGCACTGCATCCTGTGTAAATGCTGCATTCTGAAGCGGGATCACCACTGCGTCTTCACAGCCACTTGCATTGGACACAATAATCACAGATATTTTCTCTGGTTCACTTTCTATTTGACCCTTGGAACGGGCCTAAGTCTAGCAACCTTGCTATTAGATGTGATGAAGCAAATCTGGCTTTTGCTACCCATTCACTCCAAACTAAGCCAGGCTTTATTGGTTACTACACTTGGGAAAGCAGATGTTACCTATATTTACACGCACTACATTATCTTGCTACTCAACGTTGTCGCCCTCGGATTTCCTGTCCTAATGCTGGCATACCAAGTACAGATTCTGAACTCGAATGCTACGTACTACAAAATATACAATCAGCTTTACGATCTGGGTTTCCGCAAGAACTGCAAGCTTATTTTGGGGCAACGAGGCCTCTGGACTTTCTTATCGCCCTGGTTGAAGAGTCCTTTGCCACACAATGGCATCCGGTGGGAGATGAAGCAGTCCACTTAGTTTATGCGATGCCTTAAAAATATATGTGTAAATTTTTCTTTCATCACATATTAATATCTTTACTTGTCAGTACTTACAAACGGAATTTATTTCAATCAATAGCTACATTTTTTTAAAATTTCGAATTTTACCTTTGCACTACAAAATGTGTTTTATATGGGACTGCACAAGATCCTTCGCTCGTCGAAACCCAAAGTTTTTCACAGGATTCTTCCATCCATTCACAGTCACTTTTGTACTGGTGGCCACCGTCTTCTTTGTGGTACTGCAAATGTTTTACGTGGTGCCCAAATTATTTGAAACCGATTCGATGATGTACAAGCTCGCCTGGCTGTTGGCCATCTTTATAACGTACAATATCCTGGGCAATATGCTGGCCTGTCACCTTACAGACACTTCGGTGCAAAGTCTGCCGAAGGATCGCCAGGTTCCGGAGCCTGGAGAAGAGCCTTTCTGGGATTTTTGTGATATCTGTGAGAAGCCGATGCCCCCGAGGTCCTGGCACTGTATCCTGTGCAATCGCTGCATTCTGAAGCGAGATCATCACTGCATCTTCACGGCCACCTGCATCGGACACAATAATCAGCGATACTTCTTCTGGTTCACCTTTTACATGGCTTTGGGAACTGGTGTGGCCTTGACCACTCGTTGTTCTACAATACTGCAGCTATTTGGCGTTAGTTTCCAGGAATTATGAATCTATTAGTAGCATTCCAGGCTGGCTGTGTGTAACCCTATTCGTCACTATGTACACATTTGCAGCTCCAGCATCTGCGATTGTTGTTCAGTTTTTGGCTCTGCGTTTGAACGGCACTCTGCATGACCTTTACAGCAAGTCGTACAATCTGGGATTGTGGAGGAATTTCAAGATGATTGTGGGTGAGAGGGGCCTGTGGACTTTCTTTTCACCCACTATCAAGAGTCCTTTGCCGCACGATGGAACCAAGTGGGAAACCAAGGAGACGGACATCAGCCAGTGTTAGCATCGCATTTTTAATTTATGTGTCCTTTAAATAGTTTATTTTAAATTCAAATGCATATATATAAATAAAAATAAATTAATTAATAATAGAACAAAAATATTTTTAAACGTTTAACATTTTTTTGGAATTGTTTAAATCTTTTTAAATGGTATATAGGTTAATCAGAATTAGGACAAGAAATTTATTTTTAAAGTTTAAATATTTTAATGTTTGGCAATAAATGTCATATTTAAAAAAAACTACCCTATTTTCACTTCCTTGAATTATTTATCAGAATATTCAGTACTTTACATACAAAATTTCTGTTTGTTTAGAGTTTCCGATTTTATGGAAGCCCCATTTGACCATCTACGACACCGAATCTCCATGGATTCATCGGTGCATCAAGAGACTGTCAGCATCCCAAGACGCGTTATTAAAAAAATCAATTCCTATGCGGATATCGTTGCAGTGATTTTAAATGTTTGCCTGACACTTTTCTTTTACCTTTTCGATGTGTTCTACGTAGTGCCACAGTTTTTGGGAATCTTCGGGCAGACGGTTCACTTTCTGGCGAGCTCTTGGATAGCCTACAACATCCTGGGCAATTTGAGGGCCTGCAGCAGGACGATGACCTCGGTGGACACTCTGCCACCGGAAATGCGGCAGCCGGCGGAGGGAGAGGAGCACCTGTGGCACTTTTGCGACCCGTGCCAAAGGACAGTGCCGCCGAGGTCGTGGCACTGCAAGATCTGCAAGACGTGCATTCTGAAACGCGATCACCACTGTAATTTCGTGGCCAACTGTGTTGGCCACAATAACCAGCGCTACTTCATGTGGTTCTCATTCTACGCCACCATTGGCAGCGTATTGGCCCTCGTCGATAATATTATGTGGGCCAAAAAGTACAGCATCGGCATCTTGGATATGTTGTCGATTAACTACATGGTTTATGCCGAGTTTATGAAGCCTGGCACATACGACTTGGTCTTTCACTTCGGTGTAAGGTTCATCCTGGGCATGAATATATTCGCTATTACATTTCCGTGTGTCCTGTTCGTCACACAAGTATTGCTCATCCGTAATAACTCGGTAATGTATAATACTACTGATCGCACCTACGATCTGGGAATCGGAAAGAACTTAGTTGAAGTCCTTGGACGTCGTCGATTCTGGACTTTGCTATCGCCCAGTATCAAGAGTCCTCTGCCCCACAATGGCACACAATGGGAATCGAAGAGCACCGTCTGAATTTAGTATCTAAATATCTTCTCATCGTTGTCGCAGATTATATTTTATTTGGCATTCCACACAATCTAGTCTTTTGGGCCATTTAATTCTGCTAATTACCATGGGAATCCGAGGGGATGATAGGCGGGGGAAAGTGCCACGTGTCCGAGTTCTATCGATTGTGAGTTACTAAGAAACCAAAAACCCCTCACAATAAAGATTCTATAGTTTCAGATATTTCGTTTGTTCAGAAAATCTGGTAATGTTTAAGGGATTAAAAGAAATAAATAAAATAAATATTTCTAAGTATTTTGTATAATATAACATATCCGAAAAATAGAAAATTTAAAAATTATACTTTTTTAAAATAAAACTTCTTATATCAAAATATTTAAAAAATACAAAAAACCATACTTTTTTCGTCTATTAGGATATAAAAAAGTCGCCTAGATAACAGCGAATAATTTTACTTCCGACTTTTCTCCTTCATTTACATAAAGTTCCGCCTCCCGAAAATCGCTGAGAAAGCCTCGTGCCCACCAAAGTCAACCTCAAATCTAAATCTGTCCATGGCTTGTGACACCTTCCGCCGCAAGTCGAAAACACTTGTCAAGTGTCGGAAAAAGCCAAAATCCGTTTTGAAAAATGAAAGCCACTCTGGGATAGAGATAGACGCTTCTGGGGAGCAGGATGGGGATGGGGATGGAAATGGGAATGGGCTGTGGGAGAATTAATGACGGCGCATGCCAGTGACAAGCCCCGAACATGGAATCAAAGTCCAAGAGTGGGCGTTTCTGCTTCCGTGTTTCGGTGCATGAAAAATGTTCGAGGTGCGAAATCTGTTGCGAGGTCTAAACAACATAATTGCCAAATAAAGAAGTCGCCGCCGGCTCAAACAGAAACCGCCTGACCATTAATCAAAACTGGCTGAAAAATGAGCAGAACCATTCGAAGAGGATGGCCTGGTCATGCTGCTCATGGAACAGCTGCCTTTGGCCAAAAGCACGAGTCTCCGGGTCCGCAGAGAAATGGCATTGTCAACACTTTTTGGCCAATCGGAAGGGGGAGCGGGGAAATCCCCGTCAGCGACATTTGTTCCGGCAATCGCTTATTGCGATGGTCATATCCAAGTTCCCGATTCCGATTCCGCCTCCCTTTGGACAACTGATGGCTGATGACCTCTGATTCCTGATTGCAGCGCACTCAATTGGGCAACTTCCGTCTAAAGGGAGGAGAAAAATAACAGCTGATACGTGTTTCGGGCTTTTAAAGATCTAACCAAGAACACAAGGCAGTTCTAGCTGAACCAGTAATCCCTAAACTGGAGAGGGACATCCACATCTGTTGTGGATATTTGAATGTGTTGTCAACAAGGCCCATGGAATACACGTCGGCATTTCAGGCTTAGATATTCGCTGTGGGCTGGAGAACTTTAAACTGCGGGTCCCACCCCAATAGGGGATGGGTACTACCTCACTTTCAGACAGCAACCACTGCCAGGAAACGGGTCTGTTAACTGGTTGGCTGACTAACTGTCTCTCATCTGAAACCCACCCATTCCCAAACTCAAACTCATCCAACTCCTGTGGCCAGGACAAAATTTACCGCTAAGCATTTGCCAACAATGTGCGACTGTTCAAAGGACAAAGGGGATTGGGAAGGGGTATAAAGGATATGGGACATGGGAGATCATGGGGTCAGTGTAATCGTGGTGGCTCTCCTCTTGAAAGAAGGACGAAAAAGTGCTCTAAGAAGGCGCCAAAATATTCGTATTCATTCTGCTTTAAATAAATTCGAAATATAAGCAATTCTAAACAATTTCACATGGACAATTCAACGATTTCAACCCTGACCAGCAGTGATTTTAATCCCATACACCCAGTCCTTTTTGGCAAACCCAACGAAAGCAATCGAGTGGAGCGGCTTTTTCTGCAGATTTTCACCAAGAATTTTCTCTGCTCGTTGCGACGCCAACTGCGCTGCTGCTGCTCTGATTTTTCTCTGCTTTTCTGCTGCTTTTTCTCTGCTTTTCCGCTGCTTTTGCTCTGCTTTTGGATGATGGACAAATGGCATCGCCAAGTGAGCAACTAAGCAGCGACAGTTTTTATGATTTTTCGGTTTCAGCCACGTTTTTCTTTTGTTTGCTCTGCAATTATTTCCCCTGACGGGAAAAGTGGACTGTAATGTTACTGTTGCCGTCTCTTTCAGTGGCAGTGTCTCTTATGTTAACTCACCCCGAATTTTCCACTTAGCTACAATTGTCGCATTATTATTGGTGTGTGGAAAGGGGGAAAGTTGAAAATGTGTTTTGTCATATTTTCTTTGAAATTCGAGAACTTGTTTGCTGGTTTTTCCAGCATTTGCATACTTTTCATGTGGCATGCACTTAGTTTCGTGTATATATTTCACTGTTTCTCTGGGTCTTTGGGTAATTTCATTTGCACCAAGTGCCTGCTCACCTTTAGCCACTCGGCATTCGGTATTCCTTGCCTTTATTTGCATTCGCCTGGCTGTGTGACCCCTTGATATTTTTCCCACCACCCATTTTATTTGCCCGGCACTTCACACGCTGCCACTTTTCCATTTCCCATTTTCCACCCACCCCCTCATCGCACGTACGCACATTCAGTTGCGCCCACCCACCCCCTTTTCGCCTTCGTTTTGCGGTCATTTAACTGATGTTTCTATCTCGTCCAGACTTCCTTTTGTCTCCGTCTTGCTCCCTCTATCATACCATCTCGCTTCCACTTGGCCTGCGGCCTTTTCCGGACGGCAAACGGCAAATGCTGAAATCGTGCGAAAAATTAAATAAATGACCAGCTCGATTTGCCCATTCCCATTTCGATCGGGTTCGCCTTTATTTCCACCTTATTTATGGCTTTAATGTGCTATAATTCTGCATTGATTTCCATTTACCTTTTAAATTTATGGCCCAAGGGCCTCTGAGCAGAGTTAGCTGCTTGAATATTTGATATTTTTAACAAAGTAGGTATCAATCGAATAAGTGCCTTCGATTTCGTTTGCAGGTTTATAGGGTTTATAGAGTATTTTCCAAAAAGCACTTGAATAATGAAAAGTATGTTTTTGTATCCAAAGTTTAGTGCCTTTCCACTTTGTAGGTCTATAAAGTGAGGGAATACGAATAATTTGCTTATTTCACATACTAACTACTTACTTTCTGTTTTTCGTAAGGGGTTACATCGTGTTTTCTATTTTTAAAAAATCCTTTAAAATTAAAATTTAAAGGTTTAAGTATTTGTAAAAAATCCTTTTAAAATTCGTTTCTAAATTTCCGATTTTAAGCATTTTTTCGAAGAAATAATATTTTACAAGGTACCTTGATATTCGTGAGTTTAAACTATAAAATAACACCACTCCTTCCTTATCCCTTTCGCACTTTTGGAGCATCTCGTTTGCATTCAGCAGCAAATTGGCCAACAGCCTTGCAGCTTGTAGTCCGAAATTGCCTTTCATAGCGTCAATTCCATCAGCAATTTCCGCGCCAATTAAAAAATTGTTGCAACTGGCCGTTTTCGTTTTCTGGCCCTTGGCATTATTCGCCACTTTTCCATGCCGAGCACGCACCGAAAGTGGGCGGAGGAGCGGTGGGAAAAATTCAAAAGGGTGGGTGGAAAATGCGTGGGGTGCGGTAGGGGTGGGGGTGGTATCTGCACTGCAGGAGCCGCGTGAAGGGAGAATTTCGGGAGTGGAATCGCGAATGAGCTTCATCTGGCTCGCCTTTTTCGCTCTTTTTGTTGTTCATCATAAATAAATACTGTTAATTTTTCAATTATTCGCTTGGCCGCTTAAAGGCCTCCGCTCCCCCGCGCTTTTCCAACCCCTCTCCACTCATGGAGCGTGGCACGTGCAATGCCATGCACATGATGGAGGCTCCCTCCGGAAAATTTCTGCCGTCGGATTCCGATTCACCATATGCCGGAGTCAAAATATGTGCTGCCCGGAAGTTTTGGGCTACGTGGTGACGGAGATTGACAGACTAGACAATCGGTACACTAGGATAAGTAAAATAATAATCATTTTTCTGCTTAAAAAATTTTTTTTTAATATTTACCCATTATTAAAAAGATGAGAGAGTTTATTCTTTTAATTTTAGAATATTTGGTTCTCTTTAATATACAAAAATATTTCTTAAAAGATTTATATGTATATTTAATATCGTTAGATTTTTAACCATTGTGATATTGTGATCTTACTTTCTATAATTTACATTCCAATATTTCAAGTTCCTTGTTTGGAGGAGTTTTGAAAATTGTTTAAAAATATTAAAGGGCTATTGGGATTTTACTATAAATGTATAATTTTATATAATACTTTTTACGATTTAATTTCATTTCCATTTAATTTATTTCGTATATTAAAAACCTGCACCTCAAACATTTTCTTTAAGTGGATAAGCAATAAAGTTGACAGTTTTCCGTCAGACGGGAACGTGACGGCTTGGAGGAGGAACGGAGCTGAAGGCCAAGGATCGAGGACCCCGAGCGGAGGAGGACGGCCGGAAAGGAAGTCCTGGAGGGCACGTGGTGTTGTCTGGACGACGGTTAGAGTAACGTCGCAAAAGTTGGAACCGGCGTCGCCACCGGATATCAAACAGTTTTGGCTGTTTGCTGGAATGCCCCGTCCTAATATGCAATATACAATATCCAAATATCCCATACACACACATGCCAGGATGCCAGGAGCAGCTGTCACACTGCGAGGCTCGTCTCCTGCTCGCGCTTATCGCCCCGGAACGGAACTTGATGAGCAAAAGCCATTTTAATTTCAAACGTTCCCGCCTTGACTTTATATAAATCTGTCAGCCGTGACAAGGCACATCTGTCAGCTCCCCCCCGCCAATTGGAATGCCTAATCGAAGTAAATTGAATCACATAAACGCGGCAATGGGCCCAAAGGATCTCCGAAAAGGAGCGAGGAGCAGCGACCTTATCGAAGTGGTTGTGTGAACGGGAAGTGAAAGCTGTTTTGGGTGAAAGGGAATGGGTCGAAAGTCAGCCTTGGGCTAAAGTGACAGGCTGAAAAGGATATGAGGACGAGGCTTATCAGGGAAATATGGTAGAAACTAAAGACAGGACTGATTGTTCCCAGAAAATCTTAAGCAATGGAACTCCTAACTTTGGTTTTTGAAAGTACAAAAGTAGTAGAATTGTATCAGATATTTAAAAAAATATATAATGCAGTTAAAAATTAAATTTACTTCGCATTTTTCTTGCATTTAAGGATATGAGGAGGAGGCTTATCTAAATAATTTGGTAGAAATTTAAGATAAGACTGATTGTCCCCAGAAAATCTTAAACCAATGAACTATTCACTTTATTTTTCTGTAGTTACTTAAGTGTTTGAATTCAATAATATTATAATACATTTAAAATTTAAATTAACTTCACAATTTCCTCGCATTTAAAGCACAACAAAGGGCTCTCAGCCCTTAAGCCATTATAAGCTAAACTGTTCGCTGCACACATTTAAATGTGAATAAATAAATATCCATACAATTGCATTACAATAATAAATCAAAGGGCCTTTAACCATATCCAATCAATGATTGGTTAAGCCCACCCTCCAATAAATATGTACGAAATACCATTTAAATAATTTCGCACTCACGCTGGTAATCCGCAAATGAAAATTAGCCCCGGCCGAAAAAGAATCAATTTGCATATTAAACAAATAAAATTATCAAATTGAATAATCGAAATGCAAATAACAAAGATATTTTTGGTTTTATTTTTTTTTCTGGTCTGTTGTTTTATGTGTTGGCACTTTATTTTACTGCAATTTGGAGGGAGAAGTAATTAATTAGTTCCGAAATCCCTTTGACCTTTGGCGGAGGTCGTGTCTTGAGCAGAGTCTTCCCATTCCCCTGGGTTTTGCACCCCCTACAAACTCCAACCCCTCCTCACTCGAACAAATTGTATCTGCTTACCAAGAGCACGAGAAATTAATTTACGAGGTGAAACTTATTTGCGAAACCCTTTTTGCGCTCTAACGGTTAAGGGGGGTGGTGAATGGTGAATGGTGGGTGGGCGGCAGTCCATTGAAGCGTTTAAATTGCTGTCAACAAAAGGCAAACAAATAAATAAAAGCCAACATTCGAGGGCGGCGAGGAAGTGGGCGGCGGACGGCAAAGTGACAAAGTGGGCGGACCGCACAACAAATATGTCTACAAATGGTCGACAAGGGGGGGGAGTGGAAGTGGGCAGGGACATACAAGGAGATCCGGGCTAAATTAACGGATAGGATGGGGGTGCCGCCGAAAGGAAGACCCTCAAATGACCCAAAACAGCCAAGACGAAACGTGCGCCAAGTGGAATGATTAACACATTCAGAAAAGAGGGGACACACACAGAGAAAGCAAAATCCTTAGGAGTTTTATTATATTTTAAAGATATTATATTATATATTATATTTTATATTTCTAGTGGTTTGTTATAATAATAAAGTTCCTAAAGCCCTTTTAACATGATAAATAAACTGTATACCTTGAATTTCTAAAAAAAAAAAATATACATTGCATACTTTTAGGCTTCTTTTTAAATGATTTTATGTCTTTCATTAAAATAAAAATTAGTTTTTCCAAATTTTTCTAAGTGTAGAGTAAAATAAATGTGGTAGCTCCAACAACCAAGATCTCTGGGATGGGCGAGGCTGAGCTGGTTAAGATAACGCGTAGAATATGCTAGCTACTAACCGCAAAAAGCGACAGGCTTTAATTACAAGCTTGTCAACGGGGTGGTGAAATCCCCCACACGCCCAAGGTCAATGGGAAATCTGTGAGTGGCATCAATCGGGGCACTCTGAATGCGCTCAGCTCCTTCGCCTTCTGTCCGCCAAACGTGGCAGGCACTCAAATGGCATATAAGCAGGCAAGGATTCGAAACGGAGGGATATACGGCGGGCGAAAGAGGGGCAGGAATGGAAAACACGCGCCGGACACGCAAAGAAACGGTAGCAAAGGTGGTCCACGAGGGAAGGATAAGCTGAATATATGCATTGCAATGCCTTCGAATGCTGGAAATACCCTTTATAAAGAGGGAGAGTTGTGATTGTTAAGTGAAAAACATTTTTTAAAAATATTACAAAATTAAAGGGTAGTCTGAAATATTTTATTTTGTATTTTATATTCCTAGTTTAAAGAATAGAAAGGTCCTTTCTGATATATATGATATATGTCTAAGATATAATAACATTTAGTATTTATTGCCATTAAATACGACCTTCTTTTGCTATAGAGAAGGTTTTTAGAAATATTACATTTGTTAAAAAAATGTAGTATGCTGCCCAAAATGTATCTTAAGTTCACAGTACTTTTCCTATACAGCATCTTGAAAATACCTTAAAAGAGCAGAAAAATGGAAATCAGCACGAAAATGGCAAACATGTGGCAAGGCCATCGCAGGTGGGCGGTGGGTGGTTCTTACATTTTTTTCTTTCTTTTTCGGCCAAGGACCCAGCAATCGGGTTAACCGGCGACTATAAATAGACGGGCATTGGGCATGCATGCAAATGGCCAGCAAAAAAAAGGAGGCGAGCGCTAAAAACGGACTTCCACTCATCAATAATGCATTTCGCATTGGAGCAGATACCGAACCAGATTGAGATACAAAGCCAGAAGTGGATTGGAGATGGAAAATGTCGATGGCGAGGGGAAAAGGATGGTTGACATTGATATGTCAACTAATCCGATGGCACTTTCGCTGGCGACCTGAGGTCACCTCGCCACTTTTCACCTCCCCCACCCCCTAGTTTTCGCTTTTCGCCGAGTGACGGCAGGACATAATCGCTTGTTGATCCTTTATAAATACCAGGCAGCAGGGACAGCAGCTGCCGTAACATCCTGCGGAAAGTGAGTGACTTGGCTGGCTGGCTGGCACCAGCGGGTGACATAATCAAATCAATAATTTATGAGTCCACTTCGCTGTAAGCGGATTTACATTGGCCAACACTTGGTGGCTCTCCCTGGGGGATCAGAAAGTTTTTTGGGGGCACTTGCCGCTGAAAGGGAATCGGCAACTGATATCAATTAGGTGGAAAGTGATAAGTTCGCTGACTGTTTGTTTGTTTGTCTCTTTGCCTAACTTTTGACTGGGCTTTCTGGAGTGGGAAAGGACTACTTGGAAACAGGGATATCTGATGATAATGGTGCGCACACTCTGTTCAACTGTGGATGATAAAGCGAGTACCGAGCAAAAGGATAACAGAACCAGCAGCAGCAGGAAAAACAAGCTGTTACCGAGAGGGGAAATAATTGCAAAGCAAACAAAAGAAGCGGAAATGCGAGATGAAACCGAAAAATCATAAAAACTGTCGCTGCTTAGTTGTTCACTTGGCAATGCCATTTGTCCATCATCCGCAGGCAGCGGAAAAGCAGAGGAAATGCTGCGAAAAAGCAGCGCAGTGACAGCGCAGCAGCAGCGCAGTCAGCGTGCGAGAGAAAGTATGAAGAAAAGCCGCTCCACTCGATTGCTTTTGACTGCCAAAAAGGAGAAATGGTATAGGGGTTTAATATTGGTAATGGTTAGGGAAGTATTTCACATTGCTTATATTACTTTACATTACCAAGATATTATGCAGCATGCACCCTGTTTTGGCCATTATGCGATTTGACTAATTTGGCGCCTTTTCAGCGCACTTTTTCGTCCTGTTCCTCCTCTCGAGGGCAGAGCCACCGTTATGATTACAATGACCCCCATGATCCCGACCAGCAGTCGCGTGTCATCGCAGACCCTTTTCCCTACCCCACACACACACTCACACACACACATACGCTTTGTCCTTTGAACAGTCGCACGTTGTTGGCAAATGCTTAGCGGTAAATTCTAGTCCTGCACACACACACAAGCAGCATGAGCACGAGGATGTGGTTGAGGGACTGCAGACTCCTGGCTCCTGGCAGTGGTTGCTATCTCGTCTCCCCGTCCCCTTTTTCGGCGATAGGCCCGCAGTTTAAAGTTCCTCTAGCCCCAACCCCAAAAAGCCCGTGCCTCTGATATGCCAACGTTTTCCATGGGCCCTGTTGACGGCACATTCAAATATCCACAACAGATGCCGTGACACATGCCATCCTTCCATCCTCTCAGTTCCCTTCCCCATTTTGAGGTCCTGGGACAATGCGGCGTATGATTATTTGACTGCTAATGTGAGGGAAGTCGTCGCTTTTCGGCTGGTTTGTGGTCTTGGTTAGTTCTTTGTGTTCGCTGTGGGGCAGCCACAGCTTTTTGGAGCCTGCCTGGCTTAAAGTAAAAATGCTGGCTTCGCAAACGTTCATAGGTAACAGCTGCTGACGACCCCTTTTCCCCGTCGAATGGCCAACGGAAGTTGACCAATTGAGTGCGCTGCAATCAGAGTTTAGGTTTTTCTGGAAAATGGGAAAGACGGGTGAAAAAAAGGAAATCAACTTAAAGGGACGTTTTCGACGAAATAGGAATGCCAGTCCATTTTTAGTGGTATCTCAATTTGAATCCCTGCTAGCTTTAAACTCTCAACCAGATTTAATAACCCACTCAACTATCCTATGTAATCAACTAACTTTTCTAAACTGATCTGCCACAAATGCCTGGGTAGACAATTGAATTCATCATACGCCACGTTGGCCGCAACCTTTTCGCACGGCTGCCGGGGGTCAAGCTACGTATGTGGGCCAAAACACACACAATGCATGCCGCAAATACCAGCAAAATGCCCCGAGGGTACAGTAAATATTCTGTAAAAAATATATATTTTTTAGAAACTCCACAAATGTTGATAAAACTTAAAATTACTTGGCAGATTTTAAAGAGTGGTTTTAAAAAATTTTAAAATATTAAATTCATAATATTTTTGTATTAAAATATATCGAATGCTTACTGTACTGGAATCTGGTTAACTGAGATATTTTAAATAGATTTCCCGTTTCCATTAGCGAGTAACCACTACCGATTCATATATGTATTTATTTTAGCGATTTATCGTTGAAAATGTTTTGTTCTGCTTATTGAAATTCAAAAGGGATAAATGGAGGCTGCCCCTTTCCATTCCCTACCACCCCTTCGCCACCCCCTTTGGCCCTTGGCATAACTACAAATAAGTAGTTGGGTGAGTGGAAAGTAGCAGAAGCGACCGAGTTGCCGCCGGGCAAAGCAAATATAGTACCAACAAATACCAGGCAGCAAAAGCCAACAGCCGACACTTGGCCAGAACTTACGGCTGCCGATGCACGGGGAGAAAATATGATTTAATATTTATAAGAAAAAAGACAAAAAATTAGATTTAAATATAAAAATTTGCAAACTCTGAAAAAAGTAATGATAAAAACATGTTAGATCTATATGCACCCAAAGAAACCTAAAATTATAGATTAAAATTATAAATTTATATTAAAAATAATAATTAAGTATTAACTATTAAATTATTAATGATAAAGTTAGATACATTTTTAAATGATCTAAAATCTTTAAATGGAACCCAAGAGTTATAAATCTACCCCTTTAACCAAAAAATTAAAAGTATATATTGTTCAAAATCATATTATAATCTCCTTTTTTTTTCAGTGCACCTACTTCTTTTGCTTCTATTGCAACTTTTGATTTTGCTAGTGGTGCTGCTGTATGGTTGTTGCTGCCCTGCAGCGACCGCAACGCCTCCTGCCGCAACTTTTGCTGCCACACTATAAATATAACATTAATTTTTATGTTTTCATATTTAGCAACGCTTCGCTGGGCACACACAGACACACACGCACACACTCATATACCCCGAAGCAGTCGCACCCATAAAGATATGGCCATTGAATGACGTTTATGAGCGATAACGCTGACGTCGCTGCTGCGCAACATTCGCTGTTAGCCGGTTAACAGTGACTTAGCAGGGCTTTTCCAGCAGCATCCACAGCCACTTTGTTGGTGGAAAAATCCTCTGGTAATGCGCCGCGGTCGCTGCGACTGCGACGCCGGCGCAGGCAGAGGCTGTGGCCGCTGCGTCGGCGACTTCTATTGTCATTTGCCACATGTGAAATTTACCGTTACTTCTTCGCTCATTCATTCGCTGTTTACATTCCGATTCGAAGACTTTTCCCAATCGGGCGCGACTTTCGAAAACGTTTTCCATTTGAATTTTGATTACCGCCGCGCCGCCATTGTCTCACTGTATTGTTGTTGATATTGATAATGTCGTAGACAGATCATTAAAATTATTGAGTTTGAATCACTTATAGTGTTGAGTGAATGATATAAAATGAATAACGAATACTGATGCGGTAAAAATTAAAAAATTCATATAAATCATTTAGAAAAAAATCCAATTTTCAAAAAATAATTGCAAAGTTATTTTTAAATTGTTTAAAAATGTAAAAAAAAGTTTCCATAATAAAAACTAAAAATCAAATCACCTAAAAAAAAATAATTACATTTCTGATAGACAAACAAACAAGCATAAGACAACCAAAGTCTTGTAAAACTTTTCCATTTGACGTAGTTTTCAATAAACAAACTGCAGTATGTTAATTACTTAATTATGGTAATAGATAATTAAAGCAAGCCATTGTGGGGTGATGTGATTGAAAATGGTAAAAATGCAGGCATTTTGACTACAGAAAAACTTAAGTTTAACTTTTAGAATGGCGCCGACATTCAAGTGGATCGGTACTAACAAAGTGCTAACAAATAAATAAAGAAGATACAATCAGTGATCTAAAAGGACCAACACGATTTTTTCGTAACGCTACTAAAATAACAAATAAACTTGAAGTTATAAGTGAAAATCAGTGCAAATAATAACAAAGAATTCCCATGAAAAGAGATACAAAGTACAAACAGACCTACCCCAAAGGAGGTGTAGATCTCCAGACATCGATTAAAAGTAGACTTAAACGAGACATTTGCCATAATAACACTAGATACTTTGATCATGTAATTCCCAACTGCGTTGTAATGCCCTGGTGTTGAAAGTGTTGAAGGGTATACGGAATTTAGGCTGACATTTGATAAAGTCACAAGTCAGAATTTCCGCTTCTGATTTACTCGATCAATTCTTTTGTGGAATTAATTTATTTCTAGTGACTACAGTGGAACTATCTTAAGTTGAACTACTCATTATGCCAAGAAAAAGTTTAAGATTCCTTTTTTTTTGTGATTTATTTTATTTTATACTTTGAATTTCGAATATTATAATGTAAAATTGCTTATAGTTTTTTTTAAATATATTTTTTAGATGTATTTATTTTTATATATTATTAATGTTTTTAGCCCAGTAACTCTGTTTTCGGCATCCGAAAATAGCGATTACAGTCACCCCACTCAGCGATTAAAGAGTGCCGATCATTATCTGGCCCAGCGATAGATGAGCACGGGCCCTTCACGCCTGCCAAAGCCACAAAAGACATGCATATATACAGAAATATATATCTGTTTTCCTAAACTCACACTCGACAGAACTTGAACACACGACTCGGGGCTCCAGGGCGATAAAATGCAGTGTCAATTGAAGTGCTTGATTAGGCGATTTGCAAGCGATTCGCCAGCGATTTCGAACGCCTGCAATTAGAAACGGCGGCGCACTGCAAAATAAATGGATGGCAGGGGCGGTGGCGTTGGGCTCTTTTCAGGGGTCTGTCACTCACAAGCATCGCGGGGTGGTGCTTGAAAAATGATTTACACGCGTAAATCATAAATTATGCCCATTTCGAGTGGCCCGTTAGGCCGGAGAATCCATGACAAATGCAGATGACGCCCAATGCAATGCCAAATACCAATGACGATTGCGGCTGCAGTGCGATGTTATGGTTGATTCTGATTCTGATGGTGATTGTGAGTTTGATTGAGATTTTGATTGGTATGATGCTAGTGGCCCCCGAATGATTGTTATGAAGATGACGCATTTTAGCACCGACACTTGCCCCTCTGAACTTTTCTGAACTCATTCAGAGCCCATTGTCCGCTGGCTGTGGTTTTTCCTCTTATCAGTCAGGCAGCTGGCCATCGACGTCAGTCAAGTCGGCCCAATCCAAACCAATCCAATACACTCGAATTCAATTTCGAATTTCACACCACTTTCAATCACACACATCGGCACCTGGTTTGATTGAAAGCGACGGTGGTGCCAACCAATACTTTCAATGCTAATGAGCTGCGATTCCGTTTAGCCATCGCCAAAAGGCAATTCAGTTCGCATCGGTCTTCGCTGGGCATCGCACCGTGAAACCTTCCGGGTCTCCAAAACCGAAGTATAAGCAGGCCACCTATTGACACCTGGATATAGTTTCTGAGTGCCCATGCAGAACGTCACGATTGTCGTACGATTATCGCACCATTCCCACGTCCGGTTGTCCAGTCTAATTAAAAAATATCGTTTTTTGCGCACTGATAAACGCGCTGGCAACGCAAAAAAGGAAGTCTAGATAAAGTCTGAGAAACCCATAATATTTGGACAGTACGATGCATAAAAGTGATCTCTGTGTGCTGATTGTGATCTCCTTGGCGTGCTCCTTTCAATCAGGTTGGTACTGTACTTTGTAGGTCTGAAGTCCCGACAAACATTTTAATTAAAATATATAAGAAAGGCTACTTTCCCAATCTATAACCCTCGAAAACTTAATAATAATTGCACTTTAAAATCAGATTAAATAATTGCTTGCACAATTACATGTCCCTTATGTGCAATTACCTTTTCAATACGCCTATGTAACCAAAGTTGAAAGACAAACAAGCTACTACTTCAACCCTTCTTTGGATTCCTCGCTGGTACTTTCCCACTTGGAGTACAAAATATCACAGTATTTTTTAGTTAAAGTGGAATGCATTACGACAAGATAATTATCAATACTTATTCCACATATTTCTTAGAATTCTGTCTAGTTGTGAAATAAATCGCAATAATTCGAAAGTAGTTAGATAAGGTTTCCATAAAAACAAAACATTTTAAGTTAAGACAAAACAATAATAATAATATTTAAAATCTGGAGAGGCTTTTATTGCTTTTGTCTTGAAAGAAGTATTTAATAAGAAATCTATTATCAGTTCAAATAAACATTTTAAGTTAAGCCAAAACAATAATAATAATAATTAAAATCTTAAGAGGCTATTATTGCTTTTGTTTTGAGAGAAGTATTTAATAAGAAATCTATTATCAGTTCAAATAAGTTTTGAAAATATATTTTCTGTTTAGTTTTAGTACATCCTTCTGTTTTCAAATTTATAATTATTATTTTGGGGGCCTTGGGATCTTCTAATATAATAATTTAATGAAAATCTCATCTTTAGATCTCTAGATAATTCCTTACCCAATCTATCCATTCACACCAAAAATACGCTTCATTGATCACTGATCAACAGGTTTGCCTTAAGAGCAACTTACAAGTGATCAGTAGAAAACTTAAGAGCACCCAAAGACAGCATCGTTTGGATCGCAGAGAGCACCGATCTCAACCGATCCAATCGCTCTTTATATGTAGTATCTCTTCGACGGGGTCTGGTCTGTTCGTTTCTTGTCAGTTTGATAAGGCCACCTTGAGACGGTGCAAAATCGAGCACAATCGCAAAAAGCAACCGCTCTCAGCTCTTGAATCAAAACCGCTGCCAATTCGCTTAAATTTGCAGGCAAATTCTCAAAACGAATTCAGTTGAAAAAGGCGCGTTGTTCGAACCGGGCATCAACATTTTTTAGCGGTTTATTTTCAACAGAAAAAATAAAATAAAAATAAACAAAAAACACAACCAACTCAAACAACAAACCTCATGTAATTGAAACATTCAAACGTTAACGTAAACGCAAATGATCTTTTAACTAAATTTGGAAAGACGCATTGAGCACGTGCCGCACATTCGCAGACACCTTGAAAATACCGCAAAAAATAAATCAAAATAAAAGCCAGAACTGAACTGATAAGAGTGTATTTATCAGAGCGAGTAAACGCGTGCTAGCTGAAAAAATAAATATCCGCGAAAACAATATTTAATTAATTAACTCGCGCGATCAAGGGGCGTGGCATTCCGCTCCACAGAAATGTTAATTCTACTTCAGCTATATTAATTGTCAACGTCAACAGAAATGCTTCTTCGTACACACAAAACAATTTGTTGTTTTTCAGGCTAAAATTATAAAAATAATAAAAAGCAAATTTTTTGTTACCTTATATTTCTTATTTTTACTAGAAATATGTGTTATATTTTTTAAAGTATTAGCTTTCTTTAAAAGTGATATATAAATGATTTTTCTGTGTATTTTTGTGCGTTTCACATTTCGCTCTCTTCGCATTTTTCGGTGAATTTGTTGTTGCCCGATATTTTTGCTTAATTTTTCATTTCGGCTTTTCGGTTTTTTTTCGGCTGCTTCGCGTTTTTGTGTGTCGCACGATTTTTAACCAGTTTCTTCAGTCTTCTTGGCCCGAAATAAGAAATGAGAAGAGAGCCGAAATAAAAGAGAATTGGCCAGATCGTGTGTTTATTTTTCTTTTTTTTTTTTGGCTGGCACAGCGACTTTTCAATGTTTTCGCGTCGATTCTTGCGTTTATTTTTACGTTGACGCTGGCTCTTTTGGCCATTTCTCTGATTAGATAATCTCTAGCGAAGATCCCACGCTTCCTGCTTAGATAATCTAATAGTCAGGGTCACCAAAAATCACCCCATTTCTCACCGCCTTTCCCAATACAGTGTAAATACTTTGTAAGATCAAAGGAAATAAAGTGAACAACCAAGTAAAAGACACTTAAAAACAAAAGAGCAAAAGAAGAGCAGAGCGATAGACAAGTAAAATACCATACCATGGCCATAGAGTCACGCTCTACGGGCACTGCAAGTGATACCACAAAACCCGCCGCCAAATCAACCATAACTTCAAAATCTCCAGTGACATTCGGTAATCTCGGCGAGAAAAGACGCGCTGAACAGCTGTTCCGTTGCGCATGCGCCAATTTCAATCTGCTGCTGCTGACGCTGATTCTCGGATTTGGCAAATGCTGCACTGCCACGCCCACTCCTCTGAGTCCACTCAGTTCGCCCTCGACGGACACGCCCACCTCTGCAGTTAGCCCACACAATCCACAAGCACTGGACGAGGGCGGTTCAATGAGCAAACTGATCGATGGCAAGGCCTTCATCAACATGGGCTTCAAGTTCCTCAACGTTTCCGGAAAGATTGGCACACCGCTCGGCATAGGTGAGATCCCAAGAAGTGTGCATCAGGTGAGATGCAATTGAAAAACCCCAAAGAAAATAGCAAGAAAACCAGAAAGAGAAAATGGGGAAGATGGGGGTGCTGGGGGGCACTGAAAGTGCGAAGTTTGTTTTTAGCTTAGCATGTGCTAATTTTAGAACACAGACGATGTCGAGGTTGAAGTGGAAACTGAAGTTTGGTTACCCTATAAAAGGGGTATATTATCCATTTCAATTTTATTTCAACAGAAAATGTATTACCTCTATGATGATAAAAAATATTAAACCTTTTAGAACCAGATTCTACTTTGTAGAACCTTTTTTATTTATTTTAGGTAGAATCTGACTAATCTTTAGACTGGAAGTCTTTTCCGCTTATCTTGTATTGTAGTCTATAAGAAATATTAAAACTTTTCCACATAAAATGCGTTCTAGAAGAATGTAGAACCCTTCAAACTTAAATGATTACCTAGCGCAGTTAATTTAAAACACGTGTAGTGGATTTACAACCTAATCGCTAAAGCGTTATCAACAATCACCATTAACAATAAAATTAAATGATAAATTGCATTATTTAGTTATTACTCAATTTAATACCAAAACGATGAAAAAACAAGAGGGAACGCTATAGTCGAGTGCCTCGACTATCAAATACCCGTTACTCAGCTAAAGTCAGCAGTCTCAAGCAGGGCAAACCAAGCAGCCGCTTCAAAAAATTTAAAAAATTTCTTCTACATTTCGGTAGGCGTTAATAACCCAAACAAAATTGCGTTTACACTTTTGCTCTAGCTTTAAAACTATGGGCGCCACAGCTTTTCGCGGTTTGTGGGCGTTAGGGGGGGGGGGGGTTTCCAACTTTGGTCTATCAATATGTATTGATGAAACGAATACACATTGCTTTTCCCATTAATATAGCTTCAAAAATGTGGGTGCCACAGTTTTTCGCGGTTTGTGGGCGTTAGAGGGGGCGCGGCACATCGGCGTGAAAAACTTGCGCTGCGTATTAACCCCTACAATCTGCATGCCAAATCTCAATCTTCTAGCTTTTATAGTTTCCGAAATCTCAGCGTTCATACAGACGGGTGCCAAGGTTTTTAGCGGTTTGTGGGCGTTAGGGGGGAGGGGGGGTTTCCAACTTTGGTCTATCAATATGTATTGAAGAAACGAATACACATTCCTTTTCCCGTTAATCTAGCTTCAAAACTGTGGGTGCCACAGTTTTTCGCGGTTTGTGGGCGTTAGAGGAGGCGTGGCACATCGGCGAGAAAAACTTGCCTGCGTATTAACCCCTAGAATCTGCATGCCAAATCTCAATCTTCTAGCTTTTATAGTTTCCGAGATCTCAGCGTTCATACAGACGGGTGCCACAGTTTTTCGCGGTTTGTGGGCGTTAGAGGGGGCGTGGCACATCGGCGTGAAAAACTTGCGCTGCGTATTAACCCCTAGAATCTGCATGCCAAATCTCAATCTTCTAGCTTTTATAGTTTCCGAGATCTCAGCGTTCATACAGACGGACGGACGGACAGACGGACGGACAGACGGACGGACAGACGGACAGACGGACAGACGGACAGACGGACAGACGGACATGGCTAGATCGACTCGGCTAGTGATCCTGATCAAGAATATATATACTTTATATGGTCGGAAACGCTTCCTTCTACCTGTTACATACTTTTGCACGAATCTAATATACCCTTTTACTCTACGAGTAACGGGTATAATCAGCAATAAATTAATTAAATTACAACATTTTAAAAATGTTTTATTTGTTTTTCATTCTGCTGATGCAAAAAATTACTTTCGTAATTCCAAACACAAATAACTTCAAACCCTTTAAAGGCAAAACAAACGAACTTGACGTATATGAGCCAATAATAAGATTAACAATATATGACCGTTCAATATTATTATTTAATATTGCATTTCATCACCGATGATTTATAATCCGCACAATCTTTCCATCAAGGGTATCATCTAAGTGGCAAGTCACTCGCTTCACACATCATGCACTTGAAATGGGTTCAGCTAAAGAGATACAGATACATTTACAGACACCGATGCAGTCGCAGATACAGATACAAAAGTGCACTTGCCACTTGTTGCACACACATACACACGATAGGTGGATCCCCAGATACCGTGGTATCGAAATAGTCGAAAATTGTTTATCAACTTCCGCATTGATTTCCGCCTGGCTGACCACCGTATATCCATATCTTCTAATGGTTTTTAGATAATGAAAGCTTTTCATGTCTGACTGTGACGTTTTCTGTGGCACGGGGCATTCCAATCGTAAATCTTACTTTAAATCTAGCCACCTGCTTTGGCTAATAGGGATTTGCGCATAGTGTTAGCTAGCCCTGAACTGGGGATTATCTTATCGGTCAATTTTACGATTTGTTTTTATGCATTTTTCGACCGCCGGGATTTCGCGATTCGGCGACAAGTGGGCAATCAAGGGCAGTCAGACAATAGAAATTCCCTTTAATAAATCACAAATTATTGCACTGATAGCACAATGGGTTTGCAATTGTTGAATTAAGTCATTCAAATGATCTTCAAATGATATTGATTGAAAGGGCTATATTTAATAAACAGAAAGGTTATAATTTCAGTAAAAAAAATATTTAAAAAAAATGTTTTAAGATTATTTTCTCAATGTTTACAAATCGATTTTAGATATTTATAAATCTTCAAATCTTTTTTAAGATTTCCCATTTTTACCAATCAATCAACATGTTTTAAGCTAAAAAAAAATCCTATGTCTAAAAATGGCCCATTTACTTGCAATTTTGTACTTTGCTCTCGGGATTCTTGGACTTTGCTCGATATAAATTAAATTGTTGACAGAAAAAACACATCTTTTTCTTAACCTGCTCACAAAAAACAAGTCGCATTTCACAGATATTTTTAAGAGGAAATTGACGTAGTCCAGAAAATCTGTGCGCCGTTCAACTGCGATGTTTTGGTTAAATTTAAATATTCGTGGGGCCCTCAACATGTTGTGAACTAGGAAAATGCACACAAATATAGACAGAGTCGAGCCCCTATTTCTCTATCGAATGGCGTTGTAATGCCGCCATTATGCTTCTTTATCTCTTTCTATCTCTTCGAGAGACTCTCTCTCTCTCTCTCTAGATTTTCAACGATTTAGTGAGATTTTCCTCTGCTGATTTATTGCTAATTCCATTTGATTTTTCTCGCTCGAGAGTTGCTGTCAGATAAATTAACATATGCTTGATTTGATATGTGCCTGCTCATATAGATATGTTCTCGTATCTCTATGTGTGACGTTGCAAGGTCGCCGAAGAGAGACAGAACTTGATTCAATTTTTATTTGTGCGCCCCATTTCGCTTTAGATTTTAATTTATTCGCCGTGCCAACAGATTTCTCTAGCATATAAAACTAGTTTGTGCCAGAATCGATGGCAAACAATAACAATAACAAATTATTAGTGGGCGTGCTCATCTTACGTAGCGAATGTTGTTGCAGTTTAATTGTTTTGTTTGCCTAGAGTAAACATGTTTTGATTGATTCAACAATTCTTGAGAAATTGTTAATGCATCCTATGATGCACCAAATCAATCCTTATATTGATCTTATCCCATAGGAATCACGTGTTATTTCACTTTATTTATAAAATTCAATTCATTCGAGCAATTATCAGGTAATCCATTAACCTTGATCTTCCCGCTGAACTTATCAATGCTTTGCTATTCACAATTAAATTAGTATTAATTTGCTAAATCGGAAAAAAGAAAATATATTACTGATTGCTATTGCTTCCCAGCACTTAACACCTTAACATTCTTATCAATTTATGCTCGTTTTTTTCCCACAATTATGATTAATTCTGCGCTCGCTTTGGCTGCTCTGACCATGAGATAACCGCTTATCTGGAATTATTTCTACTATCGCTGTTTTTTTTTTAATAGAAAAATCGTATGATGATGATGACAGCTTGCAGTCTAGGATTTTCGGGGGGCCAAGTGAGGTTTATTGGGTTAAGCCAACCGGATTGCGAGTGAACTTGTTTTCGCCCCGGCGATTAATGAAATCATTAGATATGCTAAGCAGTCTGGCTCTCTATATTGTTTATTTATTCAAAGTCTCGCATTGCGTCCGAAGTTTGGTCCAAGTTACCGACAGACAGTCTGCTGGCTATGAGGCTGATATTGAACTGGTTTTTTGATCCGTGGGGTGTGTCCGCCTCATCACGGAAACTCTGTAATCAATGGTTATCAACTGGTTCAATTAAGTTAGTCAAACTCAGAAGTTCTAGAATGTGACAGGGAAACAATGGAGATTAATTGATGGGTGCCTGCAACGGCTGGGAAAAATATATAAATGGGTTAATTGATGGGTAAACAATGCGAATGAATTTTCAAGGATGCTTCCTTGTATTTTATTTTTCTGCAATTCTGTGGAATTCTTATTTAAGACCCTTATCAACTTCAATAAGCTATGCTGACTTATTTTAAGCCATTTTCAGGGTCACAAAGTACGAATATTTTTGGTTATTTTCCTATTTTTGCCCAGAGAACCGAATATTATTGCTCCATTATCCTATTTGGAATCCTTCTTCTAGCCCCAAGCTAATATTTATTTTTAGACTTATTCACTCACATGTACGTCGCATGAGGCAAAGAAACTCATTCATCGCCCGGCTTGACGTCATGAATTGCTTGAATGAAATTCCCTCATCTGTCCCATAAATACATGCATGCATTTGGCTGGAATTATATTTCGCCATTTTGTTGACTGCCATCGTGCATAATTGAAAACAATTCCCGGCCAGCCAGTGCGGCGACTCGAAATTGAATTGATTTGACCTTATTGATTGACGGCTGGCCGGCAATCGGAAATATCCCTTTGTTTATTTTGCCACACGCACTCCACATTGCAGCGAACTTCAATTACAACAATTAGCAAGTTTATGCATATGGAAATGGAAATGCGAATGGTTAAACATTGGGGCTATTGAAATATGCAAACGTGTGATGGATCGCCCGGAGGAGGAGGCGGAGGAGGTCCTGTGAATGGGTCAAGCGAACAGCTGTCAGCGGCAGGCGGGACGGAAAACCCTTTTCAAAACGGTTCCACTTCAACTCTGCCTCCCGTCTGTTATTATCGCTTTTTCTGGCTCTCTGTTTGTTCAATGGCAATCTATTACATTCATTTTTTATATGTCACATTTTGTTTTAGGTCCTTACAGAGAGAAAAAGAGAGAGAGATCGGAATGATTTGTTCAGGTCATTGTTATACTTTTTAGAGATCAAATTGATATGTTTGAATCATCAATTTTACATTAATCATTTACTTTTTAAAGGTCATATTCATATCATTTTTATATTTTATATATATTTTATTTTTCTTTATTTTCATCATGATAATATATCAAGTTGATATGTATGAATCATCAACTTTACATTAATCACTTTCTTTTTAAAGTCAAGTTATTCATATAATTTTTACTCGTAAAAAGATTATCTTTATCTTCAAGTTGATATGTTTAAATCATCAATTCTACATTAATTATCTTTGGCTTTTAATTGATATGGATTACGGTAGAATTGACCTATCATATCGAATGTTTTCTGTAAACAATACTTTAAGAAATATAAGTTCAAGAAGTATTTTCCAAACTCAAATCATTTCTCTCTGTGTAAGACTGTTGACATTCCTTGGGTTTTCTGCCCGTCTGATGGCTTGTTTTGTTTTGCGAATATATGTGTATTGCATATTTTCAAGGGCTCCTCTCGTTGGGAATTTTCGGGGGAGTCGCAAAAACTTTGTGATCCATTTTGTTTGAGGCTTTTCTGTTGATTAAAAGCTCCTCTCCCCTCCTCCCTTTTATCGTTTAGTATGCAAATTACTTGTCACACTCACACATATGTATGTACGCCTGACAGCAAGCGGATATACATATCTGTGTGTGTGTGCAAGTCTGCTGCTGATTGTTTTTGAAGTTTTTAGCCCTAATCAATTTGAGCCTTTGTTATTTTTCCTTTAATGAGAAAAGTTTGCTGTGAGCGAGTGGCCCCAAAGCCCGTAAGTCCGTGACTCAGAGTCGTTATAATTAGCTTTAAGCGTTTGTTTGCCCATCTAAATCAGGCTCTGTTTATGTTGCAGGGCAATCCCTGGAGGCCAAGTGCGATGAGAAGCAGTTCCAATGCCACAGCGGCGACTGCATCCCCATTCGATTCGTTTGCGACGGCGACGCGGACTGCAAGGATCACAGCGATGAGCAGATAAAGGAGTGCAAGTTTATAGGTGAGTTTTATATTTAAGAGTTATTACAACTTAGTTTTAAATAGAAAATATTATATAATAGTTTCTGGATAAAAATCACAGTTCATTTAGCATTCATGCCATTTGGTATTAAGTGCAATTTATTATTTTTTTAATGAACAAACAATTTTTAGATATTTGTCAAAGCTACTAAGCTAGATTATAATTTATTTCCGCACTTATGAGTCAATTTTTCATTTAAATTTTTTGACAAATATTTTTTAAAATATTTTAAGAAGTTAGGAGACTTTTAAGCGTCAGGATTTATTATGCAATTAATAAATAAATTAGTGATGATAATAAATGATTACAAAATACATTTTAAAGGTAATTTAAATTAAAGAAAATCAAAATTATTTCAAGCTAGTTGCAAACTGCATTTATGGGCCAATTTTTCATTTCAATTGACGACATATATTTTTAAAAAATATTTTAGGAGATTAAGATGAAAACAAAAAATTCAAATCCTTTTTAAATCGATGAATTTATTATGCATTAAATTAATACATAATTAATTAAAATATGCGATTACAAAATATATTTGATTGTTAAAAACATAGGAATGATAAAACATGGCAGAAAACCTCAGATTTCAATAGCATACTTTCAGGCCGCCGTTGTAATAGAACCCCCACAATGGCGTCCGCATAATTAGGCTTGGTCAGCAGTTGGTCAATTGTTGGTTTTCCTTTTGTTTGAATCAAACCTGAAACGGCCCGAATCGAAATGGAAACCGAAACTAGTTTGCAACATTTACGCATCGCAATTGTCGCTGACTGGTGACCAAAAACTGTGCCATGGCATTCCCCCGCCGCGAGTATCTTTGTATCTTTGCAATTGCAACTGGGTAGCTGTATCTGCAACGCACTTAGCATTTAGCATTCAGCTTTTGCTTTAGCTGACTGCAACATGCGGCTCAGTTGCATCAGCAATTTTTCGCCGCTGTCTGGTCCCCGGCTTTATCATTTTGCGTCGCACGAGACTTTTGCGACTTATGGCGGCCCGATGGGATCGTAAAAGGAAACTATGTGAGGTCGTCTGCTCTGGCTGGGCTTTATCACCCAACTTTGAGTAGTGCCAGACACCGAAAACTGACTACTGACTACTGGACACTGAACACTGAGCAATCGAAACGAGTGCATCCCATTTTGGGATTCTTGCGGCGCATAATGCAACTGACTTATGTAACGCGCCGCTGGAGGGAAATGCATTCCCCAGCGGCGAAATTGATAATGAGCAGGGATGATGATGGTATGGCATGCCAGTTGAACTTGGGGGAATTCGATAAGAGAGAGCTTGGATTTCCCGAAGAATGCTGACCGTAATTATGCTAAATGCTCGCAGGCGGAACTGCATTATCTTAGCTTATGTATGTTACTGCGACATTACGATGCTTTTGTGGTGCAGCGTGAAGTGTGTCAAGGGATGGCATATTTTTAATTACAAAGTTGTAATAAAATATATGGTTGAAATATAGAGATAATATTTCTAAAGATTTCTAAATTTTTGATAAATTACTTAAAGGTGTTTTTAACCTACCTTTATAATAATAATAAAGTATTACTTATACTTTTCAATTTAATTTAATTTTTAATCCCAAAAAAAATATATATTTGGCTATAACAAAAAGTATAAAAAACTTCAAAATCAAAAAAAAAAAATATTTATGCCAACATGATACGCATTCTTACCTGACTCAGGATTTAATGAAATATTTATATAATAACAATAAATAAATATAAATATTTATATAATAATAATAAATTTATAATAATAATAAATTATTACTATTACTTTTTAATTTACTTATTAGTTTTATTTTTTCAATCCAAAAAATCCAATAAAGAAAAGTATAGAAAAATCCCTAAAAAATCCAAATCAAATAAATATCTATGCCAAAAGTATAATTATCCTTGCCAGACTCAGGATCCAATGACTCCGAATTCACACTCACAACAAATCCGAAAGTAACTCCAGTCTCTCACTCATCTCAAATGCACTCAACCAGCGAGAATTCCACTCGACTCGAGCCCGATTTTTGCACTCGACTCGCTGACTTTGGCAAGCTTTCGGTTTCTCGGCTGCTGCGGAGGCTGCAAACAACTTTGGGCGGAATTGTTTTTAAGGATAGCCGCTCTGCAACCAACCACTCAGTTGGCGGCGAACCTCTCAACCAAACGGATGTTGACGCGAAAAAGTGCTAAAAAGGACTGCCTTCTAGCTGAAGGGGAATTTGCATATATATAATAAAAAAATATATATATAAACTCAAAGAATCGTGTGAAACGCAGACCAGCGAAAGTGTGCCAAGTGTGTGAGTGTGTGCCAAAATACAAAAAGCCGAGAAGGAATAAACAAATTACGCGAAAATATTTAAGGCTAATCGGCCAGCGAGCAGACGCAGTCTGTGTTGCCAAGATTCCTTTTTTATCTCTGACAAAAGCGCCAGCAGCGGGACATGAAAATCCTGTCCCCGTCCCCCAAAGGATATTGCCAAGGAAGTCTCCGTTTCTCGGCCAGACTTATCCTCAAAGTCAATCGGTGACAGTTGATGGGGTTGACTTCCCCCCAAAACAGCCGCCCTTCTGGCCATTTATCATTTAGTTGAACATTAAATGAGTTTCCGCCATATTTCCCCTTCTGACCCCAAAATGGAATATCGTGTTTACCATTTACATAGTATATTCCGTCTGTCCGCTTGTCCGCTGTGCTCGTAATGAACTTGAAATGTGCTGCTCGAGGGCAGTTTTTGTTTGCGGAAATTATGCAATCAATTTGTGCAAGTTGGTTGGTCCTCTAGAATATGTCACCAAAAGATGTTCTGCTGTTTTGTTTGTCAATCATAAACGAGAGAAAGAAAATCTTGGCCCACTGAAGTACTCACCGCCTAATCTTCTTCAGCTCCCCAAGGAAACCTAGTGAAAATCGCGGGAAAGAAACCTCGAAAATGGGTCGCATTTGGTGTTTACTCTTCGTTGTCAGTTTGCTGCACACTCAGAGCCACAGTTTTCGCGCTCTGACCATAAACGGTATGCAAATAATTATGCTGATTATTTCGTTTGCTGTGAATTTAATGGAATAAAATACTATTTGAGGGAACAATACGATAAATTAAGTGAAGCGTTTATTTATGGACATTTTTAGACTACAATAATCATGGTTATTTCCGCAATATTTTGGCGGAAAATATAAATATTGGTGGAGATTAATTTATGCATATCATATATAATTTACGTGTATTTTGTGAAAATGAGTAGTGCTAAATAAACAAAGAAAGAGCTTAAAAAATTTCATTTAATAATAAAAATATTTAATAATATCTTGATTACCTGGAACATAATTTTAGTACTACCCAGATTGTGTATTTCACTATTTCCTAGAGTTTTTCAAGTCTTAAGCTCTCTTTTCAACTCTGTAGTGTAGCTATAATGTCCTTTTATCAGTCTCGTGAAAGATAACCAAAAGTTAACTCCCAACGCTGAAGAACCCTCAGTAAAACTAGTCGAAGTTTCGGGGGGAAAAGTTGTAACTATTATCAGGTCGAAAAGTTTTCGACACCTTTTAACTTAAATTAAACATGCCGAAATCCCAATCATCTGGATTTACAAAAATCCCGGCTTTCCCCATGGAGTTTGCCGCATTTTCCCAGGACCTGCAGCCCGTGGCCTTTATGCAGGATTCCGGCTATGCCTCGCATGCAACAGAATATTTTTGCAAGCGCCGCTTAACATTTGCATACAAATTGCCAGCGAGCAGAGACTGAGCGGGAAAATACACGGAAACATAGACCGCCAAAGGCCAAAGTTTTTTAATCAACTGAAAAGCCGTTTAAACTTAGTTAAAAAAATAAATTATGCTGCAAAATGCTGCATGACAAGCGCAACTTTCATATTTTTATTTTTTTTTTTTTGGCAGCGGGGGCTGCATAAATTGCAATCAATGAAAGTTTCGCAGCGCCATGTCAGACATGATATAAAAACTGGTGTAATTTGATTTTTAATTGGCGACCCAGGCGACATCAAATTTTAATACGGGCGGATCGTCGAATATTACCAATATGTCCGCTGGGCACAATTCCCCCCGAAAAAAAAATAATGTCACATATTAGCAAAAACGAAACCGAGCAGAGAAATAACATAAAACCGAATCGACAATCATTGAACCAAAAGCGGGGGGCGTGGAAAATGTTTTCCACCTCCTGCACTTGTTTCTACTGTTCTCTCCGCATTTTTATTTTATATATTTTATTCTGGCTCGGGTCA
The DNA here is from genome assembly GCA_037075245.1 of Drosophila mimetica. Taxonomy (NCBI): domain Eukaryota; kingdom Metazoa; phylum Arthropoda; class Insecta; order Diptera; family Drosophilidae; genus Drosophila; species Drosophila mimetica. The sequence goes on along the minus strand of JBAMCH010000023.1, from coordinate 9,079,013 downwards.
CACATGTGGCCAATTTTTCTTGTTCACTGAATGTGTATTTATTTTTGCCTTTTTTGTTTTGCTCCTATTTTTTAACAAATATTGGCTCACATCAAAGTTTTGTTTCCCTGCTCACGAGCACTCACCAACACTCACACATTTTTTCATGCCACATTTCATTCGAATTCATAAAAAGTTTAGAAAAGTAATCAAATAAAATGTTATTGATATGGCCAACGCAGGCCTGACAAGCATAAAAATAAAAATTGATTAAAGTTTACACGCGCCCGAAACGAATTTTGGCCAAGATTTGCATAATCAACAGCTATTTGCAATGGCCACAGGGCATTTTCCAATATCATTTACACCAAAATGTTGAGAATTCCACTTTATAGAGGCCGTAAAAGTGCCCCAAGAATTTGACAAATGCCACGGAAATATTCAAACAACAATGTTAGGCGAAGGAAAATTTCTAATTGCCGAGGATGTTTGTCCAAAAGTATGCAATAGAATTTTGTGACCAGCTTTTCCGGCAAAAAAGCTGCGTTTCATAGCAACAAGTCAGCGGATTTTAAAACCGACTAATCCGATTACAAGCCGTACACGTATCCCCTATATATCTATATATACCGTATGCACAGGCGCCGTATAGAAATGACACATTTTTGCTGCCCCTTGGAGTGGCATTGAAAAGCCATTGCAGCGCTCTTTTTGTTTGAGTTTTGTGTTTTGTGGGGTATTTCCCTTGCTCAGCACGTGCTCAAGTGCGTGTAAATAAATACATGTGTGTGTGTGTGTTTGGGCGGGTGGTGTAAAGTGGGCGGGGGAGTGGCCATACATATAGCCATAAACACGCGCAAATATCCGAGTGGCCCCTATTTCCTCGACTGTTTGTTTGGCTTTTGTTTTTGATACGGGTCGCCAGCAGAGTTCAAAGCCAGGCAAACATATAAGTGCGGTCACAGTAAGACTCTTTTTATGAAACGGAAATTCCTATGATTACAAATACTTTTTATGTCACTTAAGTTCATTTTAATAGGGATATATGAGTTAATTTAAACGATAAAAAACTAATTTAAAACTTGGTTAAACATTTTGCATGTTATAAACCCTATTTAGTCCTAAGGTCGAAATTTAAGTTAAGGTTGTAAGTTAAGTTGAGGTTATGTTAGGTGAGGGTTAGGATTTTTTTATCTATTTTAAATCACACAAGATGAACACTAAAAGGTTTTTCATTTTATCTTAAGTAACTAAAAGTACTGAAACTCTCTTAAGTCTTCATATTCCACTGCAAAATCTGCACAGCCATGATTTAGTTGTATGTTATAAGTTAGGTGGTTGAGGTTATGTTAGGTGAGGGTTAGGAATTTTCTATCTCTTTTTGAAATCACTATTGTAGTAAAGAACATCCAAATAATTCACTGCAATATATCTTAAGTCTATTTATTCCGCTGCAACATCTGTATAATCATGATTTAGTTGCAAGTTCTAAGTTAAGTTGAGGTTATGTTAAGTGAAGGTTAGGAATTTTCTATCTCTTTTTAATACCCCACAAAATAAGCACTAAAAGGTTTTCTATTTTAACCTAAGTATCTTTTTACTACCTCCAAATAAATCACTGCAACGCTCTTAAGTCTATTTATTCCTCTGCAACATCTGTATAGCCATGATTTAACCCGAGTTTCCTTGCTCCTTGCAGAGGCCACCTGCTCGTCGGACCAATTCCGCTGCGGGAATGGCAATTGCATACCGAACAAATGGCGCTGCGATCAGGAGAGCGATTGTGCCGATGGCTCCGACGAAGCCAACGAGTTGTGCAGTAAGTATTTCGCCTCCCTTTTTGGGGGGCAGGCAGGGGGAAAAACGGGGGCTTACACACGGGGAATCCCTGAGCTAACCGACGACTATTTCGATTGTGTGTTTAGTGAACGCCTGTCCCAACAACGAGTTCAAATGCCACACGGTCGACCAGTGCATTCCGCGTAGCTGGCTCTGCGATGGCAGCAACGATTGCCGCGACAAGTCCGATGAGGCGCACTGCAGTAAGCTCACTACTACTTCGTCCTTGCAATCGATACGAAACCAGATACCACCCACTGCCAACCATGTGCCGTTTAATCGCTTTCACTAACCAACTTGCCGCATAACTCATACGCACCCTTAATGGAGTGGCGCTTGCATAATTTTCGCAACAATTTCGCCCCCCCTTTCTGCTTAGAAGTTTAATCAAGTCATTGAGAGTGAGAGTCCTGTGGGGTGGGTGTATGGGTGTGCTTGTGTGTGTTGCTCACTTGAGCGCGTGTGTGTGTTTGTGATTGCGCGGGTGTATTGTGTACTCATTCCTGGCGGCCCTTGACAACAAGTATACGACGCGTTGTCGCTGGCGCCCGGCAACATCGCATGAATTTCGCTTAATACCCGCCCACAGAGAAGAGCTGCTGCCACAGGATCCCTGGCGTTCAAGTACAGGACTTAAGTACAGTGGAACTTCAATAAAAATAAGGTGATTTGATCCTTTAATAAGTATCCTTCATAAGAAAGTGTTTAAAAATACGGTTTAAATAATACAAATAAATTCTTAACTTAATGAAAACTTTAGTGTCCAACTTATTGAAGTTCTACTGTACCGAAGGGTGTTAGAGCATAAAACCAGTTTGCTACTTTAGTGACATCGAACCCCAGGATGAAACCCAAGGCCAATGGAATATTTGGCCATATTTTTCCCTTTTAGATGATGGGGTGAACGGGATAAATGAATTTATTGCCATGTCTCCTGCGGTTATACATGGCGTATGCGTAATGCATTGAGAGTAATGACAGCTAAAACACGATGCTTTCTCCCTTCCGTTTCGCCCCATTTCCAATAAATGCCGCCCATCGATATCGATAGGAGCCCGCACCTGTTCGCCGGATGAGTACGCCTGCAAGAGCGGCGAGGGGCAGTGTGTTCCTTTGGCCTGGATGTGCGACCAGAGCAAGGACTGCAGCGATGGCTCCGATGAGCACAACTGCAGTAAGGATAATCCATCAATTTGTTTCCCCTTTTTTTTTGTAGAAAAATTCTTTGAAAACATTTATCAAATTCGTACATGTTTCTTTTAGTTAAATGTAATTTCTCTAAAGATATTTTCCATTAAAAATTTATTTAAAAATAGCATTTATCTGTGAAAACATTTCTCACTGAAGTTCTGCCTTTCCTGAAGTGCAAATAATTTACATTTTGTTTTCCCCTTTTTGTAGTTTAAATATACCCACCTATTTATTTACTTTTGATTCTACTTCAGCTCAGATAAATGGCTTGAGTTTTAGTTGAGCTCCCCGTTGGGTGTACAAATACTGTTTAATTTTTGTTCGTCTGCAGTTGCATTCCGCAACCAACTGACTTCAGAGCTTGCCCCATTCAGCCACTCAAACTAAACCTCATTGCTAACTTATTTCAACTATTGAGGCAACCGCACTTCATTTGGTTTTTGGTTTTTAGTTGCCTTCCATTGGAAGTTCTTCACAGTTGCAGTGGCAAGGATTCCGATGACCCCGAACGGAATCCGGAGTGTGCGGATAATCATTTCTTTGCTGTAGCGCAAAAATAACTTTGCAGCTGTATTTGATTTGTGAATGTTTATTTTCTTTGTCCGAATGTTCAATTAAAAGGTTCCACATCATTTGAAAATCCATTTTAATATTTACTCATGGTTTTCTGTAACATCAAATACATATTTTCACATATTTTTATTAAAGTTGCACTAAATCTCAACATTTAACTTGGCTAAATGAACTTTACACTCACCCTTACACCTTTTTCACCCCCACAAAGTAAACTCCCTTCACTTCACTTCATTTTGGCTTTGGTTTCTATTGTTTGGTCATTATTTGTTGCAACTCCCTTTGTGTGCGAGTTAAGCCTAAATATTCTTGATAAATTCCCAGACCAAACCTGTCGCGCCGACGAGTTCACCTGCGGCAATGGGCGGTGCATCCAGAAGCGGTGGAAGTGCGACCACGACGACGACTGCGGCGACGGCTCCGATGAGAAGGAGTGCCCGGTGGTGCCCTGCGACTCCGTGGCGGAGCACACCTGCACCAACGGAGCCTGCATCGCCAAGCGCTGGGTCTGCGACGGCGATCCGGACTGCTCCGATGGCTCCGATGAGCGGGTGAGTGAATAATGCCTGCCATAAATTTCCATTCCTTTTCTGGGCCCTCGGAGGAAAAGAGCTAACCCCCATTCCGCATCCCTTTTTTTCGGTGCTCGCCTAAGCCGCATGAATTATGGCCAAGTTGGGCATAACTCAGCGCCCTGCCAGCTTTGGCAGCTTTTGTTGTCAACGCATGGCACGCATAAAATTGCATTTTTGCATGCTTAGGGGGTGCATAATTTCCCCTGTGTGTGTGGGTGGGTGGGGGAGCATTTTCCCTCTGCATACTTTTCTGCATCGAAAAGTTTCCCAAAAGTGAGGGCAAGAAACTTTGTCCGCTTCCTCGGGCTAACGCTCGTTTTTGTTGTGCACCTTGCAACCGAATTTTAGCTATTTAAAGTTAAACTTTAGCAAGAAAAAAAAAAAAAATTCAAATGACACTTAAATTTCTAGAAAAATTTCGGGTTATACCTTTAAATTATTTTTCAAAGAAAAAGTGTAAAATTTATTTAAACTAAATTCATAGATTAGTTAATTTTTATTAATTCTGTAGATAAAATATAAATATATATTATATTAATTATATTTTGGTATCGATGTATATAATATATATTTTTCAAAAATTTATTTTTCGAGGGAATATTTCGAATAGAGAGTCTTACTTTCGAGTATCAACTTAAACTTTTTTCAAGAATAAAAAAAATTTTTTTTTTTATTTATAATTTTTATTTTTCTTTTCAACCTTTGCAGTCCTGTGCGAATGTGACCAAGACCACCACCCCCTGCTTGCCGCACGAGTACCAGTGCAAGGACCGCATCACCTGCCTCCATCACAGCTGGCTCTGCGATGGCGACCGCGACTGTCCCGATGGCGACGACGAGCACACGGCCAACTGCAAGAACGTGACCTGCCGGGCGGATCAGTTCCAGTGCGGCGATCGCAGCTGCATACCCGGCCACCTCACCTGCAACGGGGACAAGGACTGTGCCGATGGCAGCGACGAGCGGGATTGTGGGCTGAGTTTGAGCCTGGGAGTTGCCCAGGGGACTTGCAACACAACCAGTGAATTCGACTGCGGCGGTGGCCAGTGCATACCGCTCTCGAAAGTCTGCGATAAGAGAAAGGATTGTCCGGATGGCGAGGACGAACCGGCTGGCAAGTGTGGGATCAATGAGTGCGCCTCGAAGAACGGCGGCTGCATGCATCAGTGCGTCGACCTGAAGGTGGGCCACCACTGTCAGTGCCACGAGGGCTACACGCTGTCCGCGGACAAGCGCAGCTGCCAGGACATCAACGAGTGCGATCTGCCGGGCAGATGCTCCCAGATATGCGTCAACGAGATCGGGGGCTTCAAGTGCGAGTGCGAGGCGGGCTACATGCGGGATCCCAGGAATCACACGCGGTGCAAGGCCAGCGAAGGACACGCCTCGCTGCTCCTGGCCAGAAGGCATGACATCCGGAAGATAGCCCTCGACCACATGGAAATGACCTCCATTGTGAATAGTACAAAGGCAGCCACTGCCCTGGACTTCGTGTTCCGCACTGGGATGATCTTCTGGAGCGATGTGACCACGCAGAGCATATACAAGGCGCCCATCGATGAGGGTAACGAGAAGACGGTGGTGCTGACCAAGTCATCGGTGACCTCGGATGGCCTGGCTGTGGATTGGATCTACAACCATGTGTACTACACGGACACCCACAAGTGCACCATCGAACTGACCAACTTCGAGGGCAGCATGGGCAAGGTCCTGGTGAAGGACTCGCTGGACATTCCGCGCTCCATTGCCCTGGATCCCATCGAGGGCTGGATGTACTGGTCCGATTGGGGCGCCTCTCCGCGGATTGAAAGGGCGGGAATGGATGGCTCCCATCGCACCACTATTATTAGCTACGATGTGAAGTGGCCCAATGGCATCACCTTGGATCTGGTGAGGAAGCGCATCTACTGGGTGGACGGAAAACTGAATGTCATCTCGTCGGCGAACTACGATGGCTCCCAGCGGAGCCAGGTCCTCTACTCCGGCGAGTACCTGCGGCATCCCTTCTCGATCACCACCTTCGAGGATTCGGTTTACTGGACCGACTGGGACAAGCAGGCGGTGTTCAAGGCCAACAAGTTCACGGGGGAGGATGTGGAGCCCGTCACAGCGATGCATATGGTGAGTTTAGGATTTAAAAATAATCTATAAAGTATTTTCAATATTTTTTATTTCAAAAATCCGCATTCATTTTTATTTTTAAATTTTTTAATATTTATTTTACATATTAATATTAATTACATATTTTTTACTAACTTATTTTAGCTCCAGCATCCGATGGTGGTGCATGTGTACCATCCCTACCGCCAGCCGGATGGCGTGAATCACTGCCAGTCGGTGAATGGCCACTGCTCGCATCTCTGCCTGCCAGCTCCCAGGATCAACGAGCGGAGTCCTCGCATCTCCTGCGCCTGTCCCACGGGTCTGAAGCTGATGGCCGATGGCCTCATGTGTGTCGAAGATCGTAAGTAATCGTAAACATAGCCACACCTTTTTAGCCCTTTGCTTTTGATTTAACCTGCAGCATGGCTTGAATTTTGATTTTATGCTTATACTAATAAATCCCTAAAAAACCCCAATTTCCCAATCCGGCATGACTTGCATCCGCATGTAGCTCTTTATGTGGCTCCCGTCACAAAACCCCCGCGAGCCCGCAAAACGAAACCGAGACCGAAAACCCCGCGACGACGATTGCCCACGGGTGTCCAAGTGGGTCATGCCGACATTCGGATCGGGATTAACGATGATCTCCAGCTGAGCACCAGGCTGCCCCTGTTGCCCACGACTTTCGGTAGGAAGGACAACCCTGTGTTCTGTGTTTTGTTGTGTCCTGTGTGGGTCCACCCTAATGGGTAACCCATTTCTGTGTTGTCCTCATTTCGTGTGGGATGTTGTTTAAGAAACGAAAACTATCTTGAAGGTTTTCAGAGTTATATTTCCCATTTTTTGTGTTGTCTATATGTACATTTTCATCTCAACGTTTTGTAATACTTAAATGTTAGTTATTTTCCCCATTTTGTCAATCACTATTCGAGTCCCCAGCTGACTTTATTTTTGCATTGCCAATTATTCAAACACGTCCAATCCTTTTCGAATCCCGCACACATTAACCTCCTACCGTAGTTCAAGCTCAAATTTTTGAACTGACAGAACGGAAGCGAGGAAAACTTCATCAGCAGGACGTCAACACAAATTTTGATTAATAAGTCCCGAGGGTGGCTTTGATAGTTATCCTTTCGGATGGGTTGACAACCCGGCGACTTCCTCTCAATTCACAAGTTCAACGTCTTTCTCTGGCAGAGTTTTCTTTTTTCTGTGCCCCACTCACGCACTGTTTATGAACACTTTTGGTGAGACTCAGATTCAGATTTATTGCAAGCGTATTAATCAAACTGCTCGCCAGGATCCGCACTCAAGCGAAGCCCCTTTTGCAGCACCCAATCCGCAACATTTGCTTTGTCATGGCCCACATTAATCATCATCAGGGGTTCGGGGAAGGGTAAACCCCACGCCCCATGCCCCATACCCCATATATCCTTGACAGTTTCATAAATGCCATCGCTGTTGAGCCACTTGCATCGCTCTCAACCGCAAGTAGGCAGGCCACCAGTGCAATTGAAACCTCTGGGGGGAACCTATCACCAATCCCGCCCCCCCCCCTCCTATACCATCCCTATAATATCCCACAATCCCCAGCCGCAAAGTATGAGGTTAATATCGGTGGAGAGGAGGGGGGGAACCTCGACTGTCATCCCCGGTGGAGTGTTTGCTTTAAAGTGCGGCTCAACTTAATGTTGATAACTTTTAGTGTTTCGGCTAGAAGAAGTCCTCCCGCGACGCCTGACAAGAATCCCATTAAATGCGCTGCGTTAACGATGTCATTAGGTTGCCATTCGCCATTCCCATTCCCATTCCCATTCCCAATCTAAATCGGCGGCAGGCCGCTTCTTTCGCATAAAAGTTTGCGCCATCAAAGGCGCGAGCGCGTTTAAGTGTTTATTTGCGCCTAAATGCGCACTTTGAGCCATTTGATTGAAAATTCCTTCGCATCTCCGGATTCAGAAGAGGAGCTGAGTTTTAGGGGGGCGAGGGTATTCTAAGCCGCTTGGATTTTGATGTTGATTCTCTCTTTCGCTTTGCTCTTTTATTGCAATGATTTCCGTTTTCTTTTTATACAGTTTCCCTTTTGTTTATCATTGCCGAAGGTGAAGTAGCGTTTAAGCCGCATCATCGTGCCGGAAAAGGCAGAGTATTAAAGGGTTAAAGCCAAGTGGTGGGTGGCCAAAGGGTTAAATTCACCAGGTTGTCAAAAGTTTATTGCTTTAAATATAGTTAAAATGTGGTAAAAGTTTGCACACTTTAAAATAACTCCATAAATGTATACATATGTATGTGGATTAAGTTTTGAGTGGTATGTTTAAAGTTAAAATATTTTTGTATACTTAACTTATGGATGCAAAAGTTGCTTAGAAAAATTTATAAAAATAAGTTTTTTTTATTTTGTGTATAATTTGTTTGGCTTATTGTATGTCAGTATACTGTTTTACAACTATTTTGAAGCTTTTTTAATATGAGAGATAAAAATCTCACATTAATAACCATTAAATTCCTACACCTATTCACATAACTTTAAGCCCATTTGTGAATTTTTGTTCAATGTGCTCACTCTTTCCATTGAAAACTTCTCTAATTTCGATTAAATTTTTGTCCACAGTTGTCGACCAGCGGCCAGTGAAGAACCAGACCCAAATCGAAAAGACCGCAACGCCCAGTGAGCAGCCGGATTCCGGCTTTATTGCGCTGGTGGTCATAGCCAGTCTCAGTGGCTTTGCAGTCCTGCTCTCGGTGGTAAGTTGGGTGTGACAGCAGCAGCCAGGGGGTGACAACAGTGGGAAAAACTAATCAATTTATCTGCACATCTACAGCTCCTGCTCATTGGCTATCGCTACTGCAGCAAGCGACGCATCAACTCGATGAACTTTGAGAATCCCATCTACCGCAAGACCACCACCACAGAGGATCACTTCAGTCTGCGCAAGAACCTGCCGGCACGGATCTACGATCATACTAGTGTCATGGATGAGGAGGTGGGTTCCTAAGAAGATTACTAATTTAATTTGAGATTTTTAAAATATTATATTTTAGGATATTAGTTTAATATATTTTTAATCATCATTCTCACTTAAATTTAATTTTTGTAAACGATTTTCTTATCCTTCACAGTACTCACCCGTCATAGGCATATCCTCGTATTAGATTGATTCCTTTGGAATCCCGTAAGATGTGGATTGGATGATTCTTTCGCTTGGTCGCCGGACAAATCGAATGACCAACGCTGACTCGAGACCCGCGGCAGAAAAACACACGCCTGAAGACTGAGCAACTCTGTGTATTGTGTAAATTAATTATTTTAAAATTTTAAGGCACGGCAAGGACGGCGGGTCACCTTGGGGGCGCATCCTCAAAGGATGCTGTACAAAATACTATGTCGCAGAGTTCTATCACAAAAACAAAAAATAGAAAAAAAACAAAAAATTAATAAGAGTAACGAAAAACGTAAATGAAATCGAGTTGTTTAAGTGAAATCTAATTGCTAATTATAAATTACATAGTTCCAAACTGTATATAGCTGTAAGTGTGCATTATTTTTAAATGAAGCAAATTAATATTACTATACGTAAACATGACAAACAGATCGTAATGCTTACGGTCTACTATTAAAGAGAGATAGTTGAGAAATTATATTTCTGTTGTCGAGGAGCAGAATCGTTTTATTATATTATCATTATTACTACATACGTATTAGCCTTTTGTTAACTGTATTTGTTAAGTGTACATACATATGTATATGTTTCCCCACTAAAACAAAATATGATGAATAATAAACTCAGAATATACTTATGTGTAGTGTACTCCGGAGATATTTATTATGGGTAGCTTAGGGGGTTACATTTTTTTGGAGACTTAAAAAATATTTAAAACTTTTAAAAATGATTTTTGCATAATTTTATATGTATATGACTATATTTTTTTACATATTGACTCTTGGAAAAATCCTAAAACCCTTTCATAATTATCATATGGTAAGTACTTAAAAAAAAATATTTTACAATGTTTTATTGCCATCCAGACTTGCAAAAGCCCTTCAAAGTTGGCTGAAGTTAATTCGAACATCTAGTTACCAGTTTTGTTATGATAATTCCAATGTTTACCTCTCCCCGATTCAACGAAATCATCTAGTGCTTTTCTCGTGCTTCCCAAGCAATTGATCTATTAGATACACAGGTGTATTCGAATCAAAACTCCCATTATTGTTTTCAATCGAAGCCTTGACTGTTTGACCCAAGCCTACAAACAATTTAGACCTGTAATTGCAGAAATTGCCTACCCCACTAATTGGCCATAGAACGACAAGTAGTGGAACCGAACACACCTCCAAAATTGATTGTTACACGAGTTGAGTTAAGAGAGGACGTAAGAGAGAACCACCTGCTAGGCTTATTTCAATGTCAGTTAAAGAGCGAACTCTCTCGTTTTTAGGGGGATCGAGTTTAATGTATCGTAACTCTTTAGTGTGGGTCCCACCACTGATGACGTCGACTTATGTGGGGGCCACGCTCTCTGCTTTCGCGCTCTTTTTCTGATGACAGGTAAGATCTTGTACGCGTGGCGATCTTCGGTTCGCCGCCGAGCGAGAAACGAGCACTGCCGAAGGCATGAAAACAGTGCTATTGGTCCGCCGATATGATATTTCCACCAGCAGGGCCAGTCTGTAATCGCAGTGCGTGCCGTTAGGTCGTCGCTAGTCGCATATCGCGCATCCGCCCCATGCTTTGGATATAACTTCACCGTTAAACCGAGAAATTTCGGAACGCGAAAAAGTTTCGGAAAGCAAAAGTTCAAAGCAAATAAAAAAAAAGTTCAAACCGGGGCTTTAAAGGCCAGCTCATCATCAGCGGCGTTTTGCGAGCGAGAAAAAAGTGTTAATTGAAAAATAATGTATGAATCTATTTTGGCCAAGCGTTACGTCAATATGTCATGTGAAAAAACAGCATACATTTTAGCCAAAAACATGTGTTTAGCCTTTGCCATAAAATAAAAAATAAATAAAAGATTTGGAGAAACAAAAAAACAATTCGAAAAGGGAATGGTGTCAATGGGTAGTGGCTGCGCATGACTTACCTGGGCTTACCGGGCTTATCACACGTTACAGCGCTGATAGCTGATATATTCAAATAAAGAGTAGAAGGAAAGAGACAGCACTACGATGAGCGACAGAGACAGCGTGAGGTTTAACCCTCGTTTTGACCAAAGTCGTCGCCCTTAGTTTGCACTTTTTTGCTTGTGTATTTCGTGTTTTCTTTGCTCTTATGCTGTTTCTTTTTTCGCAACATCGTATGATGTTTCTTTTTTCGGTCGTGTCTTTTTCAGCATGTTCATCGACGCCTCTGCCTTGCACTCTCTTCCCGATAAATTCTCTCACTTTTGTGAAATTTTGCGTTTTTTTGGCAAACGTTGCGTGCTGTTTTTTTTCGCTTGGACTTATTATTTAATAAGATGGCCGTATATAAATAAGTTGGCAAATCGAATTCGAGTGAAAAGCGTGTGTGACCCACTGAGCCTAAAGTGCGTTCTTCCCCTAAATATATTCTAGCAGCTGCAAAAGATGGCAACAGCCGCCTGTCTGCCGGAATTCACGGAAACCTTTCAAACCCACCAGCCAGATACAAGAACAAATGACAGTGGGAGTGGCAGTAGCAGTAACCATAAAGAACCATCCAAAACCAGTGGGTTCTTCTACAGCGCCAGCACACACTATCAGAGTCGAGTGCAGCAGCTGATCAGCTTCAGTTTCACCTCATCGTTCCACCTGCTCTTCATCACCTGCATTCTGAGCATCAGCAAGTTCTGCAATGCGGCGGCGCTGAATGCCGCCCAGGTGACCGCCGCCACGCCCACCGCCAGCGAGATAATGCACAATCTGACCGGATCGGCGCTGCTGGAGCGACTGAAAGCGAGTACTTTGGGTCCCACTCTCGATCAGCTGAAGCACCTGGCTCCGGCGGCAGCCAACAGCATAAGTCCTGGATCGGGTTCGGGATCTGGATCTGGGATGGGAATCGGAATCGGAATGGGCATGGGCAACTTTGGCAACTCCATCAACTCGGTGTTCAACGCAAATCCCTTGAAGTTCCTCAACGTCTCTGGCAAGATCGGCACCCCACTGGATATATGTGAGTGACCAAAACCACTTGATTTATTCCTAACTTTTATGGTTAGTTAAGTAAGAAAATTCTGGAAAGCAGGCTCACAGTGGGAAAAATATTTTATGAAGTCACTGATCTGGGGGGGAATCTTATAACTATAGTTCTAAATTACATTGTAGGTAATATTAACCACAGACGATTATATTTATTAATCAAGTATCAACATTACACCATCACTCAGACTTCAGAATGAATCAAAGGATTAATAAAAAGTTTATGATTTAACTAGAAATTTACAACACTTGACAGCTGGAATATTACTACCATTAAGCTTTCAATGAAATTATTTATATAGATAATCCAAGTTGTAGTCATATATTGCCATAGCAAACTGAGTCATTTCTATAACGGTAAACCCATTTCTTCATTGCCATTTATGTATGGCAAAACCATACTTCCCATAAAAAATAAATATAAAAAGAACCGTTTTATGAGTAATGGGAGATAATTGCCGACACAACTAAGCCATTTAAAAGTCCTTGATAAAACCCAAAACAAACCGTTATCATTAATCCTAATTAGTGCCACATTCGATTCCATTCATGACTTGACTTTATCACATCTTCTTCGATTTCTCCGAGTGTAAGGGGTGTTTGATGTTGTTGCCACCGCCTCTCGCATTTCTGGCGATCATGCCACCAGCCACGGCTTCATGTGCATATATATATGTACATATATACCCCGATTTCCAGTACGGCTCCGATTTTAGCTAAGGCTTCGACTCCGACATACTCGGCTCAAGTTTTATTTATGTGAATTTTGTTGCCAGCCGAAAGCCAAAGCGTCTGGCAATGCCAGTAAACTCCACTTCCATTTCCATGTCTCAACATTCCACAACGTCATACGATTTTCAGACTGCAGAGCTCTTCCCCCGTTTTTCCCCGCTGTCCATGACTCCTTTCCACTCTTTTTTGTCGGCAGAAACCTTTTACTTTCCTCCGCACTCGCCTCTGGTTACACTGAGATAAATGAGCCAAATAAAAAATATTATACAAAAGAGACTAAAAAAATGCTCTCATGATAATGATCCCATTATAGATGTAGACAAAGTAAACCTTAAAAGATATTTTGTAAATATCATTGCATACTTTATGGCGTTGAATAGTGCAAAAAAATAAGGAAAATATCAATAAAATCTATTGAGAAGTATATATTTATCCGATTTACAAAAATGAGTCCTTATTATGTAAAATTTCTATCCCAAACTCACCAAGCTTGCTAATATTAAAAAAAATTTTTTTTTTTGAATTTCAAAGTATTTTTGTAGGTTGAATTCACTTCTTTCAGTGCACACTCTTTGCTTGTTCTGCTTCCCCTTGTAATTATTCCGTTTTATGCTTATTTTTTCTACCGGCCGGCTTCGCTCCATGAAGCGAGTGGAGCGCCACTTGAAGACTTTAACTCCGGCGGCTCTTGTGAAACTCACAGAGAAAACACAGAGAAAGAGAGAGAAGAGGGAGGAAGAGAACAAAAAGAGCAACAAGTGTCTGATTCTTGGAGTTTCTTGGCCTTGCACATTGGTCAAAGTTTCTTTCAAAATGACTTCAGCACGTGGCAGATAAACAAGTGGAATAAAAACTGGAAATGTCTCGATTTATTTATAAACATTCGCTATTGCTAAGCGAGGTTTATTAGTCGCGTTAAGCGGTTTAAAAGTAATATTACTGCTCATCTGTAAACCCCACCTCTGATCTGACTTTTCTAGTTATGTATATTCTGAAACCTTAAACGTTAGGAAAAACTAATATTTTATAAAGACATTTTAATGATATTTTGAAAGCTTTACTATAGGATTTCCTTAATTGGCTTAAGTAATATCATCTTAAATATTTTCGAATTTTTTTTTACATTAGTCCTATTATTTTGAACGCTGCTGTTCTTGTGTAAACAATGATATTTGCATACGTTATATGGATAAACCTAGACGTAAATCATTACCATATATATATGGATATTGAAAATCAAGTGTTTGACCCAAATTAAAAGAACGGTACGGAAATTATAATTCAATAGACAGTCATTAAAAATCAGGCCACATTTTCAAAAAATTTGTAAATGAAAAACAAAGAATTTAACATTAACATTTAACAAAAATCGAAGTGATTAATAGATTATTGAGTTTTTCATTAAGTTAGCAGTCGGGGAATCACAAAACGATGGTCTTGAAGCAAGTTTGTTTTGTTAATTTTAATGAAACCTTCAACTTGATAAACGCTTTGAATTTATGCCAACGAATGTCAAAATTAAAAACAAAATGAATAACGCTGGGTCATGATAATAGCCGCAGCTTAAAGGTTAAGAGCAGGTGAGCAGATGAGGGCGAATTATAAACCGTTGCATCATAAGGCAGTTTACAGCGCTGTCAAAATTAGCTGTTATAAATAGTTCCTGGCGAAATGCATTTTCGCTGTACTTCTGACAGTTTCAATAAAGGCAAAAGCGCCAGGTGTCAACTAAATCGTTAGACAGGTTTTAATAGGGGATATAGGTCACGGCAGCCCAGATGACAGTTATTTCCGCCCAACTAAACTTCGAAGACAGCTAAATCGAAATGAAAATCAAAATCAAAATCAGTGCGAATTACTCTGACAACTCTCATTTTGGCAGCAACTTCTGGTTCTGGCCACGTCCTTGGCAGCTTTAATGACTGCCTGCGACAACGTAAGTTTCCCAGGCATCGCATCGACTTCCTGGCGAGTTGATTTATTTTCAAAATCGAATTTAAACAAGTTTGCTCATCGCCCGTAAGGAAACTTAAAAGGCTGAGAGATGAGAGAAAAAAAAAAACACAGCCGTCGTCGTCGTCCCAACTTGGCCGGGACATTTATAATTAACTTGGCTAATTATGCCTGGAATTTGCACGTGCTCTGGATTCGACTGTCCCTGATACAAACTTGGTCCCTGGACTGCAGAAGCTCGGTTCGTTTTCGTTGCAACTGCCTTAATTACAAAAACATTTGCCATTATGTATAATTATGGGCCACACAAAAAACGATTTTCTTTTGTGTGCGTTTTTTTTTTTGTGTTTTGGTCGAAAACTGGTTTCCATTTCCACCACCACTAATGGAAGCCGAATAAGTGCGCTACAATTGTTCGTGCTCGATTGACAAATTTCATAAGCGATGCATGCAAAACACAATCAAACGGTGTTAACTGTTTTTCAATGTGGCTCTAAACACAACTGCCAACGAGGTGTGATGGTCATACCTTTGTTAGCCTTCGGTTCCCTGCCTTTTTCCCACACACACACTCACAGACAGCCGAGTGAATTTCTCTTTTCTAATTGGTTTTCTATTTTGGGGAAGATTCAATTAAAATATTACGCATACGCAGCGTTGGCGAGCCAAATTCATTTACAAGGCAAAAAAGGTGGCGTGATGCGGCCGCCTGCCATTAGCTTGTGGTGTTGTCAAAAAAATTCCCAACACATTGTCGGGGATACGAAACTGCATTCATTAGATATTCTATACGGGGAAGCTCTATAATCGCCGGGCGCTACATCTCACAACAAACAGCTGATGACGTTGGCGAAATTCCGGCGCAAATGAACGGAACATCATTCATTATTAGCCGATATATAGTACTGAGTCATCTGAATGCCATTTGCGACGCCCATACAACTTGGGCCAAACAGATGTGTGAGTAATTGTTATTGTTGTTAATAATGTTGTTTGACTGTTTTGGCCTGGCTATGACGTTAGCGATCAGGCCACCTTTTTTCCCATTAAACAGAAAACTGAAACGGCAACAATAACAAGACACTCGTACTAAAGCATACCGAATGAATTCACATCTCTTGCCAGCAACATTTAAGAGCAGTTTCAAAAGTTTCTCTTTGGTTTTTAACTTCAAGTAGGTTGGCTCTTTGGAGTTTTGTGGGTTTTAAAGTTAGCGATCCCCGCCAAAGAGCGCAAACTGTACGGGTGGATATCCAAAGCGCAATGTTCACATGATTATACAATTATTTGTTGATTATTCTTTATCGTCATGGCAAGGGTACCCAGTTTTATCAGCCCAAAACGTTATCTCCACAGCAGTGGAAAAAAATCACACGAAATTATTATAATTATGAGATAATAGGTTATGAGATAAAAGGTCTTGCAAACTAAAAAATCAAACAAATTTCATTTATTTTTTGCCTATTGCAATAACTATTTTTTGACTCATTTGATACTTTTTTTGCTTCTCATGCTCGACTAGAAAATTTATAATTAAAACAAACTACGTAGCTTTGACTTTTTTTAGACCCTAGTGAGATAAGAAAATTTATTAATCTTCCGCTTACTTGGGAATCGAATTTATGACTAAGTCAAAATCTATTCGTGCCATAAAAAGAATAATAACCATTTAAACCGGTACCAAAACATTACGTGGTGCTGATAACGTGTCTGCAAAATCGTAGTACTCGTATCTATAGATAGTGTTTTTTAGTTTTGCTTTTCTTCCACTCAAAAGGTTATCTGTCTTATCTGGAGTACCAGCAGGCGCTTCCAGAAAGTAAGATAACTAAATAATCTAAACGAAAAATCTATGTTAAAAAACTTTAAAAAGGTATAGATCCAAAGTTTTCTAGTCAAAATACCAGAAATTAAAAAAGCTTTAAAGCAAACGATGTAAAATAATTTTGATTACCTTATAATTAGAACCTAAATTTCACTTCCGACCTGAAAACTTGTTAAAACTTCACTTTGTATCATTGTTTATAATGCATTCAAGTTCAACAATGTGTCAATTTATAAAGCTAACAAAACAAAAACAACTAGTTAACACCTAATTAAGTAATTGTACCTTTTGACTGACCCGAAAATAGTTAAAACATTTCATTGTAGCAGGATTAAAGTTTAACAAATAGAGTTAACTAAAAATACAACGTTTTAATGACCTTTATAGGTTTACAACAGAAGTTTAATGACCACTTTCGTTGGGTAACAAATCTAAGGGCAATTACATTGGGTAACCTGCCCATCCTTAAATAGCTTGCAGCAGTCTGTAAATAGTTTACAATCAAGTCAACAAAATAACGATTAAATTTTCAAAACCAATGCGTAAAATAATCTTATCACATCGAACGGCTGTTCAGGTGCAAAGTTCCCGCTATCACATTTGGCTGGTCTAATATTTTATCTAAACGAACTGGAAATATTTCGCTTAATTTGCGTAATTCCCTGTTGTTATTGCGGTGTAGTTGACCATGGGCGAATAAGTGATTAATCACCGACTATTAATAGGATTGCAGGCTTTGGTTTGGCTTCGAGTTTGGCTTCTGCATCGAGAACCTTTCGTGCCATTAATAAAGCATTTATATTGATTTGAACTCTGATTGACTTTTGCGCTGATTTCTGTTTATTATTTCGCCCTCTTGGCTAACCAAGACAGCCCTCCTGTCATGCCCTTTGCTGTCATTGAATTAATGGTGCGAGATTTTCATGTGAAACACTCTTGACCAGCATTTTCTTGCCTGATTGATTCCTGGGCGCGAGCGAGGAGTAGAGTAAAATAAAACTGTTCAATGAACTTCGCATTAAGCATTTAATTGGCCAGTTGCCTGCCGTCGCTTCTGTGCGTCCGACGACTGGACGACGGACATTTGTGATTCTGATTCTGTCAATCAAATTGGCGGCTATTACCCACGGAGGCAGCCGCTCCATCGTTGTGGTCTTTGTGGAGCACACCAGAAATTATTGCCCCACTGATTTAATTTGTATTAAATAGCTGGCCGGGAGAACTGGGTGAATTGCCGTGGAAATAAAGGCCTGCAGAGGAAATTGATAAGGGATATTCTAAGAAAAAAATTCAAATTTATTTTCGAATGAACACAATTTTATATCCGGCTTTTCTAGAAACTAATGTTTGATTAGAAAAGATTATCAAGAAATTTAAAAAAAATAATCCCAATTACTTTATAACCGCTTCCTAAATTTGCTTTTCTAGAAATAATGTTATATATAAAAACGATTATAAAGGAATTTAAAAATTTATCACAATTACTTTTTCAAGTAAAACCATTTCATATCCACTTTAAAAATAGGTTTTTTTAGATTAAAAAAGATTATAAACAAATTTGTTAAAAATCCCAACTTCCTGCCCAATGAAAGCAAAAATATGGTTTTCTAGAAACTAACTTTTAATTAAAAAAAATATTACAAAGGAATTTGAAGGTCAGACTATAAGTTATTTATTTTTAAATAACTATTTAAATTTTAAAATATTTCGAGCTTAAAGAAAATCTTTTCTAGCAAACTCAGCATAATTAAAAATTCTGTTTGTAGTATAATTTCTCATTTCATTAAGAAAATCACTGCGAAATATTTAAAGCCTTTTAAGCAAATGCTCTCACTTACCTTTGTGAATTAAAATAAACTCGCTTGTCAGATGAAAACGATAACTGCGTTGTGCGAATGAATTAAAGAAAATACTTTGTGTATGTCCATTAACCAATTGCCAGCCGTAAAATATATTTCTGGAAATGCAAAACTATATAGAATGCGAAAAGGAGATGAGCAATTTGGATTCAGTTTCGGTTTGCAGCACGTGGTGCACAAACATTTGCAGCCCGACTAATCCAGGCCCTGTCAAATGGATTGGATGCGGGGCGTTCTCCTTTAATATTTATTTCAATTAAGCTACTAAACGACTCACTTAAAATGCAAATTGCATTGCACATTTACATGCAGATTTGTCTACAATGGCAATTGCAATATCTGAGCAGCAAACAAGTGCAGACGGCAGGAGCAAACAAAACTCTTTTCATAAATTCAAAATGTGAGCGCACATTTTTAATAATTTACGGGGACTAATAAAAAATTTCCAGCTCACATAGAAGAATGAAAAGCGAAAGGCAAAAGACGTGGGGAGAGGGGAAATATATTTTTGGCTAACAAATACACATGCATGCATAAAGAAAATGCATAAAAAGTGCAGGAGCGAGGGAAAAGCTCGAGGAAAAAATACAATCAGCGAAAAATTTGAAGCTATGGGAGGAGGAATTTGAAGCCTTGCATGTCTTGAATTTCCCATCATAATGAACAACCAACTCACACACAAACACTCATCAAATGCCAGTGTGTGTGTGTCCTCCTGGACGTGTGTGCGTGCTCAGGGCCATGGATGACAGGTCTGATTTGGTAATTAAATGCGTATGCGTTTGTGTAAAGGACTGGACCAATGGGAACTACAATTTAAATTGCAAAAACATACACTTAACATTTGAAAATAAACAAAAATATTCAAATTTTATTGCCTTAAATAATTACTCCTCACATTTCTAAAGAAAAAATTATACTTTTTAATGTCTGACTTAGTGACTTCAATAAAAATGTACACCAAAATTACGTATACGACAAGTTAGACAAACTTTGCTAGCAAAAAAGGTTTTTTCGGGAAATATCTATAAAAAATGTTTCATGTTTGTAATGTCTTTATTTTTTAAAAATAAACTTTTATAAATATAAAACAAAAATATAAATTAAAAAAATTTTTTTTTGCACGCCGAACCTTGTGTCTTTGAGGTCTTAAGTCTACAATTTGGGTCCACTCTATTTCTTGTAGGTTTGCGTGACTTTCTGGGTGAGCTCGTGCGTGATTGTGACGTTTCCCAAGCAATTGTCAATTTGTGTTAAACGCGCGCAATTAAACGGTAAATGGCACGCGGATAGACCGTCACAAACACACACACACACGCACTGAGACACTTTGGCATAATGGTGGCACATTAACCGAAAGTCGGTTGGCTTTAGCATATATGCTAATCGGACTGGAGACACTGAAAATGAAAGATAGATTAAGGAGGCCGAATGAAATGTCAAGTGGCCCGTAAAACGATTGATGAAGCAATCCCAGGCGACACTTTCCAACTAGCTGCCATCAAATTCTCGCTTATTAATTCCCCAAAAACTTTCTGCCCTTCATTTGTGGGTACTTTTGCGGTTCACCACAAAAACATGGACCGCAAGGGGTGCCCACCCACTTTTATGTGTATATAGACATGTGAGGCGCCGCCCTTTCGGCTGGATTTCATTATTTACAAGTTTTTGTTTATTGTCAAGTCTCGGCTTTCATTAAAAAGGGTTTTAAGGCTTGTCAACAAACGCCTTTGCATCCCCTTTTTGGCCACAAACCAGCCCATTCAAGCTCCATGGCTATCTTGCCTCCTCAGTGTGTGCTTAACGAGCCAAAGTTTTCAACTTAAATTTTAGTTATGAATTTTATTAGGCCCTCCCATTGGGACAAAACTCCAACTTACGCTCGCCACCGCCGTCGTCGTCTCCCATTTCCGTTTAATTATAGTCTGCGGCTAACCCGAGGATTTCCAACTTAATTAATTAATATGCATTTGATTTTGCAGCGCTCAGTCTGTCCAACAGCTGCGAGGAGAAGCAGTTCCAGTGCTCCACGGGCGAGTGTATCCCCATACGGTGGCTGTGCGATGGCGACTCAGATTGTCGGGACCACAGCGACGAGCGACTGGAGGAGTGCAAGTTCACAGGTGAGTGCACAGCGAGAAAAATTGTTACTTAAATTTAGAAACTAATTACTTAGATTTAAGACTAAATGGGTTTATTTACCATAATAATATAGGTGAAAAAGGCATATTTTTGAGTGTGGAAAATCTTCTGATTAAAACCCCCTTCATTATATCGGGGATCTAAACATCGAAAAAAAGACTATAGAAACCAAAATTAAGTTTCAAAAATTTCTTAATAAGATGAGCTTAAATTGATACTTTCTGAAGTCTTAAAATGAATCTTTAAGTATCAAAATACTTAATAATTTTTATATTCTATTTACCAATATAAAATCCTAATTAAATAATATGGTCAGTAGCAAAATTCACCCAGAACGAATTGACATAAAAATTTAAAAAAAATATTATTTATATTTGTATTTATATTATTAAGTATTTAATCAAAATCACACTCTTATACTATATGTAGTACTAGCAATACCCGAAGCGACGTTGTCCGCTACTATTAGCAAATCATTTCATGCTTTAGATAGTAACCTGATTTTTTTATATTTCGGGATTTTGCTCGGATATTAATTAGAATTCTGAAATATGATAAGATCAGGTTATTACCACAGTAAACCCCACCTAATATTTTACCATAACCCCTAACCATAACTTACCTTTCCTTTACAGTGCCTTAACCCTACCTGTCTCTTACCCCCGGAACAATTTTTTAACACCGTAATGCTGTTTTCACTATTTCCTCGCCTATCCCCTAACCATCCGTACTCAGCCTTAACGCCGAAAAACTATTATTTTAACCAACTTTCTCTACCATAACACCAATTTTTTCTTTCCTTAGCCAACAGTTACCCCACTCTAGTCTTACATGAAAAAAATATTTCCTTGCTTAATTAATTCCACTTAAACATTGCTTTTTCTGGTTTGTCACCTTAACCGACCTGATCCTCGCAAAAGTAAAAAAAAAACTTACTTTACTCACATTCACCCTTTCTTTACATTACTTTTACCGTCACCCTAATCTGGGTAATAACGCCTTAACCGAAACTTTAACCCCGATTAACCTCACCTTATTCCCACATTAACTTTAATATTAAGGTTTTAATCTACCATTTTGTGTCAGCTAAATTGCCAGCTAAACGGAAAACCAGACAGCGTGCTGCCAATTAACCCCAAATAACCTTCAAAACTTAAAACAAAATATAAAAAATAACACTCAAATACCTATGGAACGTTGGTCAACATGGCTTAAGCGAAAAACGGATTTGAACGCAGGATCGGTAGGTTAAAAACATTTAGTGCCCCCATGTCGGTTGGGGCTCACCAGCTCGATCAAAATATTTCCGGAAATAAAAGAAAACTAAAACATGGCGTACCTAAATCACTCTTTTTGGGTTTAAACTGTAGGAGTATTTCGATCTAAAAGTCAACATTTTGCAATTTTTAAGGCTTCTTGTGAGTCTTTTGGATACACATCTTTCAAACAATTTCCTTCGTGCGCCCGTCCTCTATAACAATTCTTTCAAAACTTGTGTTTAGATAATTTTACATACATATATGTATTTACATGCCGACTTGTCGATGTGTGTGTGTGAGTTTTCGTTTTTACATGTAATTTTGACCACTGAAAATTTTGCACTGCTCTCTCCTTGAAATCCATTTGAAAAATTATTTAAAGCCAAACCGAAAATTCCTTATGGATTTAACGGATTAGCTTCACATTTTGACTTAGAATTGCATTCATTAGATAATCCGTTCTGGTATCCAAATTGTGAAATTTTGATCAGGTGTTTCTAAACCAGCAAAAAACTTTGGCCGCCTCTCGTGCGCCTCAAATGACTCTCTCTGCTCTTTACTCTCTCGCTCTGCTTCTGCTGACGTTGTTTTTGTGAGAGCTGTGTTCGGAATTCGTTCGTGAGTGCTGCTAACTGCCGAAGCATAGAAAAAACAAAAACAACGTGCTGCTAAAAAGGCTCCCCGCAACCCCCACAATCTTACAAAAAAAAATTATATAAAATCAACCGTGAGTCAAAAAAAAACCAAAAAAATACCTTATTGATTGTATGGCATAGCTCCACACTTTGAACCAAAAACGGATCCGATCGCATAATCGGTGCGGAAAAATTAATTAAGTGCCCCAACCGGAAGTCGGTTGGAGCTCATTTTCTGGGGTTTCAAAGATTTCCACAAATAAAGCTTAAAATAAAAATGTCAACTTGTTTGGTTGAAAATTGTGGGAATGGTTAATGTTTTAATCAAGAAATTTTGCATTTTTCGAGAGTCCTGGGAGTCCTTAGGAGCCGAATTTTAAAAAATCCTTTCTTAGTGCACACCTCCTCTAACACACGATTCAGACCCAATTTTTTCCAGAATTTTAGGTCTTATGGTTTGGGCTGGGGGAACATGACGCAAATCGACATCTACTCCTTTATAGTAATACTCGATAATTTCAATACAAATTTTTTTTTGTACAGTTTTAGATTTCTTTCTAACAATCTCAGGCTGCAGTTCATCATGTAGCTACCTCTATGTGTACAAATAAATCACCAGAAAATCTTTAGAGCTCCATCCTTGCCACTCTCAATTCCCATTTCTTACAATTTGTATCCTTCCGGCTCTGATTAGGCCTTCACTTCAGCTGTGTGTTGTCTTATTCAAATACACTCGAAAGGTTGCACAAAACGCCGCACTTGAAAGAAATCAACAGCCAGAGCCGCAAAATGTATTTGCAGCCTTCTTTTTTCTGGCTGTATCTTTTGCCAGAGCCTTTTAAAGGAAAGTTTTGCCAATTTTTTCTACTCCTATTATTTATTTTCTTATGTGTGTGGCCATGGCCGAGAGCTGGGCATATCCTACAAAGTCAAGCAGCGCTGGCTACGGAATTGGGTTTGCTAGTGGGTCTGCTTGTATTGGGATTGGAATCGGGATTTACGGCGGAGAAAGGACGTGAAAACGCAGCTGTTGCCTGCGAACTACGTGCGCTCTCGCTCTAATCTGTTGTCAGTCATTTGTAGTTTTTCAATTTAGAAATGTCACAGAACTAACCATTTACTTCGCTCTCTGCGTGTGCTGTTTGCCTTCGTATTGGTTTTGGTGTTTCTGTGTTTTGTGTTTTGGCCATTTGTTTGGCTTCGCTGTTGAGTAAGTAACAACTGGCTGTTTATTTAGTGTCATGTAGGCAGAGGACCAGGACTTCCCCCGAAATCCCCTCTTCCTCTGACTCCTCGAATTTATTTTCATTTAATTTTTACACTCTGTGTGTTTGCGGGCTCTTCCTTTTTTTTCTATTAGCCTCTGCATTTAATTTAAGTTTGGTTTTAGCAGACCAGTCTGTTTCGATCCATGGTTCGTTGACTTCGTTTGGGGTTTCCAGAAAAAAAAGTGCACATTGCCTACTTTCGGGCAGCAGTGCTGAAAAAACACTGCCAGCCGTAAATATTGGGCACACGCCTGGGTTTTCGGGCTTAGTCTTTAAGCACAGAACTCAGCTGAGCCGCAATTATATGTAGTATAGGGGGTCTTAAGTCGAGCACACGCCTGGTGAATTACCAACAACCCAGTTACAGTCGAGTTGAGTCTAATTTAGGGGCACTGCAAGCAAGTCAAGTGCAATTTAACTAAGCCATTGCATCAGCCTTGGGTGATCAACTGGCTCCGAAGTGCTCAAATCGAATGGATTTAATCACTCAAACAACAAACAACTCAATGCCTCTCGATTGCTGCCAGAAATGAAATAGTTTGACAAGTGTAATTAGTCAGCAAACCCTTGAAATGGGTTTAATTTATGATATGTTACAATTTACTTATATATATATAGTCTACTGAATGATTATGATAACAAATAAATAGTACAAATACGTATGTTTGCTGATTAGAAAATGTATTAACTACTTAGTAGTTCCATTTATTTTGTATGACTGTTATCAGTAGGCAGAAAAAACATAAAAAATATGTTAGGAAACCAAAATAAACCAAAAATACACTGTACAACACAAATTTTAAACATATTATTATTGTTTATATGGTAAGATAATGTTCTGATTTCTGACTTTACCTATAATTATAAAAAATACATAAATTTTCTTGTTAATTCTGCCTATTTGTTTATTTTTTAAAAATCGATTTACAATTTTTACAACAAAAATATTTTAATAAATTGCAATTCCTTGAAAGCTAAGTACTTTGTTTGCAATTTTAGTTCCTCGAAATGTAAATAAATAGAAATCCCTATAAGTACTACCAGTCGCGGTTTTTTTCCCTTCTCATAATACAAGCAGAACATATCTTCCGCATTCTTATTATCAAACCTTCTAGTAAACTGTAGAACAAAATGTAGAATATAAGAAGAATGGACAACAATTAAAAATGCGTCGCCCACAACAAGGAAATGCGGTTCAAACTTGACCCAAAACATTATATAGAAGCAGATTCTGCCGGATCTCCAGCAAATAATCGGGGGAGAGACTGCTAGACGAACCGAACCTTATCAGGGAACTTATAGTCCAGTAGAATAACTCGTAGCTTGCAATTTAATAGGCGCCACTTATAACACTTGAGATTATTAGCTAGTGGGATAGGGTCAATGGGTTTCGGGGTTTTTCTTGTTTTGACAAATCACAATCTAATTGCGCACAAATATAAGACCTTAATTGAATGGATTCTAATAAAATGCTTGTGAGTCGCAGTCCACAAATCACTCTTTCATCCGAGTGAGATTTTTCCCAGTGAGTGGGAGCTTTGAGTGAAACTCTTATCACTTTGAGTGTAAGCTTCTGCCGCAGAGTCTGCGAAATATTGGGGCTCTACTACATCTGGCCAGATGAAATGAGGACCAAATAGAGCTCAGTTTGCGTCGAACGCTGCAAAGAATCGGACGTGTATGCTTTCCGGCCAGGATATTCGAGTTTTCAGGACTCCGAGGCGGCAAAAAATAAACAGTTTCGTAAAAGAAGAAACGTGAGATACTAAAAAAAAATAAAGTAACTAAATATTTCAAGTTCAAAGTGTAACAAAAATCTTTAAAAAATATTAGAAAAATATTTATAAAATATTATAAAATACAAAATATATAAAACATCTGTTGTTGGCCAGCAAAAATCAATGGCAAGGCCGAATTGGGCCGACAAACGTTAGCAGGCAGACAGATGAAAACAGTTTGCTGGCGTCTCTTTGGCGGTAACATCAAAAGGCATCCGCGTACAAAGCAACAGCAGCTTTTCCCCCAAAACGGAAGCTTTTCCGCCGTGTCTGTGTCTGTGTGTGCGTGTGTTTTCCGCTTTTTCGTTTTTTGTGTTTTTTTCACGCTTCTGCGCGCCACTTTTTATTACATTTTCATTTAGCCCACTCGCCCGCTTTTCTCTTACAAAACGCTCTTTGGGGTCTGGCATAATTCGGCTCTGATTTAGCAAAGATTTCGAGTTTGTTTTGCATTGGATTACATGAACTTGACACCGAATGCAGGCCAAAGGACCTAGAAATTGCCACTTGAGAGGCGAGTTACAGCCCCAATCAATCGCATTAAATCTTCACACTTTCCCATGCATTTTAATCCGTTATAATTGTTATTTATATTTATTAATTTCCATTTGATATTCCCCTTTGTGTGAGCGTCATAATTTCTGCCGCCATGTCAAAGTACAAAATCGCAATTAAATGTAAACACTCAACGCGGCTTAACTCGACACCCCTGACAAAAAAAAGAGAATTCCATGCGAGGATTATGTGAAGTTCTGATAAAGCGACCGCATTAATAATTATTCAACAAAAATCAGACAAGCAGACAAGAAAAAAGTGGTTTAATAAAAGCGTTAAATACCTTGAAAATGTGAAAGCTAAAAAAACAATGAGGGCAATTCATGAAAAATAATTAAAATCATAGCTTGTGAAAGCGTTCTCTTATAAAATGGTTTATTCAAATACATAAAGTAAAGAAATTATTTAACCATATTCATATTCAATTCACTTGTTTAATCAACAACAACTTTATAAATAAATAAAGAAGAAAAAAGAAAACCGATCAAAACAAATGCTGCTCAATAAATATTTATAAACTGAATAATATATAAATTAACCATTGAAATATTAAAAAAAAAATGAAACCATTAATAAAAGAAGTGCATAAATTCAATTTGAGCGCTTGAAAGGAAAAACTGGTGCACATGAAACCAATTAAACTGACGTTTTCGCGCGCATAAACATTATTTATTATTTGTGAGCGGAAAACAGTTGCCTACTTTTGAGTTACTGCCTTTGCCTGATGTCGCGATGATGTTTCCGTCAGCCATTTTTGCTGGCCGACCACTTGACTGCCATTTAAAATAATTATGATTACACGCTCGCAACAGAGAGAGAGCCCAGTGCAATCATTCGCGCGACAACAAACCCGAATAAACAGCCATTTAATTTAATAATTCAGCGCAGCACTTAGGCAAGAACATTATCGCCCTGCCGCATAGTGTACAGTAGAGCCTGCGAAGAAGCAACATGGGACCAATACGCAGCATCCTGGGCTGCTCCTTGCTGCTACTCATCGCGGGATTAGTGCCGCATCGGGTGGCATCGGGTATGTTGGGGGAATCGGTTACGATTATGATTGTGCCATGATAATACCCGCAAATCAGATTAGCAGGCAGATTAAGAAGGAGAAGGCGCTTAAATCTCGTTCTTTGTTTAAGGCTTTTACAAGTGGTTTTTAATATTCAAAAGAGCAAGAATTGTATACATTTTTGTTTAATATTAAAAATAATAATATTACTATTTAAATTTATAGAAAGTTCAAGATCAATTTTCATCTTAAATAATTTGTATATTTATTAGTTACAATTTCTTTAAATAATGAAAAAATAATACGATTAAAGTTCTAAGCAAGTTCAAGAACAACATTTAAAAACAACGATAGGCCTGGCACATTTATGAACTGCTATCATCACCGGGTATTATTGCAAAGTAAATGTGGGCCGTCAATTATCTTAATAATGTAACTTCCCCACGAAGCTGCAACAATATCCTATTGCGAGAATGGGATTGCTGGGTCAAAGTTTTTCGATAACAAAGCTTCAAGTGAATTTCAATTTACTGTTATTGTCTGTACGCCGTAATCGCCGAGTGGGTGTTATCTTTTATGCATGGGCGTGGCAAGGGATGTGGGCGAAAATCGATACCAATTCCACAGAGATGACAAAAAAAAAAAGAACAAATGTTTCTTAGAAGTCAGTAAATAAATAAATAACTTATAGGCAACTAAACTGGAGGAGGGCCATTAACAACAGGGCTGATCCAAGGCATTAGAGGAGCGTCAAGTGCCTCATACTCCACGTTGCTCATACGCCGCGTGGCCCATATATACCGCATTACTCATACGCCGCGTAAACAGTCAGAAAGAGAGAGAGAGAGAGAGCAGGAGACAAAGGACAAAAGACAGCGACAGAGACGCTTGCCGATTTTTAAGCAGTTTTTTTTACACACACACCATGTGGTGTGCGGATGCCACATACATATTGGTCATGGGTATATGCTAGTGCTCGATATCGAGGGCATAAATATTCATGCAGCACATTTGGAGCAGGCAGACAGCTGATAAGCCCGCCAGCCGCCCACCCGAGAGGAGCATGTGAAAAATCTAAAAGGGAAAATGTGACGAAGGGGGGCTCTATATATATATAAGTATTTGCTGGATTCTCGGCGCCAACTGCGGGCCTAAGATAACTTCAATCGCACACTCACACTCACACTTACACGCATCCTTGGCCTTGCGCCGTGTGCTTCCCAATCCGTGTCCTTTTCCCGACAGCCATAAATTATGTATTCCGCACATTTTTAAGCGCAGCAATCCATCGGAATTGGCCGCATCCTAACTTGGCCAGGAATTCACAGAAATGGGAATTACTTTTCGAATATTTCAAGGCACCATCTCTCTCGGAAAATCAATTTGTTTGCGTCGCTTTCGCGAAACAAGTTTATTTAACATATAAATTGGCAAACATTTAAAGTGCGATTGCAGGGCCATTTGTTGCACTGTCTAATATATGTATTCAAGAGCAACAGTTGCCGTTGGCCATATGAAACATAAAACTTTGCCTCATTAGGGCAACTCTCCATCTCTCGACCGAATGATTTATGATGCCCAACATTGTATCATGTACCACAGGCCGAAAACACAAACCCTTGGCTGCCCCATTTGCCTGCTCCTTTTTTTTTTATTGAAATACTTGAGGCGGAGTACAACTTCAATAAAGTGGAAAAAGGTGCCATAAACAACGAGCGACGAGCCTTTTTTTACGACACAACCCGCTGTGTGCGGAAGCAGATACTTCTCTAAACAAAGGCTCGCAAAAAAATAAATAAATAAAAGAGCGGCTGGGGAAAACAATTGTAAACAGTGAAAAAGGAAAATCCCCCCTCTAACTGTGGCACAAATTTTTCATTTATTTATTGAGACGAGACAGGCGGGAGATGAGGGTCAGGTGGAGTGGAAAGGCGGGGAAAAGTGAAATTCGCTTTCGCATTTATTTCTCTTTTTCTTCCTTTTTTCTCCTTTCCGCCGTTTAAATGAATCGGACAATTCAATTTATGCTCCGCCAGACAGACAAACTTCATTAGGACATCTTCCCATTTCGAACCCAGAAAAAAAGCCAGGAATCAATAAAAGTATTTCCCAACGCTTTTCTTTTGTTCGTAAGTGAATATTAGACTTGCAAAACATTTAAGTTGTCACAACTTAAGCCGACTTAATCCTTGCATAATTTTACAAAATAGGAATTGATGCAGAAAGTAGAAAGGATATTGGAAAACGGCAAATATCAGAAAACTTTTAATGCGCCAAATCGATGAATGACCGCAGAAACTTTTCCCCCATTTCCCATGGACACTTCCCAAGTACAAGGCAACTTTTTCTATCACTAAGCTTTCGGGCCTGTAAATGAGCTTGGGGACTGTTGTCCTGGCAGAGAAGAAGAAGAAGAACAGGAGCGGGAGAGGGGGGGAAACCAGGGGAAGGACCTGCATTGTTACCAAAACTTTGTCGAGGTTAGTTCTCGGTGTGTCTGTATGGAAACTTTTCGATGTATTTGCTTTTGGCTTAAGTCGGCTGACTTTGTCACTTTTGTTGTCGCCAGTTGGGAACCTCAATTTGCGATAGAGACCCCCCTTCCACCCCCCGCGTTTCGAAATCAAAGCGCTGCACTGGAGTTTAATAAATATTTCTGCCAGCAGGTGTGGCATTCATTATCGCGTGAGGTGTCGTCAGATTTTCACCCCTCATGCGGCGGGAAAAGCACTTTAAATGAATTGCATAATCTGCACGGGGGCAGTGCTTTTGTCCCCACCTGAGCCAAGGGGAATTAAGAGGCTGTCTGGCGGGGAAACCCCCACTTTCCTCACTCACATAACACCCACCCGAAAAACCCATACCTTCAGCTCCACGTTGTCGCGACGCGGCAGACTGTAAATAATGAAGTTTGCATCTGGGTGGCAAGTGGCAAGTGGCAAAGCAAAGCAGCTGCGAAAAGTGCTTTTAGGCACAGGAACAAAAAATGCATACATTTATTTAGATATATGTATGATATATATACTGTTGACCAAAGATCAACAGCGAGTATAGTATTTCTGGCCAAAAAAAGGCAATTCAGTGCATGTTAGTGGCATAAAAATTCAATTTATTTCTAGTATGATTTATATCTACAAGACATTTGAGTAATATTCGATTTAACTAAGTAAATTTGCATAATAAACCAACAAAATATTTTTATTTTCTGTAGTACACAACATTTTCTTACTGTGTATATAAGGAAAACAAATTGCTTGTGAAGAATGTCTGTTTTTGCGTTAGCTCCGGATAATGTCCTTAATTTTGTGTGTAATTTTCTGGCGATGACAGACTATTTATGGTTCAATAAATAAATCATTTATACATTTTCATAGCTATTTAAGCTTAAACTAGTTACCAAGAATTTCATTATAAATATTTTACCCACTTGCCTTCTAGTTTCGCTGATGTTTTTGCTCATTAAGCGCAGACTATAAACCAAAACCAGAGACCTCGGGGAAACTAATCCCCTCTGTCTCAGCCCTTTTTAATGTTCTTTTTTTGGGGGCGCTAAATGCTGCTGTCTAGGTAAATACGCCCCGGAACGTTTTCGCCATTCCATTTCCCGACTTCCCGGGTCCTCGAACTGAAAACGCAAAACGTGATGCGCATTTTTCGCACTGCGGCGGCTGTATGTCTGAGTCCCGTGGGTTTTGGCTTCCACTTTGGGTCTGGTTTTGGGATTTGGGGTTTGGTGCTCGGGGTTACCAACGGTGCCGGGACTACAGTTTCGGTAGTGCCACAAAAGTTGCGCTTAAGTTTATGGCAAACGACTCCCGGCCTGGTGGGTCGGCAAACTTCACCCGGCGGAGCAGCCAGGGATCTCCATTAAAGTCATGTCGAACCGAATGCAGATGTCATTCAGAGGAATTCGTTTGAATTAAGCGCCAAATTGTCTGCACTCTTGGAGCGGAGCTTACAAAAGGTGCAACGTTTAAGAAACACCTTTGGGGAAAATGCTTCGAGCTCTGAATAAATGTGCAATGTGGAAATTTCAGGGGATTTTATGTTAATTTAATGGGTAAACGCTTGGAAGATTTTTTAAACCGTTTCCCTAGATTTTAAACTTGGTTCTATAAAATAAAATATTTCAAAAAAGCTTTGCTATTTTTACTTCGGGGAAGACTTTAAAATCCTTCATTATTTTATTGGAATTAAATTGATTTCCTTTTTATTTTACCAGAGCCAAATTGCCATTAAAACAAGTTAACTATTTAAAGTGGTTTTCCCATTTTACTGCCTTTCAATATGGCCACTTTGCGGCTGCCAGCCAATAAATAGGTTTCCTCAACGGTGGCTTACAGAAAATTCTGCTGTCAATTGTTTAACAAGCCAAACCTAACTCTATCAGGCATTCCTTTTATCTTTTAATTGCATTGCCAACACTCAGTCAGCCAAACAAATTGTTTTCCTTCTACATTAAATATTCCGAATATTTTTGCTGGCCCTTTAAAGACACATTGTCGGCCATCTGGACGAGCAAAGTCATAAAATAAAGCAAGCAGAAAATGACTGAAAAAAACTATTTGCACTAAAGCATAAAACAAAAGCTAAAGCGGAAGCCGCAGGAACATAAAAATCACATTTATTTTTGACACACTTAACCATTCGAGCATTAAAAGTTTGAAAGCCATGCTGGGTGCATAAATGTGTGTGCAATGCATATATATATTTATGGGAATGGGAATATTCTATCGAAGCCATTATCTCCAGCAGTTATGTAAAATTGATTTCAAACATTTACCCTTGCAGAATCGACTTGCAGCCAGGAGCAATTCCGCTGTGGAACCGGAAAGTGCATTCCGCAGAGATGGGTCTGCGATCGGGAGAACGACTGCGCCGATGGAAGCGACGAGGCGGCGTCCCAGTGTCGTAAGTGTCAGCCATTATTTTTGATATAAGCTCTAGGTATTGGCTAAATGCGATTGGAAAAGTAATTGAAACGCTGGCAAAATCGGTTATATTCGGAATAAAAAGAAAAATTCTATATTTAAGAACATTTTGTTCTTCATAACGTAAGAAGAAACGTTCTTGAAATAAGAATAAACGTTCTTAAACAAAATAATATAAATATAATAACGAAAACAATACAATTATATATATGTAATTGTTGTTTTACATAAAAAACTGTCTAAAACTAAGAACGAACCTCCTTAAATTAAGACACAAATTGTTCTTAATTTAAGAAAATGGTGTCTAAAGTTAAGAACTATCGGTATTGACTCATTCCTTTGAGCAATCGTTCTTACTTTAAGGACATTTTTGGTTTAAATTTCAATTTTTACTTTCCAATTCATCAATATATTATTTAAATTTTATTTTAACTTAAAAAAATATAATTTAAAATTAATATGACGAAAATATTTGTCAATTTTAAATTATCTACTCAAAAACAATGGAAAATTTGAAGATTATTTTGGTTAAACTTTTAACATTTAAAATATTCAGGGGGTAAATGCTCCGCTACGATGTTGATGTGTAAAAATGGTGAGCAGTGTGTACACCGGGAATTCCTTTGCGATGGCGACGAGGACTGTCGCGACGGGTCCGACGAATTGGAATGTGGCAGTAAGCAAAAAGAATGAATTATTCCCTCTCACATTTGCATACTAACTGGAGGATTTGTGTCCATCACCAAAAAACGAGCCAAAGAAGCGGAGTCACTTAATCGAAATTTAAATGCATGCCCCATGAAGGACCTCTGCTGGCCCCAGAGATCTCAGAACAGGACTTTATGACTTGCCTCTCGGTACTGACCAGGCCATAAATTAATGTCACTCCTTGCGGACAATATCGCGACGTGACCATCGGCGGAACTAATTTGTATTTATGCATTAGGCTTCAGCTTGAGTTTCCCTCTCTCTTCCCTTTCTCGGCGTAGTTTCCGCTTTTCACTTTATTCCTCGCATTTTTTTTCTTGAACAGTAACTTGTTTAGTGGTTTATTGTCTGTGACACACAATTTTCCCAACTATGCTGCGTATATAAAGGGAAAGCCTTGGCGAAGGAGGGAAAGCGAAAATGTTTTTATGTCGGTCGGAATTTCAGCGCAGTAATTGAAAAAATGATGCGATTTTTATGATGTTATCCTTGATGAAAATAAAAACCGGTAATCAAAAAGCGAACGCAGCGCCAAATTGAGCCTGTGGTTTATACGCTGGGAGTCGTGGCTCAGTGGTCGGCTACCAGGATGCCAGGACACCTACAGTGCAGGTCAAATTAATAGTACAACTTAAAATAAATCTTATTATTTTTAAAATTTTTAAAATAATTTTAATGATGATTTTAAAAATGGGTTTGATTGCATTTCAAATGATTTTCATAATTAATAAAATTAAAAAAATAAATTTCTAGAAGTTTGAAAAATTTTAAAAATGTACAAAGGCTTTAAAAAGAAATTTAAAAAATATTTAAAATTTTTTTCCGTTTTAAATAATATAAAATTGATGACAACTGTATGTGGTGTGTGCATAAAGCTACGTCTGCTCATGTGAATGGATATGCGCTGTCTTTTTATGACTTTTATGTGCTTTAAAATTGTCATCAAACCTTGTTGACATTTCTGCTTTTACCCAGTTACCCTTGTGAGTCTTAATTTAACTTGGTTTTCGGCGACGAAAAGTTCAGCAGCTCACTGCCAAAGGATTACTGCCTTTAAAACTGCTATTTTCAGTTATGTGGTTCTGGTTCCCGCCCCGTTATTTAATTCCATTTAACACTCCACTTGGACTCTTCATATCTTTGTTTACCATTATGGGGAAAACTCTCGGCTTTCCTTTGCGAACAAAGGAGCCAGAGAGGGGGAGGGGAAGTAGTGATCAATAAACAAAACGCAAACTGCCCCACAAAGGCATTAAGCTTCATTGGCTTTCAAGTGCTCTGGAGGCGGGCCGGGGGGTGGGGGCGTGGCCGCTGCACTTGACCAGGACATGTCTTGTACATGGTCTAAAAAGCATTTTAAATAAAATTAAAATCAAATTGCAAGTATATGGGGTTTGGCGTCAGATAACAAGAAAATGCTATTGAATACAATGCCCGAGTTGTGTGCCGAGGACGACGAGGATGTGTGGCAGGACCTCGCTCGGTGGTCCATTGACTGTGACCCCACGACAGCAAATTGATTCTGCCAGGACTCACAAAAGCCGAAGCCGAAGAAGGAAGCTGAATCTGAGTCCCCATGGACACACGACGAACTGAAAATGAAACGTCCATTCAGCCAAGTAGTTACCTCCGAATGGATATAAATGGAAAGTTTTATATATATACGAAAGCCCCTCGGTGAATGTTTTTCCTCACCAGCGATGGAGAATTTAATGAAGCCATAAATTATGGTTGGCAAAATGATATTGGATAATTGAATATATATCAGGGGCGAGGGAGAAGCGAAATAATCGAATAGTAGTTTCAACTGAATATGAAAATGATTTTAATGTTCGGGATTCCATGGGAAATTCAAGAGAAAGCCGAAAATACTTAATTACATGAAAAGCATAATTTTCGAATTGCATTTCAATCTAAATCGAATTGCATTTCATTAGTAGTTTAGCAAAAAGCGATAAATGAAATTATAATGAGAATCTAAGTAATAAGAAATTTCTAGTTAAAATATAAAGACTAAAGGAGCACCAGTAAACTATTCATTGAAAGCAATTTATAGAAAGCAAAAATTTAACTACATTTTAGAAATATTTTCGCAGGCATCCTGGTAATTTCAGTAAAAATTCCCCCAGCGAACGAGGAATAAATTCGGTAAGCTGGTCACAGTAAATTCCAATTAAAGGCATATCACGCATACGACGCGTTGTACATGCTAAGCAACCGCCAAAAATGGCGAATACCAAGAGGAGAATAATAATAAATTAATTTATTTGCAACGATGTCAGAATTTCCGCCGTACGCTGTGCACGTGTAAACGGTAAACAAATAGACAGGAAAGAATGGAAGGAAAGGAAGGAAGAGGAAAAGGAGGGGGAAGAAGGTAGGAAGAGGTAGACAAAACGCCAAAAAGCATATTCAAATGTGTGGCGCAACCATAAGATTTTATTGCTAACACACACAGTAACAGCGGGGATGTATGTACATAATCATATCAGCGAAAATCACAAACACACACACGCACAGCATGGAACAAAGGACCCTGCAGTAGGCAATGAAAAAGCGGCAGAGAAAGCGAAAGAAAGCAGAAGAAAGCACGAAAGCGAGGCACGAAGAACTGGCATACTAATACGCATTAAGGGTTAAACACAAGCGTTTTAATGTGTGTCTGTGTGTGGGAGTGTTGTCAGCTTTGTTTAATGTCCGCTCCTTTGGCAAGGATAACTTCAATGGAACTTCCAGTCTGCGCGTGTGAATGTGAGTGTGCGACTGTGCCACTGCCAGTGTGTGTGCGATAATTGCTTTAATGCATACGCATGTGTGCGTTTTAACTTTATGGAGTGTTGGCTGATAATGTCTTAATTACTGCCTAGATAAAATGCCAACTGTTTAGCCCCCGAATGGTTGGGCCTGTGTGCGAGTGTGTGTGTGTGTGTGTTGGCATGACAACTATGTTTATCACTTGGAGAACGGTTGCTGCCCCGCCCCCCCTTATATGGCAGCTGCTTATAAACTTAATTACAGGACAGCCCTCCGTTGCCTACTTTAAGGCGCGAGAGACAAAATCCCATTAGCCAGGCAGTTAGTGGGTTTTTCCAGGGTCCTTTATGGTTATGACCTTGGAGTTTTCTCAGATTTTTGGCAGTAAGTTGGAGAAAAATTGTTAAAAATTCGTGAAATAATTTTCGAAAATATTTTAATATTTTAACAAACAAATATTTTAAGTAGAAATTAAATAGGAATATTTTTATAAATCTGAAAAAAGGATTTCCAAAGTTTTCTTTTCTTTTAAAATTTATTTATTTTAGAACATTGGCACTTAAAATCGAATTCCATTCTTGATCTAATCTCTTTTAGGGACTCAAACCTGTTCGCCCGAGCAGTTCGCCTGCAAGTCGGGCGAGGGCGAGTGCATTCCCTTGTCCTGGATGTGTGATCAGAACAAGGATTGTCGCGATGGCAGCGACGAGGCCCAGTGCAGTAAGCCATAACTCGAATATTATCTAGCTTTTGCTTGGTGCTGGTTGCAATAATAACCGAATTTATCTTTGAATTTTCTTTGCTATTATTTGGTGTTGGTTTGCTATTTATCCTATATATCCCATAGTGTAGTACTCCCTGCACTTGAATGTGCCATGTACACATTTCCCTGGGACTTGTGTGCAATGCCATGCTAAAACGATTATGCAATAGAGCACAAATATTTACGAGAACCCACACACCCGCAGAGGGAACACTTAAGTTATATGTGTTTCTGTTGTTGTCACTTTCCCATCCCTAAACCACCCACTTTCTATATGCTTTGTTTGTTTGTTGGCTATTTTTGTTATGGTGTTGGCTTTCTCCCGCCTTGCTCTCTGCGGCTTAAGCATTTCCTCAACCCATCCACTAATCAAAATCACCCATCACAACCAAAAAACCCTTCTTGGAATCAAGCTAATCATTGGAATGAACTTTGTGCAGATAGGACGTGTCGCTCGGATGAGTTCACCTGCGGCAATGGACGTTGCATCCAGAATCGCTTCAGGTGCGACCAGGACGATGATTGTGGTGACGAATCGGATGAAAAGAACTGCGGGGATAAACCGAAGTGTGCCCCCGATACCTTCCAGTGCTCCAGTGGCACCTGCATACCCAGTGAATGGGTGTGTGACGGCGACAGCGATTGCTACATGGGAGAGGATGAGAAAGTGAGTAAACAAAAATATTATAGTAAGAATAATACAAGAAAAAGGGAGGATGAATATATTTTAAAATTATACTCCAATATTTGTTTTTCCGAAAATCGTTTCCCTTACCTTCAACTTGCAATGAAAATTGATATGAGCACATTATCAAACCAAACACATACAGTACTACATACATTCGCACACACACTGTAAGTTGTTTAACAGCCCTCGCATATAAATATGTATTTATATGAAGCGAGCTAGGAAGCATAAATTATGCAGGACGCGAGCATTATTCAAAACTGGCAACGACGACGAGGACCATGTCGGCAACTGTTTCCCATAAACATTTATATGTATGACGCATGGCTTTTGTTGTCAGTAGGATGGTGCCCGAAATTGCATGCCACCGAATAGCAATAAAAACTGAGAGGGAAAACTATTCATAAAGATGGTGACTTTGATGCTCTTTTAAAGGCTTATTAAAAATATATTTTACAAATTATTTTAAAGCAAAGAAAATTGTTTGAAAATAATCTTAGAAAACATATAAAATAAAATATCTAAATTATAAAGAAAATTCTAGAAAATTCGAAAGTTTCAACTTAAATAAAAATTAAATACTATTTATTTTGAATATTATGAATATTTTGAAAATCTCCTTTATTAAATGTGCATAAATAAACCACTTTCAACCACATTAGTCGCCTATATCCCTTCAAACAAAGCGTATAAAATGTGGAAAATGCTTTCTGGCATCTTCCAAAAGTATGCAACACAAAAAATGCAGGCAATGGCCACAGGGACCTATACTATGTATGTATGTGTATATATACTATGTGCGTGTGTGCACGTGCTGGTGCATAAGGACCTGCGTTTGCGAGAGTGTAAGCTTGTATGTGTGTTTGTGAACCGGGCTTAGCTGCCTGAATATTTGGTTGGCACTTAACAAGAAAAGCAAACTGTTGTAGCAGCAGTAAAGTTAACTTCCTTTATCCTCGCCACGCGCGCACAGATTCATCTTTCAAGGGAATGCCTGTTAAGGGACGAATATTTAGCCTTAAACATGGGGTTTTTTCCAGTATATTTAGATATTTAACTTTACCTCTTCTCTATTTTTTCCCCCAGCAAAACTGCACGAAACCAGAGATCCGGTTTTGCGAGGCCTACGAGTTCCAGTGCTCGGATCACATCACCTGTCTGCACAGAACGTGGGTCTGCGATGGTGAGGCCGATTGCCCAGATGGCGAGGACGAGTCGGCTGCCAACTGCCCTAGCATATCCTGCCGGCCGGATCAGTTCCAGTGCGACGATCGCAGCTGCATTGCCGGCCACCTGACCTGCAACGGGGACAGGGATTGCGCCGACGGCAGTGACGAGAAGAACTGCAGCATCTCTGCAACGCCTAAGGTTTGCAACTCGAGCAGCGAATTCGATTGCGGCGGCGGTCAGTGCATTCCGCTGGCGAAGGTCTGCGATAGGAGAAAGGACTGTCCGAATGGCGAGGACGAGCCCGCTGGCAAGTGTGGCATCAATGAGTGCGCCTCGAAGAACGGAGGTTGCATGCACGGGTGCGAGGACCTGGAAGTGGGCTACCACTGCACCTGCAACGATGGCTACAAGTTGGCCGATGACCAGCGCACCTGTGTGGACATCGACGAGTGCGAGACGCCGGGCGTCTGCTCCCAGGTGTGCGTCAACGAGATTGGGGCCTTCAAGTGCGAGTGCGAGGCGGGCTACATGCGGCTGCTGTCGAATCACACGCGCTGCAAGGCCAGCGAAGGACACGCCTCGCTGCTTCTGGCCAGACGCCATGACATCCGGAAGATTGCCCTCGATCGACCGGAAATGACGTCCATTGTGAACAGTACAAAGGCCTCGACAGCACTGGACTTTGTTTTCCGCACGGGAATGATCTTCTGGAGCGATGTGTCCACGAAGAGCATCTACAAGGCGCCCATCGATGAGGGCAGTGAAAAGACTGTGGTGCTCACCAAATCTTCGGTGACCTCTGATGGCCTGGCTGTGGACTGGATCTACAACCATGTGTACTACACGGACACCGAGAAGTGCACCATCGAGCTGACCAACTTCGAGGGCAGCATGGGTAAGGTACTGGTAAAGGACTCGCTGGATATTCCGCGATCCATCGCCCTGGATCCCATCGATGGGTGGATGTATTGGTCGGATTGGGGCGCCTCTCCGCGGATTGAAAGGGCGGGCATGGATGGCTCGCATCGCACTGCCATCATCAGCTACGATGTCAAGTGGCCCAATGGCATCACCTTGGATTTGGTGCAGAAGCGACTCTACTGGGTGGACGGCAAGTTGAACTCCATCTCGTCGGCCAACTACGATGGTTCGCAGCGGCGGCAGGTGCTCTACTCCTCGGAGTATCTGAAACATCCCTTCTCGATCACCACCTTCGAGGATTCGGTTTACTGGACCGACTGGGACAAGCAGGCGGTGTTCAAGGCCAACAAGTTCAACGGACAGGATGTGATGCCCGTCACAGCGACGCATATGGTGAGTTTCTTAGATATCATTACTCTTAAATTGGAATATGATGAAATTCATTTGGTTGAAATGAACCAGAGATAGCAAGTAACTAATTGCTTAATTGTCACCAAACTGTGATAAGTGTTCTGTGAATTTATATATATATATATATATGTCATATGTATTTATCTGGTACCAAGCCCCCACTTGTACCATGTGTGGGTTTTAAGTAAGAGTGAGACAAAATGTAACATGACAATTCCCTTTGTTATCTAAGCTATTCCGGGAATTAGTAAGAAATAAATACATTTATCTTTTAGACCTTATGAGTAATATGTTCGACAGTTATTAAGAATACTTATCTCATTTGGGAAATTTAAGCAATAAATATCTCTTGGTTTCTGGAATATATATATTTTATAGAGGAAGTTTAAACCCAATTGATTATATCCCCGCTAATTCCCACCATTTTCCCCTTGCAGTTGGAACACCCCATGGTGGTGCACGTGTACCATCCGTATCGCCAGCCAGACGGTGTCAACCACTGCCAGTCGGTGAATGGCCACTGCTCGCATCTCTGCCTGCCAGCTCCCAGGATTAACGAGCGGAGTCCTCGCATATCCTGCGCCTGTCCGACGGGCCTGAAACTGATGCCCGACGGCCTCATGTGCGTCGAAGATCGTAAGTAGATTCCACCGTTTGTGTACATGTTCTTTGGGGGAGAGGCGATTTAACTGGGGGATTTCGTAATTGCATTTGAACGCGTTCGCCTCGATGGCTGCATTTTGCGGTTCATCTGACCAACGGGCTGAAAGCCAAAAGCGTGGGGATACTCGCACAGAGCGGCTTTCCTGTTGCGGTTGCGGCCTTTTAAGTGGCCACCTCCTGCACTGCGCATTTCGTTGGATTGCATTTTCACCTTTTCGGATCTCATTATATCTATCAATTTACCCTTTGTTTGTAGTGCGTATCCCCAAAGTGCTTCCCACGGCACCGATCCACCGGGCGACAACCGACCAGTCGTCCATCGCAACCACAGAACTACCTCAAGGTGCGCACAGTGAAGCGCCGGGTATGCGACACTTTTCTATGAAATCTATGGTGGTGGTTAGTCTAGGGTTAAAGTAGGGTTCGTAAAATACTTATAATCAAAAAAAGTTGAGTAAAAAATTAAAAATCAAAGCGATAATCCCCATTATTCATCTGAATGATACAATATTTATCCTCATATTATAAAAAAG
This sequence comes from Drosophila mimetica, assembly GCA_037075245.1. Lineage (NCBI taxonomy): Eukaryota > Metazoa > Arthropoda > Insecta > Diptera > Drosophilidae > Drosophila > Drosophila mimetica. Next base: position 9,038,036 of record JBAMCH010000023.1, on the reverse strand, counting down.
TATTAAATATTTCATATTTTTTTATAATTATATTATATAAAACAATTTTAAAATTTATTTACTATGAATTTACGAACCCTAAAGATAAGAAAGTATCAAAAATCTCATCTGATTTGAATTTTTTTTATACTTGCCATAACTGGTGTTGGTTTTATTCAAGTTCCACTGTCTGATGTGTGTTTATGTCCTTGTAAACAACATTTTCACCTGCTTGTCCCGGTGTTTTAATTTCATTTGACATTTTTCACGACAATTTCTCGAGCAACATTTACGGATATACGTATACAGGCATCGTCATCATCATAAATCAACATCAATGATATCGACGTAATCACTCAAAATGCACACACCAACACACTGGCGAACTTTGGTCCAAATACCCATGCAAAATGCGGAGCGTAAAACATAAATATGGGGCTCACACACACACACACAGAGTGCAAAAACCGCAAAGAGGAAGCATTGGTGACATGTTTAATGGCAACAGGACGACGACAGGACCACCGCCCACTGATTCCCGCCGATATTCCCTCGACCTCGACTTGAATCCCGCACTTATTCGGGTTCGCAACTCTGGGACTCTCTCGCTATATGGAATTGTGGAACTATGGAACGAAACCAGGAACCCAAGCGAATTTCTCCATGCAATTTGCGAACTGCTCCCTGACAGAGTGACATGGATTCGGATGGGATGGCAAGGGAAACAGAACGGAATGATGAACGACTGACAACCGCAGAGGAGGCGACAGCAGCGGCAGTCGCTCAACAAATCGCCATGAAATTAAATTGTACATAAGCAACGCCAACCGAAACACGACCATCCAACACATGCGTAGTGATATCGAGCATGGCAAATAGTTTAACCAGAAATTCGTCATCGCCCCCAGTGCTACCCACTATCATCATCATCATCGTCATCCTTCATGATCCTTCCAGCAAATTGGCACTGTCAACACCTCGAACTGTCGACATTTGGGTGGCGAAATATTTGCGTTGGCCGTGTGGCAAAAGTGAATTACAATGCCCCCCCAAAAACCAGCCGGCGGTTTATCCCTAAAAATATGTTGGACCACAAGGCCCATTTCTCCATTTCTGTGTGTGTTTGTGTTGCATGCAGTGCCGTTTTTAAATAGAATTTCTGGGCTGCCTCTCGCCTAAATGCCGTATCATTATTTTTAATAAACCCACATTTAGCAGACGCACTTTGATCAATGGGAATGCGAAATTGAACAGTCCTCGCATATTAAAAACGAAGAGGCTTCATAAAGAAAGATATTTTTTGCTGTGGCAACCGAATTTGTGACAGCTTTTTTCGGGGAATAAATAAAGCCAATAAAGGGTATTTTCTTCGGTTCCTTGGGCACCAAAAAGGACACTTGAATTTTTAACGAGCAGAAAAATGATTTGTTTTTTCTCTTATTTTTTATTTGATGAGCATACTGCTATAGCCTCTTATTTAAAAAAATTTAAATCATAAATAGGTAAAATAAAATTCTTCTCGAGTATCTTAAAATCCTATAAGCAATTAGAGAAGCAAATTAGCCACCCACACAGGATGTAAAATAAATCCCCTATTCTCTAAGATTTCTTTTTAAATCTCAGCCATTGCGCGTCGTTATCCTCTTTCGTTGTCCTGCGCGGCTTAGAAGTGAAAAGTGGGCCAACTTCCGGGAGCTTTAATACGTTGTCATGCCTACGGGCTGAAATCAAGTTTCCTGAAGGAGCTTAGAGCCGAGAAGCCCACACAATTGCGCCTAATTACGCCAATTTAAAGAAGTCATAGTGGCGGACTTAGCAGACAAAGTGGGGGGAGGGTGGGGCGGTTGAAGGTCGAGGACTCTCAACTTGGCCAAAAGGAAAAGCTGCAACACATTTGCGGCCAACGAGAGGGCTTAAGCAAACTGAGAGGGGCGGCTGGCGAAGTTTGCAGAAGGCGGCGCGGCGCGGGTCAGTAAATAACTATAAACTAGTTAGGGACTATTTCAATTAGATGGTCCAGCCCAGCATAACTGCAATTTCAATTAGCGGTTTGTGCCACTTTTTCTATGGCCATCTTTGCCCACTTCAAATTGCTTAATTAAGCGCAGGCAAAGTTTCGCAAATACCCCAGAGAGAAAGGGAGACACAGAGAAGGGCGGCGAAATGGCGGGTCGAAATCCAGATGGACAGAGCCCCACCAGCCATAAACTTTGAGCCGTCGAAGTAACGACTGCGTTTTTAATAGCCAGCCACATAAAACGAAGCTCAGGGCGGGGAAAATCGGGGGGAAAAGCGAGGAAAAGGCGGGGAAAACTGGGTGAACAGCTGCTGCTGTTGCTGCTGCGACTGCTGCTGCTCCTTGCAGCATTTTATGACTTTCATTTGCCTGCACTTCGGTCAGTCCGGCAATTGTTATTGTCCGCCTCTAACTTTACTGCATATTGCCTTAGAAGTGAAGGAAACACCAGAAACATGGCTGCCAAGCCGCCATTTTGTTTATCTTCATGCCAAAAACCATTTTTGACTTTTTCGTAAAACTTTAGAACTTTTTTTTTCGGTTTATCTAATCTGTTTACATCCCCACTCGCCGCCTCGGAACCCAAAAACAGGTGACGGAACATATTTTATGCGTTTTTATTTCATTTGGGAAGGAAAATTGTGGCACGGCAGCCATTTTGTCGTACTTTTTATGGCACTTCCGTTGGATGGGGGATTGGTATTCAGGGGGTTCCACGGGGTTTCCATGGGGGTCCTGAGCACCTGCTATGCGTTATCCTGAGTTGGAGCTTCGAAATAAATATGAGAGCACATGTGCAGGATTATACAAATGGGCGATGAGGCATAACTCTCTGTTATATGTCTGAATGTTGTGTGTGCTGGAAGCACGGAAATTGCATTTTGTATAGATTAGAAGTGCGCAATAATATATGACATTTATAGGCAAACATAAAACCAGACGGTAGAGAAGTGCTACGTACACACACACACCGAACATAGAACAGCAAATGCAAATTTTGTGAAGCTTTTGGCCACAGAAATAAATTAATCTTTTTGAAATGGGTCAAAACATTTGTGGGAATACGAGAGTTGTTAGAAATGTTATTTGGCAGAAGGAATTTTAATTCACTAAAAATACTTGGGTAAATTTCAGTAACCAAATATACGACAATGGATATTGTTTAAATATCTGAGGTAGCTAAAAACCAAAATATTTATTTATATAAAAGGTTTTCTCTTGTTAAAAATTATAAAAAAAAAAGTTTTACAAAAATTCTAAGCCAACAGCTGCTGTTTCCTGCGATAAACAAGACCACACTCAAACCAAAAGGAAATCGCGCAATTAATATGCCCGAGCAACGTGCAACTTTTCAAATGTTTAGCCTGCCATTTTACTGTCTGTTAATGCCGCCAAAATAAATTTGCAGCATCTTAACGCGCCTACGCCGAAATTCCCGTCCGAATCGATGCCGCACATCTGTTGCCGCTATCAACTTTTAATGATAATTCCCTGCCACATGCTCTCGAGCAGATCCGTAAACCCCGCCTCTCTTTGGACACTCGTAGAGCAAAAATTAATAGGCAACAACAGCAGAAGTGGGTATAAATTCGGAAGTGAGGGAGTGGGATTTATATACTATATATATATCCTTTGCCAGACGAACGCGTCGTGCTCTTAACTTTGTGCGCTTTTTTCAGCTGTTGAACAAATTCTAAACGGAAAAATATGAAAACGAATTATGATGACAGCGGAAAAATCCTACAACTTCCGGCCAGGACAACGGCAAAAGGCGGCGAATAAAAGCGCACAGAAGCTGAACAGCAAAACCAGGGAAACCCCAAAAGCGGAAATATTCGCCACGGGATGTAGTCGTCGTCGCCGTTGAGTTCACTTCTTTATTTTTTCGCTTTTTTGCCCCCCGAAAGACAACATTTTAATTATATTTGGCCATAGGAATTATGAAATTATGGCAAAACGCTGAGGAGCTTGGGGGTGGGGCATCTATTATTAATATTTTGCAAGCCTGCCTTTGATATTGGAATTTGTGAAAGTTTCACAGGGGGTTTTAGCATTATCATAAAGTGGTGGCCATGGGTTTGGTTAAATTTATAAAATGTTCTTTAAAATAACAACATCACCTAACACTAAAATGGTTTCGGTATAAATTTATTAATGAAATTTCAATAATATTTCTGTTTGTTTATGATTGTTGCAAATATTTTCTAATTTTGTGAATACTTTTGTTTTCTTTTCAAGCAGTTGAAGAAAAAACCAATAGCACAGATACAACCGACAAGGTCGATAAGTCTGAGAAAAAACCAGAGAAGGATTACGGCCAAATAGCTATGATTGTGATAGCCTGTCTAGCCAGCACAGCTGTAGTGGCATGCGTAAGTTCTGAAAAGGATTATTATCTAAAAAGATATTTAATAATAATCAAAATCCCCATAAAACAGGTGATCTTTGTCGTCTACCGACGCTGCACGCGGGCCGTAAACTCGATGAACTTTGAGAATCCCGTCTACCACAAGACCACGGAGGATCACTTCAGTCTGGAGAAGAACGTGACGCCGCATATGTACGCCACTGCCATGGAGGAGGAGGTAAGCGGTTCGGCCCCACCGATGGCCACCAATCCTAATGACTTTAGTTACGTCAGGTTCTAGGGGGTGTGTGTGTGTGTTAGTGCTCTAGGGTTACGTTAATGTTGTACATAGATAACTAAGTGCTCGTATCATAGTTGTACCTACTTAGGGCTAAGTAAGTTGATTCAGATAAGACTAGTTCTATAAGTCCTGAAATTGTTGTGAACGTAGGAAGTTCTTGAATTTTTGAATCCCCATCTTTAACGTTTCTCCAAATCATTTTCCATTTAAATGCCGCGAGCGAAACGAAAAATCACGGTGCCAATTTAGATATTAAAAACACGGTAAGTTGTGGTTACAAAATCCCTATTAGGACATTATTGCCATATTATATTACATTATGTGTTTTTGTGTTGTGTGCCCAATTTAATTATCATTTTATTGCACTTTAATTTAATTTAATTTACCGTCGATTTGAGCATTTGGCGGCCCCCATTGAAATGCGTGCTCTTTGAATTCGCCGCCCGTGGGTCTCGCTAATTGCAGAGCTGCGAATGCAATCAAAATATGCATATCAATTGGCCAATTAACTAAAAGGCCAATTAAATGGCGTCAGTGGAGCGTCAAAATGTCCCAACAGCCCGACAGCTGCCCGACTAAAACATAAAGCGACACTCGCACATTTTACTAAAAATATTTCAATTAAATTAGCTCATCTTTTTTTCGTGTTTCGTATTTAACTTGACACTTTTTGCAGCTGCTTCGTTGCCAATTTTAATTAAAGCGGTTAATTAATTAAAACATTAAAAATAAGACAAATCCAAGCGGAAGCCGACAACAATGCACAACAATAATTACGCAAAATTAAACAATGTGGCATTAAGAGAGATTTTCTGTTTGCCTGGCAACCAATAAATAACATCATAATTTGCATATAAGCAGCCAATTCGGTTTGCTGAAAATTCAGGCCACAGGCTTAGCGGTTGGCTGTTTTCATTAAGGTTTATAATTAAATAACCCCGTTGGTAGATTGTTGCGGCCAAATCTCTTTTTTATTGCTATTTAGTGGTGATTATTATTTTTGGAAAATATTTTAAACAAAAATGTTGATTTTAAAGCGAATTAAAAACATTAATTTTACTATTTATTAATACAAAATGATTATAATTTAATAAAAAATAATATAATAAATATTATACATTTATTTATACATTTTTTGTTCCATTTAAACATTTTAGAATAATTTTAGAAATTAAAGGGAATTTATTTATACAATTTTTGTTCCATTTACAAATTTTAGAAATGGCTTAGAATTAGTTTTTAATTGTTTTTTTTTATATTTATATTTAATACTATTTTTATATTTATATTTTTATTTATAAGTTACCTACACTTCTTCCTTAATCTTCAACATGTATCTAATAAAATATCCTCTTTTTCTAGTCCGTGAATCCCCTCTTTGAACCCGGCACCGAGTGTGTCTAAGGCACCTGCCAAAGATCCATCTAAATGCATATCCAGCGAATACTGGCCGGCAGACCGGGAATATCTATAGAGCATCTCCTACTAGTAATTCCCTATTTGGACCAAGGCCCCAAAAACTCAACTAAACAAGTGAAAGCGGAATGGGAGAAACGCTAAGAATATGAAACTTTCACTTAGCAGTAAGAAAAGAAGAATGCCAAAAAGAAAATAGAAAAGACAAGAACGACATCAGCATGGGGAAAATGAAAATACTCAACAAATTCAATTTGTTGCCTAGTTTAAAATTTAATTTAAATGTAACAACACTAAACACACACCCACACACATGCCCAAACACACACAGGCACATACACATACACTGACACGCCCATAAACTAATAACAACGCAAACTTTTCTAGGCGCAACGTTTTGACATCAACTAACGTCGCACCCACACAAACACACACATCAACGCATATCCTTCCACCCACACAAACACCGCCACCCTCTCACACGCACACACACACAAGCCCAGAAGAACTCAGAGAAGGAACGAGCCAGGATTCAGAGCCAGAAGTCCAACTTTCCTTTCACGTCCATGAAATCAATTGTAAAAAGTTAAGACATTTTGTTGAAGTTTTTGGTACCAAAAGAAACATTTTGTGAAATCGAAAAAATAGAGATAATAGCTAAACTGAAACTGTTTATAGACCTAACAATTATTGTGACTAGCTATAATGTATATTTTTTGTTACCAATGAATTAATAAAAAAAAACAGTTATTATCTTGAGAGTAAAGTTTTTAGCACCAAGTTGGATTACTTTTTAGCAAAATATTTGAACAAAAACCTCTCTGTAAATACATTCAAAAGACAACAAAAACAAGTAACTAAAATGTTTAGAGAAAATTTACAAGGCAAAAAACGAAATATTTTAGAGTGTTTAAAATTTTTATCACGTATACGTATGCTTTGCTCCGTTTTTCTTTCTTGGGTATTCAAAACAATTTGCTGTGATCAGTTTAAAAGCATTAAACCTACATTAAATCATCTAATTTGTAGTAAGTTTAATATTCTTCTCATTTAATTAGTGTGTAAACAAGCTTTCATCTATTTTAATTTATTTACAAATTTTACACAACAACAACAAAATATATATTTTAATGTGTATTGGCAATTTTTGGTTCCTGTGAAATGTATTTTAATTTAGGCATGGAAAGTATTTGCTTAAATGCTTTTTGAAAAACAAAATATTAGCTAACTGGTAATGTGTGAAAAGTTGAATAAAGAAATTTATGATAGTAATAAAACGAATTAATAAAGAATATTGTAAATTAACGTTTATTCAGAAAAATAAAATGGAATTTTAAAACATGGAAGATTTTGTGTTATAAATGTGGATGGTATAATTAAGTTCTAATAATAAAGTTGAAAGTAAACAGGTGTTTTTCAATAATTAGATTTCCAAAAGATAATCCAAAGCATCAAGAAACTCAATTTATGTATCTGCATTGTGCTCGGGAGCTTACAAATCAACTCGGCTACGATTATCAATCAACTGCATGCGATTAGTTCATCTGAATTATCATGGCGATGATATGCGATACGCCTATCATATGCAAGGCAACACCGTGAAGCCAATTGGGTTTACACATTGTGCCTGATTGCCTGAGCTTAATAGCCTCAACGCCAGCACAGTTTTGACTTTTGTTGGCTCACAAACACACATCGCACACGGAGATGGACACCCGGCCATGAATTATTAAATGCTAATGCACAACTACGGCAATTATTTCACATGAGAGGGCATCAATACGTAATGAGCTACGTCGGGGGAGCGATTCGGGTCGAAGTTTGAGATTGAACCGAGTCATTAATAGGTACACCCAAAAAAACCTTAGTTTAACTCTTAAAACAAAAATACTAGATCCAGTATTAAAGTGAAGTCCTGTATTAATACTAAATAACATACCATCTTAACTCTGTAGTATTTTTTCAGACTAAATATTATGAAGTTTATATTTAGTAATGTAAATTCTATACCAAAAGTCATTAAAGCGTAAACCTAAAAATACTAGATCTTGTATAAAAGTGTTGTATTGAATAAATACTAAATATTATATTAGCTTTTCTGTGCAGTATATTTTTCATTCTAAATATTATAAAGTTATTATTTTTAAATATAAATTTTATACCAAAAATCATAATTGCGAACACCCAAAAAAATACTAGATGTGGTACTGAAATAATACTAAATAATATAGTATATTAACTCTGTAGTATGTTTTTATTTAAAATATTGCAAAGTTGACATATTGTAAAGTAAATTGTGTACCAAGATCTTACTTTTTACAGTATTAATGTAATATTCTTCCTATTAAGATATTTTTGAAACTCAATAGTTTAATACTTCACTTAATGAGCCAATATTTCAGTTTCTATGATCATTTTTTTTCGGTGTGGATTTCGGACGCTTTTTGTGCTGTATAATCGACTGTCTAGCAACGACAGGTTTTAATTTCATAGCAAACTCCTGCTATCGAGCCCCCACAACTTTTGTTTACCTAATTTATGGCTGCGAATTATCGGGGGCCAAAGTCCGACGCAGCGATTTCCGGTGAATAAATAAGATTTTTATGCCTTTCGGGAGGGTGTCTTTAATGTTATAATTTATGTAGCCCGCCTGGAAGCGGGGTCACATTATTTTTGTTTATTGCCTGCCGGACAGCCGGCTGTCAGCGAAATGTCGGCGTATTGTTGACCGGATTGTATGGATTTGGGCTGCCGCAGCATCGATTTGAATCGATTATCCTCACGACTCACGTTTGCCATGAAAATAAAATGTAAATAAAAGGCGACAGCGACACATTTGACACACGGCGCCGATAACTTTTTCAATTTAGATATGATCCCGAAAGTATGTCGGGAACTGCGCTCGGATAATCCCCCATCCAGGTGTGCGAAGGTGAGGCTGCTTTCCATTAGCAATATGCGACCAAATGGCAAAACACTGTTCCGCTGCCGCCCCGCAGCTCCTTGGCCCGCAAACAAAGTGAAATCTACGTGAAGAGGGGATTCCCCCCTTTTTTGCACATAAAGGCGTAGGGAATAAGCGATTCAGAATGCGAGTGTGAGTCTCTGTGTGTGTGTGTGAGAGAGGATTGGGTGCCGGAGGATGAAAATCTGCAATTCAGCCGGAACATAGCATACATTTTGTCGTTTTGCCAGCCGCAGGCGGCCACCAAACAAAAACCCCCGCACACAAAGTCGTACACAGGGAGAAAATGAAAGTTACTGTTACTCACAATTTTGTATATATCATTCAGTGTCTGTAAAATGTAAATTTTAAAAGTATTTGATTTTTTAATTGGAAACCATAGTTTATACAATTTTTTTGGTAACTAAGAATCGGAATACCCTTTATTATTAGTTTATTAATAATTATTTAATTAATTAATAATTTATTAAGTATTTAAAAAAAATATTGAATAAATAGTGTTTCTGATGCTATAAAATTTTAATTTTAATCCCTCAAAATATCCATTTATTTTAATAATTATTTAATCAACTATTTTAAAAATATAAATTTTTAATGCTTTCAAATTTTAATATTATTTCAATAAAATATCATTTTTAATTTTATAATTATTTAACAAATTATTAACAAAATATGGTTTTTTAATGATTTAAGATTAAAATTTTAAGTCCCCTAAAATATCCTTCTAATTTAATAAATTATTTTAAAAAAATATGAGTTTTTAATGCTTTTAAATTTTAATTTTATCCCCAAAAATATCATGTTAAATTTCTTTTTTCACTGTGTGTTACTCAAAAGCCAATGAGCCTCGGCAGTTGGGCAAAAGAAATAGAACGAGGAAACGTGGCCAGAATTGTGTGTGGCTTGAAGGGATGTGGCTGTTCATGGTGATGTCCATGGAGATGGGCCTGGGGAATTGGGGGAACGGGCATGGAATGCAGCTGAGCGACAACTTTGTGCAACTCCTGATGCAGGAAGCATGGCTGTCATTGGTCACGCCGCCGCCACTGTACTTTGTTAGCGATGCGCAGCCAACGATAACTTTGGTGAACAATATCTTTCGCTCTCGCTTTTTTTTCGCCTGCCTCTTGGGCTTGTGTTCTGTGTCAAAGGGAACGGAAAATGCAATTGCATTTCACGTTCGGATGAGATGGTGAAATTGACATCAAAAAGGGTTTCTTTTTGGGGAAACCAAGCTCTCGATTTCTATGGCAACGAATTCTAAGCTTGTCAGCAAGACGTGGTCTTAAATTTTGTAAGGGATAATTAAGGTAATGAAAAGAAATGGCATAGTTCTTCAATATTCTATTCTTCACTCTATATAAAACTATAAAAACAACTTTATTAAATAAATGTTTCAATTAAAAACTGATAATTTCTACTGTTAATATTTTTCTCCATCTTTCTTATAAAGTGTACCCTTTTTTAACAATAATTACATTTTTTATATTTAAGTTTCAAACATAATTTCACATAATAAGTAGTTCCCACTAATTATCCCAGATGCGCTGCCTTTGAAGCGACTGTACCTGTCGCCATTCGGTTATCGAGAGTGGCAACTGGGGGGCAACTTTAATTACAGGCCAACTTCACTGGCCGCCACCCCAGCGATGCCATTGCAGGCGAAAGGACCTCGCCATGTTTGCACATCCTTGCAGTTGTAGTTGTTGACGATGTTGCCGTCGTTGTTGTTATTATTGCCGGGTTATCCTGGGGCCAATTGCATGGCACATGCACACAAGGTTAGTAGGCAAGTTCACAAGCCAAATATGCTGTGCGTATGCCATGGAATGTGGGTGGTACTGGGTGGTGGGCGATGGTAGGTGGTGTGCGGTGCACTGGGAGGCTTCCAGGACACTAGGAGGCACTGCGTCTTACACGCAGCAGGGCAATGTTGGCTTGTCGGTCGAGTTGTTTGCACCACGTCCTGAATAATGGATACGTTTCGTGCCACATTGAATGCCCAGCAGTGAGTGACATTGGCCGACGACGCCGACGACGACTCGAAGCTTTTTTGGGGGGCATGTTTTCGGAATTGTTAATGTAATTACGCCTGAGAGCCCTCTGTTGCCACCTTTTCGACGGTGCGGGGGACCACCGACTGCCTAATCAAAGGCAAAGTCGATAAGCATGTGGGAGTTTAAAATGCAGCCTGGCAATTTGCCTAATTGCCGTGCGGCTAATCAAGTGACGTATTCTCGGGCTTTCGGGTTTTCAAGTTTCCCCAAACCCCCCTGCAGAATTACGGGCTGAAATAACTTTGTAGACGGTCGTTGAGCGTGAGTAAAATTCATCAACTTCAAGACGAAATAAGCGGCGAAAAAAGAGAAAATAGCAGGAGACAACAGAAGGACAGCGGGAGGCTGTAAGCGGCTTTTGTTTGCCATGATAAAATGGCTACAAAATGGCGGCAGCTGACTTAACACAGTGTAAGTGAGTGTGGGTGTGAGTATATGCGAGTGTGAGTGCATGTGGCACACACTCGAATCCCGAGTCCTTTGGCCTTGGCGCAAAACTGTCGTCTGTCTTCTGCTCTGCGTGTGTGGCTTAAATTTCACTTTTTTATGTCCTTCCCTGCAAAAAAGTTGTGCGATTTCCCTCACTGACCTTGTGCCGGGGTAAAATTACTTTCGCGCAAAGGTTGCCGCTCACTGCAGGGAACATGAAAATTGATGCTGCATCCACAATGTGCAAAAGTTATTACGCGAAAAACGTAATAATGTGTGGAAACAAGAAAACTTTATTTCAATTAATTTAGGGTTGAACATTTTTTTACAAGTTTAGAAAAAAGGAAAAAATAAAAAAACTTTTCCCGACTCATTTGTTAAAAATAAGAATATAAATAAAGTAAAAAATACTATTCGTTGGTTTTTTAATTGCCATAATTTATAATATAATTTTATATTTTTGTTATAATGTTCTCTCGAGCACCCCAACTTAATGAAATATAATTTCTGTGCGTCTGTCGGCTTGTTTGCAAATTTTCAACTTGAACCGCCAACGCCAGATGTCGACGCTTCGAGTTCCCAACGCAGCGGGCAGGATTTCTTTTCGCTTTTTCCATTACTTGAAGCAAAAGCAAAAGCACGGGGAAAGCAAAAAGTTCATATTGCGGTTGGCAGCAGATTGCACTATGTGTGTTTGTGTGTGTGAAAGTGCGTGTGCGTGTGTGGCCGCCATTTTTGTTAACATGCTAACTAGTGTGCGCGCGACGATATGCAATGGCGATGACAGAATAAGCTGATCTGCATTAAATGAGTAAAGTTCTTAATTTTACAAGATTTTATTCAACTTTTAAGGGATTTTTAATCTCTCAAGAATATATACCTAATACAATCCCAGTTTTGTTACGAATTGAAGAGATAATTATGATATCTTATATTCTATTATGAAATATTAAATATTTAAATATTAAACATTTAGTTATTAGGATATAATAAAAATTGAAATGATTAGTCATTCGGCAAATCAGTTTATTGCAGACACAATTTCAATTTGTCCTCCATTTTCCAAACTGTAATAAAATAATGGATTTAATAGACGAAAAATGCCAACGACCGAAATGTTATTTAATTAAGTATTATAATTGCGGACAGTGTTCGTCGCTTGTGGCAAATAATGTGAAATATTTTTGCGCTGGCCAACCAATTAATGGCAAACAAACAAATCCGAATACTATTAGAGTGCACATGCGAATAGACGGCAGACCAATTCGCAAATCGTGGCGTTGTGCTGCGAAATTAATTAGATTTAATCGAATGCCAGTGGTCTGTCAACATTCGTTTGCCCAAGTTATTGAAGGACCTTCGCAGCAGATCCTCCATACTTGGTTGTTGTCGTAATACCCAGTGAATATGTTTTAAGGGGTATGCCAGACAAATGATCGTGAATGTGACAGAACGAACTATTTTTTTTTTTTTAATTTTTAATGTTTAATTAAGATTAGTAAATAACTAAAATTTTGATTTCAATTGTAATCATATATATATACTTATTATTTTGCTTTTAAAAACCTTTTTTAAAATATTAATCTTAATTTTATATTTTTTTACAAAGAATACAAAAGAGATCGCTATATTTGAATGCCTCGACCTTACTCAGCCAAAGCAAGCAGTCTCAAGCAGCGCAAACCAAGCAGTCGCTTGAAAGTGGCTACCGAACGCATCATTATTTGCTTATAACTTTTTACTGAATGGTCCGATTTAAAAAATGTCTTCTACGTATCGTTAAGAATTACTGGATACATCAATACCTTTTTATATTCCCATTGAAATATTACCTTTTTTTGTCAATCCTTGATGCTCTAAAAGTGCGTACAGGGTATAACTTTGTCTAGCCTTTCCCACTTCTAGTTTTTGTGGCTCTGAGTGCGTGTGGCAGCCTTTGCAAACAGTGAATGCAGGCCAAGTCCAGCTTGCGAATGACAGTCAGACAGAATGGAAGAAATATAGGAGACACGGAGGCTGGAAGGCTGCTGGCAGGCGGAAACGGCAGGTGAATTGGCAGCCAGCACGTTTAATACCGAAATTGCAGGGACCGTAACAGTTATAAGTTTTACTTTAAAAGTCATCGATTAATCGTTATTCACCACCTTTTATTTATAAGTCATAAAGTAACTGTTATTTCAGACTTTTAAATTAAAAGTCAGAGAATAACAGTTATTTTTGACAAAAAAAATAAAAGTCCTCCGTAACTTTTATTCATGACTTTTATAATAAAAGTCTAAAAATAACTGTTATTTTTCGACTAAAACATTGCCAATGAAGTCACAGAATCTTATATGTGGAAATTTGGTTGGAATTTAAACTTATGTTCTTATGGTGGCAATTTGTATACATTAATTCTTTAATATAACGACACCGCGAATTCTTTAGGGCAAGAAGAACCAATATTGGCCATCGTAAAAAATTTTTTAGTCTATTTCTTTCCTAACCTATTAAACCCATACATGAATTCATCAACACAATAATACCGCGCATTCTTCAGACCAAGAGGAACCAATGGTTCGCCAAGTTAACAATTTTGCACCAAAAGTTTGGAATTCGTAGCTATGTACGTATGGTTGACATTGCAGGTTCCTCCAGTGCTAAAGAATTCGCGGTCTCATTGTGTTAAACCCATACATGCTTTAAAAATGTCCATCTTTTCAGATAATTTTTAAAATCATAATTGGTTCCTCTTGGTCTGAAGAATTCGCGGTCTCATTATATCGATGAATTCATGAATGGCTTTATTGGTTAGCACTAACAAAATTGTTACCATGGTCATTATTGGTTCCTCTTGGTCTGAAGAATTCGCGGTATTATTGTGTTGATGAATTCATGTATGGGTTTAATAGGTTAGGAAAAAAATAGACTAAAAAATTTTTTACGATGGCCAATATTGGTTCCTCTTGCCCTAAAGAATTCGCGGTGTCGTTATATTAAAGAATTAATGTATACAAATTGCCACCATAAGAATATAAGTTTAAATTCCAACCAAATTTCCACATATAAGATTCTGTGACTTCATTGGCAATGTTTTAGTCGAAAAATAACAGTTATTTTTAGACTTTTATTATAAAAGTCATGAATAAAAGTTACGGAGGACTTTTATTTTTTTTGTCAAAAATAACTGTTATTCTCTGACTTTTAATTTAAAAGTCTGAAATAACAGTTACTTCATGACCAATTTCAAAAAAGTTAAAAAAATTTAGGTCATTGCGGATATGAATAGACCGCATTAAATTGGTTAAGTGATTTTTTTCTCAGATTTTTAGTGTTATCCTAAGCGTATGATTTTTTCGTTCAAAAATAATAAAATAACTGTTATTTTCGGTCCCTGCGAAATTGACATTAAATTGCTTGTGACCTGAATCGCAACCCAGCCGCCACCCACTCGCTGGTGGTACTGGCACCGTGAACCCAGCCTTCGGCCTCCAGGCTCTGTTATCGACTTTTACGACAATTCCAATAAAGAAACATTGCAGACGCTGTCCTGCTGCCTGCTGTCCCGTGCTCCCGCTTCTCATCCTGATTTTGACAGGGCGCAGAGCGATGTCACCTGTAGTGGGAGAATATGCTTACCCTGTACAGGTCACAAAGTGAATTTGCTGCGAATTTATGAGGGATTTGCCAGGTATACAATGACCAGCAGATAATGAAGAACCACAAAGTTCAGGGTGGAAATCCCACTTTGGTTATGGGAGGAACGTGATTAAAGCTTTTTTAAAAGAGCAGATTTTCCTAAAAACATTTGACAATTAGAAAAAAAAAATGGTTATTACATTTTATTACGTTTTTATTAAAATTAAAACTATTTTTTCAAAAAATTAAATCTAGAATATGATCGATTTGCAAGAAATTAACATTCTTTTTTAAATGGGTAATAGAAAAAAAGATATCACTAAGAATTATTTATTTTTTTTAATTTTTATTACAAATTTTAATGATCTAAAAATATTATTTTTATAAATAAATCAATAAAAATATTGGTTATTTTATTTTATTAAATTTTTATTAAAATTAAAAATATTTTTGCAGGGAATTCGCATTTTAATAGGTCATGGGAAAAAGGATTAAAGAAAAAAGTATTTATTTTTAAACATATTTAAAACTAATTTTAATGTTTTAAAAAATATAATTTTTATTTTTATTATTTATTCCAAAAAAATGGCAGGCACATCCTGTTAATGTTTTTTATTATTACTTTTATTTGGTTTACATTTTTTGGAGCAGGGGAACAAGCCCGAGTTGTCAACAATTGGAGGAACCACCCATCCAGCCATCGCATCGCCATCATCCGGGAATATTGGCAGCCATTTTGGCCGAATGAAGTTGTTGATTATGGCGAATGCTGTTACACGTGGCTCTGCAAACACTCGCCCATACACTCGCACTCTGAATAATATACATACAAACACATTGACATGGCCAGGAGATGAGCCAGCGTTTCTGTTTTTGGCCCAGTCGGCATGAGTCTGGGATTTCCTCGATGGCGCTGCTCACTTACGTGACGCAAATGTCTAACGTAATTGTCATAACGGCAGCACGGGGACCACGGGGCGTATGACTATTTTAGCCCACTGAGCTGGCGCTTGCAGGGGAGGCAAATCCCGAGGCAGACATTGTTAAAGATCGACCGAATGTATCCCCGGTAAGCGGGATAAGCGGAAAAACCCCCACACACACACACTCTCACTCACTGAAGGATGTGGAAAAAAATAAACACAACGGAGCAGGAGTAAAACTAATTTAAAATGACCTTCGACATGTGGGCCAGTCGGCACAATAGTCCGGTCATGTTACAATGTACAATATGTCTCCCCAGATGCGTCCGTGGGTGGAAGCTTTTTTCGGCCGCAGCGTATTTAACTTTATTCCGGCGAGCGAGGGCTGCTTTGGAAGTTTTCCGAAAAAATGTAGGAATAATTTTATAGATTGTTATATTAAAAAATATTTACCTTATATTGGTTAAAAAATGCTACTTTTTATTAAGCATGAAGATCTCTATAAATAAATACAATTTTTTTAAAAATTATGTATAAAAAATTGACTTCAGTCCTCATTTTTAAGAGCTATTTATATGTATATATAGATATAGAGATCTAAAAACAATTATTTTTTCACCGACCAAATAATTTTTTACTTCATGCTAAGAGCTTTTAAAATAAATTTAATATTCTCAATTTCGTATGTGTATTTTTTATAAACTTCCTGATACCATTTTTAAAAATTCCTCCAAAATTCCAGTTTTTATTTTGAAATCACAAATATTTTGGTATGACCACTTTATTAATAAACATTTTTTTACTATCTGAAAATGCAACTTTTTTATTTTTCTACAATATTTGAGTTAATTTTCCCAACTGCATTTTCCACCCTCTGCTGTCTTTTTCCATAGCCTACTTCTTAGGGCGAAACAAGGAGAACTGCACTGCAGCAATTCGCATTCATAGTCCAGTGCCGCCTTGAGAACCCCGCCTGCGGCCGAGACAAAAACAGAATCGCCTCGATCCTGGCTTTAAGACTCATCCGGCTGCCTTTTAGCATTTTCCATTTTCCCTCGCTTTTTTTTCGGTTGTTTTTGTGATATGGCCGAGCGAAAAACAGCGAGTGACCAAACGGGAGGAGCATCCCACATTTACCGCCCATCGTTTTTGCTTGTTCTATAATTTTTCCTGTTTTCGCCTTGCTTTGCGGTGCTTTCCTCGCTTCCTCTTCTCTTCTCCTCTACTTGGCCTGGCCTTAGTTATATTTCAGCTCCTTTCTGGTGGCTTGCTTTTGCTATTTTAGTTTTCTAACCAACAAAACAAATTGAATCACGTTCGCCTGGGAGAAACGTGAGTATTTTATTTTTTCCGTTAAACATTTTCATTTTTCTTTCCCAAAAATAGATGATGAATATATAGGTCAGACCGAAAATGTTAATACTCTTTTGGGGAATGTGTTTATAAGGAAATCTGATGGGATTATTATCATTAAATAGAAGTAAAAAGGTAAATAGAAAGCGTTTCGTAATGTCCATCTTAAATATTTGCAAGTCTTGCAAATATTAAAATAACTCAAATAAAGATTACAAAATTAATTTTTAACAGTTTTCTGATTATTTTAAAGGTTAAAAAAAAATAAATGCTATATTATTATATATGTATCTTTTATTTTTATATAATATATAATAATTGTTATAATACCTTATCTCGTTTATCTTTGATGTTATTTGTGTTACCCTACAATTAATTCTTTTAAATATTATAATGGATTCAGGGTGTTTTCTTAAAAAATACATGTTTTGTGACAACAGTTCTATATTGAGGGTATTAACTGAGACCATTTTCAGCGGTCCGAAGTCTGGACTGGACTGGGACCAGAGCGATGCAAGACGTTTTCCCCGATAATGACGCCGTTGAGCCATCGCCATCGCCATAGCTCCTACTGTTGTTCTCCGACTTGCCGTTGAGTGTTAGCCGCTGAAGCATACAAAACACAATCACTTTGTTGCTGTTTTGTTTAGTTTGGTTTTATTTTTTTTCTGTTTTGTTGTGTTTATTAAAAAGAGATTGCAGTGCAGAAAGATTTCCCAGTTTTGTCCTGAGCGGAGAATATGCCCCTGCCACTGGTGACCACTTGGGCCTACGCGACCGAAGCAACCATTCATCATCATTCCGGGCTGATGATTTTATTTTGATTCCGGGACGTTGGGGGATTACCAGGCTAATGATTTTATTATAGTTTTTCATACGGCCCTCGTCGGAATTTTGATTGATGGTCCTTTGCCCGCTCTCTCCCAGCTCAAATTTCAGATTCTGGTCTCATTGTCTTGACATTTAAGCGGCTTCATTATATTAAAAGCGAATTAATGCTGTCGCCATGGCGTTGCGAGTTCTTCAAGTTGAAATAAAATTGCGACTTTTTTCCATTTGCAAGAATTTCATTTTGAAGTACCAGCGACCGAGAGTTTTGCTCCTATTTTTGGGTTTGCTAAATTACATTTTCCCGAGTTCGTCTAGCGAAATTTCAATGGGCTTTGTAGGTTTTTTGAGGACTATATAAAATGAAAAAATTAAGATGGAGTGTTGGTAAATAAGTCAAGTTGTAATCCGAAGTAATATTATTATAAACAATTTTTTTAAAGTTTGGAATTAAAAATATTAAATTTTCTAAAATTATATTTTTTCAGGTATATTATTACACAATATTGTACAATTTATTAGTGATTTTTGTTTAAACATAGCTGGTTTTAAAAAAAACATTTTTCTAGCATTTCTACACACTTGCAGTTACTGGGGAGTGAACCTTAGTCTTTCCGGGATTTGCAAATTTCGGCAGGGCATCACCTCATCAGCAAAGCGTCTCTATACAGCACATCTTATGAACATGAAATATATTTAAAATTTTTAAAATATGTACATACAGATACCCTTTGAACTTTCCCTCATAACTCGCCCTTTGTTAATTGGTGTGCGGTTTCTCCCGCTCCTTTTTGGCCAACACCTATCGTCCTGCGCCCGCATATTGCAAGCCTATTACAGAGGGACACCCAACCATCTGATTTTAGGCATAAACTAAAGTGGGTCCCTCAGCGAGAAAACAGGCGGAACGGCCCAACTTCGCAGGATCCCCAGGATGCCCGCACATTGTTATAATTACGCGTAACTTTCGACAAGTGTCGCCTGAAAATCGCCAAACGTTCTCATTTCAAGTGTCGTTGTCCAGGCAAAGTTCCACCCACCCTTCCATCTCTTTTACAAAGCATGCCAGTAGAAGGGGAATCCCCGCGGCAGCTGCGGTTTAATCTTCTTTTAAGTTGCGCCCCCCGCCCCCCATTTTCTAGTGGAAAAAAAAATGGCGACACCGTAAAGCAAAAGTTTGCCGCCACTTGTGGGTTTATAACTTAGAACAAAGCAAAGTCGGGGGATTGGGCGGCGGAAAGGGATATGGCATCGCAAGGGGGCGTGGCAGTTGGAGGGGGAGAAGGAGGGGGAGATCCTGGAACGAGGGCAGTCCTTTGCACAGCTTGAAAATAGTTGGAGTTTTGTGAAAAGTCATTGTTACTGTACTCTGAAAAGCTGAAGGCTGCCTTCGCCCTTCGCTTTCAGCTCTCTCTAATTAGTCGTCATTGGCGTGTGATTTGTGGGCAGGCTTTCGAGCATTTTCGAAATTGGAGAAGCAAACGCATTTCCCCAAAACCTGAACTTCCTCAGCCACAAAACCAAACTTGTAATTGTGTTCAGATTTTTGATTTACCTCAGAAAAGCAATTTGATTGGATTGCACTGCGAAGAAAATTATTACTTGAATTTAAAGCTCAAAAAATAATATAAATTTAAAATATGCAAACATAAAAAATCATAGTTTAACTCTTAATATTCGTTGTATTAAAAAAAATACTATGTCCAGTATTAAAGTGTGGTATTGAATTAATACTAAATAATATAGTATATGAATTGCATACCTACTAAATACTATAAAGTTTATATTTTGTAATTTAAACTCTATACGAAAAGTTTTATTTTAAAAACCAAATAATTATTATTAAATAATTATTATTATTTATTAATAAATAAATATAATTTTAAAATGTAATATACAACAATTTAATAAAATCTCTTAATGAAACCAAATAATTATATCATAAAGGACTTTTCCCTTTTTATATTAAAATTTTAATGATTCCTTTTTAATTTCATGATATATATTTTAACTTTAATATTCCCCATAACATTAGAAATCCGCAGTGTAGAACCATCTTAACTATAAATCTTGAACCGCACCTGCTTGCGAAAACTATTGCGACCGGTTTTCGCTCTCATTAGTCGAAGAAGCAATGGCAATGGCCAGTTCATGTTCAGTTTATATGGTTTATATTCGGGCCATGGCGTTATAGCCGCAAATGATTTAAAGCAAAATGAGGTGGCCACAATTTATGCTGACCACATTAACCATTCTCGACAGAGCGAGAGAGCAAAAGTCCGAGCAAGTATTTAATTAAATTAAGCACAAAGGAAAACACCAAAGTCCGAGAAGTCGGAGAGGCGAGCGGCCAGATGAAGTTGGCTTCTGTTTTTATGGCCTGGCCTTTAAAGCCGTCGTAAATCATTTAAGAAAATGGCAGAGCGCGCAGAGCGGATGGAGCGAATAATATAGACGATGGCCGCTAATGGCCAGCAGAACCGGCGGTTCTTCATTGTCCGAGAGCCGATCACGCCCGCTGGCCACTCGAAGCGCATTAAAATAGACTAAAATGCCCGCCGTTCGCCCGCCTTTATGGCCACTTAATGTAAAACAGTTAATTAGCCCCACTCACCCACACACACACACTCACACATACGGCAAATGTCCAGGCTTAATGCAAAATGGCCGCCATCATTTTGTTTTTTTCCTTTCCAGCCATTTCCCTTCTGGTTTCTTCCGCTTTCGCTGCTGACGTTTGCCATCTTCGCTAGGTAAAATTCACCAGGTAAAATCAGGGGGCTGTGTGGGGGGCGCTGACTGCTGTGAAAGGCGGAAAATTACTTTTGATTAATGAAGCGCAATGAGGCGCGCAAAAAAAGAAAACCAAATAAAAATTATAAAAAGTAATGGAAGGAAAAATCGAACACCAAGTTTTACTTCCCTTTGAAATAGGGATAGTTTATTAGATTTGCATTTTATTATTTTATTTTATTTTTTTTTTATTATTTTATTTTATTATTTTATTTAATTATTTTATAAAAAACCTCTTTAGACTTAAAAAAAATTTTTTTTCTCTAAATCAAAAAAATTGTTTTTTATAAATGGATTTAAGTAAAGACAAGTTTAAAATGTGTTCACTATTTATTGGTTTAAAAATAAATTCGAATTATATATAATTATTTGAAAGTTCGTATACATATTTTAATCAATTAATAGTTTCATGAAAAACAAATTTAAATTGTGGTTTTTTGTAATATTGTTTCAAAAGTAATGTTGTACAATTTAAAGATAAATATTGTGCAAAACATTTAACAAAATTTTAATATTACGCAGATTTTTTAAATAAAAATCTTTCAGATTTGGTGTTTTATTATTATACCATTTTAATCCTATTCAATAAAACTCTAAATAAATAAATGTTTTCATTAGGCAACCTAAATTGTTTCCAAAGTGTCAAACTTTTAAGTGCACTTTCCCTAGAAAGGGCATCACAAAAAGTTGTCAATCTCTTCCGCTGTCGCGCATTTTCCGCATTTCCCGCCCTGCCGGAGCTTCCTGTTTATGGCAGACAGCTACTGAGTAGCCCTGAGTGTCATTCAGGAAGTCGGGAAAATGGAAGGTGGCTGCTGGAAATTAACATGCAGACTGACGGCTGACATGCCATGGAATTATTGGTCCGAACACCTCGGCCTGCAGTTCATTATTAATGCCGATGCATTGTCTTCGCTGCCCATGGGGAAAATTCCAGGTAAGTGTCGTCGCCTGGTGCCCCGCCTTTAATTACTCTGATGCCCCGGACGTGACTCACAATGTGACCCCTGCCACAAACGAGAAGCTATACTTCTAAAAGATTGTTCTGTGGGCAAAAATGCAACCTGGCAGTCTTTCATAATTATTTGCTTTGGCCCGCTTTCACTAACAGGGGCTGGCATGTCCATAATTGTGACCATTAAACGTGGAACAGATTCGGCCTGGCAGCTTTCGGGAAAATTCATTAGCCTGCTGATGGGGTCAGGTCATGGTCGAGCCGCTGCCAAAGTTTATATTGAGTAATAAGCGTTAACCGCGGCTTAATTTGCATATCCAAGACGGGCGCCGAGCAGCGTTCGCCTGGGTTAAGTGCCGGTGTAATTAAATTTAATCCAATTAAACGACTGACAAGTCCAGAGCAAGCTTGCGGTCAGACTTATTAATGGTGGCTTCATGAAATATCTACCAAGTCGGGATAGTCTTAGTCGGGAAGAATGTTAATAAATTAAAGATGGACAGTAAGTTTTCAAATCTAAATATCACGCCAACTTTTATTGCTTTCATGTAAAATGTATTTTTTGGTATAATTTTCTACATTTAACTGTCATTATTTAAAAGAAAATGAGGATATTTTCATATCATGATAATAAAAAAAATATTATTCCAACATTAGTAGAATATTTCACATATTGCCATCTTAAAACAACACCTAAAAAATTTGTTTCCTTTCAATTGCGTTTTTATTTTTAAGAATAAGCAACCAAAATCACTTGATTTTTTATGCTATTTATCAATTAAAAAGCTTAATCTTAGAAATTTAGCAGAACTTTAGAAAATATGGCTACTGATATTAAGGTCACAAGCTTGTAACTTTTAACAAGAAACATATTGAACGAAATTAAAATCCCGAAATAGACATATGTTTTAATTAACTGTCAGAAAGTTAAAAATGCTAGTGTTTATTGTTTAAAGTTTAAATATTAGTACAAAATAACTTTTAAATTAAATTGCATTTCAAATAACTGTTACAAATCTGGCCAATTTTAGTACATTTTGCCCGTCACGTGGAATTATCGATTGGCTATCGATGGTGTCATCGCCGTATCGATAGTGTTATCAGAGCCGACTTGTGTAATAAAAACAAAAATTAAAATTTCCGTAAATGCCGTGGACTGATTAATTTGTAATTGAGTATTGAACCAGATTTCGTATTGCACCCAGGTGCAGCAAGTAATCAAGGATCCCCGACAAATGGTTCGTATTTTACCGGGTGATAACACGTCTGTCCAAGGGTCGGTGGCCGATCAATTTGGGAGCAAGGTTACGGATCTCAATAAATTGGGACTGATTGTAGTGTTTTTCATGATTTCAGAGCCCGAGACAGAGTCTGGAGTCTTGAGACTGGGATTGGACGTCAATTAACCCATGCTGCCCGCCATTATTTTCCGGCAGGCGCAGCGGCCACTGCACCATGGAGCCGCCACTTTGGAGCACGTCCTGGGCGTCGGCGGCAGCAGCTTTGTGAACTGCCTGAATCGCTATGCCGCCGCCACAGGATTCATCCGCATCTCGTTTCTGGATATCAAACGGAGGCGCAACTATGAATTGGCCAGGCTCCGATTGTATGCCGATGAGAAGAAGCAGTCGCTCCACCTGCGCACCCTGCAGGGACGCCATCTCCTGCAGGGCGTCATTGAGCGGAAGAACTTCCTGGTCGATGACATCCGGGAGGCGAGGCACAAGGTTCAGGAGCGAGTGCGCGAAAAGATCGACGAGATCCGCGAGGAGCGCGAGAATATCATGACCATACCCAACATGCTGACCATCAGTCGCGCCGTCCTGTCGCCCTACATTGGCTATGTGATTGTCCAGGGGGACTTCACGCTAGGCATGAGTCTTCTGGCCTTTGCTGGCTTCACAGATCTGGTGAGTCTCTTGTTGGGACCAACATGTCATAAATAGCTCGGTAGCAAAACAGGTTGCAGCGTATATTTTCGGCATCATATATTGATTTGTGTTTACCCGTCTTGACTTATTTCAACAAACAAATATGTATAAGACCTTTTAAATTCAAAGAGTCTATTTATAATGTTGCATTTTTTACCCAAATACCACAGACTAAGACCCAAAAATAGTTTGTTTACCTAAACAGAATAGCTACATATATTTGTTGACTTTTTGCACTTGTGTTTTTAATGTATTCTATTCCTACTAATTATGAAAATATCTGCTTTTCTTTTCCCTTAGTTGGATGGACAGATCGCGCGGCGGTGGCCCTCTCAGGCGAGCAAGTTTGGCTCCTTCCTGGACCCCATGGCCGATAAGTTGCTGATGGGATCGCTGGTCATCGCGCTGTGCTACACAGATCTGCTGCCCATGTGGCTGACCGGGATCGTGGTGTTCCGGGATGTGTTCCTCCTGGGAGCTGGTTTTGTTATACGCTACATAAGTCTGCCACCGCCGGTGAGTGAAGACCTACTCTTTGTTTTTGATAATTTATTAACATTTTTGCCTTTTCACAGAAAACCTTTTCGCGCTATTTCGATGCCACCCATGTTACTGCTCAACTGGAGCCCACGCTGCTGAGCAAGATCAACACGGGCGTGCAGTTGGCCACCATTGGCCTTAGTTTGGGCGCTCCAATTTGGAACTATTTGGGTGAGATACATAAATGGATCATCTTTGTCTGAGATGAATTAACTAAATCCTTATCTTTCTGCCACAGATCACCCCGCTTTGCACGGCCTTTGGTATCTGACTGGCCTAACAACGGCTGCCACTGCCCTCAGCTACGTCCTGAATCGGCATAATACATTTAAGATTATACAGAAAAAGACGTAGGACCGGGCATTTCCGATATATATCCGAAAAACTAAAAAGGAGTAGTGACTCTCCTTAAGCAATGATTAGTGTGTATTGTGTTTTCTAAATGATTACCATCTAAAATTAAATAAATCTATTTTGTTAACAAATATGAGAGTTTTAACTTAAGAAAATCGTGTCAAATATATTCAATTTAAATACAAATTTAGTTTAAAATTCAAAAATATTTTCAATATATCGATAACTCTCGAAATTATCTGTGGTGTGTGTACTCGCTAAGTAAATGTGACCAAATACATATTTTCAGGGTGACCATTTAGAATATTTTTGGTATTTTTTATAGAATAAAACTAGTATTAAAAGTATGTTTTTAACACTGAATCGCACACTGATTTTTGCCTTCTTTTCTTTTCGCCCGTTTCCGGTGAGTAGATGCTCCGCGTGGAATTTTAGTTAATTTTTAGCCAAAATATCTTTTTTAGCGTTTCGGTAGGACTGTGAGTGGTGTAAATTGTGGAGACCATGCCCTCGCAATGGGGAATATGTTTTAAAATGCTTGTAACGAGTCATTTTTGACTCTATAAAGAGGTTCCAAAGATTCAAAAATGGCAGTGTCAACCTCTGTGCCCATGAAAAATCCAAATAATACACTTGTGGATATTACTTTCGGCATGGTCTATTTGACTATACTAAGGAAGTCTTATTGATACAATCTGTACCAGTTCTAAAATGGTTAATTCATAGTTTCTGAAGATAACAACATGCGGCATTGGAAATCGGCATACTATAGCTTCCGCCGGAATGGCTAAAAACGTGTTACTTTGGAACTTATTTGGGTTTCATTCTACTCTGTTATAAATTCCTCTAAAAGGCCTGAACTCGCCATAATAAGAAGAATTATTTAATAGATGGTTACTCCAATAGATTTTTCCGTTGAATATTTACCCATATCGTCGGATATTATTATCATTATTGGCGGGAATTAGTTCTAAGTAAATAATATTTACTTTAATAAATTTACTAATGATTTACTTTTCTCCATAATACAGAGCAAGCCGCCAAGATGAGGAAAATCATGAAGCAGGGCAAGATCGTAATCGTCCTTAGCGGACGTTACGCCGGTCGCAAGGCCATCATCGTCAAGACCTCCGACGATGGCACCCCCGAGAAGCCCTTCGGCCACGCCCTCGTCGCCGGCATCGATCGCTACCCGCGCAAGGTGACCAAGAAGATGGGCAAGAACAAGCTGAAGAAGAAGTCCAAGGTCAAGCCCTTCCTGAAGAGCCTGAACTACAACCATCTGATGCCCACCCGCTACACGGCGCACGACATCAGCTTCGAGAAGCTGTCGCCCAAGGACCTGAAGGATCCCGTCAAGCGCAAGACGCACCGCTTCCAGACCCGCGTCAAGTTCGAGTCCGTCTACAAGGAGGGCAAGAACAAGTGGTTCTTCCAGAAGCTGCGTTTCTAAGCTGTCAACCATACGCTATTCGTGGTTACTGGATTGTCGCTCTTTTTAAGGTTTAATAAACAAAGAAGTAATTCTGATAAAACTGACCGAAGTGGAAAGTGTGCCTTCATTCTGTGTGTTTAAGTGGGGCATATATGCCTAAGGAACTATGTTGTAATCCATGTGTTGAAGTGGAAAAGTTGAAGAGCTTGTGTTCCCACATCAAAAATGTCTTAAAGTTGAAGGCTGCTAAAATCCAAGTTATCCACATGTTTCTTCGTATGATACCGTGCTCCGTCTGCTATTTATTATGGATCCTATAAATCTGCTTTCTAAATTTGTAATATTTGATCATAAATAGTGCACATGCATATATAGTTCCTCCCAAAGCAAAAGCATTGACAATTACAGTGTCTTTTTTACTTTTTCTTTACTAATAAATATTCGAACAGAATAATACATTTTGTTTGAATCAACTTTTCAATATTACAATTCTTTTGGAAAAATTTAAATTACAATTTTATATCGCTTTGATTGACTATTTTTGGAACTTGCTTGCCCTTTAAAGTAGCGCAAAGTGTGTTATTCTTGTTGTACATTATCTGTTGCCTTAGGGTACTTTGGATAAGAAAGTTAGAAAAAGAAAATGTATAGCTCTCAGTGGGGGGTTAAATAAAGAGTCAGAGTGCAGAAACATTGGATAGGGCCGGCAAGAAAATCTGTGAAATACAAGATAAAACTGGATTAGTTTCTGTTCAAACGGTTCTAGTACTATAAAACTGTAAAATACTTGGATTTTGTATTACCTGAGTATCACACTTGGACATCGAATGAACACACAATGGACATTTAGCCGGGGTAACATATCATATATTGTTTGGGTTAAGCAGCGGAACAATTCGACCTCGATTTGATTATACCGATTTTTATCTGGGCATCACATTAGCGCTGAATGCATTGGCTTTTTTGGGGGTACAAGATGTCTCGAATTGGCTTAGTTGTGGGGTTAATATAATTTTGATTGGTATTAGACTTGGTTCGATTTGGTTTATCTTGCTGAGTTTGTTAGCAGTTGGTTGAGTTTCGGTAGTGCGATAGTGCCTAAACCTGGCTAAAATAGTTTCCATGTGGCCTGCGGAGCGGTAAAGCGTTTTGGATTTTCGGGGAGAGGAGAAAAAACAGAATAATTTTGTTGATTAGAGCTGCACAAGGACAATTTGGTTACACGTTCAAAACGAAAACTACATACTTGTGTGTACTGAATGTGTGTGGTGGTGTGATCTACTGGAGCACTACTTAAGACAGATATACAACAGAAAATAGTTCAACGAAGCAATTGCTAAAAAGTGGACATATAGGTCGAAATATAATCTATAAACAATGTAAAGTAACTTGTTCGGGGGAACTTTATCACCCAAATAAAATTACTTCAATTGCTTACTTAACAATTCCCCTACATAGTTGTAAAGAAACCAAAAAGTTAGTGGTTAAGTGTAGTCTGTGGGTGTGCTGGTTGGTTAGGACACAGAGTTAGGCCATTTTGGCAATAACACTTACAGTTTTGCTGAAGTAATCAGTAAGTAAGTAAAATAATACAATAACAGAGCATGAAATTATAATACAACAAGGTTCTTTTAGGCAGAACCCATCGCAACAGTGAAGTAAAAGGGGGACAAGCGATAGATGGTTGTTTGTTTAAAAACTAAATAGGTAAGGCACAACACTCGGTTGTGACAGCGCGATAAAAGAAGAACATATAAACTACTCTAAATGCAGACGATTATTTTACCAATTCACGCGCTTGGCACTCAAGATCTTGAGTATGTTTTCAACCACATCGGTACTGGAGTGGGTGCCGCCAACATCTGCAAGAGACGAAGATGATGTAAATAATTCGGTTGGATAAGAGTGTTACGGCGATCGTCACCTGGCGTGCGAATGGCATCGTTGACAATGGTCTGGTAGACGGCCTCCTGGATGACATTGGCGTGCTCCTTGTGGCCCAGATGGTTCAGCATGTCGATACTGGCATTGATCATGGCCACCGGGTTGGCAATGTTCTTGCCGGCAATGGCGGTTCCTGTGTTACGGGTGCCCGGCTCGAAGATGGCGTACTGAAATCAGTATAGGCAAGATAAGGATTGAAACGTTTAAAGATAAGCAGAGGAACTCACATGATCGCCGTAGTTCCTGCCGGAAATGAGGCCAGCTCCTCCCATTAATCCGCAAAGGACATTAGACACAATGGTGCCGTACAGGTTGGTCATGTTCATGACATCGAACTGGTGCGGGTTGGACACAGACTGCATGCAGGTGTTGTCGATGATCATGTTGTTGTGCTCCAACTCGGGGTAGTCCTTGTGCACCCGGTTGGCCACCTCCAGGAAAA
Source organism: Drosophila mimetica (assembly GCA_037075245.1). Lineage (NCBI taxonomy): Eukaryota > Metazoa > Arthropoda > Insecta > Diptera > Drosophilidae > Drosophila > Drosophila mimetica. The sequence goes on along the minus strand of JBAMCH010000023.1, from coordinate 9,009,409 downwards.
GGCCGTCGGACAGCTTCATGATGTTGGCCTTGTGGATTGTGGTCACCTTCTTGCGGTTGTTTTGGCGGGCGTACTCGAAGGCATAGCGAGCCACACGCTCGGCATTGTCGACGGTCACCACCTTCATGCTCTCCACGATGCCGGGCACAGACTCGTGCTCCAACATGGCGTACTCGCCGTCGGTGTTCTGGCGGATGAGCACCACATCGATGTCGTGATGGCGGGCCGGGATGCCGGGATACGACTTGCAGTGCACCACATTCACGTACAGATCCAGCTCATTGCGGATGGCCACGTTACGCGAGACCTCGGACAGGGTCTGCGACTTGGTCTCAATGTTGCCCTTAAGCGCCACTCCGTTCCTCTTGATCGACGTGATGGCGTACTCCAGATCGTCGTTGCCCTCGGTGGAGGGATCGATGTCGATCACCTCGAAGTCAATGGGGGCACCGCAGTACCGGAAGATCTCCCGCACATAGCCCATCAGCTCGGGACCAATGCCGCCTCCGGGCAGCATGGTGACTGCATGACGACCTCCGTACTGCGCCGAGGGAATATCGGTGCCCTGAAAAACATATATACGGATGCTATAACCTCAATTGGAAGGGGAGGCTGAGTTCCAGACTCACCGTGACTTTCTTGTGCAGCGTCGATTTGGTGTGGGCCACATCCTCGGTCTTCTCCTTGGTCACCAGCAGGGGATAGCCCTGCAATTTGAATAGATAAAGACGATCTGTGTAGGATCTGCCAGCCGCGCATTATGTAATTTCCATTTGTTGGCCATTCGTTCCGGCCGAGAAAACGTACGCGGGTGAGAAACGGCGTCTGCGTCTGCAGCAATCTCTGGGACAAGCGAAGGGCCATGATTCGATCCTGGTTTTTTTTTGTTTCTACTGCTGCAGTCGAGCTTTTATTATCGGCTAAAATCACGGCCAATTCTATTCCACTTGGCCAAATTGGAGCTGCTGTTTCTCTTCTTCTTCCCAAGAACGACGGCTATTCAGGGTTGCCAAGTGCGCATGAAAGGTTTTAAATTATATATTAATAAAAACTATTTAAGTAAAATTCTTAAATATTTTAATTTAAATTATTTCTTGTTAAAAAAATTTAAGTTAATTAATAATAATTAATTATTTATTAAAAAAAAAACATTTTAAAGTTGTTTTCAACAACCTTGACAACTCTACAACAATCAGCTGTTCTGCGCAGCGTTGCCAGACCACTGATAATCAGCTGACTGTTACGTTAACAACCACATTTTGTATTTTTGTTTATTTTATTAATTTAAGCAAATAACCTGGCGGCATGACTTAAACCAGGTGTTTAAAATAAATTTCTAGGACATGTCAGCGGAATTAAGTCTAGACTCGGCCGCAGGGTCAGTGGAACTGAGCATGCAGGAGCCGGTCTACAAATTGAAATTTCTACATGCCCTTGTTGTGAGTACTTGCAATATTTACAAGTGAATTAGGATCTTATATGAAGATTTACAGGCTGGAGGCGTGGCTGGCATGGTGGTGGACATTGCCCTCTTTCCCATTGACACAGTGAAGACCCGCCTGCAAAGCGAGCTGGGCTTTTGGCGGGCAGGAGGCTTCAGGGGCATCTACAAGGGCCTCGCTCCGGCGGCTGCAGGCAGTGCGCCCACGGCTGCCCTGTTCTTCTGCACCTACGAGTGCGGGAAGCAGTTCCTCAGCTCACTCACCCAAACCAAAGATTCGCCCTACGTTCACATGGCAGCGGCTTCAGCAGCAGAAGTGGTGGGATACACCTAGAAACTCCATACTTTGTTTATAGATCTAACACATATTCACATCCCGTAGTTGGCTTGCCTGATCCGCGTTCCCGTGGAGATTGCGAAACAGCGCTCCCAAACATTGGTGGGCAACAAACAGTCCGGCCTGCAAATCCTGCTGCGGGCCTATCGCACTGAGGGACTCCAACGTGGTCTCTATCGAGGATTTGGCTCCACCATTATGCGAGAGATCCCCTTTAGTCTCATACAATTCCCCCTCTGGGAGTATTTTAAGCTGCAATGGACGCCTCTAACCGGCTTCGATTCCACTCCCTTCTCGGTGGCTCTTTGTGGTGCCATTGCTGGTGGCATTTCCGCGGGCTTAACCACACCACTCGATGTGGTCAAAACCCGAATCATGCTGGCCGAAAAGGAAAGTCTGAATAGACGTCGTAGTGCTCGGAGAATTTTGCATGGCATTTATCAGGAGAGAGGATTTGGCGGGTAATCTGAAACCTCCTTTAGCCCCTTGGTTTTATAATAATGTTTACATTTATTAATGTATGTTTATGTTATCTTTCAGTCTGTTTGCTGGTTTTGTGCCGCGGGTGCTGTGGATCACGCTGGGCGGTGCATTCTTCTTTGGTTTCTACGACCTGACGACGCGAATACTGGGGGCCGCCAGTGCGGATCATTAAAATTAGGGCTATTTTCGTTGTACTTGTAGTAGAGGCACGTAGTTTGCAGTAGTAACTTAGCCGAGGACGACCACCGTTTGGAGACAAAGTGGACAATAAAGTGTTTGAAAGTATTTCAAGATTGTCTAGGCATTGGAAGCATTATTTGGACCCTGTAGATAAGTTAGGGTTATAATTTGAATAGGATATCGCATGGAGCTCACTGACATCCTGGATGTGCAGGCGACCCGTGAGGAGGCTTTCTGTAATCTGCTGATCCCCCAGTTCATCTCCACAGGCCATGGGAACATCGGAATCCTCCTCGTCCACGTTGATGTAGCCATTTCGCGGGGCCTTCCTGCGTCTCAGGTAATCCCAGGGAACTCGGCAGCGACTACGAGACATGACGTACACCTGTGGACACCCAAATGCATAAATTAAACAAATGTAAATGCACTTGAGCAAACAGACGGCGATAAGGAATGTAACGCACCAAAGCTGCCAGAACAAAAATGCCAACGAGCACCGAAATGGGCAGCCAAATGTACTGAGCATCGTCAGGATGCAGGATATCCGCTTCAGGACTCTTCACGGTCGTCTCCGGCTCGAAATGCTGCTCCATTTCAGCGGGATTTTAAAATAAATCGCAAAAACAGCGGAGCAAAATGTTTTTAATATTTAAGCGCTCCCTGGTGTTGCCAGACTTTCTTCGAACAGGTGGCAACTCTGTAACAGCTATGTTTAGTTTTTCTTTGCATTTAGTGTTTTGAGCGGGGATTTTCAATTGTAAACAAGTAAGCATTGAGTAATTTAAGGAAAAGTCAGCAATCTAGTAGTAATCAACTACTTACAGATGGATCCTAAAAAGACAAACGTGTGCAAAACGCTTACTTTTACCATAAAGAAGCGAGTGACGGAAGCTCCCCTACAACTTGCGTCCCAAGAAGTCTCATTTTCGTGCGGTGCTACTTTCTTGGAGCTGAACAACTGCTGCCGTTTGTGCCTGGAGGAGCCGCATCCCAACCAAATGTTGGACATGACCACTGTCTATGACCAGGAGGCGGAACTGAGCTACTACGACTGCTACGAGATTTGCACCAAGGAGGATCTCCGCCGGAGTCCCAGCAATGAGCCCAGAACCTTGTGCAAACGATGTGCGGTGGAGCTCCAGTGGGCCTACGACTTTCACAAGAAAGTGGCCATTGCCAATCAGCAGTTGAGGGAGATATTTGGGATCACAGGCAGTTCCGAGGAGGAGCTACTAGAAGAAGAGGTGGACAATGAGGAGGATATGAGCGATGAGTTCCCTCTGGAGGAGATTGAAGAGAAGCAAGATGACCAGCAAGCCCCCGGCGTGGAGGACATTGTGCCCCGTCACCGCCACCTGGGCGAATTCAGCTGTAAATTCTGCCACAAGGTGTTCAAGAACCATTCCCGCATGACCAAGCACCAGTTGATTCACCTGGCCAATCGCCCCCACTTCCAGTGCAGCCAATGCGACCGGGTCTACCTCACCAAGCAGGCCCTTAAAGTCCATGTGGACACGAAGCACCGGCAATCTGGAGTCCACTGCGACACCTGCGGCAAGGTGTTCGCCATTGCCAAAGCGCTGGAAATTCATAAACGCTATCACAACAGAGATTTTCCCTATGCCTGTGATCTCTGCGATCGCCGATTTGCCCAGCGATCCCATTTGACTGTCCACCAGCAGGTGAAGCACACGGGATCCCGCTTTATTTGCGAGTTTCCCGACTGCCAGAAGTCCTTTACCTCGTCTTCATCTTTAAGGAATCACGAGTGCACCCATACGACCATGCCATTCGAGTGCTCCCACTGCCAGCAGAGTTTTCCAGCCCGTAACAAGTAAGTAACCTTCTTATACAATCCTTATTTAAAATGTTTTATATTAACCTATCCTATTTTAGATTGCGCGTGCACTTACAACGTAAGCATAACATGGTAGCGGAGCTGGAGGATCTGGAAGAGATGCGCAAATTTCATATAGTCCGCTCCAAGTTGGTAATGGCAACCGTTTATACAGGGCAGAAGGAATCAGACAGTAGTCCCAAAAAGAGTAGCGATGGAACTTCTAGTTAAAAAGTTTCCATACCTTCTAGACAAAGTTAAATATCACAAATATTCTTAATAGTTTGAGTATCCCATTAAGAAATCCTCAAAATTGCCTTACAAATATCACATTCAATTTATTTCACACTTTCCTTTGGTTATCTTACACGGATAAGGTTAGATATTCACAAACATATATAAAGATATTCGATATCATAGACAAAATAAATGCTGCTAAATCTGATGGTATACAAGTTCGATCTGCGCCACAAGAAACCCTTCAGTTTGACAGCGTTAGGGCTAATGGCATGGCTTTGGCCAGTGCCGTGGAGTCATCCGGATGTTGCGAGGATCCCGTAGCCGTGCCCGTCGTGGTGGTGGCCACATTTCCATTGCCCGCCTCTGCTCGCTTTCTAGAGGTAATCTTTTTCCAGCCACGCAGAAAGATTTGGTTTCGATATTTGGGAGTAGTGAAGGTGTACAAAAGTGGATTGACCGCCGAGTTTAATGGCAACACAAAGACCACCAGCCAGGCGTAGATATCATCGGAGATGTTGTAGTTAAAGAACACCCAGATCTTCATAACGATAATGGGCACCCAGCACAGGAAGTCAGTCAGCACAATGAAGAAGAACCGCACTGCGAACTCGCAATCCAAGAGTGTCAGCGGAGTGGCACTCCGCGTCCGCCATATCGAGATGAGCAGGGCCGTGTAGAGCATGGCAATCATCACCAGCAGCAGCAGATTGACGCCCAGGAACACAAACGCCGAGTAGAGCCAACCCATGGGAAAGGCCTCGTGAATGTGCAGGGGGAAACCTGTAAGTTGACATTTTGTTACTAGTTATGATTCAATTTATCATAAGAATATTATCCTTACAGGTGCCGGAATAGGATCCGTAGTAGGGCAGGGTGCTGGTTCGCCACAGAAGTACTGGTACCACTGCTAAGCCCACTCCTGTAATCCAAATGCAGATCAGCGACAGCCACATCACCCGACTTCCAATGCTGCGATGGCCACGAAAGGGATCTGCTATGAGCAGGAAGCGCTCCAGCGACATAAAGGCCAGGATGAGCATCGACACCTCTGAAGAGCTGACGGCCAGGGTTCCAATCAGCGTGCACTGCCATGAGCTTATCCAATCCAGCACAACCCTTTAGGATTTTAGAGTAAACACTCGTGTTATTAGCTTATAATATTACTTATTCGCGTTTTTTTTACCCACAGAATCGTCACCAACTTACTTGTAATACATGTTTCGGTAGCGGTAGTCCTGCACTCCAATAGTGACCAAATAAAACCCCATCAGCATATCAGCCAGGGCCAGATTTCGTATCACCATCGTCACAGCCACGTTCTCATCCCGGTAGATAAAGCGTCCCCAGAGGACCAACACATTCCCGGCTATCGTTAGCGTGGCCATCACCCAAGCGGAGTATCGTAGGACGGGTTTGCTGAGCAGATCCTGAAAGGAGCTGACTCCATCGGTGGACGGCTTGCACATCCTCACCCTCGGCGTCATCGAGCAGTAGAAGAACCGATCGTAGATTATGTACTTGAGGTTCCTCATCGCATTAATGGCCGCAAAGTCGATGTGATCATAGCGAATGCCCGTGAGATTCAGGAAAGATATGTTCAGCGGTTCCATCAAGCTGCGGCTAATGTGAATCGGCATTTGGGCCAGAGAGCTAGTGAGTTTACAAAATAACCATTATAATAATATCATAATAATCATGGGTTTTTGTTAAATCCTGTATTGCAAACTTAGTAGCAAACAGGAATATTTTTTCCGAGTATATACTCACAGTGCCTCCAGTCGAGTGTTGTGCAGAAATGTTTCGCCAGATAACTCCTTAATGGGATTACCGACAAGGCGGCTGTAAAACGAAATGCACGTCTAAGAATTATTCGCAGATATAAGGTTACTCATACGCCGCGTGAGCCGCGCATAATGGCCCCGCGTTTGTTTCGCTGATAAAGCCAGCACACATTGTCGCCTTTAAAAGTTCTTAAAAACAAACAATTTTCTCCCTGGCGCGACTTTAAGCTGGGCCCAAAGCCCCAACAAGTTGGTTCGTCGCTTTTGAAAGTCACATAATAAAATCCCGCTGGGCAGCATAATAACGAAAATTCTTATTTAATAGCTGGCTGAGTATAAATCAGCGCGCAAACATTGTTTATCAATGTGTGGAATAGATGCAACTGGCCGGGGCTTAATGTGCTGGCAGGAAAAGGGCGCATCATTCATGGCAGACAGGATGCGGCACAGTGGTTCCAAAAAGTTGTTATACGCAAGTCGATGCACAAGAAATGTATTAAAAATATTTAATAGAAAATCACAGTTTTATGTTAAAACTCCATTTTATAAAATTGAATTTAATTTTCTTTATATCGAATAGATTAACATTTTTTAAAAAATTGTATTATAATATCTAATGTTTAAAAAAATTCTTTTTAATATTTATAAATTTTTAAACCCAATTTTCGATTAGTATTTAAAGTCGTTTTTACAAATTTTTAAACTTAGTAAGGAACTAAATTTATTTTATAATTTCTCTTTAAATTCTTAAAAAAATGTATTATAATACCAAATGTTCAGAAAAATTATTTTTAATATTTCTAAATTTTAAAACCCAATTTTCAATTAGTATTTAAAGTAGTTTTTACTAACTTCTAAACTTAGTAAGGAACTACCAATTTATTGACCTATTTTGACGACACTTTTCCTCCGTGTGGAGAAAGTTATTCTGGTTTATTATTATGTTTATCGCGTAGGGGGATAATAACTTCAATATTTTTCCCCCTATCCCGGGTGGCTTCGGTTCCACCGTGTCACGTCCATGGGAATTGCAGCAGCTGATGTGAGAGATCGGGGAACTGAATCTGATGGAGATGGTGCTGTAGATGAGCATGTGGATAGACTGACGTTGAGCTCTGTGTGGTGTAGCTCCATTGCTTGCACTTGTCTGGTCAATCAATGCCCGAGCGCCAACTGTTAACAGTTTGTTTTTATGGATTGTCGCCCAAAGACAATGGCCAGAAACCCCACCCACACAACCACCAAGAGCTGCCACAGATTGCTGGTAATTGCTTGCTGGCTATAAAGTTGCAACGCCATTTTTCGTGGCCGCGACGGGGTAAAAGCTTAAACTAAATATTTAACTCGGCCACAAATTGAGCCGTCGCTGAAATGGGTCCTTTATTATGTAAATTTCTGATTAATTATTGAGGGGCAGGCCTCTCGGATCGGCTGGCCATCATGATTTTGGGCCCCCAAAAGTCCGCACTTAATAACTTCATAAATATCCGGACCAACCAGACGACGACACACGAGCACAATTAACATATTTCTCTTTGGAGGGCAAGGCAACAAGTTGCAGTCCCTGCCAAAGTGGGCCTGCCAAATAAGCCCCGGGTAATGCCCATTGTTCATGGACGAGCACATCCTCCAGTGGCCACACACTACACGTGGCCCATGCCGGGCACATCGCAAATGCGTCAGTATCAAAAGGACTGAGTAAACGATGGAGGGCCGGGATGGCGGTCATTGCGCATTTAAGAAAATGACAAATAAATGCCTCTAGTTGGGTTTGTGCGCTACGTGCAAGGAGCGAAAAATCATGGCGGAGAAGTGTCATAAATGTGGATCGAACCGATTGCTAGATACTCTAACTGGAAGTCCTGGTAAAGGAAACTAAATAGCTTTTTTGATTTAAAAAAAATGGATTGGGAATTAATGCCAATGCAAGATAGGCGCGTGCCCTCATGTACGCTTCGTGACTTTACACTCATAAAAATTTATTAAAATACATTTTAGAAATCTCGCCTTTGAATCGGTTTGCCTTTAAAATTAAAAAAAAAATATTTCTTGTTTTTAGAAAATTTGCCCTTAAATATAGAAATTTATTCTTAATACAACATTTCAAGAAAGAAGTTTTCTTAAAAATAGAAAAATTAAAAAATGTCATTTTTTTTGGGCTGTTTTTGAAAAAGACTATATTTTTTATAGCGAAATCGCTTTTGAATTCGAGAAAAACCAACCTTTAAAAATAGAATTTTGTTTCTTGTTTTAAGAAATATTTTTTCTTGTTTTAAAGGTGCCTTTATAAAAGAAAATTTCTTAAAGCAAAGGCAAAAATTCAAGAAAGATTTTTCTATATTTTATGGAAATTCTCAGTTGTTTTTATGAGTGTAAAAAAGCAAATGCTTATGTGATATGTTGAAATAATGTTCCCTTTTAATTCTTTATATTTTTTTACTAATAATTTTCAACCTTGACAACTCATTCAACATACCCCATTTCACTACGAGTGCATATTAACCAAATGAAGCCATTTGCGCTTCCCTTGCAAATGACACGTTTCAGTTGTGGATTCTTTTGGGGCAATGTGCTCTGCGAAGGTACTGCGACATTTGTTGCACCGCTGCGTGGGCGGGGCTTATGTTGACCATAATTAACGTCACGACCATGTCCACAGGACCACAATGCAGGACTTGAAGGTCTTTAAAGCCACTGGGTAGTATCAAAAAAAATCTCCGTAATGACCTGTCAGTGGCTCAGTGGCTTGACAGCAGGAATCAAATTAGTGCAGCGATTTCTCAAATATTTTCGCTTTCGTTTGTTTTATGGCCACGTCTTTACAACCCCCCCGAAAAAGCCCTGGGGGATACGTTACCAGAGACAAAACAAATCAGCAGAAATTGCTAGAGGAAGACAGGATACATGAGCAGCATTTAGATGCGTATCTGATAGATACAAATACACGGACACAGATACGCTGGCCAAAGGAATTTCTCTGCAGTTTATTTTTGTCGGTGCACACAAGAAAAAATTTAATTTTAACTATAGAACATAAAATAAGAAATGCCAATATAAAAAAAACCTAATAATAATATCGATGGTTCCCTAGAACTGAACTATAGGTATATTTGTATTGTATTGGAAGTATAATTGATCTTAAAAACAATACAGATAGTCAAGCTACAAAGTTCTTAAATAGTTTTTAGATATCATAATGGTATTTTAATAATATTAATATAAAATTAAAGTGTTCTTAAATAAAAAGAATGGATGCTTAAAAAAAAAAAAGTGTGCTTTTAAAATGTCTCTAAGATTCAGATTAGATCTTTTCCCAACTTTGGTGTACAAACCTTACACGAATCCACGGATCATCCCCACTTTGGTAAGAAGAACATGGAAATGTGGTATTCAAAAAGTATGCAACAACACATTTATTTCTGATATCCACCCCACAACGAAATGGTGGAAAAAATGTGGTATTCAAATAGTATGCAACAAAATATTTCTTCCGAAATTCCTTTACACCTAAATCCAGGTAAAAAATTATATATTTTTGAAAATTCCAAGATATAGTTATTTCAGAGATTCAATTAAAACCTAATCGATGGTCACTTGAAATTACATTTTCTTCCCGTGTGGCCATAAAAGTCTTACACTTGGCATACGAGCTCCCTGGAATGCTGAGAAATTCCTAGCACGCCAACAAAGGGCAGATTATTTGCATGGTTCGGGGTTCGGAAGTGGGTGGCCTAGTGGTGGTCTAGGTTAGTGGTAAGATGGCGAGAGGTGTCATCAACAGGCGTAAAGGATTCGCAACTCGCTTGGGGGGGAGTGGCAACGTCTAATGAAGCAATGACGATTGGGGAATACCACCGCCTCCGAGTCGATTTCAATAAACTCCTTCATTATTGGCCCACAACTTGGCCCAGAGTTGGTTACAGTTACTTGGCCAAGGCTTTGGCGAAATTGTTTTCACATAAAATACAAATTTATTTGCATTTTTATTTGGCCATAATAATGTTTGTTTATTTGTTGCTCTGTGGCTGCGTTGGCCAGAAGTCAAAGTCCCAAAAGATACAAAAATTCAGTTCGATATGTTTGTGTTACACCCAATCTGGTCAAGAGGAGAGTGTGCGGTGTGTCTGTCCGTTATCATCCTTGATATGCTGATGTATGTGAATATGTATGCTGGATGGGTTTTGGTAAATTTATTAAGGCCACAGCTTGATGCTAGACGATGGATGCAGAGTTGACCGAGACATTTATTGAATATGCCATTGATATATGGTTATGAAAGCCAGAAAGCAACATACAATTCCTATTTCTTGCTTAAAGATCTCATTGGTTTCCACTCTTAAATATTGAGCATACGCCATGTTGTCTGTCGCCCATCAAATTCCTTCCTCAAAGCGTTAAACAATTTGTTTTCTTTTTTACGACTGCCGTTTATAGATTCGCCCTCTTACTTTAGAGTTGGCCATAACGAACATAAAAATAAACTATGACTATAAAGGTTAGATTAGTTGGCCCAAGGGGGTAAACTTTTTATAGCGCGGGCGTGGTCAAGTTCATAAAAAAAATATTTCTAACGCTGCAATTGTAGGGAATTCTTTTCGGATTCAAGCATCCCAGCCAAAATTCCTTCCCCTTGTTATTATTTATCTGTCTGTGGGCGCAAAACTTTTCAACTTTAGTTTTTCATAGACTTCTCTTCACTCCACCCACTTTGTATACGTAATTGCGCATTAATGAACTGAAATTAATATCATAGAATATGATTTTGAATCACAAAGCAAATGTCCAGCGAAGGGGCGGGAATTCCGGAGCCTGGCTGCTTGAAATCCTTTGCCAAATTAGGATTTACTTTGGGCACATTCCTGCGGCTTTGTGTGCACTGCTGTTTCTCTGACCAGAACGCTCGAGTTCATTTACTTTTGGTGGCAGCATTATTCGTATTATTATGCTAATTAGCTCTCTGTCGCCATAACTCATTCTTAGTGTCGGTGTTAAACTTTCAGAAATCCAGAATGGAATTCATAACCCCATCCTCAAACTTTTCGTATACTCACATATCTCGCATATTGGTTAGATTCGCAAAGGCTCGTCCATGGATGTGGGTGATGAGGTTGTGCTGGAGATCTCTGTGAAGGAAAAGGGGATATATTTTAATATTAAAATAACAGATGAGAGAAATAATATTTATTATAAATATAATACATCTTATCGCTATCCTATACTTTTTATTATATTTTTTTCTTCCCTTTAACTTCCCATATGCTCCAAATCACCAGATAAATTGACGACACATATGATGCCATGATGGGCACAAATATTGCGACACAATTTATCCCATCCAAATCTCATCCAATGTCTGTAAAGGTTAACACATTTATTTACGTTGGGCAATTTGGGTAACTGATTTATTTTCAGTTAGCTGCGAGGCGTCGGGCACCCAGACGACCCATTGACTTATATTGTCAGCTATTGATGCATAAATTAATGATTATGTATGCTCCGCCAGTCGGGGATTTTGTAGGCAAAATAGAAAGAGAGCCTACGACATGTGGGGAGACCTCTGATAAATGCTTTCAAATTGTCTTAGGTGATTGCCAGACGATGTTTTAGGGTTATCAGGCTATATATACTCTCTCAAGGAATATACATAAATTTACTTAATTTATTTAAAATTAAAAAATATATAAAATACCTAAATTCCCTAAGAAAAAATATTTTTTTAAATTAAAAAACCTTTTACCAAGGGTATTTCCACCTTCGGTTATAAAAATCCATTTTCCCGCCTTGTTATTCCTTGTCACTCTTCGTTTAAATATTTGTTTAGCATATGTTATTTGCGTAAACAATAAACGTGCCAATTTATGGTTATTGGTGCATAAATTCCATTGTTTTTGGTTTGACGGTGAAAAGGTGTCGAAGTATCGAGTATCCAGCTCACTGTCATGTCAACAGTGCGTATACGCAATGCTCCTTCTACCATTTTCACTGTCTCAGCAACAAAGTAACCCACATAAATCTCTCAAAATAAACAAGTAAAGCAACAACAAAAAGAAGCCAGTGAAAACGAAAGCAAAATGCAACGAAGAGTAAAAATTACGCATACGCACCATAAAATCTAAGTACAACATATTTCAATAGACTTTTCGACACTTGCTGGCAGATTCTTCGTTTTTTTGTTTTCGTTTTGTGGGAGAGGGAAAAAAGTTGATTGTTTTACTTACAGCAAATGTAAATTATCCAATTGGGCAAAAGTTTCCTCGCCAATGTATTCGATTCGATTGAAATCCAAATAACTGTAAAAGTAAAGAGATATTTATGCAGGCATCCAACAATCTGGCTAAGCTGTGGGCCTAGTTTGGTTTATATATGTTTGGATTGGTGTTTTAAGGCTGCCTTCTAAGCCTTTTGTGTGTGCTTGTGTGGACAAGTGAGGAATGTTCTTTGGGTGAAAGATGTATGATAATCAGAGTTGAAGCGCGGGAAACTAGAATTTAAGATTTTATTGACTTAAAGACGAGAACCTTTGAAAATTAAGAGTTGAAGAATTTAAATAAAATTCTGTAAATCAATTTAGTGTTTTATTTGTTTTTTAATATTTAGATTTTAGATTTTAACTTTGAAAAAATTCAAGGATTTAAAAAAACGCAGTAAAAAATGTTGATTTTTAACTAGTTTTTAGTTATTAAATTAGTCATATAATTTAGTGACAATTTTATTTAATGATGATCTAATAAATTTTAGGTTCCAACTTTAAATCGACAATTTCAAAACCTTAGCAAACACCACTCTAGGACATAAAAAAGCTTGTAAGAACTTTACTTTAAGATTTAAATGGAAACTTAAGTGGGAACTTTAAGTATTAAATTGATTTTAAAAAATTCAGTAACACAATTTACGTTTTTTATTATGTTTCAGTTAATTAATTTAGTTATTTTCACTACAACTTAATTTAAAAACTTGGAGGTTCCCACTTTAAATCCTGGATTTCAAAACTTAAGCTCACGCCACTAAAGGACATCAATCGGATACTTTGGGCACTAAGTGAGTGCAACCACGTTGACAACATTGTGTCAGTTCTTAACGGAATCACCCGAGAATCACCCGGCTTTTGGGAGACCAGCAAACCAGCTAACCGGCTAACCGACCATCCAGCAGGACACCCAATACCCGAGTAACCCACCGCTTTTAACAGCATTTCACGCTTGAATACATCAGCGGAGCTGGATGTCCAGAGACCGACCGACCCCGAATGCTTCTCAGTTTTTAATCTAGCAAATAGAACTGAGCAGCGCAGCGAGCAACCCATTTCGATTTACTCACACTTCGTAGAGCGTCGGAATTTTCGGCAGCTGCACATTTCGCAGGGTGAGGTGATTCCTGCTCAGGACCAGCCACTCCAGGCGGCGGAGGAAGCGCAGCTGCTCCATGGGCAGGTGGTGCAGCTGGTTGTTCACCAGGAACAGCCACTGGAGGCTGTGCAGCCCCAGGAAGGCGCCGTGGGGCAGGTGACTGATGTTGTTGTGGCTCAGCTCCAGGCGCTCCAGTTGGAATAAGCCATTGAAGCTGCCCAGCGGGACACGTGATATGTTGTTGTACTTGAGAGTCCTGCGGAAGGAGTGGGAAAATCAGGGGAGTTACTTTAGATTTTATGCAATTTAACTGATAATAAGAAACTAAAAGCTGTTTAATATCTATCCTAATATCTTTGGATAAATATTGAATAAGATATAATAATATTTAATATACTTACAGCTTTTGCAGACGCGTCAAATTGGCAAAGATATTGTCTCTCAGGGTCAGGTTGTTGCGGATGATGATCAGATTGGTGACCTCTGAACTGATGCGTGGAAATCGACGCAACTTCGCAAAGCGACCGCAGTAAATAATAGTTCTCTGGCCACACTTACAGGTTTTAGGATATGTGACGATATCTAAGCGATCCAATAAAAGTCATCATTAAATAGGATTTAACTTTGAAATATTTTTAACATAACTAAATATTATTTAGTGATAAAAACCAATCATAATTATGATTATAATATGAATGTAATCCATTTCGTGTTCTCTTTGGGATGATATTTCTTATAAAAAATAATATTTTTCCTCATGTAATTAATTTAACCACTCACCACAAGTCAAGTTTAAAGTTTGGCTCTGATTCTTTGGCACCGCCGGCGGTGATAAATCCACGCCGCTCGCATTCGCAGCGGAGGAGATTAGGCTCTGTTGCTTCTTCTCAATCGCATTACGCACAATCTTATCGGCAATCTCCTTGCTGCCATAGAGAAGTCCGCACTCCACCGGATTCTCATCGCTGCTGTCGGCGCAATCGTGCCGACTGTCGCACATCTGGCGCCTTGGAACGCACAGCGTGCCGTTGTCGCAGGCGAAGCTGCCCGTGGGGCAGGGTCCTGCGAAAGGAACACAGGGAGCACAACAAACAGATCCCAAATTAATTATCACCCAAGGACAGTATAGCAAATTGCATTCGCTTCGAATTTAGTTCGCTGGTTTACTACTGCTTTTTACGCATCAGCTATCATTTATTGAAATCTTGATTAAACACAGGATTTTTTAGAAGAACATTTCAAAAATGAATTTTAAAGAATATTTCTGCTTCATAAGAAAAAGATTAAATTTCCGGGTTATATATCATAATAAATATTTTTTTAATATTTTATTAATAAAAAATGTATCGAAAATAAACATTTTTATTTTAATCTATATAATATATTAATATTTTATATAAAATAATTTTTATATTTATTTTCTAAAAATTTTTAAGAAATAATTATTTTTAGGTATTTGTAATCGCAAATTTATAGGAGTATCATTTTATTTAAAGGTGTGACCAACGCTATGTTTGAGTAATTATTCTAATCGCTGCCAGGCAAACTTTAAACTTAAGATGACAACTTAATTTGCGGGCCCCTTATAACGATACCCTCCATCAAACAAAGTATTTCAGTTTATTGTTTGCCTTTTTGTCATGAGCTGGCAATTAAACTTAATGTGCAAAAAAGTTTGGCCTGTCTTGTCTTTTATTTCTGAGATGCTTGCTTTGTTAACAATATGTTTTTTCAACCATTGAAATCAAGTGCATGAATCGAAATGATGGCTGGTTATAAATTAAAATGCCATTTGGAGCTAATTTAACTTCAAAAGTTGAACTGAGTTTTAACAATTGATGGTTGAAATAACTTTCATTTCTTGCGCTTAGATTTAATTTATCCTGAGATTTTTTTCTGCCTGAATGCCTACAACTTTTTTGGGGTAATTGTCGTAAAACGTAATGACATTTTTGTTTGGCATTTTATCATTTTTATGATTTGTTTGGGTGCCAGGACGAGAAAATCTTGGCAAAAATGTGAACATAGTTCGTTAGACAAATGAGCAAATGAAAGTGAAGGTTGAGCACCTTGAGGAGCTTTTAATCCAATTGCAAGGATTGCGTCAGAAACGGATTTTTTTTCGGGAGGTTGGACTAATTTTATCATAAAAAAGTTTTCTCGTGATTTGCTTTTGGTCTTGAATAAATAGGGATATTAAATTATAAGTGGTGAAGAAATGTAGTTAATTTAATTAAACTTCATAATACAAATCTTTCTTGATATTTCTATTCAAATATGTATTAAGATTTAAATGAATGTGTTCAAAAAATCTGTTAAATTCCTTCCTTAATTGAAATATGCTTTAAAATATAAATGGATGTGTCAAACAAATCTGTTAAATGCCTTCCTTAATTCATATGCACTTTACTTATCTAGATTCCCAAACTGCATAGATTTATTTCATTATTCCGTTTCCTTTAGGAATAAATGTGTAACTTCATTAGGAAGAACTTTTACCCACACAAAAGCATTGTGCATTAGGCGAGACTTTCAATTTTATTGTGTCCCTGACAAGGACACATGTTAACACACATCCTGGCTCCCCAGTTTCCCCTACTTAAAGATCCTTTTCCTTCGTCTGATTTAAACCCAAGCCGGACAAATGCTCCCTGGCACATAAATAATTTGTCGTGATGCATGTACTCGGAATCCGAGGCGACAAAAGGGCATAAATCAAACATGTTTTGCCTATATCTGCTGGTATGGCAAATCAATACGCAAATTGGCATAAAAAAATATAATATCGAGGCAGCAAAAAGCAGCGCAAATTTCTCGATATTGATACTCGTAAAACGAGATAAAAGCCTCGAACGAGGAACCAAAACAGTCAGGAGCAAATTCATACATATTCTCGTCTATGGATGTGCGAAAATTGTTTTGTGCTCAAGACAAAGTTTGCGCCGTACTCGTATTTATTTTTTTATGGTCAGCCGTTTGTTGTTTTTTCGTCCCTCGCTTTTTTTTTTTGTTGCCTTATTTTTATCGTATTATACAACAAATTACTTTCAAATACTTTCGAGTATAAAATTTATGGCCGTTTTGCAGTTTGGAATTTGATTTTCGTTTTTGTTTGGCCTGAAGGAAGCCCTTCTACCAGTTGGGCTTTTCAATTAGAGGATAGGAAAATATATACACTTTACCGCAAGCATCTTGGTATAAATATTCTGGCTTGATTGTAGAGAACTTTAAATATTTGTAGGGAATTTTTAAAACTGTTAGTGGGTTAGAAATGCCATTCAAAATACTTTTATTTATAATACCGAATCATCAATATGCTTACCATCTTTAAAATATCTTTAATAATATAGTATAATGATGTTAAATCATCATAAATAAGTAAAAAAATACTACGAATTCCTTTTGATACCTTGAAATGTAATTAAATCCTTTAAGGATCTGTTAAATTCGGTTTTCGGAGACGATTTCTGGGACATTTTGAGATAGGTGTCCAGATTATAGATTATTTTTGGTACTGGGTCACCATTATGCTTACCATCTTCAAAAGATCTTTAATAATAATGGTAAATCAATTAATTAATACAAAATACCTATGAAATATTTTTAAACTCCTTAAGGATCCGTTAATTTCCGTTTTCAAAAACGCTTTCTGGGACATTTTAAGATAGGTGTCCAGATTATAGATTCAACTGGTTATCACTCACCCAGACTCAAGTAGAATATCCCGGCGGCGAGCAGAAGGACAACGGTCATCAGGCAGACGCCAACGGCTATGCTCCTGCCGTAGACCATGTCGATTTATCGGTTTGGTCCTGTTTTCCAAGCTCGCTTATCTAATTACTTGGCCAGCGTGGCTGCACTGGCTCCTTGACCGAGTTCATCATTAGGAGCACTCAATTCCCACTCCGGACACGCCCCCACTCGCAGCGAAAACAACCGATGTGGTGCTGACTCATTGGGTTCTTATATTATTATTTCTTATACCGTATACCGTTCTCGCCTCTTTTTTTTTTTGTTAATTTCTTGTCACTTCATTTGGCTAATGTTCGCAGCTCGTTGAGAAGAGTTTTAAGTGCCAGGGATTACACAGCAGATGGAGCGGAAGGCAGAGGTGGGTTGGTTTCTGGGAGGGGAGTTCAAAATTAATATTTTGGATGGCAAGTGCTTTCCACTTGGCGGGGTTTCGATTTCAGCGTTGGATAAAATTGATTTGATGTCCATAAAAAATATGCATAAAGCGATATTTTGACAGACGTCGGGCTTAAGTTTCAGCAGACGGATTAAAGTTATTGGCGGTTTTTGGAGAGAGCTTTTGCAATGCAAGTTGATATGGATTGAGGTTATAATCAATCAAAAGTAGGGGTTTTTCCATTTAAAAACCTTTACTTTATTGGAAAAAGGTTAAGAGATGTTTAAACTTAAAAAAATAAACCAACTTATATTACCGCTCTACAAACGTAATACTTTAATAGAACGCATGTTGAATAGATGATTTTTATTCAAGAAAAACAAATCAAAAAATGATTGCCAAGGACGTCATAAACCTTAGCCTCATTAATTCCCCCGCTGAGCAAATCGAAATGAATAATTTCCGCTGCGAGTCAGAAAAAGAATCATTTGACTCCATTTATTTCTATTTCTATTTTTAAGTAGCCACTTTTATTTCCTAATTTATGCAGGACATTAGGCCAAACTCAAGGTTATAAAACTACGAAATGGAAGTGCAATATGTGACCGGCAATATTTGGGCCCTCTTCTGCGACATTTCTTCCCCGGCTGATTAAATTTCGCTTAATTGAATCGATGGAATGGTTGCCTCCCGCTCAAGGTCAGCCGGAGACAAATCATAATTTCCGCAAAAGGTCACATTGTCTCTGCGATGCATGATCCCTAAACTGAACCGGGGACTCTCATTATCGCAATCATCGCAATTGAACAGCATTTGGTGTGGAAAAGGGCTCGTAAAAGCGGAGCGGTTTCGTTCCTTTTTGCTGCCGGGCCACTTAATGCTCCCTCGACCACTTTGTAGATTGTGTCAATGCGATAGGATGGCCCCAAAAACAGACCATTCAAATGTGTGTTCCTTCGCCTCTTTATTCCTTTCGGGACACTTTCACTGACCCGTTAAGTGGGAAACACTTTTCTTCTTGTTTTTTTTTTTTGAAAATCGAAAGTCGCGCGCGCTTCTTTAGGAAAATGGTTTTTTTGACAGCGTCGGAAATCGAAAAGGATAAAAGGACCAAACGCGTCCACGCACAGCGGCCAACTGAAGCTGGCAACAGCATGTGTTGCTGATTTTGTTTTCCCCCGCAAAAGAATAGCGGCCGAGCAGCTTCGGGTGCCAGAGGACTTCGGCTGACCGTTGAGTTCCCAATGCTGCGGTTTCCTTTCTTTTCCGGTCGTTTTCACCGCTCAGAAGGTCCCGAGTTTAACTCCCAGTGCTATGTTAAATATTTTATTTTATTCCTAGGAAATCCTTAAGGAAAAGTCCCACTTTAAAGTAAATACAAATCATCTATTTCGAGTTTTAAAGAAATAAATCATAAAAATGTATTTATTAGCTAATTAGACAATAATGCAATTAGAATTTGTTCTAAAACCTTTGTAGTTTAAAGTTAATAGTAATGTATATTATTTAATAAATTGCATTTCGGTTGGTGTTTTTGTGGTTCACTATCAATTTGTGTAAATATTAAATATTGCTAATTAAAAACATAATTCACAAAAGCGACTTGTTGGTTGTCTTTTAGTTTTATGCGTTAAACCTACCAAATAAGGATCATATACTACTAATGCGTTTCGTTATGTTTCGATATCCGGTGGCTAAGGCTAAGCACTTTAAAAGTGAAACTTTTTAACAAAGCATTGCTAATTTGTAATTCGTTTGTTAAAGCTGCGCTAATTGCTAAGTACAATAAGTTTTGTGTAATTCGAATTGTGAATTCTATAATGAATTATTCAGTGGGAGACAAATCACTAAGTGCACTACTTATAAGTTAAAAAGGCGTTTCGTGTTACGATACTTTCGAATTATTGCAACAATTAAAGTTCATTGTTAAATTAACAACTAATGGCGAATTGTAGAGATTGAAAAGGGTTTTTGTTAACATGTAGACTAGCAACAAAAATTAAACAAAAGTATAGCACACAAAATTAAAATTAGGGGCATGTGATTATGGACTCATTAACTACATTAAAATACAAAGTGCGGTGCGGAATGTGGAAACATGTGGGTTGTGTTTACGAATGTGTAACATTTATCATTGCATTGAGAGATCCATAGAGTGTGGTTGGAATGTAAACATACTGTAGCGTAATGAAGCACGTTAATCATTTGTAAATTTGTATAGAATACTCTGTAAAATTGTGATATTCATATGGAATCCGTGGCATTTCAACTCCATTATGCATTCAAGATATGTTCATAAACTTTGATCCCAAAAAGATTATTTGTTTGAGGAGGAATATGTTTAGAAAAATAGTTTCGACGCCTAGGGAGTATGTGCGCCTTAAACCCAGACGCCGTGAGGATTTTTACTGGTTGGAACAGCCGTTTCTAGTTGCCGGGGCGATCCGATGATCCGCCGACTGCTGCCCTGCTTATTGGGTCCCTCCAACAAATGCTTGATCTCCTCCGTGGTGGTCACAGTCAGACTTTGCAAGTTCACCTCCTTCATTTCGTTGACCAGCTGCTCCACCTGCCTCTTCTTCTCGGCAATGGCATGCTCGATCATCAGCAGCTCCTTCTTCAGGCTATCTGCCGACTTGTTCGAAGTGTCGGTGTTGTGCAGGGCCTGGTCAATTTCGCTCTGTATCCGCTCCATTTCCATTAGGAAGTCACGCTCCACAGTTTGCCTGAAACAATCAGGGAGTGTTAAATAGGCTGGTTAACATAAATATCAACACCTTTACTCACCGATTAGTCTGCTGCTGCTGTTGCTGCTCCAGTTCAATGTCATCCATCAGCAGGCGCATCTTATTCTTGCATTGCAGCAGCTCAGTCTCACAATTGGCCAGCTTCGATCGCAGCAGAGCTATCTCCGACTTCAGAGTCTTCTCCTGCTGCTTGACCAATTCGTTTTCCTCCTCCACATACTGCAAAGTCTGAAGCTGTTCGCTGCCCTGCCGAAAGATTTGATCCGCCTTGGAGATTTCACGTGAAATGGCCTCCAGCTCGTGGGCGTGGTCGCGTTCTTTGCTCTCCAAATAAACTATTTCCGTATCGAACTGAAAAGATCAACAATGCTTAATGCTTAGAATCATTCTAGATCAGTAAAAATACTTACCTTTTGCAATTCCATTTGCTGTGCTGTAATCTTCTCCCGCTGAAACTTGATGAGCTGCAACAAATCGTTGTATTGCGTGGCCTGGAACATGGTCTCGCCCTCCTCCATGGCCTGGCTATTATTGTTAATGCTGTTATTGTTATGATTGCTGTGCTGATCGTAGTCGCTGAGGAACGGATTCGTCGAGGAGGATGCATTGGACATGGTGTCCGCATTGCTGCTGGC
Source organism: Drosophila mimetica (assembly GCA_037075245.1). Classification (NCBI taxonomy): domain Eukaryota; kingdom Metazoa; phylum Arthropoda; class Insecta; order Diptera; family Drosophilidae; genus Drosophila; species Drosophila mimetica. Next base: position 8,988,253 of record JBAMCH010000023.1, on the reverse strand, counting down.
CAAACGTTGACCCTGGCACATGGGGCTGTTCCTCGGCGGCGGCGGATCGCGATATGGAGGTGGGACTAGGGCTCCATTCGCGGAAATCGTCGGTGTTTGCTTGTACAGCTCCGGTGAGTTGTTATTGTTGTTGATATTGTTATTATTGTTGTAGTACATCTCGTTGGGACTGGAGCGTCGGAGTTCATTGCTGGATTTGCTCAGCTGGCTATAGATATGCTGGTTACTGCTGCTGTTATTGTTGTAGAAGTCGTTGTACCCATTTGCTGCCGATGTTGGTGGATTGCTGCCCGTGCTGGTCATGTCCAACGGATTCGATAGTGACTTCTCATGCTTGGGCACTAGTGGCGCCACATTGTTGTTATCCTGCGGCGGCAGCTGCTCCTGTGGAACAACTGGTGGGCTCACCGGAGCCCCTGAACTCGGTGGTTGCTGCTGAGGAATCCCTTTGACAATGCCAATGTTGTCGAACTGTTTGGCATCGTAGCCGCTGCAAGAAATAATGTTAAATATTATAATATATGATCTAAAATAATCTGATATATAAAAACCACTCACCCAAAACTCTTTTTCAATTCCTTTGTGCGGTAGCTGAGTTCGACGTTCGACTTTTGCTTTTGCAAAGTGGGCGCTGGCTTATTGTTGTTGTTATTGTTTGGTCCCAGCGGCTTTTTCGTTGTCATCACAGCATAGTTGTTGTTGTTATTATTATTATTATTATTGTTGTTGTTTTGCTGCTGTTGCTGCTGCTGCTGTTGTTGCTGCTGCTGTTGCGTTTTGTTCTCGGATCGTTGTAATATGAACTGCACATCATTTGCATACTCGCCCCATTTTAGCAGCAGCTTCATGGGATTCTCATTGGGGGCCAAGTGACGTTCGTTATTGCGCCACCTTTCGATTAAAGTGAATCTTCCGACTTTTCCAGTTGCATGGGCCAAAGCAAAGACCACATCCTGTGGGAAATACAAGGATAATTAGAGAAAAATCAATAATATATAGGAGATATACAGTAGCAGACAAGATAATAGCACTAAAAAGTTAAATTTCTTGAACAGAATATTTATTTTTTATTTTTTAATAATGGTTTAAATAAATTATTTGAACATTTGTTAAATATTTTTAAAACATTTTTTAAGACTATTAAATTTAAATTTACTTATGACATGGTGCTATTATCTTGACCCCAACTGTATGTCAACTTTACCTGACATGTGGTGTTCACTGTAACGCCGCAAACTATCCGCTGGATGCCCTCGACCCAAACTTTCAGCTCCATTCCGATGATTCCGGCTAATTGTCGCTGTCTCTCTAAACTTTGGCCAATTATTCGCGTTTCTTGGTGTTTCTGATTCTGCTACCAGAAAATTGCTTTCTTGTGCCGCTCCAGCTGCAAATGGGGGTTCTACGCTAATGGGTCTGTGGCGCTTGACTGGCGTTCTGCTGTCGCGCAGTCAGCGAAGCGTGCTAGCTGCTTCCACTTTCCACCGTTTTCCCCGGCTCCGCCCCGCTTTTCCACCGCTTTTGCTTAATTTTCCGATCGCAGCCTCTGCTTCTTCTTCACTTGCACTTATTTTCAACAACAACAACACGACTGGTTCCGTGCACTTGCATGTGTGTTTGCTGGGCGTGCGCTGGTGTGTGTGTGAGCTGGAAAAATTCTGATTCACTTTTCGGATTTCCGATTTTGTGTTTACTTTTGCGCTTCCAGTGGTGGTTTTCTAATGTGTAATGACTTATTGTAAGCACCCTCTTCTTGTTTTCTAGCAGCTGCACTGCTTTTAATTCGTTTTCAGGGGTTTTTCAGCGGATTAAAGCGAATAGTAAACTCAAACATTGTTGTTGCACTTGTACTCGATGCCAAAATCGATAAGCAGAAAAGGGGCTGCCAACCCAGCTAACAAATACCGATATCGATAACAATGCTAATTGGAGTGAGTAGTTTTCCTATTGGAGTTTAGTATTTTTCCACCGCTTGGTCACACTAAATAAAAGGAATTCCCATCACACCGCGAACGGTCACTCGCATTCGGTCACAAAACAAAATATTCCGCGGAGGAGTGAATTAATCCGAAAATAATCGCCCGTGCGCAAAGCTTTGGAAGCCAAACACCCAGGGAGCTAGCCCCCCCGCAGTTGGTCCGAGTCCCCGTGCAACCGAACAGCAGCCCGCCGCGATCCTCGCCAGCGCCGAGTGAGGAGCAAAAGGAAATCCTATTGATTTTGGGGCTGCAATTGTGCATTAAATATTAAGCTAAAAACGAGGGCTGGTCGCGTGGCAGCCAGTGGCAAATTGTTGCTCCTGCGGCACAGGACAACCGGACACCAGGACACACACAGGATGCGGGCAACGCAGGCAGCCGTGACCCCGAGGATAGCTTAGGATTTCGGATTGGAGAGGAGCAACTGAAGAACTGGAAACTTGGAAAGCCCACTGAATCGCTTACTGCTGTTTCTGCTTGTGTGTGTGTGTGTGTGCCAAAGCGTAGCCAGAAACCACAACAATGGCCAACAGCAGTCGGAGTCGGGCCATTTTGAGCGTTAATCTCGATGCGGTCATGGCCAACGATCCGCTGCGGGAGCTCTTCGAGGCCTGCAAGACGGGCGAGATCGCCAAGGTGAAGAAGCTCATAACGCCGCAGACCGTGAACGCCAGGGATACGGCGGGACGCAAGTCGACGCCACTGCATTTCGCAGCGGGTAAGTGGAAGATATAGGGGTGTTCCCATGCCCAAGGACGGAGGTATCCTCCCCCCTTTGAAAAGGTTGAAGGACTCACCCAACCCACCCACCGCCACCCTCTGCCACCCCCCGCAGTGCAGTGCGGATTTGGCCTTGAGCTAGTTGCGCCTGGGTGTGACGGGCGTCATTGTCGTCGCTCTCGGTCGGACACTCGCCTGCTCCAATGGCGTCGAGAGTTGACCTAGTTTCCATGTCGCTGCTGCTGCTTCTGCCACCGCGTTCTGTATGTTCTATATGTTCGGCTTGTTTCCGGAAGCCCCTTTATAAGTGGGGGGGGCTACCCCCTTTCACCCCCCGACCTGCATGTGTGTGCGTGCTGCATTTTAGCATTTTCTATTTTCAAAAAATATCCATACAGCTGCGGCTGAGATAATAGCACTCAGCGCCAAGTAATTAGCTAGTTCACTGGGAGCTTTCACTGTCGCAGCACTGGAAATAATATTCCATTGAAAGAAAAGAACAAAAAGCATACATATTTAACTAGCATTATTTGTTTAGCCATTCATATCTAAAGTTTTTAAAACATATGTTATGAAAATAGAGCAGCGGGGTGATTAACCTGTATTTAAAAGGTTTATTTAGTGTTTATATGTGCTTATCTTGAGAGAAGCAATTACTATTAAAAACAGCAATTTTTCAGTCTTGAAAAGTTTATTTTATGACTTAAAAATTAAAAAAAAGTAAAGATAGAAAATACAATCTAATATCAATTAGTAACGAAAAAAAAAACAAAATTATAATTTTTAATGATCAATTTTTTATTATTATAATATATTTTATAATAATATTTATTAAAAAAATATTACCAACAAAGTGTACATAAGTCTTTTAAGACCTTGGTTAAAGTTTTTTAAACTAAAAACAATCTAATATCAATAAAATACTAACTAAAAAACAACCCAAAATGACCATTTTTAATGACAAATTTTCCTATTAAAAATTGGTTTTATAATAATTGGTTTTAAAATAAGTCATCAAATATTATAAAAATATTACCAAAAAAAATTTTAAAATTTGTATGACCTTGCTTTAAGTTTTTAGAACTAATTATGTTTTAATCATAATTTCTATTTATTTTTTATTGCTTTTAAACTAGAAAAAATCAGACCTTTTAAGCTTATTTTATATAATTTGTAATACAAATAGTTACTTATTAATGTATTTAAACTATGGTCTAAGCTTTTAAAACTATTCTTTCGCCAGCAGTTGTGTGTGTTTTTTGAGGGGCGGTGACAGTGATAGTGGGCGGTGGGCGCGGCAGTGGGTGGTGGGTGAACTTGTTGTGGCTGCTGCGTTGCATGCGCCATCCTGCTGACGTCTTTGGCTCAATATTTTCGCGTCTTTTGTTGTGACTTTGGCCTAGTTAGCATTTTATGCATTGCGATTTATCTTGTCAGTCGGCAGGCCAGCATCAAAATTCAAAAGAAAGTCTTCCCCCTTTCATAGTCGCAGTTGAAACCCCCCGAAAAAAGCTTTTTTAACCGTTTCACTCGACGCCCCTTGCATATCAATTTCGCCTTTTGGCCATTTGTGACTTCTTTTTAACTTGAGCACTTTTTTATTATCTGCCGCGGTCTATGATTCATTCGCTGGGTCTTTCTTTCTATAAACTGGTTTCCCATTATTATGTTCGTCTGTCTTTTTGTCACGTTCTGTGCACAAAAAGTGAGATCTTCAAGGGGTCTGTCTGTGTTTATTGTCGGGTGTCGTTTTAGTTCGTTTTATTGTTATTATTTTTTGGCTCGTTTTCACCTTGTTGAATGTATGAAAATGTGAAGTATTCGAATTTGAACAATACCTGTTGCGGAGGAAACAAAATCGAAGCTCACGTTTCCTCCTTCCTTTCCCCGCAATCGTGACACCTCATAAAAGTCAATCTTTTGGGCTATCAGCTATATTGACATTGCCCCGTTATCTTGGTATATATATACTCGATAAACCCGGTGAGACCTTCCCACCATATCTCGGCCACATTTTAGATATGTACCCTACTTAAAACTTACTTTTATCGTCGTCCAAAATGTTGAGCAAACTAACCTTCAAGCGAGTAATTGCAAATCAAGTTAACTGCTGTTATAATACCTACATTTGCACATATCCCCAGCTCAAGGATCAGTTTTATGTTCCCAGCAATTGAGTGCAACAGTTGGAATTAAATTTTCCATTCTGTTAATTTTTAATGCAAAACTTTCGTAATTGTGTTTGCCCACAGAAAAGTGAACGGCGCACACGTTTCGCAAACCACTTTTTGGTGGGTGGCTCAAGCCTTTGTTTGCCCAGATTTGCAATTGGCCCCGCTTCTCCTTTGGCTGTTCATTAAAAACCCTGCTATAAATACGACAATAAACATTTATGTTTGATAATCGCTGGGGTGACTAATTCCAGTGGCAAATTGAGATGATTCAGATTTCCGGCATAGACAGTGCAAGAGTTGCCAAAATATGTTTATGAATCGCGGTCTCAAATGGCTCACGTAAATATTTATGCCTGTCAATTGTTTGTATTGATTGTAATGCGATTACTGCTTCATATGATATTGAAAAATAATATTCATTTCCATTTATAATCCTTTTTTTGGTTTACAGTATTACATATATTATGAAAAGCTAATTAAAGCCGATAATATTTGTAATGTATATGTCATAGGAAACAATATTGCTAATATTATATTTTTATTGAATATTATTCATGAATAATTATTTATTGATGGAAATACCAATAACCTTGAATAAATACATTAAAAAAAGCTTTTCTTTTTCAAAAAAATATGTAATTTAATTTAAATTAATTTAAAATCATACAAATCGTAAAACAAATCACATATTTAGAAAACCCTTTGGGGAAAGTTCTTGATAATATGAGGAAATCCAATCTCATTCTTCTATTATGTTCCCGATTTCCCCTTTTCATATGCCACGGGCAAGGTCGAAAGAACGCAAGAAACCCAAGAACCCTGAGGGCAAGACCTTCCCGTTCATTTCTAGGGCTTGCCATTCATCGACCAAAAACGCACTGAGCTCTGGTGACATTCATCTAATGGCGAAATCTTTTCTTTTTCCCACTTTCCACCAGGTTATGGACGCCGGGAAGTGGTCGAATTCCTGCTAAACAGCGGCGCCTCCATCCAGGCCTGCGACGAAGGCGGTCTGCATCCGCTGCACAACTGCTGCTCCTTTGGCCACGCCGAGGTGGTGCGATTGCTGCTGAAAGCGGGCGCCAGTCCCAACACCACCGACAACTGGAACTACACTCCACTGCACGAGGCGGCCAGCAAGGGCAAGGTGGATGTGTGTCTGGCACTGTTGCAGCATGGGGCAAACCACACGATCCGGAACTCGGAGCAGAAGACGCCACTGGAACTGGCCGATGAGGCGACGCGTCCCGTGCTGACCGGTGAATATCGCAAGGATGAACTGCTCGAGGCAGCTCGCTCGGGGGCCGAGGATCGTCTGCTGGCGCTGCTCACCCCGCTGAATGTCAACTGTCATGCCAGCGATGGGCGACGCTCCACACCGCTGCATCTGGCAGCCGGCTACAATCGGATTGGTATTGTGGAAATCCTGCTGGCCAACGGGGCGGATGTGCATGCCAAGGACAAGGGCGGCTTGGTGCCGCTGCACAATGCCTGCTCCTACGGACACTTCGATGTGACCAAGCTGCTCATCCAGGCGGGCGCCAATGTGAACGCCAACGATTTGTGGGCCTTCACGCCGCTCCACGAGGCCGCCTCCAAGAGCCGCGTCGAGGTGTGCAGCCTGCTGCTCAGCCGCGGAGCGGATCCCACCCTGCTCAACTGCCACAGCAAGTCGGCCATCGATGCGGCGCCCACCAGGGAGCTAAGGGAGCGGATTGCTTGTGAGTACTTAATGGATTTGATACCTGAGTTCCGTAAACATGATTCAATTCCCTTTCCAGTTGAATACAAGGGCCACTGCCTGCTGGACGCCTGTCGAAAGTGCGACGTTTCGCGTGCCAAAAAGCTGGTGTGCGCCGAGATCGTGAACTTTGTGCATCCATACACAGGAGACACTCCGCTCCACCTGGCCGTCGTGTGTCCGGATGGGAAGCGCAAGCAGCTGATGGAGCTGCTCACCCGGAAAGGATCTCTGTTGAATGAGAAGAACAAGGCATTCCTGACGCCACTGCACCTGGCCGCCGAGCTGCTTCACTACGATGCCATGGAGGTTTTGCTGAAGCAAAGCGCAAAGGTTAATGCACTGGATAGTCTGGGCCAAACACCACTGCATCGGTGTGCCCGTGATGAGCAGGCGGTTCGTCTGCTGCTGTCCTACGCTGCGGATACGAATATTGTTTCCCTCGAGGGACTTACGGCCGCGCAATTGGCCTCTGACAACGTGCTGAAGCTGCTCAAGAATCCGCCGGACAGTGAAACTCACTTGCTAGAGGCAGCTAAGGCGGGAGATTTAGATACTGTGCGCCGCATAGTGCTCAACAATCCGATCTCAGTCAACTGCCGGGATTTGGATGGACGACATTCCACACCTTTGCACTTTGCTGCTGGGTTCAATCGAGTGCCAGTGGTTCAGTTTCTCTTGGAGCACGGCGCCGAGGTTTATGCTGCTGACAAAGGTGGACTAGTTCCCCTGCACAATGCCTGCTCCTATGGACACTATGAAGTAACTGAACTGCTGGTCAAGCACGGAGCCAATGTAAACGTTTCGGATTTGTGGAAGTTTACACCTCTCCACGAAGCTGCCGCCAAGGGAAAGTATGATATTTGCAAACTGCTATTAAAGCATGGTGCTGATCCCATGAAGAAGAATCGGGATGGAGCCACGCCAGCGGATTTGGTCAAGGAATCCGATCACGATGTGGCTGAACTGCTGAGGGGACCATCAGCCTTGCTGGATGCAGCAAAGAAAGGAAATCTGGCAAGGGTTCAGCGATTGGTTACAGCAGAATCAATTAACTGCCGAGATGCGCAGGGCAGGAATTCCACACCACTTCACCTGGCCGCAGGCTATAACAACTTTGAGTGCGCCGAGTATCTGCTGGAAAATGGAGCGGATGTTAATGCGCAGGACAAGGGGGGACTCATCCCCCTGCACAATGCCAGCAGCTATGGGCATTTGGATATTGCAGCGCTGCTGATCAAGCACAAGACGGTGGTCAATGCTACGGACAAATGGGGATTCACACCGCTCCATGAGGCTGCGCAGAAGGGACGCACTCAGCTGTGCTCGCTGCTGTTGGCTCACGGAGCCGATGCCTACATGAAGAACCAGGAGGGACAGACGCCCATCGAGCTGGCGACGGCCGATGATGTCAAGTGCTTGCTGCAGGATGCGATGGCCACCTCACTGAGTCAACAGGCGTTGAGTGCTTCCACGCAATCGCTGGCAAGCACTTCCCCAGCACCAGATGCAGCTGCCGCCGTTGCGGGCACATCTTCATCGTCCTCATCCGCAATTATCTCGCCCACCACGGAAACGGTGCTGCTGCCCACCGGAGCCTCCATGATTCTCAGTGTTCCTGTACCACTTCCCCTGTCCAGTAGTACGCGTATCAGTCCCGCCCAAGGAGCCGAAGCCAATGGGGCTGAGGGCGCCTCCTCGGATGACCTGCTGCCGGACGCGGATACCATCACGAATGTCTCCGGATTCCTATGCAGCCAGCAACTGCATCATCTAACCGAGCTGTTCGAACGCGAGCAAATCACCCTGGACATTCTAGCCGAGATGGGCCATGACGATCTCAAGCAGGTGGGCGTCTCCGCCTACGGCTTCCGCCACAAGATACTCAAGGGAATTGCCCAGCTGAGGTCCACCACAGGTAGATATAATACAACATTTAAGGCTCAGTTATTTATTGTGCTATTAACAACCTACTTTCATAACACCAAGGTATTGGTAACAACGTGAATCTTTGCACTTTGCTGGTGGATCTGCTGCCGGACGACAAGGAGTTTGTGGCGGTCGAGGAGGAGATGCAGGCCACCATTCGCGAGCACCGGGATAATGGACAGGCGGGAGGCTATTTCACTCGCTACAACATTATAAGGGTAAGTGCTTACAGAAAAAATTCCATAAACATCTATTCTAACATGTCTTTTTGTATCAAATAGGTGCAAAAAGTACAGAACCGAAAACTATGGGAAAGGTACGCGCACCGACGCCAAGAGATCGCCGAGGAGAACTTCGTGCAGTCCAACGAGCGGATGCTCTTCCACGGCAGCCCATTTATCAACGCGATCGTGCAGCGCGGATTCGATGAGCGACATGCTTACATCGGTGGAATGTTTGGGGCTGGCATTTATTTTGCTGAGCACAGCTCAAAGAGCAACCAGTATGTGTATGGAATTGGCGGCGGCATTGGGTGTCCCTCGCACAAGGATAAGTCCTGCTACGTGTGTCCTAGGTAAGGATTTTGATTGCATCCAAATTACAGAACAGTTGACTTTCATCTTACCCAACATTTACAGGCAATTGCTGCTGTGTCGAGTGGCTTTGGGTAAATCCTTCTTGCAGTACAGCGCCATGAAAATGGCTCACGCACCGCCAGGACACCACTCGGTGGTGGGAAGACCCTCGGCGGGTGGCCTGCATTTCGCTGAATACGTTGTCTATCGGGGCGAACAGGTGGGTATTTGATAAAACTATCTTTATCAGCAATGTTTCTTATCTTTGGCTTTTGCAGTCTTATCCGGAATACTTGATAACCTACCAAATCGTCAAGCCCGATGACAGCAGTAGCGGGACGGAGGATACGAGATGATGGATGCCCTCTGTAGGGTCCACGCCCACAACCACATCGCCAGCGCTGCACCAGCCGCACCCACAGTATCACCCACATCACCAGCCGCAGCAGCAACAGCAGCAGCAGCAGCCGCAACCACAACAACAGCAGAAGCCACCGCTGCCGTTGCCACCGCCACAACAGCAGACCTCAGCTCCAGTTGCCAAGAGGCGGCCCAAGCCGTCGCTGCAGTTGCAGTACCAGCACTATCAGCCCCAGCACCACTCGGTGGTTGCATCCGCTGCATCGGCTGTAACCACCACCCAACCAGCGCCCGCCGGCGTCTTTGCGCACAGCAATAATAACAACAATACGACGAGCAGCGGAAATGTGAATAATAACAACAATGACATGTCGCCGGTGTCGAACAGCAATAGTTACTCCTCGGTGGACACAAACCAGACGCTGCTCAATTCTCTGGCCAACCAGCAACGCAACCATCGCCAGCAGCAGCAGCAGCAGCAACATCATCATCATCCCCAGCAGCAGCAGCAGCAGGCGAATCGCAGCCAAAAGTATAGTCAATTTATGATCATCACACCCGCCGTTTCCATCGATCGCGACTTTGAGTACGAGTCGCATTTGGACTTTGAGGATTTCGCCAATGCGGCCCACAATAATGGGAATCTCTTTCGGCTGGGATTGCGGCGGAGCGACAGCAGCAGCGATGACAGTGGCCACAGCAGCGACAGCAGCAGTTTCCGCTCCAACTACAATCCGTACTTGCACCACAGTCGCCAGCACTTGCTGTCCAAAGGTGGGAATGGTGGTGGCGGTGCAAGTCGTCACTTTTACGCCTTCACTTCGTCGTGGCGGTGGTGCAGTCTACTGTGCGCCGCCATGCGCTGCTTTGGGGCCGGTGGAGCCGGTGGGCACGGGAATGCGCCGTACAGCAGCTCGCTGCAACACCATCGACTAAGACGCTGTTCGTCGTACAATGCGGAGAATGCCTACGAGCATTTTGCGGCCCCCTTCAAGGCGCGAAAGACGCGCGATCACATGAACAACATCACCTACGAGTTGTGACGGTGGTACGACATGCTGGTGGTTATTGATCTCTTTGTCTCCGTTGGCCTCCCGTCTATTTTATTACAATTACTAGCTATAGATGTCGTGTCCTGTGTGTCTCTCTCTCTCTCTCGTTGTTTATTATATTACTCTATAATATATCACGTAAGGGCGAGCTATCGAGATTGGTTCGGATCGGATCGGATCGAAACGAAACGGATTGGGATTGGATTGGGTTAATCAAAAGTGAAGCACAGTTTTTGAGTGATTTTAATTCGAATTACGGAAATGCGATTATACGAGGTTAAAAGTTCTTTGTCGACGAATGCATTACATTACATTACATTACGCTCGCGCGTTTATTTAAGTGTTTAAGCTTAGTTAATTTAAACAATAATTAAAACTCCAATTAAATTTAAATATACAAATACATATACATCAAACGGAAATGAGTATTACTTTAATAAGTGGTTTTTATTGTGGCGGGATAGATAATTTCCTACAGCATTGGTAAATAAAAATTTGTTAGAATATTTTATTTGTACTAATTCAAATCATTATCATAACGACGCCTCTAAAATACACATACATGCCCGTTTAATTTCAGAAGGCAATCAGCGAAGATCAAGGGTCAAAAACTATATGAGATTCTATTTATAGTCCATTCATATGGGAAGTTTTCTGGTCGGGCGTTTATTGTGCACATATGTAAACAGATGTTTATTAATATTTATTGTCATTGAATATTTAGCTCAACAATTAGTTTATTTTGAAAGGCTTGACTGAAAAATTATCTCTCATTTTAGAAATTTATATATTTTTACTTTTGATTCATAGAATTACTGAAAATATATAAACCATTTAATAATTCTAAGGCTTTATAACTTAGTATATAATTATATATAATTTTTTTTAAGTATTATTTTCTGTAAGGTAATAAATTTAAAATTCCAAATGGTTCATAATTTGTCAAACTTTAATTTAATTTCCCTTAAATACATCTATTTTTTCCACCTACCGAGTTGTTAACTTGTAAGCTAATAGCTACTAACGGAAACTCCTTCCTAACGATTATTGCGTGCTTTATTTAACTTTTAACCTGATGTGGCTGCAATTTGCAACTGTCAAGCCTGGCCGACACGTTAAGCTGCGCCTAAAACTTTAAAATGCAACCGCATCGGAAGAATAATGATGATGAATGCTAAAGTACGCAAATATCCCTCCTTTCCCCCTGGCTGAAAAACGCACGCATGCACATTTCACTGTCAAAAATGCGGCTATAAACCATTTTGGAGCCGCCAGGAGCTGCTGTCGTTGGCATTTATTTTTATTTCTGTTGCCACTTATGTTGGCCCGCATTTGGCCATTTCTCAAGTCTTTCTTCCCGCTCGAGTGCGTCTTCTTTTCGGGCCTTAGTTTTTTGGCGTTTCCTTTTTTTTTTTTTTGGTTTTTTTGGCAACATATGCAAGTAATTTGATTAAATTATATAATTACAGGGCCTGGACAGACGAGATGGGAAGATGAGAGGACGGTGCTGACTTTGACGAACAGCAGCACGCAAAATGCCGCACCACCGCACCACATTATGGCCATGGTTATGGTTTCTGGTGCTGCGGTTAGCATTAAGTTAACGTTAACGTTAATGTTAAGTTGAAAGAGAGCACAGAAAAAAATGTGTTTAATTTTTATTATTTAAATTCCACTATAGATTTTCAGATATATTATTTTACTATTAGGATTTACTATTGGATTTTAAAACAGGCTCTATAATATAATATCAGATTTGAAATGTAAAGTAAAAAAATACATATATTTCAAAATCATACTTTTTTAACAACTTAAATTCTCCTTGTCTAAAAAATAATAAAAAAGAAGGTTTTAAACGTTGAAAACGTATTAAAATTTAAAGTTTAAAGCGTACTTTAAATTTAACATGCGGGCGAGAAAACATTAAACTTTAGCAAGCTGTTAAAAAAATTGGATATTAAAACTGATATATAAAATGTTATAAAATTAAACGCTTTTTCCTCTCTTATTTTCCCTTTAATGCTTTCTAACCAATTTCAAATAATTCCTAACTCTTAACCATATTTTCGTGGTGTAGATCGCTGGCTGCGACACTCACTGCAGGCCGGGACTAGTGCAATTTGTATTTCCAAAAGCAACAAATAAGCACTGGGCACGGCCTACATCAGGTGACGTTTTAATGTACCACTGCACTCTCATCTCGGATGCACTTCACTCTGCACACACTCACACCACTCACCTTTTGCGATCTTCCGTGGGCCTTGGCCTGGCGATATCAATAAGCCAAGTCAGCCAGAGAGCTGGGAAAAGGAGCCAGGAATGTCCGAGAGCCACATAAACACTGTAATTACACGCACACACTCACTCCCAAATGCGAGGAGCTGTAATTTAATTAAGAAATATAGACGCATTATTAAAAAATGGGTGGGGGACAAGGGGAAACGCACATAGAAATGGCCTGGAGGCCCCACCCAATTTGGTCAAATGGAGATGTGCCCACTCAGACTTCATTTGGCAATGGCTTTCCGCTGCCATTTCGACCACAGGTTCCAGTTCTCCTAGCACACATTTCTCGCATTATCCCGGGCATGTTAATGCGCTGGACGTCCCACGACATCAATCAGCATCCTACTCGGGAACACCTCCTATGAGTCTGGGTGGCATAAAGTTGATCATAATGGGAGGAATTTTATTGGGATAATAAGCAATCCATTGCATTCTTCATGGCCTAAAGTCGAACCGGTTTGAAAAAATTTCCCAAAAAGGAATTTCCTTCTTAGGATGACAATATCTAAAGTTTAGCTTGAGACAGCACAGCTTCAAGGGCCGAGAGTTGGGAGCTTTTAGAAGCTTTTGGGGTGGTTCTGGGCATACAGAAAGTAATAAAACTTAAGGACCTTTCTAATGTTTGCTTTTTTTTAGTCTGGCAAGCAGAAAATTAAATTTATAATGTGGGTTATAAAAACACCCACATAGAGATCCTTGCTGAAAGGGGGACCTGAATCCCAAGTATACTGTTTACGCGTTACATATTTTAAGGTCATAGGGCATATTACTTTATGGGCGGTTCCATTCGACTTTGGCCGATTAACTATCTCGTTTCGCCTCATCCCATAGAACTTGGTCCAAATTTCATGTAACGCCCTAATGAAACCATCAAATGTATTATTGTTTAAAATATGTATGGTCCTTTATATAGGATTTATAGGATTCTATACCATTACAGATGTGTGCATCTTACAGATAGAGTATTATGCTTTTGCCGAATCTGAAAATTGATCAATTTGGATTAGTCGACCCGTTCCCCTGCCTTTAAAACAAAGCAAATAAGTGTATTTTTCCATTATGTTAATAAATGAAATGCTTGGATCTTCCACCCCCGTTACTGCGAGGCTAGAAGACTTAAAAGAGTATAATATTAAAACATATATGGAGTAATCGATTTCTGTCTGTTAATGCGGCTATTATGCTATATGCATAGATGTAGACACGCGTGCCAATATCCCTACCCGTAATTAAAAAGTGCAACTTAAAATCTACTCGTCCTCCTCCTGCGACTCGCTGCTCTGGTCGACCGGATCGACCTGATCGGGCTTCCGTTTGCTGCCGCTGCCCTCGCTGCGAATGGAGGTCTGGACCAGTTCGCGGGTGAACTTCTGCACCAGACGCAAGGCAGTGGGCGCCGGCATATCGCACAGGGAGTGGCACATGAACTCGCCGAATCCCCGGAACTTGGCGTACGCCGGTGGCAAGGGGGCTTGTGGCGGTGTGGGATAGAAACCGGATATCGACAGACCGTCGTCTGCCCGGCGCTTCGAGGGATGATCATCCGACGGCTGTGCTCCACGCTTATTGCTCTTGTTGGGATTGTTGATTATCGGACTACTGATGATGTACTCCGGCTGGTTTTGATGTCGTCGCTGATAGCTTTCCGCAAAGTGATTGTATCCCTTGCCATTGGCCATGTCGCCGTTCATGGAGCGCTGGCTCTTGTTGGCTTCGTCAGAGGTGTTCAGGGGAATCCTAAAACGAAATCACACCTGGTCATTAGGGACCGGTTTTCACAGCAATGGCTTGTGGACGACTCACCCCAGTACTGTGGTCACGGGCAGTGCCTGCTCGCAATCGAAAATCTCGCAGTCGTCCTCCAGTTCGTCCTTTACGCTTGCCATGTGCCCGTTGCTATCGCTCTGGCAATCGTCCACCTCGTAGGGCTCCTCATCGTCCTCCTTCATGTTCATGTTCTTAAAGCTGCGCCTGGGCCGAATGTGATCCCCCAGAAACTGGAGGCTTTCGAAGAGGGGCCATTGCGAGGCCTGGGTCGAAAGGCCGTTTTCGACGCGTCGCTTCTCGATGTTATAGCGATTCCTCAGCGTGGTCATACGCTCCCTCAAACTGGTGGCTAAAAAGAATGAAGGGAATAGACCAGTATTAATACCAGCCAGTTAAGAGTGAACTTCACCCCATCCTCACCATCATAGCCCAGCTTGTGGGCCATCTGATCCCATATTTGGGCCACATACAGCTTGTCCTTGAACCGCTTGTTGGTCCTATCGTACAGCACTGAGTGCGATCGGTATTCCCGGATCAGCCCCAGGTCGAATTCGCCTGTTTGGGCGTATGTGGCCCGAGGCCGGCCACGCCCCTTCGGCAGTTGCGGGGGATACAAGTGCGTCAGGTGCTCCATTCCTCCTCCAGTTTCCTCGTCAACCTTCATTTTTTTGTAATTAAATAAAGTTGTTTTTTTCAGTTAAAAATTTTTTTTTTGATTTTTTAAACTATGGATTGTTAAGTTCTTTTTTTTAGAGTTAAAAAATGCTATCAATTAATGCCAAGCTTGCTGATTTTTAAAATGTAACTAAAAAATAATTATAACAAATTTGTTATTTATATAATATTTGCATCTTACTATTCCGAATCTCATTTTTTCAAACTACAAACGCGCTTAGAACTAATATGAATTCTGATATGCCACCCGTCCTTTAGAATATATTCTCTCCTCTGTCCATTCTCTTTATAAAAGAAAAGATAATTGACGTTAAGTCTTAAAAAAGAAACAAAAGATCCAGCGAACGTAGAGAACATAAGAAAGAGCAATAATTTTGAGGATATACATACATAGTTACCGGTTTTTCAACATAAGGGAGCATAAACAATTTAAAAACAAAGTTTGGTAGAGAAGTTCATAAAAGAAGCATAGTCGGTTGAAAAGCCATGGTGATTGTACTCCCGTGTAACGGTTTTGTGGTTTTAATGCTATCCTATCACTTCGATAAATCGATGGTGCCTTGCTACCTTCTTTTCTACATCCTCTTCCAGGATATACACACAAAGTTACCGGTTTTTGAACAAACAATTAAGAAACAAAGTAGAACGAGAAGTAGTGGCTGGACTTCGACTTCGTTCAGGTCATTTGCTAATGCTCAGACTAATAAAAGTAATGCTAGCCGGATGATAATAGTTAAGTTTAACGATAACCGCCTCGATAAATCGATGCTTGCCATCCCTAATCTGCATCCGCTTCCACGACATGTACATGCTTTTTACACAGTCGCAGCCGTTTACATGTATATATACGCGTGCGTAGGTGTGTATATAAAAACAAAACTGCATCTTCGGCGCGCTCTTTCGCTCTTTTTTGGTGCTAAGCGAACGACGCGCACTGTCGGCGTCGACGGCAGCAGCGCAATAAAAACAAAGCCAGCGAATACCGTAAAAATATCAAACTACCTAAAAAAAAAAAAAGTACAGAAACGCTCTCGCAACTGCTTGATATTAATTTTAAGCGACGCCAGCTGCGCTGCTCACACAGATAAACATAAAAAGTCGCTTTATAAACTTTAAATAAACAATTGCAGACTACTACTAATTTACGGTGTGTGAGCGCAAACAGAAAACTAAAAAACTAAAACAAAAAAAAAAAGAAAGCAAGCAGGCCAAGCAGTAATAGAGAAATATTATTCTTGGCGCAGCAGAGAAGATAGCATTCACAAATTATAAAAATTCTTAATTTATTTTTATAGATTTACTCACCTCGAAATATTTAGACTCGCCTCAGGTTTGGTTTTTAGTGTGTATTTTTGTATTCTTGTATTTTATACCTATTAAAACGCGCGCTCTTCGCTCCGCCTTGCGCCTGCCTTCGCTTTCTAGCTGGCTATTATGGCTAACTGTAGCTGTGGCTGTTACTTTAAAAAATCAATATAGACGTAAATAAATTAATTAAGATTGCCTGCGCAACACACGACGCTCAGTTTTCAGTTATTCGGTTTTCGATTTTCGGTTCCGACGAGGTTCAGGTTCGCTCTCTTTCGCTGCTCGCGATGCTCTGTCTTTCTGCACGCACAACTAGTCGCTGGGAGAATTTTTTTTAAACTGAAACTGAAATAATTTTTTATTTTTATATTTTACGAATTACGAACGAAGGCAAGCCGCAAGAGAGCGGCACTCAGACACTCAGACACAGAGACAGTAACAGACAAACTCACACTCACACACAGGCACAGGCGCGCATCCACCCTCTCGCTCACACAGGCGCCGAACCCCATGTAGTAGAGATGCGAGCGTGAGCGGTTTTTTTTCGCGCGTGACTGGCGATTTTAAAAAGTCGTTTAAATAATTATAAAACACTCGTATTTCTGCTACATTTCGGGTGGTTTTTTAAGTAAGCGCCCACTACTTTTGATTATCCTTTATTTTATGTTTTATTACACAGTTTCGACACTTTTTGTTCATAGCACATAATCATCACGTGCCCATCTCTAGTAGACAGCTCTGTCAGGTGGCAGCGCTGTCCATTCGAGTTAATGTGGCAACCCCGAGGCGGACATTTCATAACGGAAAAGGGATGAAAAGTACCCAATTTGCGCGCGCGTTTGGGAAATTTTTAAATAATAATTAAGGAAAATGAAACATGAAGGGTAAGTTACCCTGGGTTACCAGGAAGAGTGAGAAAAATATGTGCACGGATGTGAGGTGTGTTTTCGAATACATAAAAAACAGGTTTATACATAATACAAAAAATAAACAAAATGCTAACTCACCTGGTTATATATTTTTATATAATTAAAATAGCTTATGTAAAAGTCCTGGTATTGCAAAGTTGAGATCTGAAATTATAAAAAGTATTTTATAAGTTAAAATTCATGTTTTAGTAGTACTATTAATAGATAATATAAGATATTTTACGTTGCTTATTACAAACCGCCCATAGGCCGGGACAAGTGCAATGTTTATTCGAAATGCAAAACGTTGACACCTTCCCGTCCTACGGGAAATTCATATTCATATTCGTTCGAAAACGCCCCATCCTCCGCTGCAGATCAGGAATATAAAGTTTCAGCAAGTACAGTGAACACATCTTGATAAAAATGTTAAAAATAATACCATCAACAGGTAGGCAGGTAGACAAACAATGGGAGCACTGATCAAAGCCTAAAAATCTCATATTTCAAAAACAGAGAACAAAAAAATGAGGCAGAGGTTCATATTAAATTTCCGCCCCTACTTGAGTGTCCTTTGTGCGGGTTCGAGTCTAAAATGCCCAACAATAGTCCTGAAAGGAGTGGGAGTTTCGGATCGAGAGCAGGTAAAATTAAACCCCTGGGCAAAATCAAGCGTTAAATGCCTTTTACTTACGCCTCACAGCATTTCGCAAGAGGAAGCTCCTATGTATGTACATATGTGGAAAAAGTATGCTGCGCGGGGTCCATTAACAGTTGGCTAACATCAACAAAATTTGAAATCCAAAGCGTGACAAATTCGTAGAAACCAGAACCGCTCGGAGGCGGACGGGAAAAACAAGAAGAACAAAGCTGACGAGCGGAAGAATTGCCAGGGCAGCAGAAAAGCATTACTAAAGACCCACCCGCGCTACCCTCTTTATCCGGAGTTTTCCAGAGATTCTTTACTCCCTCCCTAACCAAGTTTCAGCTTATTTCGCTTATCTGGCCCCCAAATGAAAACCAGCGAATAATAATACTAATAATATCGTTTTGGGGGGAACGACGGAGAAGCGGAGCTTGCGCTCAGTATTTGTTTATTTGAACGCTGCTGGGGGCTTTTTCGTGGCCCAAGACGGCATTAGGTTTTAATGTTGTTCCCTGCGACATCAGAAAAAAAACGCGAGCAATGCAATAAATTCATATTTATTTATTTTTGTTAGGCAAATACGCCCCCAACGGCACGAAGACTCTCTTCTTTCGGGGCCTTCTCCTTGAGCAAATGAAAGGAAAGGCCCCCAAGTCCGGGGCTTTGCAGATCGGAAAGCGGAAACGCAAATAGACGCACGATAAAAACAGAGCCCAGGCTGTAGAACGAGCAGAAAAGCAACAGCACGGCACATAAATTTGAAATAACTAATAATTCATTGAAAAAGCTGCCGGGGAATGGGGATCGTCGGGGGCAGAACTGGAGTGGTTCGGCGGTGGGGATCGGAATGGAGTGGTTCGGTGGTGGTGAACAATATCATGTAATAATATTTGCTCAAGCCAACAGCTGACAAGTCAGCAATAACACACTTTTCTCGATATCGCGATCGAAAAATCCCCACAGGAATTAGAGGCGTGCGAGTACGGAAAAGAGGTGGCTTTATGGTTTTGGGCTATAGGAAAATATATTGGGGAGGTTGGAAAGAATCTATAATAGCTAGTTTGCAATTCTACTCTACTCGATTGTAGAAGAGATATGTTAATTGCTTTCATTGAAGAGGGAATGTAATAAATAAAAATATTTTTTTAATACTTTAGTAACTTTTCTGTCTACTTATCAATATTGTTCCTTAACCTCACTTATTTTTAAGACCCATCTATCTTCTTTAAGGTCTTTCCCCCGCTCATCAACCTTAAAAGAGCTGCTCATTAAGGGCATTCACAGTTCGGTTTGTTGGCCTTTCTCCTCCTGCACATTTATGATGGCCATTTCTGCTCCTCTGCGAAAGAATCGCCAGCTTTTTCGTTGCCCGTTGGTCTGTTCTAGTTTGAGTAGAATCATTTTTAATGACTCGAGAGTCGGCGAAGGCAGCAGGAGCTGCAGTGCCAAACCAGAGCCAAAGAAAGCATCGAAGGCTTCGATGGCAGCCAGGGATAAGTGAACGGGAATGGTCATGGATGGCCATGACTTCCAGCCAAAAACCGTTTGCATTTCCCATTGTTGATGTACTTGTTGCTTCTACGAGAGAAAGAGCTACAGTGGAACACTCTTAAATCAAACTGTTTTTGGAGTTATAAAATTTTTTATAGACTATAAAATAATTTCAAAACTAATTGATATATTCACTTTATAAAAGTCTGCTCACAGTCCACAGCTTAACAGCAATTAAAGATTAGTACAGGGAATGAGAAGAAACCGTGTAAAAAGTAATTGAATTCTACAAGTTTGTAAAACTCTTAACTTTTACTACACAAATATAATAATTAGTTTAGAAATAATACTAATGATGGTAGGGAAAGTTATGTAGAATAGATCACTTATAAGAATGGGTTCCATTTATAGAATCTCCACTGTAGAACGAGCGAGGGCCGCGAATAAAAATAACTGTATTAAATGGGCCCAGGACCAGAAGACCTGTAAGAAAAGGTCTGCCGCCTGAGAACCGAACCTCCGCTCTTGGCTGTTACAATTTCTAGGCTCTCGGGTCGCTTGGCCAGACTTGGCCATCGTTTTGGCCAGGCTCGAACCTGTTTTGGGCTCGGAACCCAGTACCCAGCACCCAGCACATCGCTTAAAAGGCGTTCCACAGATGGGGACTGGGCCGTGCCTGGCTGTCTCATCTGTTGTCTATTTGGCAGGCTCAAGAGCTGCAACGCCAGCTTCTAAAAATTGCTGCGGGCCTGTTCGCAAGTGCAACATGTTGCCAGCCTTGGCAAACACTCGCAGATTTGATTTGCTCTTGCTTCCAATTCTTCTAGTTCTATAAGTCTCTTTTTTTTGGTTGGTTTGTTTTTGCAGCCGCAGCAGCAGCAGCGTAATCGAAATGCAATTAAGATGCGGCTACAAAGTGCTGCAGAATTTTGAGACTCGACTCGCACTCTACCGAAAGGAGCTGAGAAGAACGTGGCTGCAATTTATATTCCCGGACAGATTTTTAGAAAGTAGCAGAGGAGTTATACGCGAGCGTCCAGAGACCAAACCAGGGACCAAACCCAGAGTAGTGCCATTCGAAAGGCGTTGACGTCGAGAGGTGAGCCCGAGATCCCGATGCCGATCACAATCCCAGTGCCAAAACCCGGCTTAGAACGATCTTGGCTGGATTGTAGACTCGTATTCGTTCTCGTATGTGGCATAATTAAAGGGTTACGCCACGGCCACGCCAATCTCCATTCGATATGTGGCGATCTCTCTTCCCGTCTTTCCCGGCTTTCTTCTGCACTTTTTCTGTAGAATTGTGTGGCTGATATGCATAACGGTGGTTTAATATGAGTTGGCGCACAAAAGAGCGACTGCACCACAAGTGGGCATGTCTCCGGTGATCCGCCAACCCCTTTTCAAGGCGATATCTGCACTGGCAGAAAGTCTATTTCAAATCGGGAATGTTATCTCTTGGAACTAAGAAGAAATGGGATTAATGTCAGTCAAAAGAACAAAGTGAGTATGTATACCCAAAAACTTCATATATACCAAAGGGAAAAGATGGTAATAATCTAGTAATATCTATATATTTTGAGAAACCTTTTTTCAAAATACTACTTTTACTAATTGCTTTTTAGCGGTAATTTCTCCCAAACTATTTCGTGTAGATTTCCCTCCCTGTAAAAGACCTCTCTTGTAAGACGAAGCACACTCATTTGGTTGATATCGTTATGGCATAATATGGGCCACTCTCCCTGGACGTGGTGCAGTCATCAGTCCAAATGGTCGGCCATCAGCGCATCGTTTATTGGGGTTCGCTCTGCGAGTTCTCCAATTGATTGCCCACATCTGTTCTGGCTCTCAGGTCCAAAAGGAATCTTCCCCAGACGCACGAGGATGATCAGAAATTATTGTTCATCTCAAGCGGGTTTTGAGTGTTCGGGAAAACTTCTTTGTTTAATGGCGCAAACTTTAAAAGCAGGCTGAGTCCCAAGTCAAATAACCACTTTCAACTGGAAATTTTGACTTGATACCATTACATTATATTGCAAAATAAAAATTATCTCATTTAATTTCGTACAGGTGCAGATTTGTTAAACGATTTTAACGGTACTTTATCAGTATATTTAAAATAATTAAACTTCTTTTATATAGTCATAATCACAGCAGTTCCGTTTTTGTTTTTTTGTTTTCTTCTAAGTATTATTAAATAATCTCATATCAAATATTGAATTCTTAGAAAAGTGACTGAGAACAATTAATTTCACTGGGGAATTGTCTTTGGGGAAATGGGAATATGTTATCCAACAAAATAAATAAGGAATTTCTATTATATTAATCAGATTTGGGTTAGAAGAATTCTTTCAACAAGAAAGAATTTCTAGAAGAATCGAGTCAAAAAATCAGAGAAGATTTACACGTCATATAGTGCATTATCTTTACATCCTCCCCACAAAGTTTCTCATTATTTCCCAAATGTGTAAGCAAATGTTATTATCCGCTAATTGCCAAATAGTTTGGCGTATCTCGTTAGCCATGGCAGGCAGATTGGAGAGGGAAGATCGTAGACTGTAGACTGAAGACTGGGCCTGGAAGAGGCTCCAACGGCTCAATTACTACGCGGCTTTAGTGGCTCACAATCTAAGCTGAAGCTGAAGAAATCGGGCTTGTTGCCAAGGAGTCGGGTCTAATAGCTAATGATCGGCGGTGAATATGCGCCATCTTAATCCCCCGTCGTACCCCAATCATCAGCAACTTAAAAGTGAACGAAATCCCGAACGAAGACCAAAGTTCTCACACAAATTAAAATTGCTGTTCTCTTTTTGTTTTCGGGGAGTTTCTACGCAAATGTTTAGGGTATGAGAATGGGTAAGGGGGATGCTCCAAATGGAATCTCTTTGCGAAGAATTTAAGCCTCGAATTTCGCAGAGAAGAAACCGAGGTAAGCAAATTTTAAGCTTGTGCCTCATAGTTTATATGGGGCATCGTCTATACATATATGTGTGTATGGACCGTGTTAGGTATTCGATAGCGCCAATTTGATATGGCGGCCAGGAGCACAAATTAAGTTTCCCAGAAAACGTAGAATACTACCTGAAGTAGAATCCCCATTCCATTCTTCTGGCATTTGGCAGAGTGCTATCTTCCTTGGCCGCGAAGTTTTATGTCCGCTCAAGATCGTAAAGCAGTTAGCGACGCTATAAGGAAGAGAATCTCTCAAAAAGAAAGTTGGCAACGCAAATGAACTGTATGTAAAACGGCTTCAGCGGAGAAAGAAGCCAAAAAACGAATAAGATGTTGCGGCAGGAACTTAATTTTGCTTAGCGGTGTTTTTAATGCCCCCGTCGATAGTTAAAGGAAATTAATGAGTAGTAAAAGCGAAACGGACCAGCGAAGTCGCGAAAGAGATCCGCTCAAAGACCACAGAACCGAAATCAATATCCAATCATTAATCGTTAACTAATTCCATGAATTCTGCCCCTGCCGAACACATTGGGATCCCGGCTACAGCTTTTTGGTCAGGTCCGTTCTTCTGTCTGTCTGACTGTCTTTGGTCTGCCTCTGCCTCTGCCCTTGCCCCATTTACCAAGTTCCAAAAACGCAACCAGACATGCCACACTAAAGACATATATTTATGCCCCGAAAGCAACTTTTGGCGTATTTAGAACAGCAACAACAACAAACAGCGGCGAAAAAACAGAAATATCAAGATAAAAATATTTTTCGGGCGGCCCTTTGTGGCTTTTTGGCATGGGACAGTGGCTACACTGGAATAAAAAGGTTACCAATAAACAAAGAAAACATGGAAAAAGAATAATAAAGCATTTAAGGTTCTGATATAAAAGGTGTGAGATTGAAAAAAAAGGTATATGACAATAAAACATTTATTTTTTAGCAAGATCAAGAATTCGACTTCTGAATTTTGGTATACACATAACTTTAAGTCAAAATAAGTGATGTTATAGAGTCAAATCACAAAATTTTAGAAATTTTAAATCAATTTTCCTATCCGCAATATTAGTTTAAATTACTCGCGGTGTATTATTGGTCAGCCTAAACCAAGTATTTACTGATTGCTGTTTTGTTGTTGTTATCGTCGTGGCGCGTCTCAAGTCTGGAGCCCTCTTCAGGGATCTTCTTCTGGGATCTGGGATTTCCTCCCTCCACACACACACGCGTTTTGAATTCGATTTGCCGATTGCCGTTTGCTTCTTGGCAAGATTTCGATTTCGTCGGGCCCACAACACACACCAAAAGCAACAACAACAACCGTCGACCATGAAACAATTTTATATTTTTGTGCAGAAAAAACGAAGATCAATAAAATTTTACCGACAACTGTATTTGGTTCAGACAGCGGAGTAGAGGGCCCTAAAATTAGTGACCAAATTGTCAAGAGGGGGCAGCTATCGGGGGGATATCGGGTCACATTTTTGTTACAGTAATCAGTCCAGCATCCAAAAAAAAAATTTGGAAACAAAGCAGCTGGAAAAAATTTGAGCTTCATTTAATGTGTGTGTTTTTGGGTTTCGTAGAATCCGAAAGTGCTACAAAAAAGTTGTGTTTCATTCGAAGTGTGGGGAAAGGGGTTCTGTTGCGTATTGAGGTTATGTTGACTCTATGGGAAATGAATGCGGCCATAAATCAGATTGTGACAGTTTGATATGGGATACGATAAATGCTTACATGACTTAAAAAATGGTTTTAATTGAGTTTTGAGTTAGAGATTTTGAAAAGCTTTTTGTTTAAATTTATCTAATCTATGTACCGATTATATTATTTTCAAATTGTAATGTAAATATTTTATTTTAATCACTAAGCTTAAAGTTGTTTTCTTCCTTTTTCTTTTTTTTTTTTTGTAATATCTAAATTTTCTAGCTTTTCTATTATCTGTAGGCAAGTTGAAAAGGTCTGGTTTTTACCTATAAACTGTGAACCGAAAAACACACAAAAAGAAAGTTGCCTGAAGGCTTGGAGCATAATTCTGCAGAAAAGCGAAGAACAAGGAGGTTTTCAAAGACCGAGGGTCTGAGAAGAGAGGGCACCGTGTGAGTTCCTGCAGAATCCCCAGCAAGAAAGGTGCTCCAAGAACGGCGATTCCCAGAAACGAGAGTGTGTGTGGGAGGAGAAGGTGGAGTAGAAGAATTCTTCCAAAGGAGCAAAATGAGCGGAGAATGGGGGCCGTCACTAATGAATTTGTATGCAGAGACCGCAATGATTTGGCACAAAAACAAAAGCAACAGTAACGGAAGTGCACAAAAGAGCGAGGATTTATAAAAAAAATAAAAAAATAAAAACGCGGGTCCAACGAACAACAACATTATGCGAAATTAGTGCAGACAGCCGAAAAACGCACCTTTTATGTTTTGTAGCCTCTCTTCACATTTTACGATTGCCAGTTCTGGGTTCGTTTTGTGTGATTTTTGATTTATGCAAAAGCAATAAAAATTATTATAATGAAGGCGCTGACATGGCTGATGGCCAGGGCGAAAAAGCATGCACTGAGAAAAATTAAATTAGTATATTTAAAAGGAATTACATTATTCATAGCTCAGGAAGTGCAAAATTATTATCACACAAAAATTGTCTGATTTAAAAGAACTTTTTGATAATTTTGAGATATTACAGAATTATATTTTTTTCAGTGTAAGCAAAGAACAGAACTGGCGACACGTGATGATGTTGGAGACATGGAAAGAAGGAGCAGGAGATGAAGGAGGAGAACTTGGGGGCGATGACGATGCTGATGTTCCTTGTCCGTTACTTTAACTTCACTCGCTCTTTCTCCGCCGTTGGGTCTTCAAAAAAAAAGAGAGCGCGACGAGCAGAGAATGAGTCAGAATGTTTGTTTGACTTCTGCACAAAGAATGGCTTCTTATTTCTTTGTGCTCATAATACCCCCGGGCCCCCCAAAAAGCAAAAGCACATGTAAATAAATCAAAAGGCGACAGGAAAATCGCCATTTTTCCCGCCCATACACACACTTATTTGGCGCAAAAGGCCTTGCTTAAAGAGCATTTTATTCTCAACTATTTTGATGGTCAACATAAATTCTGCACCTTTTGCTGTAATTATCTCCGGGGAGAGAGTCACTCTGCATTGGCTGCACCCAAAAACGGTTAGGCATAAAAAAACTAACGGCAGTTTTATAACGCTAGTCTTCGGGGAAACTGAAGACTGAAGACTGGGACCGGGGGGAGATTACCTTTTGGGAGGCTGCGCCAAAAATGAGCGGAAAATGCCCGCAAAAGAGTGGGCGCACAGAGATCCCCGAAGATGATACACAAGCAATCAAAAGAAATGCAACATCCTATCCTCTTCGGCCGCCTCATCCTTCGCCGCCTCCATCTCCATCACCTCCAACTTCACCCATTTCTTCCTGCACTTGCCTTGGCGATGCACCGTTACGCGGAGTTGAGCCCGGGTTCAAGATCACCGCACCCAGCTAAATGTTTTTTTTTTGTATTTAAGTTTTTTTTTTTCTTTTTTGGGCGCATTCTCCGCCTTGTCTCTTTGCACTTGTACACAGATTCTTTTGGGGATTTCTCGTTGGTTCTCGTTTTTGATGTTTCTTTCTGCTTTGCAGTTTGCAGTTTTTGGAGGGCACTTGGGGACTAACGGTTCTGTTCTGTTCTGTTCTCAGTTAACAAATAAAAATAGCGCGCGCACTCAACTCACCGACAGACAAACACGAGCACACAGAAATGTTTAAAACACCATCGTCGTGCCGGGAACTCTAGGCTTTAACTTCCTCGATCCGCAGTAACTTGGTCACTATTTACTTATTTCTACTGATTTCTTTTTTTTTCTTTTGGTCAGGAGTTGGAAGGGTTTTGAGCACACAACCGTCGCCGCCGATGGATTGCGCGCAATTGAATTTCCTTCACAGCGGCGACTCAGCTCGATGCCTCCACGAATCCAACTTCAGAGTTCTGAGTCGGCTCTCTGCTCTCACTCCTGAATCTCTCTGCCAGCGCAGGCCGAAGCAGCGGCTGCAAAAAGGAACGGAGCTCTCGAGCGTCGCAACTATCAGATACCCAGGATAATTTCTAGAACAACCTATTGTATATATTTTCATTTTTTATTTTTGAAGTTTTTTTTTAATATTACAAATTAAATTATATTTATAATTAAAATCAATGAAGGGGTTTACGATTATTAGTATGCTGTATCTCCAGAATTTACTTAAAAATATTATATTTAAGTAAATGGGCACTATTTTCTGAAGTACTCTGCTTGGGTTTTAACAATTATTAGTATGTTTTATCTCTAAGATCTACTTAAAAATATTATATTTAAATAAATAAATAAACACTATTTTCTGGAGTATTTCTACATGTGTTATAACTTCTTAGATCTTTTACCAAAAAAAATTAGAAAGGATATGTCTATGTGAAATACTTATGGGTATGTCTACATCTATTTTGAATCTGTATTAAGAATATATGTATGACTTAATGATAACGAATGTCAAAACAATATACCTTGTGCTCAAAACAGAAGAGGGTAACGCAAGGCGACAGCAACTACAAGGCGACAGCGACAAGCTACAAAGAGAAGCTCGATCTTTGTTCTCTCTCTGCGCCGAATCGCTTGATACTCTCACAGGACTGGACCAAAGGTTTCCCGAACAAGGGTTCTGGAATGTTGTAGAATAGGGGATGTTATGTCATACAAAAGGATCTGTCTAAATAATGTTGCCGATTTATTTCGAAGGATTCGAAAGGTCTCACTTAATTTATTTTAATTTTTTGAATATTATGGAACTATAATTTATCCATTTCATTAAAAAGTTAGTTTAAAATAATAATAACATTTTTGCGTTAACGTATTATAACATTTATTAATAAATATTTCTTGAAAATATTTTACTGCCATAGGTTTCTTATGGGGAATTAATTTCAGGGAAGTTATAGTGCAGAAATTTCGAAAACATTAGTTGAATTTCAATACAAAGGACTTCCCCTTAACACCACCCTACGATAACTAAACTTTGAATTTCCCAAACTTGGGCTTATGTATCCTTCCCAAAAGACTAGAAGATCCATCGAATCACCCAAAAAAGGGAAATTAAAATACAACATAATGCCCGACAAATGTTGCCCGGCCAGTGAGGCCCTCTGCCAGCTAATGATCGCCCAGAGCAGGCTGGTAAAAGTTGCGAACCTTGGGCCCGGGGACAACTCCATTAGGGCGGCCCACATTCGGTGGCCAGTTGGTTTTAGTTTTGGTAGGAGAGCAGGTGCATCGGCGGCAAGCCCTCGATCGAGAGTCGCGAGGAAAGTTGCGGCGCGTGGCTAGAGATCGATGGAGAAACCAGAAGACCCGCGCTACCCGCATATCGCATCAGGACAATCGCTGAGGCACGAGGCATGTCGGGAGTCCGGACACATCTGGAACGGCACAGAGTCCCATAGTCACACCTTGAGCAGCGATGATCGTTTAGCTAGTGCCAGGTGTGATCTGACTACTTAAACTACCCAGGAAGGGCGTTATTTATTGATCAGCTAATAGTTTCGATATCTTTAGATTTTATTATTCGAAGCGATCATCCCAAAAAAACCGGATTGAAAAATATATCTTTACATTACAAACATGCTAAAAACTCTAGACGTCGATTAAGATAATTTATTTTTATTGTATCCCTTTCTTACTAAATATTAATCTTAATTTCGACCATTAAAAAAATAGTCCATATATTAAAATTTCGAATTTTATTAAACTTGATTGAATTTAAATATTTTCTAGAACTTTGATGAAAATTTCCAGTACTTTTATAATAAATGCGCCTAAGTTTTTAGCTTTTTGGCATCACTACATAGGACTCCCAGCCGCAATTTAGCATAAATGAAAACTGAACTGAGATCGCCGATGGCCAAGGCATCATTAAACACATTAACAGACAGCAGACGATGGCGATGGCAGGTGATGCCAAACAGAGACAGGTTGGCAAACTGACTGAGTGACTAACTGAAGGACTGACTGAACTGAACTGAACTGAACGACTGAACGATCCCAATGGCAACTGT
This sequence comes from Drosophila mimetica, assembly GCA_037075245.1. Lineage (NCBI taxonomy): Eukaryota > Metazoa > Arthropoda > Insecta > Diptera > Drosophilidae > Drosophila > Drosophila mimetica. The sequence goes on along the minus strand of JBAMCH010000023.1, from coordinate 8,959,625 downwards.
ACAAACAGGCTCGGGCTGTTGGGGACTTTTAATGGGCTTAACCCGTGCCTCGGGCTCTCTCCTCCGCCGTCTCCATCGCACTCCTTTGTTAATTACAAAGGATGCGCCACAGGACAACATCTGCCGAATGCCAATTGATTCCCCCACCCCCAAGTTTCTTAACTCTTTGTATAGGGTATAAGTCCGATTATAACCATTTTATTCTGAAAAGTACCTAAAAAAAACCATTTGTGTACCATTAGGAAAGAGGTTAGCAAATAAAACAAATTTTTGTAACATATTTTAAAAAACATTTTTCAAATTTTTTTATTTTTATTCAAGAATTGGTCAAATAAATAAAAATATAAGTTTTAAATATTTAATAAATATGTAAGGACTATGTTAGGATTATTATCTTATCGATGATACGATCCAAATATTTTCAAAATTTATTATATAATCGATAAGGTAGATGATAATATACTATAGATTTTTAATATTTTCGAAATATATTATTCATATGTATTTTTAAAAAGGGATAACGACCATTTGACCAAAGTTTGTTTTTGAAGCACATCCATTACTCAGTTTTTGGTGGGTTAAGCTTGGGATATGGTCGGCGCAGCTGTACCTTCGGTTCCAGATCCTTCTGATCCTTGCGGCTTACGCACTCCGCTGCTTCTTCATCTTCTTCCTTCTTTTCTACTCCTGTTTGCCTGTATTTCTAATTTCTATTGTCATGGCAGAAGTATTGCTGCGAAGGCCAACTATCCAGCGGCGAAACTAGTTTACCACCATTTGCGTCTTTGAGAACCGGTAACGGTACAAAGGAGCTGTCCCTCCCCCTCCTCCCAGAATTTCTCCCTTTTTGCAAAGCGTTGGAAATTATGTTTTGATTTTATTTTCCGTTTTGGCCAAGCAAGCACAAACCTTCTAACGAACCATACCAAATTGTCTAATCTCGCCGAGCGTCTTCACACCCATTTTGACGAGTGCCTGCCAAATAGGGGATATATCTATAACATTTCCCCTGGCCCATTACATTATCGTTTACACACGATGCCACGCCACCCCGATCCTGGGATATGCGTGTGTTTCAGTGCCCCTTTCCCAGCCATATCCCCTCTTCGGTTTGCCCTCTGGCCCATTAAATAACCGTCGAACAGCTTTATTAATTTGCTGTAATTTGTTTATGTTTTCTAAGCAATTTATTTTCCACAGGCGGCTGCCGCAGTAGCACCCAAGGGGGAACAAGGGGTTAAGGTTAAGTATTAAGTATTATCACTCACTAACCATTTTCGGATTGCCTGCTATTTTTGTTGTAACATATTTTCTACAAATCATAAATTTTATCAACCTACACAGAAAAGAAAGCGAGGTGAATTAGGATCAATTAACCTTTATTTCATATCAATAAAATGCAGATATGATCAATGTTCAATTTATGATTTAAACATATCAACTAGATATTATATCATATGAGTTATTTTATTTTAAAGTTCCAAATTCAGTATTCTGTATTTTTCAAACATATGATTAAGAATAAGTTTAATATTATCTTTATTCATATAAAAATGATATGAATGACTTGATCCTTAGAAAATATCAAATTGACTAGCCCATATCAATCTAATCTTTTGTCAAATTTTTTTCTGTGTATGTAAATTTGACTAAGAAAGTTAAGGATTACAGGGAGCTGAAACAAGAACTTTGAAAGCTATCCACTTTATTAGTTCTAGTTAGCCAGAAAACAGAATTACTATTCTATTTAATTACTTTTTTTTAACTAACATACTAACGGAAAGGAAGTTTAAATTAATTTATTCCGAGCATAAAACCATTTTATGCGTAAATTGACTTGACAATTAATTACAAGAAACCAGATCATTTAATTAACATTTTATTTGAGTAATTTCCCATGTCATCAACATCAACCAGTTAAATCCGCAATTCAAAGTGGCCAAGAACATGCCCATCAATGTAGGCCCGCTTGTATGTTTTTAATAAAGTTATAAATCTGAAATCAAAACATAAATGTGACATTGATCTACAACTGCTGAAAAGGGCTGTGAACCTTTTCTTGTTTCTCACCGAAATGCGAACAGAAGGAGATTTTTCAATATATATTTTTTTTGGCAATCGTTTTCCTTTGGGTTTCGTTCAGGAAGGCAGATAAACTTTATGACCACAAAAGAGCATCTAAAATAAAGCAAGGCAAATAAAATCGGACAAGAACAGCATGTGAACGATTGCAAATTACAAGCCCAAGCTCAATTCTCTGCTGGGAAGACAGAGACGCGTCTTCCGAAGACTGCAGACTACAGATATGTACATCCAAGTATCTCGGGATCAGGACCATACCATCGCGCTGCTGTTGTCTTGGCCATGTTTTCGGAACGGCAGCTGCTTCTTTCGGCTCTGTCGTCATTACCAAAAGGAAGCTAAAGACAAACGGATATGCGCTGCACATCAAGCAACTGCTTTTTTGCTGCCCTGTTTTCTTTTTTCGGTGGTTATTGCATTGCTTTTTGGGCTTTTTTGTTTCTTGGGCGAAAAATAAATTGTGCGACAGGTGCGACAACGACAGCAGTCGAAGAAGAAGATCGGGCCCAAAACAGAGAGATGCATCTTTTCAAGGGCCAGAAGAGAGTGCGATGCACTGCCAGAAGATTTCGTAAGAAAGCAGGAAAGGAGCTTCCAAAATTGCACAACCCTCTGAGGTTTAAGTCCTGTTAAAATAAGGGTACCGGTGCTGAAGTACTCAAAAATAAATAATTTTTCTACTTTAATTTAAGTAGTTAGGTCCTTATAAATAAAAAAATTATTTTAATAAAAAAATTGTAACTCAGCAAAAAAAAATCTTTTTGAACAGATATCAGATTGGTAGAATAAACTTAAGTATTTACTAATATTTTTTAAGGAAGCAAGACAAGAGCTTCTAAATTGTATATTACCTGAGGTTTAAGTCCTGTTAAAATAAGGTGACAGGTGCTAGAGAATTCATTAATATATAACAATTCTTCTACTTCTACTTCTACTTCAATATAAGCAGTTAGGTCCTTACAAATTAAAAAAAAATTTTACATTTAAAAAATTTAAAAAACTTGAAAAATAAAATCTTTTAAAAAATATATCAGATTGGTAGAATAAACTTAAGAATTTATTAGTATTTTTTTAGAAAGCAGGAAAAGTTGTTCTTCTTATTTAATGTAAGTAGTTAAGTCCTTACAAATTAAAAAAAATACTTTAAAAAAATTGTAACTCAGAAAATAGAATCTTGTAAAAAAGGTAGAGAATTGGTAGAATAAATTTCAGTATGTATTTAAGAACACCTAGAATTCTGTTCTAGTTTCCTTATTTTCCTTCAGTGCAGCGAAACGATCGTAGCCGCAGGAAGCTTTTTGTGTGGGAGCGAAGCTTTCGATGTGATTTTTCGGCTTTATGAGGTCTGTTGTTTTTGGTGATTTTACAGCTGCAGCCTCGATAATTGCCAGCCCGTCTTACAAGGACCGAAAAGATGCAGATCAACATATCCACGGAGCAGCAGCTGTTACTTCCGCTCGAATGGATTGGAATGGAGAGAGCCTGTAAGGGCTTCTACTTCAATTGTCCATCGGCGATCGGTGATAGTTGATCGGCAAGAGATCCTTGGCGCATTCATCGATCCTTTTTCTAACTCTAATCCGGCAGACGAGCCGCAGACAGGGGCATTTGGACTACCTGTACCTGTTTTGAGCCTGTTTTTCAGACTGTTTTTCGATATTTATTTTGATCCGCTGCGGTGATCTACATGCATGAGCGAACCCACGAACCTCCTTCGTGGCCTATTGAATTAATGTGCGGCATTAGGCGGACCAACAGGTTTGGCAGAAACCTTTTCGGGTAGCTACTACATACATAAGTATGTCTGTATATATACGATCCTCTGTGATCTTGAGATTTTCTGAGTGAAGATCGCGAGGCGCGCTCACGTAGCCTAATAGTGTCCTAAATAACAGGTGTGGAGTGATCGGTTCCACTATGATCCTGGCCCGGGATTCCCGGTAGAGCACGTAGCAAATTGATGAGGAATGAGGAACGGGTGTGATCCAAGATCTCTGCGTGGTACAGTTGAGTTCGAGTTCATCGATATGGAGAGTGGTCGAAAAAAACAAGTAAACAGGGCCAAAGGCAGATGTTTGCATATCGCCAAAAGATCGGTCAGCATTTCTTCCTCTCTCGCAGACGCTTCTTCTTCTTGTTCAAATTTTGCATTTCGAAACGCAAACACAGTAGAGGAACAACATAAAAGCCGAAAGAAAAACAACATTTCGAGCACAATGGCAGTGGCGAAGACAAAAGGACACTGGTCCTGCACATCCTGCCGTGATTTACGGTCCCAAAAATGATCGATCTCGAGCGGAAAACAAATTTTGCTTGCTTGCGGCTTACTGCCAAAAAGGACAATAGAAGGAGCACCAAAAAAAGGACCATCTCGATAGGAAGGTTCCCTACCCAAACGTATGCCATTTTCACGAATCTTGCGCAAGAATGAATTTCACGACTCATTTGAGCCAAGGTGAAAGTATTTTTGATCGATCTCCTGCAATTTCCAATCTTGTTCACGGCGCAATGAAGTTGTTAACGCGAATAACCCTCCTCGGGCGGCGATCGATGGTGTGCAAATTTGGCATGATCACCCATATGGGGAGTACAGCGGATCTAAGCGCGAAATCTTCCAGTAGTGAGGCACTCAAGCATGCATTAAATCTTGATGGATTTGCATTGTCAGCAGGGGGATAATCAGCCAGATCAGCGGGAACATGAACTTGAGAGAGAGGGGATTAAAAGAAGTTCGAGATCAGTTAGGGATTTGTGATAAATATTATAAAAGAAAATTGTATTACAAGGTAATTTTTTAGATTTATTCCGGATAAATCTAGAAAGCTGAGGGATCCTAAAAAATATTATCAAAACTTATTCGATTCTTTAAACCACATTTATGAGTAAGCTATTAGTAAAGCTAAGGCGTCAATGAACTTGACCCTCGCTTAGAGTTAAGGTTTTTCCCATTACAAGAGAAGATCCCCCAATCTTCTCCCGAACTCCACTGATCTCCGTTGTTTTATGAGTGCTGATTTAGCTGTTTGCAGTGCGATCGCCTCTGTTTGTTCAATAAAAACAGATCGCAACTTAAGCTCGACAAAAATGTAACAGAAATTTTGTTTGCATTGGCTTGAAAACAAATGAAGCGATCGAAATGGGACGCAAAGTTCAAGATCTCGCTACAGAGAAGATCCTTTATTCCTTATTTTTTTGTTTTTTTGGTCCACTCAAGGGCGGCGGCTGTTGAGTTGATCATTAAGCTAAGGAATGTTGAAATTTATGAAGATTTGCTCGCAAATTAAAATAAAGCGAAAATGCCGCCAATGATCTCTGGGCTTTTGTTTTTCGTTTTCAGAGATTTAAAAACTTCCGGTTTTTACAAAATTCGATCGTCGTAACTTGATATGTTTATGCATTTCGGGGCGATTCGCATAAACTTGGCAAAAATAAGAGACAACAGCTGCCTACGGGAGCTTTTCGGGATGATCGCGATCTCGCTTCCTTTTCATTATTTTTCCTTTCCTTTTCTCGGCCTGTTACAATCGCAGACAATTAAGCGGAAATGCGATATGAGAAATGTTGCACTGCACCGGATTTAAATGAGAATGCACTCGGTGGTTCCAGCAGAACGGAGGCATAATTATGCCCACAAAGGCGCAACCAACTGAGGCCTACCCAAATCAAAAACACAACAAGCCACCGAGGAAAAAGGAAAGGACAGGGAAAAAGGACCAGGGATCAGGGACAAGGACAAGGACACGTATAGGAACAAGGATAAGGGCAGGGCCAAGGACAGAAACTGGGAAAATCCAGCGTGAGAATCCCGCAACGACGCAATTGAATCCAGGGGGCAGGACTACGCAACAGATTTTTCTGGTATCCACCAGAAACAGCATAAATACACTCGAAAAAACTATCATGTAAAGTCTAAATAAAATGATACTTTTCTAAAATGAAATCTTTACCTTATATACATATACTTTCCTTAAGATTTTCCCTAAATTTTATTAAATAATTAAATACACTCTGAGAAACTATCATCTGAAGTTTAGTTAAAGTTTTATCAATATGATACTTTTCTATAATTAAGTGTTAGTAATGTCAACAACTATTGAATGTTATTATGACTTCCCTTAAATTTAATTACCTAAATAATTATAAGAACGGAACTATATCCTTTTTCTTTTGTGTACCATCCTGCCACCGAACTACCCCATAAATGGAGATGCTGCCAAGGGGGAGGAGGAGGGAGGCGCAATAGAGCCACCCCATTTCCGCCCTTTCGGTGGCATTGTGCGTTGGGGTTGGGGTTGCATAAATTATACAAAACAATGCTGCCACATATATGATTCAAGGAAGGATCAAATCGAAATGCGTAGTTCCTTTGATTGCTTTTCAAACTATGTTTTACGCGCTTTTAAGCGATTTTCTGGGTACAGTCTAACCAATTCGAGCAGTTGGTGAAGTACCAAGGTCTTCCAGTTGACGGTGTTTTGCTCTTACACTGCAAAAAATATGAATTATACTATCTCTTTTAATTTAGTATTTATTAGTAATTATTATATTTATATTATAATGCGACAACATGGAAATATTTTCTATTTTTACTAGGTATAAATGTTATAATATATATTTAGTTCTAAGGATTTACTTAGACACTTAAAACATACGTGTACATTTAATAACTATTATTTTAACCACTAGAAAAAAAAAATAAAATAAAATTTTTGCAGTGTATCACTGGTGATTTTGGACTACAAAATCCACCCCAAAATTGGTAGATCTAAGAACCAGGTTTCAAGATGAGTAAGTCGCAATAAATGTACCAAATTTCAACTTTGCCAAGTTTTTGGGAGGGATAAGCGCATGGAATGCGCAGTTTAATATTTCCTATCCACAGACAACAGAAGGTTGAACCAAAGGATTATGCGCAAGCCAGGAAGGATGATTTCAATCTATCAAAAGCACAACGCAATTAAGATTCACTCAGATAAGGTGACCTACAAAAATTCAGGATTGTGTACATGATGGCACTCTATAAACCTTAAGTTTACATTATATGAAAATTATAATCCAATATATATCTGTATATAGGTTTTCATATATTTTCATCTCATCATAATCAAAGAAATTATTGGAAATAAGAAACCTTTTGACTTTGGAAATTTCCAAAATTTCTTTCTCATAACAATTTAATTTGATTCGCCTGAAATCCGTCATAAGAAAAGGTCGTTATCACAAAAGCACTCGTTAGCCAAACACTTTTCACTTCATTTCGAGGGTATTATACGCCTAGGTCCTGGCATCTTCAATATTTCGGGTGTTCCCTTGTTTAAATTTTTTTGGGGTTGGCAAGGCATATTTTCGGATATCGAAGGAACAACAAAGGCCGCGCGATAAGGGATCGTTTTGTGCGGCCCAAGGACAACGGGATCGAGTTCCACAGTGCATGCCAGGACATGCCGGGGAAAGTTGAGAGCCACACAATGGGCGGCGGAATTATGAAATAATAATCAAGTAGGGCATAATCATAATGCCGTAACCTTGATGCAAAGGTAAACAATAATTAAGCTAGGCTAGGGGCTGTTCTATATAACAAAAAAAAAAAAGGATCGGAAAAGTATATATGGAAAGGGATAGGTATCCTGGTTGGGATCGCAATCACAATCGCACACGTGTTGCTTCCACCCGAACAGAGCTAATCTGCTGACGCATTCAGGACGCCTCGATTCGGTTCTAGATGGGACATTCGAAATTGAGAACTCCTGGCAGCTGCTCCGTCGTCTTCGCCTTCGTCCTCATCGCCATCTCCATCTTGGTCCTTGTTCGATTTTCCTGCGACTTGACTTGCTGCGAGCAGCTGCAGAGGCGATCGTTAAGCACACGTGCCAAGGTGAGTCAGCAGGATCTGCAGCAGGATCTCCAGCAGGACCCGAATCGAAACAGGAGCAGAAGCGTTTATATCTGCAAAGCTATTATCCTGGTGGCTAGCAGGCCATTTTTAAAGTTAACCCATTGAAAGTTTTGGGCAGAAAATATAAATTAATATTATATCATTAAAAAGATCAGTATTTCGTAGTATAAAAACCCTTGATATAAGATTAATATATCCCAAAAAAAATAAAGAAATATATTTAATTGAGATACCTTCTTAAGTAGAATTTGTATTTTCTTGCATGTTTTCAATGGGTTAAAAACACTTGATATAAGATTAATATATCCCAAAGGATAAAGAAAATAATAAATATATTTCATTGAGATATTTTCACAAGTAAAAAGGATATTTTCTCGCATATCCTCAATGGGTTAATTCGTAACCCGGTCGAGGATGGTTAATTCCCGGGGAGCAGCTGCTGTTTTTGTTGCGTGAGTCGATCACGACATTTATCTGTTCGGCGGCTGTTTTGTTTCCTTGCCATCTTGCCACATTGCCAGGACAATTGGCAACCAGTTTGCGCCCTAAGCTTGCGAGTGAGTCCTTTGTCCTCGCAAGAAAGCTGCCAGGCAACCAGATCACAGATCCCAACCGAAGGAACCCAACAACAGATGTTTTGTATACTCGCGTTAAGGAACGTGTTTCCAAACATGATTTATGGCTCGGCCGCATTCGCGTTAGAGAGTGGATTGGAATCCTCCCGAAAGCAGAGAGAGAGACGGGGATCTTTGGATCTTCGGAATGAGGGAGAGGGCCACATCATTGTTTCCATTGACCAGCTGCCAGGGCGGCGTCTTGGTCTTGGTCTTGGGCTACCAGAGTACCAGAGGGCCTCTTGCCACCGAGAACCGGTCCCAGACGATCCTATGCGATCCCATCTTTCCAGCTTTGTGTCGTTTTTATGGCGTGTTATGATTTCGTATTACAATTAGCCGGCACAAAAGGCGCACGGCTGCCTATTTCTGGGTTGTCAATTGTTTGCCTTCTATAAAAACGAAGGCCCCATAAATTCGCCGACCATGGCGGCGCATTAAAACTGTCAAAATTGTGCAGTTAAGTAGACATTAGATTGGTTTTGAGTGCCGTGCCGACTGACTACTGACTACTTCATTAGATGGTTTCCTGATGATCTCCTTGATGAAAAGGAAACACTGATAAAATATAAATATACCTGAAATATTCCATATTATCGTATTCTAAACATTCGATACCAAGGAAACTATAGTCCAATATATTAAAGTTCTTGTATAAAATAAATTATTGACCTAATTAAGAATTTATTATGATGAATTATTTTTAAGAACAATTTATGTTTAACGAAAGATCGCTTTAAATTGATTATCCATCTAATTATGGCTTAAATTAATTGTTTGTTAGCGCTTTAAATTTAATAGAATATCATAAAATTTTCAAGAATCAAAAATAAGTTTGTTTTTACTTTATATACACATAAAAAAGTTTATAGATAAAGTATTTATTCCTATCAAATTTAGGATTCTCATTTTTTTATTATTATTTTTCCTTACTATTTCTTTCTGTGCATCTTGATCTCGATCAGTTTGGAATGGGACAGCGGCACACACCTCCCGGCAGCACTTAAGACAAATAACTTAAACACCTATCGACAGGAGCCGGCAGCAGCCACGTTTGCTTCCGAGCTAGACGCATTTTCAATTAGTTTTAAATCACAACTAATTGAATTCATTTCGAAGCCGCAGTCTCCGTATCCCGATCGCGATCGCCATCTAGGCAATCTTATCTTAACAGTTATGATGTCCATGTGGAGGCCGCCTGTTTTGGCATTCTTAGCCAAAATTTATTGACAAAATTTGCAACACAGATTGCGGGCTCGTGGGCGAAGGGAAGGCACAACCAGGTGAGTCGCAGGAGGCGGAAGCTGCATGACCAGTAGCCCAGTAGGCAGAACCTGCCGCTGTCTAATGCTGAATGGCACTCGCCAAAAAAATGCAAAAAAATATGGAAATTCTTTCATTTGATATCTACTAAGCTAAAACAAAGGAAACATCCTTAAAAACTGTAAAATACATGAGCAAATCAAACAGATTTTTGAACTATAGAAGTTTTTCAGCAGTTATTATTCTCATAATTTGAAAGCTTTTGAAAATTGTATATTTAGTTTTTAAAAATTTTACATTTTTGAAATTTTATTATTATTTTTTAAGAATTGGTAAATAAACAAACTTTAAACTTCTAAAAAATATGTATTTTATATTAACGAAAAATCAGAAATAAAATGGGAAATACTTTTTATTTTCCAGTGTATAGGATGGGTTTGGAGACCCACCTTCTGCCAGAACCGCTGCCGGCATATGTGAAATCTATGGTCGTGATGGCTGGCTACAAAGTCATAATAAATGGAGCACCACAGCTCCACATTGGCGGCGCATGCAAAAAAGATCGGCTAGATCGGGCGAAAGGCACCGATTGTCCAGAGATTGCTGGGACAAGTGGCGCTGCCTTAAATTCATTGTAAAGCAACGGCTAAAAATGGGAATCAGGAAGCTTAAGTACTTGGCCTTTCTTTTTGCTTCTGTTCCCTTTTTCTTTTTTGAAAGTCAAACGGTTGCCGCTCATTTGCTTGACAAAAGGTTGTTGCTGCGAGACTCAGGATCGATAGCTTGATGTGGTTTCGATAACTGTTTTGGGAAATTTTTCGATGAGAATTGGCCTTGTATATTAAAATTGAAATTTAAATTTATTTTATTAATTTTCAAATTTTTTTATAAATAATATTAGTTTATGAGTTTGTTAAGATTTAATATTTTATAATTGTAGGATTCTTCTTTATCTATTCTTATTCAAAAACTCTTCAAACGCATAATTCAAAATCATAATTTTTGGCGGTTCTTTAACAGCTGTTATTAAAAGCATAAAAAGACAGGTTGGCAGTCCCAATCTGCAATCAGCTGATTTTGATTACAAAAAACCAAGTTGTCAGGTTCAATCGCTCTGCTGGTTCGGAGCGCATCAAATTAAAATCAATTAAATCCAATCAAAGCACCCATATTGGTGGCACAACTAACGATCTGGACAGCAGAGAATCCTCCTGATAACGCAGCAGATAAGATAAGCCCCTTAAACTCCCCCCACAGGTGAACAAAAAGGTGATAAAGAGAGAGAGCGGCAAGAGACCGGTCAATAATCGATTAGTAACCAATTGCTAATTTGTTCATACAATTTGTATTGTTTATAACTTGCAGCCGACAGAATGTGGCGAACGCTCAGCGGAGTCGCACGCACAGGAAGCAACTTGAACTTCAGCAGGATGCGAGGACTTTCGGCTCTGGTTCAGGATAAGGCCCTGGTGGATGGCGCCTGGGTGGATTCAAGCAACTCAAAGGCCACCTTCGAGGTCCGTAATCCTGCCACTGGAGCGGTGATTGGAAAAGTTCCCAACATGACGGTTGCCGATGCCCAGAAGGCCATAGACGCAGCCAAACAGGCCTACGAGTCCAAGGAATGGCGATCCTTGACGGCAAAAGATCGCTCCAATCTGCTCAAGGTGAGTGCCGGGATCATTCCTTATCATTACCTAGCTTAAATCTCGAAATACGTACTAGTACCACCAATACATGCAGAAGAACTTATCGAAAATGAATAGCAACAAGAACCAGAACTTGTCTAGAGTCTGTATTTCATCATATCTCAAACTTGTTTACATTAATAAAACCAAAAATTAATGCATATTCATTGGAAAAGTTCGGCTGTAGGTCATTGTCACAATTTCTCTTGCTCTTGTAGCTAATCCCTGCTAATCTAATCTAATCTCTCATTGCAGAAGTGGCACAAACTGATCGAGGAGCACTCGCAGGAGATAGCCGAGATTATGACGGCGGAGTCGGGTAAGCCGATCAACGAATCCAAGGGGGAGGTGGCCTACGGCAATGCCTTCGTGGAATGGTTTGCCGAGGAGGCGCGTCGCGTCTACGGCGAGATTGTGCCCAGTGCAGCGCCCAATCGAGAGATCATTGTGATGAAGCAGCCCATTGGAGTGGCGGCCCTGATTACGCCCTGGAACTTCCCAATGGCCATGATAACGCGAAAGGCAGGAGCTGCTCTGGCGGCAGGATGTACGGTGGTGGTGAAACCCTCGGAGGACACTCCACTCACCGCACTGGCGGTGGCCAAGCTGGCAGTGGATGCAGGCATTCCGAAGGGCGTGATAAATGTGGTGACCACCAATAAGGCGGCCCCCATTGGCGATCTCTTCTGCAAGAGTCCCGACGTGAGGGGCATTTCCTTCACTGGCTCCACTGAAGTGGGCAAATTGCTGTTCCGCAACTCCGCCGATGGCATCAAGAGGATCTGCCTCGAACTGGGAGGTAATGCTCCGTTCATTGTCTTTGATTCGGCCAACATTGAAAAAGCTGTGGATGGAGCCATGGCCTCCAAGTTCAGAAACTGCGGACAGACCTGCGTTTCAGCCAACAGATTCTTTGTCCAGGACAGCGTCTACGATAAGTTTGTGGAGCAGCTAAAGAAACGCGTGGAGGCCTTGAAGATTGGCGATGGTCAGGGATGCGATGTGCAAATTGGACCTCTGATCAACGAAATGCAGTTCAAGAAAGTCAGCGGCTTTGTGGAGGATGCGAGATCCAAGAAGGCGAACATTATCTCGGGTGGCAAGCCTTTGACTGACCACGGTTCACTTTTCTACGCTCCCACAATAGTCACAGATGTGCCGCCTTCGGCTCAACTTTATACGGAGGAGGTCTTTGGTCCGGTTGTCTCCATCATCCGTTTTCGCGACGAGGAGGAGGCGGTGAAGAAGGCCAACGATACCAGGAGAGGCTTGGCTGGTTACTTCTACAGCGAGAACCTGCAGCAGGTGTTCCGTGTGGCCAAGCGACTGGAGGTGGGCATGGTCGGCGTCAACGAGGGCATCATCTCCGCGGCAGAGGCGCCATTCGGAGGCGTCAAGGAGTCAGGAGTTGGACGCGAGGGTTCCAAGCACGGCATCGACGACTACGTGGACATTAAGTACATCTGCATGGGCAACCTCAAGTACGACTGAAGTCCGGCGGAGGAGTCCCTTCCACTGCTTTCATTTGCTGTCTTCCACTAGAATGCGATTTGTTAATTGTTTATAATTGTTGTAGAGCAACACGCCGCTATTTTAATAAATGTGCACAAAACTAAAGACTACGAATTTGGTAAATCAATTTAAAACTAAATAAATAAAGTAATTGAATAGTTTAAAGTTTTTAAATAGCGCGCTTACTTCTTATCGATAACTTCTTACCTTTGGAAATCGAGATAAATTTCCCCAGGGAAATTATCGATTATGGTAATCGACAACTGTTAGGGGAAAACACCGTTTCAGCATCTGGTATCACTTGGCTGTGCGAAAGAGACAGAGACAAAATTACAATGCCAAATGACAAAATTGTAAGTAAATTGTTGATAACAAATTGAAAAGTGCATTTTAAGTGCTGTTCGGTAGTATGACGTGATTGTGCAGTGATTGTAGTGCATCTAGGCATCTGATTGCCCACAAGTACTCCCAAAAAAAGCCGGCAAACAAAGTCGGTTTCCCAGTTCGATGGCGTTTGTTGTTGTTGCATTATATATGGCAAATATAATTAAAGAACGTTTTAGCCGGTGCAAGTGCTGGATAAAATACGCGTGTCACTTATTGGAATACTCTTCCGAAAATGTACAACCTCCCCAAGTCTTAAATTTGGCCAAAAAGTGCAGGCGGTGAAATTGAATGGTACCATGACTTGTAGATTTTCGATTGCAGTCTAGGCGAAAAAGTGGACAGAGGGGGTTTGCGGGGGTTTTGAGACCCTACCTGAAACCCAAATAAATTATTAACTATTATTGGAGACTAAATGCCGCCCAGGGAAATGCATTTAAGTGCTGCACCTGGCAAATGCGGAAATAAGGAAGTGTCTGGCCAATAAAACCTTTATTTTGTGTGGGGTGCTGCACTTAGAAAAAATTCTATATAGTTTTATAAATTAAATTAATCTCGATAATTTAACAAATACTTTTTAAATTTTGAAATGAAGAAAATATTATAAAGTACTAATGTACAAAATAAGAAATATAAAATATAGTTATTACCGAGTTTAAATAAAACCTTAGGAAAATTCAGATAAATCTATTCTATAAGCATTTTAATTGAAATCCTAAACAAAATTACATACATATTTGTTTTATTTTTTTTGGGTTCAAATTAATCTCTTTTAACTATGCACTCATTTTGGCAACGAATTGCAATTGTTTCTATTGCGATGCCAACAAAAATTTCACAGTCAAGTTCGCGCCTTCATGACGTACAGTTCGAAACACTAAGAGAAAAGCCTTTCAGGCTTTGGTAGCTAATAGCTACACTTGACAACCCCCCGCCCAAGTCACCCACCACCCACTTAACCGCCCCAACCCAGTGACCCGTCCAGAAACTCCAGAAAATGGCCTGTGCACCACTGCTGCTCGAGCAATTCATCTACAAGAAGCGCAATTTCGCCTACGCCTTTGTGCGCCATCGTCTGTTTGTGTTATGCAAACAATCGGTTGGACCAGAAATGCACTTATTCACCAGCCAAAATAAATTAATATTATTTATTATTCATTATTTCATTTCAGCTAATTCGCGTTCAGTCGGCGGAGGGCATCAAACGCATCGAGATCTCGCCCAAGTCGAATCTGAAGCATCTCTACGACAGCGTTCAGAATGCCCTGAAGGTGGATGGATTTGGGCTCTTCAAGGAGCGCAACTTTCTCACAGAGCTGCAGGCCAGTGGCAGCCAGCTGGTGGGAACATCCTTGAAGCATGGCGACATGGTCTACTTAAAACAGATGGCTGGCACATCGTCTCGCGTAAGTTAATCCTGTACAGAAGATCGTTCAAGGGACTAACGAATATTTTAACTGCTTACAGCGCACCAGCACCACAGTCCTGGATAGTCAGTTGTTTAAGAGCAGTAGCAATAGCAACCCGAGCAGTGCTCGTCCATCTATCAATGTGGTTGAAGATGACGTGGACCAAACGCTGAGCAAGGCGGATGGCACCATCAAACGCGAACGCGATAGCAAGCTGTAAGCTTTGGCTTCACTATGTTGTTTCATTTAAAACTTACCAAACAATTTATATTGCAGTTGCCATCACAATGCCAACGGCCGTTGCGTCCACTGCTCCGCCCTGGAGCCCTACGATGAGTCCTACCTGAAGGAGCAGAACATCAAACACTTGTCCTTCCACTCGTACATACGCAAACAGACCTCTGGCATGGACCAGGGCAAGTACTTTGTCTTCGACGACATCAATTGCCGCATCAAGCCAGGCTGCCGCGAGCATCCGCCATGGCCCAAGGGCATCTGCTCCAAGTGCCAGCCGTCGGCCATAACGCTGAACCGTCAGACATATCGGCACGTGGATAACGTTATGTTCGAAAACACCAAGATCGTGGAGCGCTTCCTGAACTACTGGCGCACCACGGGCCATCAGCGCATGGGATATCTGTATGGCACATATGAGCAGCACACTGATGTCCCGCTGGGCATTCGGGCCAAAGTGGCAGCCATCTACGAGCCGCCCCAGGAGTCCACACGGGATTCGATCAATATCCAGCCGGATGAGGGAGCCGACGATGTGGACGCCGTGGCCAGTGCACTGGGACTGAAGAAGATTGGTTGGATTTTCACTGATCTCATCACGGAGGATGCGAGTGTCGGCACTGTCAAACAGATCCGTGGCATCGAGTCGCACTTTATTACGGCCCAGGAGTGCATTACAGCCGGCGAGCTGCAGAATCGCCACCCAAATCCGTGTAAATATGCCTCCAACGGTGTCTTTGGCTCAAAGTTCGTGACGATTTGTGTGACGGGTAAGATTTTGTCTTTAAAAGCTCTTTATTAAAGTTAATTAACTTAATTGTTTACTCTTTAGGAGACAAAACCAAACAAGTGCACATGGAGGGCTATGCGGTCTCGGCTCAGTGCATGGCCCTGGTGCGCGACAACTGTCTGATACCCACTAAGGATGCGTCCGAGCTGGGCTACGTGCGAGAGTCAACAGACAAACAGTACGTTCCAGATGTCTTCTATAAGGTAAGCGTGATTTGATCTCCATAACTTAGAAGAACATTGTCAGGTTCGAAAGTTCAAATGATATTCCCCCTATTTAAAAGTAAAACCAGCTTTTGAGCCATCAACCTTTATTGAATTACGTTCACATTTACACAGACAATTTCCATATTTAGACATCGATTGGGTTTTATTTTGGTTACAAGCAAAGGAAATCTGAGTTTCAATACCAAGCCAATTAAACACTTTACATGGAACATTAAGAGGCTTACATTATCTTGAATTACAATGTTTTTTTTTTTAACAACTGAATTTTGTTTAGGTTCCTTTCTTCTCCTCGGTTTGTACTTCTCATCATTGCTCTGGGTTCTTTTCTCTTCAGAATTTCCATTCACTTATCGTATAACTAGGACACTCAAAAACACATCGACCTTTGCTGACATATATTTCTATTAATTTTATTAAATATTTAATTGCTAAAGTAAGTTTTAGCCCTTTGAGCAACTGCCAGCCAATCACAATTTTCATTCTCTAGCTTTCTACTTTTCCCTAATATTAATATTCAATTATTTCACGAATTCGCAGTTTCCGTTCTATCTAACGCGTATTTTTATTGACGATATATGATTTCGATTCGATTTTCCTAAAATTTAAAATTAAAAGATGTATTCATAATCAGATATATTTGAGAAATAAAATCGTTCTAAAACGAAATTTCCGTTCTGCCAATTAAAGTTGGAATTTAATTAAACTACTTCGTTTCGTTTTTTTTCTACGTCAAAATTCCAAATAAAATTTTAAAATTTATACCTATTATTTGCTTCTTTTCGGATTAATTTTCTCGACTTGATTCCCTTAATTTAGTTGTGGATGGCTATTCTTGGCGTTCAATACTTTATCCATCACAAACAGATCTTTATTATGATCACACAAAATGCATATGTAGACATCGAAAAACTATCTTGCTTTGGTTAACAGATATACTTCTTATTGGTAATTGAATTGACCATATTTTTATTTATCAGCCGTTCATTCGGATTTCACCTGTTTCTTGGTTTAAATGACGAGATCTTTGAGTGGTTCCATATTATAACATCTTATATATAGGATATTCCGCGTTTGTTATATTTAGTTTATTGTATTTAACAATATCCAGGTAACGTCGTAGCGCTCAAACACTATTTAAGTGTCCTTCAATCCTTAAGCTCTACTTAATTTGTATTTCAAGGTCGTTTACAATTTCCACCTTGTCCATGAATTTGAAATATTTGTAGGTCTTTGAAAGTCTTTTTTTTGTGTGTTATAAATAGCATCCAAAACATTTGTTCGATTTGTAAATTGTTTATAAAAATTCCTTGTACTGTGCTACAAAAAAATTGGATTCTGTTATTGACTCTTGAAAAATCGTTGACCATATTTGACCATAATTCGTAGCAAGATACATACATAAGTAGATTTGTATACCAAGAATTGTATAGATATAGATATCGGGGAGGGTTGTACATATATATTTCAAGTGTGTCGGAGCTTTTGGTTGCTTAGTGTTTGTTGGATTTCAAAGAGGGGACTTGGCTAGTGGATCTTCTTATTGGTTCGCATGGTACTCGCCACAATTCCGGATGATGCTTCTGATCGCCGGGCGTCCCAACGCATTGCCACTGGCTGCTATTCGGTCCACCAGTTCGATGCCCTGCACGATGAACCCGAAGATGGCCGTGAAGGAGCGCATCTCGTTGAGCACCAACCGGAACTGGCTGCCCACGAATCCACTTCTGTCCTGACGCCGCTGTCCCCTCCGCATGCCAACCGTTCCCCGATGTGCCGGCAATCCCGTGTCGTCCGGCAGGAAGTAACGATTCTCGAAGGCCGAGTGTCCACCGCGTCCGTTGTGCGACTCAAAGTCGCCGGTGATGATGCTCTCGCCTCCCCAGGCCTGGAAGACGGAGCAGCCCCGGTAGCCATAGCCCCGATCATGGCGCACCAGCGCCCCAAAGTTGTCCGCCATCCGGGGAGCGGCATCCGATCTCACCTCGATTAGTACCCGGCCGGCCAGTTCGCCTGCTAGTTCCATGTCCAGAAAGTAGATGGGATAACAGTGAACGGAGGGATGGCGGACAATGCTTACCGGGGAACTGGAGGCGCCATCCTGGTTCGGCTGCTGCTGTTGCCACTGCTCCTCCCAGGATCCAGCATCGGGTTGGAACAGTTGGTAGGTTGGTGCCTGCACATACTGCTGCTGCTGCTGCTGCTGCTGCTCGTATTGCACCTGCTGCATTTGCCATTGCTGCTGGTTCGTTTGCTGCACCCACGTAACTTGGCGGTATTGCTGAATCGTCCTGTAGTGATCCAAGTCCTGCCCATATGCGACCTGCTGGTCCATGGAAGAGGAGAAGCTGTTGCCATTGCTGCTGCTGCTCGGCGAGGAGGAGGAGCCGGGAGAATCATACTCCCTACGTCGGTTCCATGCCTGCATCTCATTCCGTTCGAGCTGCTGCAAGAAGCGTTTAGCCTCTGCCAGCCGCTCATGAAGAATGTGACGTGGTGGCACCACCGCTCGTTGGGATTGCGGCAGCAACTCCGCCTCGCTCCGCGCTGGAGTGCTGGAGCGTGGCGGAGTTAGAAAGCGCTGCACTTCGTTCCAGTACGTAAATATACAGTAGTTGGTGAGGATGAGGGCCGACGGTGGTTCCACAATGGCGGGAATGGGTCCAGGACGGAGATTGCTGCGCAGCCGAAGAATTCTATCGTTGAGATGATCGAAATCCAGTACCTCCATGCCGTTTTCCTGTACAGCGGCCCGCAGGCGACAGTGATAGTGTATCTTGACCAACTGGGCGTCGAACACCCGGCGCTGTTCGGCGAAAAGGACGAGCAGCTGCATCATATCGGCTGCCGAGAGACTCCCGGCGGACCGACTTAGATCCACTTCGGCGCGCCTATGCCAACCCGTCATTATGTTGGCCACCCGGCTGGGATGGTGATCCAACATCATGCGCTTCGCATGCGACTGCACCACTAAGCAGGCTTCGCACAGCTCTCGGAACATACCCATTTCGCGGGTGGCCAACTCCGAGGTATGCGTAGCCGTGCGGTTGATCTTGGCCAGCTCCGAGCTGAGCAGCTGGCGCAGGAGGTCGTGGTAGTCCAGCTGGCGAACCATGCGATGCTCCCGGTGCATTGGTGCATCCGAGCAGGCGCGACACAGCAAGCGCTGGCAATCGTGACACCATATGGAGCTTGGGATGGCATGGATGAAACAGTGCTCCGAGCTGCTGGCCAAGAAGCTGTCCACGCAGATCTCATCCAGCCAGTTCTCCGAGGGGGAGTTCTCAGCGGACATCTCGCCAGGAGCTTCCATGTTGTTCCTCTTGGTGAAATCCAACATGGCCCGGCCCAAAAGCAAAGCGGGCAGCTGGCGGAGCAGATACATGATGGCCACGGGTTCCGGCAGCTTCTCGCCAGTCAAGTGAGAGCCCACCTCGCACAGCGGACAGATGCACTCGGAAGTGGCGGCGACGGTGCTCCTGGACACGCACTCATCGCAGAAGCAGTGCTGGCACTCCAGCTCCCGGGGCAGCAGGTTGGTGGCCAGATCATACGTTCGACGGCACAGTCCGCAGCTCAGCAGGGATTCCAGTTCCTGCGGCACCTGGATACGCGATTCCATTTTTGTTTTTGTTCAGTACTAAAAAATAGAAAAAATTCGACCTAAATTATTTTGTTTTCCGAGTGAAACTGATCTTTAGGTGTTACTACTCCTACGATTGTACTTATAATAATAAGTCTTATATGTCTGGATATTCTACAACTGACAGTTGGCTAAACATTTTCCATGGAGCTCTATGATTATTTTTTGATCGGAATTCGGAACTGAGATTAGAGTTTTCTTTATATAAGCAAAGTAAAATTTTAAAATAAGTTATAAATTGGCAACCAATCTTAAATCACCTTTTTAAGTGGTCTTAAATTTTGAATATATTTTCTAACAAATCAAAAATTATCCTACCATAAACCACTGCAGTTTAATTTGCGGTCTCACACCAATCATCAACAGATGTCTTTAACTTTGTTTGCATTTGGCTTGAGCAGCTTATGCAAAATAAATAAATAACCGAATTAAAGGAAATTGAAAAGTTCTTAAATCCAGCAGAATCCATTCCCAAAACAAATAAATAGGACCCTTTTACCTACCTACTCTTTATAGAAGCTCCAACTTCAAATCATTTGATTTGGATGTCTTATTATTAAGAAATTTTCTTGGGATTCCATTCCCAGATTCCTTTCCTTGATTTCTGATATTTAATCCACAAAAAACTTTGTAAATTTTCAAATTGTTTAGACTTTGAGTTGATTGTGATTAACCTTTCACTCACACCTTCTCCGCAGGAATCCCATACCATTTCTCGTTAGTTGGCCATAAGACTCTGGCCTAATTCTTTGTGCGACCCTTGAGAAAGTTTTTCGCCGTGTGGCAGTTATTGGGACTTTGTTCTAAGCTGTGTAATCAAACTTTGTTTTGCGGCCGGACAACCGAGAGCAGGAAGCCCAATTTAATGTGTAACAAGCGGTCTGTGGGCCAAATCGCAAGCGGCCATGGCAACGCACAAAAGTCTGGCAAGAGGAAATAGCATCGTGTTCGCAGGAAATGTTGACCAAAAGCCAAAACTTTGTGGGCCAGTAACATGCGTGTTCTATTTATGTTTCACTGCTCAAATAGCCTGGAACTAGGTTAAACAAATTAATTAATATTCAATCGAAGTAATTGCGACTGCTATTTAAGCACAATTTTGCCGAAAATACTCGTCTGATTGGATCTAGTTGGGAAATTTAGTTTTGCTTACCTATAAAACGTTTGGAAATGCAATTTATTTCAAGTCCTACATAAAATTTTGCTAAATAATATACAGATTGGAGAAAAAACACTCTTCTGAGCATAAGTTTTGGTCGGAATATATACAGAATGTCTACTGACCATTTTTAAAGGGTACAATTATATTACTGTAGATATATACAGAATACACAAAAGTTATACTAAGCATAACAAATACTTCAATTTCATGGGTTAGCCTATAAAAAATGCTGAATATTATGACTGTATCAATTTAAAGGACCCCCATATCATATTCTATATCAAATATAAACCCCTTTTTTTGGGTAATTTGTCCAGCAGACAGAGCAAATAAAAAACTGCTGGCAAACATTGTTGAAAAATGAGCTCTAAAGTGACCTTCTGTATGGTTTTTTTCTCTTTTTGTCATAAGGTTTCAGTACACCTGCTCAAACTGAAGGCTTTAAACGTACAGTTTTTTTTGTCCATCTAGGAATCATTTTTTCTTCCATGCCATTGGACAGCGAGAAACACGTTTCTGGCATTTCTTACGCCTATTTTGTTTTCCGTTTATTATTCACTTTTGGTTGTATGTTCGCCAGTTACTTTCCTCACATTTCTCTCTCCCCTTTTTCTCCGCAATTATGCAAATGTTTTAAGCTGTCTGCGAATTCAGCTGGCTAGCAATTACAGGGGGAAGTCCCTTTTGCATATGGCACACGAAATGTTGCCTACTTTTTGGGGATCTAACTTTGCTTCACACTTTTTGCCATCGAAGCAAATGTTTAAATTGAACAAATAAATTCCCTGGAAGGCTGGCATAAATACATATTTATGGCAATTGTTTTGTATATTCGGGATCTTGTGCTTTGCATAAAAATGTAGAAAATGTGCGTGAATTCGTTTCGGTAATTGTTTACAACGCCGGGAAATTAAGTTGACAATGTGCCACACTCTATTCATGACAATTGTTGATGATCCAGTTGTGTGTTTTGAAAAGGAAAAGCGGGAAAAGCCAGGGAAAGTAGGAAAAGTCAGGGCGAGACAATGACAGATTTCCGTTGTCGTTGGTCGCTCGGTTTATTTGCTTTCGGCAGCAAGTCTACAATAAATTAACCGCCCGACGTCTGTCAGTATTATTCAGGCTTAAGTCACATTTAGCCACGTTTACAGCCATCAAGCGGCGGTCGACACCTTGAATGTCTTAATTAGAGCGCCTGACAAATGTTTTTGTTAAATTCTATTTGTTGAGGTGAATTTCGCAGGCGGAGGAGTAATTGTCCCTTTACTTTTTTTTTCTGTTTTTTATAAGCCTGCATAATTGGATAAGTTCTTGTGAAACTTAGTTGCTGTCAAATGTCGATTGTGGGAGATGCGACAAAGTGCTAATTAATGGGGATAAAGGGTGAAATGAGTCGCCGTATTAAAAGGCTATTTATACCATTCACGTGGGCTCATAATCAACGCGCTTAAATCTGCTTTGATAAAATATAAGTCATTCTGCAATTAGACTGCACAGAAAATATGAAATAGGGTCAGTTTTACGTTATTTTATATCATGATTATTGATATGATATAATGCATATCAAATTGATGATTCAAACACAACAAGTTGATATTCTATCATATCAGTAATTTTATTTTAAAATACCAAATGTAGTATTTTTTCAACAAATATTGAAAAATTAGATAAAAATAATCTTTATTCATATCAAAATGATATTTAAAATTTAAAAATATATGTATATTGTCAATATTTTTTTCCATGTAGAAAATTATAATAAAAATATTTAATTTTTATATTTAAACGGATTTATTTATCCAAACTTTTCACCTGTATTCCCCATACGTTTTAAACCTGCCTGTTGCACATCTCCTTGTTTTGTGGGTTTTTTTTTGCCCTGGGGATTTCCCCGAAATCGCCGTTTGTCTGTACTTATTTATCACACATGTCGAATCCTTTCGCTCGGCACATGCGATTCCCAAATGAAATTAAAAGTTTGGCGCGCCCATAAAAGCTCTTGGCTTATGTTTTATGCAATGCCAGCCGTCTGAGCGAATTGGCATAATGAATTCCCAGTAAATTCAAATGTTAATTAAGCGGTTAAGCGGAATATTTGGGCTTTCAAAATATTTTGGGTGAAAACTCATACGTTTACTTGTCCCTCTGAATTACTCGGAAATTGCAATGCCTGTTAGGGGCTCTGTCTGTGCCCAATCAGTTGCCACAACTGCGTCAGCGAATTGAGGCCAAGCATTTGGCTTAAAATCATAAAAGTGGCAAAGGCAAATCTGCAAATCGATAAGCAATTTGCGGCCTGGTTCGCCTCAGTTTGGCCCACTTGCTGCGCCTTGGACTCATTGTCATTGGCTTTTCGCTTTTATGCCGGGCAATAAAAATTTATTGCGTGCCTGGCGGCCTGGGTGCCTCAGTGTCACCTTCGATGGTCAGCACAGGATGGCAGAAGGACTCTATTTCCTGGAGGACCTCACCGCAAATGCCCCTTTGCTAATTGCCATAAGCGGACTAGGGCCGGCGAAATAATTGGTTCCCCCCACTTTAATGGCAGTGCAAACGTGCTGAGAATTTCCCAGCCATATGGTCAAGTGTGCGATTCATATTTGCAGCCAAGTTTTGTGGGGGGAGCTAGGTATGTATGCGGTTGATGGACTCTTTTTGAATAACAGCCTGTGCCAGGTTTCTTCTGGGTTCAGTTTCAACTTTTCACTTCCCAGGCTGACGCAATTCAGTTTTTCAAATAGTTTTACAGGGTCAAAGGCAATTGCCGCTGAATTAGTTATTGTTAAATTGCCTTTTAATTGGCTAAATAATAACATCTGGTAGAAAAAAATACGCGGAAAGCTTGGTTGTTAGGGAAAAAAACACAAGTTGTAATCTTCCTTATTAAATTTTATTTTAAATTATCTACTTTAGTAATGCATTTTATTGAAGCGCATACTAACAACTTCCAAGGAATTGTAGTTCCAAGAATTTATAAGAAAAGCAAATACATATACAAATCACAGCATCTAGCAAATTGTTTTCCTGGATGTGTCCTTCAAAATAGATCAAAGAAGCTGAGCAAAAGACTGGGACATTATACTAATGCGCTTCATAAACAAGATACTATCACAGGGAGCGAGAAAACAAGTTCTCCACATCAGAAATCATTTGTACAATTTAATAAACGCGTAGATTAGTAGTTCAAGTTGCTCATATGAGGGTTGCGCGGATAGACTTGACAAATAATTAGCATACTTTTGCGGGAAATCGTCCTTTTTTGATTGATGGCCCCTGGCAACCGGCGGCCGAAAGCTTTCCTGCCAGACTTCAATCATGCAAATTAACCTTCAGCATGTCAAATCATGTGCTAATCAAAGCGAAACTTTGATGGATGCGAAATGGAATGGCGAATCTGTGACAAATAAGTGTGGCTGAAGGTCTGCATCCGTTGAGATATGATAATGAATCTACTGATTAAATATATTTGGGAAAAGCCATAAGATTTTTAGGAGCAGTAAAATAATGCAACTTTAAGTAAAAATTAGACATTATATTTTATTTAGTTCGGGAACTTATATATTTTTATAAAATTAGGATCAGAAATAGAAACTAAAACAGTGGATAAAACGAAAAATGATTAATATAATTTTTTAGAATTTTTTTTATAATATTTTTTATTATTATAATAAAAATCTTAAAAACACTTAGATCTTACCATAAGTTATGGGTTTTATTCCTCAAAATGTGTGGTCATTAAAACTATCAAATATTATATGTTTCACTTTAAAATCCACAGGAACTTGATTGTTTTCAATTTTTATTTGTTTTTTAACTTTAACTTTAGTTTTTGTATTTGTTTCATAGTTTCTACCTTGAAAATGCATCAAAAATATTGAAGTTTTCTGTTCTTATTGTTTCGACATTTGTACACTTGCACTTTCGCTACTTTTGGGTGCACTTGCAGGAGGTGAAAGCTTTGAATATTTTACTCTCACTCCTGGGACTGATTTTCTTTTTGATGTTCGCCGCTTGTAGTTTGTGCTTCTGGCCCGCAGCCTGTTTCTGCTCCTTGTTGGGCTGCTCCTCCTGCTGGGACAGCTCCTCGGATTGCTGCTGCTGCTCGTGTTGCTGCTGTATCTGTTGCTGGTGCTGCTGCAGTAGCTGTTGCTGTTGCAGACGCGACTTGAAGGCCGCATTGCTAAGCTGCCAGCTGCTGGCGGAGGCTCGCAGCGGCGAGGGCTTCGTGTGCTGCTGCTGGTAGCTGGGCGCCGCACTGGCCAATCCCGCCGAGCTCTCGGCGCTGTTGGACGAGAGCGTCGAGGAGGCAACCGCCGTCCAAAACATGGTGACCTGGCTGCCAAATGGTTCTAAGCATCGGATGGAACTCCTCCTTCAAGCCAGGCATGATAGCCAAACAAAAAAAAAGCAGAGTTGAAACACAAATAGGCGAATAGGAAAACGCGTGCCGTTCGACTTTCAGCGCCACTCAAAGCTGGGCTCGTCCTGCCCGTTTCGCGATTTGTTGGCAAATGCAGCCTCGGCTCGCCAGGATCTGGCTTTTATAGTCCTGCGAGAGAGAGAGCTTACAAAGCTCCCTGCTCTCTTTGCGCCTTCCAATGTCAATGTCAAGCTGTTTTTCCTCTCGCTTAACCCTCTTTTTGCGCTCCACGGGGCATCCAAGTAATTTTTGGACAACTCTGCAACCCACTTTTGCATTTTCGTGGCTGCAATTGAGCTTCTGTAGCGAAAACACGTGCTGCAATTAGACGGTTAAGTGAATTAAAACGCAATCAGTACTTACCTTTCAAGAAAAATCTAATTTTTTGGCCAAAAAAAAAAGGTCAAAAGTTAAGGTTTGGGGCTTGTAATAATGCACTTACAAATGCATAAACTCTTTCTACATTAATGAAATATTTAGGGACACTTTTCTTACAACAAAATGTTTTTACATCAGGTGGAAATGTATTATTAAGTAGTACTCTAATCCCATTGTTTAGGTTCCTTAATAGCAAACTCCAAACACAATAACTTCAATTTGCAGGTCCAGTGAATTTTCTTTGTCTAGAAAATCCCATCCGATGCCTGAGATATTCGAAAATGATAGCTTAACTCTAAACAAGGTTTAATTAATTTGTAAGCTAGCTTCGCCTGGCCTTTGATGATAAACTCCCAACACAATAAGTTCAATTTGCTCGCCCAGTAAATTTGCATTGTCTCACAAAAATCCCAGTCCATCGACAATCCTCTGCAATTTTCTGGACCTGAGAAACTTTGATGCAATTTAATTTTAAGCTGCAAACTCGATTTTCCACCGCTGACGCCAACGGAAGCGGAAATTTGTAATGCAACAAGTTTTGAGTGGCCGTGGTAGTTTAACATGGTTAAAGGAGCGGAGGTGGATCCCCGACGAACATCCTGCTCAACCTCTATTATGTACGTGCATTGATTTTGTTTGACCAGCTTCAGCTTCATCGTGCAACCCGTTGACATAATTAACTTATGCCCGTGATGCGTGCGGTTTCCTTCCATTCGAATGCACGGGCAGCGAATAAGTCGCCGCCTCGGTTAAAACGCCCCCATTTCGCACAGGTTAATTGCGTTTGTCGCGCAATTGAAATCATAAACTGAAAGGGGCGTGGCATATCCAGCCCCCAAACATCCTGTGTCCTTTTTTGTGTCCGAATTTTATTAACAAAATCGCAACGTAGAGAATTGGTAGCTTCCGTTGATGGTTCTTCGCAGGAGTTGATGTAAATGCAGTCTGACATTCGCCCACTTTGATTGCTGACATTTCCAAATTAATCATATCATGACAACAATCATTTTAATTTGTACATATCAAAGGTCAAGACTTTGTTGTTCAATTGTCAAAAACATTTTTTGTAATCAATTTATGCTAATAACCAAATAACTACATCCAAAAAATCATAGTCCTTACAACTCTTTGTATTAAAATTATACTAGATCCAGTATAAAAATGTAGTACTTATTTAATACTAAATATTAATAATATATAGTACTAAAAATATACTAGATCCAGTATAAAAGAGTAGTAATTATTTCATACTAAATATTAATAATGGTATAATATGAAGTTCACATTTTGTAATTTAAATTTTATACCAAAAGTTAAATTATAATACATCTTTCAGTATTAATGTAATACTCATGTTATTAGGATATTTTTAATACTTAATAGTTTAAAAGTAGTGATCGAATAGTTTAGTTTCGATGATAATTTTCTTTCGGTGTAGAGTTCTATTTGGAATGAAGCAAACACTCGTGACCTTATTCAATCAGGGGATTCCCGGAAAGATGCTTTATCCCAGAAGTTTCTTCTGCTGGCTTTTCTGGCTTACTGAGAACTAGCCTTCCTGCTTGGCCGTCTGTCTTGAGTGGGGGATATCGCGACCCTGAGCGTCCAAGAACAAAGACAAGTGCCGCCGGCCTTGGTGGATGCTAGAGCAAGGTCATTGTCGAGCTAACAGGTTGCCCGACAGCGAGCTTTTTTTGGAGAGGGAGAGAGTGAGGGCGCAAGAAAAGAGAGCAAATCAGACGTCAGCAAATGTTTTTTCCCCCCACACTTTCTGGCCTCAACTGTGATGTAGGTCACTGGGCCAAGACTGGCTGGGTTAATCCTATTTAGACCGCCAATAACCTGTGTGTCTCGCCCTCTTCTACAAACCCCCGCAGGAAAAGGACCAGTACGGCAACGAGGTTCAGCGACTGGCGCGCCCCCTGCCCGTGGAGTATCTGCTGGTGGATGTGCCCGCCTCGACGCCGCTGCAGCCCATCTACACCTTCACCGAGTACGACAAGCGGCAGCAGTTCCCCATCGAGAACCGCTACATCGACGGCCACCTGCAGGACTTCAATGCACTCAGCTGCTACCTGTCCGCCTGGGGCGACGAGGAGTTCCTCGAGGCCATCTCCGACTTCCACCTGCTGGTCTACCTGTACAAGATGGACATGCTGCCGCTGCGCCAGCACATGGGCCCGCTGCTGGAGGCGGTGCGCACCAAGAACCCCAACCAGGCGGCCCAGTTCAAGGTCGAGGATGTGTGGAAGCTGCTCGAGTCGCTGATACAGGCCAGTTCCGGCGGCAGTGGGTGAGTGGGAAGCTCTACCCTTCCTAAAATATATATATAGCACTTCTCTAATTGATTGTTTTCCCCACTCTTTTTTCAGGGGAACCACCAGCTATCCCAGCGGAGGAGCATCAGCCAGTGCCGGAGCCGCTGGCGCGGAGGCGATGGACTTGGACGCCAACACCTGGACGTGCAATCACTGCACCTTCATCAACCGCGGCGAGCTGACATCCTGCGAGATCTGCTCGCTACCGAGATAAGAATCCCCCAGACACGAAAATTCCACGATTTGCAGCAGCCTAGATGAACCATTCGAAATTCCGGTGTAAAACAAACTAAAGATTCAATCATACTTACTTATAGCAGCGGCTGGAAGACATGGGTGTCCCTGTCCCTGTCCTCACCCACACACACACATACACCACATGCACACTGAGAGGCGCACGGACAGACACACAAACACACGCAGCGGTTCGTGCGAAAGTCGCGCATTCTCTATATGTAATCCTTGTGTAAGAATTTTATAAAATAAAACAAAAAGAAGGAAGGAAAATTTAATTTATTTTTAAATAAATTTCAATTGTTGTGCAAGTGCTGTGTGGTTTTTATTTTTAGTTTACAAAAGAGTTTAGTTTAAAGTTTGAACAAAATGTGATTTGCAGCTGTGAGCCGTAGTGCTATTAACTTATGGAGATCTACACCTCCTTCCAGAGGTCGGATGTGCGGGTAATCGCTGATAATTTATAAGAATTTGAGATCAAGGTGAAGGCCATCCTGGATATCCAGAAAATCCTGAAAAGTTTTAAGGAATCGGAAGATGTACAAATAAATAAGAACCTTTATAGAACACAAGAAAACTACGTCAACAATATACAAACGACAGATTTTAGTCTTTATCAAAATTTCGTGAGTATCAGAACAAACACTCCCCATTGGGCGTATGATATAACAAATTTATTTTCAAAATTAAAAAATTTTAAATACTGGATTAGCTGATTTTAATAAAATGGCGCTTCGTCTTACAACTGTTGCCTTCCGAAGGCGCGCTCCCTTACTACTCGTGCCAAAGGTAAGCCGTAATAAGATGAGCTGGTTCATAGGATAATCATGCTTTTCCAATCCGATCCTTAGTTGCAACCTCCACCATCAACCCGCACCTTATTAGTTAGGAGTAAGTACCACATTAAAGAGGATCCAATTCAGGAGAGTTCATTTAAAGACCCATTTTGCAGAAAATCTGGTACCGTTTATAGATGATGATCCTTGTGTGTTCTCGAAGAAAGCGCTTTTGCATCATTGGGGGGTAAGTAAAAAGTCGAAGAATCTGATTCCCAACCCAAAACTTACCATGATTGCTATAAATCTGTAATCAAAATCTGTAAGATGTGAAAGTAGCTTACTTTAAGTGCCTCTAACAGACTTTTGGAGCATTTCTAAGTAGGATAGACCTAAAAAAAGGTTATTCAGTGCAAAATGTAAAAACAAATTCTTAATTAGTGTATTTGTAAAAAAAAAATCGAACTAAAGACCAATTTTATCAAACTAGCTACGCGCAAGATTCATAGATACAAAATTATAAAATAAGTATTGGGTGTGTGTGGAAATGCACGGAAAATAAGTTGGTTGAAACTACAGAGCAAATTATTTTATGTGAAACATTTATTGTGGTATATATGTATATAGTATATATATATATAATTAATTATATTAATACGCTGCAACATTTAAGATGAGTTCGGTTTGAGTTTCGTGTGGGTCAAACAGCAAATTTTTACGCAAATTCAAGGTTACTTTTACTCAATACCAACTGATGTCTGTCTTTATGTGTGAATGAGTGTGCATGTATGTACTACGATCTAATCAAATCTATACGTTATCTATGAATACTTTATATAATATTTAAGTTTCAATAATATATTTATACGGCATAAGAAGCTAAGGGCAACCAACTTTGGGAACAGCATTTCGAAAACTTCTCGAAATCCGTCACAGTTTTCGATGGCTTTTTGTATATAATTTTGTATTGCACAAACACTTGCAACGTAAAACATTTAATTCTTTTGAGATTTCAATACTCCGTATTTAGGCTACTGCTTCTGTTTTTTTTTCTTATAACGACCAACACAACAACACAGTGTGCATCGGTGTATCAATAAATTGGTTCATCTTTCAACTCAGCGCTTAGGGTTCTAGTGTTAGCTTTTGGGGTCACCATTTAAATGTTACGGTAGCACACCTTTAAAATACAAATATATATTTAATTATATGTTTCTATTTCTTGAGTTTGCCTCAACATTAACACATCGGTATCAAAGTTATATATTGCTTATATGTTGTCCTCGCTCTGACTATCTACCTATAATATCTGACAGTTAATTGTTGAATCATATGATTTACCTTTCGCTCAGAGGATACTCTCCAGCAAACTTTGAGTTCACACAAAAAGGGTATTGTCGCATATGTATTTTCTTAAAAAGAGTTCTTAGGTTTTCGCTCGCCGATCATTGATTTCCATTAAGATATCTTTGTATATAAAAATCATGCTTTGCCTTTTGTGTGTCTAAGCCTAAGATAAAGCAAAAACTAAGAATGATAAAAGAGTAGAATTGTTTATTTATGTACAAATCAG
The DNA here is from genome assembly GCA_037075245.1 of Drosophila mimetica. NCBI lineage: Eukaryota > Metazoa > Arthropoda > Insecta > Diptera > Drosophilidae > Drosophila > Drosophila mimetica. Next base: position 8,929,025 of record JBAMCH010000023.1, on the reverse strand, counting down.
AATGATTAAAATCAAAATACTGCAGTTACTGCACTAAAAGCATGAGTATCATACACTAGAACTGAAAATAAGAACCAAAGTCGATTGGATATCCTTTACTATAACAGAAAATCCTAAGACGACGATACCGACTTATAACCGGCACTTAGGTTTTTTTAAATTCAATATAGTTGATGAAATAGAAGTTATTTGGTGGAAATAAGAAAAAAAATAAAAAAGATCTATTGTGAATCAAGCTAAAATACATAAAAACGAAAATAAGTACCGGGAACAATCTAAAAATTAGAAATTATATTTCAAAAACTACTGATAATAAAGTGAGTTTGTATGTAATCAATGTCGATATTACTAAATGTCAATCATTTACCATTACTTTTACTTTTACGATTACGTGGTACCAAGTTCGAAACGAAGAGTACGTTATACGAGTACATTTTACAAAGTCTAATATGACGGTGGTTTCTAATTCAACTATGAACTAATTAGTACCATACGAATGTACGAGTATATATATATATAGTTACAACTAGTCTTACGCTAAACATTAACAATACAATATGTTGTACAGACACTTCATTTTTTGTTGTGCATTATACAGGAGAAAATTATTTCGTGCAAACTACTTTCAAATTACAAATATACTTTTCCAGATGTTATTTTACTCGTACTCCATTAGGTTTAAATCAAATACAAAGGTTCTATTTGTAAAATTTTCTTTCACATTTCATTTATTCATTTCAATTCAATTCAAAAAGGGGTTTATGCCAAGAAGTTTTTCAATAGGAAAATTACACAAAGGGTTCACAATATATTTTTTATCAGCAATTTGTTTGATTTTTCTCTGTGTGGATTTTTGGAGGATTCTGGATTCTGGGCTAAAAGAGTAAATACCGTTTACATGTCCTTTGTATATATCGAAAGAATTATATATGGTGTTTCAGTATATATCAGTATAGTGTCTAAACATCGCTACAAGTATAGAGCGACAGCAGTTACATGTTACAGTTACAAGATACAGGGTGTTGTATATAATATATCCGTTTCTCGTTACAGGCTAAACAAATAATAACCATTTCGTAAAGAAATGTGTACAAGCTTGGCTGTTACAATAGAACTGCATACTTTCTGATCTATGGATGCGATTCTGAGCCCAAGCCAAGCTCAATTCAAGGGGTTTCATACTGGTTTGCTTATGGCCTAAAAGTTATATCGTTTATATGTTTATATGAAAACTTATGGCTATCCTTCGTTTTGTTTACCAAATCGTTCAATATAATGCACTTGCTTATCGTTTATATAGTTTGTTTTTTTTTTTATCTTTTCTTGACCTTTATTCCAATTTTTTGGAGAAACAAATGTACAACAGTTAGTGAGAAGAGCTTTCCACCCGTCTGCGATTTTACGTTAGTAAGAGGTCGAAAGGATCTTTGTGTTTGGAACCTTAATAAGCGGGAGAACCTAATGTCAAAATTCAAAACAGGTTTCTACACCATTTCCCCTTCGAATGGTTTTCGTTCGTTTAAAATTCCTCGTTGCAAAAATTGTACTGATCGATTACGTGTGTAACAAGTATAGCCAAAAGCTGAGCTCGTTCTCTGCCCCTTGAAATTTATTCGAAATTATCTGGGGGTGTTAGACAAAACATAACTGAATTTCATTATCCCTAAAATTTCTTTTTCCCGTTGTCACTATTGGTGTAAGAACTTTTTTCATTTCAATTAGTTGCTGGAAGACGAGTCTAAGTTATGTTTTCGATTAGGAAAGTCTTAGCAAGGCTTTCTGCTAAAATTTCGTTAGCGATGTTACTCACCTCAGTTTTCGAGTATTTACTTCACGATTTTTATTGTATTTAGCCTTAATAAAAAAAACCACGGTTGTATCAATTGAACTTGGTGTGGAATTCGTTCTCTTTAATTCGCATTCCCATTCAAAATATAGCTCAGTAGAATTGATATGTTACGAGCCAGTTAAAGTAATCATCCTTCCTTGCTATATAAGAAAACATGTTTCCTTTTTCCGTTTTTAAATATTTTTGTTTGTTTTTTATGTTTTTTTTTTGTAGTATATTTGAATTTGTCTTGCTTAACACTTAAATTAGGTTTGAATACGACTTTTGTTGTCTTTGATTTTAGCATTTCGTTAAGCATCGGAAATGAGCAAAAGTAGCCATTCACTGTTCCTTAATAATATATTATGCATTTAAATATAATTTTAGCAATTGATAAATATATAGCTTGTTCGTCAAAGTATCTCGTGAATACTTGTACGCATTGCTTCGAAATTATTTAACATTTGGACTTAATAGTTAAGCTTACCAACTAATTCTCAATAAGATAAATTAAAGGTTCCTTAGAGCATTTTTAATGTGATTTATATGTTTTGTTGTTGTTTTTATATTTCGCACGATTAGTCAGGGGAAATAATTGCTTTTAGATTTTATTGTGTACGTTCGATTTTTTGGTTTGAATTTATCTTACACATTATTGTTGGTTTTTCACTTCTTACTTACCATTTTTTTGCATTTGTTCATAAAGAATTAGCTTGTGCCTATGCACATCAATTGACTAGCTTGTTGAGTGTGTGTTTTGGGGTGTGATTGGTTGTATTAGTGTTTAATTATAGCGCTTGGTTGATAGGAAAAACATAACAACGCCAAACAATAAGCAAGAAGCCAAAAAATGCCAGGTCAATAAATAATAATAGGGTTCTAATTAAACTAGTTCAATTTGGGCATCGTTTTTACTCGTTTTTAGGATCTAATAACCTGATTCATGAATTTCGCTACAAATTTGGTCCTCATTTGTCACTCAAATCAACAATACACTATTGGATCATCTAAAACCATATCCAAAATGAAATCTAGTTTCTTGCGCTATTCTCATGTTTTTGTTGATTCGTTAAAAAGATTCGTTTCAGCAAAACTCTAAACTTTCAAGTTGGTTTTCTTGGGTAAAAGTCGAAAACTCTTGGTTTTGACACCATCAAGTGATATGCGTTGTTTTGTAGCCTTCACAACAACTGTTGATGAAATGTTTACTTTGTTTTCTTCCCTGGATTCTCCTGGGTATACCAAAAATTCTACTCTTAGTATGCAATTTGACACATTTTGAGAGACGCCTCAATATATAATTGATATATACATATAATATATAATTTTTTGTTTTGTTTTACTAATTGAATATATCACGGTCTTGCTAAATATCATCGTATGTATATATATGTATCTGTATCTATCTGTATATATGTATGCATGTAAATATCTATAAAGTTTTCGCCACTTGAGTTGCTCGGGAGAACATGATTCAAGAGCAATCCTAAATCAACTATTCCAATTTCTAAAACGCCGTTCAATCCGATTCCAAATCCAAAAGGTTCCCTAGGATTGGTTTCCTTGTCGATTACATAGTATAAGTTTGTTAGGTAATTTGGTTTACGAATACTGACACTTGAATGCTGAAACACAGTTGATCTTATTGTCATATGATGTATGTGTGTATGATGTAGGTATTATGTACGTAGTTAATGCTAATGTCTTGCTAATGGGGGACTTCTGGGATCTTGACTTGGGGTACAACTGTGACAGATGATATGAGGTTGTCTCTGCATAATCTTGGAGATTGCCGTTGTATATATAAAGGATGTTACTCAATTGACTACTGTACATGTTTCATCATGCGTTTTGTTTCATAAATGTGTGTGTATATAACTATTATATAGGAATAAATAACTAGGTTTATCTAAATATCTGGTATTTCAATAGGTTGATTGTAAACCTACAAGTCAAACGAAATGATAAACTCCAATTCGCAGTGTGTAATGTTGGTATTATATTACAGCAAGTTCTTCATGTAGTTTTTGGGCTGATAAATAATGATTGAAAATCGACTATATAGTTTTGCACAGAATAAAAAACTCTTGATGACGCTATACCACACGAAAACAAGTCAAAAATACAAATTCTATTTGTAAAATGTATGGATGTTTGGGGGCTGGCTGATAAGCAATGTATTTTTCGATCTAAAAGTTGATTTTTTGTTTCCGATCCCGAAAAGATATTCATTCGTTGTTATTTTTCCCAATTTTCTTTGATTTTTGGATTTGGATTTTAAAGTTACATATCAACCAGCCCTCCATGTTGAGCAATTGAGTTATTCTATTAATATTGGTATTCAAAAAATAGATATATGTATATGTATATATTTATAGAGAGAGCGCTATTTAAGTATGTTCGATCTGGTTACCATATATCAAAATTAGCAAGCTACTACTTTGGGTATATATCTTTGGTACGAGTATGGAAAACAAAACATTTCATTGGATATAACAGACATATTGATTGTATATCGAATTCAGACTGTTGCAACTGTTACAAGTACAAATAACTAAGTAATCGGTCGACTTTTTGTCGCTCTGACTAAATGTTGGAAGCATACGATAAAGTAACCAAAAATTGTAAATTATTCTCGAAGTATTACAATAAACTTAGGCAACTATGAGAGCATTTTTTGACTTCTTGCTAATGTAAATAAATGGAAAATGCAGTTATCAAATATAAATATTTTTATTTGGTTTCTTAAAAAAATAGGTCAATAGAACAAAACGTGTGTATATGGTAAAAAGGAATTTGTCGTATTATTCTTCTTGGATTGGCAGGGTAAAATCAATCTTATGCTAAAAGCAATTGTTCTGAGATCGAGATCTGACAGAGGAGTTCAAAAAATTATAAATATTAATATTGATAAGTAAATGGCACCATAGCATGTGTGTGGAATGTGTTAGAGTCTTAAGCGTTAACAATAAATAAATAAATTAGTTTCTGCATATGGAGATATGGGACTCGAGCCTCGAATTCAGCCCAGCAAGTGTGAAATGAATTTTGGTTAATATGCAAATTCTTTGGTATACGAAACGATATTACATCATACTCACCCCTCGAGGCGAAAATCTACGGGAATTAAAAAACAATTCTCCACAATCGCACAATCGTTAACTTTTTTGGTACTGGCAAATGCATCGAAATGTATCAAGTTCTACACATGGGTGAGAGGAGCAGATAAGTAGAGAGAAAGACAGCACAGCACAACAACAGATACAAGAGTGTGGTTTACGAGGTAAATCAAATCAAATCAAATATATAAATAATACGGTATGTGGTCAAAATATTTACAATCAAATTAATCAAATCATAAGAAAACACAAATGTTTGCTCAACTCATGGCAAAGTTGTTTGTTGTTTTGTTCGTTGGTTTTTATTAAACACAAAAATTACTTCAAATCTTTCATTGTTTTCCATATAATGTGTGTATGTGTGTAATGTATATAAACTAAATATTTACATACGCAAAATATTACTTTCCAAATGATAACTAGTAATTAAAATTAAACTTTAGACATGCAAGCGATTCAAATGAGACAAATACATAACTATCCAGGAGCTTCTGCTCCGGATTCCTTCTTACTTCGATTTGTTTCTTGGTTTCAATGGGTGAAGTACTTGTCGAATGCAAAATCAAATGCAAATGCTACAGATAAGGGTAATTACAAAATAATATTAAGAACTAAGGTTGTGCCATTTAAAACAATAAGCTACAGTAAAGTAATGTTACCTGGTTCATGAGTTGCTTGGATGGTTATGCAAATGAAATACGATTTGGAAAGAGAGGGTTCAAAATCTAAGGGATTAGTAGTGCCCTAAGGATTTGTTCTCACTTGAATGTCTTAAGGACTATAAAAGAAGCCGCTTTCTGTTGGTCGAAATCATAGTAATAATATGCAAATGCCAAAATATTCAACAAATGTTTTAAGTTACTTGCTACAAATAGTTGAGATTGGGTGGTGGGGACTAAACTATAACTAAAACTAAATCAAATAAGAGTCGCACACACAAAACACAACAGAAATTTGGTTTATTCGTTGTGGTATTTGTATATTATATTATTAAGTACAAAGAACAGAGTTAGGGAGTTAGAAGATAGAGGAGGATGAGGGGGTTTTGTGTGTAGGTGAGTTGGTGATGTTCGTTGGTGATTGGTTAACTCTGTTGTTGTATTCTATGCTGGGTGAATTAAATTCGAACTCAACTAAACCTCTAAAATAATAGTTTCATTTTGGGTTTCATCGCTTTAGTTGGTTAGCTTGCTTTAAACATTAATTAATAACTCTTTGTCTTGAGCAAATGTTTTCGTTTGCAGTTTCTTCAATTAATTAATACTGCCCTTGCAGGAGTTTCTCATTAATTTCAGTTTGAGTTTAGGGCTCCGAAAAAATCAGGAATTCTTCAATTTTTAATCAATGAGCGCCATTCTTGGTTAAACGAGCGTGAGTTAACTTATAAGATTCATTCCTTGCTCTTGCTTTTCATAAATATGTATTTATATATATATTTACTTTTAGTTTTTTATTTATGTTTATTTTAATTTAGGTTTAATGGTTTTCTTTTATGCACTAAAAATTATATATTAACGGCTACATTTAAACGCAATCACAATCGGTGGTTTTTAATGTGTTTTCCTTCTTTTGCTTCTCTATCGCTCCGTAATTTTTGCTTTTTGGTTTTGAATTTTGTTTTTCCTTGATTTCGCTTTGCTTTGCTTCCTCATTTTTTTGTTTGTTGCTTATATTGCTTATGATTTTTTATATGTATATATATTAGTTAGTATTTATTGAACTCGCCCGAGGGCTCCTTAAATATAATACTTAATTTGCCTTCCGTGTTGCGGACTACTAACTAAGCCAAACTCAAAGGAAAACCAACTTCGTATGAGTGTGTTTCTGTGTGGTTCTATGAATATTTATGGATGGGGGGGCCATGTGGATTTTTGTATGGATCTACAACTAGGGGTGGTGTTCTCATGTGAGTGTGTGTGTGGGGGGGTGGTGTATGTGAGTGTGTTTCATTCAAATTACCAAACAAAACCCACGTCTTAGACGTACATGCCCATGCCGTACATGGTGCTCCAATCGACGCCCTGGAAGCTGGACATGTCCACGTTGGCCAGCGCATAGTTTTGGTAGGCAGCCGCCGGATTGGCAGCAGCGGCGGCGGCGGCAGCAGCGGCATTCAGGGGATTGCCGGCCATCAGGCCCGCCTGCTGTGCGGCAGCGGCCAGGCTGTGGGCTCCGGCGGCACCGGCTCCATTCGCGGCATTGGCCGCCAGGGCGGCAGCCGCTGCTGCCGAGTGCGCCTGCGAAGCGGGGTTCGAGACGGCGTTGTGGTGGCTCTGCTGCTGCTGCTGGGCGGCGGCTACGTGGGCGTTGTGGGTCTGCTGCTGGTGGTGGTGCTGCTGCTGTTGCTGCTGCTGGTGATGATGGGCAGCGGCGGCCACGCTCTGCGCCTGATGGGCCTGCATCAAGGCAGCGTTGGCAGTGGCGGCGCTGGCGGGGATCGAGTAGGGTGCATATCTGTGAAGCAAAGTATTAGTCAAGTTCTCAAACTCGAAAGTATCTTTACCCACCTGACGCTGTGCAGCGCTGTCTGCGGATATGTAGTCAACAGCTTGCCGAAGCCCGCCTGATTGGCCATCGAGGCTGCTGCGGCGGCGTTTTGTACTTGAAACGGATTCTGTGATATGAGGGCAGCCTGCTGGGCGGCGGCGGCTGCTGCCGGCGATTGCAGCAGCTGTGTGGGATTCTGGAGCATGGCCAGCGGGTTCATGGCGGCCACACCGGCGCCGCGGGCTCCAATCAGCTGGCCGGGAGCTGTGGGCAACTGTACGCCCAGGGTGCCCAACATGATGCGCTTCTGGAGGAGCTGGGCGGCCGGGGTGACCGCCTCCTTCGGCTGGGCCTTCTTGCACTCGACCTTCTTGTTCTTGATGGTGTGGAAGTGGATCTCGCAGACGCGATCAACCACATCCTCGTTCTCGAAGGTAACAAATCCGAAGCCACGATGGCGCTTCGTCTGCTGGTCCATCAGCATGACCGTTTCCTCCACGGGCCCAAACTGGCTGAAGTAGGCTTTGACCTCCTCGGCGGAGGTGTCCTGCGAGACGCCGCCCACGAAGATCTTCTTGGTCTTGTTGGCCTGGCGAGGTCGGTTCTTTGGGGTGGCGTGCTTGGGATCGATCTTCTTGCCGTCGAGTGTGTGAATGGGCACCTTGAGGACCTTCTCCACGGTGCAGGGTTCTTGGAATGTGATGAAACCGAAACCGCGACTACGCTGTAGGTGTTCAATTTATGATTTGTGTGTGTGTGGGTGGGGAAGAAAAACAAATAAATACGAATACATTAGTTTAGAGAAGATTAAGTTCATAACAAAGAGAGCTTCGGTTAGAGGCGACTAAGTCTAAGTTGCAAATGTTGTAGTTATATAACTAGGATTAATAATCGTAAAATGTCCTACGGAACGTTAGCAAAAGTCCAACAAAGTAAGAATCAATCAATTCGATCGGAACTCGATCTTCCACAAGTATATAAAAATTATATATATAAAGATATATGTAAACACAGATACGGATACAGTTTATATGCATGTATGTAGATGGCTTTATCGACTGAATTGGGCGTGGCCTTTTTACGCTTTTGCTCATCAAATTTGCATTGTTTTTTAATTTGTTTTTTTTTTTTTCATTTCGTGGAGTAAACACAAACAAGTTTTAATTTAAATCCAAAGAACACAAAATATGTTTCAACTAAAAACTAAAATTCTTCTAAGTATACTTTTGCTTTGTTAACAGAATACCAATATTTATACGCAAGTAGATCGATCGTTATATGGTCAGTTGCTAAACTGGAACATACATATATCATAGAAACATTACGAAATATATGCATTCAACGTGTTCTCCATACTGATGCGGCACCCCTCTAGATCCCAGATATATGTAGGTACAGGAGGCATAGATATATACACGAAAACTGGAGGATACCAAAAACATTCGTTCACTCAGCTGCGAATGCGAACTCAACTCAAGGATACAAATGTATGTGGCAATTACATATGGTGTATGTGGATAGTAAGGCTTTAATATGTAGAAAAGTGGGAATAGTGCGTTTCAGAGCTACAATAAGTTTATTTACTAATTTAAAAGTACTTAAAAAACAATATTTTTGTCAGTTTTTTAATTTTAATATTACAATATTTGTTTTAAAAAGGTCTATAATAGTTCTAAAACGCACTGTGTTCAATATAGGAGTATTAGAAAAAGTGGGAATGCTCTAGATATGTGTTCTAAAAATGATCTAAAGCACTTTTAGTTGTGGCTTCTTTATCTTGCAATTGAACTTTAACCCCGTTTTGCCATACAATTCGTTTTCATTGGTTAGTTTTGCTTAATAATTACTTAATAGTTTTTACAAAGAATGAGCATCGAATGTGTGATATTTGTTGCTTAGTCTAATTAATTATTCTCGTACCGGTTACATATAATACAGTAATGGGGGATACAATTGTTTTCTTAAGCCTAGGGCAAAGTATACATTTTATCGTACATAATTCCAGAGAGAAATAGAGAGAAACTATAAGACTACCTACCTAAAGAGAAAAATATATAGTTTCTAGTTTAATATTTAACCCTCGGGTAAATTCCTTTTAAAAGACGAGCTTTATTTATGGGCGGGGATTTGTGGGGTAACACAACTAGCTACATACATATACAGGGCCTAGGATATATCCTATGAGTTTCGATTTATGAAATTATGCCGAATTTTGGGTGTTCTATTTACTAAGCATAATGGATATCTTCCAATTAGTGTGTTGATGTTACAAACGGGGTCCCAAAAACAAAAAATCAGCGACGCAACACAACAGAAGAATGTTTTGTTCGATAAATATTCGAACTACACAACTTAAAATGTATGGCTTACTTTATTGTTTGGTTAATTTTAATGATTCGATATGCCAAATAAAATTAAAAAGCAGTAACTAAACACATACAAACAAAATGGCGGATAATGGTTATTTATAAGAATGTCTACCTTTACGGGGTCTTGTAATATGGTAATAAGTTATAATATTGGGTACATTATGCTAAACTAAGGTTCTTATTTATGTTACACAATCAATTCAACAGTTGCCAGGACGATTTTCGATTCCATCTTACACTAAGGTGGGGTATTGAAAAGTATTATTGGGGTAAAGCACGCCTCTTTAAACTAGAGTTTGAATTGAGTTCTAGGTTCAACAACGGTGTAAGATATGGAAGGTAAACTCGTTAGTTCGATTTGCTTTCGAGGCGTGGATTTTTATTTTTGTTGAATACTTTTTTTGATTTTTGGGTGAGAAACGCTAAAGTAAACCAAGTACACAATACGGAGTACGAGTACGATTAGGAGAGTACAAGAACGAGTACATTCAATTAGAGATACGATTACAATTATGCAGTTATTATTATTGCTCAGAGTTATACGATATACGAGAGTTACGATGCGCCAGTATTGAGAGTAATTCAAGTACGCTAAACGTTCTCTTTTTTTATACAGTAGTTAAAGTACTTGGCGATTGCTTTTGTGGGTTTTTTTTGCATAAAATGTACCTAAGCCGACGCTGGTTCATCATCCTGTGGTTGGGCCTCGGTGGTTATGGTTACCTGGTCCCCAGGTATTCGCTGCTCAGGATCCTTTAACGGCTTCCGGCCTGGTCCTTGACTCGAGATTCCTCACTTTTGGTTGTGGTTTTATGTTTATTAAAATTATGTTATGTTTAGTAGTTCATACATTTAGTTTACATCATTATATGTCTAGCTATTTAGTTGACTGATCTTAGGTGCTTATGGACTACAGTATTCCCCCCAATCATCGGATCATCGCAAGGATCGTCTTCACAGGCGATCTGCGGCCCGAAGACAGTTGGTAAACCAGTTTTCTTTTCGCTTTGTTTGTTTCTTGTTTTTCTGTGTACTCTTTTTCCCATTTCAAGGAGGGGGAGAATGGAACAAAAGGTGTTTTGTGTGTGTGTATATCTTTCGGGGTCTCTCTACTCGAGGGGACAGGACACAACCCCCGTTAGTCGATCGCGACGGCGAATATAACTGCCCTATCATGCAGTCGTAGCAGTCCGACTCATTCCGTAATTGCGCAATTGGCTCGCAAACAACCCCAGGTGTGTGTGTATAGAATTTGTCCTGTGCCGAATCCTACTCTATATCGAACCAGAACTCGAACCCTAGCCGCGGAGGTCGCAGGAACAGCTGCTGCGCCGGAGGAACAGGACTCGGAACAATGCAGCCGACGAGGCAGCTGCTGTTTTATGGCCCGAAAGCAGCGCGCGCGCTCTTTTTCGTTGGGGAGCCAGAGCCACATTGTATATAATCGAATGGAAATATATTATATATGTGTGTGTAGCGACTAAATGCATGTAGGATGTGTGGATAATGTCCGCTTATCAAGCGGACAAATTGCTCAAAGCATTAAGCATTTCCAAAAAGTCAATTTCCGCTGCCATAACTCTGCTCTTTTGAGGGAAACCTTTCCTATCGCTAAGATATATGTTCCAATAATTTGTCATCATATCTACATACTATACCTTTGAGGTTTCTTAGAAAGAAACAAGGTAATCCCAAAGGTAGTTTCAAAATGCATTTGTTTGCTTTTAATCAAATAAAAAACAATAAATCAATGGGGAACCTAAAATAGATAGGATTGAAAAAAAAAATTTTTTTTTTTACTCTTAAATAAATTGAAATGGAAATAATTACTTTTTCTTTACTTAGTTTGCTTTCAATCAAATAAAATTCAATAAATCAATGGAGAACCTTAACTAGGTAGGATTGAACAAAAAAAAAATTTTTTTTTTATCTCTAATAAATTGAAATGGAAATAATTACTTTATCAAATTTTTCGCTCCTAAAATATCATCTCAGGCCTCAAACTTCTCAGGAAATTCGTTGGCCAGCATGTTTATAAGAAAATTGATACACCCTGCATACAAATTATGACAAGGAAATTGGTTCTTAGGTTCGTGTCCCAATAAACAGTTCCGAGTGGATCAACCCCGACAAGCTGATCTACATATAAAACCTGATTAAATTCAATTTTGGGTTTGGGTTCGGTGCTGCGCTCGTCCTCTTTCTCCGCTTTCTTACTTTGATTCTTTTGTTTTTGGCACGTAACGCCGAAAGAACTGTAATTCTAAACCTCGGCTGGAGGGCTCAGTAGAAAAGGAGGATGCAAAGAGGGCGACAAAACCTGCAGTTTTGCAGCTGTGCAAAAGGTAAATCACAAAATGGTAGCTGTAAACCCGAAAGCCAGGGGGATTATGTATGGATAGGTAGTACATCATCATCAACATCATCTCGTGTATACGACATAGACATATTATAATAGTGAAAATAGAGGATATTTCGGCTTACCTGGGTGACGGGATCCTTCATGATGAGCACATCGGTGACGGTGCCGAACATGTTGAAGTATTCCTTGAGTTTGTCGGACGACGTCTGCCAGCTGAGGCCGCCGACGAAGAGTTTGCCGGGTGCCGGATCGGAGCCACTGCCTCCGCTGAGGCTGGGCGTGGATCTGCCAGAGGAGCCGCTCTTGTTGCTTCCCCCCATGGCCGCTGGCCCGTTATTCTGTCCCGCTCCAGCGGAAGCGTTTACATTCTCCTTCAGCAGCGCGAGGGCCGCCTGTTGGGCCTGCTCCTGCTTGGGCTGATCCTGTCCAGAAGATACCACCACTGAGTTTTGTGACACCTGCACCGCCTGCTGTTGTGATTGCTGCTGCTGTTGGGCGGCACTCTTCAAGACCGCCGCTGTGGTCAGTCCACCGCCGATGGCGGCCACCCCATTGTTGGCTATCGAAGCCACCAGCGCCTGATGGAGATCCCTGTTGTGGTGCGGATCTATGAGGCCCGCTGCTGCGGCGGCTGCGGCTGCAGCGGCGTTCTCCATGGGATTGCTGCGGGTGTAAAAGAAAGTGTCAGCGGTGAGCAGGTGATCCTCGCCACCAGCGGTGGGTGGCGGCGGCTGCTGGTGGTGCAGCATGGTGGCGCCCTCCTGAAGCGCGTGCATTTCCTGCTTTATCTGAATTTTGAAGGCCGTTGCTGTGGCAGTTGGTCAAAACGAAATGGGTTTTTTTTTGCTGTTTTCCTTTTCGGGTTTTTAGTGTTTTTTTTTTAGAAAAAGTCTGTTTTTAGCCACTTGTACGGTTTCCAAAAAAAAGTTAACTCTTGTTTCTTCCTGGTTTTTTTCCGACTGTTCTTCGGTTCTTCTTTTTTCGCCACTTGCTTTGACTACGCTTCCCTTTTTTTCGGCTCTACTTTGTTGTTGCCAATGGCAATGAATTTCGTGTTTTTTTTTGTTGCTCAGCAAGCTTGCGAATTAAAGCCAAGGGCCAAAGCCATAAATAAGTGACTAAACGATTTCGGAAATGTTCTAACTGCACGACACTGAATTTATCCTGTTTTTATTCTGTTGCGGCCTGCGTTTTTTTAGTTTGCGGTTGCGACTGCGCAGTTTGAAAAATGAAATTCGAATGTTGCTAAGTCCGCTGCTTTAGCGCTGCCCTCGCTCTGCCTCTGCCGGCGTTGGACGTCAGGATTTCCGAAGCAGCGTGCGCAGGGAAGCAAAAAATACCAAATGACAGCTGTTTTGACAGCTGAACAGTACTTTTTGTTCCTGCACTAAAGCGCCACCTATTAAACTCTGTTAATTAACAGCGATGCTAATACGTCACATAGAGAAACTCTGTTAGCAAAGTAGAGACAGGCGTAGACGTAAAAGGGGGTCAAAAATATATTGGAATATTTTGGAAAAGGATTTAAAATTCATTTTATAAACAAATTTTGAAATGTAAAATCTGCATTAGCATTAAACCTACCCCTCTAAAAATTTCTATGTACGCCCATAAATCATCCAAAAAAGAGAGTGCTTGTGAGAGTGCAGAAGAAAGGTGACAACAATGTAGAGAGTGCAAAATGATGTTCATAATATTTCCAACCACTTGAAAAATCTTGAGATCAACACAATTTTGAATGATTTATGATAGGAAAGTGAAACTATTAAGGCATTTAGTGCTTAAAGACTGACACTTTATTGATTGACTTCTGATCATTAACAATTAGCACCTAAGATTTCTCAGACTACTATATCAAGCCCTAGCCGTGAAAATATTACAAGCGATATTTGGCAATTTACCGAACCACTAATTTTAAATAATTATAAAAACTAAAGATTTTAAATTACTTTAATTTATCGCGGTTAGGGCTACAAAATTAATATTCTTTATTCACTCTAAATTCAATTTCCGAAACGAAAGTCTTTGCGAATACGGCTCAATATAGTTGTCTGCAAGGATATTTAAATCTTTGAAATCCTATTCCAGACTATTATTTGGGTTTTATTCCACAGGCAATACCGATCATCGTAATTTCGGCCATCGCTTTTGGCGTCGAAGTGATATCCTGGATAAAAATCGCTCTCTCCAGGCACGATGTTTCTTACACTGCAAACTCAGCCGCGTGTGATAATCTCGAGACTCGAAATAGTTATTTCTACCCAGCGAAATACCTGAAGGTGAGTCGTGTGATTTTAACCTGAACCAGAGCGAATTCAAAGTACCGTTTTCCACAGTTTATGAGGTATAATCAAAAGTGCGAAGTTCCATGCGGTTTGATTCGGGCCAGACAAGGGGACACAGCAGGACCTTCATGTAAGTTACTTTCCTAATTGAAAAATTAAAAAACTCGTAGGATGAGTACATAATAAAGTACAACTTTACATATGACTAAGCTCTGTCTTCTACAGTTGAATCGGAGCAGGATAAGAAAAAAAAATAATATGAATATGGATTGGAGGTCGGATCTGTGGTAACAATACACATCACTTTGGCCGGACTCCCCGCAATTGCTTGGTATGGATTCGAGGGTTCGGATCTACTAAGCTGAGCTTCCGAGGCCTCCAATCCATATGTAAAGCAGTTGCAATGACCGGAAGAAAATTGAAGCCCAACGAGAACCTGTTTATAAGCAGTTTTCGAAGGAAACCACAAAAACGAAATAGTTCAAGGAATTGGAATCGAATGCTTTCGCTGCAGGATCGAACTTGGGTATTAAGTCCTGTTGATATATCATTTTACAATCCAATTACAAATTCTAAGTTTCATACGAAAAGTCAAGAAGAAAATGTAGGAAAATCGAAACTTAATAATTACAAAGAAATTGTGTACCTAAATTGCCAAATAAAATAACAAGAAAACATAAAATTGCACCTCTAGTAAAATAGCAGCGTTTTCTTTTTAATTCTTCTAGCGTAAAATAGTTAACTTTCCTTTGTTTTTGATGTCAATCTCAAACTAAGCTATACTTTGTCATAGGTCCTTCCCATTTTGGTGATATCAGTAGTTGGTTTGTTCATCAAAGTTGGCGCCATGATCAGGCTGGGTCTGGTCAAGGACGATGTCTGGTTTACCAAGGATTCAGCATACTTTGAGTATTTCGAGACTCGCCAAGGTCCTTGGTATAAAGCGAAGAGTCGCAAGGTATGTATCAATCAATAGTTAACTATTATACTAATGACATTTACTCTTGATTCAATATTTATTACCCTTTTATCCATTTCCACAGTGGGGTGGCCGTGATGACTATGAAATGCCACCCGGCGCGATCTTGGCCAGACAAGGCGATGTCAATGGCCCGTCATGTAAGTTACAAAATACGAAAGATTCTATAAAAAAATGATGTTTATAGAAAAATTTAAAAAAACGGTTATTTTGCTGTTTTCTATATCCCCTATCAAATATTCTCTTCTAAATTCCTTAGTTGTTTTGAGATATAAACATTTTCAGCGCTTCCCAGAAATTGTCCCTTAAAATTCTTAAACCCACGTTTAAAACTGAGATATTCTATTATTTTGCCGTAGTATTTTACATTTCTTTTTTGTCACCTTGCCAATTTAAAAATCTGGGATGCGTTGAAAATTTTCACGATCATCGTGGATAATGCCAACTAATGTAAATGAAAATTTTCCATGCATTCCAGTTTCGCAGGGCGGTGACAAAAAAGATGATGACGGTCTGAGCATGAAAACAGTTGCAGGACATGCACTTGTCACTGGGGCAGCCTTGGGTTTAGCAGCCATGATATAGAAAGTTATAAGACGGAGCATACTAGATATAGAAAATCAAAGGACGAGGCTCTTTTACTTCCATTGAAACCCTCATTTATTTATTTGATTGCGACCTGTATCCTACAGTTGAGAAGGACGAAAAAAAAAAGAAGTAAGGTTCGCCTGGATGGGAGATGGTCAGATTACCATTGAAGCTATGTATTTCATAGACCTGACCATACGACTACCATCCTGTCGTCTGGCTCTGAGGTTCAGGATCCGCTGAGAACGATTTCCTATTATATGCTGATAAAAGAGTTTTAATACATGGTACGAGTATGATTTTTATTTGCAATCGAATTCAATTGATGTTATTTCTTTCTCAGGAAGGCTCCCCATCTTTCTACTGAGACTTTCGAGTGCAATATACACTGGAAAATGAAGCGTATTTTCAAATTACTAGTGAAAAATTAACCGAGTGTATATTTATTTAATTATAAAATACTAAATATTTATTTAAAGATTTTTTTTTTATTTTAAGTTTGGTTTCAATCACCAATAACTCTGGACAAATAATTCTTTCAGTGTATCCGCACCGTTTTATTTGCAGCGACATCTAGCGGTTGCCAAAGCAAATACAAGTGTGGCGCCCTGCAGCGGAATGTATGGTAATGTATGTAAAAAAGGTCCTTTCTACAAAATATTTTAAGGCTGTGTAGAATTCAAATAGGGAGCGTGTCTCTCCTTAAAATATATACAGTCTAACTTCCATAATTTGAACTACTATCTAACAGGAGAAAATGAAGAGTCGATCTAAAAATTTTAAAATAATTTATGTATTTCTAAAGTTGTAAAAGTCTTATGAAAAAGGACCTTCCTTCGTTAAGTTAAAATAGCATTAAAGAGAAATATTAAGCTCCTCAAGTAAAATTAGTAATGACACTGAAAAAATCCCTTCAGGGCAGCAATGATATGTGGATAGGAGCCCAACGACAAGCGGTTGTAACTAAGTAAAACAACATAAATAACTCGCTTAAATATGAATATGTTTTGATAATGCCCTTAGCAAATTGCTGTACCTTTTGTGTGGACATCCCCTGCACGTCCTTCCCTCCTTCCACTCAGACATAAGCTCATTTTCCAGGGCGCCTGCGCTCTGCACGAAATCCAAAAAGGAGGAGAGTTTGCTCGCAAAGAAAAATCCCTAAATAAAAAAAAATTGGTCGCTGCTTGGGACAATTTTCAGTCTTAAATTGGGACCACACTTCATTTTTTTGTGTGCCTAATGGAACGCATGTGTGTGTGGGCAAAAACAAATCGTGACTGCGTTATGTGCGTTATTGATTTTTGGCCCAGGAAATGGGAAATAATGCCAAAGGATATGAAATTTATTAAAATAGATTGCGAAATAATTCAATGAAGATGTTGAAAGACATGCTTTGATGGCAGGGGCGTGGGGGTGGCATTTTCGGGTGGGGTTTCCACCCGCACGTGTGTGGCTGTGTGGGTTTTCCTGCATCGGTTGTTGAACTTTCCGAAGCGACGTCGTCGTCGTCTGCAGAATTTTTTGCCGTGTGAAAGACGTCTGTCAATTTTATGGCTACTGACCCAGAAAAATGGAATGCTAAATAAGCCCTTTGATGGTAAGTGGTGGGGGTCACGAATAAAGCAAGGATTTGCTTGCGAAAGTTGTGTGGGAAATGCCCGAAAATGTTGATGGCGATGACATCAGCAGTCGTCACCACGATATGTAATTCGATTAGGCGCACTTAACGTCCGCCCTTCATATAGAAACCCCTACTGTTCCCATCCCACGCCTCGCATTTTAATTGCGTCAAATAAACAGCGGGGAAGGTGCTTGGTCACGAGCCATCATCCAACTTTTTATGGCCTCCCCTCGGACTGATGGCGCACACATTAAATTAAGCACTCAAAGGTGACTTGATATATTTAAGGACTTTGTTCAAGACGTAGCAAACGAGGGAAGCCAAGTTTGTTGGGTAAGCAAACTTAATAAGTATTTAAAGTGTTATATAGCGATTTTTATGAGGATATGATATGATATAGTGATCCCATTTCTATAAAATATATGATATTATTATTTTAATCTTAGGAATATTAGAGATCTATTTGGAATTTATTTATGTTATATAACTATTATTTATGATGATATGATATAGTGATTCCATTTCTATAATATATCATATATTACTAGAATCTAAGGTAGCGCAGATATCTATATTTAAAGATATTTTTTTTTATGATATTTTCAAGGAACTAACGATCCTGGCGATTAAAAATAACCATAGAATAGTGAGAAAAAAAATATATTTTTGGAGATATTACCTATTATTAAATTTACCAACTTTTAAGAACCAAGCTCTTTCAAAGACTGATAAATCGAATCCTTCGACACATTTTATGTGCCACCTGAAATCACCAGTCTATTCCCAAACTGTCCTTTAACGACTCCCTGGCTCAAAGCAGCTTGTCAGGACAAAGTACCGTCTAATCCGCACCGGCTATCCGATGACAAACTGCAATCTGAAAATAACTCAATCCACAGGACTGTTGGTCGTCTGAGTGTTTTCCCCCGGGCCAAAAATTGCAATGCAATTTACCGAATCCGTTGCCAGAAACAACAATAACAATCGGGAGGGGGACACCAAAAAAACAACATAAGGACCAAAAACAAATTGCTCGGTGTTCGGCTTTGCTCTTCAAAAGCCTCCAACAATTTCCCACTCCTTTTCACCTGCCGTTGTGTCCTTTGCCCTGGATTTTCCCACCCAAGCGAAGTGCATAAAATTTATGTAGACTTAAAATTGCAGTTGAGTTGAAAACCCAGAGAGAGAGAGCGCGCGGTATTTTCATTGAGAAAAATGCCACAAAATACAAAATGCTATGGACGGCAACTCTTTTCGGGGCTAAAAGCATATGGCGCAACTTTATTGTTTTTACATTTGATTTTTCCAAAAAGGAAGGTGGGATACGGAGGCACTTGCACTGGGCAAAGTGCAGAGGGTCCTCGGAAAACGCCGCATAAACTTTGGCTCGGGGAAAAAGTCTATATATCATATATGTGCGATTTACGGGGGGTGGCTTTGCTGTCGTTTTGTGAGAACTGGAAAGCAGCGAAGCTGACTGGAAGAGCAACCACCCTCGGAAAAGAAGCGCCGGCCCGTCGTACACCGAGCAAAAATCTGCTCTAGTAAAACGCATTTTCACCGGTGCGGGACATAAATCCCGCTGCGAGAGCGAGACACAGCGAGGGCAGTGCGAAAGAGATGGCTGCAAGAGCAACCCCCTGAAATCGGGGGAGATATTTTGCAATTGGAATGCGCGCGCAACCCTCGAAAGCCGACGAAAATCGAGACGATGGTGGCCGCTACCCTGGGCTGCCTTTCAGTCAACTTTGGGTTTCCGTACGTGCAATTTCTCCCGGACCGATGACGGATCACACGGACTTCGAAAGCGGGCCAGAAACTAACCCAAATCCCTTTTGGATAGCCCCCACACCTACATAGAAACACTTCACACCCCCCATTCAACCAAAATGTGTTTCAGCTAGTGAATAAAGTGTGCTAAACTAAACCTAACTAAGAGATCCCGAGAAAAGGATATATATACGCCTCGAAATCGGACGCTTGCCATTGATATTGTCCTGTCACAGCAGTATTGTAACTCTATACTATAGCTTACTGCTGGGTCGGGGCATTAACATTGTTGAGCGTCATTAGCAACGAGAGGCGGCAAGGAAAAGACCGAGGAAAACGCACCAAGCTCGCTTTTCCGGCTTGTGTGGAAAACACACTCGCACACTGCGGCTGTGTGTGTATATGAGCAACCGGAAAAATCAATTTTCCATTTTTAATTCAAAGCTCACACAGCACAGGACACTCGCACACACGCACACAACGGCTATGTATATATGTGTGTGTGTGTATCGGGCCAAAAAGGGATAAGCAGGATGCTGCAAATTCTGCAGGGCGAGCGAGAGGCAAGCAGAGAGTGAGAAAGGGACAGAGGCATCCGAGAGAGCAAAGAGAGAGATTCAGCATATAGGGATAAATCCCATTTCGTGTAGACAAAAGCTGGGAAAATTAATCAAAATCAGTTTAGGAAAATTAAGCAAAATTATACTTATTAGTTTGGAAATAGTAAAATAGTATAGTATTACAAAATTCCTAACTTTTTATAAAGATTTCACAAATAGAAAGCCCAAAAAGAGGCAGCGACCACTCCCTGATTTTTCTCACTTTTCGTGGGTGTCTCTGGGTGGGCTTAAGAAAGGCCTTTTAGGGAGGGGGGATGCAGAGGCGTACCCTCATTTTTTTTCTGCACCAAAAATTGTTGCCAACCCGAAAAGCCGGAAAAAGTTTCTGGGAAATGCCCAAAAGTTGCACCAGCATCAGAGGCAGAGCATCATCATCATCATCGTTAGCAACCCCTAAATATAATCCCAATGCATTATCTCGGCAAGAGGGGCCTGCACAGGAATACCGAATAACAAAAAAAAAATCCAAAGAGATGACAAAGAAAGATGATGAATTGGGAGATTGAGGGCACAACAGCAGCAGGGACAGCTGAAAAATGGCATTTAAATGCAGTTCAAAGAGGACTTTGGGGTGGGGAGGACCTGAGAAATCCTCGCTAAGGGTTGCTCTCTGAAATCTCACGTTTCTGCAGTTTGATGACGATGATAATAATGGCCTAGCTATATAGGATTAGTCCTTATAGAGGGGTGGGGGACTCGAAATTTGCCGGCCTGCCATGCACATGCTGTTGCTATTTCGTCAGCAAGGATCAAAGCCTTTTTGGGCGTTTCTCGGCAGCTGCGGCTGTGTGCGTGTGTGTATCTGTGTCTGTGTCCTGTGTGTACTTTGCCTAAATACTTCGAAATTGGCCAAGCGTTTGTTGTGCCCATCAAATTGACAGTGCTTAGCTTTGCTTGAGGTAGCCAAATTGTTTCCACAATCGAAGAGAGGGTGTGCTGCATTTATCCTGGGCATCCTTGTGCCATGATTAAGGATTAAGGGTGGCTGCATTTAATATGCACCGGCGGAAGTGAAGTGCTCTCCGTTCGAAATGAAAATGTAGCAGTTGACATGCAAGCAATGAGTTGGAATACTTAATTCGAAGAGGATTACTCATCTGCATTTCGTCACATTTCATACATATTTTCTAAATTTCTTAAAAATCTTCATAACGCTTTTAAAATGATAAATATAAAATTTTTAAATATAAAGTACTAAAATTATAAATTGAATTTATAAAATTAAAATTAAAATACTTAATTTTATTATGTAATTAAGATTTAGAAACAGAATAAATATAGATATTTTTCAATTTGAATTTTTTTCTGTTGGAAACCCATGATTTCTTAAAAAATATAATATAATAAAATTACCTTGAAGGAACATTTTTTTAAATATTTTATCATGAAAAAAACGAATAAAATTCCATTAAGGATTTTATGAAGGACAATGACATATTCAACACCTAAATAAACATGTCAAAAAGTTGATAAGTATTTTCTATGCCGGCTAGCAACCTATATTTAACACACCCACCATTAACCCTTTTAAATGATTAATTGCCACAACAATATAAAAAAACAGGGACAAGTCTCTGGCACAACAAAATAAACGGAAGCTGGTGATAAAAAGTGCGGAAATTACGTTGACCTAAAAATAAAATTGCCAACCAAGTTTGCCGGCACTGCCACCTAGACACACACACACACATACATAGAAGGGCCAGAAAAAAGAGAGGGAAAAGGATACGGAAAGAGACAGCAGGACACGCACTTGCACTCGTGCACTTCAAATATGATGAAAAGGTAAACGCTGCACTCAAACAAACGCACACGACATCAAGGGACCCGACGTAAATGGCAGAGGATTTGGCAAGGATAAGGAGCAGATATGTATATGTGGGCAAGAGTCCTTTCGAGGCTGGCTGTGCATGTAAATGCGTGGAAGAGCTGAAGGGTTAAGGTAAGTGGTTCCCCGTAACCACCGACGACGATTGGTCCTTCCCATCCACAGCCATATGCAAATTGTCGGTGCTTTTGTGAGCTTATTAAGTGCTTGAAAGTGCATTACAAAAAATACACACCCACATGCGGAGCCACAGGGGAGGAGGGGGGTGGCTGCCTGCAAGGGGGGTGCTTGGGATGGGGGATCAAGGACCTGCAGCCGGAAAAATGCTTTCAAGTCAACCCACTCGGAAATGAGAACCCGGCGACTGCTGCTCCCTTTTCTCGCTCTCTTAACCAGAATGACAGCTTCGAAATGAGCAAGTGCACTGAGAGAAATTGGAATCTACAATAGAGAATATGTTTTAAGAAAAGCCACTAACAGTTAAATAGTTTGCACTATTAGTATTTCAGCACCTATGATATTCCGTTAAGTGATTAAATCTTAATTCCTCTCAGAATATTTAGTACTTGCTTTAAAACTTTTTAGTGATTTTTAATTATAATCTCCATAATTAAAAAACTTTGAAAGATCGTTAAATTTGTACTATCAATTGGAAAATTTGAACAATATTATAATTATACGTTTTAAAATGCCAAATAAAAAAAATTTTTATATAAAAATTCCAGCTTAGTTGTTATTTTTAGATAACCAATGCAAGGGTCAACCTATTTTTTTTTTCACTGTAACAGACGAAACAATTTCAACCGCCGGAGCTTCGCCCAAAACACATGTATTGCTTACAAAAGTTGTCCTGCTTTCGGTGTAATTTTGCTAATTAAAAGGTGTGACAAAAGTGGGGCCAGCGCCCCATAAAAAGTCTCAAATTACCGAAAGCATCCTTCAACAAGTATGTGGCAAGGACAGTTGGCCAGGAGCTGCAGACCACAACCCAGATTCTTGCTCATTTGCATACAATATCCTCGCAGGTGAAAGGCAAGAATGGAGGTCCTCGTCGTCGGGGGAGCAAGGGTGAAGAAGCCCCTGAAGATGCCACTTGAGGTTGTCAGACAAGCCAGACATCGTCGGCAAGTGGCCACTTTGGCGTCTGAAGGACTCTGTAGAGCCGGAAATTTCTCTCGGCTCGGTGTCCTCTGAGGCAAATTACCAAACAGGATGCCGGTAAAGAGAACCAGTTAGCTAAGAACCCCATCAGAAAATATTAGGCGGATATCCAGCAATTGACATAATTACAACAAAAGCTATAATTTAACTTTTGGGAGGAAATTAGGACTTTTAAATAGCGCTTGGGACTTTTTAACAAAATATTTTGTTGAAGGTAAAAATTTTAATATTTCAAAGTCCTTCCTTCAATTTTCAAGAACTATACCTCCTAAAAAGATTATCATATCACTTTGAAGTTTAAGGAGTGTAATATAGACAACTTTAAAAGAAAAAAAATATTTTTTTAATATAAAAATATTTTAATAAAAAAGATATAAAAAATAAACATGAACATTTTCTCACTTTGCCTTGTTTGAATTCGCCTTCATCTAAAAGCTCCTATAAAAGCACTCATCCTTTATAGCTAAAAAGCTTTCCTGATTGGTAAAGGAGCTTCGGCAGGATATAATTTCATCCAGGACATCTATCAGAAGCTCCCCTAAAAGCTCTTAAATAAAGCTTTGATATCCTTTAACAGTTGTAGGATGAAAAGGATGCACTTCAACAGAGTGTTAACAGAGTAACTCTGCTAATTTAACATAAGCTAAATTAATATTTTTTTATTAAGTAATATTTATTATGCTAGGAAATGTCCTGCTAAAGAGTTTTTTTTAAGGAAATACTTATTGCGTCCGGTTAAAAAATACTTTTTAAGAGCTATAAAAATTAATTAGAAACTGAAATCAACTGAGATGCTTGTAAGAATGCCTACAAAAAGTTTTCACTCAGCTTGAAGAGCCTACCATAGTTCACATTCTAATAATAATTTTGAAGTGATGCTACTTCCTTTGCCAGCCATCAAATTTGATGTCAACAATCTCACTCAGCCTTAACTGATGTAACAAATTCGTTTATGCCGCTCATTGTTTACCCCACAACAGCAACAACGCCACAAAGGGCATATACATATAAGGAATATAAGGCTGAGTCAGCAGCTTTGAGAAGACGCATCCTGCTTATGCTCGCAGGATGCAGTGCGACAAGTGCCACTTGAGAAAATGCTTCTTTTTTAGGACTAAGGGATGGGATACCCGCTCTACCCTCCACCCACATGAAGGGTGCACACTCGTCTGGTAAATGCTGACACCAAAGACCGGCTCAAGTATTCTGCGGGCAAATAGTCCTGGGAAGGGGACACTACAACCCATGGCCCCCATAGATCCCCACACACACATCCTCAACCAGTCTGAATATCCTCGTAATAAAAGTCACTCGAGTGACATTTTTGAGCTTGCGGCCATAAAGTAAAAGGCAAACAAAGCTCCGACTGCCGGAGTTCCTTTTGCCAGTCGCTGTTTTTAATCGATTATTGTCGCGTTATTGTTTTTTATGCCCCCCTCCCTCGCTCCCGCCCACATCTCTATCGGGACAAACAAATCCTGTCTGAGTGTCGCATTGCAACAACAATGGGGATGCTGGCGCAAAAAATGCAAATGCAGAAATCCAAGCACAAAAGATTGTACATTGAACTTGTGCCGTATCACCATCTCATCGCTGCGAAGCGAGGAAGTGATTTCGCGGGGGCGAATTGAAATGTCCTCGCATGTTCCGTGACATCATATTCAATATACCCCGTACATAATCCTGATAAGAGCGGGGTCTGAGATATGGTTACCTTCGTTTATCTTTCCCGGCTGCCTGAGGGTTCACTCGGTTTTTTTCTTGCTTCTACCCTACAACACGCTTTTCTCGTTGTTTTCGTCACGTTTTGCGATCGGCGATAAACCCAAAGGAAAACAGCAGGTCCTTCGTCGTCGTTCCTCAAGCAAGAAATGCACGCGCCGGATGTCGTTAGAATGGCGACCGCCACTTCCGGTGGGCGGAATTCGCGGAAATATGTGAACTTACCTGCAAAGTAAACAAAAACAAATGTGCAAATTTTCGATTAGTATGTTTTTGCCGCAGGCATAGGAAAATTTAATATGTGGAATAAGGCAATTGCGAGATTGAGATACTTAGTGTATTGAATATTAAATCAAAATTTGTATGGCTATCTTGTAATATTTTAAAAATGTTTATAAAGTATATTAACCAATTTAATTTAAAAATTTTATGGAGCAGGCAAAAATTTTTCTGAAATGGATGTTTATAAAGAATTTTTACTTATTTATTTAAACATTTTATGGAGAAGGCAAACATTTTTCTGAAATGGAGTCCTGAATCTAATATTCTAAAAATCTGACAGTAAAGAGTCTTTACTAAAGACTCCCCAAAGAGAAAGTAAAATCGGACTTCTGTTAAGCCTCGATAGCTCGAAAGACTGCAGGTTTGTAAGTAAGACTTAAAGAGGGATCTTAAAGATGTGGAGTATGTGAAAAAGTATAAAGAAATCAATCATTATGTGGAACCTAAACTTTAAACACTTTTTTTTTAAATACCTAAGTACTTAGTTATGTTATTCAACAACAATTTAACGAGTATTTTAGCCCGTATATTGACCTATCCCAAAAAATGTGTAGCTCCCATCATCATCGTGTGCTAAATAGTAAGAAACTTGGTCAGTGGCACATACTCCCTTCGTGGTTCCCCCCTTTTATGTCCACCCAACTCACTGCCAGAACTTTTGTTGACCCAACAGATTAGCAGCTAATGGGAGAGCACTCTCCCAGTAATTCCCGCCAACTCAGGCATTAAGGCATTAACAATTACCTCTCGTTAAGAAGAAATCAATGAAGATGAGAGTGGGAAAAAGTGTGAAGTTCTGCATATTAATAAGCCGAAACATAACATTGAACAAATATGAAGGTAAATGCTTGGATTTCGTTGAGTTCGGTTCAGTTTTCAGTCTCCGTTCGTTGGGGAAAGTACAGATAAACGAGCTATGGGAAATGCGGTGCTTTTGGTGGTCGTTTTGCAGGCAGGTGACTATCATCATCATTACAAATTGCTGGAGCTTCAGTAATGTACACAGTGAAAAAAATATCAGTGTTATTAGAAACCTTTTGTATAAATTCAAAAGAAATAAAGTTTACAATGAGAGAGTCCTAAAAATGTTTTCAAAGAGTGAGGAATGTATTTTCACAACCAAATCAATTACATTCTCAAGACCGAATCTCAATGGAAACCAATTTTTTCCCTGTGTGCCTTACTCATTTGCGGATTGGTCTAGTTGCACAGTTTCGAGCCTAATGCACTTTCATTTCGTTGACGCCAGTTTGTTTGTGGCTCGCTGCAGCAAAGCTGAAAGCGTCTGATTATAGGGCTGCCTCTGAGGACTATAATGTCGCTGCAGACAACAATCAATTGCAGGCGGAGGAGGAGGTGGCAGTGGCAAAGACGTATCCGAATCCGAAACCGAGACCCGCAGTGCAAGTAAAAGTGACAAATGAAGTGGAAAGTGCCCTCAGAATGGGAACAATGACGATGATGCGGATGAGAAATCGGGGCGGTGAGCGGTGGCAGACGAACTACTACTTTGACACACAAATGCCACTGCCGTCGTCTGGCCTAATGAGTCCCGACCGGCTGCCAATATCGAATGAGCAGCAGGAGGAGCATCATAACTTGGATGCCAACGGACCCAGTTCGGTTGAGCGGCAATTACTCCGCCTGCAGCCGGACTACAAATTGCTGTACAATGCCGAGCACCACACCTACTTCCACCTGCACACGCTGCGCATCCCGGAGGACATGGGCATCCGCCAGCCCGAACCAGGACCTCGACCATCGAAATCCGAGGAGCCACCGCATCGCAGGCTATTCCAGCAGGTCGTGGGCAACACACTGACCGCCGCCTTTGGCCTAAACGCCATGAACAAGGGGCAGGTGGAAATGGGCGGGGGTGTGGGTATGGACCACCAGGAGGTCACCAGCGAACAGGTGAATCTCTATGATGCCGCCTCGCTGCGCCGGTCGCGCTTCAGTCCCTTCAATCCCACACGGTGAGTGGCTGCAGGTGGAGAGCGACAGGGCTATTATCTACGATTTTTGAGTGCCATTTTGAAAGCCATTTTCGGGTTTTGAAAGCCGAAAGCACGTTATGCGCCATATTCGGGAGATTTTAAGATAAAGAGAAACGAATTTAGGAGAGAAATTAAAGGTCTATATTTTTTCTATAAATAATAATAATAAATACAAAAAAAAAATATAATTTGCTTATTGATATTAAAATAATATTTAACTTGAATGCAAAATTATTTATATAAAATATAATACTTGTATGCCTTCCATAAGGAACATTACCTACTAATATAAAAATTCCGAAAAAATTTGTTCTTCATAATTTAAATATACCACAATCTTTATAAAAAATACTAATAATGATACAATTTTGTATCACAATACCCACATAAAATGTTATCAGATAATGATACGAACTACTACATTTTTGTTTTAAAAACATATTTTAATATTTTTAATATTTTTCAGAATCCTCATTCATGGATGGCTGGGCAATGCGAATGCCAACATGTACAGTGCCCTACTCCCCCCCTATTTGGATCGTAAGAACGGCAACTATAACATCTTCACCGTGGACTGGGGACGTGGCGCCATCGCGGATTACATAACGGCCAGCTACAGGGTCAAACCGGTGGGCAAGGTGTTGGCCAAGTTCGTGGACTTCTTGCACCAAGAGGCGGGACTGCGTTTCGAGGATCTGCAGCTGGTGGGCTTCAGCATGGGAGCCCATGTGGCGGGTCTGGCGGGGAAGCACCTTCAGACTGGTCGCCTCCGAATGATCCGGGCTCTTGATCCCGCTCTACCCTTCTTTCGCTATGCCAAGGCAAAGGAGCGCTTGACCCCCGAGGATGCGGACTATGTGGAGGTGCTGCACACCAGCGTGGGCAGCTACGGCTTCGATCGACCTCTGGGCCATGCGGACTTCTATGCCAATTGGGGCAGCCAGCAGCCAGGTTGCTTTTGGCATGAATGCAGCCATTGGAGGGCCTTTATGCTGTTTGCCGAAAGTCTCTTGGGGGATCGCAGTAATACGACGGGTTTCTTGGCCAAGGGATGTCCAGCCGGTGAATGGCAGCAGTTGACCCGATTCCATCGTTGCCCAAAGGATACCGGCATTAGCCAGACCATGGGCGGTGATTTGGCCAACGCTACGGGGGATTTCTTGGCCCAAAGACAGGGTGTCTATTATTTCCAAACAAGCGACCAGCCACCCTATGTTTTAGCACAAAATGCCAGCTCGCAAAGGGGTGGCGGGGGCGCAAATAAATAAAGAGAGAAATGGCTGAGAGAACGAACGTAATGAGCAAAATGCAAGTGCAGTTCGCGTTTTTATTTCTAATTAGTAAGTGCATGTGTACTACACTCACACACGTGTTTGTTTGTTTGCCTGTGTTGTCCCATTTCTAAAAGCCGGCTGGCAAAATTAAAAAATGCTGCCATGTGTAAAATGCTTTTCATGCCAGTCGCAGGCAGTGAAAATAGCAAAAAAAAAGTAGGAAAATAGGGAGTAAAATTTATGAAAACATCCGTGCAGGAAATATAAGGACGAACACAAGGGCCGTGTGTAGTTCAGTCTGGAAAATCAACTAGAAATTGGTATGACCAAAAAAAAATGGGGAACAAAAACTAATCCTCTTTAACGAGACAGCACAGAGAAAAAATATTTAAAACATTTAAACTTTATGGATTTATTTTATTTGGTTTTAAAATAAATATATTTATGTTGTTAGAGTTTACACTTAGTTCAGAGATAATTTTATTTAATTGAGAAAAAAATGTAGGTTTATACTAAAAATAAAAAAAATGGAAAAATAAATTAAAATATTATTTATATAAAACTAAGAAAATAGTTCTTAATTTTAAATAAATTTTTATGTTGTTAAAGCTTACACATAATTCAGAGATAATATTATTTAATTGAGAAAAAAATTAAGGTTTATATTAAAAATAAAAAAAATGGGAAAATAAATTAAAGTATTAGTAATATAAATATAAAAATAGTTCTTAATTTTTTTTTTAATAAAAGAAGGTGCACTTCAGGCAGTGAATAAATGAATAAATAAATTTCGTATAAAAGTTGCCTTTTAGAACCAAGTTTAAGACAAAGAGAAACTTTATCGTGGGTCCCATTAAAATTTCAGCCCGCATGCTGGTATCATAAATTCCCAAACTTGGCTTAGCTCGCAAGTCAAGGTTTAATTGGCCGGGGCAGCAACACACTCCGCCGAAAGATGTAGCACACTTTGGGGCATTGAGACCTTGGATCTGGACAGAATGTCGCACGGCTGC
The DNA here is from genome assembly GCA_037075245.1 of Drosophila mimetica. Lineage (NCBI taxonomy): Eukaryota > Metazoa > Arthropoda > Insecta > Diptera > Drosophilidae > Drosophila > Drosophila mimetica. The sequence continues at coordinate 8,899,717 of JBAMCH010000023.1, read as the reverse complement.
CGCTAATGTGATTTTTACGCACCATTTGAGTGAGCAGCCAGCAATTCGCCAAAGGGCACAACAACGACGATGAAAACTTGGCAGCTGCGAATGGATGCCATAGAAAATAACGTGAACAAATATTGGCAAAAGCAACACAAATATGGCGCATAACATTCCCCAGAGTTAATAAAAAATAAAGGAATCACAAGGACATTTATTCAGAGCATTCATGTATTAACTCAAGTCTATTTGAATTCATTTAGCCAAGAAATTGCATGTAATTTTGTGTTTTTAGATGAGCACGTTTGCTTGTCCAAGAAAGAGCCATGAAAATATTTAAATAAATTGTTTGAAGTTTGCACATTCTAAAGTTTATCTTCAAAGTCATTGAATTGTATGTGAAAACTTTGATGTATTTTTAAGGAGCTTTCTTTGCAAGATTACTTGGTTTTTTACTTGAAAGGTTTATTGATTTGAGGTGGTGATATTTTTTCCTTACCACAAAATGGTCTCTAAATAATTCATTTTCTTCGAACTTAGATTAGTTTTAACTTAGTTATAGTTACACTAAATTAAATATTTTCCCTTCACTGACTGCGCAAACCGAATTTGCAATCATTCGCTTAAGCTTTATCACTTGCAGCAGCAATAATTCAATTAACTTGAGACAAAATTCACTTCGAGACTCGAGTATTAAACTTTTTTTCCTTGGTTAACTGGTCTGATTATTTCCTTACGGCCACACAAAAGAATCGAGTGGAAAACGAATCGAATAAAACCCGTCGACTGTTGCCAGTTGTGCACTGCAAAGCAAACTGAAAATGTTCTCAGCCAAATGGAAAGACTGCGAAAAAAAAAGAATGCAGAAAAGATGGCTAATTTGTGTCGCGTCTTCCAGCGAAGGGGTGAGTATTGGGGGAAGAGGGTTGGTGGGTGGCGGAGCAGCGGCGGTGGAGGTTACCCAGGGAAGCCTATGAAATGTGGCCCGCTCTTGAGCCAAAGAGTTGACGCACAAACTGCAGCAACAGTGAGCTGAAAACCCGAACGGAAAACTGAGCTGAGCCCTCAGACAATGCATTCCTAATTCCTGCCAGGGGGTGGGAAATTGACAGGAGATGGGGGTGGTAAGTCCCCCCACTAAAATACACAAAAAAAAAATTCTTTAAAAAATTCTAAAAAATATTATCGACATTATTTATGAATTTAACTGAATATATCATCTGTAAAAATCGTTATAAAATAGAATAATAATTTTTAAGGCTTTCAGGTCACATATTATATATTTTTTGCCTAGGATCAAATGTAAAAAATTCTTTAAAAAATGCCAGATAATATTATCGACATGATTTATGGATTTAACTCAATACATCATCAGTAAAAATCGTTATAAAATTATATAATAAGTTTTTATGATTTTAGATCACAAAAAAATATTCTTTTTGAGATTTATCTCTCCTAATTTGATATCTAAAATGTTTTCCGTGTAGAAAGAGTTTTGTGCACGACTGCCTGTTCTTTTTTGGACTGGCAGCACATCAAACCGAACTGAATGCAAGTCCCTGGGAAGCAGTCATAAAGTGTCGCGTTCCGTGCTTCCGTTCCGGTTACATCTTTCCGCCCACTTCCCGCTTCCTGATTCCCATCCACCCACTTCCCACCTGTGAGCTGTCCTGTTACCTGTCGTTCAACGCAACCCAACCCCTTAACCCGCAATGGCTTCCGGCACACGCACCCCCACCCTCATCATTACCCTCACCCAAATGGACGGATAAGTTTGCCAGCTGTTTGTCTCCGGCTGAAAGCGCATATTACTTTGGCCACAAGCCGCTCTTCTTGCAGTAATAAGCACCCGGATTAGCCGAGCTATTCATCTGCTCATCTCAAGGGAAGAGCAGGAGCTCTGTGTCCTGGGAAACTGTCGTAACTGAAACAAGTGTATTGACAGTCAGGTACACAAAGCTGCTCCTGAAGCACTGTGGAAATCTTGAGTTTAAGTCTGTAATGCACATAAGTCTGAGGTATTCTTTTGAATAATAAAATTTCTGATATTTTACTTACAATTAGCTTAAATAAATACTTGTTGATTTTATATATTACTTAAAATATAATTGTAACTTAAATAAATTAGGATTTAAAGTTCCTAAGAACTTAGCTGGCCATTTATTATATTTTTTATTGCTTTTACAGATTTTCGATGTAAACCTCAGATATTAAAGTATCAAAAGCACTGCAATTTCCCTGTAAATCGTAATTTTGCTCCGAATTAAGTGCACAAAATTTGGTGCTGAAACTAAAGGGGAACCTCTGGCTGAATGGAGGCCAACCGATGTTTGACAAGATTGTGGCAAAAAGGAAAAAAAAACCCTGCTCGCTGTCATGTGGGTGTGAAAAGATGCCCGACAACAGCAACAGCAGGTGGCCTTGAGAGGTGGAAAAAGGTGGGTGGGGCCTCAGTTGTTAACACACACACACAGTTGGAGGTCCTCGGTTAGGTGACCAACGGAACGTTTATTTAATTGAAAGGTCAGTCTGCAGGATACAGTTGCCTAAACCGTTTTGGGGGCGGGTGAAAAGGGGCAAGAAGAGCCACAAAAGTGAATGGAACAAAAGCTTGATTAAAGGGAAAATGAAGACTACAATGGAACGTGGGGGAAGGATTAGTTGCTAGAATGGATTTCAATGGAAGTGGAAATAGTTGAACGCATATTGCCAGCAAGATGACAGAATAAGCAAAAATAATGTTGTTTCAACAAAGGATTCCCAGCTTTTCTGAGTATAGTTTTTTTTAGAATTAATGAGATAATTCTACGAAGCGGTTTTCTTATCTCCTATGATTTCAATATATTTTCTACGAAATTACTGCCTCAAAGTGTTTTATGTCGCAATAATCATTCTTCGGTAACTTCCATACCTTCTCCATAAGAAATATTTCACAAAATTAAATAATAAATGACCCAAAAAATGCAAAGATGGTTCGTTGGTTCGTATAATAAATTCATGAAAACCCACACAGGCACAAAAAACCCAAACCACTCGGCGCAAAAGTGGAGGTAACTATCAAATCAAACTAGCAGGTAACAATTACATCATTTCGCAGACAATAACGAATGGAACAAGGACTTTTTGGGTTTTCGTGGGGGCAGGACGCTGCACTTATATCCCAAACTCACTCAAACAATTAGCTCAAAAGGCGGGGTTGAGGTGGCGGTGGCGGTGGGTGAGTCACAGCGCGTCGTCGTCAACTGAAGCCTTATAAAAAAGTTTCAGTTTTTGCGCAAACAAATTGGATTATTCGATTACGTGTTTGTACAAGCGCATTGAGGAGGTTTTTTCGGGGGTTGGGGGGTGGCGAGGTGAGGAAAACCAGGTGAGTTGGTGGTGGGGTGGGCGGGGTTTTTTTGAACTGAGGTTGGATTGTAAAGCGGCCAAGGGAACAAGTTTTTAAGGGCACCTCTGGGGTTGGGTTTCTTTTTCATAGGGGTTGCAGTTCCCTTGTTTGATTTTGATTTATTTGGCATTTGTTTGCCAATTGGCAAATGTTTGCAAATCTATAGAGAGCGGGAAAGTAATCTATTATGGATTGACTTGCTCTTCAATCGATGGAAAATCGAAAATTTACTACATTAAAAATTTATTTTTGAATTTCAAGAATTATTTTTTAATGTTTAGCAATGTATTAATATTTTAAAAACCTTATAAAATGTTTAACTTTAAATTGATAAATTTATGTATAGTTTAAAATGAAATATTGTTTCAAAAACTATATATTTTCTAGACAAATTGAATTAAATAATTTTTAAGAGAGTAAGCGGATCACTTTTCCTGTCCCAATTTAAAACTACCGCATTGGCGCCCTCGCCCTTTAAGGGAGCCTAAAAATAGAGAACCACCAACTGACCGGCACCCAAATTGAAAGTCAATATAGTGAACAGTCGGCAAACACCTCGTGCTGCCAGCAACTGAAATTTATTGTTACAAACTGGCTTAATTGCTGGCCAACGGTTGGAAGGGGCCTTGCGCATTCTACCCAAACTCTTTTCTAAGCTTTTATTGAACGAGGAATCGGGGTGAATTGTGTGTGTGTGTGGGATGTCTGGGCACTTTGATTGCTTGCTTTTAAAATGAATTTTATATAGTGGCTTTGGCCAGGTGTTTGACATTTGTGCAATATGTGTGGATAGTGCTCTTATTTATTTTGCTTTTAATTTCTTCTGCTGCACAATGAGTGGCCCGCAGCTGTCGTCGGTGTGTCTGTCAGATGGTGCGTATGAGTGATTTTTAATTTAAATTTAAATCAAACAAAGGGCAAGAGGCCAGCACGCAAGTAGTAGGCAGCCATGAATGAATCTTAAGGAAGCCCGCAGCTAAAGAAATAACCAGAATCAACAAACTACTGGCGAAAATAACGCAAAAAGGGCGTTCGAGTAAAGTGCGAGGCACAAAAGTTTGGGGGGCTTAAAAACAACATGTGCAAGTTATGTACAATCGATAAACTCGAGCCCAGTATATTTTGCTGACTGGCTGACAATTAACCCCTTACGTGCCAATTGGTTGCTAAATAAATTAACCCACAACGTTGCAACGTTGCCAACAACAAAGTCAGCAGAAATCTTGGCATTTTAATTGGCCGACGCCTTGAAGTCGGCCATAAAAAAGTTTACTCACAGTCAACTTCAAAGGCTTTAACGGAAACATAACCTTAGTGCGAAACGCCCCAGAACTTGGGCAAACTTGAATAGCCCTTTGCCAAGTAAGGTAATTAAATTAGGCCTTTTTGTTTACATTTTCCGCAACGCCCTTCTTCTGCTGCTTTGCTCGTAAGGTAATGAAAATTAATCAAGCATACGCCATGTGTGCGGTGAATGGTCAAAAATAAAGGAAACTTTAAAGGTATACAAATAAAATTTGAATGGCCATTTATTTTGATATTAAAGACTATTAGAATGTGTAAAGATTTTAATATGATTTATTTTTTCTTTCCTAGAAATGGTTATCATATTTAACCCACTTTATATTACGATGGTATAATATCTCAAGTTTCCGTAGCTTAATAATTGTTGATATTACTCCATAAAAACCCAGTGAAAATCCAAATCTGTAACTTTACTTACCATTAAGCGTAAAAGTCATACACCCACATATGCAAAAGATACAGTTTCTTTTTTCGTTTCCCGTTAAGTAAAGATCATGTCTCTCCACCCACTGGTATTTTCCGCCCATCGCCCGATACAATACGGATTGAACGGTTCTACATTATAATTCATTGAACGAGCAACGCGATTTTTGGCATTCCTTAACTGTGCTGCAATTCCCGGGAGAGGAAGATGAATAAAAGGGAGAGAACCCCCGTCACTTTTAACAATGACATTCGGTGACCCCACAATGCCCCCCCTTCCCATTTCCAACCATTTTGGAACCCCCCTCTGAGGGCAAACATTGTGCAAAATGTGCATATGCCACAGGGCTTCTGTGAGTTCTCTCTGAGCTCCGCAAACTTTCCCCACCGCAATTTTTGTCGTTTGCTGGCATTTTACTTCCCCAGTCTCACTCCTCTCGCTTTCCTCTGTCACTTTTTTATTTACTCTGATTTTTATACATGAGTTTGTATTCCATTTCATGTCATACGCACACGGTAGCCAGTAAAGCACTTGGGCAAAAAATTAAGCAATTTAAAATAGCAACGTTTTTCTTTATTGCTTGTAAAAAAATATATGTGCACGAAATAACCAAATAAACCCATCGATTTATACTAATTGTTTGATTGTTTTCAGCATGAAATGGTAGTTTAATTGCTTGCACTTAATGTCAGTGAAATATTTTTAATTTTTGACTTGTTTATTTTGCCTTCTTCCAGGAGATAATTACAGGCACAATTTTTAATTAATGTAAAAACCTAAAAAATAAAACTTTAATCTGATAATTAATTCATTAAAGTAAGATGGTTATAAATTATTCTGGTAATGGCCACTCGAAGTTTAAACAGAACTGAACTCAACTTGAATGTTTTTACTTTCCCCCGGGGAGCTGGACTAAACTTTTGTTTCGGTTTTTGTTTTTGTATGCCAATTATAAAGGCCGCATGAGCTGCCAAAAGCGGGAACCAAGTTCAAGTTGGCTTATCCCCATCACATTCATTTTGAAAAAACCCCACACTCTCACCAAGCCACTCGACAAAAGTTTGATTAAATTTTTATTTGAATTTGTACTTTTAAAGTTTGCTTTTAAAGTTCCTCACTCCCCAAACGCCCCACATAATGAAACGAAAATGAATTTAATCCCCGTAGGTGAAAGGATGGAAGTCAATCACAATGTATGCATAATTCGATCAAAGCTTTAAGCCTCTGTGGCGGCCGCCTTCCATTATCCTTTTCTTACATTTTACACTTAATAATAAATGGGCATAATTAAGCTTAAGTCCCATGGCTGCTTACCCGGCATATAGAGAAGTGGCGTTCATCTCCGATACTGACCTGCAAGAGACAAAGAGCAGAGTGGTGGGGGAAATGCGATTATAATACGGTCAATTATAAGTTTTTAGATCAGCTAAAGTCTATTACGGGGAAAAGCTAAAGATAACAACACGAGCAACAACTTCAACTACGTTTAACTAGGAAATTAAGTTGTCTGTTTATTTATTTATTTTTTTTTTTGCTTTGCGAGCGAAAGAGAACAGCTTACGGGGTAAAGTCAATTCTATTTTTTTTGTTTTGTTTTTTCTTTGCTGTAAATTGCATTTCCCTTCGAGGGTTAGACGATATCCCGGGGCCCCAGAGACAAGGGAGCGGATAGAGTGAGTGGAAAATCTGCACAGTTGATAGGTAAAGCGCGGGAAAAAACTGCGAAGTGAAAAGGACGAATATAAAATGTAAAAGCGGAAGTTTAAGTTTTCCCATTTCAGACACGGTTGAAGGTTGATCAACGTCGGGTGTCCATCAAAAACTCGGAATGAAAAGAGCATAAAACCATATCAAACGCCAAGTTGGAGTGGTTGCTTTCGCGGGTAAGTTATCAATCCATCATGTCATCAAGTATGAGCAATTCATCAAAAGGAAATGATGACTTGCAAACTATTTCCCATCAATAAAACGCAAATAATAACCGGGATCTTGTTAAAATGTTTACCAAATGAAACTTTATAAAGTTTGGTGACCCAATAAAGAGTAAAACTAATTTTCAATTGCCTCAGTTTGGTCTCAAGATTATGATCTTCGTCAACTGGCGGTAAGTTATTATAAATGCGGCAACGAAAACTTGGCAGCTGAGTTGCCAAAAAGTTTCCAAGCTTCTGCCAAGAAAATTCGTTTGCAAAAAGATTTTATGAGAAACAATTGACAGTCTGAAGCTGAAGAAAAACCAGCTTGAAACCGTGGGAAATAAGAGGAACTTAAATAATATTTTAACTTTTTATTTACAAAATTAAAAGAAATAATAAAAATGTTCCCCTTAACTTAATACTTAAAACTTAGCCAGACTTGACAGTCTTAGCCGAGATTTTCAGTACTAAGCAGTCTCTACTTTCATCAACAAAAAGTGGCAAGAGGTCAGTGAGATGCTGCTACCATTTCCCTTTCCTTTTCTACCATCAATATCACACTTTGACACAACTTTCATTAGAGAACATATTGATCCTGGGGAAGCAGAAGTTATCCTTCGGCCCGACAAGCGATGAACGAGTGGCAAAAAAGGACCAAGTGACGAGATGCACGTGCCAAAAGTCTCAAGTTTAGCTGTTGCTGTGGCTACTCACAAAAAAATTCGCCCAAGGCGCTGGCCGAGAAAAGGGGGTGGGCGGAAAAAGCGGAGGTGGTATGTGGAAAATTGAGGAAAAAACCGAGTGGGATGAGCAAAGGGATGACGACAGCTTGGTCTTCTCATGGTAAACGCGACGTGAGCGTTTGCTTGGCCTTTGGCAAGTTTCTTATTGCTTGCATGTGGTGCGGAAAAAACGGAGAGGGGGTGGAGAAGGGGAAAGGGGAGGGGCAGCGAAAAAAAGTAGTGTTGCATATTTATGTGTGTGCACCAGCCAACGGACCGTTTGAAGGCTTTTGTAATTAAAAAAGCAAAAATCTTTACCCCAACCAAGCACCTGGCCAAATACAGTGAAACTAACCTTAACAAAAATATTATATGTTTATAGAACCTTATGTTCCAAATATGAAAATTTTAAAACAGAGGTTGATTTATGTGCAGATGATATAATTTTAACTATTGATACATTTTTTTAGCTTTACAGGAATTTTTATTATGATCTTAAATATTTCGATGATAATCACCCCAAGTCACTACGGCAAACTCTAAAAGCTTTATTAATCCACTTTAAATTTCATAATATTAGTCCCTAAAAATAAAGTTTTAGTGATACAAATTGATAATAAAGATATTTCTTGCCATTTTTAAGACTCTACTGTAAGACTTCCGCCTTTTATGTGAATGAGTTTCCAACTAAAAATCCCCTTTAAATTCCAAAATATTAATCCCTAAAAAATAAAGCTTTTTTTTAGAGATAAAAATTCTTAATAAAAATATTTCTTGCCATTTCTGAGACTCTACTGTAAATCTTTCGCCTTTTATGTGGATGAGTTTCCATTTTGCACTGGCGCCAGCTGGGGGGCGGTGGGCGTGGCTGAAGGATGGAAGAGTCGCAACGCTTAAGGATACTTGTGCAAGATTTATGATGTGTTAGTTTTTTTCGAGTGGAGTTCCTCGCAACAACATGCATATGCATATGCTCAAGCATGCAATTTCTGTTTTCCACTGTTTCACCCTCGGTTTTTGCGCGCCCCCATCTTTTCTCGCCTCTCTCGCATTTGGCAAATGGCGCTCAATTTTTTAATGAGCGCGCCGGAAATGTGGAAAATGTCTGCATGCCAGTGTGAGTGAGCTCGCGTGTGTGTGTGTGGGTGTCACTTTGATTTATGAACATCGGCCTGCCATCCGACAGATTTTGTCATTTTCAGCTGACGCTCTTTGTGGTGGAAAGTGCGCTTTTAGGCGGTCGCAAAAGAAAATTATTTTTAATGGTCATAGCCATGAAGTGTCCTCCAACTCCTGCTCCTCATCCCACATCCCCCTTCCCATATTTTTTCTGATATTGATACGTAAGCCCTTCGCGTGGAGCACTTAAACTGTATTTACGCACATGCGTCCATTAATCACACAATTTATCAAAACATGTCATTTGACGGGAGGACTTCAAGGAGTGGCACGATGTTCGACTACTTCGTCTATTATCGAGGCTCCGAACCGGAAGGAATCGACTTGTGGGCTCAGATTGCTGGCATCGTGTTGGAGCTGTCAATCATAATGATGACAACGATCGTTCATAGCCACACTTCCTGGAGCCAATTATCTGCAGCCGAGTGCAAACAAAAGTACTTTGCAAAAAAAGAATTATGTCCTATAAAGAATATATATAATAATAATAAATCCTTATTATCTTAGCTTGGTTTAAAAAAACCTATTAACTTGAAAATACATTTTGAAAAATATTAAAAAAAAAACTTAAAAAAAAGTTCCATTTAATTGAAAACAAATATTAGAATATTTTTAAAAAACCTAAAAAAAATCTATTAGATTTAAAATAATTTTGAAAAGTATTTAAAAATAACCTTCAATTTTTCCAGTGTATTTGGAATATATCCCACTAAAGCCGTAAAGTATCTCAGCCTTATTTGCATACAAAAGCAGCTGCACCACAGAGATGGCTATGGTTCACCATGAGCGGCGAACAGGACTCACAAAGTCGGAAGGAGGTTAATAACAAGGCTTTCATACACTCTCACAGCCAGGATAAGAAACGTAGGAAGATTTTTAGTGGGGCCACTCTTGTGTGCTCTCACTTACACCAGGATAATGCAAAGTTTGTGATAATGTTTGAACAAAAAGAGCACGCAAACAAGCCGAACGAAGGACTAGTGGCATAAAAGGATATGCGAGTGTAAGCAGGCGTTTAACCTCTCACAAGTAGAGCCATCCATCAAAAGATTGGCTTTCACTCCATTGATAGAGGGGTAAATATTTAAAGTGTATGTAAGTGTGTCAATTAGTTTAGGGGGGAAATGGATCAAATGACGCATAAGTATTTCGATTGGTAATAAGAACTCATTGGAAAGCTTATATTACAAAGTAGAGACTTTTTATATATTTTCTATCCTAAAACAAATTTTCCAAAGTGATTATAAAATGTTTCTTAATTTATTTAATTTTTATTTTAAGCCTTAAATATAATTTCTTTGTTGTGCCACCCTCGTATTTTTATGACATCTTCAAAACTGAGAACTTTTCCCTTTTTGGCTTCATTTTCATAAGAGTTTTTAGAGACTGTTTCCACTCGCTTCTCGTTTCCCGCTTTCCCGGTTTCTATTTGGTAAACATTTCCCCGTCAGAGCCGCCGGATGATGCTTCGCATTTTCCCATTTTCCATCTCTTAGCATCCGCTTTGCATAGCGGGGGAAATTTAAAGCGTGCTTCTAGGGGCTCCTCAAGAGGTTTCCTACATTTTGGCAATTCTTGTATCGCATTTGGCTCGGTTGAGTGGGTGTGCGTGCTCTTTACTTATGCATGTGTGTCAAAGCCATGCAAAAAAAAAAAAGAGGGAAGAAATATGTAGCGATGGCATACTTTTTGGATCGCACTTAGACACTCTCCTTTTAAATCAGCATTCATTCATTTTTACGGTCTCTCAGGTTTTTTTTTGCGTACTTTTACTTCTTGTGCCAGCACGCCTGCTTCACATAATTGAATTTTTATGACCGAGGCGACAAGCCGAGGAACAAGGAGCCGAAGGAAACGCAAGGAAAAAGTAAGAACAATAAACCAAACAGCCATAAAATAACCATAAATCCAAATTTTTGAAAGCGCCTAGGCCGCGTAGCACAATGTTTTTTTATTAGCTGCCATAATCGAAGTTCGGTGTTCGAGGCTCGAAGTTATCCATGTGTCCGCTTACTGCGTTTAAACATGCGACATTTCCGATCCGCAATTGTAGCACAAATTGCAACTGCAATTGCAGTTCGAAATTTGCTCGATAATGCAAGGGAAAAAATTGGGGGATTTATACCTATAAAATAAGTAGGTATTTAAAAGTAAAAAATATTTTACTAAGCCGACTAGTGTTCTAATATTTTTAAAAATTGTTGAGACAGAAAAACAATATTTTACCAAATTTATGTTAGGATACAAGGTATATATTTTATAGTAGTATTTTACGGGTTTTTTAATTTAATCTTAAAATTTTTTCTTTTTTTAGAGATTTTTGGGGCAGAAAAAAATAATATTTTACTAAATTTTTAATATTTTTAGAGATTTTTTAGGCAGAAAAAATTTATATTTTACCAAATTTATGTTAGGATACAAGGTATATCTTTTCTAGTAGCATTTTACAGGTTTTTGTTTTCATCTTGCGATTTTTTTGAGTCCAAACTTTACCCGTCTAGCCCGAAAAAGGCATTTCCGGGCAATAAAACTCCGACGCGTTGCAATTTCCATTGCAACAGCACTGCAGTGCAATGAACCGGAGGCCCGGAGACAACACAGCACGGCAAACTTTTGAACATGGCGTGATTTGCGCCTAAAGTATGCACCAAACTGCAAGAACAAAGCAGCCCGATAAGCAGGGAAAGCAGACAGTCCGAGGGGGTGGAGGTTTAAGGGGGCCAAAGGATAATGTTTAGGGGGCGGAGGTGGTCAGGGGAGCAGGTCCAGACACCGAGACAGATGCCCAACTGACAGCCATTGGAAAGCCGGCTTTGTTTTGTCCAAAAATGCCCAAACGAATGTCTGGTTTATGTTTCATTTTGTGCAGGGGCAGCATCATGAATGGGCATAAAAAAAGAACCATAATTAGAATGTAAAAATTTCAGAACATTTATTTAAGGCCTACAGTAAGATGAGGAAATTTAAATTTATAAAGCTCCACGTAAATGGTTTTTAATCAAGATACAAAGAAGATACATTTTGTAGACTTTCTATGATTAGATTCGCCCCCAAGTTGCTAGAAAATCTAACATAGTATCCTTTTATCTATTCCTTTAATTGCACACACTTTTTCTGCTCTTTCAGCATCCTTCGTTATTTATGCTGGACCCCAGCGCTGTTTTTCCTGTTTTTGGTAAAAAATTTATTTTCATTTCTCTCAAAGTGGGAAAAATTTATCACGTTGAGTTTTTTGTAGCCTGCTGTTGCTTAATGTTCAAGTGTCGGTTATCTCTTTCTGTCTGTTTCTCTCTCTTTCTCTATGTCTGAAAACATTCGTTTGTGTGAGTGCGCATATGCGAATGTGTGCACATTTGTCTGTTTTGTGCAGCATGTTAAATATTTATCTGACCTTTTTTATGTCTTCTCTAACACCAGACTAATGGCAAAGGGAATGTTGGATTTACAGAAATATTTCGACCAAAGAAATTTTTTTATATTTTATTTTATTTTTAATTTAAAGGAACTGAAAGTGTTCCAAAGTGTATTTTTTGTTTTATAAATTAATTTTAAATGATTTCCTATTAAGTACATATTTTTCAACGAACACAAAAATTAATTTAATAATTTGTACATTTTTTCTGTATTTTTTTTATTTAATAAATTAATATTAAATGCTTCCCAATGAAAAGAATTATAATTTAACCAACCCAAAATTTTACTTTTTAGTTTCTACATGTTTTTTTAATAAAAGAGTATTTTTAAGTCGCCTTGTATTTTTTCCGTGGTTTTTGTTTCATGATCCTGTTGCTATTTTGCCACTTTCGGTATGCTCTATATTCCGTTTTCATGCGTTTTTTTAATTAGCTGCAATTAAAAATTTAAGTGGCCTTCCCAGAGACCAACGCAAAAAAAAGAAGCGCCTGGTCAAGGGGCTTAAAGTGCGTCTTAAAGCCATGTCAGACACAACATCTGTCGGTGGCCCAGTAAAATTTCATAACCTAATTAACTTTGAGGACTGCGCTCACAACTCCTTCAGTTTGGACAAAGAAATTTCCATTTCACCGGCGGACTGGAAGGGGCAGAGGAAACTTTCGAAAGTTTCTCTCTCTTTCGAACTCTTCTCATTGGACCTCTGCTAATTGCACTTTTTGAGTTTCCAATTATAGTAGGTTAAATATTTATTTAAAGCCAAATTGTGGAGTAAGCTGCAAATGTGAAACGTGGCCAGAGGACGAACGCCCACAGAAAATGGAATAACGTGACTTGCTATTTGTGTAACCTGACCAAGGATCTCGACGGTGGCACTTCCCTCCCCCCTCCGTCCTTTGTGATGTTAAACAATGATGCGGGTGGATTGAGGGGCTTTTAGGGGGCGGTGCGCCAGCAACAAAAGTTTAATTGAATTTCTATGTCTGAAAACATTCGTTTGTGTGAGTGCGCATATGCGAATGTGTGCACATTTGTCTGTTTTGTGCAGCATGTTAAATATTTATCTGACCTTTTTTATGTCTTCTCTAACACCAGACTAATGGCAAAGGGAATGTTGGATTTACAGAAATATTTCGACCAAAGAAAGTTTTTTATATTTTATTTTATTTTTAATTTAAAGGAACTGAAAGTGTTCCAAAGTGTATTTTTTGTTTTATAAATTAATTTTAAATGATTTCCTATTAAGTACATATTTTTCAACGAACACAAAAATTAATTTAATAATTTGTACATTTTTTCTGTATTTTTTTTATTTAATAAATTAATATTAAATGCTTCCCAATGAAAAGAATTATAATTTAACCAACCCAAAATTTTACTTTTTAGTTTCTACATGTTTTTTTAATAAAAGAGTATTTTTAAGTCGCCTTGTATTTTTTCCGTGGTTTTTGTTTCATGATCCTGTTGCTATTTTGCCACTTTCGGTATGCTCTATATTCCGTTTTCATGCGTTTTTTTAATTAGCTGCAATTAAAAATTTAAGTGGCCTTCCCAGAGACCAACGCAAAAAAAAGAAGCGCCTGGTCAAGGGGCTTAAAGTGCGTCTTAAAGCCATGTCAGACACAACATCTGTCGGTGGCCCAGTAAAATTTCATAACCTAATTAACTTTGAGGACTGCGCTCACAACTCCTTCAGTTTGGACAAAGAAATTTCCATTTCACCGGCGGACTGGAAGGGGCAGAGGAAACTTTCGAAAGTTTCTCTCTCTTTCGAACTCTTCTCATTGGACCTCTGCTAATTGCACTTTTTGAGTTTCCAATTATAGTAGGTTAAATATTTATTTAAAGCCAAATTGTGGAGTAAGCTGCAAATGTGAAACGTGGCCAGAGGACGAACGCCCACAGAAAATGGAATAACGTGACTTGCTATTTGTGTAACCTGACCAAGGATCTCGACGGTGGCACTTCCCTCCCCCCTCCGTCCTTTGTGATGTTAAACAATGATGCGGGTGGATTGAGGGGCTTTTAGGGGGCGGTGCGCCAGCAACAAAAGTTTAATTGAATTTCCTTCACCTGGCCAACGGCTAGCTGACGTCAAATGGTCCACCGTTTATATATATATATATCTGTCTTTCAGAGATATATGGCTTGTGTCTTGAGAAGTGTCAAAGTCATACTGATTAATTTAAGTTAGCACAAGCTTAAGAATATTGTGATAATGATTAATGTGGTAAGTTGTTATCCAATAAGTTAATTTTCTTGAAGGTTTTTTAGTTTTGTCTTTAAAATCTATACACATATCGTTTTTACCATGCAATAATGGTAAAATCGATATACAAAATGTATTTTTTTTGATTTCTCTCTCGGAGATTCTCTGACTTCGAAAAAGAGAGGAAGAAACAATATGGCGACTTAAGTTAAGAGAGAACATGTCGTTTACATATCGAACATATCGAATTGAGATGTGTAATCAAGTCAAAACTGATGTGGAATAATCTCAAATTGATCCTCATTTCACATCTCAGAGGTGTAATATTTTTATATTGAGTTTAAAAACCTCTCATAATCGATTGTGCTTAAATCAATTAATACAAAATGATAATAAAGTCAGCTGATATGGCCTATTAACCCACACACCTATAAAGGGATGCACCCCCTCCTCTGTTGTCATAACGCATAAATTAAGATATGTATAATCGCATTAGGCGGCATACTGCACATCACGTTTGCGATGTTAACGTTAAGTTAATTGAACCCCCATTAACTCCCCAAACCTTTGGATAGAACTCCCCGCAGCAAATGCAAATAGAGCCCCTCGCTCAAAGGGTTTCCGTCAAATTAGGCTGCCAATATGATATGGATACGGTTATAGTTATCGTTTATCGAGCATGTGCGCCTCTGCGTCACCGAATCCATCCGCCACGTCCTTGATGGTTCCACTTGGACTCGACACCCAGCCCACTCCGCCCACTTGCAACGCTGCCTGCATATTAAGCATTTCTATCTGTATCTGTATCTTACATGTATGTACAAGTATTGAGTATCTATAAGTATGCATTTGTATCTGGCTGCGTGTTTTCTGTGTCTGTTCGTGCAACGCAAAATTTATTCATAGCTTCCGCTTTTTGACTCATCATCATTGACTTGCGATGGTTTGGCTAAATGGGGGTGTGGTATGCGTATCTTTAAGATACTTATAACACATGAGAAAAACCCTTATAAAATAAAGCGAGTGGAGTATATTTCTTCTTGTATTTTATTCTCCATTTTATATTAGACTGCTGATTTATTATAGGATTTAAGAACGCTTTAAATGCTTAAATCCCAAAATTTGCTCACTCCTCATTGCGGTACAGATTTATTTTGCAACTTGGGTCTGTTTGTGCATTTTCGAATAGATAAACGCATTTAAATTGCAAGGAAGTGCAAACTTGCCACCACAGCGAGCAGTTCATGGCTGCTGGCCGAAAATTTATGTTGACAACGTGCTGGGCCACCACGTCACCGCTGCGATACCCCACCTCCCCCGCATAAAAGCAGCCGAAAACCAACCCACTTTCCCCCTCTTCTCCACGACGCCCAACTGCGAAAGTCGAATGAAATGACCAAACCAAACCCGAAAGTGCCGTGCGCTTATTAATGGGTCATGTGTGCAGAGCTAAAGTTTTTTGTAGTCCCCGGGACACTTAAAAATATGGTTTCTGATTATGACTTTCAAAATTGATTTCCTTGGTTATAGATTAAGTACGGTTATTAAAAAAATATATTAAATTTAAAGATATATAATATAATTAAAATAAATAAATTGTATATTAATATACATTTTTTTCATGGGGTTAAAAAAATTGGGAAGCCAAAAATTGTAAGTCATTTAAAGTATAATTTTACAAAGATCCTTACAAAAACATTAGTAAAAAAAATTTAATAACATATATATATAAAATAAATAAATAAAATATTTTAAGAGAAAATTTAAAAATATATTTTTTTAAGTGTTTTTGGAACTCTTGCAGGAGAAGTTATAGGGAATAGAGCAGCGTGATGCGGAGAAGGATAGGAGCATCCTATCTTTTACTACTTGGTTCGTGGCCCAAAAGAGTTTGCACTGAAAGTTTCACTGTCCTGTGGTGAAAAGTTTTGGGCACCGTTCCCTCCCAAATTCTCGGCCTCTTTCACATTCGCCTACTATCCATTCTTCTCGTCGTAGTTCATTTTTGGTAATTTCCCGCCTTTGGCTAAAGCAAATTATGAGCTTCATTTGCATATTCGCTTTTCCAGCAGTGCGGAGCAACAAAGGGCTGAAATTGAAAACGCGATTTGCACGAATTTACAATCGCAATTTACATAAGCCCTACCCACGTCCCTTGCTTTCAAAAGGTGTTGCCGAATGCATAAATCATTACAGTATATAGGCACACGCTCGCATCAAGGACAACGTACAACGGTGCGTATGGTTGATTTGGATTTGAATTTGAAATTCCATCGGCGAGTGGTTCAAAAATGGAAAATGCCAATGTAATTCTAATGAAGACAGCTGCTGATGCTGCCTTTGCAAACAATAAATTCTGTTTGCCAATCGAAGGAGAGGAAATTAAGCCAATATTGCGTATACGCAGAGTAGGAAATTAAGTGGTTTGCCTTCCAGAAGTTGGGGTAGCAAATCTGAGATGGAAATCGCGCTCATTTTTAAGGAAAATAACTTTAAGTTTTCATGGAATTTTCCGCGTAACTGATAAAGACAAGCAGAGCGTTAAATTCAGCCGCTGTCAGTGTAATTGTCAATTCAGCGAAATCACCAAACCAACGCAACTTGACCCAAAACGTATTCAAGTGCGAACGGAAAACGCAATAAGAGGAGATTTTAACGGAAAAAAGTGGAGAAAAACCCGCTGGGTCCCTGACGTAATTAAAGCCTCGAAACAGGCGGAAGTTGCTGAACACAACAAAAAAAGGGGGAGATTCTGGGAGGAAAAAAATTAGAATGCGTCGCTCTAGCGTAACAATACACATCCTGTTGCTGGATGGCAAAAAGGAGCAGCTTGTTCGACTGGGAAATTAAAAGTACCACAGCAACAGAGCTTAAAAACAGGCAAACAGTAGAAAAAAGAAAGCGAGTAGCGAATCAGGTGAAAGGGCGACAATAATTGGAACAGTAGAACGAATCCTTTCGAATGTTTTCGTCTGTGTGCAATATCGCAGCAATGTGTGCTGCAACATGGCAGCAACATCGCAACAGCAACAGCAACAGCAACAGCAATTGCAGCTGCTGCTGTGCCACAATAACCGACTAGCGATGGCGACAGCCGCAGAGCAATTTTAATTGATTGTGGTCTTGGATGGCGAAAAGTGTGTTCCCGATTTGAGAGGCAGCATTAACCAGCGAATTTGTGGTGTAAATACCAGCGCATTTGGTCAACAAAATGCAGTAAGCTTACCATTTTCAAATATTTTTCAAAATATTTTTTAGAATTTCTAAATTTTAAAGTATCAAATAATTAATTAAGATTAATAACTGCACCCAAAAAAAACTTGATATAAAATAATGATCGATTTGAGATTATTTCACATAAATTGTGACTTGATATTACAGATCTCAATTTGATATGCTCGAAATGTAAACGACATGTTATAAGTCGAAAAGTTGCATTATACAATATCAATTTCACCATTATTGCATGGTAAAAACGATATGTGGCGTTTTTTTTTGTGTGTGTGTGTGTGTGTAATGCAGACACTATAAAATTGATTCATTGATTTTCCAACATCAAATTAGAAGTCTTTAATTTACATGATTAAACACAGCTGTCAGCTTCAAAAACCGTGTACAATTTCCATTTAATTAACCCCGTAGTTTATGTAGTATACTTTTCCGCGCTGCGGTTGCAGTTCAGTTGCAGCCCAAAATAACACGAATGCCCACTGCCAGTTTTAATTTCTAAACATAAATTTCAGTGCAATTAATTTCCCGCAGTTCTCCTTGTTGTTGTTGTTGCGTGCTTCACGCCATTCTGTTTTATTTTTTGTATTGTTTTTTTTCTGTTTTGCGCTAAACAACTTTTTTATGTCATGAAATTTTTAGCACCTTTCTCCACGATTTGCTGGCTTGTTTCGCATATCGCATCGTATCGTTTGTCAGTTTCGGAATGTGGCAAATGTGCTGGACTCACGCATTCAGCCGACATTTTTGAAAATCCTTTTGCCACGCCCCCCTAGCCCTGTCCGCTCCTTTTGCACTTGGGACAATTTCCCGGCGATTGTTATCGCCAGTCGTTTGTTAAAATTGCACCCGCACAATGGCTGAAATAATGCCTGAACAATTACACACAAACAGACTGGGCTTAGTTTTTCCCCCCTTTCCCCGCCCCACTGAGCTATTATAAATAACAAACAAGAAAATTGTTTATAATTACACATTAGGAGATAAAATATTGCATGTTGCCCATGTTGGCAGCCATTCGCCGCGGGCCTGTGTGTGTGTGACCAATTTGTTGGCCCGACTTTCGTAAAAATTGCTCTTTTTTTCTGGTCATAGTAATTGTTTCAGTTGCTAGTCCACTCTATATACTTTTTTATGATGTGTTATATGGCGCTAAAGTGTTGTCATTATCGTCGATTACGAATGCGATTATATAATAATCGCCTGGAGGCCGAAAGCGATTACGATAATTTGCAGCCCTGGGGATTCAAGGAGCATATCCTTGAATTCAAGTGTTCATTTGTAGTTTAGACACATTTACAAGTAAGTTTTGAACAATGAAATATTTCACAAATGGCTAATCATACACTTTTGTCGAAAATGAAACACCAGTAAGCATGGTTTTCATTAGGAAATGACTGAAATGGGTACACTGAGAATATAAAGGATAATATATAGTTAAAGTGGATGTCTTAAGGCGAAATGGATTTTTTCTTTTAGAAATATGTAGATTTTTTGTTGTAAAAAATATTAATATAAAAATTTAAAAAATTTTAATGTTTATCAGAGAAGTTAAGCTATTAATCCAATATTTATCTCAGAATATTCTCCATGTTGGGAACCCATATAGAGAGACACAGACCATAAACACGTACGCTCAATTGCTGGCACATTAGAGGCATTAAAGGTTCCGCTTCTCCCCATTTAATGTTCAGCAAATTGTGTAGCAAATCTATCCGCATACATATATGTATATGTATGTGTGAGCAATAAAATTATAACAAACATGGACAAGAAAACAATATAATTGCAGCCCAGAGCACAGCAGGCCCATTCAGGGTCTCTCCGGCTGGCGAAGGCTGCCAAATGCAACAGGAGTATCCTTCGTTTCCAACTTCCCACTCCCCCATCCCCCCCGAAAAACACCACAGGCCATTGTTATGCCCATAAATATGTTGCCATAATATGTTTCTAATTGTTGCGTTCAGTGACCAACATGATGAGGTATGAACCAAATGGAAATGGCCCTGCGGCCAACAGTTTAAAGATCTAATTTGAAACCTAGAAATTGTAGTTATCGAAATAAGAGGGAAAAGATTTTTTCTACATCTTTATTTTAGCATAATTAACTAAGATCTAGAGAATACAAAATCATAAAAATACATACTTCTATGCTGCACAAATACTTTTACTAAAGTACAACACTAAACAAACTAAAATATCTACTAGTTTTACAGAAAGACCATTTAATTATTAAATTATAACAAATTCTGCATATAAGCCAATTAAAAATTTAATCACTTGAAACTATAACATTTAGAATTATAATGAGTACATATGGTTTTAATTTTTAGCCAATTAAATAGTTGTGGTTTTTGGTTTTTATTTTTGTCGAAAGAGCACAAACACACACAGAGTTTAACAACAAACACAATTGAATTAAGCTTTGGGGTTTTATTCGGGGATGGTCGTTATAATATCGGTTTATGCTGAGTATGGGTGGGATTGATCAGCTGGTTAGAGCTTACCTTGTGGCTGCTGTCAGGCAGGCAAACGCTTTAATGGGTGTCTGAAACCTGCAATGTAAAAGAAAACCGGAAAAGAAAAGAAGAAAAGTTCGCCACTGGTAAAACAATGTTTCAAAATCGATCTCGCTTAAACTGCTCTTTGTTTTTTTTTTCTTATTCCTTGTTTGGTTATTGAGTAAACACTGGTTATGGTTTTAGGGTTTGTTTTTTTTTGCTTTTCAGTTACTACAAATGGTTGCATCAAAACTAGGTATGTATTTTGGGAATATAAACGAGTTGTTGACAACAGTAGTTGCCTGTTTTGCGATGGCCTACCACGTGTCAATTAAAATGCATGGATCGTTATTTTTTGGTGGTTTACTCAACAGGGATGTGGGTCTGATGTTTGTAAAATATTTACAAAATGCACAAAAGCACGCAGAAAATTATTTACATGGTTTCTGGCAAGTACTTCTATGGCCTGTCAAGTGGATCATCATGGAGTTCGATTTATGGTTGGTTAAATAATTTAATTATGCATTCAATGTCCACTGTGACAGGCTGAGAATAAAAATATGCAACCTCAGAAAATGTTTTCATCTACATCTCCAGCAACAACTACATATTAAGCTATGGGTCATTTACCAATATACATGTACGATGTTCAATGCAAAATTATTTCACTCTATGCGGCTAGGAAAATTATTATACTTTCGTATTACACATACCAAAACCATTTAATCGGGAAAGTTATTATTTACACAACAACTGGGGACCGTGTTAAAATGCATAAATGGAAAAATTACATATAATTAAATGCGTATGAAATTAATAAACCAATGTAAGCCACACTAACAACAACAACGACAAACACAAGGACAACAACAGGGTTGGGGGTGGAAATGGAGAGAGGTTTGCAAAAGTTCCGATGATGTCAACCAACGCGACTCTGATTTGTGTTAAATTACCAACTTTGCTCATATTATTTTTAATTATTAACGGTCTGCTTCGGTTATTTATTTATGCTGTGGCGGGCAAAATAATACAGAAAATATACAGAGTACGTACAACATTTTGCCAGGCACACAACATAAATTACACAGCACTACGACATCCGGAAGACAAATAATAAAATACATACATCAACAAAAAATCGTATAACAAAATATGAATTGTTTATTATTTATTTCAAAGTAAACTTTTCTTGTTTATTTTTAGTTTGTTTGGGTGTGGAACTTTGTGTAGTTCAAATTTAATTGATATAAATATTGAACCTTTCGGAAGCCGCGGGTGTTTATTTAGTTTTTAAACAATTTAAATTGGATAATTGCTGGTGGGAGGATACTAATTTGTTTATGGTTTGGAAGGACACAGGAAAAATGGAGAATATTTTCAATATATATATTTAAAAAAATTCAAAATCTATACTGAAAAGTAAATTAAAGAAAATGTTTTAAAATTCCTACTCTTCCCTTTAATTTTATATTTTCTGTACAAAATTCCTTAATATAATTTATGCAAAAAAAGGGTTCAGAAAGTTGAAACTTTTCCTAACACATTAAATTGAAATAAAGTACCCTTTAGCCTTCTAATGTATCCCACAGCCCTTTCACTTTCCTCCTTTCCGCTGGCTCTTCCTTCCTCCTGCACCTTTTGCTTGTGTATGTGCTGGCATTTCAGTTTTCTGCCCACGAATCTAGGCCAAAATGCAAGTTTTGCTCCTCTAGATGTGACACCAAAATGTCAACAAGTCGACGAGGCGTGGAGGCTCGACTGAAAAGGCTAATGAGAGAACGCATCAGGCGGAATGGCCCGAGGGACGTACTCATTTGTAATTAAGAGCACAGGCTTCCCACACATATAATACTCAGAACTGGTATGGCAAAATATCCAGCGTTAATATATAGAGAGAAAAATGAAATGCAGATTTCCAGCAGCTCCTAATTAAGCTGCTACTTTCGGTGTCCATTCTAATTAAATAGAATTCCGAGGCAAAGTTAAATGAATACTTGATAGGGCGCCAGAAGTGCAAACACTGGCTGCTAAAAGTCTTTATTCCAGTGTTTTTGGGGATACATTCAAAACAGACAACGACGACTATCGGGCGGAAAGAATCTTTGGCAAATTGTCAAAACAACAGAAACGACAAGGAAAACATTTTTAATTTCCTGCTATAAATTGTATGCAAATGGAATAGATTTTCCCCTGATAAAAACTTTCAGCCGCAAAATGCTGTTTTTCAATTTGGATTTTCTGATATGTTAATTTGAAATTTGTGGGCGTGGTTGGTTGGGCAAAAGGGTTGTTAAAAACTACTAAGTACGAACACAAAAATGTAGTGAGAATCGATTACAGGTTTGGTAATGTGAGGAGAATGAGGTGGGTTAAGCTTAGAGAAATATATGCAAATATATGTGGGGAGTACATAATTACGGAATTAGTGGATCTCTACATGGGGTTAGGGCTTACACGCACACACAGACACTACAATGGTCTCTATGGATATCCCTTTGTCACGATGTTTTTGAGCTATTTTTGTAGTTGTCAAGGGTTGTCGCTTACCTGAAAGAAAGGAAATAAATAATTAAAGTTAATTTAATTAGAGATTTTATTAAGTAATATAAATTAAGGTCTTAAATTTCAGTTCTTATACTTCTAAAGAAATATATAAAATATTTCCCTCTTATATTTATTAACCTTTAGTTCACCCTCTTTAATCTTAAATATGCACTTTCTTTTTTGCATATACCTGCACTTTCTCAACATTTGCATATCCTGAAGCAGCCAACTTTCCCATCCCCTTGCATCCACCCAGCAAATTGGCATTAAAAATGTACACGCAATCCTTTTAATCGATTTAAGCGTGAATGAGAAAGGGCTGCAAACCGGAGGCACTGGGTTACCAAGTGCCTTATAAAGCGTTAGCTAAACGTTTTTGTCGGTTTGTGCATCAAATATGCATATATGCAGGTAGCCGAGTGCTAAGTAATGAAGGGAGTTGCCCGACTTGTCGTGGTTAATTTTCCGGGATTTTAACATTTTACTGCGGCAGGTGAAATAAATGCGTTTATGGTTAAGATAAATTAGCTCCTCTGGCTTTAAACCTGCTTGATTTATTACTTCTCATTTACAGAAATATAGTATATGGATATCTTTATACATTTTCAAGCGTTTCTTGCAATTAACAATTCCAGAAACCGCAATCTATTTAAGCCCGTTGGCATGCAGATTAAAGCAGAAAGTTATCCAGTTTGTTTTTCACTTCTTTTTTTTTTTTTTGTATGACACAAATCGGATTTGGTAGATTTTTGCTCACCACACGTATGGGTATCAGCATCTCACTCACTTTCGTTTTGGCCGTCGCACCATTTGACAACTCTGTCGGGCCAAATAAAAGCCGTTGCAAATGTTGGTCTATTACAATTTTTCGCTTTCAATTTTTGCGGCATGGCCCAAAGAGCTTAACTCATAAATCTGACACTCGAAAAAGGAGGGAAAAGCATGGGCATGGAGGGAACTGGAACTTAAACATTCATCGATATGACGAATTGTAACTGGCACGAGTTCCGTTCCACCATAAACTGCATTTTAATTGCATTTTTTTATGTTTTATTATTCATCCTTAAAAGTCCACCTCTCTCGCTCACCTTGGGGTTAAAACTCAACCTTGGGAGGTGAAAAAAAGATTTGCATATAAAATAATTCGCTGCCATCGGTCATATACCGTTTATAAATTATAGAGTGTGTGTGCTGCTTTTTTTCTCGAAACGGAAACACATTTATAATTGCACATAAAACCAAAGCCGTTTACAGGGGCTTTTGGGGGATGGGATCTTTCGCTTTCCCGCCTGACTTCAATGTTTTAATGATTCACTCACTGCCGGCGGCAGTTCGCGTTCGGCATCCATTGAGCCCCGATATGCATACGTAATTTCCTGCTCGATTTTAACGCGGACAGAGGGACTGACACTCGACTGGCTGTCCATTTTAATGGTGACATTTAATATGCGTTAATTATGCCATTTATGGCCCGCTTCGTTTGGGTTTCGGGGCATATGTGCTAAATGGTTTGTCGTTAAAAGGTTCCATCCACTTTTTTTTATCACAAAAAGCTATCCGAAGTTACCTACACCCAAATCAGTCAAAATTGCTGTCGACAGGTCTTTATTCTTTCGCAATTTAGTTTAAACAAATTTGAATAAAACTCCACCGGAGATGGATATTGGCAAATAAAAGTTTTGAATTGGTAAGGGGAACCCCCTTTCTACTGAGGCTTATGCAAATTGTTTGGGACGTGCGTATCTCTTTCAAGTGTGCCGAAATTTAAAAAAGTTTCAAGGCGAAACACCAGAATCGTTTTTATTTACCAGATAAACCTAGAAAGTTACTTATTTTTATATTTATACCTGTTTTACAAACTTTTTCAACCTTAAAACCAGATAAAAAGTCCTAAAAGTTCTTGCTGTAAATTCCGATCTAGTAAAACCCGCCATTATCGTATCCCAATTACTACAACAATAGTGGCGAATAATTGAAGTCAGAAAAGAAATTGAACATATCAGATACACACACACACTTACCAGAGCGAACTCTTGCACAAATAAGTATGGTATAGTCTACTTTTTGGGCAAAGCTTTCACGCTGACGAAGCTCAGCAAATTTTTATCCAATGCTGAGATCTTACAAATACGAAAATAGTTTCATTTTCCCCCAGCACACTGCCAAATATTTTTATACACATATATATATATGTATCTGTGGAGGACGAAGAGGGAACTGGGGGTCAGAAACTCTGGCTTAGGGCGTAACAACAAAAAAACGTAAAACGGAAATGGAGGGTGTTTGTCTGTGTGTATATCCCAGTATCTGTGTGTGTGGGTCGGGATATTCGAGGCGTAACGAATTGCCGCTGTGCTTTTCTGCTGTTGTTGTTGTTGTTGTCCCACATTGCCATTATATTTGCGGCAGGAGAATAACTGAAACGCCAGTCGCAAGCACAAAAGTTGGCAGCAGCAACAACCGCAGGGGAAGTGGTAAAGACCAAATGTGAAATATAAGTAAAAATAGCCAAAAACCAGCTGAATTCACACGAACTTTTGATACTTAAGAAGCTTTTCTTATACTTTATGAATAATATTTTATTTAGGATATTTATAGATTTATCTGTTATTTTTATATGGTACGAGGAATATTGATTTTAACCAGCACAGTAAATTTTAGAAAAATATTAAATTTTACATATTTTTAGATATACCTTTTGTTTATATTGATGTCCAGTTAATATTGATCGTAAAAAAATCTAGATAATTTATTTAATTGTTTTACAAGTATTTTCCTTTTTTAGTTATATTTAGTTTTTAATATTTATAGATTCATAGTATTTTTATATTGCTCTTCACGTAATATTAAACTCATTCAGCACTTAATAATTTAGGAATAAAATATTTATTTTCTTTAAAATATTTCCTTTATTTAACAAATTTTTTTCTACTTTACAACTTTTTCAATTCAAGGTTTACATACCAGTTATGATCACTGGCAACCCCTTCTAAAAGTAGTTACATATATTCGTTTTCGCCTCGTATTACTAACAGGACCCCTCATTAACCTCAACTACCAGTCTTTTCCATATCCAAAATCGTATCAAATGGCCAAAAGAGAGCAGGCGCAAACTTTTCAGCCATTAGAGGGTGCCTAAAACACCAAAGAAGCCGAAAAGGGTTCTTCACACACACACATGCACACGGTCCGCATTTTCGTACACTGTAAATATAATATTTTATTGTGCAATAAATACAACAAAAAAAGGAAACGAGCAAAGGCACCCAACAAAATACTAAGTAAAATGGCGCGCTACTTTGCCTTGGCCGAAAACGGATTCATAACATGAAATTGCTTTTCATGATGGGGCGCTCACACAAAGAAAGAAACCCGGCACATGAGGGGCATAAAGGGTTCTGTGTCTATGTTAATGGTTATATTTCTACTGCATCTACATTTCATAACTATTACATTTCCCACCCACCCCCCGAAAGCCCTCAGACTGCGAAAAAGAAATTGTGTTTGCATCATTTCAACGCGTCATATTACAACAGAGGTCACGACTGTCGGCAGATGTGGATATGCGTGTTTCTATAAACAGAATGTAATACAAGTTGTTAGATGCAACCAACTTTGCTTATTAAAATTTCTTGCTTTATTGCAAAGTTTAGATTTGTTTGCAAATTGAAAAGAGGAACTCCTACGACATGCAATCTTTTCCTTGTACCGGAAAAATTCAATTAAATTTTTGTTGCCAAAGAAAATCATTTTCTGTAAATAAAATTTTACTGATAAATGATTTCAATTTTAAACGGCAATTTAATTTTTAAAGGATAAAGTTGCATAGAAATATTTTAAAAATTATTCCCCAATTGATAAAGCCAACAAAAATGGCAAATAAAATAAAAATATATTTTAGTTTTCCAGTTGCCCTTGGCTGTTGTCATATTCGGTTGGTTCTGTAAACAAAACATGTGGGAAAACAATTTTTCTATTTGCGAATATTTGGCCAAGCTTCGACTAAATACTGGCAGAACTAAACTAAACAGGAAAACCAAGCAAACCAAATAAAATATGAATATGTAAAAGCAGAGAAATGTAAGCGAATAAATATGTTTTTAATAGGAATTTATAAATAATTTATATGAATGATAATATTTGGGCCATTTTTACATGAATAAATATTTAAATTCCATGCAAAGAAATACCTAATGTAAGTTTCAGTTAGTTAAGCCAAATAATCGCAATTTTCTTAACTCTGGTCGAGTGACTTTCGCTTTCAGCTGCTGGATGAATTATAGTTTTTATTCGTTTCTCATCAAGTTGACTGCACTTTGTCATGCGTTACGGCGGCTGCTTTCGTTATTATTGAGCAAGACAACCCGACAGCATACGGTGCGAATGAGTAACGGCTATAAACATTGTTGCCTCGGTTAACTATGGGCAAACACACTTTGCCCACTTAATTGACTATTTGCGCTGGTTTATGGCATCGTCTCGCACTCGCTTTAAACACTTTTAATTAATATTGTTACACACAACTGCACACCGATGCAGGGCGCGTTGAAAAGTTTAATTGAAATTTAATTATACGTAGCATGTGTGTGTGTGAAGGAAAGCATCTGATACCGGATCCTCGGCTCTTGGCCCTCGATGCTCCACTGCCCATTTCCAGCTACCCAATCCCCATTTCCCATTGGGCGAAGGCGTCCATCCAGAGAGCATCTCGCATCTCGAAGTCAAGCCAATTGAGCGTAAACAACAAATTGTTGATTTGTTTTGTGTTTGGCCCCTCCGTTTCGAATCGATTCAATTCGATCCGATGCGATGTTGGTTTTGGCCGTTGCCACTT
Source organism: Drosophila mimetica (assembly GCA_037075245.1). Lineage (NCBI taxonomy): Eukaryota > Metazoa > Arthropoda > Insecta > Diptera > Drosophilidae > Drosophila > Drosophila mimetica. Next base: position 8,872,074 of record JBAMCH010000023.1, on the reverse strand, counting down.
GAAATTTTATGCCATTATTTGGCTTTGTGCACGATTGATTGATTGATTTATATGAATGAACCAGTCGCCGCACTGCGCTCGTTTGCCATTTGATTGCCTCACTTTCCCAGGGATTTGGAAAATGGAAATGGGGGTAAGTCACTGCAAGTTATGGAAGTTAAGATAACAGCATTGAACGATTTATTTCTCGGTTTGAACCCCCCTAAACTATTTTAGTATTTGACTTCTTTGTGACCTCTTGGTGTGCAAAAATTTTTTATGTTAATACGCTTAGGTGAACAGCGCTTGGAACGCTTGACTGAACTCAACTTTAAACTCCACGCAAAATTGAGAGATGAGTCGAGGTGTGCAGAGCTAGACAAAAGGCTTTGCTTTTCAACTGGTGATTTATGGAGCATACTACCCTTGAAGCCAGGCCACCACCATGAATGATCTCATATATCTCTGTGCGGCACGATTGCAAACATTGTGCGACTTACGACCTATGAAGTTCATTTGAAATGTGTTTAAACGAAAATTTTGCAGTCCGCAGAACTCAGCTGAACTTTGTGAATGATTAACTTGGAATTGGTTTCTCAGAAACACAATTTGTTGCAATTTGATGACTGATGTGGGGCAGATGAAATGATTCACTTAAGAGAATAAATTATTCGCCATTTGTGATGAATTTGAAATTATAGAGAGCATGCCTATAAAGTAATGGAATTCTAAACATTTTTTCTTGATTAATAAAAATAGAGTTGTTCAGGAAATATTTTTAGAAAATCCCATTAACTAAGCTGCTTGGTTAATTTATTTTCTTTACCTCTAGTAAATATCTTAAATATGCATTAACTTCTAGGAACAGCATTAAATTAACCCAAAAATATCTCCCTCTTTCTGGCTGGAATACAGCATTAATTATTTTGCATTATTTGTCCTTTGCTTGCAGTAATTTTTCACTCCCTTCCTATTTGGCTTTTGTTTTCCTTTTTTTTTTAGGAAAAAGGGAGTCGTGTAATTATGTGCCACTAAAGACGGCAACGAAGCAAATGGGGCCAGGCACATAAGGAATGAAATGGAATAAAAGGAAGCCACAAAGACGAACAAACAGGGCGAGCTAAAGGCAGTGACATACGAAAAAACCAAAAAATATATATATACACATAAAGAATCGGGGGGAATACGAGTAGAAGATGGAGCTGGCGAAGGAACTGGCTGTGGCCGATTCACCTTGAACTCGAAAAGTGAACTTATCGAGACTGCGACTGGTCTCCCTCTCCCCCAGAGGCCCCAACTCCTTTTTATTTTTTCAGTTCCGCCGTCTTGCGCTGAGAAACTCCACTCGTTGGGGCGTTGGAGCGTTATAACTGGGTGAGGGGAGGTGGAGGAAGCGGGGGGCAGCGAGCTGGAGGAGCAGGAACTGGTAACAGGTAACAGGTACAGGTAAGGAGGTAACTGAGTGCTGCACACCCGTGCAATCGTACACTCGCACATGCCTTTGTACGCTCCTCTGACTGACGGACGGACGTCGACTGGCAGCCAGTTCTGCCTTTTCAGCTCGCTTCCTTCTACTCGTTTGTGATACGCTGCAGGAAATGGTTCTTCTAACTTTGGCAAACGCTTGGGGATACATTTGGGAACTTATTTTAAAGATAAAGATACTATAATAAAAAAACAAATAAGGAAAAGATGAGAAAAAAACATTTAAACAACTTCTCTTGTTAAAAAATGTTTTTTCTTATTTTAATAAGTTTTTAATTTAATGAAGACTTAAAAAAAAACTACAATAACAAACAAATATGAAAAAATATTAGGAAAAATATTTAAACAACTTTTCTTCTTTATAAATGATTTTTTTTTGTATTTAGGAATTAAATGATCTATGAACTTTGAACTTCGTAGTTCTCTCTTTCTGATCTTAGGCAAACAAATTCCAACAACTGCGTTTAGTTAAAAAATGTTTTTTTTTTGTTTTGGAATATAATAATCTATTAACTATGAACTTGGTAGTTCTTTCCCTGCACATAGATAATATATATTAACATTTATAAGATTTTAAAGAGCATTTAAATCTTCGGTCTCTCCATTTTGACTTCCTTTTCTCTGTTTTTTTGCACATTTTTCAACTCGAAGTTTTGTGCGTGGTTCCTTGGGTTTTTTCGCCTCCATCGCCGCACCACTTTTCCCTGCCTAGCTGCTTCCTCTTGGCTTTTTTCGCTGCCTTAAACAGGTTTTCATTTAAAGTTGGCAAAAGCCACTTCTGCGGAAATTGTGTGTGCATGTGTGTGAGCCTTTAGATTTCACTCGTCAAGGTTAGTCCGCAGCAGAAATGGGGGCGTGGGTGGGGGCGACCCAGTTAATGGCCTTGGTTCCTTTTCGAGAAAAACTCTCATATTTATGTCACAGATTTCTGATTGCCTTTATACATCACCTTGCTTCACCTCAGCAACGAGCGGGGAGGGGGGCATTTTTAATTTAATTAACATTTATTGCACGCACTGCAGAGCCATTGACTTGCCAATAATGAAAGAATTAACCCGAAAATATATACACATTGAAATAATATTTATTGTAGCCGGTTCCGCGAGGTGATGACATGTTCACAAGTCACCCAAGGGGAAAGTCGCAACAGTAACAGCAACGACAATGACAATTTAAATTTGCTTTTAAATGTTTTTATGGCTTCATCTGCACTTAATTGCAGTTTAATTTGCCATAAAAGCGATTGCCCAAAAGGGTTTTCAGCCAAATTGAAAACGTGCCAAGCATCTTCAAGAATGTCGCCCCATGGCATCACAAAAAAAAATGTCATCCAGTCTGGCTCCTTGATCTATTCCCAGGATACCCAAGATGTTTAACAGCAGATGTTACCCCGTTTTCGCCTCTTTTTTTGGCTCAAGTTTGTTGACCTGATTTAGAGAGGGGGGAACGAAGCATGCGAAATGAGTTTATTTGTTCAACTCGAAAAACTCACGCAACTGCTGTTGCCTTTTTTTCTCGCTCTTTGAATATTTATTTACGGAATTGGAGTATGAATAATATTTACGAGTTCATAATGGACCGCTTGAACCTGGAGTTCAATAGCCGAACGAGGCAAGCTCAAAATGCAATCGCAGCCTGAATTTATAAAAATATGATGATAAATAGCGTTCACAGTGAAGGTTTGTTTGTAATATCTGACTTGCCTTGAGTCCGTGGAGCAAACTCAATCAAGGTTCTTGCAATGCAACTTCAAACATGATTTAGTGGCAAAGAAACCCCAAAAGTAAACAAGAGCAGAAGTAATAACAATCATAATAGTCAATGTTGCTGTTGGAACTGCATTTTGTGTATTTTTCAGTTCCCATCATCGAATATGTATGCCCACAAAAATGCATTATTTATGAGCGAAAAATCGCAAGACAAACGCCAACAAGTTTTGATCGATTGAAAACGCAAGAGAAATATTCGAAGAATAAAAACAAATGTTGAAATATTACATTTTTAAATACCCTAATTTTTAAGAAAATTTTAAAAAATAAATATATTGTATAGATTTTTTTATTTTTACAAGAAAGTATATATATATATATAATATTATAAAAACCTTTTAAACCATCATTAGTTAGAGTATAAAAAAAAACACTTTTAAAGTAACAGAAAAACCCGTAAATATTGATTGCATAATGGGAAAAAAACACATCATGATGATTTACCTTATATGGCGGCTACTCCTCAAACCTCTCCACACTCATTTTATACAGATATCAAATGTGCAACTGTTGCACGAATGAAAATTCACGAATGCATTTGTGGTTCCGCCTTAAAGCAGACATTTTGCGATGTTTGCTGGCAAATCGTTTTTCGGCTTTTAAGGCAATCGCATTGCACAATACGGAATATTCCATATCTGTTGTTTGCCGTTTGTTATTGTACAGCTGCGGCTAATAAACGTTTGGCGGCATATTAGCCGTGGCCGTAAGTAGTCTTTGATTCGGTTTTTATGCATTTGTTTGCTGTTTTTGTTTCAACGGATAATAAAAGTGCTGGCCAATGGGTTCGGTCTCTGTTGTTTGCGCTCTTTTCCAGCTTTTGTGTTTTTTTGTATGTTACTGAATGCTGATTTCTGCCTTGGCATTGTTTATTTTGCAATCACGATGCCACACAACCATCGCCCCACCGCCCCCCTTCACCCAGCTACTTGTCTTGCGTACAATGGAATATGCATGTTTCAATTATGGCGCTCAAAAGCCAAAACACCCCCACCCCCTCAGAAAACGCCCACCGATGAACAATGGACGTAGGGCCGGGGGTATTCTACATCTGCAGTGCAAATGGAAATTTATATACATCGAAGTGAAAAGCACAAAAGGCGCTACAAAAATGTTTTCCTAATGCATTTTTCCACTTTTTCCCTTCTTTATTTCATACAATTGTGCGCAAAAGAATAGTAAATTGGTAGCAAATATATGATTCTTTATTTTTATAATTTTTTTTAAAGATTTAAAATTTTTTTTAATATTAAGAAAAATGTTTTTAAAAAATCCTTAAAAAAATCTCTATACTATTTGTTTGAATATTTTAAAAAAATTAAGACTTTCCTTTCTTTTTTGAACGTTACTGTGTGTATTTCAGTACTCTTGACATGAAAACTAGAAAGAATGAGTATGCATTTAGCTGAAGATATTAATGTATCTGCCAAGCGTTAAACAAAAGAAAGGCTGCAAAGTATGCTATAAGAAATCGTTGGCCATCAACCCGAAAATCGATTTCAAACTAAATCGATGGAGTTTACTCCAATCTTAAGCTGTTTTCAGCACACCTGGCCAAGTCCACCCTCATATCCGCTACAATGAATTGCCTTTTCTGCCAAATAACCGGCCAAGAAAGTCCATTTACGCACAACCTATAGAGAAGGTCCGAAGGAAAGGGTCAGCCCAGGCCAACGGAAGTCATTTATTTCGGCTCACGACATAACAATGAAATTGGCATAACAATTATTTGGCCAGAGCGGGCGAAGTGAAGAGAAACTGACGAAAAGCAAAGGAGCCTTTGCAGGAGCATTAAACTCGGCTAAAATCAGACATCATTATGCAGACGTGCACGGCCCAAAAAATATTTTTAACATTTTTTAAAAATTAGTAAAGCGTTAGGTTGATTGAATTAATTTTGTTGTTTTTGTTGTTGTTAGAGATTTTTTTTAAATTGTTTTACTTAAAGTAAGTTTAAACAATAAAATTTCTTTGTGTTTTTTGAGACTTCTTAAGTTGATTTATTTTATATGAGATTTTTTATAATTTTTTTATATATATATTTTATTTTAAATATCTTAAAAAATGGTTTAAAATATTTTTTATACACATTCTTTAAAAAATATTATAAGGGTAAATTCAAAGACATGTATTTTCAGAAATTTTTTTATTTTTTAAAACACATTGTTAGAGCCCATTTTGGTTCAGTGTATTAACATTTATTTCTTTGCCTGGCTTCCTGAGCTCCAGCTAGTTGTTATCTAATTTTGCTTAAAAGCCAAAGTCACTCGAAGCGGCCTGGTTTTCAGCATTCCCTTTTTTGTTTTTAGCTAAATATTTCCGACTGCTGCAACCGTCATTGTTTGGGGCACAAAAACATAATTGCAATGGGGAAGGAGGAACAGGATGGGCTTGGCTGAAATGAGTTTGGATACAACAACTATTTCCAGTCATTAATTATGCAAATGTTTTTTAATATTGCTAAAAACCCCGAAACTGTCAGACGGAAAAGAACTGCAGCCTTTCAATTTGTCTAATGGTTGCCTTTCGTAATTTCAATATTGAGGTCATCTAAGGAAGCGACTTTCAGGGATTTGGCCACAACGAATAATACCCAAAAATTTCGAAAACATCAATTAACCTACTTAATTGAAAATAACTCAGGTTACGAGGGGGATCATTCTTTTTGTTTTTGGTGGTACATTAACCTCCAAAGTCAGCGAATTCCAAAGCCAAAACAAAAGCGAAATCCGTAATATGAATCATGCGGACAATATTCGTAATATCTGCGAACAAACCGTGGTGGCTTCAGTTTCATATTTATATGCATAATATACAATAAATATGATTTTTGTCTGTTTCCCTTTTTTTTTTGTTTAAATCGTAATTTATTGCGGTCGAAATGCCCATGAGGGGGAGTTATTCCCATTAATACGTTTTTAGCCAAGTGAGCAAACCTGAAACTGAATGGATCGAATCATCTCTTGTTTTTGTTTTGACTTTTTATATAAACTTATTTCGGATTTACAAAGCATTGACAATGGCTGAAAAGACGCTTTTGATGGCTCTTGACACGACGTCATCGTCGAATCATCATTGTCAGGTTTCGGTTTTTTCGCGAGTCTTTTCGTTGGCAAAATATTTAAATTTGGCCAACACTTTTTTTGTGGGCTGCTGACAAGAGGAAATTGAACGCATTGAATTTAAATTAGCGATTTGTTTTGGCAAAGAAATGATATAAAATGTGGGTGGGTATAATAAAAAATAGACTTACATTCTGAATTGAGTTAAGCTAAATTTAAAATGCCGCTTTCAAGCGGTTTCTATAAAAAAAAACCTGGAAGTATAAATAATTAAAAAAAAAATATATAAATATTATTTAAAAAAAAATTCTAATAATTCTTATAAAGTTTGCAATTCCGTAAAACATTTCCCATAAAAGAAACAACATAAAATTATAAATAATTCGAATAGAAAAAATTGAATTTTAATTTTAAAAAAATACTAATAATTCTTTAACAGTTTTCAATCCCATAATCCGTGTTCTTTTCATAAAAATATATATAAAGTGTAAAAAGTGCATCAATAAAAAGAGAGTTTACTTATCTAGCTGTAAAAATGTTGACAGCGTTTTCCAACCGTAATTTATGCAGCGGAGCGGGTCTTCAAATGCGGAAAACAAGAGAGTGCATTGCCATTTGTGGAAAAAGTAGGCAATAAATAACGCATTGCAGGCATCTTATGACTTAATCTTAAAGACGCCGTTTTATATAAAGCCGCCCAGAGATGATAAATTGTGTGAACAAAAGTTTGAGTAGTGTCCGCTGGCGAGATGGGAAACCCGTGGCATTTTTCAAATGAACTGCGATTGTGAGCCTATCCCAACACCAACGTGTTGGCCAAATACAACAACGAATTATAACTAATAAGCGTGCTTAATGCCATTGTTAGGCAAATTAGCAGCCACAGGGCAAGCGAAGAAAAATATAGTTTTTATTCGATTTGCCTTCATTACGGGCTTTATGCGTATTTCATCTTTCCACGCTTCGATAACGCATTTTTCACTCTCGGAATTCCCTTTGTCAAATAAATGAGAAAAGAAATATCATCGGCTACTTTATACGCCACACTATGTGCAGGCGAGTGAATGGGAAATAAATTTGAAAATTATGCAAATCAACGCATTAATATTTGTGAGCCAGACATTTGTTTAATGCTGTCGCTTTTGCTTAATGATCATTCTCTTTTGGGATAAGCCAATAATGCCACTTAAAAAGGAAGATGAAAGAAGTAAATCAGAAAATGCAGGTGCCAAAAAGGAAAGCACTAAAATATATGGCTGATCTATAAATACAAATTCAAAGGTTAGTTTTAACCATGACACTGAATTTTGAATTTCTGAAATTTAAAGCAGATAAAAAAAAATGTTTGTACTTTTAAAATGTAGATTTTTTGGGGATTTACCTATTCTGACATTGAATTTTTAAAGCACTCCCATTAAAATGTAAATTTAAAACCAAAAAGGAAAGTGCTTTAAGTCAAAACCAATTTTTTAATTCTTCGACAGATTCATAAATAAGAATAAAAAAAATGTTTAAAAGACATTTTCTGACATGAAACTCCACAAACATTTTCATTTAAATTAACAGAGTAATAAAAACATACCTCAACCAATTTTCATTGAATTTTTATATGGGTTTTTCACCAAAGGTTTGGTCGGTCAACAAAATGAGAAAATAACTTTGGACAGGGCTGCATATGGCGGCGTCAATTAACCCAATTAACTTGATATATGCACAGCATGCATATATAATTTCTCGACCAAAATGCCAAGCGGTCTGAAAATTAAATTACCCTAAAGTTTTTCTTTAAGTCTTTGATTTTTACCAATCATTTGCATAAGATTATCATAAATTATGCTATGATTTTGTTTATGACAGGTACGCGTGTTGTGAATTTTGTTGCCACGATTTTGATGATTCGGCCTCTGACAAATGTTGTTTTTATTTGGTGTCTGATAGTTTACACTTCTCCGCCTAATTTGGTCTCTTGAGACGTTGTGGTTTCGTCTTGGTGAGCCGCAGATCTTGGATTGATTGAAAGATTACGCAAATAAATGTCAGGCCGTGAGATGAACTTGTTAGGTTTAATTGTCTAGCCTTTGAAGTGCCATTAAACCAAAACTTGGTGGTAGAAAGTTGCCGTCAATCAAAAGTAATTAGCTTTGGGGCGGAAGTAGGGCGGGGATAAATGTATTCCCAGCGAAAAGTGCAAGTTTCTGGGGAATACGAAAGCCCATTGGTAAATGGTTTCTGTTTCAGCTGTCAAAGTGGTCTTTTGGGGATGGCGTCTAAATATTTCAGTTGGTCTATAATTGACAAGGAAAACTCGAGCTGGGATTTATGAATTGTTATGGTAAAAGGTGAAAGTGAGAACAATTAAATCATTTAAAAATCCTTAAATGGTCTTAATAATAAACTGTAACTGAAACCAAACCAAATACCTCTAAAGAACCCATTAAATCTTCTTTCGAGGCCGCTCACTTTCTGGGTTAGAGAAATATTTGACCCATAACTTTCATAACACCGCCTCAGTTTCCGACTCTCAGATGAGGATGATGAGAACGGGAACGAATGGTTTTTCAGCTCCCTGGAGTATGTTTGGCATTCACTTTATTGCTTCCACTTCACTTTACTCGCATAGCCGCTTGACAACATTTTTGCAGCCATCCTCATGCTGCCTAGGATGAAAAAAATCCCGGCTCTTGGCGGTACAAATATTTTATAGTTTTTTGTAGCTCAGTTGTGATGGAAGTTATGCGTGCCATAAGCGCCCCCGGCAACTTGCAACCTGCAACCGTTGACAAATGCATCCCCAGTGGGTGGAAAAGTCCGTGGTGGCGACGGTGGTGGGTGGTGGTGCTGAAAACCTGAATGCGGTTGCGGTGGCTCTGACACCGTTGCAGCTTCACTGGTTTACTTTTTTTTGTGGGTCAGAGATTGCAATATTTTTGTGTGTTTATTTTCAACTACATTTGGCAGAGGAAAAGCATTTAAATATAGGTAGTGCAAAAGAAAAATGGTAAAATAAGTTATTTTAACATCTCCTTTGGGAATTAAAAAAATAATTTTTTTTAATTTTTTCCTTGTTTTTGTTCAATTTTTTGTCCTGATTTTGGTTCCTGTAGTGGACACCACTGATGTTGGCTAAAAATCTGGTGGTTTGGCGCCTGTGGGTGATGGTCAATTTGCTTCTAGCTGATGTGAAAATTCCGCAGCACTGATTTATGCCACCTCGAGTGCGACTTTTCCACATTTGCCCCCCTGTTTAATTTGTACTAACAAAATGCCCGAAAACAAATTAAAATTCGTGCGCGTTTTCCATATTTCTTAAAGGGGAGAACAGATATTCTGCTCGCACTTTTCCAAGATTTATTTCACTTGTCATTAGCTGAGAGAGGGATGGGGGTGCGGAAAACGAAGAAGCAGATCTGTTTGCCCGCTCGGTTAACCATGAAAATTGATTGCGACCAGCAGCTGTAGATAGCTCTTCCTCGGTTTTCCGCGTTCCTTCTCTTGATTTTTAATGCTTCTTCCATTTTCCATTTTCATGTTTTGCCGGAAGCATTATGTGTATTAATTTTTCTTGAGCTTTCAATAACGTTTTGCGTACATGCAGCTTAATATATCAAACGAAGAAAATATAAAGCGGGAAAGTTGTTTTTTTCGTTCCACAGTTCATTGATGTATGACACTCGGCTGCTTAAATTAGTTCATTGTTGTCCAAAAGCTGTCAACTGTCAGCTTCTCTTTTCTTTTCCCGCCTTCTTGGAACACGCTTAGTGGAAAGAACTTATAAATAGCCATAGAGCATATTTAAAAAGTCAAAAGGAAACACTTTAATGCCCATTGATGAGTTAATCTCCCAAGATACAACGTACTAGAATCAAGGTTTGTGGTTATATCACTAAATATCTTATATATTCTCTTGAATTTAGCAGTCCCCACTAATTTAATTTCCTTATTAATTAAGTTACAGGGGTAAGGTATGCTTACGTTTCAACTGAATTGAGTTACTAATCGCATTTCTGCACTAAGTCAATTAGGGGGATTACAAACTCTACTTCCAAATACAACTAATGCCTTAAAAGTTTTGGTTCAAAAGCATTTGTGGCCAAACAGTTTAAAGCACTTGATAAATGAAAGCAATGTTTGACACATATATTTCTAAGCACTTCCCGGTTCGAGAAAGCGTTTTAATCACTCATTTTGTTGATTGAAAAGATTGGTCGAGTTTATGAATATAGCTTCCGCATAACGCCAGCATTACGTGACCGCTCGAAAAACGTTAATAATTAAAGGCGAGCATCTTGGGAGGCAAACCAATTGAGTGCAATCGAAACAAACATAGGCCACTGTGAGCAGAAAATGAAAGCAAAAGTGAGGCAGTAAGCGAAATAAATAAATGGGAAATTATTAGAGAAATTAAAACGAAACTTGACATACCCTATATATTTTTTTAAATATTTGAAACATAAAAAAATGAAAAAAAAAATACGAAAGCCCATTTTTACGTATTTAAATACATAAAAAAAATTTTAAAAGTCAGGCCTTCCAAGCTTTGAAGATTTTCTACTTATATATGGGGTCTGTAATTCCGTAATACATCAAATTGTGGAGCGTATAAATTCACTTCCTCGAAGCAAAAATGCGAAGCAATTAAAATGGAAAATTAATAGTAAATAATTGTGTTCGGGCGCAACTCTGTCAGTCGGTTGGTCTCAATAAAAACAGACTTTCCCACCATTTTCCCCCCATACTTGTGAATGCACTTTCAAGTGCATGAACTTATGGCCACTTGAATTTTCGAGGGAGGGCAAATTGACACCAAGAGGGGTTCCCCCACTCGAAAGGAAACATGATAAACGACATTCACAGCAACATATTTTTCAAGTCGCCCGGACGGACGGCAAATTAATTTAAATGCGTTGAACAAATTGTTTTTTTTTTTTGTTTGTTGGGCATTTCGACTGAATTTGGTAACGATTTCTAGTAGCTGCGACGTCATTAACAGCCTTCGGAAATCACATTCCCAAATCGAATGGAATCCGCTTAGTGAAGACAGCGGCCCACACTTGCCATCGGAATCACAGACCCTCCATTTAGTCGGTCTGTGTGTTTGATTTGATTCGATTTCGTTCGGTTCGTTTGATTGAAAGTCTGTCAGTCAAATCAATTGGAAAGAAAATCACAAAATCAGCCACAAGAAAAAATCAAAAAAAAAGACGGGCCGACAAATATTTAATTGCTCGCCAAAGAAGTCATAAAAATCATGGCAGTCGCACGGAGAGGAAGCAGAAAAATTCAAAAATCGTTATAAATCTCGGGCAAATAGCAAATATAAACAGTTTATGAATATGCATGAGCTACTGGCCATATTTGGCCCATAAAACCACACAGATAGCAACTGGCTTACCTTGGCTAAAACGTGGAGTAGGGAAAAACGGGAATCGAAATCCGAAACGACTTCGGTTTCGGTTTCTGTTTCACTTTTAATTGCATCAAATTAATCCACACTTTTACTTGGCCCATTCATCAAACTCAAATTGGTTTAAACTACTTAATCATTTATACTAAATCGCAAGAAAATTGTGAATGAGTCTTGTGCAGGTCAAGGTTGGATAGCAAATCTATATAAAATTAAGTATAAAGAATATTCATATTCATAATAAAATTTGTATAAACTTAAACCCAAATAATCATAGAATTATTACCTAGAAAATACAGAATTAAATCTTATTGTAAAGTAACACTGCGAGTTCTTATCTTATATTCCATTGCTGATTTGCAATTCATCCACATGCCAGTATTCAAATTTGATACTCATTCCAGTCAAACACGATTCAAGTTTTGATGAATGTAGATCGCTTACCTGAAAGAAATAAAAACAGAAATAGTCTAATAAGTGAAACGATCATTAAAATGGTATCAATGAAATGCAAATAAAGTTATATAATGATCACGAACAATCAAATAGACAACCTATACTTCTTTGCTATACTAAATATTTTAATAGTTAATTAAGCTTTTTTTCGATGATTTATTTTATTTATTTATCAAAATTTAACCTCTTAGAAACCAATTCTCTATCAAAAATATCTGCCCTTGTATAGCAAATTACTTGACTTCAATGCTTCGTGTTTCAGTAAACAAGCAGCTCATCAAAATTGAGATCTCCGCTTTTAGATTAAAATTAAAGTAGCTTTGTTTGCCGACATTTAAATGTCACAACTAGATTGCCCAACTTATTAGCAGCCGCAATTAAATATCGAAATGCAAACCAGTTAAATGAAAATTCAAACTAATCAGAGAAAAAAAAACTTAGCAGACCAAAACTCACATCAATAAATTGTACATTAATTTTCTTCTGTGGTATTTTCAATTAAAACGTCAAACACAGGGCAGCTCATTAATTACAAATTTAGCGCTAATTTTGGCCATATATACAAAATAGATTTTACACAGGTTAACGTGAGTGTGTTTAAGCCAGGCGACTGCGCAAATTTGCTCACATAACTCAGTGTCAATATTTATGGGCGATCCAAACATGCGGTTCGCCCACACTCATGCTATATAGCAATGGCACTTCAATTAATATATAAGGCAGTTTCTAGCATCTAGCGCTAGTTGTGGGCGTGGCCTCCGCGAAAGAATGCTAGAAGAACGTTCTTAACTACTCAAAATCAATTAAAGATACATTAAAGATAAATATTTATAACCAGAAAACTGGGTTACGAAGTTGACGAACCGCTTTTGGTATTGTGTAGTTTTTCGCTTTTGTCATTGTCTTTGAATTCAGAACATAAAAGGAAATATGTTTATAAGAAACTGACTGAAAACTAGATACCCTGCTTTAATATATAAATATTTTTATTTTTATAAAATCTCTCTGACATTTTTATCTTGTATTTAAGATTAGAACATTTCCTTCAATTAGCTGATTATATCAAAGATCTTAAGCTTGATTTAAGGAATCTTTCGCATATATTTGATTGCCGTGATATGCATATTTACTCGTATATAGAAGTATTATGTTTCTCGTCTTACCCACAACAAGTTGATAAACTTTGCCATAAAAACTTTAGTGATCAGGTATATAAATAATGCATAAACGAGACTAGACACAGTTGCTAATTTGATTTTTTTGTGACGCAAAAAGCAACGCATACATCAGAAAAAAAATAAAATAAAAGCTAATACCACAGAACGGAATAAATTAAGCAATTTGGTTCGTAGCTCAGATTTCAATGCTATTTAATTGAAATAACAAAATATTAATGACACTTAATCGAGAGCAGATTAACATTTAGCGCCCAGAGACGGAAAAAAAAGCGAATTCAATTCAATCAAATTATGCGTATTTCAATTGTTCTTTTAATCGCGTCGCACAATTGCAATTTGAGTCACTCGATAATTGTCGTTTTATTGTTTCGGAAAACTATGCTTCCCCTCTTCGGCGGCGAAATAAATGCGATAAAGTTGATTTTCCCTTCCACCGCATTTCAATTAAACTATCAAACTCAATCAGCCGAATCAAAGTAGATTAAGTTTGCATTTATTGTTTCGACTGGATGGACGTATTAAAAAAGTAATTTACTTAAAAGTCAAACGGAAAAGAAGTGACAGCTTGACAATGGGCTTAGTTATGGATTATCTGCTGTGAAATTTGAAACTAAAATAAAATATTTAAATGCCTAATAATTCTATATATGATAGTTTTGGTGCCTGTCTCTTATGCATTGGATAACCAATTTATTAATTAAATCTATAAGCTTTCTATCAGGAATATTTAATTAAAATAAATATTATATTCGAATAATTATATTTATTAATTACTTATAAATGTTTCTACACCTTTCCTATCTAAACGGCCTACACAACACTCAGCATCGAACATAAATAGTCATAAACTTATCTCGTTATGCCGCTGTTTTACTACCCGAAACCACAGTCAAGTGCTTGCATTATAGCCCCCTCAATAGAGATAAGCCCACCCAAAGTTGAGAGAGACAGTTGATTGACAAATAAAACTCCTCGCAAAGGTGGCAGAAAACAATCCACACTTGGAGGTGTCGCTGATGGGCTTTAAATATTGAGTGCGTAAATAATAAATATTAATCATTAGAGGCCGCACTCATTGACTTTAATAATTGAATCGACTCGGATCCGAAATAGGCATTCGAATGAAACCCGGACCTGGCACGCAACTCAAAGCTGTCAAAAGTGGTGTCGGATACCTTATAATTTTCAAATTTATAGTTACCTTTTTCACCGGCACACACTCGTATTTTTGGCTAAATGCTTTGGTAATGTTCTAATTACGTGGGCGCGTGTCTATTTTATCATGCCGCCGAATCAGTTGCTATTATTTATGGTGGGTCTGGGGCCTAGGGTTTGGTGTGATGTCAGTTTCGGGACAGTTATTGTTGGGCCTGACAATGGTTCATGTCCATATCGGGTATTAGTAGTTGAAACATGTTCTGTATTTGATTACCTGGCTGTGTGAGGCATTTGTAATTGCGGTGTGTTTTGGTACTTTGCTCACTTTGGGTGATAAATTGAATATACATTTGGATGGATGTCGTATTTTTCGGGGAAATAAAGGGTAGTATTCAATGGAAATCGAAAGGGAGGAAACGAAACAATTTTATTGGATTTTACGTGACGTTATGTGTCAATTAAAAATACAACATAGCTATAATCCCCAAGATTTACATATTTCGTTTATACTTTTGGTGAGATTCGCCATATCTTTGACGTCATAATATCAGAGTTAAATATTTTTACGATACCATTTATGATATTTTAAATATGAGAAAATACTTGAAATTCTTTTTAGGCTGAAATCGTTTAATTTAATAGCACGCCATTCATTCAACCCACTTCCATTTCATTTGTATCCGACAGATACATTATTCCCTCGACAGCAAAAAAGCTCTCACGTGGCCAAATCCTCCGTCAAATGAAATGCGAAACTTATAGCGAAAAACTGGGGAAAATAGCGCAAGTCTCAGACTTAGTCTACCAAATGCTCAAAGACAATGGCGTGCCTGTCACATATCATAAAGTACACGGGCCAAAACTATTTCCATATAAATCGCAGGGGCAGAAAAACTCGGCGAGAAAACAAAAGTGAAATCTAATACCCTGCCATAGTTTACATGCCACAAAACGGGCTACTTTCCACTCGAATTACAAGACGAAAAGTGTCGAGTGTTGAGTTTCCTACCCATCCAACCATCCATCAAATGCGTGGAGAATGAATCCAAATTACAGGTTTCAGTGATAAATGTGCAAACAAAATTGAATGCATGCTAGGATTTTCCACTCGATTGCCGGCCAAATGCCAAAGTGCCACGCCAAGCCTTGATTGCAGCATTCATGGTCTTTGGCGGCTGCCAATCTGGTCGCACAAAAAAGTCCAAGATAAACGAATACTTCAAACTGTCAACGCCGAAAACGTGTCGAGTGCCATGGGAGATGAATGAATAAATAAATAATCTTCGGTGTGTCCAAGCAGAAGAGTATAATTGCTTATGAAAATATTTTTCTGCTTCAGCTGGATCCTCTGTAAATATTTTCCCTGCTGCGTGCCATTTTCCCTTTGGCCATGGGATCAAATAACGCGAACTGCGAAATTAGCATAACAAAGCTAACAAAAGTTGATTTATTAATTAGTCTCAAAGTCGCACACTTCTTAACAAATTAAATTCAAATTAAAAGATACATAAAATCGTATAAAAGTAGAACAAAATGGGCGACAAACAAAGATATCAATCAAGCTGAACTGTATAAAAAAAAACTAAATAAACATTAACCAATGCCGAAGGCAAACTTAAAAAGCCTGTTTTCCCGTCCCCCCAAAAAAATACAATAAATAAAAACTAAAAGAAATGCCGACAGAAATGTTTTACAAGTGGCCAAAACATACAAAACACAAAGTGTAAAATAAAAATTGTGTATAAAAAAATAAACAAATGGCAATGCACTAATTGATTGTTGAATTTTTGTTCAATTTGGGGATGGCAAAGAAAAAACTACAAGCAAACCAATTAGTTGGCTTTATGGGGTCAAGGGTTCACATCAACATGAACAGCAACCACACACATCACAGTAACGGCGAACAGTAGCCAATGAAATGTTTTCAAAAACTTTGTGGTCAATCAGGCAAAGTTGAATAAAAAGCAGGTCAAATGAACATATTTTTTATAACATTTTTATAAAATTGTAAAATGTATTTAAAGCTTGTTAAAGCCCAGGTATGTTTACAAATGATTACAAATACCTCAGTTTTAATTAAAACACGTACAGATAGTCCTAATTTTTATATTTTTAAATGGGCGGGCAAACAAGCATTTTTTTTAAATATGTAAGGTATAAAAAAATCATAAAAAATTTGTAAAATACAAGCTAAGCTCTACTACTGATTTAAAAATATTTTTTTATAATTCATAGCATACTTTTATATACCTTTTCACGAGTTTTTAAATATCCAAATCGTTAGTAAGCCAAAAAAAGAATAAAATGTATCAATTTCCACTGAAATGCTGAATAAATTTGCATTAATTGCCACGCTAAATTCCGTTCATCTCAAGCAAATATTTGTTTATCTTCATAATGCTTATTTATTTGCAATTTAGTGCAATTTAATAATGCTCACATATTTTGTGCCAAAAATAAAGAAAACACAATTTGCATAAACAAATGTCAGACGAGAGCCGTTCGACAAATAAAAAATCCCAAATTAAATCATATAAATCAAACCAACATGATGGAGGGCACAAATACACACATACTGCCATGTAAATACATATAAATATGCGAATGAATGCCACGGGGGGTGGGGTTGGTGTAACTGGGACCCAGATAAAGCCGCCAAACTGAACAGAGTGTTGTCAAAAAAGACAGCCGACGGAATAAGAACAACAGTCGAAATCCCCATAGAAGATAGGTGGATGTGTGGGGGATCCATCCCCCCAGAACACCGCCCATTACGTGCCGACAGGGCAATAAATATTTATACACATATATATCAACATATATATGTGAGGGTTTTTGAAAAGCCGTAAGGCATTGAAATTTAAATGCACAACGCATAGCTGGAAAAAGGAAAACGGAAGGGGATTTCGCAGAGGTATGGGTAAAAACACATGCAAAATGAGTGAGCACACGCAGGAAACGTAACTCAGCCCCCTCGCCACCCCTTTTTTCCCAACAGGAAGCCAGGTAAGAAAGGCAAGTCAACGCGGCGTATTAGCAATGTAATTTAACCCAAGGGCAACCATTTGCCGATATAAATGTTTCTCTTCGCCAAATGGCAAATGCAAATTGTGAGCATTTTTGCGAAAATTTATGCCAACATTTGTATTTATTTTTAATTTTTACATCAGAATCGATCAAGCGGAATGGTTCACGGCACCCAAATGGGATTGCTTTCTGATGTTGAGATGGTGGCCCATAAAAAAAGCCCGCCGCACGAATCATATATATCCTTACAATACTAAGCCGCCTTGGGGGCTCTGCACACACACACACATAAGTTTTAATTATAAGCCTGCCAGGATGCATAAGAAATCCAGCTGGAAAAAATAACAGAAACAAAGGAAAAGCGAAGGGAAGATTGGCAGGCAGCTGAAGTCTTGGCTCAGGTAACACTTGGCAAATCCCTCTAAGCACACCTTAAGTACTACATAATACTCGATACATACGAGCATAAACGTATATATGCACTGGGAGAAATTAGGTGTTCATCAAGTTAGTTAAAAAAAAATTTTTTTTAAATTAGAAATAAGTAAAAATATAAAATTGTATTAATTGTATTAAATTAACATTTTATAATTGGATATATTAATTTTCAGAAATTGGATCAATTATAAGCTAAATTGTTTTTATATTGAGCACTTAATATAACAAGAAATAATGATCTTGACTGTTATCATTTAAATTTTTCATTTTTTAAGTACCAATTTTATCGAATATTTTCCAGTTTTTTTTCCCAAAATGTTCATATTTATTTGGTAATCTTTTGTGGGGGATTTTCCTTTTTTATTTTCAAGAATTTCCCCAAAGATTCCATCCAAAGGATCAAGAAGGAACAGCTGACGTCAGAGCGCCAGACAAAGGCCTCCTCGGCACTCGGCGGCTTAGTAAAAACTTTGTATGCCTCCCCAAAACCTGAGACAAATAAAAACCCATAAAAGACGGATAAGCAATGATGGGGATCAAAAATCTGGAAAACTAGCAGAAGCCAAAAGACGAATCAACAAAAAGCTGTAACATATACAGTTGGCGAAACTAAAGTAGCAACTGACAAACAACTGGAGTTCCATTTTACGACTTGTTATGATGCCTAAATATGGTCGACAACAACAACAGCCGTTACGAAATTGCGTCGCCAATAAGTCTGGACACTCTCCCTGGGACGGAGGATTGCTCCTCATCCGAGTGGACGGAAATTTATTTGCTTTTTGCGTTGTTCTTGCTGTTGGCGTTGTTGTCATCAGGCCTGAGCTCCTTGAAGTAGGCAAAGAAAAAACCTTTCATAACGGAAAACCAGTTTATAGGACTCACCAAACTGAGGAATACTCTGCCATTTTTTTTACGATTTGGATTTAAATTTAATAAAATTATATTAATATTTAAAATGTCGTTTATTTTGAAAAAATCTAAATGAGTTTTTGAAATACTTTTAAGTATATTCCAATTTTTTTTAAATGTAAAATGTTAAATTAAGAAATAATAAAATAGGCAACACGCTCCTCTTGGTAATAATATTTTTAAAATTCACATAGCATTATTTTCTATTATCTCGAAAAATAAAAGTAAAATGACTTTTAAAATCTTGAAGAAAGTAAAAAAAACTGTTATGAAATGTGATTTCCGCATGACAAAAATCATATTTCAACATAACCATACCAAATGGCGTGTTTTCCAACCAAAATGGACTGAACAAAGTTACCCAAAATCCGAGAAAAAAACGAAAAATCCCCAAAAAATCAACCCCCTAGCGGCGATGGCGATGAAGACTGCGACGCCACACGCAATCCCCTCTACAGGGAGTGCTCCCACCCCAATCGCGAACCATCCCAACCACCCGCCGCCCAGTGGGCCCATCCTTGTGCTGATTACCTTGGCGTTCGATGCCGACGATGCCGTAACAGTTGCCGCTTGGTATTTTGGTATTTTACGAGATTTACGGCGGCGGCGCTACTGCCTAAATATATGCTAGCTAATTTTTATTCAAATATATATGGATGTGCCATAGTGTGTATGAGTATGTGTGTGTATTACGCTTTTGGGAATATTTCGTGTGCGCAATAAAAATTAATGGGCTCGTCTGGCGCTTCTTTTATCCTTCGCTTCGGCTCGTCCTCTGCAGTTGACGTTGATTTCAGTTTCATTCCCCTGACTCCCTGACTTCGAATGAACTTTTATGGCCGGCTTCGGCTCCTTGAGGTTTAAGTGCAGATAGATAGATACAAATACATGGTAACCGAGTTCCAATGAATGTTGAACGTTAATTGCTCTGGTTATTGCGATCCCTGGAGGTTCTGGGGGAAATCACAGGACATGCAAACACCCGAAAAGAATCTCGGGTCTTTCTGTATTCTCTCTGTTTTTGTTGGAAATCAATCAATGCACTAGGGGCTTCAACATAACTCCTCGAAAGCCTTTTTGTGTGCCCCAACCAACGGACCGACCAACAAATGGTTAACAAAGCCCTCGGGCCAGGACTCTTCCTCTGGCTGGAAAAACCCCAAAATAGTTGAACCTTTTTGTCTTCGATTTTTATGGCCACCTGAGCAGGTGTGTAGGAAAGCATTTGAACCTGGTTATTATTGAATATTATCCGGTGGCTGCCACAGGTTTGCCGCACGTGATACGGTTTTATGTGCCATAAGACATCTCCGTCATAAATTGTGGTTTGGGGTCGGCTTCATATTTAGATTGCACTTGCCCTCGAGGCATAAAAAGGTTTTAGTTTACAAATCACCCTTAATGGGTATATAGATTGCAATAACAGTGGAAAGGTTTGATAGAAAAAATACATTAAAATAATATTTAATTTTTTATAAATTCCCTTTTTTTAAAGAAATATTTAAGAATTTAAATCAATTATATGTAAAAATACGTTAGAAAAAATCTTAAATTGATTCATATTTTACCAAGGTATATTCTAAAAGTCTTTAAGCTGTTTTAATAGTTCTGAAAAATTCAAATTATCTTAGTTCTCTTGGTTAAAAGTAACACATCATACAGTAACAACATCATAACTCTAATGCTGTAATGCTTCCGAAATAGAGTATGACATAGTTGGATAATAAAATGTGTGCTTCTTTTCGTATTTATTTGACATATAAAAAGCTGCCATTGCCGCTTTCTAAGCCGAGTGCACACGGCAAACATTTTATGGCTTGTTTATTGTTCAGTCAGAGGCCTTGGAGTGAGGTGGAAACGGAGGGGGGGTGGACAGGAAAGCTCTGGAGAGGATCAAGCGACTTTCGTATTTATACGCATTTTCTATGTTAAACCAACATCAAACCCACAGTAGTTATTTGTGAGCTTTTTATGCTTTTGTTGATTCCTTATATATTTTTTTTATGTCAACGGAATTTGTTTATTGTTTATTTTTGCCCTTCCCCGCCCATAAACACACATGGTTCATTTTTTTTTTTTTTTGTATTTTGTTTTTCACGGTTTCCAGGCAACCCCACTTGGCCAAGGACTTGGAAGTGGAAATCCTTTAAGTCGGGCGTCAGAGAATCAAGCGAAAAACACGCCAGTCAGGCAAAAGTTTTGACCTGCCACTGCAACGCAGATATGCGGAGTTGAAACTCATTAAAAAGAACTTAGACAAGGTCTAAGTGGAGAATAAAAACAAAATCCATTCGAAACTCTCGGGCTGCAACAATGAAAAATTGTTGCCAGCCATCTGAGGGCCTTGTAGGCGTGTTCCTTATGCGACCCAAAGTGCCTTAGGCCATCTAAACTGCGCCAAAAGCCACTCGAAGGCCCGACTTTGGGCCACTCGAGAGTTGCTGCTGTTTGCGGCTCACAAGACCCACTGTAGTAGTGGCCACAAGAGATGCTGCCAAGATATGATTTTAGACCGCGGCGTGGGAAACAATCCCCCAGCTAACGGCGCCACTAAACGATCTCAAATCTCCATGTTAAATGTTAAAGGTAGCTAGAAAATGTATTAAATAAACACTGGAATTATCACATAAGCATAAGCTTGAATAATTATTTACTTTTTGCAAGAGAAATAATTTTAATATTAAGTTCAAATCCTTTGTAGTAATATATAAAAATTTTTTTAAATAACATTGATATATATTTTAAAAAAATGTCTTAAAAAAATTAAATAAAATTATATCTTATTACATATTATTGTATTTAATCAATGTCATTTATAAGATAGTTATTATCACTGCAAATTATGTTATACAAAGTAAACACTTTCACTCTTTCCCACCTCTTACATTCCCCAAAACTTTAAGTTCCATTCTGACAGCAACTTAGGCAAAGATTTTGTTTTAGTTTTAAAGCGTTTCTCATTACATGAATGGCAAAGAGCTGAAAGTTTACAAGATTTCAAGTGGTTCCCCCGCCAAAAAGCGAGAAACTTGTCGCCGGTCAGGCAGATGTTCTATGTGGAAAATAATAAACTTGCTTGCTAATAAGAAAACTTTGGAAGAACCTTCGCCGCAAACTTCCGAACAAAAGCAGCAAGCACAATTGCTTCAACCAATTTTTAGAAAGTATACCAGAAAGTATTATCGAAGCTGACAGTTCTGTTTTTTATGGCCGCAACCAAAGAAATGGGCTCTAAAAAAACAAAAAGCCTGACCTTTGTTAAGAGTGTCAACGCCCACACAATGCCACTCATTAGGACCCGACTTCATTTGACTATCCATCTCGATGGGCGACGGGTAAAATATGTTTTCGCCACTTTTTTCAACGACACTGTTTTATTTTTTCCTCCGTAGTTTCGGCTGCAATTACGCAGCTGGCAAATATTTACGCAGACAGCAGCCGAAGCTGTTGACAGCTGATGGTCGCCGACGCCTTAATGTCTCCGCGCAAAGCAGAAACAAAAACCAAAAAAAGGTAAATAAAAATAATAACTGAAAAATATCAGACAACTGACAAACAGTCCGAGGTGTAAACCCTCCTCAGCGACCCATCACGCTCCTCGGGCGATCATTAATGGCTGATAAAAACCAAGAGACCCCTAACTCAGCCACAACCATATATCATTTTAAACGAAAAAAAAACGTTTTTTTTATATTTATGTTTGGGTTTGACAAAGTTAAATGTTGGGCATAAAGTTGGTCATAACTCATTGGGAGCGGGTCAAGTAATGAAATGCAGCGGATGGGGGAGAAAATGCTCCAAAAAATATGTACCAATTTTGAAAATGCTATTAGACAGGTAAAAATATTGCCCTACTAATATTGAGGTCAACAGAGAAAGGAAGTTCTAGGAAAAATTAAAAAAAAAATTTGAATATTAAAAAATATATTTTTTTAACGTAATATTTGTACATTTTATACGTTTACCCAAATTTATAAATCCTAAAAAAATTAAATTTTATCTATATCTAACTCTTAAATAATTTAATATACAAAACTGTATCCAAGGCGGTACAACACTTCGTATACGTAATGTGACCTTAATCGATAGTTCGCCCTTGCTTGTGATTTATGTGAATCATACCTGCAAAAAAGAGAGAAAAAATACTGAAATTAATTAGGTGTTTTTAAGGAGTTGACTGTTTTTCTTGAGAGTGCCACGCACTTTGCTAATTAACTAGCTAAAAGCCAACTGCAGCTATCCTTGCCCAATTCGTTACCTCAATATAAACCTTTTTGGGCCGTTTCTGCCGCTTTGTGCCCATTACGTCAAGCTGCCAAAATGCCAAAACTGTACACTTAGGAGAGTTTTGCAACATTCTTGGCTACCAATCCAAATGATATGCAAATGAAAATTGACCAATTGACCAGATGCCAGATGGCCGGCTCACCGCATTTCCATTTGGCTTGGTTTCGGCATCAAAGATGCAAAACTGCAGATGCGGCTACTTTGCAACCGGGCCTTCTGGACAGGATTAGGCCAAGTGTCCGAGTCTGAGTTGGCAAATGGTAATTGATTCGGTGCTCTTAAATCTGTCAAACCTGTCCTGCCTGCTCTACGGAAATGCCTCCTCGCTTTGGGACAATTTAATTAAGAATTTTGTGTCTCTAGCCCGCAAGAGTAATTAATTTTTTATATTTTTAAATGACCTGCCTAAGTGCCGCTGGGGAGTTTTGCTGGAATAATTTTACGATGTCCAGCTAGCAAGGGGTTTTTTGTTTCAGAATAATTGAAATGGATTTTGTATAATTTATATAAGAAATTATTGCAAATTTTAATTAGAAACATGTATTTTTAAACATATTTATTTTGAAAAATTGAAGACAAGAATTTATTTAATCTGTAAATAATTTTTTTTAATTTAAAATAACCTTCTAGTTTCTCTTTAATAAAGCTTTTATATATTTTTTATAAGAAATATTTAAAACCTTTATGAGAAGTTTGGATATGCTAGATTTTAAAAAATATAATTTTAAACATAATTATTTTTGAAAAATTTAAGACAAGAATTTATTTAACGTGAGAATAATTTTTAAAATTTAAACTAACCTTCAAGTTTTTTTAAATAAAGTTGTTGTATTATTTTTATAAGAAATATACTAGGTTTATATAAAGGATGGATTTGGTAGATATTAAAAAATGTATTTTAAAACATATTAATTTTTTAAAATTTAAGACAATAATTTACTTAATTTAATTTTCGTCTAAATAATTGTTTAAATATAAACTAACATTTTATTTTAGCTTTAATACAAAAAAGTAATAGATAAATCCCCAACCAAAATCTCCCTTTAAGCAAACATCCCGAAGAGCATTCAATTTTCGTTGGCTTATCCAAAATGCCATCCATATTTAAAAGCCTGCCTTACCCTTTTGTCTACCTGGGGGAATTTCCCAAGCAGGCGCGCCCAGTGGGCGGCTGATTGTTCGGGTGGGCGTGGCCGTGGCAGGACATTATGAAAAGACGTCACCTGCCTGGGGGACATTTTGCCTGATTGAGTTCCGCTCTCCACTCTCCGCTCCTTTCTCCTTTCTGCTTTCTCCGTTCTCCTTTCTCCACCGACGGCTGTTGTTGTGGGGCTCTTTCGGTTCGGGGGCTTTGCATATTTAATTAAAATTGTAATTGATTTTGTGTTATGCACGAAATTGTGGGCCAAAATGCGTCTGTTTTTAATTTGATGCCTCCTCTGCCAGTGTCCCAATGTCCCAGTGTGCCTCATAATTTTTCAGTTTGCTGGCACAGATTTGTTCGCTCTCCTTTTTGCCCGCCGTCGTTGCGGCTTTCCTAATTTGACTTTAGCAATAGAATTTCATGGCAATCTCAGGTGAGATTGGCCTCGTTGCGGTTGGCTAATGGTGGCCAAAAAGGAAAGCGGCGAAGGGGTTGAGGAATTTTTCAGCACTCTGTATATTATTACGTCAATGTTTTGCATACGGGGATGGTAAGTGTATGTAATCGCTAGCCTCCTGCCAAAAAGCTGCAGCTTAGAACGAGGCTCGTATTGATTTTGTGAGACTGTGGAATTTACTTTCATTCTCGGATATTACTCATACGCCACCGGGACCGAAATAAAACTGCTTCATTTTTTTGCAACAGCAGCCCAGGCTTTCGTTGGTGGAAATCAATTTTCATGTCGCCTGTCAAAAGCAGGTTTTTCCCTTTGTATGTTTGTTTGCGTGGGAAAAGTCGAGGGCGCGGAGATTCGGAGGTGTGTTTGTGTGCAAAAATAGCAGCCAAGTTGCTCTTTTTTGCCCATTTTTTCTTTTTTTGAGGGTTTTTTTCTGTCGCGTCACGATTTGTGAGTTTTCCACTCGAATCCATTTCGTTTATTAATTATTGAAAAGGATGGATTCCGAATGCCAAGCCAAAGTGACCCAGTGAGTAAGGCCCACAGAAACACGAAACTAATTAGTTTTGCCATAAATTCTGCTAATTAAACCATTAAAACATAATTACGAATTATCTCTCAACATCTAAACCCGACAGATATTTCACACGAAACACACCCAAAAGCCGAAATAACATGGCAAAGATTTTAGTCACCACACTGACCTTTCCCCAAAACTACGCAATGATGCATCAAAACTACAAACTAGCTAAACAAACTGACTAAAATAAAATACAAGATAAATACAGCACAAACATATTTGTTTATATTTTACAAAACTAGAAGAGAAACAACAATGGCAACCAAAAACAAAAAAAAAACCGCACACAAAAGCAAACAACATGGGCATTATCAACAGATTTGGGTTTCGGTTTTGCGATATGATAAATTGCAAACCGAAAAAGAGCAACAACATGTTGATTTTCTGTCGATTTTTAGTACATTTAGCAGTAAATTGTTTTCTCACCGAAGGTTGACATTGTTTTTATGTCGTGGGTTTATTTTTGTATGTTGGTTTATAAGTGCGGGTGTGCCAAATGCTTGTGTAAGTGGTTTTCAAAGAGGCTTAACCAACAATCATGAAGGCTATCAAAGATACCACGAAATAATCCTTAACCTTTTAGTGGCTTTATTTTTAGCTAGAAAAATGTTATCCAAACATTAAAAAAAATAAACTGACAAACTGAATCAGATTTAAAAACTCCTTTTGGGTAAAACATGCATTTGAAACGCTCTAAAATAAAATCGCAGCTTGCTCAACTTGATTATAATAAAAAGCAAACGGTTTGTGAAATGAAATTTCCAAATGAATCACTGCAAGTAAAAACCAGTAACTCCAATCCCATATAAGTTTATTAAGCCATAAACAAATTCTTTCAACTCCCACACACACTGGACTGAAAAAGCTGGAGTGCAATTCAATTTTTTCTTTTTGTTTTGTTGCAGGAAATGAAAGTCAGTTTATGTACATATGTACTGCGAAAAAGCCAACGATGTGAAATAATTTATTTAATGCGACATTATTCTTGCCACCAAATAAAGACAACGCAAACGGCGGCAATAACAATGATAATAATAAACCCCGGCCATTTACGGGCAGCTTCCATTTATATAACTCTGCACGCAGACTCAATTGGTCTGTGCGAGAGTTGTAATGCTTAGATCCGATTCGATCCGATTGCCTGGTATTTCGGTATTTTCATTTCATGATCCGCAAAACGCAGGAAGAGTTTGCGGCCCCGGGCTGCGACCACATTTCAAGATCTTCGACTTAATGCCAGGCCAAGAAACAATAACAACCAGGGCAGTTCGCTGCTCCACTCATTTGGTTTTAATTTTGCGCTCGTAAATCGAAATGAAAACGAAACGAAATGGAGAGCTGAATTCGAAGAGAGACTGAAACCGGTTGAGTCGTGGCCAACGGAGACCCAAAAGCCAAGTCGGGGCAACAATTCAAGCTGCCAAGCTACTACAGTAAGACTTCCTTAAGCCGGATATGCCTCAACAGATTTTACTATCACTTAAAAAAATATTGTCTATCTATCTTACTTCCATTAAAGGTATTTTAAACCAAGTTATATAGTTTGTATATAAAAAGATATTTAAATTAAATGAAATAAATGATTTTTAATAACTAAATTTTATATTTGTATAAGTTTAAAGGAGGATTTAATACTTAAAATTTTAAAGACTAAATTTTTTCTTGTTAAAAGGTATTTTTAATTAAAAATTTTGATTGTATATAAATAATAATTAAATTAAATTGAAAAACTATTTTTGATTACATTATTTTACATTATTTCTTAGTTTCAGGAGGACTGTTTCTCATATTACAGGATAATGTATATATTTAGAAAAGCAAAGATTATATATTCTACCAAAAATATTAAAACCCCTTCTGATTATTTTTAGCCAAGTTCCTTTATATCAAGGAAAACTGTAGAAGCACATATATAAAGCCTGAACCAGCGACCGGAGATACAGATAAAGATCAGCTCCAACGCTGTGGCAGACAGCCAGCAACAACAACGGCGGCGGACACGTTTTGTGGCACAGCCGGTAAAACAAAAACAAAGCAAAAGTCTCAGCGGTAACAAATACAATAACAAAAAAGAGAAAAAGAAGGAAAAAAGTAGAAGTAGACTGGCAGCAAAAGCTGAAACCAGAAACCTGAAATTGTAACGCAATCAATGCGAAAAGGGGGCGTCGCCACGCCCCCATCGCCCAGTCGTGCTGAAAATGAAAATCAACACAGCTGGCCGCCTGCAGGTACACAGGGAAAAATACTAGATATTTCATTCACTATAAAATGTAATTTAATATTTATTTTAATAGTTAGAAATAATATGGAAAATGTTATATTACACTTTTGACCTTGTTAAAAAAATAAGAAATATTTTTGTACTGTGCAGTGGCTGGCGGAAAAAGGGGGTTAGTAGGGGGTAAGCTAGGTGTTCGGGGTTAGTTGGGGCCAGCAGTCAGTTATAAGTTGCAGCGGGCTTTCGCTCTTTTTATTTTACCCATTTTCTGTGGCGTTTTGTTTTTTTTTTTATTCACACTTTGCAGAAGGGGATGCGAAAAGTGTGAAAGGGGTGAGATAGTGTTATAGCTGGGAGGGGGCGTTGAGTCGGGATGCAACTGTCGATATGTCGGAAATTGTCAAAGCTCGAAAAAGCGACAACGGCGACACGTAATTTCGCTTGAAAGCGTTGTACAGGAAGGGGCTTAGTGGGGGAAGAAATATAGTTGAAGGTAGGGGATATCTTAAAATGTCCTATTATAATACCAAATGTTATGAAAGGTTTTTTTGAATTATTAATTTTTTTTATATTTATAATATATTTCCCTTTGCTCATATAACCATTAGGCTTTATAATCACCATAAACGTATTACGAGTGTAAAACGTCAATCATGCATAATACTCATTTCCAGCTGCATGTTTAATGATATTATTATTAGGCCCTAAGGGCACTGCAATTATAGTTACTTTCTTACTGTTGAACATTCCATTTTAATCGGTTTCAAGGGAGTTTAATGATTATAATACTAACAGAGAAATCGTGAATAAACATTTGCTTTGGAAATATAAAATATTTACTCACTATTGTTATATAGCCTAAATAATTTATTTTTTATAAGAGTTTAAAGGAGGTATAAATTTAAGTTAGGTACTTAGAAATTTCCTACTTTCAGCTGAAGCTTAAATTTTCCAAAATCATTTCGTGAGCTCATAAAAACGTATATTCCCTGGCCAACTTCAAAAGGAAAGCATTTCGTCAAAACACATTTTTCGCTCGCTCCCATTTAAAAACAACGTTAAAAAAAAACGTATTAAAAGCCAACAGAAAATGGGATTTGACTTGGCGAAAGGAGCCACACCGAAAATACAAAAGCAAACAGGCATTGCCCACTTTTGGAGCCCCTTTGTGTACGTGTGCTTTTCGAGTGCTCGTGTGTTTTTCACGCTAGGCCGAGTTTTTTGTCAATTTTTTCTGCAGCCCCAGTCGCTTTGTTTTGTTTGGTTTTTTTCGCTTGCCATTTACCAATTTCTTTGTTTATGGCCGCAACACGTGTTTTCATTTCAATACACACGCAATGGGAGGCAGGGAAAACCGGTGGGTGGAAATGGGGAAGTTTTATGTCTATGTTAATGAAATGGTAATGGGCAGAAGGCCCCATTTTGGAGGCCTCTCTTCCCAGGCTCCAGATAATTAAAGCTAAGCAAACCGGACGATTGTCATTGCTTTTCAACTGACCAACCAACCAGCCAAACGAAGGTCGTTGACTGTTCAAACCTAGAATTGTTTACAGATGCAAACGGGGATCTCAAGACTCGGACTTTGCCTCGTTCTCAAGTCCCAAGCGACTCTATCGCCGTCGAGGCATCAAATTTTGATTACCACTGGGTAACATTAATCTCTTCCGCAGAAAGAAGAGAGCTGGTCGGAAATTAAACAAATAAATAAAACTTGAGTGGAATCTACGATTGCCTGGAATGGTTTTCTGTTCCCACAATAAAGAAGTACGCATAGAATGGGATTTTGCAGAGTTGGTTTCTTTATAAGCAGGGTTTTCAATTGAATTTATTCGCAAGAAAAAAAATAAGTACGAACCTACGAATCATTTCTGAATTTCGGTTTTTATTAAAAGATTTTTATGTCTTAAGATTTACGTTGCAAAGTGATCCTACGATAAAAAGTATTCCTCCTTAATAATTCTTCATAAAGTTTATCCTATAAAAATATTTACTATAAATTTTAAAGTTTTTTTAAAACCTTTTAAAATATTTCTAATATCATATTTACCTTCTACCATAGATTTTGAACTGTAATAACTACTTAAACGTATAATCTAGCTACCTATCAGTAAACTACAAGCCTGTACTGACCAAGAAATGCATTCCATTCGATTACAGGCCAACTTTTCACTTTCACATGAAAATCCCGGGCTGCGGACAACAAAAACAAGTTATTTGCCGGCTATCTCAACACGAGGCTAAAATTATGTGGCAATTATGTGAAAGTGAAACCCATTGTTGGATGTTGCAAGTAAAGTGCTTTGCGATAAGCACTTTAATTGGCTTCAATCAACTCGAATGGACAACTCATGAACTGCTTTACGAGTTGAATAATATCCTGAGTGCAGAATTTTGATTATAAATACCATTATATTAGCCATAACATTCCAGCCACCTGCTGCAAAACATTCAAAAAGCCCTGCCAACTCTGAATTGGACCCGAACTAATTGCATTTAGCATTTGCCATTGCCCATTGACATCTTTTGGCCAGTTGTCAGCTGGCCATCGATTGCGTTCTCCTCGCGCCATTTTACAAGTTTGATTTTAGGCAATATTCATTCCGTTGTGCCAATGAAGCAGGCATGCAATAAAATCTATTTCGCACTCGCTGGGTGAGAGGCGGCCTGCAGGTCTCATAAATCCGAATCCGTTCAAGCGAAACAAATAAGACTGAATCCGTAGAAACGAAAAAAAAACCAACCAAAAGTCTGGGTCTGATTTTGCTTTAGACCAAGTTCTTTGTTTTCGTTGTGTTTTTTTTCTCTTTCATTTTTTAAGCGTGTGTTTCGATTTTGAAGGGAAACTGAAAACTGGTTTTTACTGCTCTACTCTTTCTGCATTATTCGGTTTAATAGATCAAGGGGGCGGGGCGGGGCGGAGATTTGCTAAGCAGATTTTCTTCTATTTTTAAGCTCTTCTGTCTATCTGTATCTGACACACTTGAGTGGCGGCGATTGCATAATGGCCGAAAAGAAGATTTCAATTATGATTAGGCCATGGTTAAGTGACTCGATTGATTTCCCACGGAGCCGCAAAAGATTCAATTTTTATGCCGAGTTTTTGAACATTCTCTGCTTTTGATGGATGTTCAAAGTGTCTTTTGATTGGCTTTCTATCATTTGTTATGCTAGAACAGCGAATTTAATGGTTTGACTGTAGAGAATACTGTTTAATTAAAGCTAAAAATGTGAAGAGATTAATTTGACAAATTTCCATGGGTTAATTGGATTTGTGTTCAATAAAAAATCAAGTATTTTAACGGTTTTGACATTTCATTATGAATAAAAAATGGTTGTCGCTCTTTGATAAATTATTACGTAACAGCTCATAGTCTTTTTTGAATACATATTTTCTATAAAAAAAAACCTTCAAATTTAAAACTTTAATTTAAATAGAATGAAGAGCTTTTACACTCTATTTTCCCACAGATATTTTCAATGTCAGTTCGATTGAATTTACATACGAACCTTGGAGAAAAGGCATTGCCAAATAAGATACACATCTTAATACCGATAAGCAGACATCTCTGCACGTATTTTATTTTTCTTAAACGGTTTGCCGGAAACTCAGCAAAAACAACGCGCGAATAAACCACCAGCAGAAGCCCCGGGTTTGTCACTTATTTATGCATCCGGTCGCCAGAAAAATATATATACAAGAAATACAAAAAAAGATAAACATATGATGTATACCGGGGCTATGACAAGATAATATGGCTGAGCTGTGATTTTCTCAGCATGAGCTGCATGAAAGTTTCGCGGGAATGTCAAAGTTAAAGTGAATATTACAAAAATATTTGCTCACAAGCTGCGATGGCGAAAAAAGTTTTACATGAATACTATTTGCCCAGCGAGTGATGAATATTTGCACAATATTATGTGAGATCTAAAGAAGTCCTTAAAAAAGTTAAACATAAAAGGTTGAACTTTTCGCAGAAAACTTTTCTGCGCACAAGGAAATTTATATTTTTTGGCATGCAAATCGTTTTAATCGTTCCCTCTAAATCATTTCCTTGCTACTTTTCTCCGTACATTTTCCAGACATAATTATCTGAGAATTCTCCCACAAAGACAGTCATCATCAACCGCAAAAAGGTGGAGAGGCGTTCCGTTGTGCATTTTCCAACTGTCATGCAAATCGACACGACAACCGGGCGGGCAAAAGTTGATCTATCTCGCAGATACATTTCCCAAACACTGGCTTACAGGATCTGGCATTTGTGTGGCTTTCGGGCATTGCATGTTTCACAATTTTACGGCTGTTTAGATACTCAAATTGTGCAAAAAACTCTGCACAATGGCAAGTGGCTGACTTTCCGTTCTGGTCTGCATATTTGTTTGCCCAAGCGAAATTGAGTTCGTCTTTGATAGTTCTAATGGCATGGGAATGGACACTCTCCTCCTTGGGGTTCGTGATATTTGATTACAAATTATCTATGAAATGGAGGAAAAATATGGCTCAATGCATTGCATTTGACATGCCAACTCTTTTGTGTGGCCTAAAAAATAACGAGAAAAGTCAACTTTTGGTTGGCTAAATTCCATCCAAAAATGTTTGCATTGTTTATTTTGTTTGATGATTTTTCTGTTATGGATTAAAGTCTGTCATAAACTAAATAAATAATGGATATATTATTTGAACATAAAATAAATTGCAAATCGATTAATAACCAATGCAAGTTGCACTTGTTATACCCGTTACTCGTAGAGTAAAAGGGTATATTAGATTCGTGCAAAAGTATGTAACAGGCAGAAGGAAGCGTTTCCGACCATATAAAGTATATATATTCTTGATCAGGATCACTAGCCGAGTCGATCTAGCCATGTCCGTCTGTCCGTCTGTCCGTCTGTCCGTCTGTCCGTCCGTCTGTCCGTCCGTCCGTCTGTATGAACGCTGAGATCTTGGAAACTATAAAAGCTAGAAGATTGAGATTTGGCATGCAGATTCTAGGGGTTAATACGCAGCGCAAGTTTTTCACGCCGATGTGCCACGCCCTCTCTAACGCCCACAAACCGCGAAAAACTGTGACCCGTTCTGTATGAACGCTGAGATCTCGGAAACTATAAAAGCTAGAAGATTGGGATTTGGCATGCAGATTCTAGGGGTTAATACGCAGCGCAAGTTTTTCACGCCGATGTGCCACGCCCCCTCTAACGCCCACAAACCGCGAAAAACTGTGGCACCCACAGTTTTGAAGCTATATTAACGGGAAAAAAATTGTGTATTTGGTTTATCAATACATATTGATAGACCAAAGTTGGAAACCCCCCCTCCCCCCTAACGCCCACAAACCGCGAAAAGCTGTGGCGCCCATAGTTTTAAAGCTAGAGCAAAAGTGTAAACGCAATTTTGTTTGGGTTATTAACGCCTACCGAAATGTAGAAGAAATTTTTTAAATTTTTTGAAGCGGCTGCTTGGTTTGCCCTGCTTGAGACTGCTGACTTTAGCTGAGTAACGGGTATTTGATAGTCGAGGCACTCGACTATAGCGTTCCCTCTTGTTTTGAATTTTATTTAATCTATATTTTATTTTTCAGTTTCACCACTTTAAAATCTATTCTTTAAACTGCAACCCACAAATCAAAACCTTTTCCATCTTGATCCATTTTCAACATACATTTTTTATTCCCCCTTCGATGTCAATTCCCAAATCGAAAGCGAACGAACTGAAATGAAATTTATCATCATCAAAATAATTGCACTCGGGGCGGCTGGCATCAAAGAGCAACAAAAAAAAAACATAGCAGAAAAATATTTGAGGGCGCAGCAGCCTTCGAGAAATCGGTGTATACAGAAAAAGGTTATTTACAAAAACTATATACGTTTATGACAAAATAAATTGCCATAAAATTTGTGGCTATTGCAAAAACATTTTGCACAGCTTTTAGTGCGATCAACGCGAAAGCCAAAACACAGATCCAAAACAAAACGAAAGCCAAAATGATATATCTATATATATATCAGAAGGTGTAGGTGACAAATCGCATTGGCACCAATAAGCTGAATAGAAATGGAAAACTATGATTGCCAAAAGAATACATTTTGATATTTAAATATGCATCATAAATAACGTTCAACGATCGATAAAGGGGCGAAATAAATAGAATAGATACTCATTCTCCGTGACAACCGCATATGTAAAGATACGAGATACAAACCTTAAGAACCGGTCTTGAAAATTGAGCTATTTAAAGCGTAATTATAGGTTTTCTCCTTCGAGTCTAGAATCGAATCGATTCGAATCGAATCCCAATGCATTCGAGTCCGCACACAAACGGGGTCAAAGTATTGCAGCAAATGCCTAGCGAAGCACACACCCAGATGCCATAATAATGCCCCCCATCCAATCGCCTCCACAGACGTCTCAGAAATGCCAATCAATTGATTTCATTGTCTTCAATTTATAACCTATCGATAATATAAATTCCTCCAACCAGCCAGAAAGCAGCAGCAGCAGCAGCCGTCGAACCCGCTTATGATAAATGCATATATATATATATATTCGATATACTAGATATATATATCCGTACGTATAAACTTGAAATATATTTGTGAGCACTAATGTAACTGATAGATACGCATGCCAATAATCAGATACTGTCAAAGCACATACATCAAACTCAGATATAGAGTGTTTGCTGTGTGTGCGATTGCTCTTGACATTAATTATTTGGAATTGTTTTGTCACAGTTACAATTTGAATGGGTAGCAGGAAGTAAAGAAGCCCCGGTTACATGGGGTATTGTTTTTGATAGGTTGGGGATTCTATTTTTAAGATACAAATTGCTGGCGAATGTTATGCAAAATTCTATGGATAAAACGGATGAATTTAGATCTTATTCCAAATAAATTATTTTAAAAAAATATAATATATAAATAAAAAAGTAATTATATGGATAAAAAAGATAAAAAGATCTAAATTCCAAATAAAGTATAATAAAAATAAAATATATAAATAAATAAATAATGAAAAATAAACATAAAAAAACAAAAGAACAAGATTTCAATTCCAAATAAATATTTAAAAGTTCCCTAAATTAATATAGTAAATGCTGAATAATATTTTCTTGCCTATAATACAGTATTTCATTATAAGACGACCTAATCAAGCGTCCTCTAACGGAAAAAAAACATTTTCTATTCAACGCGATAAACTTGTTACCACCCAAGAAAACTGTATCCAAACTTGAGTTTTATCAGAGAGATTTTTATGGCGGCTGCCCAGCTACTGGCAGCTAATTTTAAGTAATTGTTCGCTGCAACCTCTAACCAGGCTAACAAAAGGCGAGGGAAAGCACACGCCCCCACAAGAGAGACTCGAGTCGAGAGACTTGGGAGCTTGGTCGCACTTTAATTGGCATATCAGGCCATGGGTAGCAAACAATTTTGTACTTTTTATAACCATTTTGTTAGGCCAACTTGCGGCCAGGCCATGCCAGCCAGTCAGCTTTCTTGCTGCCCCAACAATGAACTCCCCGAGCGAAAAATTTACAACAATTGTGTAGTTGGAGAGGTTAATGAACTAAATGCGCAATGGGCCAAACTTATTTACCAGCCAACAGGCTACCAAGCTGGCCAAAAGCACAAAAGACCACGTACAACAACAAAAAAGCACTCCTAATGAGACGCTCATTACTCGTTTCTTGAGAGTTATGCGGGGGGGATATCTTTATATATATATTTGGCCAGAAGATTGATAGAAAATCGGGGAGTAGGGGAAGGTATGATGGCTTTATTTAGTTTGGCGTGGGCTTTACACTTTTTTATGGCTTCCCATTTAATTCTCTACCCTGTAACATTTTCACTTGACATATTAATGGGAAAGTTTCATTAAAAAAATGGTCGGAATTTCACTCTCTTTTTGCCAAAATCAATATTATTAATGCAAGCAAACGTCGGCCAGGAAGAACAAAAATATACAACATAAATACAAATATTTCATACATAAAAATTCGTGTTCAATTTGTTTCGGCACATCACTAATAAAAACAAAAATTGCAAATATCTTGTCGCTAAATTCGGTTTTACGAATGCCTCAAAAACATTTAACAAAATTGACAGCGACACGCGGTACGAGAAATGTTTTGAGATTGACCCAGTTGGAGGCAGAATTATATCTTTGAGAGGGCGATTGGAAAAGGAAATTGATTGTAATTGATTAAGAATATGTGGGACAAGTCTTTGAGCGTAATTGCAATATGTTCTAGTTATTTCTTAAATTAATCTAAGGTGGAAAAAGGTGAGTCATGCTATTTGATCTTAAGGATTATAAATGACAGCAAGTCTCTCTAAATAAATCAATACATTTAGTGTTCTATTTTACATTTCTCTCTTTAAAAAATATTTTTAAATTCAGAACATTTAACATAATGTCATATTTAAGCTCTTGACTTGATGTAAATTCATTTCGTTTTCACTTCGTTCCTCTTTTGCTTCTCTCGGTGCTAAAAATCTTGAGAATGTCATGCTTGGAATTTTGTGAAATGTTTCATTTCAAAGGGAAAGGCGCCCTTCGTTTGTGCATAATTTAATGCGGCCCTGCACTTGAGAAAATGCAATTTTCCCCCATTCGTATGGCAAATAACAAACGAAAGAGTTTTTCTCTTCGCATATATGTGCTTGAGAAAGTATGTATATATATAGTCACCCATATCCCAAGTACATATTTGTACACATTTGTACATAAGCTGACTGCTTCCTGCACATAAAACGAATCTACATATAAACCCCTTGAAGCAGCATTTGTACTCGTATAAAAGAAATTGAGTGTGGACTTGTGGTGCATAAGTTGGGAAATATATGTGCATTTGCTGGATGAAATGCAAAGGAAGTAAACAAAAACACATAAATAAATTTGCCACTCGATATGAAGGTTGAGTAAGAATCAAATCAAGTTCTTTCTATATAAGTAAACACTTTATTTGATTTGAAGTTTCAAAAGATATATTGAGGAAAGTTTCAAATCCATCAAGTGTTCACTGTTCTGAGTCAAATGAATTTCAGCCATCAAATCACATGCAACTCATTAGACATTAGAATGTTGATAACGAAAACAAACAGTACATCGTTATGTGGCTTAAAATTCTAATGGAAAAGCTACGCAAAACACACACACTATCTATGTATCTGAGAATCTGTAATCTTGGCTGAAATATTTGCGCGTCATTCGGTTCGAAGGCTTTCAACTTTGGAGTAGTGCCGCGATGGCATTTCAATTAAAGTGCAAAAACACACGCAGCTTGAACCCCAGAGCCCCGCTTTTCCCATCCTTTGGTTTTGCGATTCGTGCAAATAATTGAAATACGCCCACATCGTGGAAAACTGGGATGTTGGTGGGGTGTAAAAAAATGCTCAAAAGTTGCCGACTGCATAGAGGAAAATTCCATGTCGGCAGCTTGACAGTAAAAGCAGACTTGGCAACTTTTACAATTTTATCTATTGCAAAAAAAAAAAACAATCTAGAAAAAATGATATGTGCATGAATGGAACTCAGCAGCATTCATCTAGAATTTTATGTGGAATCCCAAATGCAAACATATTTCATCTTGCAACTCAATCAAATTCCACTTTATCTACAAATTTTACGTTTCGATATCACTTCAATGATGAAGTAAACTTCTCAATTCAACACTAAAAAATAAAATCAGGCCAACTTTTTTGCAATAGTCACTTAGAAAAAAATCAATGCAATTAATACTACTAAGAAAACCCAAAAAAAAAATTTATTTTGAATTTTTGTTTATTGTTCTAATGAAACATATATTTAAATAAAGTATTTTTAATATTTAAAAATATTATAAGATGATGAACAAATATTTCTTAGCTTATAATAATATAATAATAATAATAATAGCTAGCTAATATAATTTTTTTCTCTGCTTATAACTCCAAATCGAATATATATGGAGTAGAAGTCAAGGAACTTTAAGCTGCTTTTTGCCCAGGCAACTTTTACCCGCACATTTTTCGTTGTCCATGTTTTCTTATTTTCATTTCGGCTTGTCATGCTCAATCTAAATGAGAGATGAGTTGTCCATTTGTTCGTTTGCTAGCTGGTCAATTTGTTGCGGCCATTCAAAAGGCGAACATGTGAGAACAATTGAATCGAGACTTACAGTTATAACTGCCAGCGCAGTGCGTGTGGGTAGATAAATTACGATGGTCGGATAATGAGTTTGCTGGATACGTTCGGAGAAACCCCGGAAAAAATTCGAAATTAGCACAAAACTTTGGCAAATAAACTTCGTAGAAGCTTAGGTGAAATTTATAGAAAAGAAATTGTATTTTCTTCAAATATTAAAGATTAAAATAACGTAATATTATTTAGGTTATGCCTCAAAAAATTCTTAAAGTGATTCCTACCAACATTTCTTTAGTAAATCATACCTCTCAAGACCATAAAAAAAGACAAATAATATCCAAAGAAAATCCGAAAAGGAAACTCAAATTGGAAAATTCCCAGCCAAAGAAACCCACCCGATTTAATCAGCTTAAGTAAGTACGCAAAGAGAGCGGTTCAGATACGCAGTTAAATAAATCTCTCATGTGGGTGGTGTGCCACTATCGTCAATGGTGGTGCTGTTTTCGGCGGTGCGGTGGTGTTGGTGGTGGTGCTACCTTAATAAGAACAGCCGTTGTAGCTGTCAGTCAAACGCCCCGACACAAATCTCTCGGTGAAGTCTTATGAATAATCACTCGGCGGCAGTGTAAAAACTTGGCAAAAGTGCGAGCGTACAAAATAAAATGAAACCAGAAAAGAAAAATGTATTTCAAATGCGCAAAACCAAACAAAAAGCATATAGAATCACGAAAAAAATGTGAGGAAAAGTGTCTTTTGGGCAAACAACTTAATAACGCTGCGAAATGGAGGGAAGAAAGCGTGAAAGGGTTGGGGATATGGGAAATAATGCCTCGAAAGATTGAGATTTTTAATTTCAAATTCATGTGGCATTTTACTTTTACACCCCCAAAAAAAAAAGTGTGATACCTCAAGCTGGGCACTTAACTCGATTCTCGATCGAGTGGGAAGGAAGGTCGACCGAGTCACCTGCCGACCACGTATGCCAGCTTATTTCGAGATAAAGATACAAATTACAAGGGGGATTTCGAGGGGTTTGCCTCGATTAATATGCAAGCGGTGCAGCGAATAAAATATATATAATTGCTGTCTGATTCTTATTTGCCAGACTGTCTGCTGCATAAAAAGCAAGCAAAATGATCGACTTGGGGTTTGACTAATTAAGGCGGAACTTGAGCGTGGCTTAACTTCAATGTCAAGCGACAGTGGGGCTTTAAAGAGTCTTAAATTGTCATTTCTGATTGATTGTCAAGTATTCAAGATATCATAGAAGTAAATAATAATATTAATTATTATTTTTATAGCCTTTTTTAGTTACCAAACCCACTGTCACACCCTTAGCTGCCTATAATTCACAGCCATTTGCTTAGCAAACTATGCGTACGAAGCCCAAAATAATTAAGTTAACATTTTGGCTAATTGCGCTTGCACTAAATGCAGTTAAAACAACGCACAATTAAACCACAAGAACGAGTAGACGAGAGCCAAGAATTTGAATATATATTTTTCAATGCCTCATATTACAGTGGCTCCCCGTGAACGAGGAAAACTATTTGCCTGCTCAGGGAAAAACCGAGAAACGAAACAGAGGAATGAGATGAGCGTGTAGGATCTCGAGTTCTAGTTTTTCCCGGGTCCGCTGCCATTTGTTTTTCCTGTCAGTGTGTCAAACCGAAAATGTGGCGACGATGTCTGTTTATTTAGCACGTTCTTTGGCTTCTCGTCTCCCTCAGATTTCATCTGGTGCAAGTTCAGTCAGCCAGCCAAGTTCTTCTTCGCTTTTTTTTTCTTCCTGGGAGCATATATTTTTTTCTTTGTACGAGTATTTATAAATGAAACTTGCCTTTGTTGTCATTTATTACTGTCACTTTAAATCCAATCAACGCTTTGTCTATGCTCTGGCCATCGATGAGCAATTTTTCTCTGGCGTTTAGGTTTTTTTCTCTTCGATTTTTGGCTTTAGTTTTGGTCCTCTGTCAAGTGTCAAGAGATGATAATTTTAAGTTTCATAATCTATTTTGGCATTTTTGGTGGATAAAAATAACTAGATGTTCTTGCAAGTAATGAAATCTTGAAAAATATGCAAGATTATATAATAGTAATATTTTATGAGCAAATAAAAAATAAAAAAATATTAAAAGATCTGTCTGAAATCAATTGTGATATATATTATTTATATGCCCCTCACAATTTGTAGTTTCCCGGAGCAAGAAAAATGTTTGGCACATGCCAAAAGAAAAAATTATGAAATAATAAATAAAATGCTAATTGGTAAAGCAAGCACCGAGGAAGCGAGAAGCAAAAACTTTAAACTCTTAATTGCCTGGCGCCAACCGATCGTTTTTTAATATCAAAAGTAAAGCAAGTCCCCATGACGTTGACGAACTTGAATGTCGGT
This sequence comes from Drosophila mimetica, assembly GCA_037075245.1. NCBI lineage: Eukaryota > Metazoa > Arthropoda > Insecta > Diptera > Drosophilidae > Drosophila > Drosophila mimetica. Next base: position 8,832,005 of record JBAMCH010000023.1, on the reverse strand, counting down.
TTATTTTTTTTTTGTTTGCCTGAATATTTTGCTTCTGGCACAAAGGTTTCCCTTTAAAAGTGTTTACTCTCACTTTTGTGGCACGAAATGGTTCATTAAAAACGTCACTTACGGCAAAAGCAGGGCATTAATAATCCCGAGTAGGCCTACAATCATTTATTACCCAGCTCAGGAAAATTACGAAAAAAAATTACAAATTTACAAAACTTGACAATGACTCATAATGGAAAAATATCATGGACATTTTTGGCTGGAGAACAATTCATTAATTTTAATATATTGCTAGAGGTTTTTGACTTGAGGATTTTTTAAATATATTTTGAGCTACCATAATAATTTTAAATTTACTCAACTATTTTACTATTATTATAATCACAATGTTACTTTAGAAATTCCCTTTGAAGTGCATATAAAATACAGTATTCCCACGTTCTCTTGTCCAGTGCCATCCAAAATGAATATTAATAAGACACCCCACAACGTAAACATTGCCCTCAATCTCATATAATAAATGAATGCAATTTACGGACAGCAACTTAGTAAAATTATAGGTTGGAAAATTTGCCCGCGACTCAAACTGAGGCTGAGTGCCTGATGAAAAATTTAAAAACAAGCAAAGAGCAAAACAATTTTCATAAATATGCCACTGAGGCAAAAGTTGGGCGAAAGCTGTGAGAAAAAAAAAACGAGGAGAGTATAAACCTCAAAGCGCATTAACGCCTTTAATGGCCTTGAGACGCGCAGAGTTCTTACTTTTTTTCAGGGCGGCGGTGGGTTGTTAGGTGCACTTAGAAAAAAGGTTATTCAATTAAAAATGATATCGGTAAGACAGAGTTTAGATATAAATTTACTTTTCCTAAATTATTAGATCATACAAAAAAATTCTTTTAAAATTTGACCAAGTTTTCTTTTCAAAAAGTACTTTTTCAAATCCTTAATCTAATAAAAAGGTTCCTTCTTTATATTAAATTTCTTAACAATGAACTTGGCTTACAAGGTACAAGGTCTAAAATTATTCGGATCTTGACTTTTTCAGGAAAAACTAAATCCCTAATTTTCTAAACATTTTCTAGCAGTACTATCCCTTCATATTCAATACACTCTTCCCCGTGTTCTTGAGAAAATGGAAAACTCACTTTCTTATCAATGATCTTGGCTTACAAGGTAAAAGGTCTAAAATCGGTGGGTTCTTTACTTTTTCAGAAAATATTTTTGAAAAACTAAATCCCTAATCTTCTTAACATTTTCTCGCAGTACTTTCTCTTCATATTTGCTACAATTTTTCCCCGAGTGCTTGAGGAAAATGGAAAACTCACCTTAGATTTGGGACAGCCGCCGCTGCTGCCGCCGCCGCCTGCAGGGGCGGGGGCACGTTGTACGGAAAGGGCAACTTGGCCGCAACCGCCGGATTCTCGAACAGCATTCTCGCACTGTTTTGGGGGTGGTGCTGAATCTGGTGGTGCTGAATCTGGAGGTGGGTGGCGCCGCTGGGGGGGTTGATGTTGATGCTGCTGCCCGTTTCGGTAACGGTATCGGTATCGCTGCTGGTGTTTATGTTGAAAGCGGAGTTCCCAGAGCAGTAAATTTTGCTTGCTCTTCGCTTATCCCAAGACACACGCTGAGAAAATCACTTTAATGCGCTTGCACCAAATACTTTTGTTTTGCTCGGTTTTGTTTCAATTTTTCTTGCACTTTCTCGTTGACTTTCTTCAACTATTTTGGTAACGATTTTGTATTTAATAACCGCACTGATATATTTTTGTTTCTCTTTTTTAGGTAATACTCATTTTTATAACACCAAGATTTGCTGGCAAGGTTTCAGATTTTCTAGAAGAAAAAAATATAAGTTTAATTAGATTTAATTCGAACGCTTAAAGTATTTTTATTCTATTTTTCATTTTAGGTTTTTATAAATTTATGTAGTATGGTCTAGGTACTGAAAGTTTAATTAGTATTAATACAAATATCATAATGTACGTATGAGTAATAATTTGTATTCGTTAATCTTTTAGAATGTTTTTTTTTTTAATTTTTCTAATTTTTATTTTTAAGCGTATAGTCATCAAAGTCACAAATTTTATTCTTAAAGTAATAAAATAATTTTTTTTTAGTATTTCAAAAAATTTTAATTTGTTTTTCCCATTGAAAAAACCACTTTGCCATTTTCCCATGACTTTGTTTTTATTATTACAGCATTATTTTCAACGTTTTTCTTGCTCTTCTTAGTTTTTTTTTGGCATTTCTTTGTTTTTGCCTTTATGCTTTTACTTTCGTTATTTGGCATTCGCTTTTGCCTTTTGCTTCTTGCCTTTCAATGCTGAATTCTGAATTCTCTTTTGCCATTGCCGGCTTTTTCGACACATACACACACGCCATTACGCACACACACACACATACTGACGCACAAGCACTCATACACGTGCGTGTCGCTCTCAAAATGGTGATAAAATATTGTTGTTTTTGCCGTTGCGGTTTGATAAAATTTCACACACGGCTTTTAATTAAAAACGCTTGAGTCTCGGCCCGTTTGCATAGTTTTTATATAGTTCTGTGCCGGTTTTTGTATTAATTTTTCATAAATTAAATCGATTTGCTTGAACAAAAACACATGCACACGCATACATAAGCATAAATTCACGACGCAACAACAAATTTCTGCGACGTCATTGAATTCGCCGCAAAAGAATATGCAAAAATGTGAAAAAAGAAGAAAAAACACTGAAGAAGCGTCCCTCAAAAAAAGAAGAACAAAAATGTCTTGAAGTTGAGTCACTTACACACACACACACCAGTACGTAATACACTTACACACACATACACTTGTGCAAATAAACGACGCGTGACGAAAATTACACGGGGAACGCTCGCAAAAAATCCACAAAATTCGACAATCCGTCCGCTCCGAACAAGGAATTTTTTTCAACTAACGGTGAAGGAGCGGCTGCGAAAGGTTTAAGGCGAGCTCTGTGAATTTCGCCGCAAGCTGCGCTGAAGCTCTCGCTCTCTCGAGCCCTGTCTCTCTCTGGATTTCTCTTGCTCTCCCTCTCCCTGCAGGACCTGAGTACTCAGCGAAAAAAAGGAGGAATGAAAAAAAGCTTGGATTTGGATGCAACATGCGGCTGAGTCAGTTAATGACGTACCACTCTCCTGTCCCCCTCTTTGTATCACTTTTATCACGCTCCACCCCCCTGCGCTATGCTATGCTGGTACCCTACTCCTGCCCCATAATCATTTCCGATGTGCAGTTGCATGCAGTTTCCCCAGACAATAGGCCTATATAGCCGTATACTCGCATATAGCCAGCAGACTGAGTCGCCAACGAGCGTCTTTATAGCTTGCTTTGTTTGCCACTACTTACAGTGGTCTCTGGAATAGAGGAATTTGTCAAAATAGATCCCTAAGCGCATCCTTTATTCTTTCAAATTGTTATGTAAAATATCTTATATTCTATATTTTCTTTTTTTGATTTTTAAAATTTACAATCAGAATATTTAAAAAAATGTTGTTTAATTAAAACTTTTCTATTTTTTTACTTTTTAAACTTTTTATTTTATAAAGGTTTTGAAATATTTTATTGATTGATTTTCTTGTTTAATTTCTAAAATTTTCAAGCCGATTTTTTGAAAAAGTTTGTTAAACATAAACTTTTATATTTTCCCAAGTATGTTTTTCGCATATATGTAGGTTTTAAAGGAACGACTACTATATAAAGCGTATTTTTTTATTTTATAAATTTTCTAAAATATTTTGTTATAAAATTATTATCATTCTTAATATTTGTTTATTGTAAGACTTTTGAAGGTTTTAAATTTCTGTATTTCAAATCCTGAAATTTTGTATCGAAAAATCATACACAATATTCGTAGGTTACAAAACTGGAGCAATGACTGTACTTGACTTTATGCGTTTATCTTATTCTGTTTGCTCAGCTCGTATTTCTTTTAAAGCTCAGCTCGCAGCTGACGCATTTTGTTGATTTTGATTGCTTAAAGCCGAGAAACAAAGAGTAATTGTTTAATTCAGTTGAAGGGAAGGATTGCCAGCTATTTCGCTTTGATTTATGTGAAATTTACAAATCAAATTTATTTCGGTTGCAAAGTGTCAAGTAATTTTTATCTTTTGTTTAAGCTTTATTAATTTAATTGTCACATTTGAATATGGGCTGAGTTTTTTCAACTCTAGATTTGGGGTTATGGCATAACTCCGAATAAAAATATATATAGTTTTAAGATTGCAGCTTCCCTTTACTCAGATTAATCCACATTCCCCGGTCTTTTTATTCACTATAATATTTTCTATTTGAAGGGAAACACAACTCAAGTCCCCAGATAATATCCAATTACCCACATCATCAGTTTCATAGAACCTTTTTTCTGATTTTCTTCAAGTGTTGTGTAGCCTCTATTTTCTTATCGTAAACAACTCGTTGGGAAGTACACAAAACCGAAGCACAAAATTGTAATTGATAAAAGTGAGCTAGTCACCGAAAAAAATCACAATATTACGTCAATAACCCTATTCCTTGCTGCTTTGAATATCGAAAGTTGTTCTGCTATGCGGTTTTTTGTAATATTGTATGGTTTCCCAAGATCGAACTTGAGTTGAATTTTTCGTATAATTTATTCCAGTTTAATTGGACGTTGTATCAATTTATTAGCAAATCACTTATTTAATTACACATGTTGTATTTAGTCAATTTACTGGGCTTCTTATCGACCCAAAAGTTCATTGTTTTAAATATTTGATTACACATTTCATTTATATCTTGAACTTGTGGCTTTGCTTGATTTTGATTATTAGGTTCACGTAGTCATCGCAAATCAAATTCGCTTTTTATTTCAAGATTCATTAGTTAAACATATCATTAGTTAATAAACCATGAAAGTTGATATTAGATTTAATGATAAATTTTGTTTATAATCTTAATAGCCATGAAATACATATTTTATTCAGTCGCTCAAGTCATTGATTTGAATAAAGCTCGATGGGTTTTGCATGCATGTGTGGAGAGATTTCGGATTGTATTTTTAATTAATTTGCATGCACTCGCATCCGTTTTATGGATGCGGTTTGTTCATTTAGCTTAACAATTTAACACGTAATTTAATTCAGACATGCAATGTATCCCAAACACAGATTTTCTAATAATTTTCCTAGGGTTTACAAGCGGGAATTACTTTTAATGCGCGGCAAACAAAATTCGGGCTTTGTTTGTTTATTTATCTTCCATTAGCCGACTTTGGTTTCTTCGATTTCGATTTTAGGCGAGAATCAAGTCAAGACCTGGCTTTATCTGCATGCACAAACGAAAATCAACGACAAAACGACGACGACACGATGACAACGAATCCACGAATCGCTCCGCTTTAAATCAACTGGCTGTTGTAACGGTCGCAAGCAAACTGAATCCGAAAGATATGCCTGAACCGAACCACAAGATACAGATACAAATGCAAACGGCCCCCGCGAAAAAGTTCTCTCGGCCGCCTCTCGCTTTTTATCCCTCTCTCTCGTTCTCTCTCTCTGCGTTGTTTGCGGCAAGCATAATAAAATAAAACAAGTGGTCGAGTTTTACGACCCCAAGATACCCGTTGTTGAGATACAATAAATTACAAATGCAACTTATGCTTTTCAAAGTAAAATATTAAATAATTTTAGAGTATTATAAATTATTTTCTAAAACTGAGAATATGTTAGAAATTTATATTTCTGGTAATAATTTAAACAAATTTTAAATAATGAATTTATAATAATTTTAGTATTAAGTTTAAGCCTTAATTTTTATGTATATTTTTTGGTTTATATATAAAATTTCTTTTAATTAAACCCTATAAATATACCCTTAAAATTCTAGAAGTACACGGTAATTTTAAAAGAGAGTCAAATCGCTTATTCTCTCTTTCTCTCGCAATGGCAACAACCACCCACAACATAAACGCTTTCATGGCCCCCCACCTCCCTACTCCACCATTAAAATCAAACCCAAACGTTTGCTTGCTCTCCAGAAATGAGAGAGAACCGGGGAGCGTTGTTGTTTTGCGGCGAAGTCGCTCAAAAAACGCCATTTGGGGAGACAGCAACAACTTTTGGCGTTCATATTGTTATCTCCGTCGCACTCAAGCATTCTCTTACTTCCGGTCTCGAATGCTGGGGCTTGGTGTTGTTGTTTTTGTAGTAGCTACTGCTACTGCTTTTGTTGTTGCTTTCTGTGGTGGGGATAAAAATGAGCATCGCTTGGTATTTTTTGGTATTTTTATGGGAAGTAAAAAATATTATCCTAAATGTTAATTAGTTAGTTATTAAAAATAAAATAAAAATTTTAAATATTCTTTTTTATAATGAGGAAAGTATTGTAAATTATTATTAAAGCATTTTTAATGTTTTTTAACAGTTTATTATGTTTTGACATTGAAATGTTTGAAAAGTTGAAAAGTTTGAAATGAAATAGAAATGAAATTTTAATACTTAACACTCAATGATAAATAAATACTGGTGCAATAAAAATTCAAACCGACTTAATCCAGTTCAAAAGCATAAACCCCATGTTTATATAGCATTTCTGTCGCCTGTTGCACCCACCTCAATTACCAATTGGCAGCATGCCCCCGCAAAATCCAAAATTTGCACATATTAATTTTTTTGCAAAGTCGCAGACCGAGTCTTTCGGTTTGGCGCTCCCAAATCAGGAGAAAAAAGTAAAACAATAACTTCAACGGCTTATTAGGCGGCCTAAAAACATCAAAGGCCGACCCATTCCTAAGCAATATTTCATGTAATTTTCCGCTTTTTTATGTTTTTTATGTTTTTTCTTTTACAACAAAACGCGCAACAAGCGCAACGAGTTTTCTGCACTCGAGCAGCTGACGGCGAAAAGAGTTTTTTTCTGTAATATTTTGTTTCTTTATTTTGTTTGGTACATTTTTGTTGCTGTTGGTTCCTTTACTTTTTTTTGTCGGGACACAAGAAACTTGTTTGCAGAGCTCCAGGCGATAAAGAAGAAGAAATATATAACAATAGCAACAGCAAAACAGCGACTGAGGCAGACAGGTCAAAGGAGCAGTTGGTACCCCTACCCCCCTCCGTCTGTATCTCAGCCGCCCCCCACAGCCACGCCCCCACGCAGAAGGAGCAATAAATTCCGCCAGCAAGCGTCTTCGATTAGTTCGGAAATGGCGAGAGAAGTGAGTGAAACGAATAAAAAGAAAAAGTTCTAAGAAAAAACCTTCGTTTAGTATACCGAACCAAAGATACTTATCATTTTTCCTATAAAAACTTCAAGATACTACCTTTAAAATCTTAGGTTTCAGAAAAAAAATCTCTAAAAATTATAATAAATTAAAACACTAATTTTAAATGATATATTTAACACTCCATAAATGATAAATGATAATTATCATATTTCCTATAAAAACTTGTAAAATACTTTCTTTAGAATCTAAGGTCTAAAAAAACCATTAAAAATTATAATAAATTAAATTATAATTTTAAATGATTATTTTAACACTCTTTAAGTGATTCTTGTTCTAAAAAACCTTTCAGTATATCTTAAAATCTATCTAACAAACAATCATAAAAAAGTTCTGATCTGGAATCTAAAGTCAATGATCATTTTTGCAATTTCCTAAAAATACTGGGTACGAAGACCAGCCATTGATGGCAATATTTAGTCTGCAACTGATGTTCCCCGAGTTTATTACCGTTCAAAGGTAAGGATTTATAGCAAACTGCGCATTCAGCAAATTTGGGTCATAAAAGTAATTAGTGAAATCTGTTCCAGTACAGATTGGTATTGTGGGTGGATTTTAATTACCGGCCAGAAGTTCATGAAAGTGCCAAGAAGTTTCCCCGGCCCTCTGCCATCGGCTAATTGATTTAGCTGCCATTTTATTGATCAGCCGAAAGGAGTGAAACCTTTGGCCCGCAGTAAAATCGAACACGTGGGGCTGCGTGGGGTTAATGGTGGCGTAGGGGTGTTAACCAGCAATGGCCAAGTAGAGGCAACATCGGTTATTGGCCTATTAATGAAACGGCCATAAAATTAAAAAGCGATTTATAAGTGACTTTAAGAGTTTCAGAGATTTAAGGTTTTGTAGATGAAATATTTGAAGCTTTAAAATAAGATTTATTGTTTAAAAAATATATAATAATGGTTACCTATTATTAAAAATTTTAGATTACTTAAAACTACAATCTAATATTTTCCATTATTTATATTACTTTGGTTTTAAAATAATGGGAAAATACTTTACCCATATCATAAAATGACCCTGAATTGTTTATAATTATAAATACATTTTCTTTTATAGTGCTTAGTCATACAAGGATTCCTACGATTTCTTTAGTGCTTACGCAAGCAAATTTCGTTAAGGACACTTTCTTCATTCCTCACTCAGATTAATGCTCCCCGGCAAGCCCTTAAGTCCAATTTGGGTCGTTAAAACTACTCGTAGATGAAAATTTTATGACTCTGCCATGGTCTTTGGTCCTACATATATGGTGGTAAACGTGTGTGTGCCTGGATATGTGGGTCTGCAAATCACAGTGCTGTTGATGTTCATGCCTGCGAATTGTGCGCATAACAATTAGGCAGCTTAGGCTGCTTTTGCCACCGAGAAACTGAGGCCCAGACTGCATGTATCCAATGCCATAAAAATATCAGGAACACATGTTGCCTGCCGCTGATTTTCTGCAGATTTTGAGGGGGGTTTCGGTTGGGAGATATGGGTGGCGGATGGTATTACTCGGTAGAGGGAGGCGATCTGCTGTCGTCTGCCAGGCCCGCCACGTCTGGTTAATGAGCACGTTTGCAGCCGTGGGAAAGAGGTATAATGAAGGGATATATACACCCGAAATACAGGAGTTTGAGATTGTTTGTTAGACGAGTTTCCAAAATCCCTTGTTAATAATCTGATTAAAAAAGATTTTTTCCTTAAATAAATATGTCTAAAATTCCTGAGTATGGTAATGTTTAAAAAATAATAAAAACGTATACTTAATTTTTTCGTCATAAAACTATTGTAAAGTACCAAAAAAAACCTGGAATAACTTAAAAAAACAGTAATCGCCAAAAAAATAAATTTCAATATTTTCAATTTATATAAGTATTTTTAAGGCAATACGTATACTTGATTTTTTTTGTCATGGAACTAATTAAAGCTACAAAAAAGCCTAGAATACCTTGAGAAAAAGGCTAACATAAAAAAAAATCATTTAAATATTTTTAATTTATATATCTTTGGAGAATTTTTTGTTTTTCAGCCCAAAAGTATCCACTTTTTTAGTTTTCTAGGAAAATTTGCGGAGAAAATATAAGATAGGTTTGAGGCTGCGCTAGACCCGGTCAGAGCCCTGTTAACCTCAGTTAACAGCTGTAAACGTCGCATCAAAAATTCATATCAAATTAATTTGGTAGCGGACTATAACGAACATTTCTTTGTCAAAGTACCATCTAACCATATAAGGTATTAAAATAATTTGCATTTTTTCCAACTTTTATGCAACACTTTTTCTTTCCTTTTTTTTCAGTGCCTCTTTGAAATTCATTTGCCATATGAGGAAGCCCTGAAAAAATAAGTTCGAAAGTAGCTGGGGAACTTTGTCAGAGTGTGTGAGTTGACCTTAACAAGCGCAATATCATCAATCAGTGCACAAATTTGCATTTCATTTTAGCCTATTTCTGGCGGATAAGGGTAACATGCTGCCCCTTCTATATCTTTCCCGATCCCTGTCCATATCTTGTCGCCGCTATCCGCCTGTCGTTGTCGGCGCATCAACGCGCTTCATCAGCTAGCCGACTGATATGTAAATCTCATAAATCATGCACACCTGTCGTCGATGGCAGCGACAGTTCAGCTCGGTTTTGCTCAGGTCAGTCAGGACGACAAGGACATTGTCAACAGAGCGACTGGGGGTGGTGGTTGGTCTCCCTTCACACATGTATTTTCAGTTTTTCCAGTGGTCAAGCCTTTTGTGCGGGCTTATACGGAGATGGGAATGATTTTATATTAATTTTTTACGTATTATTTTTGTTAATTTTTGTATTATTTAATTTTTGTTTATGATACATTTACATAAATATAAACACTAATATTTTTTTTAAATTATTATTTAGTATTTATAATTCAAAATAGCTTGAAAATATATTTTTTTGTATACTTTAAAGGGTATATCATATAAAAAACTACCTTAATCCGCCTATAAGCCATGTGTTATTAGCTAGCATATAACAACAAAAATCCTGTACAGAAAAACTTCCTTTCTTTGTCGTCGTTGGAGGTATGTATGTCCTGCAAATTGATTAGCAACGTGCAGCCATATGCTTCCTGCTCCTTGGCCAAGTCAAGAGTTGTGGTCTGCAGGATGGAAAATGCTTATATTCGAACCTAATGGAGATAAAGCTCTTGTATTGTCTTTAAGTTCCAGAAATTTAATTTATTTGTCGAAGAAGTATTTTTAAAAATTTCCAAAAATTATACTTTAATTATGAGAAACACTTTTTAAAAATATTAAAAATACATAACATCATAAATTTAAATAAAATTAAGCAAGCATTTAATTTCCTAATTTTGGAAACAATAAATATATCTAAGCCTCCGTCTACCAATTCTTAAGGTGGCCATCATAAAAGTGATTCCAGTCCAAACTCTCACTAATTGCTCGGCCACAACACCTGCTGCCTGCTGCCGGCTGGCTTGAAGGTGTCCTTTTTAGCCCGCCTCTGAAGAGATGTTCCACTGGCAGCAGGAAAAAACCACAAATTTACATAAATATGCCACAAATCATAGAGCTCGGGCCGTTCCGGCAACTTGTGGTCCATGTGACAGTGTCTCTGGCTATTATGAATGCATAAAAAGCGTTCATAAGTTCATTTTTTTGGACCACACTTTCATTGCAATTAAAATACCAAAGAATAAAAAAAAGGAACTACCAAAAAATATATATGTACGTACCTAGCTCATAAAAAATACCAAGGAAAATTTATGAGCAGCACATGCCACGCCTGAAACTAAAGGGTTTTCGCTTAAATTCAGCTTGAATATTTTTTATTTTTGCGGATTTTTGCGGTGTGAAACGCACGTTGCATAATAATAAAAGTTGGCGTGTGGAGTGGAAGTTGGGGGAGTGGCACTTGAATCCTATGGGTTTTCACCCCCCTCCCCCCACCATCGTCGTGGTAAAATGCTGCAATTGTTTGTCATTAGCAAATGTTGCCTTTTCGGGTACTTTACGAGTACATTCCCACACCCAAAATGCTCTTGTAGGCCTTGTCCTCCAGCAGACAAAATTTGTGACTGCGACAGTTTGTCCGGTCGCCCTTCGCCTCCCACCCATTGAAATTTGGTACCCCTAGACGAGGGGGTCTCCTCTCATTTTTAACGCATCATTTAGCCATTTTATGTAGGTGCAACATTGCAGCACAAAACACGACAAAACATAACCTCAGGCTGTTGCCCAAATGAATGAATAAATGTGGGAGGTTCCAAGTAAACAAAACCACAAAATAATGCAATAATCTAGTGAAAACTTGGAATATGTTCAGAAATGAGACATCATATTAAAGGTAATTATTTTAGGCTGTTAAAAATTATATGATATGATTATATGAATTATTATGATTATATGATTAGAAAGAACTTGGAATGAGTAGAGTTCAGAAATTGCAGATCATATTATTATACACTCAAAACATTTTTGCTTCACTGGCGATTTTTTACTAAAAATTAGATACATTTTCTACTACAAAGATTTATTATCTTAAAATAAATCAATTTTACTAAAAAAAAGGAATTATTTTCTGAAGTATAAAAAAAAATGGCAAGTGAAGCAAAAATTTCTAAAAAACAGGAATAATTTTTTGAGTATATAAGCAGTAATGTGCTTATCACTAGGAACTATATGATACAGCTATATGATATGAAAAACCTTTTTAAAAAAATATTAAAATTTGTAATATATACTGTTATAAAAGTAATATAATTAATATTTCTAAAGAAGATTGATATATTCATTATATATACACATTTTAATAAATTTATCTTATAGTACTGTTATATCAAAAAAAGTAAAAAGTATGCTAAAAACAAGAAAAAAACCCTCATTTTCACTTTACAAAACATTTCAGGGTCTCCACTAAATGCAATTTCATTAAAAGTCACTTGAACTTTTCACTTTAAACAATTTGTGAACTCACATCAAATTAAGTGAACTTAAATCAGCCGTTTCCGAAATAAAACCCAACCCCCTGCGCAATCATTTTCACACCCCCTTGACATATGCAGCTTTTTATTTGACAAAATAACGAACTCTGTTAATGAGTATGCCCAACAAATGTATTTCTTTTTTCCCGCTGGCGGCGCCAAATTAATTTTAGCCGTCTGAGGGATAAATACTTATTGCACCGGAGACGGGAAAATAAAAGGTAGATGCTTCGCAATCTATCCATCCAACAGAACTCTCTATAAAGTAAGGCGCGCTTTTAATTTGTGCATTTTTTTCCACTCACTAAACGGTTGACATAATGAAAATGTAAATTACAGAAAAGTTATGGACTGATTTTGGAGCTCCGATACGAGGGATACGAATGGAGATGGAACTTGACTTTATGAGCACATAAAGTTCGCCTGTTGCCACATGAGACTTTGGTCTCATCTCATTAGAGAAACTTTTGCCAGCAGCCAGCGAAACGTAAATAGATTTCAACTCAAATTGCGTAGGCCCAAGTACAGCTGAGCTTTATGGGATGGCTTAGACTTTGGTGAAAAAAAAAAAAACCAGGATTACACAATGATTTTGACTATCAAATACCCTCAGTTCATAGAGGATTTAGATAAATATTGGTAAAAAAAAAATGGATAAATTATATTATTATCAGTATTAACCGATCTCAGTAAATATATACATAAACATTTAAACCAGAAAACCTTACCAAAACCATGATTAAAAGAAACAAAAAGCCGAAAGAATATATAAGGCCAGTACTTTTGGCAGCGATTATTTGTCGTTTGCTTATCAACGCACTTCCGCATCATTAAATAATTTTATCATTTGCATTATTTTCACTTTCCTAAGCACGGATGATAACGATGGTAATGATGATGAAGCTGCCTGGTGGTAGAAGGTTACAAAGTTCCCTTGGAAAGTTATGGCAGTATGTGCGGTTGGGGGGTTGGTCACAGGCTGATTTAACTAATTTGTAATTTATGCGACACTTCTTGCGGTTAAGTTGCGGAAAAAAGTTGATGAGAAATCTTTTTTTAATTAACTCAGGGGGAAATGCAAAACATTTTTTGGAGTTTTTCCAATTCGAAAACTTTATCTTTTTTTCTTTCGGAAAAACTTAAGAGATTCCATTTAAATGCAGAGCTTTACATTTTAGTGCAGTTCTTAAGTCTTTTAAGATTCGAATCTCAGGCATATATTCTCCACAAAGGGAGGAGCCGAGTTGAGTTCACTTCACTTACATTACAAACCCATTAAAGTTGGCCAGAAAAACACGAGGAAAAAAATTATGACTATGGAAATGCAAATGCCAAAAGACATGAGAAGAGCATGGGACAAACGATAATGAGGACAAACAGCAGAAGCAGCAACAACTGCCACTTGCAGCTACAATGATAATGTTGCTGGCTGTTGATGACAACAACATCTAGCAACGGCAACAACTGCCAGCAACAACTAGTAAAAGAAAATACACTGAAAGAAAAATATTACAAATTTCAAAAGGAAAATTATAGTAATGATTTTTTGATATTCAGGAAAAAAGTGTCCCAAAAACTTTTCGCTTAAAAAATATTTAATTATAATTTGTTTTTTTATTATAATTTATTTTATTTTATCAAAAAGGTTTTTGATAATCAGAAAAATAGTGTCATAAAAGTTTTTTCAAAATTAATTTTCTTTATTATACTTTATTTTCTTTTATCAAAAACGTTTTTGATAAGCAGGAAAAAAGTGTCATTGGTTTAAAAAAAATATTTAATTATCATTTGCTTTTTTTTAATTATAATTTTTTTTTAAATATTTTTTAAGTGTAGGTGCAACCTCTACTAACAACCAACGGAAATCAGCCGAAGAATGCGCGCCCCAGTGAAGCATTTTCCCTCCAGTTTTTTTCGTTTTCCACCCTTTTCCTCATCCTTAAAGTCCCTGGGAAAAAACGAAATCTAAACGCTGTCCTCTGCCTGCCAAACCCCCTTCTTTTTCGCCAGCAAGGATATGCCTGCCGCTGCTCATTTTCGCTACTAAATAAGACAGGCCGCCGCGTCCTCGAACAACATTTTGACATTTCTTCTTCTTTGCTGCGATTTTTTTTTCGCGATTTTTGCCTCACAAGTTTTTGCATTTTCGTGTCATAACGCGAGGTCTCAGAGAAAAATGGAAAAAAAAGCGGAAAATGCATCAGCCAAACTGCCAGTAACTATTTTAAACCCTTTTTGGTTAGATATTAATGTTTCAGAAAGAATCAAGCAACATTTTGTAAAAATATTCCGTAATAAAGTTCACAATCGATTTTCATCAAAAATTAAATATTTTTTTTTAGTTAAAAATCTTAATCAAAATAATAAAAAAATTTTTAATTTGTGGTTATGTTTTTGTCAACAATTTAAGTTTATACCTTTTATTTGGTTTATTTTAAATCTTTACTAACCTTTTAAGATATACCGAGTTCAAGGTCTGAAATTAAAGATTGTTGTCATCTATTAAAATATAAAACAATCAACAAAATGGATTTTTGGTGCGACATGCTTGATTTAGCCGAGTGAAAAAAGTGAAAGAACTGGCAGTCAAGTGAAAATGTCAGCCACTCAAAATTTGTGCGCCATTTCGCATACATAATAAATCTACCTAAACCGAACAAACATGAAATGAGGAATAGAGCAAGGGAAAAACGGAGAAGAATGAAGAACGAAATAAGCTGAACTGAGTTTATTTTAGGTTTAACGATTTGGAAGTAACGCCACAAAACAGGACGACAAATTATTTGGCCATCAACTGCAGAACTTTCGCATGGCATTGGCAGATTGGCGAGGGTTCTGGAAACTTATTAATTTTCACAAAGTCAGCCACACGCAAAAAGTACACTCACACACACACACACACACACAAAGCACATCCGAAAATTTTGAAAAACTGTGACGTTATGCACATGAGTGAGCAAATAGCAGCAGCAACATCAGCAACCAAAATGCATAGCATACTTCGCAGGGCATTAAGTAGTTGGGTTTTTGGGGGGTTGAGATTATTATTATGGTTGGGATTAAATTAAATGGGTCTGAAGCTGGGAGTAAAGCTAAACAAATTATGATTAATCGTTGTGATATATATTAGGAAAATATAAAGAAATGAGATCATATATACTTTTGTAACTTTATAAAACATATGCAATTTTAATACTTTAATACAATCGTTTATTTTTTTCATGAATTTATCATTAGAATTATAGAATATTTATTTTCGATTTTATAAAAGAACAATAATAACTTTTTAGAAAGAGGTTTCCTTTAAAAAATATTCCAGTTTAATCCCATTAATTAATTCAAAAGACGGAGATCACAATCGTTTCGCCACGTAATCGAGGTATACATTTTCTCATGAAATTAGGTATTTGGCGGATTATTTATAATATTTTGATTTACAAATATTTTTTACATACATAATTTTTGTATTTTTTAATCTTTCAAAAAATCAGCGCTCCAACAGATTTCTATACTCGATGAGGATTTGCTCTTCCTGCACCAACGGCAGATCCAAATAGTGCGAGTTCATTTCAGCGAGATCTTCGTTGAATCTTTTGTAGGCATTGTACGATTCCATTTCAGTCTTGGCCTGATTAAGCATTTTCTTAACTATTCTCATCTTGCTAGTGGATAATTTTAGCAAAGGAGTGGAGTTGTTGCTGCTTTCTTTATTCGAACCAGAAGGTTCTAGATCTTCTATTAACTTGGCCAAGGCTTCTGTAACACGTATTAAATCTGCTTCGTTTACGAAGCTTTTGAAAAGGAATTCTATGGATTTTCGAAAATCATTATCTGTGGTTTCCAAAGCAGCTCGAGCGGTAGTTGCCGGAAAACCAAGTTCTTGTAGAGTGGTAAGTAGCGATTCATCGACAGGTGGTGTTTCGGGTAAATTGGCCCTCAGATCATCGGAGTGACGCTGAAGCAGATCTACACTGCGTTCTAGATTATTTTTGGACCTCTTTAGAGCCTCCACAACCAAACGCCTTTCGTAACCCATCTCCATGAGACGGCAAACACTGCGGGGATCCACCCATTCCCTGCCCAAATTAGCGCCTCGCATTTCCAGGTCAACTTGTCTCGCTGGAGCCGCATTCCTGCGTTCCTCAGTGATCTTCTTCCTGCGCTCCTGAATAAACTGTATAGCTCTGTCCACATTTCCAGCACAGGATCTTAGCGCTAAGCGAGCATCCGTTGCCTCATAACCCATTTCTACGAGAGCTGAAAGCTGTTCATCATCCACCCTGAGTTCATTCAGGTCCTTTGCTGCCTCCTCCAATCTTTCGTACGCCTCATCTCGTCGATTTTGGTGAAAGAATAGCACACCTTGCAGCAGATGAAGCCTCATAATCAGAGCTCTTTCAGGACAACTGGTGCCCTTCATCGAGTACAGACGACTAAACTGTTCGCCGTAACTCTTGAGAAAACTCCTCTCGCAGATATCCAAACGTCGCTGGGCATCCGGTAGTTGAGTGATATTCTTCAGGCAAAGATAACACCACACAATATCCAGATTTATCAAAGCATAATTATCCACTGCCTCCAGAAACTTGGAGTTGCAACGGGAGAAAAGTTCATCCGCTTCGAGGAGCAAAAGTAAAGCTTCATCGAAATTTTCACGAAACATGGCCGCTCTGGATGCCTCGTACATGCTCATGGCCATCAGCAGAAATCGATTTTCATCGGGTGGCAGGAAAATTGGTCGGCCATCTTGATCCTCCATCTCCATAAAGCGATGATCGGCATCTGTAATTATCTCCACATCCGCTCGAATCCTTTGAATGCGTTCATGCAGCTGCTGACCCTCATTTTCACCACCAACTATAACCATCAGTTGTTGATTCGTTTTCAGGCCCTGTGAAGATAATGTGGCGTTTCCATTGATAATGCGGCCACCGGAAATGCATTTAACATGGCTGGGATCGGTTAAGTTCAGTCGCTTGGCCACTTCGCTTTGGAGTTCCGAACCCAAACCTCCCAGCGAGCACTTGATCTCCAGCATTTGCGATGTGCCGCCCTTGCTGTCCACACAGCGCACGTTGAAGGTGGCCAAACCGGTGTCATTGAACTCCCTGCGAGCAGCCAGTTTCCTCAGAGCTCCATCCTGCATTTCAGCCAGGGCACACCTGCAATCCGAAATGCTGATGCCCAGTTCTCCACTCAGCTCCCTGGCCAGTCGATCCATCTCCGTCTCTATGCTGCCCACGCCCTCGAAGTAGTACGGCTCCTCCCACAACTTGATATCACGTTCCCGCAGGCGGGAACGCAACTTGATAAATATATTGTTGATTTGCGACATGTTCAGTTAGTCGACGAACTGAATAATTTTCAAGTCTAGCACGAAAATTTCTGACATATTTGCCTGGTTTTTAGAGTAGCCTACTTGGTTTTGGTCTCTAAAATCACAAAAAGTGTTGGTAAGCCAAAACAATCGTTTAAAAACCACAAAGTATTAATCAGCAATCAAATTTTATAATTCTTTTTTTTTCCAATATCAGTAAAAAAGTTCAAGAACCCTCTCTGAACCTCTTATGTTATCTAAAAGATTGACTTTGAAGTACCAACTCTGAAACCCTTAGGTTTGGCTGCTCAGTGTGAAATAGTCGTTATCTAATCTTATATATAAGAGAAAACCACATTTAATTAAGTACATAAGTTCATTTTGATTTCAATCGTTTATAAGAATATAAATAAAGACCACCTGTGAGTGATATTTCCTATCTCTATCGATTATAATTTATTTATAATTATAAATATGAATACTTGTACTCCGTTGATTAATGGAAGCGAATATTTTTGTATCCCTAGTAAGAACATGTTTGTCTTGTAAAATTATGTTCCAAAAGATTTAAAATTTTACAAATATTTTTATTGGCAAATACCATATACCATATGATGTATAAGATGTTAAATTTAAATAATATCAAAGGTATTAATAAGACTTTATATAAAGTACAGGTAAACTAATCGGAAGTTTTCTAGTAATTCAGGTTTGGTCATTAAAGGTATCTAGTTAATATCTGTCCGCGATTTTATGCAACACACACAGTATAAAATCAGCAGTGGAAACACCTGCAAACTAAAGAAAAACTTACAAAAAACATTTAAAATTTCCAATATTTTTAACAAAAATGTATAAATTATAAGTTTAAACAGATTGCATAGGAGTTATAAGTGATGTTCAGATTCATTTTTATTTATTTAATGCACATTCTTTCACTTTTCTTGCATTCCACCATCGTAATGACTTATTTCTTCACGCAGGTCTTAACATTGGGAAGGAAGGCGTCGTAGGAGCTCTTCACATCATCGGTGGCACTCTTCACGCAGCGACTGGCATTGCCGGGCATCTTGGCGATCAGCTTCAGGGCCCTGGGAATCTGCCTGACCAGCCTCAAGGTGGCCCTGAACACACGCCAGAAGCACCTCAGTTTGTGGTACAGTCTGGTCAGGATGAAACGCTCCTTCTTGCACAGACGGGCGCGCAGGTTCATGATGGTGTCGGAGAGACTGACAACGCGCTTCACGGAACCAACCAGCTTCTTGATGTCCTCGGGAACATCCTTGCCGCAAGATTCAATGGATCTCAGGTAGTTGCTGCTGGCGTCCAAGACATTCTGGACCTCACCGATAATGCAATCGGCACCCAGAACAGTTCTCAAGGCACGCCAAAGGACTTTCCTGAAGGTGCGGAAAAAGCCAAGATCCTCCACCTCCATGAACTCAAAGTCATCATCATATTCATCCAGAAGCTGATCCACTTCGTAGTCAACATCGAAATCATCCTCGAAATCCAAGCTCAGTTCCCTTGATTCAATGGCGTCGGCCTTTAAATTAAAAATTTGAGTTTTATTTCAATATTATAATATAAGTAATTATAATTTAAATTACCTGAGCAGTCAAAAGACAGCTGGCCGAAACCGCAATGAGCAGCAAAAAGGTAAAGGCTTTCATGTTTCCTAACGGCTGAGAAACGAGTGTAGCAATCCCGAACTTTTCTTTGTTTATATAGGACCAGATTATGCTGGCATATCTCACTGTAATCTTAGCGGTACGTGGGTCTACTCGAACTTATAGGTATATTTCCTTTAATAATATTGATAAACGCGCTCGTGCGACCTCAAATCAGCCGACAAATTTTGCGCTTATTGCTATCTAATTGAGGGAGCTACTTGACCAAAGTTCTTAAAATTTACTTATCTGCAATATGAAGATGTACAACTGATATAGGCTTTTGTCTTTTATACTTTTTCTGGTGATACCAGCACGTGTATTATTGATATAGCTATATAAATCTAATTAAGGGAGCTACTTGACCAAAGTTCTTAAATTTACTTATCTGGAATATGAAGATGAACAACTGATATAAGCCTTTGTCTTTTATATTTTTTCTGGCACGTGTATTATTTATTTAGCTATATAATTATACTACATAGACTCTATGCAGACATCAATGTTGGGCAAAAAAGAGTTAAAGGAGGCCTTGACACTATTGGTGGCACTCACGAAGCAGGAACTGGTATCTGCGGGAAGTTTGGCAATTAGTTTCAGGGTCTCATTGATCCTCCTGGTCAGCTTCATAGAGGCCTTGAACAAATTCCAGAAGCATTTGGAGGAGTTCTTTATAATCGAACCATCGGAGGACTCATCCTTGGCGCAAAGTTTCGAATGGAGATGCAAAATATCATCGCAGATTTTGATAATCTTCTTCACGGAAGCCACAATCTTGGCCACATCCTTGGGAACAGCTGTTCCGCAGGCATCGATGGCATCCACATAGCTGGTGCAGGAACTCAGGATCTCTACCACCTCCTTGATGATGCAGTTGGTGCCACGAACGGTCTTCAAAGCCTTGCGGAGAATCTTTCTGCAGGTCTTAATAAAGCCCTGGGTCTCCACATCCATATAGTCGCTGTTATTATCCAATTCATCGAGAAGATCCTCCAACTCTGATCCAAAATCCAATTCATAGTCCAAGTCGCTTTCACGGGATTCCAATGAATGGGCCTGGAATTAAAAAATGTATATTTTGATATATTAAGTTAGAACTTAATTTAGTTACCCGAGTGGTCAGCAGGCAAGTGACCGAAACCAGAACCAGCAGACAAAGTGTAATGGCTTTCATTTTCCTGTCCAATTAACGAATGTTCTACGATCCGCTATCGTAGATCAATTTATATACAGCCGTAGAATTGCGTCTTATCAAAAATTAATCACATTATCAAAAATTAATCATATTGCTAAGTGTGCACTTGAAGTTTCTAAGCTTATTAGAACTGATTTTATTTCGCTTAATTTGTTTGCTAGAGATAACTTATCGCCTGAAAAAGTCTAATCAAGTAATGAAATCTTGAAAGGTACTTATAGATAAGCTAACTATTATATGATATCTATTTTACTTTTTAAGTTACATTTGTAACTCATAAAAAACTGGTAGGGGAATTATATTTTTTAAAATATTGATATTATTATTATATTAAAAAAAAAAGTCCGAGGATCACTTCCCAGTGAGTGCAAGTGTGTACACAGAGAAAAAAACCGAAAAATATGGGCCTGATATGTGCTCATATCAATTTTTTCATAATAAAATGGTATGGATTACATATCAATATGGTACAAAATCATATGTTCAAAAATATCATTTTGGTATGAACACATAACGGACCAAAATTGATATGAAAAAGTACCCGATAAATGACTATTTTTGGTGTTTTTCTTTCTTTATGTAGAAATGCTGAATATTATTGTGTTATTTATAACAAACTATGACCTTGATTTTGAAAAAATCCTCACATTAAAATATATATTTTATTCCGTATTATTCATTGAGTAAAAACTTTTCAGGAATCCCCGCTCATGTTCCCAATCATTCGAAATCCCCATTGATTAATTAACCTCCTCAGTGAAATGCAAACGTAATATGTCGAATTTTCGCTGGCAATTATCACACCATATCCGGAAATGCTGCTGCGAAATCCACTTGGGCACCCTTAAGAATCGGGGCTCAGGACGAATTAAAAGCCGTAAACCGCAGACAAAGGGCAAAGGAACCACAATCGAATGGTGGCTGCCAACAGATTCCGGACACAATAGACGACAAAAGGGAAAAAATTTGTTGCCATTGTCAGCTTAACGCGCTCGGTTCACTTTGTCCGGGTTATAAATGGTAACGTGTGGTTAAGGGTTAATAACTGGCACTAGGGAGGATGTGGGGTGCGGCGAGGGTTTGGTGGAAAATAAAAAGACCGAGACCAAGATATTTTATAGATACAAAAGAAAGTTTGGCGCCCCCCGCGACAACAAGTGTGGCTGCTAATGAAAAGTGCCGTAAATGTCTGCCGTAGTATAGTTTGGATGGCGAATGGAATGGATGGATGGGTTTTCGGGAGGACTGGTCTGTCATTAGGTTCGCTGGGGGTCTCTACCATTTCGCTGGGGTGACAATTTCACTGGGTGATAAACTAGCTGACTGCGTTTTATTTGGTGTTGATGCCACATCCTTAATTTGCTCTTCCGGAAATGATCATTTGAACTGGGAATGGGATTGATAGAGAAAGGATCCTAACTCCCAAGATGATATATTTATTTTTAAAAAATATTTCTATTTATTTAGTTCTAGAAAGTAACGTTGAATGGTTTGATATGGTATTACAATTCGATAATATATTCAATAATTCAATAACATTCCAGTTTTTTTTTGAAAATGGATTGAAAAAAAACAGATCCTAACTCCCTAGATGATATATTTATTTTTTAAAAAATATTTATATTTATTTAGTTCTAGAAAGTAACGTTTAATGGTTTGATATAGTATTAAAATTCATTAATTTTGGTTCAGATTTTTAGTGATATAAAATAACATTTCACCTTTTTTATTAAAGGGACTGAAAGAGGAAGGATCCTAACACGCTAAATGATATATTTTTATTTATTTAGTTTTAGAAAGTAACATTTAATAATAGAATATAGTATTAAAATTCAATAGTTTTGGTTAAGATTTTGAAAGTGTGGTGAAATAACATCCCACCTTTTTTATAAAGTAGAAGATAACATTCAGCACTTTGTCACAATTTATTTCCCTCAAAAGCTCAACTCTTGTCGCATATAAAAATTAAATTTCCCCTCACCAAGAACTTCACATCCTTCCACATCCTTCCTTCCATCTGGTTTCCTTTGCCATCGCATCTGCACTTGGCATAAGTTAAATGTCGAGTAAATGTGGCTGACAACCATGATGATGCATCATCGCTGCCTGCATACGACACTTTTTAAGATCCTTGTCCTGTCCTTTTTGCTTTCGTCCTGGGCATGCAGCGTGTATGAAATCAATGACATGTTGTCGGCAAACTTTCCACGGCACTAAGTGAGTTCTATCCTCCCCCTCACCCTCCCCCTGCGGGCATTAGACTAATATGAACTGATTTACCCCCGAGTTAAGTTGCAACCAAAAAGTTGACAAGTGACAAGTCACATTGTTGTACATTAAATTAATGAAATCATTCCGCAACTTTTACAGGTCATGGCCGCACTCATTGCTCTTCTTCGATTACGGGAAACTTGAAGTGTCTGTCCGGATTTGCGGCTCATAAATATTGAGCGCATTATGTCAGGAGCAGCGAAAAGGGGGCGGCAGGATATGGGCCTGCAGTCAATTGTTGGTCATCAATCTTTTAAACAAATGCGGTTCAATGCCAGTGACAGCGGTCTCAGTCGAAAGAGGGGTGGAATAAAATGAAGAAAAGGGGGGAGCAGCATGTCTGTTGAAAACCTGACAAAAGGGCAAAAACCTATAAAGATGAGTGGTAAAAATCAAGTAAAACTAGACTGATAAAATACCCTTTGGGGGAATTAATAATAAATAAAATATAATGAATAAATAAATAAATTATTGATAAATAATAAATTATAATACCTATTATAAATATTCGTTAAATATATTTTAATATTCTTAAAAAAACTAGCTGAATATTTTTTATATTTTGTTTCAGAGTTCTTAAATAGTCTGAAATAGAAGAGAAGTCTGCAAAAAAAATATTAAAAATATTCACCTAGTTTTTTTAAGAAGGTTAAAATATATGCAACTCAATTAGTTATGGCTCAGCCTTAGAATCAATTTCTGATTTATTCTTTACGGTCTATAATTATTTTTACCTAAAAGAATATTTCAGAGTTATTTTAGGTCAGCGTAAAAAACTTGGAAGCCTTGATAATAACTAGTTATTATCATGGGTAATTATATTTCTATTTCTTAAGAAGCTCCGAATTTTAGGGAGATTTAAAATGATACTCCTAAATCATTTTTGGCTATATAATGCTTTAATATTGGTGCTCTGGTTGCCACCCCAATTGACGTCTGCCAAAAACGTTGCAACTATAGGACGCGTGAGTCCATCGGATATTCTCATCCTAGACCAAAATTTATTCGTCCATGGAAGAAAAACAGGCAAAATCGCACACAAATTTGTATATAAGCAAAAGGTAAGCCCCAGTCAGCTAATTCTAATAGAATCTTGCATTGAAAATATTTTTTTAAGAGCAATCCAAAAGTGATAACCGCCATCGTACTAACAAACAATCATAGGTCTACTTTTGGAGCCGAAGGAGCTCTTCTCGATGGTGGACCGAACAATATCTACTGTTCTATTAAGTTTACATCAAGAAAAAACTATAACATCGACTTTAACATTAAAATTTATAGCAATAACAAAACTCTAGCACAACACAAAATTAAAAATTAAATTTAGGATAACTTAACCTCAATTACATTTCTTTTTAAAACCAAGTCTAATTAAATTTTCCAGTATTTTAGAAGCAAATCTCACGATCAAAAACCGTTGCAAATATATTTATTATTTCCTTATTAGCGTTACTTAGTACTCAATCGCTGATTTTTTCATTTCAAAATCAGCTTCCGAAGGATTATGATGTATTTAGTAAAGATAATTGTTGTGGCGATTCCAATCGTAGCATTGCTGAGTGTGGTTTTTGGCAGTTCCAATAGAAATACAATCTTTGGTACTTTAAGAATGGGTGCCAGATTAATTCACAGAGAGGAAATTGTTGAAAAGAATTTGTTTCTTCGTCACGTCACAAAGAAAGTTATCTTTAAGCCTCAGGTAAAAAAAAGGAAAAGCTAAATTTAACATTATTTAAAAAATGAATTATTAATTTTTAACAGCTCTATACCATCGGAGCCATCATGATTACCAACCACAAAGAAAAGAATGGAGGAAAGGCCTCTTTACTTGAAGGAGGTCCTACTGCCAAATTTGCCGTGATCGAGTTTAAATCGGACCGTAATCACGGCCTTAATTTTACTTTGGAGATATTTGACGATCATATACCTTCATGCATGGGCATGGGATGTCAACTAATTGGTAAAACGAATCTTATGGAGGGCTTCAATAAATTTATAAAAAATTATATATAATACATATTATTTGTGTTTAAAACTCTTAAAAAAATAAACACTTAAAACACTTTTCAAATTTATTTATATAAGTAAGTTATAGAAAAAAGACTACAAAAATATTATAAACAGACTATTTATAGAAAGCAAAATATTTAAATATTTTTAGTTGTGTACTTTGTTATTTCTAGACACAGCACCCAACAGAAACCCCTTACCACGACGAGTTCAATAATAACTAGTTATTATCATGGGTAATTATATTTCTATTTCTTAAGAAGCTCCGAATTTCAGGGAGATTTAAAATGATACTCCTAAATCATTTTTGGCTATATAATGCTTTGATATTGGTGCTCTGGTTGCCACACCAATTGACGTCTGCCAAGAACGTTGCAATTATAGGACGCGTGAGTCCTTCGGATATTCTCATCCTAGACCAAAATTTATTCGTCCATGGAAGAAAAACAGGCAAAATCGCACACAAATTTGTATATAAGCAAAAGGTAAACCCCAGTGAGATAATTCTAATTTCAACTTTCAATCAAAATGTTATTTTAGAGCAATCCGAAAGTGATAACCGCCATCGTACTAACAAACAATCGTAGGTCTACTTTTGGAGCCGAAGGAGCTCTTCTCGATGGTGGACCAAACAATATCTACTGTTCCATTAAGTTTACATCAAGGAAAAACTACAACATCGACTTTAACATTAAAATTTATAGCAATAACAAAACTCTAGCACAACACAAAATTAAAAACAAGAGGGAACGCTATAGTCGAGTGCCTCGACTATCAAATACCCGTTACTCAGCTAAAGTCAGCAGTCTCAAGCAGGGCAAACCAAGCAGCCGCTTCAAAAAATTTAAAAAATTTCTTCTACATTTCGGTAGGCGTTAATAACCCAAACAAAATTGCGTTTACACTTTTGTTCTAGCTTTAAAACTATGGGCGCCACAGCTTTTCGCGGTTTGTGGACGTTAGGGGGGGGGGGGGTTTCCAACTTTGGTCTATCAATATGTATTGATGAAACGAATACACATTGCTTTTCCCGTTAATATAGCTTCAAAACTGTGGGTGCCACAGTTTTTCGCGGTTTGTGGGCGTTAGAGGGGGCGTGGTATTTCGGGTTGAAAAACTTGCGCTGCGTATTAACCCCTAGAATCTGCATGCCAAATCCCAATCTTCTAGCTTTTATAGTTTCCGAGATCTCAGCGTTCATACAGACGGGTGCCACTGTTTTCGCGGTTTGTGGGCGTTAGGGGGGAGGGGGGGTTTCCAAGTTTGGTCTATTAATATGTATTGATGAAACGAATACACATTGCTTTTCCCGTTAATATAGCTTCAAAACTGTAGGTGCCACAGTTTTTCGCGGTTTGTGGGCGTTAGAGGGGGCGTGGCACATCGGCGTGAAAAACTTGCGCTGCGTAATAACCCCTAGAATCTGCATGCCAAATCCCAATCTTCTAGCTTTTATAGTTTCCAAGATCTCAGCGTTCATACAGACGGACAGACGGACAGACGGACAGACGGACAGACAGACGGACAGACGGACAGACGGACAGACGGACATGGCTAGATCGACTCGGCTAGTGATCCTGATCAAGAATATATATACTTTATATGGTCGGAAACGCTTCCTTCTGCCTGTTACATACTTTTGCACGAATCTAATATACCCTTTTACTCTACGAGTAACGGGTATAATTAACTGAAGTTAAGTTATCTGTTCAAACATGAACACGTTTTGTATTTTACAATAGGGTCATAAAATGTAACTCGAACATGGATTTACCTGAAAAGGATCCGATATCCCAGGTACACAAGCGATAGCAGATGTGCACTTTAAAAACCCAAGGATAAGCAGGTATGTCTGCGTGGGTCATAAGATAGGATTCTCATGTTAGGTACGTAAGCGTTGAATATTAATAAAGGAATCAGTTTGAAAGAGTAACTCAACAAATGAAGACGTCCTTATTTTTGGTCGCTGTATTCATTATCTGCAGTTACTTTTGTGTTCACAACCAAGTTTAATTCAATTTTCCAGTATTTTAAAATCAAAAGATCATGCTACATTTTGTGAAGATACTTGTTGTGGCGATTCCAATCGTAGCATTAGTGAGTGTGGTGTCTGGCAGTCCCAATGGAAGTACAATCTTTGGGACTTTAAAACCGGGTGCCAGATTAATTCACAAAGAGGAAATTGTTGAAAAGAAACAGCCTTTCCGCCACGTCACAAGGAAAGTTATCTTTAATCCTCAGGTAAAAAGAAAAGGAAGCCAAAATAAAGCATTATTTAACAAAGCATTATTTATTAATATACAACAGCCTTATACAATCGGAGCCATCGTGATTACCGACCACAAAAGAAAGTATGGAGGAAAGGTGTCTTTACTTGAAGGAGGTCCTACTGCCAAGTTTGCCGTGATCGAGTTCAAATCGGATCGTAATTCCGGCATTCGTTTTACTTTGGAGATATTCGAAGAGTAGTTGGTTAATAAAAACTTATGAAAAGGATGAATACACATATATGTTTATTTTGTATATGACTCTTAAAAAAATGTTTTTTAAACCATTCCCAAAGCTATAATAATTTGTAAGTTGTATTAGATGGACTACAAAAATATAATACACAGACAATTATCCACTTTTCTTTTCACTACCAAGTCTAATTTAATTTTCCAGTATATTAAAAGCAGGTTAACCGTCCCAAACCGTTGCCAATATAATTATTATTTCTTATTTAGCGTCACTTAGTAACTGAATCGCTGATTTATTCACTTTGAAATCAGCTTCCGAAAGATCATGATACATTTTGTAAAGCTAATTTTTGTTGCGATTCCAATCGTAGCATTGGTGAGTGTGGTTTTTGCCAGTCCCAACGGAAGTACAATCTTTGGGACTTTAAAAATGGGTGCCAGATCAATTTACAAAGAGGAAATTGTTGAAAAGAAACTGTTTTTCCGCCAAGTCACAAAGAAAGTTATCTTCAGGCCCCAGGTAAAAAAAAGGGAAAAGCTAAATTAAACATAATTAAAAAAAGGAATTAATTATTTACAACAGCCTTATACCATCGGAGCCATCATGATTACCAACAACAAAAAACAGAATGGAGGAAAGGCCTCTTTACTTGAAGGAGGTCCAACTGCCAAATTTGCCGTAATCGAGTTCAAATCAGACCGTAATCACGGCCTTAATTTTACTTTGGAGATATTTGACGATCATATACCTTCTTGCATGGGATGTCAACTAATTGGTGAAACGAAACTTATGAAAGGCTTCAATAAATTTATAAAAAAATATATATAAAATATACATATTATTTGTGTTTAAAACTCTTAAAAAAATAAACACTTAAAACACTTTTCAAATTTATCAATATAAGTAAATTATATAAAAGGGATTACAAAAATATTATGAACAAACTATTTATAGAAAGCAAAAATATTTAAATATTTTTAGTTGTGTACTTCGTTACTTCTAGAAACAGCACCCAACGGAAATTCCCCTACCACGACGAGCTCAATGAAGGACAAACCCTCGTCTGGATTTGATGGCCATGGCGGCGACATATTACTTCCTTATTTGTGGGCCATGCCCACGACCTTTCACCTTTCCCCGTCACGCTTCGAAAAGTGAAACATTAGGCCCAGTAATCGCAACTGTGAGTGTGTGTTTCGCATTAAAACAATGACGCGTCGCAAACATTTTTAGCGCTGACAGCGAGCCAAACATCCGCCAGATAAAAATGTCCGCGAACAAGCAAACAAATTTGATTGAATCAACGGCGGCAAAGAGTCCTGCTTCTGGTTCTGTTCTATCCCATCCTGTGTTTATCCCCGCGTCCTGGCCATTGTTTCCCTCACTCCAGAAGGGGTCCTGTGCTGGCCATTTGCTAGTCGTCCTGCCAAGCTCGCCGCTGGGATGATAATGATAAGCGCATAAAACCATTAAGTGATTCCACTCAAATGAGCACGATAGGATGACTATGACTGGGAAAGTTGTTTGGAGCGAAATATTCGATTACTTTCACAACACTTGGCAAAAATAAGAAGGTTTATAGATCTCTGGATTAAAAAACAATGTTAAAAATTTACCAAAAAAATATACATAAATATATTCCATTTTTTTTATAATTCGAAATTATTATATACTTATATACGTATTTATAAAATAAATATTTTTAATATAGATAAAATAAAAAAATTAAAAAATTTATTTTTAATTTTTTAGGTATACAAGTTTTATCCTTTAGATTAAATTTTGTAATATACGATTACAATATTTTCTCTTTAGAACCTCCCTAATTTCAGCCCATTGTGGACCTCTCTGCTAATTGAATCGCTTGCAGAGGCACATCCAACGTTCTGATCCCAGGGAAAGTGAATCTATCAGAAAAAAAGAAACAAAGGAAAGCATTTTTTGTACTCCTAGCCTGAAATACACGACATGGGAGGAAGGTTGAGGAATGGGGGGAGTGGCCGTAACAGTAACGATGACAGCGATGTCCTTAAACCCCCGGCAAAGGGAATACGGATTGCAGAGATAAGGGAGCCAGGTGGGTGGATACGGGGTCCGGGATTCAGGAAAGAACGCCCCGTTCATGTTAAATGGCCAACAAGGTGACAATGCAGATATAATGCTCATAAGCAGACGGCATAAAGCGGCAAACGTGATACGACCAACGACGACCATTATGTCGATGATTTCGCCAGGACATTTCGCGATTGATAATGCTCACTTACTGGTAACCGAAATGTCGCACAGTAAAAAAAATCGCTTATCGCCTGACTTTACGCACAATATAACAGACAGATGTCAGTGGATTTTCCAACGATGTCGCTTAATGCGAATCAATGACAAATGGAGCATTTCAATAAAGTGCGAGTACGAGTACATTTATCCACTAACGAAGTGTAAGTTAAGTTAAGTAAGAGGAAAATGTGTTTATCTTTATGACTGTTGAATAAGACTATTAAAAGCGGCAATTGTAAGAAACAAACAATAATATATTTAATTATACATTTTTATACCCGTTACTCGGAGAGTAAAAAGCTAGAAGATTTTCATTTTGCTTGGTTTATGTATACCTACCGAAATATAAAAGAAATTTTTAAAATTGGACCACTCAGTAAAAAGTTATAAGCAAATATATAATTTTCTGCGATGTAGATGGCGCCACTTTCTGGCGACTGCTTGGTTTGACCTGCTTGCCACTGCTTGCTTGTTTTTTTTTATTTAAATATTAAAATATATTATAAAAAAAAGGAGATTTTGTTTATCTAAACTGAAATTTATTTATTAGAGTTTCTTCTCTAAGTTTTTCTTTAATTTTCAGATGTACTAACAGAAGTGCCGCAACCGGAAAAACGAACCAACGAAACACTCATAAGTTGAAAAGCCACCCACATCTCCAGGCGAAACTTTTCGCGGCTGACATTAGTTAATTGTCAGCCGCTTGAGTTTGCAAACATGCATTTGGCAAAAAGCCAACAAGGCCAGAAAAACAAAAAAGGCAGACAG
The DNA here is from genome assembly GCA_037075245.1 of Drosophila mimetica. Taxonomy (NCBI): domain Eukaryota; kingdom Metazoa; phylum Arthropoda; class Insecta; order Diptera; family Drosophilidae; genus Drosophila; species Drosophila mimetica. Next base: position 8,801,843 of record JBAMCH010000023.1, on the reverse strand, counting down.
AAGGGAAAAAATAGAGAAATGGTTACAATTTAATTAAGTTCTTTGGTACGTAATTTGTGCCAACACTTAAAGTTGTTCCCTTGACTTGTTTCACGGAGCTGCTATGTGTTTTTTATAGTTCTTTTCTACAGTTTTATGCTGTTGCACCTTCCTAGTTTTCCGCCGAACGGCAAAGTCGCCTGCTAATTACGCAAATGTTTCAACTTTAAAGCGGCGACGCCATTTCACGCGCCCTGCGTGTGAAATTTATAAATGTCAACTGCAAGAGCCACCCGCCCACACTTTGCACTTTGTTTTGTCTGTTTAAGTTTCGTTCATAGCTGGCTGACTTTTGCTGATTGTGCAGAGGTTCGCCAACTGGTGGCAAAATCCACTCGAAGTCCCGGCAACCTTCGTTTATGTCTAAATTTTTTTTTTTGCTCAGCTCTTGCAATTTGTTATATGCATTTGCTAGTTTAAAAATTAAAAAAATCTCCATTTTCAGAGTACTGAGTTGGGGGGAACTGGAGATAATTCTGAAATGGAGACATTATATTTTATGCAAGTGCAACAGTGCGTATGCGTGTTAAAAATGGTTGCGCTCCACAGCTGCAATGGCATTTGCAGTAATGAAAGTACATTTAGACATAAGGGGAACAAAAAACATAGAACATTATAGAAAGTTAAAGTACAAAGTGTAAAAAAGAATATTAAATTGTACTGTCTAGAAAATTCTTATTAATGTGACGCTTTAATATGTTAATGTTTTTATTTTTTTATATATTTTTTTTGTAAGTATATTTAAGAAATATATTAAATTATTATAAATCGACTTTATATTCTTTAAATATCACCGTAAAATAATTATTAAAATAAAATACTAAATTTTACTGCCTGTAAAGCACTTGTAGATATTTAAAAATTGTGTAATTTTTAAATAAAACTTTACTTTGACTTTTTAATATTTATTTATTGTTTTCTTACGTTTAATTAAATTAAAATTTTTATTTTACCAATTTTGTAGGTTTTAAGTATAATCTTTTTCGCGGAGAAAATGTGTAAAAAAAATATTAAATTGTACTTCCTATAAAATATTTGTATATTTTTTATATTAAATTTAATATAAATTTTTTTAAATTTTAAAATTAATTTATTTATTTAAAATAACCTTTTCCTTGAAGAAACCCCCCGAAATTTAAGACACAACTGGCACTAGGTTTTCCCAAAAATTTCCCATTCAATTCAAACCGTTGGACATGTCAATCTTCGGCTTTTCCAAGCAGTTATTTTCGAGCAACAACAAAAAAATCAACAGCTTAGAGCCAGACTTAGATTTGCAAGCAAAAATATAAAAAACCTCACACAGGCACACACACAAGCCGATATATAATACAGCAGTACACATAAAATTGCATTACACACACACGAACACCGGTGCTCGTACACACGTATAAAGCCCCGGAACACACACATTTGGCAGTTACTGTCAGTCAATCTCCATTAAGTCCATCCCCAACACCTTATTGAATTTTATTGTAAATTGGAAAGAAAAAATTGCAGCGACTGCAAAAGGCCAAATGGGAAACGGAAAATGTCAAACAAAGATTTGCAAAAAATGGAAATGGAAAAAGAAAATAAATAAAGCAGGAGATCGAGAGCGTTTCGGATTGAGGGAGAGGTTTTCAATTAATTTGCATAAACGTCCAAACGACTATGTAATTTGTACTAGCCACATAAATTATCACACAGTGGAAATAGTTTTCAAATATGCACCCCAGACAGAAAGGAATGAAGGGGTGTGAGTTAGGTGACCTGTGAGGGGGTAAGGGGGTGATAAGGGGGGTCAGCTTATTAGGAGCAAATGAAACTGGCAACTATCAATAAATTACGAACTGGGGCGTGGCAACTGGAGTGTCCCAAAACCACAGAAAGCACAAACATTAGAGTTGTTTTTTGAGCGCCCTTCGGAAGGGAACTTTACTGGTTCCAATGAACTAAAAAAGCTTAATTAATAATTTATGATTTTTTAATAAGTTTATAATCAGTAATTACAAAATTTTATTAATTTCAATTTTTTGAAAATAATTTTTAATATTACTTAACAATTTATCTTTTTAAGGTACTAAGAAATTGTAACATTATTTTCATACTATGGTATACAATAAATTAATTAATAATATTCCAAAATAGTATATATTTTTTTTAAAAAAATGTTTACTAATAAATATATACTATCAAACAAAAACACCTCTTAACGAGGTATAAAAATAGTGACGATCGCACCTTCAACGTACAAAAGTTCTGATATCAAATTTTGTGACGAAAAATGATTTTAGATGCGACCAAATAAGTACGCTACCTAAAATTTACTCTTTCGGCCCGCTTTAACAAATATTTAATATCTACACGAAAGTTTTCTGTTGTAGCGTGCCGAATGAATAAATTTTAGGTAGCGTACTTATTTGGTCGCATCTAAAATCATTTTTCGTCACAAAATTTGATATCAGAACTTTTGTACGTTGAAGGTGCGATCGTCACTATTTTTATACCTCGTTAAGAGGTGTTTTTGTTTGATATCAGAAGTTTTTGTTTTGACCACAGTCGAAGTACCCCAATACCATGACTAGGTGTCGTCCCCATATGGCTTGGCTATTGAAAAAACCAGAGCACACAGTTCTGACCCCTAATCTTAGCTGAACGCCAAAATTCTAACTAAAAAAATAATTTTTTTTCGGTCAAATCCTGATACGCGTGTTTACTTATTTTCAGAATAGTATACGTAAAAAAAGTTTCAGGCAAATCAAAAATGTGACCCAATAAAAAGTATTCGGTTTGTAAAAGAACCGCCCATTTATGAATTTATTTATTTACTTATTTATTTATTAATTAATAATTTAATTTATTTTTTTATTTACTTAATTATTTATTTATTCATTTAATTTTTATTTACTTATTTATTTATTTTTATTTATTTATTTATTTATTTATTTACTTATTTATTTATTTACTTATTTATTTATTTATTTATTAATTTTAAGAATTGTATAATGGAACGCTTTAAAACAATTTTAACGATTTCTTGACCCTAAAATACATTTTGGATACGCACATACTAAATTCAATGCTTTTAGGCAGCGTTAGTTGTTTTGGGCTAGCATAAGTGGCCATTTTCGTTTCTGAATAACTTTTAAACGTGACTTTTTACAGTAATGTGTTATATACCAAAATTTAAGGAATCTCAAGGGCTATACAGTTTAAAGTTTTAAAGAAAATCGTTAGAGCCGTTTTTGAGAAAAATAAAAAAAGCTAAAAAAAAAGTTAAAAAAAAATTTGTTTTGTGCATATCTTTTTAACTATAACATTTACACAAATTACATATAGGGGGCGCTTACAGCATTTCAAAATACCTTTCAAACGAGATACAGCACAAGTCTGTAGCTTCAGTAGTTTAGAAGTTACAGCCTTCCGTATTTTAGCTATTTTTAGCTGTTTTCCCGCTAAACTAGCGGGTTTTTCCAAAAGTGGTAGAACTAAAGTTTCTTATATCGAGCTGTTGAACATCATATCAAATTTTCAGGACTTTAAAACCATGTTTTGGGACACACAGACAAACTGACAAACTGACAAACTGACAAACAGAATTAAAATTTCATTTTGAGTAGGCCCACAAAAATTTGTTTTCGGTATAACTTTTGAACGGAGCGTCCGATTTTCTGATATGACCCCTCATATTAAGCGCATTTTCAGTGGGAATACAAATAACGTAGTGCGGGGGGCCAATTATCCCCACCGGCCCCAACAGATCCAAATTTCTAAATTTTCACTTTTACACTTTCACCGCTCTCTCTCCCAAACCAATTGATTTTCTTGAGGTCTTGGTATGCAATCCTTTAAGTTTTGGCAATACCTTTAATTTGGTGTATCACTCGCGAGGATCGGACCATTACAGCAGATTTTCAATTCTGCGGCTATATAATAGTAGTCGCCTTCGCACACTCTCCTGGTGCGCTTCGTCACTACATGGACTGCCGTCCATAGTGATTTTTGAATATTAATTCAAATTTTTGAGATTATTTACCAACACATTTTTGTATTCCATACTACGAAAATGATATACAAATTTCTTGAAAGTAAATCGTAAATATTTAAAATTAAATATTTATAATTTTCCAAAATAGTACATATTTGTTTAAGAGAATACTGATTATAAATATATACCATTTTTTAATGTTTATACAGATTTTTAGATTTTTTTGAATATTAATACATTTTTTGTATTCCATAGTATAAAAATGATATTAAAATTTCTTAAAAAATAAATCATAAATATTTTAAAGTATACCTATTATTAATCTTAATATTCAGATGAATGTTTAAGATTATTTCAAAAATGTTGTATTATTTATTAAAAATCAATTTTTTAACAGACAAAATATTATCTTATCTTATTACATCCTATTATATCTTCCTAAGACCTGTCACATATTCCACTAAGAAATATATATTAACTCGAATCCCGCTCAGTTAATCAATCACGAACCGAACCAGATCCCCTGGCAAACTCAGCTCCATCTGAATTCGAACTGGCCGTTGACAAATTTTTTGGGGGAGCTGGCATTGTGGCCGGGTAGGTGCTTGCCAGGGACCGCAAATTTTATGCACGTTATAAATCACGGCCAAACAACGACGACAGCGTCGAGGACGACTGCAAAACTGTTCACATTAATTGTTGCAACGTCATTTTCGGGCCTATTGTGTTTGGCCAGCAGCACCACGAACCCTGGCAAACCCCGCACAAAACCTACAGCAGCGCCACCCCAAACCGAACCAAATGTGCTGCTGGTGCAGGAGGCCAATAAAAGGCGCTTTCTGTGTGTGCTCCAGACGCCTTTGTGTCACGTGGCAATTTTCGCAAAAGGAATTCCAACAATGTAGACGTTTTTCCTACAGCAAATAATCACAGAAAAAAACGATGTAGAAAGTCCAACTACTTTCTTTTTTTTTGTGTTTGAGTTCAGCATAGGCAAATGTTTCTGGGTTCGGGGTGGCTGGAGTCCATAAAAAATTGCTGTTTAGTAGCTGGATTTGTGGATTTGTCAAAGGCTCGACGACGAAGCGCGGATACTGAAAATCTGCCACGTTTTTTCTGCCCATATTCATAATTTCACATTTGAGTCACAAAAGGCCAAAGGATATAACATTGAGTTTTTTGTTGTCAGCAAAGGAATGTCTGAGTTTATAAGCAGGATGGGATTTTCCCTTAGGACTTATAGTTTAAAAAAATTTAAAAATTAATTTCAACGTATTTAAGTCCAACTTAAAATAACAAAAACATCAATTTAAATTTTACTGCAACGTAATAAAAATCTAAAAGATTTTATACTAAAAATATTTTTTCTAATAAATTTCTAAAATAGTTGAATCACTTGTATTTTAAAATTTGATAAACATTTAAAAGATTTTCTAAAAAAAATTATTTTTATATTTTTATAAATGTGCTAATAAAGTTAGTTCACATTTTTTTAATCTATTGAATTAATTTATAAAATTTTGAATGTTATTGATATTTTAATATTATATCCCTATAAAATATTACCTACTAATAATAATATTATTATTAAATATCTTCGACATAAAAATATCAGCAATTTAATAGCTTTGTTCCCAAACGACCTCCGGCATGGAAAATCTTTACCAAACCCGCCGGCACGCACATGTCCACATTTACATACCATATAGAATGGCATCCACTCCATTGTGAAAAGATAATCCTGGCAAATACATAAAATGCAGGCACAAATACTTGAGAGCAAAGTTATGAACTGAGACGATGTGGGAGCCATGGGGGCCCCAAAAAAACACCAAAAGGGCGTCGTTAATATTTCAAAAACAGAAACACAACCAAAACCGAGGCGAAACGAAAACAAGGCAAAGACATAAACAGAAGCGACAAACAACAAAAGCAGGCAATGATGGGAATAGTCGTAATACTTGGACAATTGCACAACAGACCCACACACTTGACTCCATTTCCATTCGAAATATTAAGGCATATTTGCCGCTTGGTCAGCGAAACCGGACGGAAAGGTAAATGAGACAAAGCCAAGCAGACGAGACAGGGTGAAAAGTCACCTTCGTGTCGCACAAGATTTATGGCCAACAAGGTGGGCTTTGGATAATCAAGATGAGGATACCCTCGAAGAATTATTAGTGGATTGCCAGCTAGATGTATGCTGTAAGAAATATATTAATTAACTTTGTTGCACCATTATAATAATTTATAATATTTTATAATAGTACCAACCATACGATGTTTATAGAAAATAATAACCTATTTTGAAATCCCTAAATAAACCTTAAAAAATCATTTTATGAAGGTGTTCTATCTGACTTACTTATACTTAATTTATAAAAATGTATTTGAACTTTTAAAAAATTTAAATTGTATTTTTAAATTATTTGAACTACTATACTTTACGTTATTTTATTATTAATGTTCTTAAAAAATTAATAGATTGATTAAAAGATTTAAATAATTATCTTAAATATTTCTACAGTATTTCAGTTGGATCTCTCTCCTTATATGCAATGAAAACTTTTGGTCAAGGGGAATACATCCCTTGGCCAAGAATACATATATCAAAGGAGTGTTAGAGAATGGGGATGGATGCACATTGTTCCCCTTGCAACTCCAAGAAAAGGGACTCCACAAAGTTCTCAATGTGCGTGTGTCCGTGTACGAGGACAAATTAATTGTTGACAGCGCGACATCTTCGAACCCCCAACTAATCAGCCTGAATGCAGGAAGTTTTGGGTTAAGTGTTTCCTGACACCGAAACCATTTATCTCTGCAGACCAACAAAGTTCAGAGGTCTCTCATAGCTTCAGTTTCGGGGAAAGATGTTTCCAGATTTCTTAACATTACTCAAAATACCAAAATCACTCAGCTCACATGAGCGTAACCTATTTTTATGAAGCGAAATTTCGAAAAGCTCTCTTTAAAGGTGTTTCTTTAAATTGATAACAACACATTAGCAGTCTTTTAAATAATTCTTTGCCAGACACATTTAGTTAGTTGTTCAAAATGCACGCGTCTTTCTTCGTGACTGTTTCGATCGTTTTCCTGCTGTTCCTGGGACAAAATTTAGGAAAACCAACGGGAGAAGGTGGACCAAAGTCCCCACTGCTACCGATGACTCAATCCAACTTAAAGTTCGAATCTAACGAGGAAAACCATGGCGAAGGGGGAAAACCCGTTTATGAGAAATTTATTTGGGGCCAACCAATTACTAGCGTATCACCATTTCAAGGAGGAAAATAACGCCGTTTGCCACGCCAGTAACCAAAAATAAAAGTTTATAATAAAATTTATATAAATATCTATCATTCAAGTTAATCATTTTTATTTGAAAATTCAAGAAAAGATACTCTACGCATGAAAGTTCACAGCGACAACTTCAAAGCATTTCCTGACACAAAAACATTTATGTATCTTCCCCCGATTAAACAAGTTTCAGAGCTCTCACACAGATTTGGCCTGTGGGATGATGTTTCCAGATTTCTTATCAATACTCAAAATGCCAAAATCACTCCGCTCAGATGAGCGTAACCTATTCTCTCTTAGCATTGGAATTTTTATAGCTTTGTATTGAGCAGTCTTTTAAATAATTCTCTGCCAGACACATTTAGTTAGTTGCTCAAAATGAACGCGTCTTTTCTCGTAACTTTTTGGATCGTTTTCCTGCTGTTCCTGGGACAAAATTTGGGAAAACCAACGGGAAAAAGGGGACCAAAATCCCCACAGAAAGAGGTAAGCAGTACAACTACTAAAATTTCTACTACTAATGTGCGACCGTTGCCCAAATCCAACTTAAAGATTAAATCTACCGAGAAAGACCAAAGCGAAGTCGAACCCTTCAGTGGGAGTGTACTTGAGGGTAAACCAACTACTTCCAAACCACCACCATTTCCAGGAGGACCAAATCACAATAAGCCGCGAAATAAAAAATAAAAGTTTATAATAAATAAAAAATCCATATGAAATTCCATCATTCAACTTAATTTTTTAATCATTTCCTTTTGAAAATCTCAGAAAAGTGACCCCAAACAGATTTAAAAAATAAAAACCTCAGAAAATATGAAAGATAGAGTATTATTAAATTCTATATTAGCGATTAGCAGTAAAATAAATATAAAAATCAAGATCTCTGAATATATAGATGATAGAGAACTGTTCAAATTAACCAGAGCGTCGCATGCCAATTCCACCTTATCACAAAATTCTAATTTAAAGTTGGCGGTCACTATTCTGAAGTCTCAACTTTTTTAAATTATTTTTTTTTATGATAATATCCACTAGGAAAACAAGTTTTTTGAAATTGTATTATTTTTTAAAAATAACATATTTTTAACAGGTATTTTTATAATGGGATATGGATAAAATTGATACAAATTGCTATCAATGCAGGTATTTTTGTTATAAAAAATACCGTCTTAGCATTTTAATTCAAAAGTCGAAAATGTATAATTTATGGATGACTGACAGATCTATTTTTACTGTCAAAGACTCTTTAAATGTGCATGCGAGTGTGTTGTACATAAATATGTACATATTTACAGATAACGATGGATCTTTTCCCCGGGTCTATTAAACCGTTTTCATATTTCAATTATAATACTAGAAAGTTTTTAGTGTTATTTCCACTAAAACATAACTTTATTAGGTGCTAAATTCAAAAGTGTTTTTGTCTACCTATATTAAAATTTACTAATAAATTTTTGTGGAAAACCCAAAGCTTTGTTATCTGTTCGTGAGATGAGTTTTCTCAACAAGGAAAAATATTAAAAAAATATATTTATTGATACATTATAGATAACATTTATTATTAACTATATTTAATACAGCTAACTACAGAGGTAAATAAAGTATTGATTAATTATTTAAACTTGTTTAATCTAAAAACAGGCCTACAGATTCTCTCTGTAAATATATATATAGCAATGTATGATTATGACAGCATTATCTCTCTGTGGCTTTCGAATCAACACGCTTTAATCTAGTTTAGTAAGCTATTTTCCTTCAAAATGTTCGCGTCGAGATTCTTCGCACTGGCAATTCTATTCCTGATGCTACTGGAACTTATTTCGGGACAACCCACCACGATCCAGCCGGAAATCAGTAACTCAACTGAGCCTGCATACGAATTCAGATCCGCCCTGGGAATTCGCTATACACAACCAGCTAATACAAGGTGGTCAGCAAACAGAAGGGGATTAAAGCCATTTACTAAATACTAAATATTATAAGTAGTCACTGCATAAGGTCTTATCGCTAAAAGTGCTCGCTTCGACCTTTCATGATCGTATTTTGTGTTTATAAACAAAACAAACTAATTAACAGTACATATAAAAATAAATAATAAAAATACCAAATTTCAACATTAATTTTGTTATTTTTCATAGATACTAAAAAATTGTAGTACCTTTAATCTTATCTACACGAAGAGTCTTTCTTAATTAGAAACATGTGCCAATTAAGAGCATTTTTTGTAGTATAAAAACCTATTTTAAATGCTGGTCAACTCAGTTTGCTTTTTTCGCTCAAAATGATCGCATCGAAATTTTGGATCGTTGGACTAGTTATCCTGCTGTTTCTGGGACAATCGTTAAGCTCGCCACAGACTTTTAACATGTCTTCACCCGAGAATGGTATCAACAAGATAGCTTTGGGCCCTAGACCTGAAATATGGAGACCCCGAACCCAGCGTCCTGGTTAAATTGAAAATGTTGTATGCAACCGTTGAAGCACATTAAACACTAAAACTGTATTTGTTTTATAGTTATAAATGTTTATGTAACAATATACGAGTGATAAATAAGAAGGTTATAATTATTTGGGAAATTTTCTTCGGGACTACAAAAATTTTGAAAGCTTTCATATTATTTAGGTACATTAAACGAGTACCTAACCAAGAGTACCTAACCAACACTGATACCCGAAGAACATATTCTTTTCTATTTTCAACAGGTCTCTTAAAATCAATTAAAGAGAATTTTCTTATGTTTATTCTCCTACACCCAAACAAAAATTGATATAAAACGTAAATCGATTTTACATTATTTAATATCAATTTTAATTTGATATGCGGCCAGGTAAATTTGAACTGGTCGAAAGGAGTATTTCATGTAAAAACGATATGGGTTTTGCATCACCTGAAATTTACATGGCCATATCGAATTTACGGGAACATGCTGTTTTTGTGTGTATATTTGTTAAGTCTCGACAAGACAGCAAAGTTAATATCAGTCTGTTCCAGAGAATTGCATTTATAATCCATTACTTAAAATATTTAGGAAAAAAATCGAACTTCTTTCCTTAAAAACCTTATTTGGAATTTTTCAAATTTATTTCCTCTTTGGCGGCATAATTTAAACTTTATTTTCAATCAGTTGGGCAACGCTGAATATTTTCAAAGAGTTGCCATATCAACACACAGCTGATGTTTGTTATTGTTCAAATTTTGATATTCAAGTTCAAAGAAAACGATTATACATTGGATAAATAAAATGTAATATTACACTCCTGTTAAAAAAAAAAATAGATAAAAATCTAAAGCCATTAAAAGAGAGTATTTAAATTTTATTAAATTCCTGTAACAAAGGCCACAAGCGACAGTCTCCAGCGTTACCGACACCTAAAATAGTTTAACAATTATTTGATCATATATTATGTACATAAAACATCTATTGTTTCAGGGGAAACGGTGGCACCCAGCCGCCAAAGGTCCGCTCCAGTTCCTCGGCCACCGCCAGGCACAGACGATCGTTGTTCGGATTGGCCACCACCTGGATGCCCAGGGGCATGCCCTTCGAGTCCAGACCCATGGGCACCTGAGTGGCCGGCAAATGGAGCACATTGAACAGGCTGAAGTAGGCGAAATCGTTGAACTTGATCAGCGGATAAAAGTGGAAGGGCGCTGTCCGCGGGGAGCTGTGGAAAAACAGCACTCCATCGTCACCAAGTAGATCCTGAACAGATTTCCTGCACTTGGCGGTGGCTTCCCTCATCAGCTTCTCCTTCTCCTTGGGCAGAACACTATCGATCAGGCCATAGATGGCAGCCATGCTATAGTCACTCTGGCCCAGGATCTTCTTGAAGAGCTCCACAAAGGGATTGAGTTCGGCGCCGTTTCCCAGCAGCAGATTAAAGTTGGCCGGCTCCTGAGTCATCCAGTAGCGCCACATCTTGCCGGTCAACTTGGTATTGGGTATGTTGGCATGTCGCACATCCTTTCCACACAGCCCCTCGAAATGCTTGCGTATCTTGTACATAACTCTCTCCGTCTCCCTGTTTATAGGATTGCACTGCGGCATGCCATTGGAGGCCACGTAGAAGTAACGCAGCCGCTTCAGATCCACCTGCTCATCCAGTTTTAGCTTGGATTTCAGCGAGGGCTCGACGAGAACCTGCATCATGGGCAGTAGATCCCTTGCGGAGCGACTCATGGGACCGGCACACACCATGGTTTCCTTCTCCTTGCCTGTCCTGAAGGTACAACCCGACATATTGACCGCTCCCGAAGTGGGTTTATGCCCAAAGACGCCGCAATTGAAGGCGGGTATGCGTATGGAGCCACCGATGTCGGTTCCCAGGCCGAAACCCGTGCAGCAGGCGGCGATCAGAGCAGCTTCGCCGCCCGAGGAACCACCCACAGAGCGTCGCAGATCGTAAGGATTGTTGGTCCCGCCAATTAGCATGTTCCTCGACTCAATCCACTTGTTGACCTCCGGAATGTTGCTGGTTGCGATGATAATGGCGCCACTCTCCTTCATCAGGCGCACGCATTCGGCATCCGTGGCGGAGCGTTCCGATTTCCGGGACAGCAGACCCATGGTGTGAAGCTTCCCAGCCACAGAGGTGCTGTCCTTGGTGGAGAAGGGCACGCCCAGGAAGGGCTGACGCCGGAAGTCCTCATCGGTGTACTCCTTTTTGGCCAACCTACGATCGATTTCGCGTGCCTGATCCAAGGCCTCCGGAAATGGCCCGTCCACGATGGCATTCAGATCCCGATTAACACTCTCGATCCGTTCGCAGTAGGCCTTCACGATGTCGTAACTCCGCAGCTTGCGTTCCCTTATCTGTTGGGCCAGCTCCACGGCGCTTTTGGTCAGCAGCGCCTGCTGCTCCAGACTCGGTGGACCCGGAACCCGTTTGTGCTCGCCCAGATACCAACCCAGCACGAACTCCAGCAGGCGATCGCTCAGGATGTGGACGAGTGCCAGCAGGGCATCCAGTACGTGGCTCCAAAACGACATGATGACACCACAGCGTTGGGTTTTCTGCTGAGATTTGCACTTTGCGCAATGCAAATGCAAACTAAAGCCGAAGACCCCTGAGGTTGCGATAAACCCAAGACGTTGAGTTGCCACCAGGCGATACGATACCAGGCGAAAGCTGGCGAGGAAAGCTCTCACGCAAACCAGTTTCAGTACCCAAGTACATTGGGCATTATCGCGTAGAGTGTGGAAATATTAGTTCATATTTATTTACTTAGTTGTAGCGACTTATTAATATATTTACCAATGTACGATTTGGTATAAATTTACTGATAGATGATACAGAATCGGATTCAGTATTACTGATTTAAATAAATTTAATTTCACTAAAAATGTATATATTTAAATTTATTTGTTGTAAAAAGTTCTTTAAAAAATCATTTGGTTTTAATCCGAGTGATTTTTAAATAAGACAATAATTAAAAGAAAAAAAGTTTTCAAATTAGTTTAAGTAAATTTAAATGTATTTGTTGTAACAAGTTCTTTAAAAAATCGTTTGGTTTTGAATCAAGTGATTTTTAAACAAAATCATAATTTGCAAAAAAAAAAAAAAAAAAGTTTTAAAATAGTTCAAGTTAATATTGCGTACTTAAACGATTGAAAAAGTAGAGATTTGGAAAAACTAATTTAGATAGCTTTTCATCCAAGAATGCGAAATAAAACTTTAAAAATTTAAGATAACATCGTCCCTTTCTTAGATTTTTTTTTTTGTAATTTTGTTTTTAAGAGTTCTGCTTAAATAAATTTTTTTTATCTATGACCTCGAGGAATCCAATTTAAAATTACAGGAATACCCCTATCATTTCCCCAAAAAACCACCACCGCGCATGAACAGCTGATGCGGGGAATGCCCCCAATGCTCCGGTCGCATCGTGCAGAAGCCCCCTACGCTCACCCAACCGTCAAACCGTCAAATATCGATTCGCAGCTGCTGCAGATGTTTTTTCGTCAACAAAACAAAACAGCCGCCTCCGCTGCCGCTGCAGAAAAAAGCGTAAAAAGTCGGTCAGAGAGATCCGAAATTAGTGGCGAATTGTGAATTAAATGCACTAAAAGCGGAGGCGACGTGCAGTGCGAAAAAAAGGCCATTCAAATTCCTGCCTGGGAAGCTCGTGTCGAATTTTGTAACCCCCGTACGTTGACCGGTAATACGAATTTCAGACACCCTACAAACCGCAGTTCGATCACCCCGATAAAAAAACCCCCCATTACCAATCAAACCTACGGCGTTATCTCCATAGTGAATCATTTTTTAATTGGTTTTTGGTTGTAGAAAAAATCTTATCTCGGCCGAAAATTGGATTATTCGATAGTGTGTCACATACGTAACGAATTAGTCAGCATGCCTTTGATACCCAAAAATGTCATATAAATAGAAAGTTTGCGAAAAATAAGTGCATTTACCAAGTAAATATGCGATTTTCGCTGCACTTGCAGGCGTATTTATACGGAAAACCAAACAAAAGGGCTATTTACAACCCGTGTTAAATTGCAATTACCGGTTAAAAGGCAAAACTAAGTGTTAAATGCTACCTGTAAAAATGTGGAGTGTGTGTCTGTTTGCCTGGGAGCCAGCACAACTGTTGGTTTCCAATCGAAAAGCATTTCTTATTAATTTCTAACCCCAGTTGCTAGGCCATATATGTATGTGGATTTCGCTCGATTACTCCTTGGCATTATCTTTTGCACTCGATTATAGAGGGTGTGTGGTTTTATGGCCCAGCCAATTGTTTTTTTTTTGTTTTATTCCCGCCCAGGTGTTGTTGGCTCACCTGACGAGTGACGTTGTCACCAGAAATGCGAACGTGTCGTGACACGAATAAATCTCACGCGTGACCGATCCAATTTCCGATTTGAGATAGGTCAGCAACCGTTATGAAATGTTTTCGAGCTGTCAGTGATGCCATACAATCTCATTATTTATAAAATTCTTTTTTTAAAGTTTTATTGTAATGAAATTTTTTTAATTTTTCAGTACTCAGTATTGGATAATTTTCCTTATTATTTTTCGATTAAATTGTTAATAATTATTTCTATGAAATAAACCTCTAAAATTTGTATAATCCCATTAATATCAATTATCGTCAGTCTGTTAGATTAATATTCTTTATACTTAAGTCATTTTAAAATATTAAAAATGTTCAGAGGCTTGTGGGTTAAGTTTTTTTTTAATTATTTATTGATAATTTTTAATAAATAAACTTCTACAGTTTTTTGTAATCCCATTAAAATCAATTAACACCAGTCTGTTAAGTTAATATACTCTACATATAGCAGAAAAGTCATTTTAAAAACATTCGGAGGCTCTAAATAGCTCTTTATTGCAACGTTCCAAATTAGGAATATTTCCAACCACTTAATGTTAACCACATTAAGAGAATTACAGTCATTTTGAAAGTAATGTTTTTGGAAAAAATTTTAAAATTTGACTTTAAATTAAGTGAGGTTTTGAGGATTTAAGGGTAAACATACGTTCACCTTTAACACGCAATCGTATCTCACTGTTGATTACCTCAACAGCTTTGAATCTTTCAGATAATAAACCTTTGGGATAGCTGAGCACTCAAAGAAAATCTATAGTATACTAACTCTATATACATACCAAAGTAACTCTATATATTTCAAAATTTTCTAAAAAACAAGTTAACATAATCCTTTCTCCAATTAATATAAATTGTAAAATTGATTTTAATCACTAATTTTTTTTATAACTCCTCTTACACACAACTAAAAAAAACTAAAAAGAGTGTTTCAAACTCCAAGCAATAGTTTTATGGGAACCCTATTTTCAAGAGAGAAGTTAACAGAGATAAAATATTTTTTATTTAAAAAAAAACAGGTATTCATTTATTTTAAAACGCAAAATCCTTTGTTCTTTTTTTACGACCATTCTTGGTAAATATTTTCTTCGAGTGCCGACGATATCTCAGCAAACCGCGAGTTTATGGCAGTGTGTCGGTGTGTCATGTCTGTTAAGTGGGGCCGACTGCTTGACAGTTGATTCGTCAAATAGCACCGCACTCGACGCTGTTTTCCTTTTATTTTTAGTTACCCACATACCTCCAGAGATTCTCAACGCACGTTGTTTTCCTCATTTCCCCAGGTGAAACGCAGCGCGATGGAGAGGAATCCAGTCACGGTAACCGGCGGAGGAGGAGGAGCAGGAGCTGCTGAGTCCAGTGACCAGGAGGAGAAGAAGTCACTGCCCAATGCCGCTGATTACATGAGGAACTTCAAGAACATCATAGCGCCGGGAAATGAGGCCTCCATGACCAGGGAGTTCAATCCCCAGGTGGCCTACGAATTCGAAAAGTATCTCAATCCCCAGAAACTCAAGCAGCATGTGCTTAAGAGTGATAAACTACGATCCATCCTGGAACACTATGCCAAGGAGTCGGGTCAGCCGGTGAAGCAGCTGGAGCGACAGGCCAAGGCGATCATAGATGAGATCGGTCTGGAGAGGAACATGGCCATCATACGGTGGTGCGGCATAGCCATCACAGCAATCGGCCAGAGGATCTGCGATGGATTCTACGTCAATTCGGCCAGCATGGCCAATGTGCGCAAGGAAATGGGCAAGTGCCCGGTGCTCTATCTCCCCAGTCATCGCAGCTACATGGACTTTATCCTGATGTCGTACATCTGCTACTACTACGACATCGAGATTCCAGGCATAGCAGCCGGAATGGGTATGTTTGCGGGGGTTCCAATGCCATTTCTCGCACGAAATGTGTTGTATATTTTAGAAATTCTAGTATTTATAGGGATCAAAGGCCATATTCGGCTAATTTTCTTGGAATTTTAATTGTTTTCTGAAGAATAATTATTTTATGAATAAGCTGCTATTTTTTGCAAATCAAATAAGCAAATATTTTCCCAACAACAAGATTACTTATTAAAACATTTTTATTATTATTTTTCGAAAACTATAAAAATTTTACTGGCGGTAAACCTGCTAAAAATATTAATTAGGTTTGCTTTTTATTTAACACACTGTCAATATTACGAGTGAAAAATATTTAACGCTAATGAACTGCTACATTTTTAAATATGTTTGTATATCCATTAGCACGAATTAGCAAAATAAGTTGCCACTTGTGACTAGATTTTTGTGGCAATAATTAAAGGTGTTAGAATTCAATATACATATATTCAATTACCTATTTCAATAATATTTTTTTATTAATATTCCCTAATCTCTTACAGATTTCCACTCCATGTTTGGGATGGGCACCATGCTGCGGAAGACTGGAGCCTTCTTCATGCGGCGCAGCTTCTCCAACGACGAGCTGTACTGGGACATTTTCCGGGAGTACATGTACGCTTTAGTGGCCAATTACCACATAGGTGTGGAGTTCTTCATCGAGGGCACACGCTCCAGGAATTTCAAAGCCCTCGTGCCCAAAATAGGCCTCCTTTCGATGGCCCTGCTACCGTATTTCACTGGTGAAGTCCCCGATGTGATGATAGTGCCAGTGAGTGTGGCCTACGAGCGAGTTCTGGAGGAGCAACTGTTTGTCTACGAACTGTTGGGAGTTCCTAAACCCAAAGAGTCCACAAAGGGTTTCTTCAAGGCCCTGAAAATCATCGACGAGCGATTCGGCAAGATGTTCCTGGACTTTGGCGAACCCATTTCGGTTAAGGAGTTCTTTGGACACGACAGTGGACAGCGGATGCAGCGAGCTGGCGTTGGTGGTCACCTGCAGAAGCTGAACCGACAGGAGGTGGAGCTGGTCAAGCAACTGGCCAACGAGATTATCTACCAACAGCAGCGACGCATTGTGATCTCCACATTCAATCTGCTGAGCTTATACTACGCCAGTCAATTGTATGCCCAAAAGAGTGTGAACATAGACGAGTTATCCCGTGGTGTACTGCATCTGAAGAGGATCTTTGAGCAGCTGGGAGCCCATGTTAGCACCACACCCAACAGCATCAAGGCGGATATTATCGATGCCGTGGAGATACATTCGAATATTTTGCACTTTGCCACGGCCAGATTGCAATTCACGCCCATGGCAGCCAAGCAATTGGCGGAACGCATCGATGTTAAGCGGCTGAAGGCGCATGCTCTTTGTCCACAAACGATGGCGGTGGCTGTTCCCATGTTGGCGCTGCAGCTCTACATCAATCCCTGCATGTTTTGGCTGGCCAGACCCGCCTATCTGCTCCTGGCAGCGCTCAAGGAGCAGAGGAATCAGGAGAGACAGCCGAAAGAGATCTCATACGAAGCCAGTTTGAGTGCCCTACATGCCCATGTGAGCAGCATGGATGCCCTGTTCCAGCACGAGTTCATTATTGAATCGAACCGAGAGGCAGCCGAGTTTGAGACTCACCTGCAGCTGCTCCTGGACGAGAGGGTGGTGGAGCTGGAGCATAGCGGCCGCATTAAGGTGCAGGATAATGAGTGTTCGCATGTCATACTGGCCGCCTTGGCGCCTTTCCTCTGCCTCTACTACCAGCTGGTGGTCACGTTAAGAAAGGTGGGTAGTTGGCTACATTTTCCCTATAAACCCATCTTCTAATTATCTGTTAACCTTGCAGATTCCCCTGGAATTCGAGTTCAGTAACAAGGATCTTCTTGTGCGTGTCCAGCAGCATGTGGAGCAGCTTCTGCAGCAACCCGGTGGCTCTGCCTCCCATGTCCACCCCTATTGTCTGGCCCTGGACAACCTCAACATAGCTATTTACGCCTTGATCCAGAGGGGCTACATTCTGAAGTGCAAGGACTCGGGAAAGATGAAGATAGCCGGCAGTCCAGGCAAGTGCCTGCGGGAACTGGAGAGCCAGCTCCTCGAGTACTGCCAACTCATGCCATTCGCTCAATACTCGACGGCGGCCAACCAGCAGGCGCAGTTCCACATAGCCAAGTTATAACTGGCAAATGGCAAGAGGCCGACGGGGGAGGCGACGACCAGCAGGGAGATGGAAACCGATGGAGTTCCAAATCCCGAGGCGGAGTCAAGTCCCAAACAGTGTAGTACAATTAGCATTTCATTGCTCATGCAGTTCATCCAGTTTGTTGTCGGCCTGCTCAAGAATTGTCGCATCATCTGCATTCTGTTTTTCATTGTGGTGGTGGCGCCGCTCTGGCAGCTGCTCCACTGGGTCATCGTATCCTCCCACTCATTCACGTAGGTTTAGGTGGTGTCTTTGCAGGATGGGTCGATTTTGGTAGTGCCAAGAAATTCTGAAAAATTTGTATTTATGAATCAGTTCAGTGAGGTTTAACATAAACTAAGCTTTGAAATATTCCGCCTAATGATTATTTTAATTGGCCTTATTTTGCATTCCCCATTTATAATTTAGAATTTTAGAACGTTTACATGTTTCCTATTTATATAAAAAATATTAAAAATACTTGACTGTAATACACAATATTCCGTGTATTTTAAAGGTCTAATATTAAGGAAAACATACAGATATTTTCTGATAATATTCCCATTCGCTTCTTTAACAAAGAGAAAATCGATCCATCCTAGTGTGCGCGTGTATCAAAGTGCTTAGTATATCTTTAATCTTAGAAACTGCAATTTTATGTCCAGTTTGCCATAGAAACAAATGAAATTCGTAAAACCGCCAAAAACGTACACTTGCAAGAAATCGAATTTTGATCAAACATTTTTGTATATATGAACCGGTAATGGTAGATCCCATCGAAATATATATTCCTTATATTTTTAACCGAGGAACTCATGGAAATGTTGCCCAACAAAATTGACATACAAATGCACACTTTGAAGAATTCTTTTAAAGCTCAACTAGACTACTAATTTTTGAAAAATTTATTTGGGCAGTTTATTCTATTGAAAATGAGGGATAATTTAACTCATCAGAAAAAAATTCTTAACAATTCACAATTCATTTTTTCAAGAGAGTGATGGATGCATTTTTTATTTTTTAAGGTGTTTTATTCGTATACGTTTTTGTTAATTTAAGCTGGTGTTAAGTTTGTTTCATTTCATATTCCTAAGTTGGTTATGTTCATCAGCCATGGACTATTTTAAAATATTCTATTGTGCCAATACAAAGTCAGCACCACACAATAAATGTAAAAATGGCAAGCCACAAAACTTGCCCCTAGGTATAAAAATAAAAACGGTTGATTCGATAACTGATCCCATGTGGGTTCAGTTCGAAAATTCCTAGAGGAAACCACAGCACAAAAATGTCAGCAAAGTGCAATACAAATATTCTGTTTGATGATATTTTTTAGAGATTATTTCGTTTTATTTTTGTGGTAGATACTTTTATATTTATATAGAGTTTAAAACGAGAAAACAACACCAATCCTAACTACATCCGCTAATTAATAAACCAAGAACAAAACGAGAGCAATAATAAAGAAAATTTAGTCGGTGCCAGTTGCGCCTCAGAAACTTGATTCATGGGATTTTAAATTTTCAGACTTTGGGGTCACCGGCAAAACTGTCGCTTGAATTGATCCAGGGTTCGTTGGCTTATGACCACGTGCATCATCAACCGCTCGGGATTTTCCGCATCCGCTGTCGTTTCCACCACGGCTGCGTTTTTATACAGCCAGGCCATTTCGGGTCCACCGCTGGGCACTCGCATTTGGAGCTTTCTTCGCCCGGTGGCGGTCAATATCTGCTGCTCGATGTCATCTAGCAGGGGTTCCAATCCAGTTTGTGCCCGCGCTGAAATATGATGCACGGAATCCTCTGATGACTTCGTTTCCGAGGACACCAAATCACATTTGTTGTACACATTTATAATTGGTGGCAACTGACTAGCGGTGGAATCTCCACCAGCCACATTAAAGGCCAGGGAACGCAGCGTGGCCTCTACATGATTGCGTTGAGCGGCGTGGCATGGATGGGAGAGGTCCTGGACGTGCACAATAACATCCTGTGGGTAAAGAACAAATGAATATAAAGCTGAAAGGATATTTTTAGCTACCCCATTTACTCACCGCCAGCATAGCATCCTCCAAAGTGGCCACAAAGCACTCAAAAAGACCCGTGGGCAAATCGGACATAAAGCCCACGGTGTCCATGTAGATTACCTGCAGATTGCAAGGCAAACAACCCGCATGAGCTGTTACATCGAGAGTGACAAACAATTGATTCCTCGGCTGCAGGGCATCCTCCACGGTTAGAGCCTTGATCAAGGAGGTCTTGCCGGCGTTTGTGTAGCCCACCACGGCCACAATGGGATAATTTTGCAGCTTTCGTTTTTGACGGAGCAACTGCCTCTGTCGACGGATCCGATCCAGCTCCGCCCGCAATTTGCGCTCTCTGGTGCGCAGAATCTCCTTTTGCAGATCACTCAAGGCGTAACCCTGACGACGCGTCTGTGTGACACTGGCATCCTTGGCCTGGGCCCAAATGTAAGGCAGCTCAGCCATGGCTACCTACGGAATATGTTTAGGAAACATATATTTAATGGATATTACTGCTAGTTGCGGGAAAAAACCCACCTGTAGCTTTGCTTCTGCGCTGGTGGCATGCAACCTCAGGATCTGTATCACCACGGAGTAGCGATCCATCACCGGCAGCCGGAACTCCGCCTCCAGGAAGCGCTTCTGAGCAAAGGACAGCGTACCCTTGCTGACAAACAGACAGGTTAGTTGTCGTTCCTGCCGCAGTTCGGCAACCAGTTCCTTGAGTTCCACCAACTTGCCGCTGCCAAAGAGGGTCTTCTTCTCGAGGCTTTCCAGTGGAACTTTGAGAGCCCTAGCCACCTGCCAGTTGGGCAGGGAGTGGATCAGGGCAGAGGCCTCCGCCAGTTGATCCTCTGGCCGGACATCGATGGGCGTGTTCTGCCGTTTGGCGGCCCACTTTACGTACGGCTGGAGGATCAGCACTTGCTGGGAACTGGCTATGTCGCGGGTGATTCGCATGGCTCCTCCTGCCACCTCGTCGTAGGCACTGAAATTAAATAAAGGTCATTAAACAAGTATAACTACTTATTTGATGATTTAATAGTTGGAAAAACCATCCTACCGATCATCTAGAAACCGCATGTCAGCAAGATCGCTACTGGAATTCCGCTCCTCCTGCTCTAAATCCTCATCATCCTGACCAGTGGCCTGCATCTGGGCCTCAAAGAAGCTCTTTCTGTTGCGAATGCCCTTAACTCCTTGATGTTGGGTGTACTTGTGGCGCAAGGGAATCCTTACCATCGGACGGAGTGGAAGACTCCTTGCCAAACGGCAGAAAATCCGTAGAGCAGACATGTCTTAAGCTAAGGAGGGGATTTACTGATAACTATAACTAAAATGTTTCCTCGTTGAGCACGGAATGCTTCTCCTCAAAGGCCATCCACGCCGCTTGACAGGATTTCGTGCGCGTCGATGTCGTTTGATAGGACACTCCGGTGGCCACCAGTGAGGAAAGCAATATGTTGTACTTGGCCGGATAGCGAATGCGGGATTGTACGATCTTCTGGGCGAAATAAGTGCCGGAGAAACCTGTAATTTGTGTAATTATTATGCAATTCTAAAAAAACCAAGAGATGGGAACGCACTCAGGCAGAATGTGGCGAGTCCTGTGAAGAGGGAGCGGGTCATGCAGTCGATGTAACCATCGAATCCTGGATGCTTCTCGCGCTGCTGATCCTTGAGTCGCTTGATATCGTTCATAATAAACGGTTGATAAAGTGACTAAATTGTTATTTTCATTGACTTTTTGCCGGCGCGCAATTAAAACAGCTGTGCAGCTAGAGATGGTAAAACTAAAAGTTAGTGATTGGAAGCGATACTATCGGTATATTGTTCGTTACTTTTTCAGAAACAATTTTTTTAAATTTATTTTCTTATAATTTCAAAAAAGAAAATCACAGCTTACATAAAATAAAGTTTCTTGTATATATTGAAAATATTTCGGGTCGTAGTAACCGATGCTTAAGTTATTTAAAAAACTGAGAATATAAATCTTAGCAGTTCAGTTTAAAATAAAAGTTCCAACTAACCTAACAGTGATTTTAGCTGTGCAACAATTTAAAATTTTCGATTTGATTTCTACCACCGAGTCTCGATAGTACCGCTGATATCGACCGTCCGATAACGTTACACTTCGATAACAACTCCGACGCAGTGGCAACGCCAGAATAGGTTTAGTATACCCAACTTGCAATTGCGGCGGCTTTACTGAAAAATAACAATTAAAAGGTCGCGAAAAGGAGTTAAAATCGAGTGGCAGGATGCAATGAGGCGTCCAAGCAGCCATTAGAAGGTAAAAACAACGCAGCAAAGTGATCCATAGAGGCATTGGCCAACAGAAAAGAAGGGTTTTCGGATAAATAATAGATGTACAAGTAGTGCCGACGCCACACACAAAAAAAAAGAGACAGACGCAGATTGCAAAAAAAAGGCGAAGAGAGCGGAAAGAGGAAGAGCAATAGAGGGAAAGAAGAAGAGTTAGCGAAGCGAAGAACGCGCGGCAAATGCTGTCAATAAAAAAAAAATAAAAGAAAAAACATAGTTTTTTGTAGCAGGATAGAAGAGAACAGAGAGAGAAAAACCAGTAATTCCAGCAAATCCCACTTCTTGCAGATCTTTAACGTGCTGGGCGGACAATCAGCCGGTTACCTATGGGAAAGAAAAACCCCAACGCCCGACACACAGATGCCGCAACACCTTTGACCACAGACGACTCCAACTGCTCCTCCGTTTCGGAGTCCGAAACAGGATCTTCAACCTCGAACCGGAAGCGCAAACCCAGCAGCAGTTCATCAGCCAGCAGAAATGTCAGGGCATCCAGAAAAGTCAGCACCAGCAGCTCCAGCTCCTCCAGTGACTCCGAGCAGGCAGTAGCCAACAGTTCGGCCAACGACGAGGAGGAGCAGCCATCTGCCGTCGGCAAGATACGCATTGTGCCGCTCGACAAGCTGCTGGCCAGTCCAAAGAAACCCAAGGAGCAGAAGAGCGCCCGCAGGAGTCTCAACAACAGCAAGAAGATCACCTTGGTGCCAGGTTCCAGCGACGAAGAGGTGGAACTGCTAAAGGGGAACAAATCCCCATTGCCACCGCGCAAAAGGAGCGCTGCTATCATAGAACTAAGCGACAGCGACGAGGAGGTGGAGGAGGAGCAGGAGCCGCCGCTACTGCTGGCCAATCCTTTGAGCAAAAAGCTGGAAAAGGAAGCCACCAAAAAGAAGCACCAGGAGAAGCCCCAGGCAGCCAGCACATCCAGCAGGGCAATCAAGAACGGCAATCGCAGTCATCGCGGTTCCCTGACCAGCGAGAGATCCTCGAAAGCCAGCTCACCGCGAGCCGAATCACCACCGAGGCCCAAGCGCTGTGTGGTGCGCTTGAAGCGTGTCAGCCTGCCCAAGCCAAAGCCCGCCCAGAAACCGAGGAAGATGAGCACAGACTCGGAGGAGGCGGCCACCACATCCAAGAAGAGCAGGCAGCGGCGCTCGAAGAGCGAAAGTGAGGCCGACTCTGACTATGAGGCTCCAGAGGCAGCGGAGGAGGAGGAGGATAAAAAGTCCTCCGAGGAGGAGGATGCGGCGGCCAATAGCAGCGACAGTGAGGTGATACCGCAGCGCAAGCGACGTCGGAAGAAGAGCGACTCCGAGAAGGGCTCCTCCGACTTCGAGCCGGATGAGAAGCAGCCGAAGAAACGGGGTCGCAAGCGCATCAAGAAGAACTCCAGCGGCGAGAGCGACGGCGACGATGACAAGCAGAAGAATAAGCGCAAGCACATACGCAAGATCATCAAGACCAAGGACTTGGATCTGACGACCAAGGAGGCGGCCAAGGAGGAGGATGACCGAAGGAAGCGCATCGAGGACCGCCAGAAGCTGTACAACCGCATCTTCGTGAAGTCCGAGAGCGTGGAGATCAACGAGCTGGTGCTAGACTTCGACGAGGATTCCAAGAAGGCCCTGCTGCAGGTGGACAAGGGACTGCTGAAGAAGCTAAAGCCGCATCAGGTGGCGGGCGTGAAGTTCATGTGGGATGCCTGCTTCGAGACGCTCCAGGAGAGCCAGGAGAAGCCCGGCTCCGGCTGCATCCTTGCCCACTGCATGGGTCTGGGCAAAACGCTGCAGGTGGTCACCTTGTCGCACACGCTGCTGGTGAACACCCGACGCACCGGTGTGGATCGCGTGCTGGTCATCTCGCCACTGAGCACGGTGAACAACTGGGCGCGGGAATTCACCAGCTGGATGAAGTTCGCCAATCGCAACGACATCGAGGTGTACGACATCTCGCGCTACAAGGACAAACCGACGCGCATCTTTAAGCTTAACGAATGGTTTAACGAGGGCGGCGTCTGCATCCTCGGCTACGACATGTACCGCATCCTGGCCAACGAGAAGGCCAAGGGTCTGCGCAAAAAGCAGCGCGAGCAGCTCATGCAGGCCCTGGTCGATCCCGGTCCGGACCTGGTCGTCTGCGACGAGGGACATCTGCTCAAGAACGAGAAGACCTCCATCAGCAAGGCGGTCACCAGGATGCGCACCAAGCGCCGGATTGTCCTCACCGGCACCCCACTTCAAAATAATCTCAGAGAATGTAAGTTTTGTAGACTGTTTATCAGTCTTGGTTCATAATAACAAAAAAGCGAGTGTATTTGTCGTTCATTTGGTGCTGAAAATGGGCCACAAGGGCTTGTTTTTATGACTCCTTAAAGATTTAAACAAATTCTCGAAACAAAATCATCAGCATTATTATAAAACCCCCTTGCTTTTTGATTTTTATACCCAATTAATCTAAAAATCTCCATCTACCCTTAGATTACTGCATGATTCAGTTCGTCAAGCCGAATCTGCTGGGCACATACAAGGAGTACATGAATCGCTTCGTCAATCCGATCACCAATGGTCAGTACACGGACTCTACGGAGCGGGATCTGCGTCTGATGAAGCACCGCTCGCACATTCTGCACAAGCTGCTCGAGGGCTGCATCCAGCGGCGGGACTACTCCGTTCTGGCACCTTATCTGCCGCCAAAGCACGAGTACGTCGTCTACACGACGCTGTCGGAGTTGCAGCAGAAGCTGTATGGTTACTACATGACCACGCACCGGGAACAGAGCGGCTCGGATGTGGTGGGCAAGGGAGCACGGCTGTTCCAGGACTTTCAGGATCTGCGCCGCATCTGGACGCATCCGATGAACCTGCGGGTGAACAGTGACAACGTGATTGCCAAACGGTTGCTCAGCAACGACGACTCCGATATCGAGGGCTTCATTTGCGACGAGACCGACGAAGAGGAGGCCGCCTCCAACTCCTCGGACAGCTGCGAATCCTTCAAGTCGGACGCCAGTATGTCGGGATTGGCGGCCAGTTCGGGAAAGGTGAAAAAGCGCAAAACTCGCAATGGAAACGCTGGCGGTAACGATAGCGACTCGGATTGTGAGCTGCTGAGCGGTTTGCCCGGAGGACCCAGTGTCCAGAAGGATGACCCTTCGGAGTGGTGGAAGCCATTCGTCGAGGAGCGAGAGCTGAACAACGTGCACCATTCCCCCAAGCTGCTCATCCTCTTGCGGCTACTGCAGCAGTGTGAGGCCATTGGTGACAAGCTGCTCGTCTTCTCACAGTCCTTGCAATCGCTGGACGTCATCGAGCACTTTTTGTCGCTGGTGGACAGCAATACCAAGAACTACGAGTTCGAAGGTGGGTTGAGATACTAAATTCGGAATGTTTCTTTGCTTATAATTGCTTTTTCCCGCAGGCGATGTGGGCGACTTCAAGGGCTGCTGGACGAACGGAAAGGATTACTTCCGACTGGACGGCAGCTGCAGCGTGGAACAGCGCGAGGCCATGTGCAAGCAGTTCAACAACGTGACCAACTTGCGCGCCCGCCTCTTTCTCATCTCCACGCGTGCCGGTGGATTGGGCATCAATCTGGTGGCCGCCAATCGTGTGGTCATCTTCGATGTCTCCTGGAATCCCTCGCACGACACGCAGAGCATATTCCGCGTGTATCGCTTTGGGCAGATCAAACCGTGCTACATCTACCGTCTGATCGCCATGGGCACCATGGAGCAGAAGGTGTACGAACGCCAGGTGGCCAAGCAGGCAACGGCCAAGCGTGTGATCGATGAGCAGCAGATCTCGCGGCACTACAACCAGACGGACCTTATGGAGCTGTACTCGTATGAGCTGCAGCCCAGCAGCGAGCGCGAGATGCCCATTCTGCCCAAGGATCGGTTGTTTGCCGAGATTCTCACCGAGCACGACAAGCTGATCTTCAAGTATCACGAGCACGATTCGCTGCTGGAACAGGAGGAGCACGAGAATCTGACGGAGGAGGAGCGCAAGTCGGCTTGGGCCGAGTATGAGGCGGAGAAGACGCGCACCGTGCAGGCGTCACAGTACATGAGCTACGATAGGAACGCCTTCGGCAACCAGGTGATGGGACAGTTTGGCAACGCCTCCGGCAGCGTCACATCCAACAAGATATTCGGCTTCCGGTCGGACATTCTGCTGCAGCTGCTCAACATGAAGATATCGAAGGACCATCCGGAGCTCAATCAGAATCAGGTCATTCAGCTGGTGCCCACCTATCTGCAGCAGCTGTACAACGAGATGAACAACGGCGATCCGACCATGTACAAGGATCTCCTGAGCCTGCACTCGCACATTGTCCATCCCAGCGGGATGTACATGAATCCGCTGCTCTACGCCAACCAGAATCCCAATGCGGCTGGCTACAACCAGGGCAGTGGTGGTCCGCCGGGAGCGGCTGGATCGGTGCCCCAGGGGCCACCTGCTCCTGGTTTCGAGCCCGATAAGGTGTACGAGATTGATTAAGATCGACGAGCCGTATCGCGAACCAATATCCGCGTTGGTTACACTCTTTAATTTAATCGTAGGTAATTCGTCGACCTTGTCGATATTTCCTTTGGACTAAAGTTACAATTGTGGTTTATATCCTATCTAATTACCAATTACCGATTACCCATAACCGAGCGCATAAGATTATACTTTTTATCAACTCATCTAAGTTCAAAACTGTCCTAATTCATGTGTAGACTTACATTAGTTACAAGTAAAAAATACAACAAAAACATAATTACACAATATAGACCATGGCTATATACATACATACATACATACATAGTGCGGATCCGGCTAGGAGAAGCAGGAAATTATTTAACACGCGACAAGATAACAAAAATAAATGGCACAGATATTAAAATAAAAGCGTAACAATTTTTCTCCCCCCACTTTGAATGTTTCAGGGATGTGGGAAAAGTTACAAAATTACATTAAAAACTAGTTTCTACCAAACATAAAGCCACAAAGCTGTATTTCAAAGGTGTACCCATCTTATTTACTAATTCTTCTTTGCAAAAAGGTTTGGAATGACCTAGATTTCAAATAAAATCCAGGATTATATATCAGTTTATTGAACTAGACGAGATACATGTAGACTAAGCCGGATCTATACAAAATTACAAGCTAAAATGAATCGCTCTGTGGACTATTTCGGTGGCATCTGCCTGCCCATCATGCGCAGCTGTTGCATCTGCTGTGCCTGCAGCATGTGCTGGGGGCTGGGCTGCATGGGTCCGCCCGGTTGCATCGCACCCGGCGGCATGCCGGGCATCATTCCTGGTCGCGGCGGTGCTCCGCTCATGGGCGGCATGCCGCCGCCCGGTCCCTGCAGCATCCCGGCTCCGATGGGCGGGGTGGGGCGACTGTGGACGCCCTGCTGGATGTCCGACAGACAGGCCTTCCACTCCTCCAGGCGGTTGTAGTGCTTCTGGAGCAGCGCCTCCTTGCGCTGGATCTCGATGCTCAGGTCCTGGTTCTCGTCCTTGATCAGCATGTACGGCTTCAGCGTGGAGACGAGGAAGCGCTTCTGCAGGAAGAACGCCTCCATCTGGCGGGCGACGTCTATGAAGCGGTTGGTCGTCTTCTGCACCTCCAGCTCAATCTCCTCCTTGCTCGTCCCGGAATTCGGCTCCTGTTTGGTCAGCGAGAGCAGGCACGACTGGAAGGCCTCCTCGAACTCGTCCATCAGGTTTCCGCCGCCGGGCTCGTTGCTGGCCATGATTCCGTTCGATCAGCAGTCGGTTAAACAATTAATTATAAACAATTCAGCCGGTTTAGGGGAAACAACAAAAAGCAACAGAATTTCAGCAGGGTTGCCACTTCTTGCCAATTGCACTAGTGATGGCAGCTTTACAGCGCCTATCGATAGTTATTGTCGTTCAAATCGATGTTTAATAAATAAATAAAAAAATTAAGTTTAAGTTAAAACAAAAGTTTATTATAAAAAAATCAATTATTTGGCCTTTTTGTGTACTTTTAAATTTTTAATCCTATTTGCTACAGTTTTCCATTAAAAAATATATGTTTATATAGGGTATTCCTGTTCGAAACGTATATCGATAAGCGACAAGTAATCAGCTGTAATCTAATGTGCGCCGGCTTGGGGACTTCTTAAACTATTGAATTTACCTGCTTATCAGGTGTTCCATAAAAAGTGAATTTTCAGAAATCTTTGCAATTTAAAGCCGGGCTTATAGTCTGAATATTTCCTAAATTCTTGACTTGTAAACCATTCATCCGAAAATGTAAGCAATATATGAAACAACCCCAAATAATTCAGAAAATTAAATTTCCATGGAACAGCTGAGTCACAGCTGATGAACAGACGAATTTTAATATTTATTTGTTTGTCAAAACCATGCTATATTGTATATTATAATATATAAGGGGGATTCCCTAAACTGTTGAATTGTTGAAAATTCAACAAAAAAATTCAGCAATTAAGGGGACGACCCAAAATGGTTCTTGTTGAATTTTCAGTTTTAAGATGTCAGCTGTTCTATTAGCTGTTTGTCAGATTGTCAAATTGCCAGGCTGGGTTTACCAAAGACAAAGTTTAAAATTAAGGAAAATGCCGAAAATAAGCCAAAAAGGAACTATTAAAACTATTCTACAAAAACTATTTCTACAAAAATGGCCAAAGCTTCTGTTTTCCACTTAAACGACTTGGCATACTCCCGCTTGCGCTTCACCGAAAAATCGAAATTATCCTTAAAATAAATTAAATTAGTTATTAAAATTCAATTTTTTTAAATGTGCTTGTCATTTACCTCATCCACCATGTTTACAAGTGACCAGAGTTACCCTCTTACTTTTAATCGATAACAGCGACAACTCTGGCATTTCAGCAATTCAACAAAATTTTCAACAGCCCCAAGGCTGATGAATTGCTGAAATTTCTGAAATTTGAATTTGTATGGAACAGCTGATTAACAGCTGACCAAAATTCAACAATTCAACAGTTTAGGGAATCCCCGTTATATATTATAATATATAATTTATAAGTTATCTGTGTAACGTCAAGGTTTTTTACGGTCATGCAGTCTTTAAAAACAGTGCAGATAAGGTATGGGAATTGTAGAGCTTTGAGCAAAACGAAGAATATAGGAATATAAGATTACATTTTTGAGATTTAATCGAATGAAAGCTCTGCTTCTTATAAATTCAAGCGCAACACTTGACTTCAGATCAGACATCTGTAAAATTCGAAGTAAACGCAACATCATCTACATGATGAAATCACACTTTTTCGAGTTTTTTCTGACGGTTTCGGTGTTGCAGAATCTATATCTTGTAGGCCATGCCAGAGTGCCGGACGATACGCAACCGTATAATCAAAATCCGGAAAATAAATGCCACACTTACTGTTTTTCGGTACTAAAGCCAATCCTTAATAACTATGGACAAGTAAAACCGGAAGCTGATACTTTGAAAAATATGTCGAGCTCTATTGACGACCTGAAGAGCCAGTTGGCGATTGCTAAGTATCAAATAAAATATCAAGAAGATATTATAAAGGAAAGAAATGAGCAACTAAAGACAAATAATAATTTACAGAGCAAGTTGGTAAATGCGGAGTGTCAAATTCAAATAAAACAACTAGAAATCGAACAAGTTGAAAAACTTAAAAACTTTGAGATTCTAATAAAACTAAAAGATGAGAAAATCAATACACTAAGTGAAGAGGTAAAAAACCACAACGAAAAAGTGATTAATATAACAGCTTCAATTAATAACTTGCTAGGCCGATTAGAAAGTGCTCAAGACCAAATCAAAACAAAAGAAGAGCTTTTAATTGTAAGAGATAAGGAAATTACTCAGAAATCTGAGGAATTAAAAACCAAAGTCGAAATAATATTGCAGCAAAGTGAAAAAATAAATAAGAAAGACGAGGAAGTGAACAGTATGGCAGCAGATATTAGAAACATAAAAAGTCAGTTACTTAATGCTGAAAACGAAATCAAAACTACAAAAGAAGTCTTAAGTGCCAAGGATAAAGAGATTATTGATAAATCTGTGCAACTCCGAAGCAAAGATGCCCTTATCAAGAGCAACGGTGAGGAAATGATAGTCCAAAGTAATCAAGTGAAGAACCTTAGTGAACAGATTTCCAACAGAGATAAAGAAATTGATAATCTCAACAATCAAACTAAATCTGATTTGGCAAAAATAACTCAAATTTCTACAGAACTTTTAGTGTGTCGCGGTATAGAGAGTTGTATACAAGGCCGTCCTAATGGCATTTATAAAATAAATCTAAACGAAATGGCGCCATTTGAGGCTCCCTGCAATTCGTCTGGTTGGATGACTATTCAAAGACGACAGGATGGATCTGTTAGCTTTGAAAGAAACTGGAACGAATATAAAAATGGATTTGGAAACCTAAAGACAGAATTCTTCATCGGGCTGGAGAAACTACATCAGCTGACTAAAAAACGACACGAACTCTACATAAAGCTTGAGCATTTGGGAGAAGTTATTTTCGCTCATTATGATAATTTTAAAATTGGAAGCGAGCAGGAACAATATGTGCTACAAACGGTGGGGAAATATTCAGGGAACGCGGGTGACTCCTTAAAATTTGAAGAGAAAATTAAGTTCACCACAGTTGATCGGGATAATGACGAAGTCAGTGAATTTAATTGCGCTGAAGAAGCTCTAGGTGGTTGGTGGTTTCATTATCGTTTTACTAGGTATGTATTTCAATGAAGCTACAACGAATTGCACATTTTAAAAATGGTTAATTGCAGTAATCTCAATGGAAAATACTATAAAAATGGATTTTCAATTTTCGCCGATTGAATTAAGTGGTATGAATGGAAGAACGATTATATGATGTCTTTCACCTTTGTTGAAATGAGGATTAGGCCTTTACCGTAAATTTATAAATTAGGATAATTTCAATAGACAAATAAATTGACCTAATACTTATAATGCAACGCTTTAATGCTAAGAACGGGAAAGATTACCAATTTTATTTTAGGTTTTTTTTCTTTTTTTTTTGGGTACAGAATGTGTGTGAACTTCCCCCTTATACGATTTTTGGGCTTCCCAAATCTATCCACCCTAATATACATATAGGGTATTCCTGTTCGAAACGTATATCGATAAGCGATAACAAATCAGCTGTGCAACTTGGAATCTGCATGTGCTGCTCAGCTGTTTATGTAAACAAACGAAAACTTTACCCAAATGATGAAAAACTATCCAACGAGATGACCGCCCGAATGATCCAACGCAGTTTCCACACAGCTCGCTCCTGCCTCTTGGCCCGAGTTCCACGTCGCGCCAATCCTGGACTTGGCTACCAACTGCAGCAGCTGCAGGAGCATCCGGCGAGGCCAAGCGAAGCTAGCGAGGATTACGCCGATCTGGAGTCGGACTTCATGGGCGTGCAGAAGACCCATCGGCAGTACGAGAAGGAGCAGCAGCAACAGCGGGATCGCATCCGCCAGTTTATGATCAAGCACAAGTATTTCCGGGACGCCAAGTTACCCAATCTGCTGCTCCATGCGGAGAAGGAGCAGATGCGACTGCTCCACGAGCGGGATCCCGAGGAGTGGAGTGTGGAACGGTTGGCGGAGAGTTTTCCCGCCACTCCGGATATTGTGCAGAAAGTTCTGAGGGCCAAGTGGCGACCGAGGAGTGTGCAAAGGATTCGCTCCCACGATGAGACCGTCATTCAAAACTGGCAGCTACTCAGGACAGGCAAAGGTGACTTTGATCTCTCACCTGCTCTGCTCCAGCATCTGCAAAAGTTCGCTGAGCGAAGGCGGCAGGATCTGCGGGAACTGAAGACCCAGGATTGGCCCACGAAACCACAGCTGCCCACTCCCCAGGCTAACGAATTCCGGAAGCTACTGGGCAGCACTAATCCAACAGCAGAGGAGCCTTCTCCACCACAAATCCCATCCGGCTATGAAGCTCCACCCTCTGCAGCCGAGGATGAAACCTATCTGCTGGATAAAATACGCAATAAAAAGAAGATGCGTCTGCAGGACCTTAAGGATTTGAAGCTGGTGGAGTCTGCACCTAAAGTGCCCGAGGAACTGCAGCGCCCCATTGAGAATCCCAGTGGCACTGGCTTCCTGCCCAGCTTTGTGCCCAAATTCGCGAGCAGCGAGATTGTGATCAGTGCAGCGGATCAGCGAAAGTATGAGATAACCCAGGTGAAAACCCGGATTGTCATCCCACGGAAACTGCATCGCCAGGGAGCCACCTACCGCGTGGAGGATGCCTACTACGATGACGATGGGGAGCTGCTCTACCGAGTGCCCGGAATGACTGGAGCAGGAAAAACTACGTAATTCTTTTGTTTAAAAATATTTATTCGCAAAAAGAGCATTATAGACGAAATAGAATTCGAAAATGGTTTAATCACAAGCGTTATTCAGCATTATTTATATAAAAATAGTCAAGTAAATCCTTTGATACACAGATTCTTGGTTGCTTCATGGTCAGTGGTTGAAAGCGGTGGCGATTAAATCGCTGCCCGCCATTAGAGAGTCAGATGCCACGGTTATTTGGGCGCCCGTCAGCTTGGCCACAAAATCGCAGGCTGCAATTTCCGCATAACTGGCGCCGCCCACAACGAATACAAAGAGATTCCTCAGGCGCAAAGGGAAAACGTCCTGCTCTACACCTCCATTAACCTTCAGTTGGTTGGCAAAAGCCTTGGGCGTTGTTTTCCCACTTTCCAAATGCAGATGCAAACCGTCAATCATGCCCAGCTTTGAGGATAACTCCTCAGCACTATTGGTTTTCAGCAAAATGGAGCACAGTTGCGCCACCAAAGGGATGTAGGTGCCATTGAATACAAAACTGGGACAGGATTGCAGGCCAGCTGCTTGGTTTTTCGATGTAGAACCACCATCCTGTCCATCTCCGCTGGATGTGAGAAGCTTCAGGCGATTGGCATTGGCCTGAAACTCGGTTTGCTGGAACTTGGGCAGCGGTAGATTGGAAAGCAGCTTCGTTGGCGCCTTCTTCTCCACCACAAGTGGTGGCAATAGTCCCGCCTGCGACAATTGCTGGAAAACACCCAATTCCTGGTGGCCAAACAGATTGCAGTAGTTCCTTGCAAAGATCTGCAGCTCCTCGGGCGCCACGCCAACACAATGATGCAAAAGGCACAGCAATCGTAGCGTATTGAATCTCTGACCATCGGTGGTCATTAGCTCATCAATCTCACCCAGCAATCGCTTCCTTGACACATTGTTCAATATGTCCTCCTCCAGAGTTTGCAATCTCCTAAAATTGCCCATCATTTGGATCACAATCTCGCTGGCATTCAGATGCCTGAGGACTTTGCTCTTCAGCTCGGTGAGTTTGGGCAGCTTTCTGGCCACATAGTCGTGCATCTCCTCCAACTGCATGTCATTCAGCTTCTGTAGTTCCAAGCCTAGGGCCTTGACTTGTGCGTGAATCAAACTGCTGACCTGGGCAAACCGCTTGTAGCGATTATCGCCGTAGATCTCATCGGAGCTGGAGTTGAGCCGAATGGAGCAGGGTTTGCTGGCTGCACTGGGTCCTCCTTTGGACTTCTTTCCCTGCAGCAGCTCCACCCGCTGGCTGCTTATCTTGTTTTTTGAATTATCCACTAGAATCTCGCCGGAACGCTGCTCGAATACTTCCAAGAGGAGACCCGCATAAATGGCCGGCGTGAGCAAGCTGGCGGGGTAATCCTTATCCCGATCAATGATGAGCCATCCCCCGTAGTCCGGGGGATTTGTGGATTCCGGTAGCTTGCCCAGGGCCTTCAACATCTGCAGCAACTGAGAAGAGTGGTTGCCAAAGCTCAGGATCAGAGCGGGTTGGCCGCAAATCATCTGAAGCAATCGCAGACTCTGGGCCACAGAAGGCAAGGGAGATGTGTTTCCTTGGAGATAGAGGCATTCGTAGAGCTGGGATTTGGAAAGATCCTATATGAAATCAATTATAAAATAACAATTGCAAACCTACTCACATTGGGCAGCTCCAAACTAAGTACACCTTGATCAAAATAGATGAAATCCCAGTTAAAATGATGGAGTTCCACCAAACCATAGAGACCGGCTTGTTCCAGTAGGGTTTGGAAATAGGAGTAGCAACTGGGCACACAGACTATGTGATACATCTTCAAGGATATGTCCTGCATCTCCTCCGAGGCCACGGGTTGCAGTTGCTTAAGTAACGTCTGAAACGTTCCCAAAACACTGCGGATCATATAGATGTGCACCTGATCCGGGGATCGGGGTAAAGACTGCGCCGCGTCATGTTTGTAGATCCTCTGAATGCCCTTCAGCCTGAAATGGATAGTTCATAAGTGCTATGTATCCCTAATGCGTAGTTATAATCCTTACTTCAACCAGGAGGCAGTGACGACATGCTCCAGTGGCTTGATCAAATCTGGCTCCAAAATCAACTCCTTTTTTCCAGGTATGGAACATAGTATAGAGCAAAGCTGCGGGGGATTTACGGCTAGTTATTATTTATATCGATTTTAGTTATTTTGTACCTTTTCTTGGGCCACCAACTGGAATCCCTGCAGCTTTTTGTCCAGCGTCAAATCCATTCTTGGCCAAACAACACAAACAGCTGATGTAGCAGGGTGGTAAAATATAAGGTGGCGCTTGTGAAATTCATGACGTCATAATAAATGGTATTGTTCTCATTCGCAGGGGTAACAAGAAAAATGTTTTCTACCCACATAAAAACAAGTGATATTTATTTTATTTTATAAAATTTATTTAATTTCCTTAAAAAAAACTGAATTTTAATTGGCAACCAAAAAAAATTTTGTGAATTACGTTTTTTTACAGTTTTTCGATCCGAAACTGGCTAAAAAATATTTAATATTTATTAATCGGCAAGATATAATACTTTTAAAATATATCTACGTTCTGTTATTTTTCTTTATTCCTTTTATATTCACCATTCGCCATTTTTACCCACTGTGCACAGGCTGGTCGCTCACGAACTATCGGAACTGGTTCACTACTCGCAATCAGTAATGCCGTTAACCAGACAGAAAATACAAAAAAAAAAAATAAAATTAATTATTTAAAAAAAAATAGGAAAAACAATTTTTTAAGATTTCAAAAATGTAACTTTAAAGTCATCGGAGCAGGGTGTTGTAGCCAAATTCTAAATTTATTGTAACTCTTTCAATAGCTATATTTTCAGTTTCCGTTTTTGGACATTGTTATTACTTGATACCTATCAAAATTCCCATTTCAGATTATGCTAACTAATGCAATGATTCTTGAACCGATTATTTAAAAACAAATAAAAGATTTTCGGACAACAGGAAATTTTTTTTTTCGAAAAGGCCAAACCCAAATACGATAGATCCGCCCGGAAAAAGGCTAGTGTGGCAACCCTGCTCGCGAGTGCCATCTCTAGTCGGGTATTTAAACGCGTTTCGCCTGCAAAGTGCCCACAGTTTCGTTCAAAATTCCGAAGCGAGAGATTGTCGTGGGAGGTATTGCGCGCGCCCCGTTCGCATTTATGTGTTTTTATCGTGATTCCGTCAACCGAAATCATATGTTTTTAGCCAGGAGAGAGACGATTGCCAGAACAGCAGCAAAACGGGCGCAGTTCTGCGGGGGAAAATCGAAAATTAGCAGCCCCACGGCACGCACAGTGATTTGTGATTGAGGCGAATTGAATGTGAATCAAAATATGGTTGGCCATTCGAAAACCGTGCAGTAAAAACGTGAACAAAACCAGAAAATAATAATTTTGTTATCGCTCTCCGTCTCTGTCGCTCTATCTCAACCTCTCTCCCTCTCTCTGCGATTTGCTCTCCGTGTGTTTATGTCTCAGCTGTGCGAGTGTGTGTGGCGCAAAGTGTGGGTGTGTGCGTGCAAGTGTTTGTGATTTTATGTTGTTGTTTTGCTTGCTTTCCCGTGAAATTCAACAAGAACAACAACAGCAACAACATCATCGAAACCAACAACTAGAAATTTAAATTGTGGTTTTCCATCAAAATCTTCAGTTACAGGCGCCTATTTTCCATTTACCAGGTGAGCTTGACTTTACTTTGTTTATAAATAAATTGCATTTCGCGAATGTGGGTGAAATTTGTGCGAAAATGCATGGGAAATAACTCAAATAGTTGTTCAAATGACAAAAATAACCGAGCGATTGTTGTTTTTTTTTTTTGATACTGCAGCTTGTTGCATGTTCTCGACCTCCCTTTTGTGCCCGAGATTCGTCTCTTTTTACCGCTCTCTCTCTCCCTCTCACTTTGTTGCAATTTTACATTTTTGCCTTTGTCAATTATTTATCTCTTGTTTTCGCCTTTGTCTTCTTTTCTTTTAATGCCTAACATTATTTTCTTATAGTCTCGTCTTCATCGCGTTTTCTTCTCTTTCCGTTTGATTGTGATACCGGTTTTAGCGGCTGTCTCGCTCTGGCACGTTGCACAGGTTGCCGTTTAGTTTACCTTTAGATTTTCTATTCTTTAATCGCGTCTTCCTCTTCGCGCTCATCTTCCTAATGCCTGTTTGTTATTTTTGTTGTGGCCCCCTCCCAATTATGCTTTATTTGTTTGTATTTCCCTCTCCCCCATTAAAAGTTAATTTTTGCTGTCTCTTAATAATTTATTGGGTTTTTTCGCGGCCTTTCAATTTGCCATATCATTTAAAAGTTTAATTTTTCGCAAAGGCTGTTCAACTTTTGTTAATTACCCTCTCTAAAATCTAAAAAGGTTTCTGTAAACATGTTTTAGATCCAGATTCTTTTATTATTTAATGAGTCATCATGTTACAATGTTTTTTATTCGAAATTACAGTTTTTTTGTAAAGGTTCGTGAAAGTTTAAAAAATGAATCATTAAGTAGCTGTGAGTAATTTATGAATATAGCTTCCGCTTATAATTTTCAGAACTAATAAAGTTCTATGCAAGTTGTTTATGTTTTCCTGGAAAGATTTTCAAAATCGTGAACCATTAATTAACAATGATATTTTAGAGGTTTCTCAGATGTACAATGTATTATATCACTATGATGATTTATGATTAATACCTTCAGCATTAACCAACTCAAAATCCATAAATATTTCCGCTACACAACATTTTATTTAACCCTGAAAAAACATTAATCGTATACGAGTGTCGAAATATACATGAAACCATATAGTTTTTTATTATTTTCCTGTATTATTTGTGTTTTAGAACCGATTAAGTAGAATATTATCAGAAAATCTTATTAAACTTATTTGCTGATTTCCAGTTCTGTTGAATAACTAAAAAATGAGAGGGGATCCCGGGAAAAATGGGAAAAACCGCTGAGTTTATCGAGGCGGTCGGCGTTTCTCAATTCGATTTCTCATCCGAAATGCGCTTCGCCCGTCCAATAAAAACAATAATAACCAGCAAAGCAAATCGAAGTAATTCATTTGCAATTGGGTAAATAACCAGTACCACCGCCCGAAGGTGATTCCAATCGCACCTCCATAAATTCCCCAGCAAAAGTTCGGCACTAATTAAAACGAGAAACAAATTACACATCAAGAGGGGAAAAAAGCGGCTTCAGGAGAGACAAGAATTTGTGTAAACAGAAATTATTTTGGAGCATTTTTGCAACGTGCGTCGCTCCGGGTTTTCTTTTCTCCCCAAAAATCTCTCCCCCGTAAACATTCTCGTTTTCTGTTCATCGTATTGGAGGCGTGTGAATTTTGGTCGGTTTGATGTCTGTTTTTGCTCTGCTCATTTCTACGCACACACATCAAACCCAATTAGTATTGTTCTTCTGTTGGCATATGGCAAATATTTCCATTTGTCTGTTTGTATACATATAAATTGCTTTGTATTAGCTTCGGTTCCGTTTTTCGTTGTTTTTTTTTTCGATCTTGTGCTTGGAGTAAGTCTTTTGGGTAATGTGTTTTAGAAATTTATTTTTTCCCATACTCCGCGATTCTATTTTTGGCCAGGTTTCTCAGCACGTTTTTATATCATTTTCGCCACACGTTTTTAAGATTGTAATTTTTTTGCTATTTCCAAGTACTTTTTTCGGGGAATTACGTTCTCAAAAAAGGTCAAAATTGCGTCGTTTTTAAAATTTATTTTGAAAGATATGTAGTAATGAGTTAATTTTCAAACAAACTCAGAGGTCTTAAAATATTTTTACCTTTTATTCATTCCAAGTCTTTTTTTGGGGGGAATTACGTTCTCAAAAAAGGTCAAAATTACGTCGTTTATAAGATTTAATTTTGAATAACATGTAGTAATTAGTGAATTTTCTAACAAACGCAGAGGTTTTCAAATATTTGTACTTTTTTTTTAACCATAATTTAAGTTTGTAGAATTGAACTCTCGAAACTCAAAATGTTACATTCGCTTTAGTATAGTTATTGCGAATATAATCAAGTTGATATGTGTAGCATTGCAATTTTTTTATTTCCAAGTACTTTTTTGAAGGAATTTTAAAATTTATTGTTAGAAAAATATTTATTATTTGAAAATTTTTTCATTTTTTAACTAAGAGATTAAGTTAAGTTTGCAGAATCGAATTCTCAAACCTCAAAATCTTTCATTCGCTTCATTTAAATTCTTGAGAATATACAGGCATACATATGTATGTAGTTATTGATAAGTTATCACTTTTAATCCTCCGTTAATAAAGTTATAAGGAAACGTTACCATATTACATATACACTTTAATTTCGCTAATCTATTTATAGTTCACAAAAAAGTAATGACACATAAGAAAGCGAGTGCTTTATTTTAGCAAACTCATCAAAAAAACCGCAAACAATCGCAATCGCGTCACGTCGCACTCATGCGTTTCTTCCCATTAGGGTGACTCACGCGAAGACATGTAACAAAGAATTGAGGGAAGAATTGCGCCGCCGCTTGTTCATTCTTCAGCATTCTTCGCTCTTCAGTTTCAGTGCGCGAGCACTGAGCCGTGTTTGTTTTTCTTTCCCCCAAGAAGAATGGCGAAAGTGAGCCCTCCTCGGGTGTTGCGGGATATATATGGGATATAGAATCTGGGATGGATGGATGACTGACTGACGGTGCAAAAAGTGTGTGTTTGCGGGTGTGTTTGCCTGCCTTGAGCAAAGTATTTTGGCGCGTGTCCAAGTAGAAACAAAGAAAAGCAAAGAAAGGTGCGGCGAATATAGCGAATAAATCAGCAAATGGTTATTTGCCACTATGTCTGTGTATCTGAGCATGACCAGGCCTACAAAATTAACCAAGAGACGAGTAGAAAAGGAAGGCGTAACGCTCCAGATGAATTAATTTACAATTCATTCTCTCAAAAACTTGTGTATTTTTAGAAAACAAAAAAAAACTCTCAAATGTTTGACTAAATAATCCGAAAAAAATTTATTAAAAAAGAGAAGTATTTCTTAAAATTTTTAAATCTTTCTTACCTTGATTTGTTTATTTTAAAAATAAATATCCAAAATCAACTGTGCACTTATTTATAGAATAAAGTAAATATAAACAGTCGATAGATAAACAACTTTGATCTCTGTTCGTTGGCAAATTTTCGACTTTGGCCATTTGAAGCGTTCAGAAATTGCTAATTTAATTGGAAATTCTGGGAAAAATTTATGCAAAGCAGCTAGTCGGCCATTAGGTTAACTTGTTTCGACACGGCCAATTCATTTGGACGGCCCACACCTCTGGACCTTTTCACACCGGCGGCTTTCACAGGTCCCGGCCATTTCACATCTTCGTATCAGCCGCAGCCTGGCCGGAAAATGACGAAAAATTAAGAAAAATCGGATTGCTTTCTGGTCTGGTCGTGCAATCTCCAGTTTAGTTCCCTCGAATTTCTCACCTTTCTCAGCAATTTGAGCGCGAGGCAACGTGCCACGCATAGCTGAGAAGGCGGAAAAGCGTTTGACGCGACTCCGTCTCTGTGTTTTCCCTCGATTTTCCACCTTCCCTCACCCCCCTCTACCGTCCTTTGTTTACCGGGCTCAGTTTAAATTTCCCGCGATGTCGCCGGCCAAAAAAAAAAATAAAGGAAAAACAAAAACCAAACAAAAAACGGAACCAACTAGTTAAGTTAGCTCTCTTAGAAAGTGCCGACATAGAAGGCCAGTGCTGTCGGGTCTCGAGGTGAAAAAATGCTTCGTTTGCAAATAAGCAAATATTTTGGGGTAAATATGTATAGCAAACATCTATTGCAATATGTAAAGATGTCAATGATTTCATTCAATTTTTCAAAAACTAAACTTTTTTGGGGATTTCTAACTTTTGGGTATTTTTAGGGGAAAAATAAAAATATAAAAACAATGTTTTTATTAAAATAAATATTATTTTTAACAAAAATCTAATTAAATTCTATGAGATAGAAAATTTTAGTATAAAATATGTGATCAAAATATCTAGATCCCAAAATAAAATCCCAAAACGACAAAACTATTATTCAATCTATGAGATTGTAAATTGTAGCATAAAATATATGATCAAATTTAAATAAAATCTTAAAATAAAAATATCTAGATCCCAAAATAAAAACCCCAAAACGTCAACACTATTGCTGAGTTTTTTTTATAGAGAAGCGAATGAAAGAAACCGAGGCGAAAAATACAAAAGGCTAGATTTGAGCAATTGAAACGAGCTGAACTCTTTATTTTGCACTTTGACTCAGCAGAAATTTCTTTTGTTTTATATTTCCAAGTTCCTGGAGTAGACCAACCCCCCCCCCAAAAAAAAAAAAACAAAAACTAAAAATTGCTAATCCAAATGCACCGGATATTGCAGTTGCTTTCGGTTCCATTAGCAGCGATGAGCTACTTTTCTTTTTCCTCTGCAATTTTCTTATAATTATTATTACCATTATAGAGCTGCTTGAAGACCCCAAATTCGTTTCACGATTTATAAAAGATTTTGGCGAAAATACAAGTGCATTTTCTAGGGTTCAAAAAAAAACCGAGGAGCATGAAAAACTATCGATGCATTCTGTTCAGTCAACCGAGTTGACATTTGCTAACAAAATACGCTGGAAAATATGAACAAGTTTGTTTACCAACAGAACCAGTAGTACAATATAGAAGTCCCCTTCTCCATTTCTCCAGTGCCGAAGAAATGTTGCACACGAAAATATATTCAAAAAGCTTCTGCATTTTAACACATGATTTCATATGCAAATATGAACAATGCAAAGAATCGAGCGGAGAAAACGGGATGTTGAGACGAAAATTTATGAGAAATCACAAAATTTATGGCATTTCTTGGTGGCAGAGAAAATAAGGGGGGCGGCGGGGGAGGTGGA
Source organism: Drosophila mimetica (assembly GCA_037075245.1). Taxonomy (NCBI): domain Eukaryota; kingdom Metazoa; phylum Arthropoda; class Insecta; order Diptera; family Drosophilidae; genus Drosophila; species Drosophila mimetica. Next base: position 8,760,058 of record JBAMCH010000023.1, on the reverse strand, counting down.
AATATCTGGGAAAACTCCGGGCAGAGTTGGCAAGAAGTTGATGTTGTCTAAGCTGTTTTCCCCGTTCATTTTCCGCTCTCGCTCACGCTCTCTCTCTCGTTTTTCACTTACTTTTCTTGTTTGCCAAAGTTATACAATTTTTTGAGTGTATAAGTGTGTGTGTGTTTGTACTTTTTGGCACGTGACAATAAATTGTTGTTTGTTGTCTCCCACTGTATTTGTTGTTCGCTGTTCGTTGTCTTGCAAGAAAAGCCAGAAGAAGAAAAGTGTGTCATAAATGTCATAGTTAATATTTGCTGCTCTGTAAATTTTTGGTTCTTTTGCCAGTTTTGTTTTTTTTGTTTTCTTTTTTTTTTGAACTTTTGGAAGCTTACTGCTTTATAAATAAAAAGTATATCGCAGCGCTCTGTCAACCTTGACCCAGCAACAAAAAAACAAAGGCGTTCGCGACGAACTGAGATGGGTTGGGATGTGCGAGGCGATATAAATTGCAAAGCCAGCAAATTTATGGATCCAACTCAGTCACCAAGCGAGTGTGTGAGTTCTCTGAATTCACAACCAATAACCCACAAAAGTTTCAGACGGGGTTACTCGTATTTTCAATTAGAGAAGCAACTAATGGCAAAGACAGGAAATCGGAAAAAAATGGGAATACTAATGAAACTCGATTCGAAATTGAATGAAAACTTGAAAGCAAAAACATAACGAACACAAAGAGGTTTATAAAATAGATCACACTCAAGAAAATAATTTGTATATAATATTTAAATATTATTCTTATAATTCCAATGTTTTGGTTAGTTTTATATAAAGACTTGTTCTAGTGTAAAAATATTCCAATAAATCTTATCTATTGTAATTAATAAAGTTCTGCTTTATGCGGCGGGAAAAAATGTATCTGTATAAAAAGATACTACCCGATACCTTCTCAATCGATAATGTTATTTAATATTTGATAAATGGATTGCGCAATGCGCGCTTTACAAGGTACTGGCCTGGCATTTGTTTTTGTTTGATTAAGATGGAATTGAATTTATATCGATACTATGAAATATTAACTAATTGTGTACTTTTTCGTGCTATTGAAACTTTTTATATTTTAGTAACTGACATAAAATTGATAGTCATAATAATAGTCATATTAATAATTGTAGTAAAAACTCTATACTCAGAGAGAGTTATTCAAGAAGTTCACACTCAAGTAAGTAATTTTTTACTCAAAATATAACTTTACTCACTTTAAGTGCAAAGTGAGTATTCTGTACCAATTTTTTTTAAGTACCAATTTTTTTTCTTTAATATACCTTGAAATTGAGTCTTTATAGAAATCTATTTCTTCCAAAACGGGAATAAAAAGGCGAGAAACAACAAGGGTTAAAGGGTGAAAGTATTAGACCTTTTTTCCGAAATTTATTCTCAAAATCACATTTGAGAACTGCATTCTTCTTAAATAATTCTGTCTGTGTAGGTTGTTTTCTTTTTATGAATATTGGTAAATAGTTTCTAAGCAATAACTACACTATCGTTGTGGTTTTGAATTGTAAACTTCATGGTCTAACGTAAGTAGTACCAAGAATATTCGATTTCCTGTCATTTTGTTAATGCACTTCGAACATCCAATTTTCACCAGAATTATTTGTTCCGGTTACAAGCAATAAACCGCCATGCAATCAACTTAACCCTGACCGGCTACAAAAACTTTTTCGCAACAATTTGCGTCGATAAAAACCACAAAAGGTGAAATTCAATCGACATATTGCCATAGCTTTCGGTTACCTTGAACAATCAGAACGAGCAGGTCAGAGCGAACGAGCTGATAATACGCATTAATCTCTCACCTGCCGAGAACTACGGAACTACGGAACCTGAAGAGCGGCAGCTAGAAAACTATGAAAATGAAATGTGTGCGAGTCGATGATGGGTGGGGAAAACTGTAAAACTGTTCACCTTGCGAGGGAAAAGCAAAGCACTCGCATAAAAAATGTTGATTATTGTTTTTGTTTCTCCTGTTGCTCGGCGACGGCTTTAGTTTTCTGCTTTCTGATTGCAGTTCAGTTCTTCTGCTCGTTGGCTGCATTTTATTGTTGGTTGGCTGCTCTTGGCCTAAAGTTGATTGCATGACATTGTTCTTAGCCCAGCTCCCTTGTGTTTCTGTGTATGTTTTCCCATTTTGTGTTCGCTTTTTTTTCTCCTAGTGTGGTTTGTTTACATTTATTTTGTTTTGCTCACAATCAGAAGGCTTCGATAAAACCGAACACCGACCGAAACCCACTCACCATTTGCAATATTATTGAAAAACCACTTGAAACGACCACCTACCTCCCTCTTTGTTTGCCGTTCAACTTTGATTTCTATTTGGTTTTTTTTCTTCTTTTATTGTTGGGGCATTTTTTGGTTGAAAATACTTGAAGTGCATTTTCATTTCGTGTTGCAATTGATGAATGCCCGAGTAATAAACTTGAAAAATGCCCATTTCGGTGGATTGTCGGCAGTTTCTGAAGGAGCTAGAATTTTTCCTCTCAGTCGGCTTTTCTTCACGTATTTAGGGGGTCTTTTTTTGGGTGGAGTTGAGAATAAACTTCTGGGGTTTGTGAGGCCTGATGGACAAGACAAATAGCTTTTTTCGAGGGCTGTGTGGGGCAGTTAAAAATAGTTGAAATATTGAATATAATTTGGGGCTGCGGAAAAGCAATAGAAAAATACTTTACACTCTGATTGGCAGCCGCTTAACAGATGTTTTTCGCTCGGAAATTAGGTGATCTTAAATTTAAATGTGGAGAAGATTGAACGAACTGTCAGTTGTAATTTAGGAAACGAAGATTTTCATAATTATGTAAAGTAAATAATCTAACAAACTTATTACCTCCCTAAAAATCCAAAGGCAACCGTTTCCCATAAAAATGTTTAAGTTTTTCCAAACTGAATAATTTTAAATTATTTATTCCACAAATCTGTCAGCTAGAACTATTAAAAAATCTGTTACAAACCCTAAATATAAAAACGTTAATTGGCTTCTACTTTGCAAATTAAATGAATGTTAAAGAAAATAAACTTTTTATGTTGAACCTTTCTCGTTTGGCGCCCAACGTGGGGCCCATATTGCGTCAACCATGCTGATGCAGTTTAACTACACTTTAATGCAGACATTGATAGGATCGTAAAATACAGAGAGAGCTTGCAGCATATTGTGCGAATCGAAAGACACACAAATGGGCCACATTATTGACAATAATGCGACAAGCCAGGAGAAACATTCTCGAAAAGGCGTTTATAATAATAATCGTTAATGCTCGCTGATGGAAGGCGATGAACATAAAGATGTGGATGTGGTGAAGGGAGGCGAATGGCAAAAGAGGATAACGCCATCAGCACTTGACTTGCATTTTACGCTCAAATTATAATACATAAAGAGGTTATAAGGAGTCGAGTTGTTGGGAAAAGAAAGTGATTGAAATATTTTCGTATTCCAAGTAAAATGACTGGAAAACATGAATGTAAATGAATACGTATAGTTCTTCTATAAATTTTTGTAAATTTATAATAAATATTTTAAGAATTAAAAATCAATTTAAAAGAAATCTCATTAATTTCCGCTTTAAAAAAATATATAATCGTTTAATTTTAAATGAGGAAATGAGTAAAATAGCTATTTTCATCCAAGGCCTGGTTTAAAATTATGAATGCCCTCTGGACAAAGAACTTTTTGAAACTTTCATGACATTTTGCCACGCCCCCGCCTACAGCAGTGTCAAAAGAGTTGTCAGCTTCAACTCGGTAGACACAGCACACATAATTATATAAATACATATGTGTGTATATGAACTATATAGTATGTATATACACCCGCTGGGTGAAGCCTCTTTGCTGTAGTTGTTATTAAAGTGACATTATTGTTGGCTTTTCGGAGGCGGCCTTTTGTCACTTGGTCGATTCCCGTACTCATTATAAATAGGATATACTCTATGGAGAGTTGACGGGATTTTTCAGCACTTAGATTTGATTTTTAAGATCATAATACAAACATTTTTAAAAATATTGGTTTGGAGGATTCACATTAATTGTGATTAAAATGTTTTTATTTTTAATGTAAATCCTAAAGAGATATTATAAAAATGTTTATGTAAGTGTATAAAATTCATCGACCTGCAAAATTTTCTTATTATTCACCCTTTCTTTCTTGCACATTTTGCATCACTTCACTCGGTTTTGATGCTCCTGTTATTCATGTTATTTCCTCTTTACCGAAATTGCGTATGTCCGCTTTTGATGCGTTATTGTTGTGGCTGTTTGCCGCTTAATTGAAGTGCCATTAATTTGTATGCATCATTATAATTAAGCATAATTACGATTTAAAAAAAAAAGCCAGACGGCAATTTCATACGATTCAAAGTTGATGGACATTTTCTTGGGCATCATGACATGACGAAAATGAAATGCAAGAGTTACCAAACCGAAAATGAACCGGTCCGTTGACCCTCGGTTTCATCTACTTAACTGAATGGAAAAATCACTCTGTTTTCCTGCGTTTTATTTTTCTTCTCCTCTTTCTGTTTGTTGCGCATTACTGATTTACATGGATTTTCACGGTTTTCGGGAGCTTTATCTTTAACCTCTTTTTATGGGAGTACACTTTCTGGTCAGCTGAGTAAAGCAAATAAAGCGTTTGGCAATTACCTTATCTTTCATTGAGCTTACCTCACATTCGACAATGACATAATGACTTTTTTTTCGTTGACTCTCTGAGTTGCTTTAATTTTATGATAATTTTCTGTTCTGTGGACACTGAGTGACTGTAAAAAAAAACATACATAATTTCGTTTGTTGAACTTCCTGTGTTGGGGCTTCGGTGTTCATGGATTGATTAATGCGGTCATGAACTTGGCTTTGGTTTTAGTTTTCAGGGGTGGAAAGACTGATGTTAAAAGTTCAAACAATTTAGAAGATTTGAATTTACATTAAAGTATTTTTTAGGATTTTTAAAGCACAGCTACATATTTTAATATTCGTAGTATTATTTAAATATCTGCGATAATTTTTATTTGCTTTTTCTTCTTATCTATATAATTTACATTAACGATATCTTTTCCCCCTGAAAATTCGCGTCCATCACAGGACCTCCTATAGTTTACTCCATATATTATACCAACTTCAGTTCGAAGTCACGTACACCAAATTCAAAAAAGGACGGCAACACAAATTGATTTTCGTGGCTGCTGTCCGTCGGCGAGCAAATAATCAAATCAAACCAGCTAAAGTCATCCCAGCCGAGAAACATCCATCCCATTCATCGTTTGCCTCTCAAAAATATACACACATTATATATATAGGCTATAGGCCGGCTTGCATACATACATAACATTCGCGGCATATACCAAAAAATCAATCTTTCGCTGAAGAAGAACGCCCCGAAAATTGTGGTCATTAGTTTTTGGCAAAGGAATAAAATTGGAATTTTTGTGTATTGGGGGGGCCATCGTCGAAATATGTTCATGACCAAAACGCCAGCCAACTACTTAGCCAAGTTGGCAGTGGATTTTGAGGCCATGGCTTTTGTTCAAAACGTCCAGAGCGCCGCCACAATTCCTCTCTCTCGCCGACTTTTGATGAGTGGCATCAATCAGTTTGGCTCTCAACTACCCATTGTCTGAACTTGAAATCGACTTTTAAGCAGCCAGAAAACCCAGACCGGGGCAAGTCTGGTTGCAGATAAAAACAAAAAAAAGGGGGAAAAAACGGGGAAAAAACAAACGACCGCAACATAAAAGCCTAATGATCTCGGCCTGCGATTGAGTTACATGCATCGAATCTCTGGCGATCTGTGGCTCCTCGGAAGCCCCTGGCTCCTCCGAAATCCCTGCCGATTGTTGGCTCTCCACCTCTCAACAGTTAATCACGAACTGGGCGAAAGAATGCCGGATTAAGGCGGCGTCACTCTTTTCAAGGGGGGCCACATTGGGAACCAGTTTTACGGAGCGCCGGCTTCAAAGTTGTCGATTGTTTGTGATGTTGAAGGTAGTTTCACACTGAAGGTACATGGATTTTGTGTAATAGAACTGTATAAAATAGGATTTACTTATAGAAAATGTAATATTTTAAAAGGAATTTAAAAATAAATCACAGTAACATTAAAAATCCTTGGATTTTTAAACTATTAATTCTTTAAAAAATAATTATCTACTTATTATATTTTCAAATTGAATATTTTGATTATTTATTATGATTATCTTGATTATTTATTGGTGTGTAATATTTTGGTAAATTCTACTACTCCCAAAAAGATTAAAAAATATTTGTTAGTTTACAAGGAAAAATGTATTTTTATAAAATTTAATAATATATTTTTTAGGTTAAAAGCAAATATTTATTTTTATCAAAAGGGTATTCAAAAATATAGATAAAATTCGTAAAATATTCTTTAGATTGTTTTCATCCTGCTCGTATGTTTTTATTTATTTTCCAAAATTACTTTATGATCATTAGTGGTTTATTCGGTTTATTTACCATGTTCTTACCTCGCCATAGAGCATCTATAGTTTATTGTTGCTTGCTCAGAGTTCTCTTCCTCCTCCTCCCCGTTGCTGTTGTTTTTGTAAATCAAGTTTTGCAGTTTTTCGGAGTCGGGGTCTGGGCTTTTTGAAATGTTTGTTATTCCGCCAGAGTTGGAGAGCAACTCGTTTATGGCCAAAAGGGCGATGAGGGAGGAGGGGGCAGAAGCGGGGGCTAAACGGAGGAGTCCCTGGATGAGCCTTGGCTCTGGATGATTGTGTCTGGGGCCGCTTTAACTTCTCCGCCTCGCGGGCTCTGGCTTTTGGCATATTTACTGTGCGGGTTGCGAAGCAACAGCAACAGCAGCAGCAACAAGCAAAACGTGCAACGCCAAAATATGCAACTGCAACAAGATCTTTCGCTCGCAATGCAACATCGTCGTCATCCCGTCTAGCTTGGGTTGTTTCTTGTTAGCTTCCTTTGCTCTTGAGGGTCGACTTTTGGTCTCTCCGTTGGCCTGGCTATCTGCCAATTGTTTGGCAAATTAACAGCCCAAAAGGAGTTGCCAGTTGCGAGCTATTCGAGGTTGTTGCTGCTGCCGTTGCCGTTGATGTTGCTGCTGCTGTTGCTGTTGCAAGTGCCTCGATGCAACGCAGACTGGCAGCGTTCCTCCCAAAATGTTTGGCCAGAATAACATTTAAATATGCCTTTGTTTGGCCAAGTCTTTGGCCTTTCTCCGCCGAAAAACGCCGCTTGCCATCGTTTCCTGTAGGAGAATATTTTGGTTCGTCCTCGATTCTTGTGCGTTACTGCATATTTATACCCTAAATAGGAAGTTGTATAAAGGAATGAAATGTTTTCTTTTGGAAATTATACCGAAGAAAATTCCGAAAAAATTAATAAATTTAATCAAAAGGAAAAATAAACATTTTTAAAACATATTTAATGCATGATTATAATAATGGTGATAAATATATATTTATGAAATATATCATAATTATTATTAATTTTTTTTAAATACTCTTTTCTATAATACAATTATTTTTTAAATTAAGAATAATACCTTTTATAGGGAATTCCTCCTTCGTATTGGCAAACCTTTTGTCTGCATCGTCGACATTATCTGGGTTTTTGTTGCCATTGAATTTATTCATGCATCCATATTTAGTTAAATTACATGTTTCACGATAAGCAAAAAGTAGCAGGAAAAAGCCGACTCCGTTGGGATCGTATAATCCTTAAGTCCCCCTTTCAACCTAATTAGAGGAATGTGTGTGTGTGCGCGAGCGTTTTCTCTCTTTTCCAAGAAAAGTTTTTCTTGCATTTCTTGGATGCATAATTAGCCAACCAGTCGGTGCTTTTTCTGCGGTTTTTGCATTTGTTTTCATTTCAGCAGACTCATTTCTAAACTCTTTTAAGCGACTGGCTTTTTAATGCACTTTTCTCCTCTATTTCTTTGCAGGTAAGCTCGTCATTTGCATTGAAAGATAAATTGCATCAGAATCGCGGCGCTTTCCGGTAAATAAATTAGTTCTTTAGACTTTCCAAGTCGAGTGATTTTATGGCTGCAAATAAGAGAGTTAGTTGGGGGATCTTAAAACTTATCAGGAAAGTGGCGATAAAAGATCGCGAAGTAGCTTCATAAAATGCAAATTAAATTTTATTAAAAAAACTAGCTTATAAAGTGCTTGAAGATGGATGCAAATGAGCTGTAAAATCAAGTTTTTACTGCTCTAATATTAATCAATGGCTTTATGATTTTAATCGCAGTAAAATAGTTTAATTTAAGCGCTCATCTGATATGGCTTACATGAATAGAAGGTTGTAACCACATGAAACTTAGAGCTGCTGCCTTCATTCCCAGTTACCAAGCTAAATTCCTTGACTTGCAGTCATAAAACAAGACACGGATGAAGAAGGAGCTATGGCTATTGCTGGTATAAATTACATAAATATATATATATGTAGAAAAGAGGAACGCCAACTGCCATTGTAAGTGCAACTGCAACTGCCACTGCAACTACAACTTGCAGCGTCAACTGGGCCAAACTAAATGTCAGCAAGTTTAGCCCGGCTTCTTCGCCAGTTTTTCTTTTATGACTCTGCCGTGTGCACTCACATATCGGGTTATATATCTGCAAGTGTTCAGATAGCGTCTACATTTTATAGGCTAACTGCTTTTCGGTCTCCGCCTTTGGCTGACTTCACCTTTTTACGCTTGATCGAACTGCATAAAAAAGAAAAATATTGGAAAAAAATGCGGCAGTCTAAATAGTACAAAGGTTACGATGTTTAACAAGAAAATAAAGGTAAAATAACAAAAGAAGATTTAATATTGTGAACTTTCCAAGAAGAAACTCATTACAAAATTTAAACAAATTTTAAAAAAAAGTTAAAGAAAATTTACTGAAAGCTTAATAAAAAATTAACTAATTTATTATTGAGGATATTAAATATTTTTCCAAAAATAAATCTTATTACTGATATTTATGATATTCAGAATAAAATGCTACAACAAAAATAAAAAATTAAATATGATTATTTTCCAATTTTAACCCTTGCTTAACTAGTAGTTAAATTCCATTGTTTTGTTTGCGTCTTGAAATAATTCCAACCAAAACTAAACCGGAAGTCAGCCCAAAGTAAATGGTCATTGGTTTGGTTGCTTCTGTTTTCTCTACCACTTTGTGGTTATTTTTGTAGCCGACAAAGTTTCGCAATTAAAATGCCATTGAAGTGTTTGAGTTCTGCCAGCACTAATCCAGTAATCAGTTAATGAGCGAACCCTTTTCGTTTCCCCTCGAGCTTCTGACAACCGGAATCAGCTTGATGGATGCGTGCAGAAATCGTCCTCCGATTGGCTGCTGCCACGCCCCTAATTGAACAGGTGTGTGCTCAGCGAATCTGATTCACTTAGGCGATTAATTAATCCCCAACAACTGCTGCACCTGCTCTGTCGATAATTGCCGGGGTTTTTTTCTTCACAATCGCAATGTTTTCGCGTGTGTGACTGTCTCAGTTGGAAATTAAATGAATTGCGATTGTCAAGCCGCCTGGTCGGGCATCAATAAAAATTGCTCCATTTTCATTTTCATTTACAGAGCAACCATGCCACCCATTCCCATTTCCATTTCCCATTCTCGTTCGCCGCTTTCCCATTGCCATTTCCTTGGCGGCTTCTGCGTGTGCGGTGTGTGAAAAATGTAACAATAATTGAAATTTAATAGCCACGCCGACAGCCCGCAACCAAATGTCGTCAGCAGCCAGTGAAAAAAAAAAAAAAAAACTGTTGTAAGCCGCGTCGCAACGTCGTTTCCCCATCACCAGGACTTGGTTTTCTCCTCAGCATAAATGCATAAAGAGTTGCTGGCAACGAGGGGAGGTCGGGGGGACAAGGAGCGAAAAAATCGCATTCACTTTTACTATTATATTCATAGGCGAGCAAAGTGGGGAGCTATGGGTAAAAAGGTATCGACAACATAGTTACCTATAAAAATTAATTTACAAAAATTTTAAACTTATAATTTCTAGGTTATAAATTTTTTTGATTTTTGCTTAGAATATTTTTTAAA